>OX104129.1:38809997-40159997 GCA_944470555.2 Heterobilharzia americana | reverse complement strand
GAAGTGGAGTGGTAGTGGTGTGTTGTTCAGTACTGACTGATTGCAGTTGTTTGTAGAATTCCTCCTTCTTCTCTTCATTCGCATTTTTTGTAGTTGCGTAGCGTAGCGTAGGATTGTATGATGGTGACCTTCCTTCCTTTTGAGTTGAATCTTGCTGTCATAATGCTGATGCTAGAGTGCATTGGTTCCCACTGCATATGAGAGAGAGAGAGAGGGCCTTCGATTTTGTTCAATGGGACAGCATGATAGCCACTCCGAAACTGAGTATGCTCGTGATTTCGTCTAGAGTGGGTTATTGACTGTCGAGTTGACAGTTTGGAGCGTCCACTTTCATTCCATCTGCTCGGAAGTTTGGCTTGTTAGGAGAAGCATTTCCAAGAAACTATAGGCGTACATGGTTAGCAGCTGGCGCTTACGCCCACTCGATGCTGAAGATGAGATGGTCGGAAAGAATAAGCAACAAGGAAGTGTGTCTGTCCCCACAAGGAACGAACTGAGAACCTGTTGCCGCAGAAGTATGCATAGGAAGGAAGTGGAGATGGATTGGGAATGCTCTGAGAAAACAATTCGGTGACATCACTCGATTGGAAGTTGAATGGGAAACGAGGAGTTGGTTGTCTGAGCGTGCGTGACTTGTAGGAGATGGTGTGAAGATGGAATGCAATTTTCTAGGTCTTCCTGGACCTAGGTTAAAAGGACTGCAGAGAATTCGTGATTTTAATGACGACTTTCTAGTGCTGCTCTGTGTTTTTCGGAGAAACTAAAGGAGAAGTGATATTTAATAATAATATACACCGTAGTGTTTGAACGCTTTCACTAGCCTTAATTTTTCTAATCTCTCTGCTTAAGAATATTGTCTGTCCACTTCTTGCTTGTTTTTCGCTCTTGTGTTTGTCTACTGGATGGGATACATTTCTGTTTTAGCCTCTACACTGATTTATTTGTAAATTTTCCTCTGTCCAGTAGTCTCATCGTATACAAAAAATGCTCTGAGAGTTCCATATTAGCAATCATTATTGGTAGTTCCTATTCTATTTTCCTTCATGATTCACAGAACAGAACAGAATGTCATTCACAATACTTTGGTGATGACAGGTATGCACATATATATTGCTTATTCTGTAACTCGCCTAGGATAGGATACGATAGTCAAATTTTCTGTAGCCGTTATGAAACTATATCAGTCACCGCAATTAGCAGAAGTGTTATTCGAAGTTTATCGTACGTTATAAAACTAAGTTTTGATATAATCCAAGTGTCTTTAGACAATCAGAACACGGTTTTCGCAAGAATGAAACACACTTATCAAGCATCTTAAAATTATCTAACATAATTTTTAGAGAAATTTGCATTTTGTCATTGCTTTTTTATACAAACTGTCGTGTATGTGCTTGAGACCGACTAAAGGTTCTCTGAGTGAGTGATTCCCTTATTGAAATGAATTGCTTCAGTATATTTCGGTTACCACAAATAAACCTTTGTTATCAGTATACTTTTCAATACACAGGTGGATAACACTTCTTATGAGGTGGATATAAAACTAAAGTAGTCTACTGAAAGTCGAAATTGTTACTAGCATTAAGCGATACACATTTTTTTCACAGTAATCATTCGTTAGTCTCGTGGCTTATCTGTAAAGTAGCTGGTTTCGGATATTCTACTTCGTTTACCAACAGGTTTGATGAATTACTTTCCTCCCAGTATATATATATATAGTACTCTCTTCGACCCAGCTCACATTTCATTAATCTGTTATTAATGCTTCCTTGGAATCAGTCATCTTCTTAACCAGATGGGGGTGAAATAAAATCAATAAAATTTCGTGTTCTGTTTCTGTGAGTTCCTGTTTCGTTGAATTGATAGTTTCCTATCTATTTTAACAAATTGGTAATTTCAGGATGTTGAGTGTTACATCTGATTGGTCAATTTCTTTTGATCAGTTTGTACGGGTCTACTTCCTTGTTTTCTCTTAATTGCTTGGTCAACAGTTGATGGTTTTGTTTCGATTCATTACTAACTCTTTCCTCACTAAAATATACAAACTTTCTTCATTATGAATGTATATCGCTTCAGGTATACCTCTCGTTTGTGTTTTCTTCATTACCATCAACTCGTATTAAGTTGACATTCCCTAGGATTTCATATATCTTTCATGATAAAGTTAAAAAGGCCGCACCATAATGATACATGTATGGTTTAACCATCATGCAGTGTTCATAGGTGCAGCGTAATACTTAAATTCTGGATTGTGTGATATAATGCTGACTTCGGTGAATATGACGAACCACTTTTGTTTACTCTACATTGTACATCATATCTCTTAGCTTATAATATCGTGTCGTTTGTGGTTTTGTGAATGATTGTTTGGCTCCATCATAGTTTGAATTCTGTTAGAAATTAGGAGTCATTCGAAGGAAGCCATCAACCTAGGTTTCGTACTTAATAGCATTCATCATCAAAGCGTATCTTTACTCTTCAAGAAACTGACTTTCTTTCGGAGATTTGAACATGCATCACTCTTCAGTGCTAAAGTCAGAAACTTCAATTTTAAGATACTTCAATCATGACTGGTCTTTAGTTCTAGGATATATACACGAACTGGTCATCAGATGATAGCTGTTAAAGCTGTCAAGTTTTAGGTTTTATAGCATCGATTGCAGGCTATCTATCAAGTTTGAAATACGATCATTCAGCTAAGTACGATGATAGACTTCAATTAAGATATATATACGCCTTAATAGGTATAAATAGTGAACATATGAAATCCTAAAATATTATTTGAATTTCTTAGTTCTCTATTATATTTAGATTCTTCTGCTACGAGGTTACAGAGTGTCTGTAATTGTTAATGAGGCGTCATTTTAATATGAGGGATATGAGCGTACATATTACTTCTCAGTCTAACTAACACTATCATGGTATTTGCACCAGTCAAGTGCAGTAAAATAATCGATAACATGTGATACAAAGCGCATGTTCATTTCAAGCGAATGAAGTTTGTAGCTCATAGAACTGTTCATCGTAAATGTTTATGATTTTATATATACTTCTGATGTGCTACTCACGAGTAGTTAAGTGAACACTATTGAATATTCGTGTGGGATTCTCTCCGTTGCGCTGAATGGTGAGAGAATATTTATGGAATCAATATTGCTCTAGACCCTCAAGTTTTGAACTGTTGTTTAACACTATCACATCTGATTATCTGAAATGAATCAAGCAATTCATCAGTGAAGCTAGAGGACAACTCTATTCTTCGTTTGAGCGACCAGTTGGTTTCACCGAAGTTCCTTTCTAAAGTTTGACTTTAACTCCCGATTTCTTAAAGGATCTTTTCAAACTTACTTTTTCGATAAAAATTCTTGGCACAGTATTAACTGTATATCTAAAGAAGTAATATTCTCAGTTGATGGCTAGTGACGGTTTCACTTGTTCTGTTTTTATAACTGTCAAGAAAATCTGACGCACAGAAAACAACAGTAACTTCTTAGTAAAAGACATAGAGGTCGAATAATTCGATCCAACAAAACAACAGAGAGTAACAAGTATGTCAATAAATAGTAAAAGACATTACTTCTGAATTTTTGTGGAAACGAATTTATCTGGTCAAGTGCAAGAGTTTATATCACAACTCAAAACTAAAAAATAGCATGAAAAATTTACACCATCCTCTGTTGACATTCCTTACAGTTGAGTAGTTTTATGTTTTGTAAATAATTTCATTAGCCATTTCATATCAAAGTTAAGTGTCTAAATTTGGTTAGCCTGAGTAAGTCGGCCTTCTTTACGAATATCGGTGCTAAAAATTCTTATCGAAATCAAAATCTGAGCCGATATAACCCGAGTGGTAGCAGAGGATTTCTTCAATTTTAATCATTGTTTTTTGTGTAATTAGTTTTTTCTCAGAAATAACAGGCTTAAAAGTCTTAAAATACCAAAAATATTTTCAAATAATACCAAAGGGGTCTACTTTATTGAGTTGAATTTGTGTTTCTCTTATTCGTACTGTGTAAGTGCATGAGTAACGATGACCTATTTGATTATATTGTTTACAAGAGTGCCACTACTCCTCTTAGCTTTTATCTAATCGTAGGCTAAGGTAGAGGGAAGCATTTGACTCATCAACTGTGTTCATTTTGTTCAAAGAAGCTGTACGGGACATGATACAATTCGTGGATGTCAAGTCAAAGAAACTGGTAGCAAAAACATTCTACACCATAGCATAAATTGAATAATTATTTTATTTCTAGTGATTTCACTTTCTAATTCAACGAATGTTCGATGATAATTGAAGTTGTAGACGTTAGTGACCCACTTCATTTTGTAGTTCTGTCAACACACGCTGATTGTTGAATGCAGAACTGAAGCTTTACTTGAGATGAGTCTTCGAAAACAACTATGCTGGAAAACTCACTTACTGATTGTATTTCTGAAAGTTTGAGTTTTTCTTTCTTGATCTGAGCAGTCATTTATTATGAATGGCTCTTTGTTACTCAGTTTATATGGTTGAGATGGACCACACTTATAGCTGGTTTACACTTTTCCATGATGATAGTGACTCCTGTTGTATCTATATGACTAGTATTAGCTGAAATTCTATGTTAATGTCTGAGTAATCATGTATTTTACTGAGTGGATGATTTGGATACTTTTCTCACAGTTTGATATCAAAGACTTAATATGATTGGAAAATGATTACTTTAAATTTTCAATTGAATCAGTATCAAAAGATGATTAATGAAATGAGTATTTTATTATCTATTATTATTAGTCCCTTTGGTTCCTAATGCAACATAGGGCTTCAGTAGCACGTCTCCAGTGAACTCTGTTCTCTGCAGTCTTTGAACCTGGCTCCACGACAGCCCACAAGCTCTCATTTCCTCCTCACACCATCTCCTCCATGTCACCCTCGCCTCGGATGCCCAACTCGTTGCTTCCCATCTGACTTCCACTCGATGGCCTGGCCTGACGCGTGATGTCCCCGAATGGTCTTCTCAGTGTATGCACAATCCAATCCATCTCCACTTCCTTCTGCTTAGTTGTTGAGCGATAGCTTCTTGATTGGTTCGTCGCCAAGCAGCCAGCCAGAGTTCCTTGTTGCTTATTCTTATTATTCTGGCCATCTGATCTTATCTTCAGTGACGAACCAGCATAGGAGGCAGTTGTTGATGAGTATCTGTAGTTTGTTGAAAATCCCTTTCGTAACGCACCAAGTCTCTGAACCATACAGAAGCACTGACTTGACGTTGGTGTTGAAAATCCGGATGTTGTTCACGCTTTATGCTGAGTGCAGTGCAGTGGATCTCCACACTGGTTTCAGGCTAATGAACGTCAGTCTTGCTTTTCCAATCCTGGCTGACTTTGACATCCTCGTCTGTGCCTGTGGTGCCTGTAGTTGAAACAGTGCTTCCTAGATAGGTGAAGTAGGTTACTTCCTTTAAGTTTCTCTCGTTGATGGTGACTGCAGTTTGTTGTTATTGTTGGTTGGGTATCTTCATCACTTCTGTCTTCTCTACATTCACTTGAAGTCCCGTCTTCCTTCGCTGTCGTGCCTCTTCTGTCAGCTTGTTGGTTTTCGCCTGTACATCTTCAAGTTTGTGTGACATCAGGCACAAGTGATCACTGGCGGAATCCAGATCTTCTAGGTTCTTTTCCTCAGTCCATCCAGCATATCCCCCTCCTCTCGCTCCTCACTGTTTGCTGCATGATCCAGTCCACTACAATCAGGAATATCACGGGTGATAGTAGGCAACCTAGTTTCACTCCTCTCTTCACTTCGTAGGCATCACTGAGCTTCCCATTTTGAATTACTTGGCATGTGGCACCTTCATATAGTTGTTGAATGAGATTGATAAAGGTTTGTGGCATTCCGTAGTGTTGAGGCAGTTGTCTGCCAAATTACTTCTCGGTCGACGCTGTCGAAGCAAGGCCTTCTCAAACTCGATGAAGTTGAGGTGAAGATCCAGTTGACTTTCATTCTATGCTCTGTTCTTTGATGATGCGTAGTGTGGCGTTACAATTTGGTCCATACATGATTTGTACTTCCTGAATCCAGCCAGTCTGTTCCGGTCGTAGTTGTGAATCCAGCCCATCCTTTAGTCTCTTCAGGATGATGCGGCTCAATATTTTGCTTGCCTTGGTTGGACAGGAGTGGAGTATGATTCCGTGCCAGTTCTTGCAAACACTGAGGTCTCCCTTCTCTAGAAGTTTGACAAGGTAGCCCTTCTTCCAATCAATGGGCAGGTACCTTCCCTTCCCTCCACACCTTCTGCAACAGTGGTATAAGTGAGCATGCCCGCTGTTGTCTCTGTGTCTGTTCTCAGTGCTTCTGGCGGGATTCCATCTGGTCCTACTGCTTTCCCACATTTCAGTAACTTTATGGCGCTGAGAACTTCGACTTTTGTTGAAGGGCTTGTGTTCACTGGGTGGGTAGTTCTGTGGCTGTAGGTGGTATTTCTGGACGAAGTTCAGGTTGTGGTTGTGATGGTCGATTCAGGAGTTTTGTGAAGTGGTCGGCTCATTGTTTCCTTTGTTTCTCTTCTTTGGTAATTGAATTCCCGTCATCATACTTTATTGGTTTCGTCTGTGTTGATCTCATCCTTCCCAGATAGTAACCTGTTTATTTGATACAATGTTGTCAGGTCTGTGTGTCTCCTACCGGCCTGCAGCCTGTTCTGCTTCACTTGCCAATGTATCGTACAAGTGTCTTTTGTCTTTCCACACACTCTTCTTCACATCTTTGTCCAGTGTTTTATACATTGTACTCAGTTCCTGTTCTCGTCGTTGAGCATCCTTGCACTGCACTGGTTTATCTTCTGCTTCACTATCACCATCACGATCTTCCTCTCCTTGCTCTATCAACTTCCATGTGGAGGTCCGTCCAGATCCATTCCTTATCTCATTTCTTCTTCCTTCCTAATACGGTTATGCAGGTTTCTTTCCACATAGCTTTCAAAGACTTCCAGTGCTCATCTACACAGGTTTCTTCAGGGATGTTGCTCGATATCCCCCATGTTGTCTTGATGACTGGCTGACGTGAAGATTTTCTTACAGGTTCCGTCCTTCAGTTTCCGAGTGTTGAACTTCAATTGTGGTCTACCACCAACTTCTGTGAAGGCTTTTAACTTGTTGATTTGGAAGGCAGGTTCCTTGCACTAGAAGGTGAGTGGTCTTAGCCGACACCTGCTCCTCTTCTTGACCTTGTGTCAAGTAGGCTGACTGCGTCTCCATTTTCTTGAGATTGAACTAAAGTCGAATTTATTTCTAGTGTGTCCATCTGGTGAAATCCGTGTCGCTTTGGAAATGAGTATTTACTTGTGTATAAGACCTGTGATTGAGGCAGCTTAGGCATTAATCTATTTCAAATGGTAAATAAACAGTCATGAATGAAGGGAGGGTCGGTACGTAACTAATAAAGCTTGATTACTAGTTGTCAGGTTGTTTTGATATCTTTCGGAATTTAGTACTAACTATTTTGGTGAATTCATTCTGAGCACCTGTTATTGATAAATTTTAACTGAGTTTTGTTGACGAAATTGTATAGATTTGAATGAAACTGTTGGTGCATAGCTTACAGGAGTTCACTCCACACAACACGTTTAGCCTACCGAGGTATGCGCAACGAGGTAGAATCACTACCCTTACGATAATAGGTGTGGTTTGTTCCCCACCACCTGTTTTACTAGTTCACATACATGCTACCTGCAATTATAGAGAACATCAGTTGATAAACCTGCATTAGTTAGGATGAAGAGTAGTCATCCTGTGGTGTTTGGTTAAGGACATGTTGGTCTAAGCACAACGAATATTAACTTATTCACAAAGTACTAAAACTATTGAATATTTTACTACTCTTCTAGTAATGAGGATTGAACTCACATGACACTTAGATTTGTTTGTTCTACATTTTCCGTATTCTTCAGGAGTATCGAAGCGCTAAATATCAATCAAACGTGTTCAGATGAATCAACTGCTCAAGATGGTGAGTTGATTTTGTCAAAATTCGTAGAAATCATCTCTTTCTAATGTTGAATACCATGAACCGGATATTCTTTAGAATTCATCCATCATCCTTTTGTAAGCACCGGAATTCGCTATCCAAGAGTATCCTCAGGTTGTCTAGTTGATGGAAAGACAGTAAATAATCGACCTACTCAACTATGAAGAACCTAACACTGGCTTTTTTGTGCCTTTTTCGGGAACGATGAACGACCGTTTAAGCAGAGATTATCAGAAACAGAATAACACGACAGCACTCAGTGATAGAATGAAGTTCATCAAAGAAACTAAAAAAATGTCAAAATATGTTTTGGGAACCATGTTTTAATTTCATTTTCTATTCGGATTTTCAAATGTTTTGAATTCCTCTCCATTTGCCTTGGTTTATTTAAAAGTTGATGTTGCTTAATTTCACATAGTTATTCGTTCTATGATGCCGACTTATAGGTGCCACCTTGACGCGGTAGCTAGAGTTTTATGTCATAATGACGCAACAACCTAGATTTGTGATAATTCTTGTTCTTCGAGTTCCAACTATGTTGGGGAGGTCCTTGGTATATTGGTACGACTAAAAGCAATTCCTATTATGGTATAAATAGGTATGTTATGATTTCTGTCCGAGGACGAGGTTGTACTGATGACTGGATGGGAGTTTGACAGTAGTAAGGTGTTTTTCTTGGATGACCAGCAGTTCCACACTGATGCTCCCTCTCGTATTGGAAGCGGGGATGGTTAGAAAAGGTCGGTCTTAAAAAGTGACGTTCTTCTCCCCACCCTGCATTCCTCCAGTGACGATAGTAAGGGGTTTTTCATGTGTTAAGACAGCCAAATCTCAAACCAGCAATCCTGTAGAAGTCATATTTGATCAGCACCAAACAGACTTCACATGGGCTTTTCAGACCACACAAAAATAATACCTTTTGTCTTCCAGGTATTCCATAGAAACAACTTCCCCACTGTAAGCAGACGAGAAGTGTCAACTTCTAGGATGCTTTAGGTAGTATAAAAAACCCAATAAAAAAATTACTTTCGTTACCTTTGTCTCATCATTTGTCTTCACTTCTTGAAACCTGTATCAGGTCTCTTGCAACTTTCTCGACTTCTCACTCTAATGATCCAAGCCAACCTAATACTATTCTTAGTCTCTTAAAACCAATCTGTCGGTTTCATATTGAAGGGTTTTAACTTCAGAACTGTGTACCAAGTCGGTAAACAGGTGCTACTTGCCACAACTTTGAAATATCGAGGAATGGAAGCATGCTGTGTTTTTGAGACAAGCACACCAGACCTAAGTATGGTTATCCATTTACCTCACCTTACCAGTGCAGTAGATCTGAAAAATTAGGTTTACAAATCTCTAGATATTTATTGGTTAGCTCTCAAGTACTCACTTGTGTAGGTAAACATTAAATTGTAGAGTAGGAAACTCACTCCTCTCCTGAATACCAACCATGTGTACTGTTTGAATGGATCTGTAAGAACTGAGAGGAGTTGTGAAATTTGTTGATGATTATTCATAATCTCCAACAATGTGCATACCAACTACGGTTCAAATGGTTCAAAGAATGGATTCTATCAAATGCCGTGAATTTTAATACATAAATAAAAGCGTTTACATATTGTCGTAGTAGCGCAGACGACTTCTACTCTCAAGTAGGACAAGTGAGCCAATCGGAAGGGCATCTTGGAGATATCTATGGAATACCATATTGATGAACCGACTATGGTGATCGTCTTGCTCAGCTTTGTTCTAACAATCACATGCTTTCACCTGGCACTAGCTTCAAACATAAGGAGGGATGCCGTCTTACTTGACATCTGAGGACATTAATCCAACAGTGGACACAGGTAGATCATATTGCTATCAACAATTGGTGATGCGAACCAACGAGGGGTCACCACTTCCCTTTGGAGTACCAGCTTGAATTCTGATCGTGGGTTACTACAAGCAGCTGTGTGTTTTCGCGTCTTGGTTAAGAACAGAACAATAAAGCTTATGTGCGCTCAACGTAAAGATGACAGTGTCTAGTGTGTGTTTATAGAAGAGATGACGAGGTATCAATCTGAACATAGTAGAAGGAAGGAAGGTAAATGTAGTTTGATGAAGAAGTGGTACCACTTGATGAAGATTTTGGCTGTTTGTCTGAATGATGTAGGTGGGCGTAGACTGCGTGACTGATGTCATTGAGATGATTGGAATCAGTGGTTGTAATTCAGTTGTGGCATAGCTGAAAATTGATGAGGATTTCTTAGATTTATCCCCCCTCTTCGATGTCTTCGGTAGTTTCAACGTTTTCACTAACTTGATTTTCAGATTTTTTTCTCTCCTACACCTTTGTCTTCGCTGACACCACTCTTTTTCGACTTATTTGTTATTTGCATAATGCTGTGAAGTATGTCAATTTAAACCGATGCGTTTCTGTGCGAGGTTCTAGGTTCATTTTATCTATCTGTATTTTGTCATACTAAATTGGTTGATATTGTTTATAGAAGTTACTGTCATCCGGAAGGCAATTTTTAGTTACTTAGTGAAAATTTGTTGGTTGTCATTCTCTAGGTTTAGTATCTTAGTGATACATTCAAGATAAGCTTTCAGCATTATCGGGAATTTTCCAACCATCATATTCAAGTTATATGTTTTTACTCCAAATATCATTTGATACTCGTGGGTGAATTTGCAATGTACAATGATCGGTCGTCTATCTAACACCATTTCTTGAAAAGCATCTATAGCTTATTTAGATAGCCCTAAAAACGAAAATTAAAGTAATATGATTTATGGGTCTTAATAATATTAGCTGAATCGGGGTTGTGGTGAAAAAGAGTTAAAGGTGACTAGATTCAAACGTGGCATTAGTCCATAAAATTCACGACGTTTGGTTTCAGCTAGGAAGCTGTAGGTTTCAAGGTTTGCTTTCACAAAACATTCTAAAGTGATGGTTTGAGAATCTTGATATTGGTCAAAATCAGTTGCAATGGCATATATGCATTTATGTCTTGTCTTCATTTTAACATTTCTATATTTGTTCCACTTCATCTTACTCACTTCTTACCGCTTTGTTCTATCGTTTGATCACATTATGTTTATTTCACTATCTTTCATCTTGTTGTTTTGTATCTTGATGTGGTAGTGTGAGCTATGGTGACTTGAACCGTTGTGCACTAATATCGGGTCCTACGTCGAACCTGACTGACTGGTCTTTCAAGAAACAGGTATGACTGAATACAAAACGGTATCTAAATCATAAATTTGAGGCTACGTTGTTTACTGGTATTTGATGTATTGGCTGTCACTCCTCTTTTACACTTTTGAGTACTTCTGTATCATTATTTTTCTACACTTCACCTCTCTTATACTGTTTGGAAGTGTTTATATGTGTCTGTTATTAAAGCAGTTTCCCCACTGTTCCAGCAACTCTTTCAGTAACTGGTGATTCTTCCAGAGCCTCATTTCCCTTCACCGAAGTTGAATATTGTGAGATTTTTCCGCTTTCTTTGTGTTACTTAATAAGTGTTCCAGATTTTCAAAATTACCCGCAACGAAGTAAACAACGTTTGAGTTATCCAAATGATTACTCACTAAATAAATGGTCAGACTGTATTGTCTGTTTTATATCGAGTTTGAAATTCATATGTCTAGAAGTTGCAGAGTTTGTGAAGCCAGGCAAAGTGATTTTGGGTCGTTCATAGTTTGGTCTAGCGCATATATAGTTGGTCAAATATGCTTCTTTGTTGCACGATAAGCAGTTTCTTTTATCTGAAGTCTGCGTTATTCAAATCTAGGTCATCCGACAGTGATTTAATTCATATGTGTATGCACTCTTCACAGACAGTAAGAGTAACATTTCTCATAAAATTCTTATCACATTATTAAGAAGTTAGTGACATTTAATAGTAATAATAATGATTATTGCATCTGAATCATGTTAATAATCGCAGTGTTATTGGTAATGATGTGAAACAGCCAGTTGGTGTTAGATTAGGATTCAGTCTAGAATGAGGAATGAACAGAAAATTGAGCATCAGTTTAGTAATGGTAGTTGATTCAGCTAGTACAAGAATCTGCAATTTAAGCTAAGTAATCCAAACAATAGAAATATAATGTATTTTTGCACACTGAAAAGTCCCTTTGCACCTAACTTGACATTTTTTCTTCGTTTTGTTATTAACGTGAAAATGGATAGTTGAATACGTTTTAAAAATGAGTAAGAGTACATAATATGTTCAAAGGATATATTTAAATGATTAAAGCAAATGAAAAGGTAAGAATTTGATATATATGTTCGGTGGAAAATTTTGGTAGCTCAAAGTTCAAGCAGGCCGCTGTGTGTGTATTACTAAGTCACATTTTGAAAAGCTGGATAATAATTGTAGCCCAGGTGTTTGTGTTGCTTTCTCTGAACTGAGTGAATTAGTCGTCCGACTAAGCCACCCAGTCCAGAGGATGCAAAACAACTAAGTTTGTAACATTTATCAAATCTTCATCAATATGCGGAAAGGTTTAGATTTCCATCACTAACTTTCAACTACTTGTTTCTGGCTAACCAAATTGATTGCTTTATCAGTTGACCATCAGATTGTGACCGAGGTATTTATCATTTCGTAAGTGCTTATCAAATTGAAATGTCGCCACTGGAGTACAATTTGGTCCTAAATCTTAGGCATCAATCTCACAGGAAATCCTGAACTTATGGTTTATGTATGGTAGCGATCATCCGCAAGTCGTATCTAAAACCTTAAAGAAACTGATGTTCCCTAGAAAAATTGAGCCTCCATTACTCAATGTTGCGAAATACACCACTCTTTATGTATGCATCTGTGATACTACGTATTTGCTTATCCACAATCCTTTTCTATGGACAACTTTGGGCCCAATTCAGTTTCTATCCTGTGACTCATATCTATGATAAAATCCAAGAAGACGTCACTTATTCTCGAATAACGTTTCAGACATCGGCTCTGATCTAGGTTATGATCTTCACAGATGTACCCTATTGATGAATGTCTATGAGCATGGTATTTATTACAAGAAAGGCTTCCTGCCAACCAACTGCTAATATTTTACACTTCACATATTAGATATAATAATGAGAAATTAGTGTTACCCGAAGCATTATCCAGTAACTGATACTGTTTCAAAGTGTGATGTATGAAGGAAAAGCTATTTAGTATGGAGTTATATGCTACCATAACACCCAAATTTTACTCAAACCTGTAGCTGAGTATTTAAATGATGTATATTTCTTGAAAATGTCGGGTATGTTAATACGCAAACAATCTATAAAACCAAGAGCGATAATCTATTTAAACATTAATAAAGCATCCATTGGTTTGACAGTTTGAATGTATGGCTAGTTGAATAAGTTATTTTGCAAGGGGATTTTGAAGGGCAGTGAGAAAAATCGTAGCTGTTCTTTTTCTCATTCCTTCTCTTAACGTCAAATGTTAATATCAGAAGACTTCAAACATGGTTTTGTACTGTAATACAATGATATGTATGCAAGTTTTAGATGAATTCCTGTTATTTAGAAACTGAAAGATTTCACTTTTAATGATTATCACATAGTATATAGTTTGCCGAAACGTATGATACGGTCATTGCACTTTGAGGGTGATGAATAAGTTATTCTTCTTTATCAGTCATCCATTTTTTCAGCATGTTTCACTTTGGTTATTATGCTGAGTAGTGGCTTATTGACTTAGATATTCTACTTTCCACCACTAGTTCATGGGCCTAAGACTCGTTCCAACTATTGGGATTTTATAAGGCAAATAGTACTGTGGTCAATGCTGCCGACAAATGTGTACGTTAGTAGTATGTATGGCAACGAGGGAAACATCAGAAGTGATAATAATCACCTGATGAAGAAACTGAAAGAAAGGAAACAGAATATTGAGTATAAATACAGTAGACAAGATCAATCCAAACTGATGCCAGAAAGGAGCATTTTTACTAGTGTAACTTTCATATTAGTTTTAACATTTTCATTATTACCGATCGTATATGCGTATGTACCTACAGTCGGTATTCATAAAAGTATTATACAGTATAAACATATTAAAATGACCCAAAACTCCGGATGATTACCGAATACTGAAATCTTGTTAGTGTTTGAATATGTATGTATTTCCAGAATATGTGTAGATATTCGATTTTCGACGTTTTTCAAATTCTCTACGTTCTTTTTTTGTATAAATTGTGCGTATTTTTTCATTATTTTAACTAGCAAACTTATGACGTAAGTTTCATGTACATGAAATTCACTGATATTTTTAAGACTCGGTATTCATATCTAACAGTTACTTGAATCCACTGGCGAAAACGTTCTCTGATCAGTGGAGATTTAGGTTTCTAAAAATGGATCCTTGGTTCAAAATGCACCCCACCTTCTTCTACTTGGGTAACAATGCATTGTCATAAATCCTAGCATACTAAACCTGGCTCATAGTGCAGTACGCGCATATCTATACTTGGTTTGAGGAGTTGCATCTTCTCCATATTGCAGTCGGTTAAATGGCTATTCTTTATAACTTTCTAACAATAGACTTCTTTATTATAGATAAAGGGCATTCTTACTGGAAGAGGTTTCGTAATAACTTCGAATTATCTATGTTCGCTTCAATAGGTTCCTTCTGTAAACTGAAACTCCTAATCTACCACTGGTTTATTTGGCATCCACAACTGTTCTGTGTATTACTCATTAGTAAGGTAGCTTTTAACTCAATGTGGGAGTGAGGCTTGCATTTCATGATGAGTTTGGCGAGCGATGTGGGATGGAGTACTTGCTTCTTGAAAGTATAGTCGTCCAGTAGTAAGGGTAGAAGTAGCTACTATCTAAGCAGAAGAGGTTACGATTTGATGTATATTTAAGACCGAAGTTTTGCTGTTGATTGGACTAGAGAGTGATGATAGTTTATCTCAGGGGACTGGCATTCCCAGCGATTCTGGTTTTGCGATACATTATGGAGAAGGTCCAATAGAGCTATTTCCAAGGGCTAGGTTTCTTTCAGTTTGTTCAAGACATTATTTGGGGGAAAGACTAAATATCTTTAAAGGCTAAGTTACCAGCTTTAACCACCTTCTCAGATTTTTATTCATTTATTAAAAATAACTTCAATAGTACGAATCAACTAAAATACTAACAGATATCTTCCCTGGTAATCTTAAGTTTACATTCCCTTCATCTTTTTGTTTCGCTTCATCCTATTTTACCAACACTTTCACCTAAATTTTTCAAATTTCGCCTTGGCAACTGTTGCTAGTCTCTCAAGTTTACGTAGTAATATCAATGAATATCGAAACTAAGAGGTTACCTCCGATTTCTTTCTCATCATCAACTTTCAAATCATATTTCATATTTTTTTAAAAACAGATCTCACTAGCATCCACTCTCTGCAATCCTCATGATTGTAGTCCATACAGTGTGCGAAATTCACTCTGGCAGAACCTGTTGTACCTGTTACAAAAAGAGAAGTAAAGGATAAATGTGGTTATTTCATATATTGTGAATCAGTAACCAAGCTGAGAAACACTGTAACAATATTTTAGAAATTCTAGCTCCAACAGTCCAGTCGTGGTGATCAACTGTGGTAATCTTGCCCTGAGAACCGTCTGTTCGTATTCAGTAACAACTCCATTTTTGAATCACGATAGTTTTTAACCTAAATATATAGTGTATACTGACCCGTAGTATGCGACGGTCATATCATTGCTCACGAACCCGGAGTCTACATATTGATTTTGAGTATTTTTAACTAGCCTGGAAGTCAGATAAGAAATTGATGATAAGTAATAAACACTAGAATTATAGATTAGACAGAATAGAAATGTGGCAAGTGAGAACAGTTAGACAAGTTTAATGTCGCACTGTTAAAGGCTCAGTTGATTCATCCATTAAACAATGAGATTGAAAGTTGATATGATCTCGTTAGCTTGAAAGTCATTTTTTATTATCCAAGTGAATGTAGAGAGGAGAGTGAACTATTTTTTAAAAACTCCAAGTGTGGTAAATTTGCTACGGAAATTAGTTGAACAGTTTAATTTCCATTTTATACTTTATCATCCGTAAGCAATAAGTCCTTGCTTTTCTGCGAGTCCGTTTGTTGTATTTGGAATTTTTCATTCACAACCAACTGACAGCAGACATAAACTAACCGTCATGAGGTTTTCATATTTGTGTTGCTCACATCAGGCTTTATGGTGACTTCATGTATTGATATAAAGCTGAAAGAGATTTAAACATATCACTTTCTTTTTGATAGGAGTGATGGGTAGTGGCTAGCAATGTAATCCAGTATGCGCATTCTGTCCTATTTGGGACTAATCAGGTAGATGTACCTACCTCTCAGTGACTATTCTTGTTGGAGCCAATTCATGAGAAGAAACCGTAAAGTTATGACTGTTGGTTTGAGGCATTGTGATGAGTGTAGGCGTTTTAGATGGGATCCATAAGATTAGGCTGTTCAAACTAAGTTACACCAGTGCAGTTACCTTCAGCTTATATCTTTATTTGAACTAAGTTCTATTTGTTACTTAATACTGGTTTACTTCCATTTCTCCCAGGCTATTTTAATACTTTGTTACTTTTATTTTTGAAATGTTTGGCGGCTTAAGAAATTTAATTTCTTAACGAGATATTTCGTTACGGAATCCGTTTGATGCTGAATTTTCACAACCTCATTGATTGACTTGCTTTCCATCTTTTGTACCTTTCACCCAACTTTGACTTCACCTTGTGATTTCACCAAACATGAGTAATGCTGCAAAGAATCCTATGCTTACATACCTACGGCCTATCAGTATCTTCTAATCCCAGAGGTTACTTATCACAGCTGTATAATAGGGCAGAGTGGACTGCAGTATTCTTGTTTTTTAATAGGTAGTTGGATATGTCACCGGCACCAGAGGCGATATAAGTTTTTAAATGTTGAAGGAGTCATTTTCATCCGTGCCGATATTTCGTTAGCAATCATCTCTTTCGAGCTGATGTAAATGGCTGAGTAATTGGTCGGGCCTTTCTACCACGCCACTCTCCATAAAACAAGTTCCATTGAGGACAATTTAAACTTAAGTCTTGTTATGTTATGTATTTTTGCTGCGTTGGGAGAGAACATAAAGCATCATAAGTTAGTTTGAAAATAATAATAATAATAATAATAATAAAAATAATTTTCATGAGTGGAAATATCGCATCATTTTCGACTTTATTTTTATCTCTTTAAGTGAAAGTACTAGCAGGTGTTTGCATGTGTATTATTTTTTCATCTTACGGAAACAATACTTTTCCCATAACTTTATTCTTAAAGATTGGATTACTTCCTATTAAGTGGTTCGTTATAGAGAAGCAGTTCAACGCACTTCGTGGTTGATCTCGAATAAATGGCTGACACGTTTGGACCCTGCTGTACCTACTGTGGTCCTGGCAATCAGGTTATACCATTATTTTATTATTATTATTTGTCGCTTGGGTTCCTAGAGGAACACAGGGCTTCAGTAGACCATCTCCATTTCACTCTGCAATTCTCTGCAGTCCTCTTAACCTGGATCCACGACTGCTCAGAAACTTTCATTTCCTCCTTAAACCATCTCCTCCATGTCACCCTCGCCTCGGACGACCAACTCACCGTTTCCCGTTCGACTTCCACTCGACGGCCTGGCTAGGCGCGTCACATCCCAAAACAGTTTTCTCAGTCTACGTCCAACCCAGTCCATCTCAACTTTATTCCTATTCACATTTCTTGGGCGACAGGTTCTTGCTTCGTTGGTTTGTTGCCAGAGTTCCTGGTTGTTTATTCTTTCTGACCATCCATCTGATCTTCAGTATCGAGTGAGTGTACGCGGCAGCTGTTCATGAATGTCTGTCTCTCAACCATCACATAGAAGCGCTGACTAACTTGACTGACATTAGTGTTGAAAAACCGGATCTTGCTCACGCGTTTTGCTGAGTGTAGTAAACCTCCACACTGTCTTTCCCATCCTGGCTTCAACATTCTCATCTGTGTCTATGCCGCCTGCAGTTGAAACGATGCTGCCTAGCTAGCGATGTAGGTACGTAGGTAGGTGTGAAGGAGACAACTTCCTTTCAGTTTCTCCCAGTCATGGTGATTGGTGTTTGTTGTTGATGCTGTTGTCGGTTGGATGTCTCCATCACCTCTGACTTCTCTACATTCACTTGAAGTCCCTTCTTCCTTCGCTGACCCGCCTCTTCTGTCATGTTGGTTGTCTTGTTGGTTTTCGCCTGTACATCTTCGAGTTTGTGCCACAAGACATTAGACATAAATCATCATCATCATCGGCGGCGGCAGCGGCGGCGAAATCCAAATCTTCTCCTCGGGTCTTTTCATCGGTCCAACCAGAGTATGCCCATCTTCTCACAGCTCATCACAGTTGTCTCTCGCATGATCCACTCCACTCCACCCCACCCCACCCCACCCCACCACAATCAGGAAGACCATCGGGGATAGTAGGCGGCAACCTTGTCTTCCTCCTTCCTGTCTTCACTTCAAACGCATCACTGAGCTTTCCGTTGTCAATCACTTGGCATGTAGCATCATATAGCATAGCATATAGCATATAGCTGTTCAATGTGGTGCATAAGGGTTAGTCGCACTAAAACGGTAGTGTTGAAGCAGTTGTCTGCCAAATTGCTTCTCAACTTCAAAGTCGATGAAGTTGAGGTGAAGATCCAGTTGACTTCCATTCTATGCTCTGTTGTATAATGATGCGTAGAGCAGCATTGCAATTTGATCCACAAATGACTTGTTCTTCTCGAAGCCAGTCAGCCAACCTGTTCTGGTTGTACTTTTCAATGCAGAGAATTTTGAAGTGATCAGACCATTGTTTTTTTCTTCCTCCTCTTTGGCAGCAACTAGGTTTCCTTCACTATCTTTCATTGGTCTCATCTGCGTTGATCTCTTCCTTCCCAGATATTAACCTGTTTATTTGATATAATGTTGTCAGGTCTGTGTGTCTCCTACCGGCCTGCAGCCTGTCCTGCTTCACTTGCCAGTGTGTCATACAAGTGTATTTTGTCTTTCCACCCACTCTTCTTCACTTCTTTGTTCAGTGTAATGTTTTGTAGGTTGTGTTTAGTTCCACTTTTCGTTGTTCATCACTCCACTCCACTCCACTACAATGCACTGCACAGCACTGCAGTACACGGCACTACACTGGACTTGTTCGTCTTCTGCTTCACCATCACCATCACCATCTTCCTCTCCCTCCTTCATGAGCTTTCTTTTGGAGATCCGTCAAGATCCATTCCTCGTCTCCTCTCGTCTCGTCTCGTCTTGCCTTCGCTTCTTCCTGCTTAACACGGTGATGGAGGTTTCCTTCGACATCTGTTTCACAGAGTTCCAGTGTTCTTCCACACTGGTCTCTTCAGGGGTGTTGATTAGTATCTCCTATTTCGTCGAGATGACTGACTGACTGACTCACTGATGTCAAGATGTCCTTTGTAGTTTCGTCCTTCAATCCACTTTCTGTTCTGGGTGTTCAACTTGAAATCTGGTCTATCATCACCAACTCCTTTGAAGGTTTTCAACTTGATTTGGAAGGTAGGTTGCTTGCACTAGATAGTGAGTGAATGGTGTCAACCACCTATATCTGCTCCCCATCTTGATTTGATGTTGTGTGGAGTAGGCTGCATCTCCATCTCCACTTTCTTCACATTGAGATGAAGTCGATGTGATTTTTGGTGTAGTGTGTCCATCTGGTGTCTGGTGAAATCGAATGCATATCGCTGCCTTGTGAATATCCTTGTGTTTGTACACACTGCCTCACCTCGCCTCGAATCACGCAGAAGTCTGCAAACAGTTCTCCATTCTCGTTTATTTCACCGAGTGATTGTCGACACATGATGATAAGTTCTCTTCCTGTGTATTCCACTCCCAGTTTCGCATTCATGTCACCTCACCGATTCGAATGAATTTCGATGTCGTTATCGCGAAGTGGAGTGGTAGTGGTGTGTTGTCCAGTACTGACTGATTGCAATTGTTTGTAGAATTCCTCTTTTTTCTCTTCATCTGCATTGTTTGTAGGTGCATAGCGTAGACAACGTCAGTCAACGCTTGACAGGATCTCAGCTGGCGACGTCAAAATTCTAATGGGTGACAAGAATGCCAAACTGAGATCGGACAACACAGGAAGAGAACTAACTAACCATGGGTCGAGAAGCGTTCGGTGAGGTGATGAACGAGAATGGAGAACTGTTTGCAGAATTCTGTGCATTCAACGATTTGGTCATCTTAGCAACAGGCAAAATAACACTAAGCATTGTCATACCTATTATGTCTTGAAGTTGAAAGTCTAGTCAGTAAGACGCGTGGTTTCTCTGTCTCTTTATGAGAGTTCTGAATCAGTCTATTCGATTTTTTGTACTGTTGTCATCACTACACGAATACAAATGAGAGGGCACTCTAAAGATTACTCTAGCAACTCATAAAATAGGCAATTAAGTTGCTACACCTGATAAAAAGATACGTTTCCAAACAGATGCTAGGGTCGACGTTTTGTCTCGCTAAAAATGGAGTAACGTGAAATGCGGTCTTAGCAGCTGATGAGACAGCCAATTATGTTAATCTATTCTGTGAAAAATTATCTTCCCAGACAAAGGAAAGATAGGTTGTTATGATGATATCGAACACGCTGCAAGGGTCACTTCAACTAACTCATTCATATTTCTCTCCTCCGTACGATTTATACATCGACTACTTAACATCTAACTCATTTTTTGTGTTTCTTCACTTATTTTTACAAGTATTACAACTTCTTCAAGTCCTTTTGAAACAACAGATATCTCAAACCTTCAGAGATCTTCGGTAGGTGCTCGGTTGTTTAAGCTGTACGGAGGTAATATGAGAACAGAATTTGAGCACTGTGTTAGAATGCGCAGAGCTGAGCATTCAGAGTGCCAGTTAAAATAAGAACCATAAATATCGTCAACCGTCTAGTCTCTATTCCTAACTTAATCTCATTAACTTGGAACTGAGATTGAATCTACCTACACATCTATGAGCACTTCTCAAAATAAAATAATCCGATTAAGTGTTTATTGTTTTACAAAGACATAAAAGGGATGTCATGTGAAAATGGATACATTCAAATTGATAAAATCAAACCAAGTAGATAAATGTAATAATGATGGATAGTGGCTAGCAGTGGAATCCAGGATACGCATTTCGTCCTACTTAGGACTCATCAGCTAAATATGCCTGCCTCCCAGTAAATGTTGTTCCCACCGGAATTCAAGCTCGGCACCAATCGCTACAAATATCAGGGCATTATTCATAAATATCCATATACACGTAATTAAGAACACAGGAGATACCTAGACATCCGCGCAGGAGCCCATACTCCAATAGTGACCGATTAATTCGGTCCAACCAACGACGGTATAGTACAAGCAATAAAACTAAAACTGTACCCGTCGCACAAGAAGTGGCCACCATGACTCGGCGGTCCAGTAGATAACGCCCTGGCAATTGAAGCGGTCGGTGCCGAGTTTGAATCCCGGTGGGAACAACATTCACTGGGAGGCAGGTACATCTAGCTGACGAATCCCAAATAGGACGAAATGAACATCCTGGATTCCACTGCTAGCCACTATCCATCATTATAATTAAAAACATAGGCGATACCGAGGCATCCGCGCAGGAGCCCATATATCAATAGAGGCCGATTGATTAGGTCCAATCAACGACTGTATAATACAAGCAATAAAACTACAAGTAGATAAATGTTAAGATAAACAAGGATGTGGTTAAAAGGGGAACAAATATGTCAAGATAAGATGTTCACAGTTTCAAAGAAGCTAAAGGATGAAAACTCCAAGTATATTGTTATTAACTTTAGACTCCACCACCAGGAGCTTCCAAAAATGTATTCTTAACATCACATCTCACTCAAAGAGTCTATTCACGTAGACTGTACTTTCCTATACAACTGAAATAAACATTTAATGACTTTTTAGATTGGCATCATTTCTTGTTATAATCACCCCAATGTTCGCTTCAACTTTATCCCACTTGAGTAAAATCGTTTTTAACAACCATCTTTGACACTTTTAAAGCACTACACAGTAGACTGTTTACTCAGCATACTTACTTTCCAATAGACTGTCAAATATCTTGGTAGCACTACGAGTAAAAAGTGTTGAAAATGCCAATTAAGTCTTTTCTAGGAGTTAAATGAAAAAACTTTGGCTCCGACCAAGGAATTCAAAAGTTTTTGTCCCTCTGAAACGGATCTATGCTAATAAATTCGTCAGCGGTCAGTCCATTATAACTGATCTGATTTGTCAAGTACCCACAGTTACATTTACAAGGTGTAACAAAAAAAACTAAACATACTTTCCACTGCATATATTCAAAAGAACTAATTGTCCGTCAGAAACTTTCTCTAACAGAAACTATGTCGTCGATATACATAATTTGAGAAGTAATTTTCTGAGTAGGCGAATACTAACAAAGAAGCAAGATGTAGAAAAGGTTACCTTCATCACTATATTCATAAAATATTTCAGTATAGATACTGGTGGTTGAAATCCCTCAAGAACAACACTAATTTCGCAACTCTAGATGCTAACTCTCCAAAAAATTCTATATGCGTACATCAGTTTAGGAAATAAATCTTTACTGAATTAAATCGTAGATGACAGTTGACAAACAGTTCGAAATTCACTCAGTAAGTCTATGCGGTTTCGTGCAGCAGACAGTTAGCCATACTTTCTTCTGAGAAAGCTAATGGTATAACCTACCTCGTCTAGTTAACTAGTTCACTAGTTACTAGCCGGTCCTAACCCCGAATAAAGAGGGAAGGTTCGGCATAGGGCTAGCAACTCTACCCCATAAAGCCAGTCCAATCGCTAAAGAAACTTCAAAAAATGAAGATAAACTTATTCCTCACTGGAATCGGAGAGAAGAAATGACGCCACTTGGTGAAAGCCTTCGGGAAGCCAATCGACCGATATGACTTCTTTCCCTCGATCAAAGCGAAAGTAAGAATAAGGACATGGAATGTCCGCAACATGTATGAACCTAGCAAGGCTGCAGAGATTGCCAAAGAGATGAGAAGGTATAGCATAGAAGTGCTAGGAATCTCCAGATGGAATGGGAGTGGACTCTCCAAACTGTCAACTGGACAGTCAATGACCTACTCCGAGTGGAGTGGCTATCATGCTGTCCCCTTGAACAGCATCGAAGGCTCTCTCTCTCTCGTGCAGTGGGAACCAATGCACTCTAGCATCAGCATTATGACAGCAAGATTCAACTCAAAAGGAAGGAAGGTCACAATCATACAATCCTACGCTACGCTACGCATCTACAAACAATGTAGATGAAGAGAAGAAAGAGGAATTCTACAAACAATTGCAATCATTCAGTACTGGACAACACACCACTACCACTCCACTTCGCGATAACGACATCGAAATTCATTCGAATCGGTGAGGTGACATGAATGCGAAACTGGGAGTGGAATACACAGGAAGAGAACTGATCATCATGTGTCGACAATCACTCGGTGAAATAAACGAGAATGGAGAATTGTTTGCACACTTTTGCGTGATTCGAGGGGAGGCTGCATCACTCTGCTACGGTGTTATGCGAATTCGTTTTTGCTTTGAGGGACACTAAAGAGCAGTGAAGTGAAGAATTGTCAGCAGTTGCTGACATTTTTGACTGTTGGTCTGAATGGTGGCGGTAGGTGTAGGCGGCAAGATGGGTGTTGTTGAGATGATTGGAACCAGTGGTTATAGTCTATTAGTGACATAATTGAAAATTGATGTGGATGTCTTAGATTTTTTCCCTCTTAGGTACCTTTGGGAGTTTGATTGTTTTCACTTAAAGTAATTCTGCAAATGCCTTCTTTTCTCCTACACTTTTGTCTTCTTCCAAATCACTCTTTTTATTTGTACAACATCAGAAAGTTGTCGTTTATATAAGATCTGTTATATAATAACGCAAGGCATTTCGAGCAGTGCGGTCACACGCTTACCTGTCATGCATACTTATTTGAAATATTTCAAAAGGTAAATGGGCTTTCAAAATTAATGGATATAACAAGGAGTCAAAGTTTTATTTATGAGGGAAGGACAAAGGTAACATATTAATCAAGTTGAGTTACCAAGATAGGTTGTATGTATCAATAAATTGCTGTTGAGTGGATAAAGGAGGTCGAAACTTCCTTTTATCCAGAACTTTAACATACGTATATTTCCTCAATTATTTTTGCAGGTAGGTTTGAAAGATGTGTAGGAGTCTACCTTGTGACCCATTTGAATGGTATATTTGCTCTAGATGGCTGTCTTTTTTCTTGTGGTTGTCAAAATCTGTGAATCATCCATACACGGTAGCATGATATCGGTATCTTTCTTTAGAACTGACTAAACATTTTATCTTCTTTTTTCAACATTTATAATACGATTAGTACATTGTAGGGGGATATTTACTGTCTAACAATACTTTAGTGAAACTGTGCGTTCCGTTCCCTAAAGTATCAATCTTTTGAATCTAGTTGAACAGAGGCTTAAGTATTGTTTTCTTGTGTTCTTACATGCTACTGTGAATTGTGGCAGCTTGAATTGATGAATTTCAGCGCCAGATTTTACGTGGACTTCTTTGTCTCTCTGTCTGTCTTAGAATATGCATAACCAAAGCAGATCTTCTGGTCTACTTTTTTTTATACCAGTTTCCATTTAGTCAAGAAATGTTGTACAAACTTGTTCATTTGCTATCTATTTTGTCTCTCTAATAATTAATCAAGTGTTGTTTTTCTACATTAAATATATCATGTTCATTTTATCTGCATGATATTTTAGTGTTATTTGTCACTGAAATTCAGGAGTAGCGTTTCATTTTATTCCATATTTACCTTCTGAGTTTTGAAATTTCCATTTCCAGTCAAGGCCAATGTCGATTGTTCCGAACACCAAATCGGTATCCTCGAGACTACTGCGTTACGACAGCCACTTCTTGCTTGATAGATATCAGTTGTTAGTATGACATTTTTCTTCCTCCTGTCACTGTAGATAACTGAGGTGATTTCATGACTGTTGTAAATCACTAACCTAGTGAGTAAAGCCTAGTGATCTACAACAATTAGTGATAAGATCAAGTGTCTTTGTAAAATGTTAACGTTCATAAGAATCCAGATAAATTTGACTGAGGCCTACTAGTAGTTACCATCAAATTCTAACAAGAGCAAGTCAAGATGGGTATCGTTACCTTCACATAAGTAGTCAGCTTACCAGCAGATACGTCATTTTTATTCAACCACTCTAAACTAGACTGTTTAAAGCTCGGTCGATAAAATTGCTAAGTTTCCACTATTTTCTTGTGCTCAGTTTGGGAAATATTAATCGTTGTACTTCAACTCACTGTCCTAATGATAGCGCACTAACTGTTAAATCTCAAGCCTCGTCTCCTGTGTTGTTTATTGAAAACTGATCATTACTTATAGGTCCTAAACTAAGAAGAAACAGAAGAGCTGTTCGATACTCATTGTTCTGGATAGTTCTTTGTTGTTGTCAACCCGTAGTGAAAACTAGCTGAAAATCTTTTTCACTTACTATCATAAACTCATTATTCTGCCTTAGACTAGTTCTTTACACGAGAAGACTTTTTCTTAAGAAGACTACTGCTTCCATTTCATTAGGTATGTAGTCACTATCCACTCTCTATTTACTCTAGGAAACTGGGTCATTAAAATAGTATTTTTTCAATTAGAAAATCAATAGTCTAAATTAAAATACCTAATCATGTAAAAGAAAATCAATATGACTTTCGCTAGCATGCAGAAACATACTCATAGACCAATCACTGAGTAATTTTGCGTTGGTGTTCATTTTCAGACTTATTGGACACTTACATTGCACATAATCAGGTTATGTTGTTGAAACACTAAACATAAGTGATTAAAATGAGTTTTTTCCATAAAATTTGTTTTTTACTATCATGACAAATGATTAATTCTTTACAGTGAAAACCGTTATCACTCGAACTATCCTATAGTTTCTGTGCTTCATATGCCTTGGTGGAGGGACATGACGACTGAGGTCAACTTTTGAGCAACCTAGTTCAGGGTAACATGTACCGATCTGTATCGTTTATGATACCGGAGTATTGTAAAATTTTCATCCATGTGATCTAGCAGCCTTGTGTGTGTTCATCACTGTCTACGCAGGATTGCTGGCATTCAGCGTGCGTAGACAAAGTGAGAAACGTTACCCTATGGGTGAATTCCTCGTGAGTGATATCTTACGATGATGGGGATACTAAATATGTTTTCCAGGTGTGTTTTGTTGATTATTCCTCATTTCATCTAGAACTGGTCGTTAGTGGGAGTGAAAAAACTATTTTTTCACGTGACACAGTCTAGTAAATCCTAGTTACACTGATTTACCATTCATTACTGCCTTGCACCTGTTTTATTCAGAGGTTGAATGGTTGTACAACTCGATGGCTGAAGATGTAGGCATATATTGTTGCTGAGAGTTATAGTTGCATTGCAGTTTTCTTTAGACGTCAACAAATTATGAAAGAATAAAGAAAAAAAACGAAAGTTTATTCCGATATATATACATCCATGTAGATTTTTCCTTTTTTTCCTCATCATTATTGCCATCTGTAATTTCATGCAACTTCTTTATTCTTTTACAAATACCATTCTGTCCGACTTGGTTTCGGTCGTTTGTGTTTTCAGTGCTGTAACAACATTTTTCAGCTACATCTATTGATAAGTAGTTTTGATATCCTATATTTACTTTATACTAAACCATATCTGCTTTTCTTTTGTTCTCTCCTAATGTTTGTAAAATTTCACCTTTAACATTAGCGGGTTAATTCCGGGGTCGGTATTGAATAATTAGAGATGGTCTGAAGAAAGTTTCGAAGATAGGTTTCATGCTTGCTGCTTCTCCGAAAGGAAATGTGTCCTCCTCTGGAGTTGCATATGTGCCCTGTTGACAACAGGAAAGCTAGATTCAACTTCCAATTCAGTTCTCAATAATAAACTACGTCTGTTAATCTACTGGTCCAATTTATGACTTGATCAGTGGAACCCATTTGATAATGAGTACTCATACAGATGATATCGTTTACTATCGAGTTGTCGATAGATGTTACACTGTTCGATTTCTTTTTATATTGTCAGTATCTCTAGACGAAAATGAAACTCACATTTACTGAACTATTCCACTAATTCTGCTACCCTTTTAATATAGATATTGATCATCAGACTAGTATGTCAGAGCAAAACGAATCTGTGCCTCGACCATCCACATCTGGAGGAAAACTTGCAGAATTGTCTTGTATTTTCCCTAATCTCAAGTCAGAATTACTTCAAGAGTTTCTGTCTCTTGCTCATGATGATGTTTCATGGGCAACTACATTAATTCTAGACAATCGCACCTGTGAAAGAATCTGTCAAGATGATGGATCGAATCAATATGTGATTGAATCTAAGCTATCTTCTGATAATTCTTCAGGCAATCAGACTTCATCTTCAGTGTCTGTAACAGCCTGTGCATCTAGCGCCATGGATGTGTCAAACAACACAACAGAGAATCGAAATCTGCTTTCGTCAGAAAATGAACATTCCTTAGAAGAATGTACTTTAACTTTTAATGAAAATGGTATAAAATTCTCAAGGAGCTTCATAAAAGCAGCTCACCAAGAGTATGCATTCAGTCTTGGACTATCCGATGTTGATTTGTGTAAGTCTGTGTCATATAAACTGTTATAAAGATCATGCTATTTGTCATGTATTTTTCTTCAGAAGTGTTTGATTGGGATTTGGAATATTTAAGGTTAAGTAATCTCTTGTCACAAATATTAATCAATTAATGTTCTTCAAACTTTTAAATCCAACCTTATTTGAATTGGGAAAATGAAATGTAGTTGGAAGGTTAGTTTCTCTGAAGTATGAATAATTTTCTACCTTTCCTTCACACTGTTTTGCTTTCAAGAATTTATGAGCGCATTACGATCATAACTAAAGCCATAGTAAAACCAGAGTTACTGTAGGATTCAAAAGAGTGATGTCGAAATCATCGATTCATTGCTGTACCGACTAAGTTACACGACTGAATTTCACTTCAGTTTCATTAGAAGTTTTGCTCAGCTGTTATGTGGGGGTTTGCGGCGATTTTAAGTTTGTATCCATCATGGACTGATATCATTTGGGGGAACATTGGAAACCTGGGAGCACTGAACAGCTATTTCGTCCTAGTATGGGGCTCCTCAGTAATGCGCATCCATGATGTCACCAGGGATCAAACCCCAGGACCTTCAGGTTCCGTAGCCAGCCATTGGGTCCAAATTCAGTGGTCCATATTTCCAACTTTCAGTGCACAACATAGCGTGACCATCACCTAATGTCATCGTTGAGTATTTGTCCTTATGGCTACCAGGTTTGCCCCATCGGTCACAACTTCTTATTGGAACTTCAGGAGTCACCCCTCGAAGCTAGTTGCCAATGAGCTGTTGGACTGTGAAGAAAAATGATGAATATTTCCATGATTTTGTGTTATATATTGGTTTGATTTCAAAATTATAGAAACAGTTGGTAAATGTCCCTTGATAAATTATTCAGTTTCCCGCTGTTGACTTTTCCTTAACTAATTCGTCCGCCTAAGTAAGCTTGTGAAATTGTTAAACGAACGTGTGGATATCGAATCGAATTTCATTTTGATATTATTTGGTTGGTTGTGTTTGAAATTGGAATCCAGGATGTGCATTTGTTCTACTTGGGACTCGTTAGTGAGATGTACCTGTATCCCATAACATGGTCTTGTCAGTCAGGTATTAGGGCTTCCATTAAAAGAGCGTACATATTAGCGAAAACCGATCGATTCAACCCAGCAAAATAAAGAACAAGAAATTAGAAGTATCACTGAGCAATATCTGATACCTGTTATTAAAGAGATATATGTCGGGACTCAGTGATCTAGTAGATCATCACACTGTCACTCAAATGAAGGAGTTCTGGACTTAGGTCTCATTAGTAGCACCATCAGTTATTGAGATTTAGGCTTATCTAGCTCGAAGGTCTGAAACAGAATGAAATACGCACCCAAGTAACGGGAACCTTTTGTTTTCCTATTGTACGAGGTATGGCTTGGACATTGTGGAAGTGTACAATTCCATGTTTATTTGTTCCTTGGATATTTCGCACAATGAAACAGTATTATTTTAGTGGATGATATTTTGAACAGAATTTATTCTTCATATTAATATCAAATGTAAAACTGCTTGTTTTCGCCTATGATCTATATGCATAGCATATTCCTGAAGCAAAATAATAAATACCTCCCTGAATATATTTCGATGGGACTGTTATCCTCTTTCTCATAATCACTGCGTATTATGTAGCACATCTTGATCAATGGTTTTCATTACTAATGAATCTGTGTAGCATTTCGAGTGATTCTGCGTTGTAACAGATCTCTATTTTCCCATGAGACATTCTTCGATGTTAATCTGTTTAGATGATCGAAAAACATTGATATTTATGAAACATATCGTGTTACCAATGAAGTCTAGTCGCAATTAGCGGTTTCATTAGAAGTCAACATATACAACTGATTTAATGAATATTCTTAATAATCCCTCCCCATGTCGTGTAATATGATATAAGACTCAAAGCATGTTTACAGAAAATAACTATCTTAGTAATAGAGCTGTTATAGTGTACAAAGACATTACGTAGATCCTCATAAGAGACTCTAAATCCCTGGAGCCTTTCACAACCAATCGTGTTGCTTTGAAGTTTCAAGGAGAAGTGCGTGAACTTATGTGTATCAGATTGGTTGAACAGGCAAGATCAATAAAATATTTCCTTATAGAAAGGCCTAGAAATAGTTAAGGCATTATAACTATACATGAACCGTTGCATTTCCTACACTTTCTGATGATGCAATACATGTTATCTTGCCGCCTATTCAATTCACACAGGAACTGACCGACCAAAGAGGCTGGAGTCGGAAAGTTATTATTGTTCAAGTATCCACTCTCAAACAGGTAACCAAGATATATCAGAAATCAATGAAGGGTCACTCCAGGTTGTTTTATATGTAGCAGTGGGATCTTATGATACCAGTCATCTACTCAATTGAGTCGTGGTAGACAGTGAAATTGGCGTGGAACTTCGCTTTTAAGCGTGTAAGCTAAGCATTTAACACCTCACAATAGCATATATGTAACGGAAACCAGTAAAGCAGTAAGATATTAGAATAAACAGGAAGAAGGTAATGCGTTAAGAAAAATAAGTGAATGAATGCATGTCCAACTTTGGGATTAATTGTGAGCGTTGTTGACTGATATCCTTTAACCATTCATCCCTAAAATCTGAAGGAAATTAGCCAACTGGTTCACATCGACCTGTATATTTCAGATTGATAAACAATGACTTTGGTTCAATCAATGGCGGTATAATACAAGTAACAACATAAAAATTATACCCGTCGCACAAGAAGTGGCTATCATGACTCGGTGGTCTAGTGTATAACGCTCTGGCGTTTGACACGATCGTCCCCCGGGTCCGAGTCCTATTGGGGACATTGCTCCCTAGGGGGCAGTTACATCCAGCTAGGAAGTCCCAAGTAGGACGAAACGCACGTCCTGGATTCCACTAATAGTCACTATCCACCATTAAAACCACCACTTCATTGATCAGTGTCATGGGTTTCTTCCTCCAAAGGTTGTTGCGTTTTGTGGTGAAAACTTTACTTTTAACTGCATCATACTTCAAAAACAAACTATGAAGATTTATATCGAAGGTTTTGTTGTGTAAGGTAGTTTGGATTGATAAGTCATAGTTTACGCTTACAGACTTCGAGAAAAACCCTGTTTTGTTTCTGTAAGTGAACGTAGATCATATTTTAAATTTCTTAGTGTGAGACAACCAGAGTTTGTGCTCACTGTCTTCTTGAAAATCCGTTGATACTTATGGGGTTGATCTTTACAAACTAATCTTATCTTACCCAACATCGCCTATTAAGGCAGTTAGTGGATTGAGGTGCTGGGTATCACTTACCTTTTTTGTCTTAAAATTTCTGTCCAATCTCAGCATTACGTACTTAATGTATTCACAGTATGCCAGAACCATTTGGATGACATATGATCGAATGCGTGAAAGCTTCCGATGTCTTCCACTTTTGATCATCAATTATAACAGTTGTAGGGTTGCACAGCGTTGATTTATGCGCATTATAGTTACCTTTCGATTAATGGCGGAACCATAAATGGCATAGTTCGAAGAATGACAAGTAAGTATTTTAAGTATGCTTACCTGCATTTCACTAGTGATCAGCTTGTCAACTACCTCGATTTTTATTACGTAGTTTTGTGGCTATACTATGTAAAATGCAAACGAACTGAGTATACCACTTTATAACCTAGAACTATAGTCTTTCAGCATCCGGGTACTTGGGATCGCTATCCTATGGATGCTGGGTTTCCATCTAGGGAAAATACACTATAGGAGACGTACATTTTACCCTCCATAACTAACCTTTGGGATTAGTTATTATCATACTGTACACTTTAGTGACTTCTTTTATGCAATTGTGATTTTGATTGGCATGTCGTGTATGTGGTTATTTTATGTGACGTAAAACGAGAGATAAACTTAACATATTTGAAATCCTAATGAATTATTTTTTGTTGTTGTCCAGCTCCTGAAGCAGTTCCAGATTTTCTCATCAATGAATGGATACCTGAACCTAATTTAACCAAAGAAATATATATCAGTATTATGCGACACCTGGGTGTTTTACCCAATAGTTCTGTTGAAACGTTAATTCAGAAGTTTCCCTCATCAAATACACGAAGTTCGAGTCGTAAGTAGATTTAAAAACATGTGTCTTCTATAATACTTGTCCATATTCACGATTTCATAACAGTAGAACAAGACTTTTTGCTCTTAAAAAGTAACCATTAAGAGGCTTTAGATTTAACTCTCAGGATCTCCAATGCTAATATATATATATATATATATATATATATATATATATATATATATCATATACATATTTATATATCCTCAAGAATTTAAGTGTCGCAATTGATGAACAAAGAGGTGATAGCTCTATGATCTGTAAAATCAATCCAGTAAAATCGAAAAATCATATCATTCTAGTAATGATCAGTCAGCAAAAGTGAGTTCGTTGATTTTTCCTCTGTAGCGTAAGTTTCGTAAGTTCTTGTTGTTTTCATCATCAGCAAAATAATACAGAATTTACTAAAGTTTCGAGTTGTTGAGACAAAAAAAAAAAGAAATTCTCTCATTGACCTCTTCGCACTTTAAGTCGTGCATATTTATCATGAATTGGCAGTTAAGGTCTGAAAAAATTTAAATTAGATGATAATGTCCACTAGTTGGATTGAAATAGGTAAAAGTGAGCTTTACTGGATCACTAGTTAGGAATCGAAACAACGCCAGCGTTGAAAAAAACCTATTCGACGACGTTTTTGTTATATAACTTAATAAGGACTTTCAACATACTTGAAATTGAATGTTCAGTAGTTGAAGTTTGGGGTTAGGGTTTAGTAACAGTTTGAGTTCCTCATTTTCAACTTCCTCTATTTCAGGTAACAGGAAATATAAATAAATAAGGCTTTATGCTAGCACAAGATGACCGTGTAAAACGTGATTTTTTCTAATTTTCCTAAATCTACACTAAAATTATTATCATTATTATTAGTCCCTTGGGTTCCTAATGCAACATAGGGCTTCAGTAGCACGTCTCCATTCCACTCTGTTCTCTGGAATCCTTTGACCTTGACTCCACAACAGCCCACAAGCTCTCATTTCCTCCTCGCACCATCTCCTCCATGTCACCCTCGTCTCGGACGCCCAACTCGTCGATTCCCATCTGACGTCTACTCGAGCGACTGGCCTGACGCGTGATGCCCCAGTCGGCCTTCTCAGTGTATGCACAATCCAATCCATCTCCACTTCCTTCTGCTTAGTTGTTGAGCGATAGCTTCTTGCTTGGTTCGTCGCCAAGCAGCCAGTCAGAGTTCCTTGTTGTTTATTCTTATTATTCTGGCCATCTGATCTTATCTTCAGTAACGAACCAGCGTAGGAGGCAGTTGTTGATGAGTGTCTGTAGTTTGTTGGAAATCCTTTCGTAACGTACCAAGTCTCTGAACCATACAGAAGCACTGACTTGACGTTGGTGTTGAAAATCCGGATGTTGTTCACGCTTTATGCTGAGTGCAGTGCAGTGCAGTGGATCTCCACACTGGTTTCAGGCTAATGAACGTCAGTCTTGCTTTTCCGATCCTGACTGACTTTGACATCCTCGTCTGTGCCTGTGGTGCCTGTAGTTGAAACAGTGCTTCCTAGATAGGTGAAGTAGGTTACTTCCTTTAAGTTTCTCTCGTTGATGGTGACTGGAGTTTGTTGTGATTGTTGGTGCGGTATCTTCATCACTTCTGTCTTCTCTACACTCACGTGAAGTCCCGTATTCCTTCACTACCCTACCTCTTCTGTCAACTTGTTAGTTTTCGCCTGTAGATCTTCGACTATGTGCCACAAAACGTTGGACATAAATCATCATCGGTGGCGGCGAAATCCAAGTCTTCTAGTTTCTTTTCTACGGTTCAGGCAGCGTATCCCCCTCCTCTCGCTCCTCACAGTTTGCTGCAAGATCCAGTCAACCACAATCAGGAATATCATACGGGATAGTAGGCGGCAACCTTGTTTCACTCCTGTCTTCACTTCAAAAGCATCACTGAACTTCCCATTTTGAATTACTTGGCATGTGGCATCTTCATATAGTTGTTGAATGAGATTGACAAAGGTTTGTGGCATTCCGTAGTGTTGAAGCAGTTGTCTGCCAAATTACTCCTCGGTCGACGCTGTCGAATCAAGGCCTTTTCAAAGTCGATGAAGTTGAGGTGAAGATCCAGTTGACTTCCATTCTATACTCTGTTCTATGATGATGCGAATCATGGCAATTTGGTCCATACATGATTTGTACTTCCTGAATCCAGCCAACCTGTTCCGGTCGTAGTTTTGAATCCAGTGCATCCCTTAGCCTCTCTAAGATGATGTGGCTTAATATTTTGCTTGCCTTGGTTGGACAGGAGTGGAGTATGATTCCGTGCCAGTTCTTGCAAACACTGAGGTCTCCCTTCTCTGGAAGTTTGACAAGGTAGCCCTTCTTCCAATCAATGGGCAGGTACCTTCCCTTCCTTCCACACCTTCTGCAACAGTGGTAAAAGTGGGCGTGTCCGCTTTTGTCTCTGTGTCTGTTCTCAGTGCTTCTGGAGGGATTCCATCTGGTCCCACTGCTTTCCCACATTTCAGTAACTTTATGGCGCTGAGAACTTCGACTTTTGTTGAAGGGCTTGTGTTCACTGGTAGGGTAGTTCTGTGGCTGTAGGTGGTATTTCTGGACGAAGTTCAGGTTGTGGTTGTGATGGTCGATTCAGGAGCTTTGTGAAGTGGTCGGCTCATTGTTTCCTTTGTTTCCCTTCTTTGGTAATTGAATTCCCGTCATCATCTCTTATTGGTTTCGTCTGTGTTGATCTCATCCTTCCCAGATAGTAACCTGTTTATTTGATACAATGTTGTCAGGTCTGTGTGTCTTCTACCGGCCTGCAGCCTGTTCTGCTTCACTTGCCAATGTGTCGTACAAGTGTCTTTTGTCTTTCCACACACTCTTCTTCACTTCTTTGTCCAGTGTAGTGTTTTTTATGTTGTACTCATTTCCTCTTGTCGTCGTTGAGCATCCTTGCACTTCACCATCACGATCTTCCTCTCCCTGCTCTATCACCTTCCATGTGGAGGTCCGTCGAGATCCATTCCTTATCTCATTTCTTCTTCCTTCCTAATACGGTTATGCAGGTTTCTTTCCACATAGCTTTCAAAGACTTCCAGTGCTCATCTACACAGGTTTCTTCAGGCATGTTGCTCGATATCCCCCATGTTGTCTTGATGACTGGCTGCCGTGAAGATTTTCTTTGTGGTTTCGTCCTTCAGTTTCCGAGTGTTGAACTTCAATTGTGGCCTACCACCAACTTCTGTGAAGGCTTTTAACTTGTTGATTTGGAAGGCAGGTTCCTTGCACTAGATGGTGAGTGGTCTGAGCCGACATCTGCTCCTCTTCTTGACCTTGTGTCAAGTAGGCTGACTGCGTCTCCACTTTCGTGAGATTGAGATGAAGTCGATCTGATTTTTAGTGTAGTGTGTCCTGGTGTCTGGTGAAATCAAGTACATGTGGCTTTGTGGATATCCTTGTGATTGAACACACTGCCTGACTCCAATCACCAAATCGTTGAATGCACAGAATTCTGCAAACAGTTCTCCATTCTCGTTCATCACCTCACTGAGCGCTTCTCGACCCATGGTTAGTTAGTTCTCTTCCTGTGTTGTCCGCTCCCAGTTTGGCATTCATGTCACGCATTAGAATTTTGATATCGCCAACTGAGGTCTTGTTCAGTGCTGATTGCAGTTGTCCGTAGAATTCCTCCTCCTTCTCCTCATCTGCAATATTTGTAGGTGCGTAACGTAGCATTGTATGATTGTGACCTTCCTTCCTCCCTCCCTTTTGAGTTGAATCTTGCTGTCATGATCATGATCGTTGAGGATGTTGGTTCCCACTGCATGAGGGCCTTCGATGCTCTTCAAGGGGACATCATGATAGCCACTCCAAACTCAGTGTGCTCGTGGTTGTCGTCTGGGTGACAATATTGGAGTAGGTTATTGACTCTCCTCTCCAGTTGACAGTTTGCAGAGTCCACTCCCATTCCATCTGCTTTCACAAATTCCAAGCACTTCTATGTGATACCTTCTCATCTCTTTGGCAATCTCTGCAGCCTTGCTGGGTTCAAACATGGTGCGGACATTCCATGTCCCTATTCTTACTTTCGCTTTGATCGAAGGAAAGAAGTCACATCGGTCAATTGGCTTCCTGAAGGCTTGCAGCAAGTGGCGTCATTTCGTCTCTCCGATTCCAGCGAGGAATAATTTGTTTTTATTTTATATATATCGTTTGTGCTTTGAAGTTTCTTCAGCGGTTAGATTTGTTTTATTGGGTAGGGTTTCTAGTCCTATTGCCAACCTTCCCTCTCTACCCGGGGTGGGGGTCGGCTAGTAACTAGTGAACTAGGCAACCAGGCGAGGTTCTACACTCAAATAGTTGATATGAAATATTCATTAGCTTTATGAGAGCTTAAGAATAAAAGCTAGCTTTCTCCAAGATACCAGGATTTTGTTTTCTACCTTCAGTCTCTCAGGGTTCAACACTACGTATACATTAAAGTCCTAAAATAATGCAAAACACCTATTAACTACCTACCAGTTACTGGTGGTGGCTAAATTCGATTATCATATTTGGCGGTGAACTGATTCATCATGTGATTCGTTAGGTGCTAAAACTGCATTTGTTGTTTTCATGTGACCAACATTCTTAACGTTTTGTAAATCATATATCCGCATACACTATAATCCAACAGCTATTTGACGACTATCAAAGCGAAGTTTGAAAGATATGATTACTTTGATAATGATAATGAGAAATAAATTGCTTTCAGAATGTCATCTAGTTGGTAAAACTACACCATTGTGTACTGTATAACGTAAACAATTCAGCGTAGAATTATACTCTGTGGAGCTATATCTCATTGGTTTAGAGAGTTGGCTTTCAGCTGATTGGTCACGGGTTCGAACCCCGCTCTACCGAGGTTTGGGTAACCAGCTGGTATCATTAACCCTTACATAATGGTGCTTACATTTTTCTCTTACAATAACCAATGCTTTACACTCACAACTGCAAGAATAATGTTCCCCCTTTAGCACTGTAATTGTGTATGTTTATCTCCTGCGGATCTGCATATTCAGCCTTCAGATAATGTATAAACGTAAATAACAATAAATCGATAATTGAGTATAGTGTTTGTGTCACTTCATAAGTTCCTGAACCCTGTTGCATGTAATCTTGCAAATTATTTCCTGACTGAATATCGAGAATAAAGTAGGGTTGAGCTGAAAAACATGACTCAGTATGTCCAACACAAACAGACCACCACATGTGTTTGCTCAGATAGTGTATAAATTTATCTGTTTTCAGTGACTAAAATGAGTTTCTTTCAGTATATTTTTTGAAATTAGATGACTTCATTCTGAGGAATAATTATTTGTGCTTTCCATAAGTTAGTCACTAACACATTCCTCTGGAATAACTAACTCTGTCAGTGCTACTATTTATGGAATAGTTGTGCCTCCGAAACGTGCAAATTTCATGAAGTAATTAGCACTAGTGGAATTGAGTAGTTCAAAATGAACCTTTAAGTTTTAATACTTTTAATGAATCTGAGTTGGTAATGTGACAGAAAACCCTGCAGTTAAATATTCTTTTATATAAGTTACATATCTTTATAAAACTTCTGTTTTTTTTTACAAACTGTCGTATGGAGACACTTTTCATGGTAGGTTATCCACCCTTTATTTTTTTTCATCTTAGTCATATAATGACTTTTGGAGGTGATAGTTTCTTCTTCCAATTCACAAAGAATTAATCCCTAAGTAGAGGTTGATAATCTCCAGATATCGCCTAGCTAAATTGGAGTACGTTAACAACATAATCCTGTCAGTTGAAGACGCTAACTAAATGCTCTTCGACAAGGTCTTCCAAATACCCACATGATGATATTTACGTAGCGTTTTGTATTTCGCAACTACGAAGTGTTCCTTGATACATGGTTTACGTCCATAGATGTCTGGTGGACGGATTAACTCAGAGCCTCCCACAAAATCTCAGTGACTTAAATTGATACAGATCTTAACAACACAGAAAAAAGAAACGAGCTTAGATAGAATAATACGAAAATCAAGAAAAGATATATTAGAAAGCAGAAAAGGAGGACACAAAGATGAGCGAGATCTTCAGAATTTCGAAGACAACGCTTAGAAAAAAAATTCAATAATTGACCTTTTTTTTCACTTGGCATTAACTGGCGTGAGCTGGCGAACAATGAAGTCTTGGCATGAATCTGGAACACTCTTTTGGTCTTCACCACTTATAGAGTAGACAAGCAATACGAATTGATGGATGAAATCTTCAGATCTTGAAAATGAAGCATAATATCAACGCATGATATTATTGAAGTTGTTATTTCGCGCTTTACAAGCTCGTTTCGTATCATATGACAATCTAATTTTACTGTTGAGATTGATATCGAAAGTTCTACTCATGAAAACTTTGACTCATAATTTTCGACACAGTTAAAGATAGCTGCAAGTATTGAATTAATGTTTTATGTTTGGAGCCATTCAGCAGAGGGTCATAAACCTAGGCTTCATTCTTTTAACTCATCAGCAAAGCCTGCCTACAACCTTGAGGGGATGTGTATTCCACCATAGGACAAATTACTACTATGTTTTCTTATACGGATACCTTGATTTCGTTGCACATTTAATCTGGATAATACGTGGTAGTTACTATTAGTGAAATGTTTATTGCCTGTTTCATTCCCCTGGAACAACTGAAATGAGGTATACCGATTGAAACATTTGTTTCCTGCCTTCTGATAGTATTCAGGTCACTAGGCGATATGCAATTTAACTAACTGATAAAAATTGGTCGATCAGTCACATACGAGATTCTTAGTAGCTTCAAGTCCTGATTATATATGGCATTATGGGTAGTATCATAGTTACACATAACTACGTTGTATATTTTTGTTCGTTTGACGTGGGGTTTTATAAAATGTCGGTAGTTTTATTGGTATTTCACCATCTGTGCAACAGTCAGTTTATGAACAGTTTTTAAGATAAAAAAGGTTTACCTATGCACTGAGGCACGTTATACACATCGTAAAGTTGTTTGTTTTATCTAATATGTATCACAGGTTGGCAAAATATACGTTATATGTTCACACTGGAGTTGAATTCACTTATCACGTTTAGAAACGTTTTCTGGATTTTAAAGGTTTTCACACAACATATGCATAGCTATAACTAATGGGTTTTCGAAATTTTTACGCCTTTCTAACTTCGCTCATTATCTAGACGTTTCGTCTTCTGTAATATACCGGTTAAAAACATCTTCATTGCATATGAGATTATAAGATGGTTCAGACTAATGAACTCTTGTGGTAAGTGAAGATACTGAAACATACTAGAGTGAAATCTTGACATGAACCTGAAACGCTCGTTTAGTCTACGCCACTTATGAGTAGACAAGCAATGAGAACTGGGGGAAGAAACCTCCGGATATTGAAATTGAAACATAATGTCGATCATGACATTATTGAAGTTGTTTAGCTCAGCTACTCTTTCCAACATTTTGGTGTTTTGGATATATTATTACCATGTATCATTCTACTACATATGTAGTCATGTTCTTACTGTTCATTTCAATGTTTTTAATTCTTTCGTTTTCGTGAATTGTGTGGACTTGGACCCATAAGCTTTTATATAGTGTTGTACACAGCCCCATTTGTTTGCCTGTTTGTGTATTCTATGTCTCAACAACTTAACGATTTCCGTTAGTTGATTAAAACAGTCTTCATCACAGATTGTGTTGTGAACGTGAACAATTCAGTCACGATCAAATAGTTGATTGAAGCCAACCAGTTCTCAGCTTCATACACCACAATTTTATAACTGAGAAAAAAGACCGGACGAAAGCTAAAGAATTAGTTAGCTGCTAGAGCAATCAGCAACAGCAGACTTAAAATGAATAAAACTTACATGGTCTCTTTTATGAGATCTATAAAATCATCAAGAGGGTGATTTAAAATTACTTAATTATTGACAAAGTGATGTTTCTGACTGATAGACAATGTAGTTGAGTAAATCTAGCTATATGCAAAAAGTGGTAAAACTGAATAATATAGTTATTAAATAATAGTAATTCCCATGTAGCAGTGACCAGCTTTCTTGACAGATTGATATCAGTGGAAAATCACTGAAAGCCTGGAACCACTAGACACCTGTTTCATATTAGTTTGAAACTCTTCATCGGTGCGTACACACGACCTTATCAAGCATCAAGTTGAAGACCATCAGGTTTCGTGGTCGAGTACATTACCATTCTGTCAATTGGTGTGAATCCAGTGGTCCACATTCGCCTAAAACAACATATTGTGTAACCAAAAGGTTTCAAAGGGAAGTGAGAGATAAAAAGAAAAGATGAATAAGAGAAAAAAGGGTTATTAGTATCTCTGATTATTGTATGTTAATTGACTCTACATTAGACCATGACAAATAACCAAGGAAACTGGGGGGAAAAGGTCGACTGCGGTTAGTGAGACCATAGCAGAGAAGGACGGATCTTTGATTCGCTCGCAGGGGAGACGATTGGAACGATGGGCAGAACACTTCCAGGAACAGTTTAACTGGCCTCCAGTCACCATTACGTTACCCGCCATCCAGTTGGATCCTGAATGGAACATAAAGATAGGCCCCTAAACACTAGGAGAAGTCGAGGAAGCTGCAGGTAACCTGAAACGAGGAGGGGCGGTAGGACCGGATGCACGTGAATGCATCCCTGCAGGCTCTGAGTACAATGAAGAGCGAGCGCAACTTAAAAATAAACTGACGAAAAGTCTGCGCAACGATCGTGAACAGTGGTGGGCAGCAAAGGCTAAAGAGATGGAAAAGGCAGCGGCGATCGGTAACAGTAGACAGTTATTTAGACTTATTAAGGAGACTGGGGGAAATGGTCAACAACAGTTAGTGAGGTTATAGCGGAGAAGGACGGATCGGCGATTCACTCGCAGGGAAGGCGACTGGGACGATGGGCAGAACACTTTGAGGAACAGTTTAACTGGCCTCCAGCCACGATTGCGCTGCCCGCTATCCAGTCGGACCCTGAATGGGACATAGAGACAGGTCCCCCAACACTAGAAGAAGTTGAGAAAGCGGTAGGTAGCCTGAAACGGGGAAGGGCAGCAGGACCAGACGGACTACCTGCTGAGGTATACAAGAATGGTGGTAGAGTTCTCTTAGTCAGGTTAACGGAAGTGTTAGCCAGTATATGGGAATCAAATACGATCCCCTCCGACTGGTCTAAGTCACTGATCATCCCAGTCTTCAAGAAAGGCGAGAAGTCCTCTTGTGATAACCACAGAGGAATCAGCCTGACAAACATAGTGTCTAAGATCCTAAGTTCTATAATTCTCCGACGCCTGAGTGGAGCTCGGGAACAACAAGCCCGAGAAAACCAGGCAGGCTTTAGACCTGGCCGTGGATGTATCGACCAAATATTCACACTGCGCCAGGTCCTGGAACATAGGCATGCTTACAGACGCCCGACAATAGCTGTATTTCTCGACCTGAAGGCGGCATTTGACTCCGTTGATTGAGAAGTCATATGGCAGTGTCTGTCACTGAAAGGCGTGCCGAGTAAGTACATCACCTTATTGAAAGCTCTCTACTCGAACACTTGTGGGCATGTTAGAGCTGTGCTCATCGAGTGGTGTCAGTCAAGGCTGCCCACTGTCTCCATTCTTATCCAGTTTCATCATAGATATTCTTATGGAGGTCTTCCTCTCATCACCAGGTTACATAGACGTTGACCTAATCACAGAAGAATTTTCGTTAAACCTAGAGTATGCAGTCCTGTTAGATGAAGACACTGACAAGATGCAGAGTCTTCTGAACAGTTTGGGTGGGAATTTGAGAATGTTTGGGATGCGGTCCTCACTACCCAAATGCAAATTGTTGCTCTAGGATTGGTCTTCAGCGATACCATGGCTAACAATAAGGAGTGAAATGGTTGAGTGTGTTGACCACTTGACGTACCTGGGAAGTAGGATCAGCCCTGGTGGGTCAGTTGCCGATAAAATCTTTGCACGGATACAAAAGGCTGGAATGGCTTTTGCCAACTTACTCCACCTGTGGTGGCGCCGTAATATCCATTTGTCTATTAAGGGTCGCGTGTACTGCACAGCAGTTCGGTCTGTTCTACTGTATGGCTGTGAAACATGGTCATTGAAAGTAGAAGATGTGAGAGGGCTTCAAGTGTTTGACCACCGTTGCCTTCGTAGTATAGGCCGTGTTCCTTGGTGTCACCACGTTAGTAACGCACAAGTCAGGCTCATGCGTTGACTTATAGGGGGAAGGGGTGAGTCAGTTGACGAGGTTATGAACCTTCATCGACTGAGATGGTTGAGACACGTGTTACGTATGCCTAGTCGCTGTTTGCCTCGTCACACAATGTTGGCCGAAGTAGGTGGAGTCTAGAAAAAGGCCCGAGTTAGCCAGACTAAAACATATCACCAATGTATAAAGTCTCTGACTTTTGGTTTGAGCCATGTAGGGTGATGCAGACTGGGTGGTTGGTGTCCGAGGGACAAGAGGAACCAGGGGTTGGAGACTGAGTCTAGGTGATATGGCTCAGGACCGATGTCAGTGGCGCAGACGTATACATACATTATCCTCATCTTAACGACGCTATACCGAATCTCACCATTTTCTCATTCTTCCTTTTCTTCTTCTCATACTTTATTCTTCTTTTGATTGCATTCTCTTATCTTCATCTTTCACCTCACTGCCTTTTTACTTGATGTACTGATATGAGTTGTGGCAGCTCGGATCGTTACGCAGTAGTGCCTGGTCTTGGTTGATCTGGAGGGATAATACTCAATACTTCAACTATGCATGAAAGGCGTAACGGTATTTATTTTGGTAGATTATTCGGTACTCGGTATATTAGTGAGATAACTTGGTCTGGTTTAACTTGATATTCGCTGTTTACCAAATGAGATAGAATGTCACTGTTTAGTCGAATCAGTATCTCCTTATCAGATTGGTTTATTCAAGATAGCACACAGTGATACAGTATTACTTACTGAATAATGGGCAGTCATGCTTTACTAGATTGCATAAGTCCTACTCTTACATTCCCCGACCGATAGCTGCTACCTTGACGTGGTGGTCGGGCTTGCATATCACAATGACCCAACGAGCTATGCTGGTGGAACGCTTGTTCCCTCGAGGTCCTACCATACCAGAAAGGTCTGTTGGGTAGTGGTTAGACGAAAAGCAGTTACCGTCATAGTGTAAATTGCTACACTATGATGGGGGTCTGAGGGCGAAGTCGTACTGCTGCTAGCTGGATGGGGTGTGACAGCAGTAAGGTGTTTCCCTTGGATGACCAGCAGTGCCAAGCTGATGCTGCCTTCTCAGTGGAAGGGGGGGTTAGAAAAGGTCGGCCCCAAAAATAACACACTCCACCACGCCCCACGGTCTGCCGGGCCGGCGGTGTTGGTTCACTTGTCGTTTCCTTTCGCTCATCCGGCCCCAAAAATACAAAAATTCAAAATAATCATACTCAAAAGGCTGGGTGTGACAGGCCTCAAGCAGATGTCCGATGGGCTCTGCGGTCACACAAATCTCTTTCAGGTACCTTAAGAAGAAATAGCCTTCCACGGTGTGGGCAGCCGGGAAGTGTCAACCGCCCTCACAACTCTGTCAGCACCCAAGTTTCTTCTGACTGCTATCCTCCTCCTCCATCATTACCTTCTAATCTTCCTTCACGTCTCTTAATTAATGATGCTGCATCATCTTCAATTTCTCCTACCTCTGCAGCCTTCGACAACGATCTGAGTCCACAGAACAGTGTCCCTGGTCTCCTTAAACCACGCTCCAAATTACATATTGGAGCCTTCAATGTCCGCACCCTCCGTCAAATTGGCCAACAGGCTTCGTTGGCAAAGACTCTAGCAACTCGAGGCATGGATGTGTGCTGTGTTTGTGAGACACGCATACAGGACCCAAGTGTGGTTATTCACCTGACCTCTCCTGACCAATCTGGTGAATCTGCAAAATTCACCCTTCGAGTTTCTGGAGATTCGATAGCTAGCTCTCGTGGTCTTGCAGGTGTAGGTATAGCATTAAGCACCAGGGCAGAAAACTCACTACTAGACTGGATCCCAGTTGATAGTCGCCTCTGCGCTATGAGGCTGAACGGCACAGTGAGAACTAAAAGGAATAGTGAGACTCGCCGTTGTCTCTTTGTAATCTCTGCTTACGCACCCACTGACTGTAGTTCGGATGAAGTGAAGGACGAGTTCTACCATAAACTGTCTAACCTCCTCTCGAAAGCCAAACGTTCGGACGTAGTGGTTGTTGCAGGTGACCTCAACGCACAGGTGGGTAGACTGAGTGAGGCAGAAAGGCACTTAGGTGGCACTTTCGGAATCCCAGCTGAACGTACAGATAACGGTGATCGCCTATTACAACTATGCTCAGATAACCGCCTATTTTTAGCCAGCACAAATTTCAGACATAAAGAAAGGCACTGTCTGACCTGGCGTCCACCGAGCTCGACTCAGCGATGGACACAGATAGACCACATTGCTATTAGTCATCGCTGGAGAGGATCGGTGGAAGACTGCCGCTCCTTCTGGAGTACGTGTTTGGACAGCGATCATGCGTTGGTCCGAGCACGTATATGCCTGCGTCTCAATGGACGTAGAAAAAATTTGGCAACAAAACCACTACGAGTTCTGCTGGACAACGAAAACACCAAAGCCGTGTTCAGTGAGAAGTTGGCTAGGCAGTTATCGGAACAAAAGACTGTCACTCATCCAGAAGAAGCTTGGTGCCATCTTCAGTCTACTGTAAAAGCAGCACTGGAGACTGTAGCCGACTCCAAGATAATGGCTAAAAAGAGCCAGTGGATATCAGCAGCTTCTTCCAAACTAATGGATGCACGTGAATGCATCCCTGCAGGCTCTGAGTACAATGAAGAGCGAGCGCAACTTAAAAATAAACTGACGAAAAGTCTGCGCAACGATCGTGAACAGTGGTGGGCAGCAAAGGCTAAAGAGATGGAAAAGGCAGCGGCGATCGGTAACAGTAGACAGTTATTTAGACTTATTAAGGAGACTGGGGGGAAATGGTCAACAACAGTTAGTGAGGTTATAGCGGAGAAGGACGGATCGGCGATTCACTCGCAGGGAAGGCGACTGGGACGATGGGCAGAACACTTTGAGGAACAGTTTAACTGGCCTCCAGCCACCATTGCGCTGCCCGCTATCCAGTCGGACCCTGAATGGGACATAGAGACAGGTCCCCCAACACTAGAAGAAGTTGAGAAAGCGGTAGGTAGCCTGAAACGGGGAAGGGCAGCAGGACCAGACGGACTACCTGCTGAGGTATACAAGAATGGTGGTAGAGTTCTCTTAGTCAGGCTAACGGAAGTGTTAGCCAGTATATGGGAATCAAATACGATCCCCTCCGACTGGTCTAAGTCACTGATCATCCCAGTCTTCAAGAAAGGCGAGAAGTCCTCTTGTGATAACCACAGAGGAATCAGCCTGACAAACATAGTGTCTAAGATCCTAAGTTCTATAATTCTCCGACGCCTGAGTGGAGCTCGGGAACAGCAAGCCCGAGAAAACCAGGCAGGCTTTAGACCTGGCCGTGGATGTATCGACCAAATATTCACACTGCGCCAGGTCCTGGAACATAGGCATGCTTACAGACGCCCGACAATAGCTGTATTTCTCGACCTGAAGGCGGCATTTGACTCCGTTGATCGAGAAGTCTTATGGCAGTGTCTGTCACTGAAAGGCGTGCCTAGTAAGTACATCACCTTATTGAAAGCTCTCTACTCGAACACTTGTGGGCATGTTAGAGCCTATGGTGAGTTGTCCAGGGAGCTATACTCATCAAGTGGTGTCCGTCAAGGATGCCCACTATCCCCATTCTTATTTAATTTTATCATAGATATTCTTATGGAGGTTTCCCTCTCGTCACCTAATTACAAAGACGTTGACCGGATCACAGGTGAATTTTCCTTAGATCTAGAATATGCAGATGACATAGTCCTGTTAGGTGAAGACGCTGACAAGATGCAGAGTCTTCTGAACACTTTGAGTGGGAATTTGAGAATGTTTGGGATGCGATTTTCACCACCCAAATGCAAATTTTTGCTCCAGGACTGGTCTTCAGCGGTACCGCGGTTAACAATAGAGAGTGAAGTGGTTGAGTGTGTTGACCACTTCACTTACCTGGGAAGTAGGATCAACTCCGGTGGGTTAGTTGCCGATGAGATTTCTGCACGGATACAAAAGGCTCGATTGGCTTTTGCCAATTTGCGCCACCTATGGCGCCGCCGTGATATTCGTTTGTCTATTAAGGGTCGCGTGTACTGCACAGCAGTCCGCTCTGTTCTACTGTATGGCTGTGAAACATGGCCATTGAAAGTGGAAGACATGAGAAGGTTACAGGTATTTGACCACCGTTGCCTTCGTAGTATAGGACGTATTCCGTGGTGTCACCATGTGAGTAATGCAGAAGTTAGGTGTAGAGTTTTAGGGAGAAGAGGTAAGTCAGTCGACGAGGTTGTGAACCTTCATCGACTGAGATGGTTGGGACACGTACTACGTATGCCTAGTCACCGATTGCCTCGTCACACAATGTTGGCTGAGGTGGGTTCAGGCTGGAAAAAGGCCCGAGGTGGCCAGACTAAAACATGGCACCAATGTATGAAGTCTCTGACTGTTGGTTTAAGCCATGTAGGACGATGCAGACTAGGTGGTTGGGGTCCACGGGACAAGAGGAACCAGTGGTTGGAGACCCTAGGTGATATGGCTCAGAACCGAAGTCAGTGGCGCAGATGTATACACACATTATCCTCATCTTAACAACGCTATACCGAATCTCACTATTTTGTCACTCCTCTTTCCTTTCTTCTCGTACTTTATATTTCTTTTGACTGCATTCACTTATCTTCATCCTTCACCTCACTACCTTTTTACTTGATGTGCTGATATGAGGTGTGGCAACTCGGACCGTTACGCAGTAATGCCTGGTCCTATGTTGATAATGATGATGATGATGACTCTTACATTCGTTATTTGGAAATTCCTTTTCAAGTTGATACGCATTTACAGATGTATAAGGTTATAGTCCTCTATTTAAAACCTATATAATTTTGAGGGAGTTGTGTTCTTTGAGGTGGATGGTGTAATCGTGAAGCTTTCATTGTCATTCTAGAAAACATCATCAGCCCAAACTTTAGAAAGATTGTACCATGCAGCTCAGAGAACACAACACTGCTAAAATTATCCTCCTGAGCTATAAATATTCTCCGTCACTTCAAAAACCTATATAAATAGCCCCACAGCATCAGTAAATTGATATACACCCACTGAGATGGCCGTCATCTCTAATCTATCCGTAACCCATTATCAGTACTGATTTGGTGTGAAAGTTAATGTACAGTTTCAAACGTAGTCTTTTTTCACAGCTGACTGTCAGTTATGTCCGTCTATTGCGTTCTTAATCAATAATAATCTCGTCATTCCTCTATTTTAAATCTGCTCGCATTCAATTTCGTATAATTTTTTATAGTTACTGTCTCAACTACCATTTTACTTATGCTGTACATCTGCTATTTGATGGTAACATTCAGTGGAGATTTAAGGAGATTACTTCTGACCAGTGAGTCACGGGCTCGAACACTGCTTCACCTACTGAAGCTTAGGAAGCTAAGTAGTATCATTAAACCTTACAAAATAAATGTGTCTCACTGCCTACCGCACTGTGTACAAGCTTATTGAGCGCATTTCGGTTTTTCGAGTTACATTCATAATTTCTTAACTGCAGTGACCGAAGAGAAGTTATTGCGAACGTATGTTCACTCAAACGATGCGTATTAGACCAACAAAAAGCAAACAGTTTGGTGTGTTTACGTGTTTTCATGACCTAACTGGTGTGTAACGTCTCATTTACCCACATTCATGTATTAAAATACATAGCTCACTCTCTCCTACTTATCTTCTGTCAATGTTTGTCCTGCTAGTTAACAACAGTAAGCATACCGGAGTTAGCAGGATTTATTCTTCCTGATAGTCTCACTCTATGCAAAAAATTTCTCTGTCGGTGCTCAAAATGCAAAGCATTCAGTGGCACAGAGTTAGTTTTTAAATAGTGTTCCTTAAATTTCCAAAAACAACGATTTCAGAAAAAAGACATTTGAAGTTTAGGTTGCAGATGTTCTCCTATTGTTTCTATTCTGTTTTTCAAGTTTGATTTTTTCGAAACATGACTGTTGACTTCATGATGTTACTACAGTTTGGAGTTGAAAACCTTACCCAACTAAAACTGAACTCGCGGATTATTGAAATCGTCAGTATAAAGAAAACTATTGTTTTTTTTAAAGAAAGATATACCATAGAGACGTTGAACTCCAGATGAGGGTGATAATTTTCTATTTAGCTTTTATCCAGTTTTAATGCTTTGGTTGTTGATCTTTTATCACCAGGCTAGACGACTACATCAGCATTCACTTTATGAAGCAGAGAAGCATTTTTAATTTGCATGTTCGTTTAGATAGGATATTTGATAACTCTAAGAGTTGTTTGGTTGTGGATGAAATGTGATTTCCACGTCACATATGGATCGGTCTAACCTGAATTCTCTTTTGGAACGTTGACAAGAAGCCGTAGAAATATGACTATGTGACCTATGTCAGTTGTTGATTTGATTAATTCGTTTCCATTTGTTGGATTAAATAGTTGATTTCTTTTTCCATATCCACTCTATTAACCAATAGCTATCCAACTGGAGTATCATATTTTACTTATCATTTTATTTCCGTTGTCTTTTTGCTGCAGTTTCTGAAGATTATCAACTTGAACCACTGCAGTTCTGTACAAGGTTCTACCTTGATCTCACTATCTTCAACGCTTACGAGAAATTTCTTGCATGAGAATTTTCATCCTTATATTTATCTTTCTCAACCTCTCCTGGTTACCTAGTTCACTAGTTACTAGCCGACCCCCACCCCGGGTAGAGAGGGAAGGTTGGCAATAGGACTAGAAACCCTACCCAATAAAACAAATCTAACCGCTGAAGAAACTTCAAAGCACAAACGATATATATAAAATAAAAACAAATTATTCCTCGCTGGAATCGGAGAGACGAAATGACGCCACTTGCTGCAAGCCTTCAGGAAGCCAATTGACCGATGTGACTTCTTTCCTTCGATCAAAGCGAAAGTAAGAATAGGGACATGGAATGTCCGCACCATGTTTGAACCCAGCAAGGCTGCAGAGATTGCCAAAGAGATGAGAAGGTATCACATAGAAGTGCTTGGAATTTGTGAAAGCAGATGGAATGGGAGTGGACTCTGCAAACTGTCAACTGGAGAGGAGAGTCAATAACCTACTCCAATATTGTCACCCAGACGACAACCACGAGCACACTGAGTTTGGAGTGGCTATCATGATGTCCCCTTGAAGAGCATCGAAGGCCCTCATGCAGTGGGAACCAACATCCTCAACGATCATGATCATGACAGCAAGATTCAACTCAAAAGGGAGGGAGGAAGGAAGGTCACAATCATACAATGCTACGTTACGCACCTACAAATATTGCAGATGAGGAGAAGGAGGAGGAATTCTACGGACAACTGCAATCAGCACTGAACAAGACCTCAGTTGGCGATATCAAAATTCTAATGCGTGACATGAATGCCAAACTGGGAGCGGACAACACAGGAAGAGAACTAACTAACCATGGGTCGAGAAGCGCTCAGTGAGGTGATGAACGAGAATGGAGAACTGTTTGCAGAATTCTGTGCATTCAACGATTTGGTGATTGGAGTCAGGCAGTGTGTTCAATCACAAGGATATCCACAAAGCCACATGTACTTGATTTCACCAGACACCAGGACACACTACACTAAAAATCAGATCGACTTCATCTCAATCTCACGAAAGTGGAGACGCAGTCAGCCTACTTGACACAAGGTCAAGAAGAGGAGCAGATGTCGGCTCAGACCACTCACCATCTAGTGCAAGGAACCTGCCTTCCAAATCAACAAGTTAAAAGCCTTCACAGAAGTTGGTGGTAGGCCACAATTGAAGTTCAACACTCGGAAACTGAAGGATGAAACCACTGAGAAAATCTTCACGGCAGCCAGTCATCAAGACAACATGGGGGATATCGAGCAACATGCCTGAAGAAACCTGTGTAGATGAGCACTGGAAGTCTTTGAAAGCTATGTGGAAAGAAACCTGCATAACCGTATTAGGAAGGAAGAAGAAATGAGATAAGGAATGGATCTCGACGGACCTCCACATGGAAGGTGATAGAGCAGGGAGAGGAAGATCGTGATGGTGAAGTGCAAGGATGCTCAACGACGAGAACAGGAACTGAGTACAATGTATAAAACACTGGACAAAGAAGTGAAGAAGAGTGTGTGGAAAGACAAAAGACACTTGTACGACACATTGGCAAGTGAAGCAGAACAGGCTGCAGGCCGGTAGAAGACACACAGACCTGACAACATTGTATCAAATAAACAGGTTACTATCTGGGAAGGATGAGATCAACACAGACGAAACCAATAAGAGATGATGACGGGAATTCAATTACCAAAGAAGGGAAACAAAGGAAACAATGAGCCGACCACTTCACAAAGCTCCTGAATCGACCATCACAACCACAACCTGAACTTCGTCCAGAAATACCACCTACAGCCACAGAACTACCCTACCAGTGAACACAAGCCCTTCAACAAAAGTCGAAGTTCTCAGCGCCATAAAGTTACTGAAATGTGGGAAAGCAGTGGGACCAGATGGAATCCCTCCAGAAGCACTGAGAACAGACACAGAGACAAAAGCGGACACGCCCACTTTTACCACTGTTGCAGAAGGTGTGGAAGGAAGGGAAGGTACCTGCCCATTGATTGGAAGAAGGGCTACCTTGTCAAACTTCCAGAGAAGGGAGACCTCAGTGTTTGCAAGAACTGGCACGGAATCATACTCCACTCCTGTCCAACCAAGGCAAGCAAAATATTAAGCCACATCATCTTAGAGAGGCTAAGGGATGCACTGGATTCAAAACTACGACTGGAACAGGTTGGCTGGATTCAGGAAGTACAAATCATGTATGGACCAAATTGCCATGATTCGCATCATCATAGAACAGAGTATAGAATGGAAGTCAACTGGATCTTCACCTCAACTTCATCGACTTTGAAAAGGCCTTGATTCGACAGCGTCGACCGAGGAGTAATTTGGCAGACAACTGCTTCAACACTACGGAATGCCACAAACCTTTGTCAATCTCATTCAACAACTATATGAAGATGCCACATGCCAAGTACTTCAAAATGGGAAGTTCAGTGATGCTTTTGAAGTGAAGACAGGAGTGAAACAAGGTTGCCGCCTACTATCCCGTATGATATTCCTGATTGTGGTTGACTGGATCTTGCAGCAAACTGTGAGGAGCGAGAGGAGGGGGATACGCTGCCTGAACCGTAGAAAAGAAACTAGAAGACTTGGATTTCGCCGCCACCGATGATGATTTATGTCCAACGTTTTGTGGCACATAGTCGAAGATCTACAGGCGAAAACTAACAAGTTGACAGAAGAGGTAGGGTAGTGAAGGAATACGGGACTTCACGTGAGTGTAGAGAAGACAGAAGTGATGAAGATACCCAACCAACAATACCAACAACAACAACAAACTGCAATCACCATCAACGGGAGAAACTTAAAGGAAGTAACCTACTTCACCTATCTAGGAAGCACTGTTTCAACTACAGGCACCACAAGCACAAACGAGGATGTCAAAGTCAGCCAGGATCGGAAAAGCAAGACTGACGTTCATTAGCCTGAAACCAGTGTGGAGATCCACTGCACTGCACTGCACTGCACTCAGCATAAAGCGTGAACAACATCTGGATTTTCAACACCAACGTCAAGTCAGTGCTTCTGTATGGTTCGGAGACTTGGTGCGTTACGAAAGGGATTTCCAACAAACTACAGACACTCATCAACAACTGCCTCCTACGCTGGTTCGTTTCTGAAGATAGGATCATATGGCCAGAATAATAAGAATAAACAACAAGGAACTCTGACTGGCTGCTTGGCGACGAACCAAGCAAGAAGCTATCGCTCAACAACTAAGCAGAAGGAAGTGGAGATGGATTGGATTGTGCATACACTGAGAAGGCCGACTGGGGCATCACGCGTCAGGCCAGGCCCTCGAGTAGAAGTTAGATGGGAATCGACGAGTTGGGCGTTCGAGACGAGGGTGACATGGAGGAGATGGTGCGAGGAGGAAATGAGAGCTTGTGGGCTGGTGTGGAGTCAAGGTCAAAGGATTTCGGAGAACAGAGTGCACTGGAGATGTGCTACTGAAGCCCTTTGTTCCATTAGGAACTCAAGGGAGAAATGATATATAATAATAATTTGCCTTTCTCAAATTGACGTAAGAAAGAATAATAATTTGAGTAGAATATCATGACTTTTTATCACATCTATCTTTTTAACTGCTTACAACGTGGTTTGTGAGTTAATATCAATTATAACAGAATTCGTAGATACTTTAATTCATCCTGATGTAACTTTAGTCAGTTGTTGGAACTTGCACGAATCCATATAATAATAATAATAATAATAATGATAATAATAATAACAATAATTATAATAGTGATAATATTAATAACGATCACTTTATTCCCAGGAATAAGTATGGGATTCTCAGCATGTAATTTTTCAACAAAGTCACTTCCAGAGCAATATTTTTAGACGAAGTGGTTATTGCATTTGAATGATAATAATAGCAACATTCAAAGCAATAATGTGAAACAGCCAACTGGTTTTGGTTTAACGTCTGATCCATAATAAATAATCAACAGAAACGCAAGCGAAGTTTGGTGTTGGCAGTTCATTCAGCCAGTACATTAATCTAAACCTCAAGCTGAGTATCGGAGGGATAGAAATATGATGTATTTTTGCGCACTCAAAAGTCCACTTTCATATAACGTGATATCTTTTATCTGTTTTGTTATTAACTCGAGAAAAGGTGAGTTGAAACATTTTAAAAATGTGTAAAAGTACTTGGTACGTTCAGAGGACATAGTTAAATGATTAAAACAAGTTGAAAGGAAAACATTTGACATACATATTCGATGTAAAGTTCTGACAACTCAAAGTTCCATCCGGCCGCCGTGTAGTAAGGAATAACAAATTTAGTGGAAGTCATGGGCCTTCTGTAAACTGATGCATTTAACTTACCCCCCTTTAGTGAGAGACATTATCCTAAGATCTCTCAATCTATACAGTCAAATTTCACCTTCAAATACAGCTAGTGTTGTTCATTGGTAAGTGTGCCTGGTTTCCATGAAGTGGTGGGTTTTAGGATATGATCGGTAAACCCAACATAATATCTGAAAATTGCCTTATTTTCTCACTTTTTCTGTTCTTGAACTTGACTCAGATGCCCAGTGATCATAGAACTTGGAATCGTAGACAGTGTTCTTCAAACTGATTCATCTATGATTATCACAGAGTTTCTCAACGACTGAGACCAGTCAGGAAATATCATATCTGATTTTCATACACTAGCCAACAATTTAGTTGATCAAACCGGGAACCCTCGATCATCATCTTAAATAATTCTAGTACTGGTCCCTTGTATTCTGATGCTCTTTCTCATTTCAGACTACTTGCAGCCTTTCCAACCTTTCAAAAGTTGGAGGTCTTATCTCATTTTTAATTTTAAGATCTTACTGGATTGTAAGCAACCGAAAACCAGATGGAGGCTAGTTGAACTGTTCTAGGAACTGTTCTTCCCAAAGTTTTGGTTATCTGGTTAGAAAGTGAATCACAGACCCATCCTTTTTTGCTATGTTCTGACTAACCGTTGAGACTTTGGCCTTAGTTTTCATGAGTGTAAACAACCATCTATTATTACTGATCGCTTCTGCTTTTTCTATCTGTTCAGTATTTGCTGCTCACCCCTACTCATGGTCATTGCCTATACTGCTTGTCTTTCTGCGTTCTAATTGCTTGCGTTCCTCATTGTGCTCTGCGCTTGCAGGAGTGCGTTCATGTATATCCGTTGATTCAGAACAAGCTGTTGAGTTTCGCTGACCCTTCATAACTATTTTCTGAAGGTCATTTACGGTCTTCAACACTGTTTTTATGGCAGACTGAAGATGGTGTTGGTTTTTTCAAAGTTTTAGCTTTGTAGACTCACCATATTGGCTGGTAGATGCTAAGTGAATAATTTCACTTGAGTGTTGTACGTGCATCTTACATTCACAGCACATGTTCGTGGTCCAGGATACCAGAGTTTCGGCTTGTGAAGTTGTTAACTGATCTGTCGAAAGGTTTGGACATTAAAAGCTCTAATATGTGGTTTGCAGTGCGGTTTCATGAGGCCAGTGATGATGTTCCGTGAACTCGTATCGTTATCAAGAGCTTCAAAGTTGAAAAAAAATTAAAATTGATGTAAGAATATTGACCGAGAGAAGTGAGGAAAGGTTAAAAGGCAGTGATGTTGAAATTTGAAAATATTATGAGGGAACTTGAGTGCTGAAAGAGTTGTAAGAGGAATTAGCAATTTGCAGTCTCTCACACTGTGAAAGGTTACTTCTTCTTAGGGTACTTGAAGAAAATGGATTGGCAGTAGTGGTGCGTGACCACAAAGTCCAAGAGATATCTGTTAGAGGTTCGTCACATGCGGTATTTTTAACAGTTTTAGATCGAGATTTCATCTTGCTAATAACAGGCAATAAATCCTTATACCACTGACACCAGAATAACACAGGGCAAGGAGGAGTGTGGTATTTGTGGAGCCAACATTTCTAATCCCAAGGTATCGTATATAGAAGACAGTATTAGCATCGTACTTGTGGTTAGTGATGGAAAACATTTTACTGCTGTCACGCCCCGTTCATCTAGCACTTTGATTTCACTTTCGAAACCCCCCATCAGAGCAAAGTGTAGTTATTTATATTATGATAATAATTGCTTTTTGTCTTTTTACTACTCAACAGACTTTTCTGGAATGTTAGGGCCTCAAGAAACAATTTTTCTGACCGGGATAACTTGTTCGGTTATTATGATATGCAAGCCTGACCATCACATTAGGGTATTAGCTATTGGTCAAGTTATTACTGAAGCCTGTATTGAGTTGATAGGCAGCCTCGCATACTGCTAACTTAAAGTAGTTGTGCGTTTGGATAGCCTTTAAATCAACTCATTTTAAATGATTCCCTTGAATTGACTATTCCTTTTTTGGCTTAATGCACGTATTATTCATAAGTAATTATTTGTAAGTAGATATCACTTGAAATCAACCCAACAAAAGAAAGTCAATGAGAAATGATTGAAGACTGGTTGTACCATTCAATACTCTTAAACGATCACTTTCTTATTAGTATTTTGTCACTGTTGTGTTGACAGGGTCTCAGGTAACCAAAATAGCACGTTAGTCAGCAGCTATTACGATATAATTAGATCTTGTAGAATTCTGTTATTATTATTATTATTATTATCATTAGTAGTAGTAGTAGCAGCATTAATGGCAGTAGTAATAATAGCAGAAGCAGTAGTAATGGTAGTGAGCTAAGTCAGTTGATTAATCGACCAGTTTATCGGATCGATATTTAACTAAATGAATAGTTATTTGCGTACTCATTATACCTTACCACTGAAGGTCATTTATATACATACAACTAGCCTCTTAAATAACATATGCATATGCGTTTCACATATCGACAATGATAAAAATTGACTCATATTTTTCTCTATACACTATGAGACATGTTATTATAAGCACTGACAGCTCACCGATACTAAGAGAGGCGGAATGAAAGCGATAGAGAAACCGAGGTGGATTGATAATAAGGGAATGATAGAGTGAAACTAGCATTTCAACTCTTCTGAAAGGTAGACGAAATATGCAGAAATATCATAGTTTGTTTCAGGAAGGCGGTAAACCAGCATTCATCTTTGTTGTCAAAATTTGTGCCTGTTGAACTTCTGATTGGTAGTCAAGGGTTTGTTGTTGTGAGTTCATTTCAGCTGTTAGTGTTAACCTCAAGTCATCTATTATCTCTATATTGGATTAATTTGTGTCATATTATAGCATATAGTGATGCTATTTTCACATGTTTTAATTTCATCAATAATTATCGGTCAGCCCATATTCATCCGGTGTATTCGAATCCTATGAAAGCACTGATTGTTTGTTTGTTTTAAATGATTAACGTGTTTCAGGGTATGATGAATTAGTTAACATGAGCTCTATGAGTCTTCACTGGCTATTCAGTCAATATAAATTCCTAAACAGAAACCCAGCTTAAAACTTTTCAGCGATTTTAAAACCTTTTTGTCTTATTCACCAAAAACGTTTATAACTGACTAACTTTTTCAATTTCTACGAGTTCAGTTGTACTGATGACACTGATATATGGTGTAGCACACTACCCAGCCGATAGCTGTTACCTTAACGGGGTGATCAGGGTTGCATATCACGATGACACACCGAGATATTTTGGCAAAACACTTGTTTCCTCGAAGTTCTACTATACCAGAAGGGTTCATTAGATAGTGGTACGATAAAAAGCGGTTACCACTATGATGTAAATTACTGCGCTATCATGTGGGCCAGAGGCATATCTTGCTGGAATTCTGAAATCTCTTGTCATGGATGTATACTGTGTTGCTGACACACGTCTATAGCTCTAGAGTTTGGTTATTAAATTAACCTGACCTTTCAATGTAGGGATTCTTCAAAACTCAATTTACGAGTGTCTGAAGATTCAATGGCTAGCCTTCCAGAAATCACTGGTGTTAGGCATTGTATTGAGTTATAGGACAGAAAGCGCACTTCTCTACTGAATACCAGTCAATAGCCGTCTGTATCCTGCTCAGCTGCATAGATCTATAAGAACTAGGAAAGATTGTGAGACTAGCCGACACCTGTTCATAATCTCCACCTACACACCCACCGTTTGGAGTTCGGATGATGTAAAGGATAAACTGCATCACAAGCTGTCGAATTCGCTACAGAGAGGTGTCTCTAACGCCTAAGTAGGGAAGCTAAGCCAATCTGAAAGGCATATGGGGGTATTTGCGGAATCCCATTCCAACGAACCGACAACGGTGATCGTTTGTTGCAGTTTTGTCCTGACAACCACTTGTTTCTGACCAGCACTAACTTTAAATAAAGGGAGAGACACTGTCTTACATGGCGTCTACCGACATCAAACCAACGACGGACACAGATAGATCATATTGCCATTAGCCTTCGCTAGAAAGGATTGCGTTCTTGCTGAAGTACCAGTTTAGACTCCGACCATGCGCTAGTAAGGGCGCGTATGTATGTGCACCTTACTGTCAGCAGGAAACAAGCATCAATAATTCTTGTCTTTGCTCAATTGGAAGATGAGAGCGTGAAGTAGGTAGTTGCCAAGCAGTTAACAAAGCATTTGTCTGAACATGTTCGGAATCTTTATCTAGAGGAAACCTCGCTTGATATTCAGTCTGGTGTAGAAACAGAGGTAGACACAGTTGGTAACCAACATCTAAAGGCTAGTAAACGTCAATGGATTTCTACAACGTCATCCAAAGTGATTGATGCGAGGAGACTCATTCCAGCCGGCTCTGATCACAGTAAAGAGCGAAACTGATGTCAACGTAAATTAACCAAGATTCTTCCCAACGATTGCAAACAGTATTGGGTAGCGAGATCGGCAGAGATTGAGGCAGCAGCGTTCGGTAACACTCGACAACTATTTAGGCTTACTGCGGACACTGGTAAGTAAAAGCCTGATGGTGAGTGAGACAGTCAATAGAAACGATGGAAAGCTGATGATTTCTCAGGACAAGATGACTAGAACGTTGAGCAGAACACTTTGAAGCCCAGTTCAACTGACTCACAACGACGCTTTAGTTGCCCAACATTTAGCATGAACGTAAACGAGACGTAGATGTTGGTCCTATAAAATTTGAAGTTAAGAAAACTGTTTCTAACGTGAGTGAGTGCAAACCAAATTGGCCTTGAGGTTTTAACACCCGACATTTTTAAGGGTGGATGTGGGAAATTACAGAGTAGAGTGATGGAGGTACTAGTTAATGTATAGGAATCAGAGGTAGTCCCCTGCCAGCCTGATGTACTCCATTGACTATACCAGTCTATAAAAAAGGAACAGAAGTCTCCTTCTGATGACTATTTGGGAACTAGTTTGACTAATTTCATGTCCAATATCACTGGGTCCATAGCTATCCGACGCCTAACTGGAGTTCCAGAACAATGAACTAGACAGAATCGGGCAGGTTTCAGACCCGAATGACGGTTCATCAAACAGACTTTCACCTTCCGATAAGTTTTGAAATACAACCATACCTATCGGTTGCTAACACTTTCTATATTCCGTGATGTGAAAGCAACATTCGAAACTGTCGACTGTAAGGTGTTGAAACAGTATCTAAATGTGAATACTGAGAAAGTATATAATGCTCATCAAACCTCTCTACTCTAATTCACCCACTCGTGTAAGTGCTTATGAGTTGCCATGTAAATTGACGACAAATAGTGGTGTCCGCTGTTACTGTTTTTGTTGAACTTCGCAACGTGTTATTAGCCATAACCATAGATGGTATGTCTGACTTCACAGGGATCGATCTACTCTTTGGAGGTCATCTGGTTGACTTCGAGTATGTAGACGATATTATCCTGCTAGATGAAGACAGACAAAATGCCAGGTCTTCTGAGCACATTGAGCAGAAATCTGAGTATATTTGGTATGCTTGATTGTATTGTGTTCTCTGAGCTGGGTTGTTTAATCGTGAAGCTTTCATCGCCTTGCTAGACGACATCATCAGCACTAACTTCAGTATGAAGTGAGCTGTCAATATCTCTCCGTGAGTGATTTAGTGGCTTGCTCTGACGATGTGGTCTATGATTGGTTGTTTCCTTCGATTGTTGTGTCATTGATTGTATAGACTTTCCTGTTGGCTGTTCCTCTGCTTCACCTCTGACCTTTCTGTCGTTTATCATTTTTCTTATTGGTTGATAGATCGGGTCTATGTCTATAACATCTATTGATTACTGACTGACCTGAATGCCAAGCTTCTAGAAATTCTCTGACATTCTTTGTGTTTCCTCTGTCCAAAATTTCTACATTGTCGAAATTGAATTCATGTCCATAATTATCCACGTGCATTGAAATGAGCGACGAAATGTCGTGGCGTTTAATAGCCGATTGGTGCTCATGTAGACGAAGGCGAAGAGGGTGGCCGCTTTGTCCAATGTAGTGCTGACTACAGTTATTACGGTTGATTTTGTAAATGATATTGGGTTTGTCTTCCTTGCTTGTTGCATCCTTTGGTCTGCATAATAGTGTTTGGAGGGAATTTGTTGGTTCATGAGCCACAGCAATTTCAAGTGGTCTCAGCAATCTTGTTGTGATTTCTGATACATTCTTTATGTATGGTAGGACGATGCGTTTGTTGATTTCTGTCGATGACTTTGTAGTTGGTGATGCACGGTATAGGCATCTTCTGATAAAGTTTCGTGGGTAGCCGTTCTTCTTTAGGGTGAAGATCAAGTAATTTTCTTCGTTTCTCCATGAAGTTGTTGTGCTGCAGTGTGTTCTCGCTCTTTTGAATAGAGTCTGCACTCAACTGATTTTGTGTGTTGTTGAGTTGTTGCTATTGTAGTTGAGGATTTGGTCAGTGTGTGTTGGCCTCCTGTACACTTGGGTTTCCAGCTTTCCGACATTTATCCTACTGACTAAAGCATCCAGGAATGGTAGTTGGTTGTTTGATTCTTTCTGCATTGTGAATTTGATATCATTGAAAACGTTGTTGATCAAACTGTGGGTGTTTTCTATATCATCCTTTTTAATGATGACAAAAGTGTCGTCTACATAACGAATCCGATTTTTGGTTTGATCACAGGTAGATTAATGGCTTCTAGTCTCTGCATCACTGCTTCTGCTATTAATCTGGATATCGGTGGTCCCATTGGTGTTCCTTTTATCTGTTTGTATATCTTGACCTTTGTGTGACAACATACTTCCAATTCAACGGCAAGATGATGTCGTCTAGCAAGGCGATGAAAGCTTCACGATTAAACAACCCAGCTCAGAGAACACAATACAACCAAGACCATCCACCTGAGCTGCAAATATTCTCCCTCATTTCAATATTTGATATGCACTCCGCACCCGTCAAATGTAAGATGATGCTGTAGGACCGGTCTACATCTGTACCTAGTTTAAGGATAGGAAGTGAAGTGATTGAATATGTCAACTGCTTCAATTACTTGGGGAGTTGCTCCATCCCGAACAGGCTGGTTACTTCTGAAATCCCAGATCGGATAGAGATGGCTCTTTTGGCATTTGCCAACTCGCGTCACTCCTAGTGCCGACTGGGTGGGGGTGGTTATCCAACTGGCTGTTAAAGGACGGATATACTGCGCTACCGTCTGTTTTGTTCTGTTATACGGCTGTGAGCCAAGACCATTGAACGTGGGAGCGTTAAAGTGATCATAAGTTTTTGATCACAGATGTCTTCGTAGCATTGCTCGCGTATGGTGAAATCACCATGTGAACAATGTCGAGGTTAGGTGAACGACACTAGTCAGTCCATGAGGTTTTGAACCTTCATCGACTGAGGTGTCTTTGACATCTATCGCCCATACCGTGAGCCACTTCCTACCTTGGCGTGCAATGCTAGCAAAAGTTGGATTACGTTGGAAGATATCTCAGAGTGGCCCAACTAAGATGTGGTACCAGTGCATGATGTCTCTGACTGCTGTTTTTAACTGTATAGGGTGGTGTAGACTGTCTGGTTGAGGTCCTTGATAAGGCAGGAATCACTGGTTGAGGATTCCTGGTGAATGGCTGAAAGTCGGTGACAATGGCGCCGGTGTATTCACTCTTAGATATCTTCCAAAATTTGAAGGTTGTGAATAATCTTCCTTTTTAAGTCCCTTCTCCGATGCACCTGTGTCTACCTGTATATAATTTTTCTTCTATCCACTTCTTCATTGCATGCTGGTGTGGAGTGTGGCGACTGGAATCGCTGCACGTGCGTGCTAAGTTATGCTTTGATTTTGTCTGTGTTTATCTGATATATATATATATATATATATATATATATATATATATATAATGGGCAATTATAAATTTGTAATTGTAGTAACAATTGGCTGCTAAGTATGAACTATGGTACAAATTATTCTTCTGATGCATATTTACCTACTTTAAGCTACCTCTGCGTTCAGTATATATGCACATGTATACACGTGTAGCAATAACCACATAGTCACCTGCCATCATCGTGTGCACGTAGGCACATTCATGCATATATATACATACGTGTTTTTGCATGTTCATTGTTGGAGAATTTATGCCTTCATGATAAATCATTCGATTGACATTTCCTTGTTTGACTAAATGATTATTCAAATGACTGGCGTATAAAAAGCTGATTGATTCGAAGTTGGTTTACATAATGGATTGGCATGGACTGGGGAATTGACGGAAACTTTGAAGTACTGAGTAACTATTTCTTCCTCGTTCAAGACTTTCTTAAGGTAAGTACTCTTGATTCCACGAGTGATTGCACCCAAGACAGCTACTGTAGCAAGCTGTCCTTCAGCCATTGAACTGAAATCGACTTAAGGGACTTATTTTTACCTAAGTTTTCAGTTACACCTTGTTGGTAATCACCAACAATAAGTGGATATTGAACAAGCTGTACGTTGTGCTGATTATCTTATGACACCCGGACATAAAACCACTGTCTGGTTCTCTCCGTAGATTTAAGTATTCTTCGGTATTACAGCTCCCCACAGTGAACATAAATATCTTATGAAAGAAGAGAGGTTTTATGAAGTTTAAGGAAGAACTGACTAGTCATAGATAACTGTTGAATCCACTTACCTGTTGAGACATTATGAACACTTGTCTGCATCTTCAGGGAATGAATATTGCTCTTAGGTCCAAACTAAACCCCTCACATATTTTCAGTGTGTAACAGAGAAAATGCACGCTGAAAGCAGATACGTTAATGTATATGTTTTACTTAATTCGATTTCTAAGCCTAATTGACTGTCAATATAGTTTGGATTACAAGAGATTTGTTGCGTAAACAGAAATCAAAATAAAGCCTTATGTAAAACGCATCTTTTCAATTTACTTCCGTTAAATAAGCATAGGAGGAAGAAATCAAGGCGAAATAAACATAAAAATAGGAGAGGACATTATTGAAAAGAGTTTTTTCGACATTGAGCAGTACTATGTTTGATCATTAAAGAGAGATACGAAGCGAAAATATCTGATATTAACGATTACCTATACGGGTATTCAGACTGTCCGCGTTGATTGTCAGAAGGCGGATTGGTTGTGTTTGTAAACAGTTTGATTTATTTAAAAATTTGAAATAAAACTGAAACATGAATACATTCTAACTTCATAGTCATCTGTTATCTTCTGAATCCACAGAGTGCACTGTAAATAATAATATAACAGCACTGAGGTTAAATCCATGTATTGGTAAAGTATTTCTATGGATAGTTTCAATGGATTTGCCAACTCTAGTTCTTCAACTAAAATCCCACTACATCTACGAAAGTTTATGTTTCCTCAATATTGATAATCTTTATACAGTAATGTAGTTTGAAGTTTATTTGGTTTTTATCGATTCCATAGTAGTATTCATCATGAACTGACATCATCTGGAGAACCGTTGAAAACCTGAGATGGTTGTTTTTCCCTACTCTGGAACTCCTCGGCAGTATGCACCCATGACTTCATCGTGGACCGGACTTGGGATCTCTGACTCTCGCTGCGAACGCGTTAGCCATTCAGTCATTAGGTCGGAGTTCAGTGGTACACAATTTTCTACTTCTATCGATTCGTGATGTAGCGCGATTATCCACTCAGGTCTTCAACTGGCATCCACTTCACTTCTGACTGGTTGACCCACACAACACGGCTTCATATTAAAACTTCGAGATATCCATCTGTAATCATGCCACTAATGAGCACTTCACATTGATGCAGCTTGAGGTTTATGAGCATTTTATTGATTATATAGTATAATTTATTATGGACTGATATCAGTTAGAGTGTTCCAAGGTTTTCAATTGTTCTCCAACTGACGTCAGTCTTTAATGAATACTACTGTGAAACCATTATACGGTTAGCATCACTTTAATCTGTATTTTTAATTTATACATGGTTGTTTTTGTTGCATAATTGTTTAGTTTCAAACGAAACTGTAAGAACATAGACCAAACAGATTGACCAATAGTAAACATTCCCCCCAGTCTGCAGAAATATTAAACCATGTGCTTTGAACACTGTATAGATTTTCTACGCTAAAGAATTTATGGAGGTATACATGGCATTTCATCTAACCATCTTACCTTTCTACTGACCATCGAATATGTATTCTTAGTTTACTAGAACTTTCGATAAACTGTAAAGTGGAGCATGCAATAAGGAAAAAAGTAGTTTGAAGGTCATTTCTTTTGGAGTTTGTTCTAATATTATGTGCAGTGACGTTGAAGGCTTCTCAGACAATCTATCTAGCTTCGATAAAATGAAACCATGAACTTATCCATCTAGACCATGAATCTTTTACAATATTCCATGAACAAAGTAAGCATTTTCACTCACTTCCCATTTGCCTAGTGAATAAAGCGAATAACTGTTTATTGTTTTCCTAATTTCGGATTTTATCGTGGACGTTTCATTATCAAGCTAGGTAACCGTATTTTGTTGAAATCATATGTATTCATCTTACTATATTGTAAGAGAGTAGAAAATAGCTGATCCTAGGTTGTAGACTCAATTAATATACCTAACAAAGTCCTACGGACTGTCTGTTGCGGTTAGAAATACCTCAGTGGCAGCATTTTTGATTAGGCTGATGGGCGACACAAGTCTCAAATATCAAAGAAAACATCAATTCCTGCTAGGTTGTACTTATTCTTTACTAATGAGTCTAGTTTCAGGGACTCCAGTGAATTGCCTTAAGCTATTCAGTGGCAATGTCACTTAGTTTGATGATGAAATTGTAAAGTTAGTCAGTAGTTATTCAGTTACCAGTTAGCAAGAGTCACTGTAACAGTGATCACTTTCCACCGACTAACTTACTGACTGTGAATTACGCATAATAAACCTACTCACTGTATTTATATCTAAAGCCTGAACAAATTATTATTATTTGTCCCTTGGGTTCCTAATGGAACAAAGGGCTTCAGTAGCACATCTCCAGTGCACTCTGTTCTCTGAAATCCTTTGACCTTGACTCCACAACAGCCCACAAGCTCTCATTTCCTCCTCGCACCATCTCCTCCATGTCACCCTCGTCTCGGACGCCCAACTCGTCGATTCCCATCTGACTTCCACTCGAGCGACTGGCCTGACGCGTGATGCCCCAGTCGGCCTTCTCAGTGTATACACAATCCAATCCATCTCCACTTCCTTCTGCTTAGTTGTTGAGCGATAGCTTCTTGCTTGGTTCGTCGCCAAGCAGCCAGTCAGAGTTCCTTGTTGTTTATTCTTATTATTCTGGCCATCTGATCTTATCTTCAGTAACGAACCAGAGTAGGAGGCAGTTGTTGATGAGTGTCTGTAGTTTGTTGGAAATCCCTTTCGTAACGCACCAAGTCTCCGAACCATACAGAAGCACTGACTTGACGTTGGTGTTGAAAATCCAGATGTTGTTCACGCTTTATGCTGAGTGCAGTGCAGTGCAGTGCAGTGGATCTCCACACTGGTTTCAGGCTAATGAACGTCAGTCTTGCTTTTCCGATCCTGACTGACTTTGACATCCTCGTTTGTGCTTGTGGTGCCTGTAGTTGAAACAGTGCTTCCTAGATAGGTGAAGTAGGTTACTTCCTTCAAGTTTCTCCCGTTGATGGTGACTGGAGTTTGTTGTTATTGTTGGTGCGGTATCTTCATCACTTCTGTCTTCTCTATATTCACTTGAAGTCCTGTCTTCGCTGTCCTACCTCTTCTGTCAACTTGTTAGTTTTCGCCTGTACATTTTCGAGTTTGTGTCATAAGACATGAGACATAAATCATCATCGGTGGCGGCGAAATCCAAGTCTTCTAGTTTCTTTTCTACGGTTCAGCCAGCGTATCCCCCTCCTCTCGCTCCTCACTGTTTGTTGCATGATCCAGTCCACTACAATCAGGAATATCATACGTGATAGTAGGTGGTGGCCTTGTTTCACTCCCGTCTTCACTTCAAAAGCATCACACAATTGGTTTTCTTTATAAATAATAGTTAACACAGGAGACTTTAGGCTTTACAAATTAGGATGACTCCGTTATATTTTGTTGTTTGGTTTTAAACTACAGATGAAGTTCTGAGACTAGGTCTCCGTTGGTGTTATGTAAGGTTATAAAGCTAAGTAGTTCATAAACAGAGTAAACTACATTGATACATGAAAATTAGAATGTAAAAAGTTCAATTTTCCTAGGACATTTTACAGTGAACTTAAAATAACTGTCGCATAACTGTGTGAATTTACCGTGACAAATAATTTTAGAATTCAACTTTCTACTATGAAATCGTGAATTAGAACCTCGTCAAAGCAACAGATATTCCAGTCGAAACTGATATTTACGGGTATACTTTCTCATATTCTTTATGTGGAATTACTTTTGATTGTCTTTAGAATAATTTCAGTCGATAGGAGCCTGTTAACTTTTCCACCTTTATTCCATCTATCAGCCTCTAGATTTTATTTGTAAGAAATTCAACTTTAACCCATAACATTTATCACTGGTAATCACTCTTTTTTAAATGTTGGGTAATTAATTTGAATCAGCAACTATTTTTCCAGATTTAACTTGCTCATGTACATCAATATGAACAACAGGGTTTTTTAGTTACAACCATTGAACACCTAAGTGAAAAGTTGGTTGCTTAAAGTGGATTTTAAACGATATCAGATAACTGGAGGCTAATGTCAAGAAACTCTCTGTCGTAAGAATTCATCTCCTGTCAGATATTAAGGTCATCTCTTTATACCCCAGTAAAAGACATTATGAGTTCTTTCATGGTGAGTTTTTTACTGTTATATTAGAGTGTGGAAAAAGATATCTCTGCTTCAAACAAGTGACTGTCTATCAGAATGAGATGTGGCTCTGACTTTTGATGATTACATCCAAGGTTATGACACGATTAAGTGCTCTAATAAGTCGAATAATCATACCAGTCACATTGCAAACGTGATCAGCTGAATTCAGTCAACATTAGAATGATGTTACTGACGATTTAGCAAGTGGTCAATGGTTTTTATCTTTTTGTTTTTGACTTGTAGCGTGTAAAATATGTCTCGTATGGTTTAGTGTACTGTGTAGATTTCTCATTGAGTGGTAAAAATGAAGGATTTTGCGGGTGTATAACCTACCAGGCGAAGTAATTTTATTTCTTTCCATTTCTTTTTCTTGATTTGCAACGTTTATTTCTTCTAGAAGTTACTACCAAGGGAACTTCTGCAGCACCAAAACTGCCATCTTCAACCTTTTTGCAAATTATGCATGATGAAGAGGGTTTACTGCGCTCTGTTGAAGATTTCCGCACTGTGAGTATTGCAACATTTCATCGTGAATAATTTATGAAACTGATAAAATGTCTGCTGTAAAGATGATGTTACTAATATGCAATCGGTAGTATTATCGGTTAGGCCCTGAATTCGCATACTGTTTCTCATCTTATGTGATTGAGCTACTTTTCTTATACTTTTCTACGAGAATTTCGTAGAAATGTTTAACGACAGTGGAGAAAATATCACTTTCCTCACAAACTTCTGAACGAGCATCTTAAGAATTGCAGTCGATGATCATTGTGTCTATTGAAAAAATGGAGTAACCACCAGAAGGCCACTGGCTTTTTGAAACCATATTTACATTTTTCGCTGGAGTATTTCTTGGTGGCTAATCTTTTCAGAGAAAGAGATTATAGTAATAATGTTAACCAAATTCCTGTCGATATTCCTTTCGTATGCACTTCATTCTTCTGCAAAGTTTAGTCGGGCAAAATAGAACGTCGCATAAAAGTGCAGTGGTTCAAGTTGCCACATTGCTCAACGATACAGAACTCTGAAATTAACTAGTTGATGAAAATGTGTTAAAATGATTAAAATGAAAGATTTAGCAGTGGGTTCCATCCTCAAGTGGGATGAAATGTATCTCTTACACCTTACTTCCAGATGCCACCGTAGAAGATATAACTAGAAAGAAAAATCGAAGCGACTAGAGGATAAAACAGCGTGAAGTTATGATTATAATGTGGAAACTAAAACAGTTTAGAGAATTCACAGTTTTAAGCATGCTGTTCCATTTATTTTCGTGTCATTTTACAGTTGAGATGAGAAGTCCTGACGGGCATCCAGTGTAAGTACGATCGAGCGATAGTAATGGGTCATTATTTCACATGGAAGTCTAGCAAAAATCTTAGTGATTGAAGTTTAGTAAAATCATTGTCAGCAGCTGGTTATCATAGGTCAGTTTGCAGAGCACCGGGCTGAAAACCCGTTGGTCACTGGTTCTAATCCTACCATGGTCCAAATTTTCACTTCACCTTCAATCATCACCCAGTATATCAGTACAAGTTTGCCGAACTACGGCTATCTCAAATCGTCAAACTTATAACTACATTTAAATGTTTTGTCCTAACTTCCGTGATGAATTTAACTATGACGTCCGGTGGCACAAAATGGAAGTGATGGTGAAATTTTCCGAATATATTCGTACCTACTCATTAGTAGTATGGTGCTGTATATAACATTCGGCTGAATCCTCTGTAAGCTGCTCCAGGGTACGTATCATATTGAAATGAGACTATCTAGAGAACGATTAAATTGGCAAAAGTACTGAAATCCTACTACATTCCAGTTTGGGACGCCTTAGATATTCAGTCTCGTGCAAACATGATATCGTGCTTCTGCATCTCCCAACGAGTAGTTCATTGCTCCTTAGTTATGAATGTTCCACAGCTGGTATTGTCTTGAAGATTAGTTACGTCTACATTTTCCACTGCTAAGTAGTTTATAAGCCACTGAACTGTAATTTCAGCAATTTTGCTCTTAAAAACTACCTATTTTGGGTTAGATTCCTCTTTTTTGAGAGGTACTGATGACATTTTTAGCATTGGTGAGTATTGTAGACTTTCAGAAATCCGATTAAATTCACTAAATTCTAATTGTTGTTAAATTTCTTTGAATGATGGTTGAATATTGTAGGTCATTTGGTTTAAATAGACCATGGTGGCCTACTTCCATCCACACTTTATATCTATTTTAACCATTATTTTACATTTACCTATTATCTCTAACCCCTTTTCTAAACTTCCTATGGTATTCTAAAACTTTTGGCTGGATTATTACCGGTTTCGAGTTGCATCTGATATTTTTTCCGGTCACATTGACACCTGAAATAAATCCTGTGTCTGAAGTGAAAAATCATACACTTTTTACTCATACTTTATAGTTTGATAGCAAAACATCATACCGCACAGTTAGTAAAAATTAGTCACCAGTTTTAAGACAGAGCGTAAAATATTTGTGTATTTCATACACTAAGGTAGGTGTATTAGTTAAAAGTCCTGTAACCTCAGTCAGTTCAGCATTTAACCAATACGAACCAACTGCAGTACTGGTGCCAAACTTATTCATTTATCCATTTGTTCACTTTCTTATGCTGTATGTCTGTATTAGACGACTACCAAGAGTCTATGAAACATGAAGAAAGCGGTGTTGTTTGGGTAATTTCAACTTCAGGACAGCTGAGTACAGTGGAAACCAGACAGGCTATCAGTGTCATATATGTGCAACTAGTTAAAATGGTTTGATAATTACGGTGAATGGTTAATTTCCTCCTAAAAGGATGCCTAGGACTTGTTCTGTGTATAGATTTCAACAAGCTATGGCGAACAATGCGAAACAAACATCATTATTATTACCATTTCTGTCATTACTATTATTATTATTATTGCAATTTGGTTGGTTGTGACTAGCAGAGGAATCCAGGACACGTATTTCGTCTTATTTAGGACTCGTCAGCTGGATGTATCTGGACCCCAGTGAGTGATGTTGTTTCACTGAGACTCGGGCCTTGCACCCATTCTCCGTGGCATAGTGGGTAACTCCTCAGCGTTTGAAGCGATGGTTACGAGGTTCGAGTCTCAGTGGGGACGATGCCATTCATTGGGGTGCGGGTACATCCAGCTGACGAGTTTCAAGTAGGATGAAACCCGCGTCCTGGATTCTTTCGCTAGCCAAAACTAACCAAATTATAATTAACACTCAGGCACTATAGAGGCATCCGCTTAGTAGCCAATATGCCTATATAGGTCGAACTGTTCAATCTAATAAAATAATGGTAAATTAGGAGTGTATCAATAAGTTATTATTATTATCATTATTATTGTTAGATGGAATTAAGAGTGGTCAGATAAAGACATAACCTAAAGTTACTACTATCGGTCTTTGGTGTATGAAGAAATGTTGATCGTGGAAATGAAATCTTTAAGGTTATCCTTTTCAGTTACTGAGAGTTAGTCACTACTCTAACCTTTTCATATCTACTAGATATGATTTTTTAGAATATCCTTGATGAATTATTTAGCATACAGATTTGTTCCCCACTTACTTTCTTTTTATTCTTTCTCTATATTTTTAGTCTTTAAATGCTCCAGTCATACGTTTAATAATGAATCGCCTAATGTCAAAATTTCCTGGGACACAGAAGAGTGTTATTGAAGAAGCGTTTGTTCGATGCGAGTAAGCGTCTCACTCAATGGACTACATTTATGAAAACTAATCTGATATTTCTTTCAATCCATCCTCCCCATATTAGTATTTAGCTGGATGTAACACTAGAGTTGATGACCTGTCAACTCACTGTTTTCCTCACGTTATTGGTACCGATTAACTCACTATTCTCAAATTGTGAAGGTTACTGGTAATGAATGGAGCACAAACAAGGATTACGCCATTTGGCTATTTGCTACCAATTTCAAAGTTCTCGTCCACTATATTTCTTTTAGATCACAGTCCTCATTTAGGTCAACTGCACTATGATATATAGTTCACCTCGTTAAATTTTGCATGATAAGATTTATGTTCACACCTATTGAATACTGGGAAGTTCTGTAGCTGTGGATGTGTACGTTCTAGTAAAATTGTCTTACTCCAACCGAAATACAGCTTTAGTCGGCTTACACATATTCTAAGTGGGATTGTACATAAGTCACGCTTTTGATTATCAAATCTTTTCATTATCGAGTGACGAACTGACATTTGAATCTATAGGACCGCATTGTTGATAAATGGAATTATGTCTACGGAAAGTGTTATATTAGTCTTTGTGGCGTAGTTTATCACCGGGACGTAAGGCAGACAAAAATCATGTGATTAGTTCCTAGTGTTCCTATTGTGATCATGGTCACATAAAAGTACTTTAGTAATTAACAGAAGTAAGACTATGAAGAAGACAGACAAATCAAATAAGAACCAAGTACACAATTTCATCACTTCAAGTTACCACACTTCACAACAGCCTGCAAAGAAAAGGTGAATAAAATAAGAATAACACTATAGTACACAAAAGCGTGTGCGAAAACTGCAAACAAGTAGATGAAAGCTAGTGAAAACACTGAAGATGATCAATAGTGTATACCCCTGCATCATCGTGGTCGATTCTGATTCCTACCAGACCACTGTTTTCTATCGTCTTGAGGATTCTAGCCAGGTAGCCTATATCTTCCTATATGATTCAGACCAACAATCAGGAACTCAGTGTACTGGTATCTACCATTTTCTAGTCTGGCAGTTCTTACCATTGTTTTCACCTTATCCCAATTCAGCTAAAGCCATGCTTTGAGGTAGGTAGTGGCTCATAATATGCAGCATATTTCTAAACTACCTCATTCAGTAAAAGTTCGTAGCCACATGGGCTGACCTACCTAGTTGATAAAGGAAAGATTTAGGCAAAAAGTGGACGGTGTAAGCGGAACTTAGCAGACTTTTCACTTTGGGCTTAGAGTTTGTACCAAGTATCTCTGAGACTGGATTTCAGTAAACCAAAGAAGTTCTGGATATTACGATTCTGCAGTGCTCAGTTGTTAGAATAACTGATTGTTAGCAAATTAATGCACCAGAAATTGCTATTAATGTCCAAGTATTTTAGTATACTTAGTTGAAAATAGGTCAAAGAGATTAATAAAGGAAATGACGATTCAGTAATTTATCTATCATATCTTGATGTTTATCGCTATCACTTACAAGTGAATAACCTCCCCTTGAATTAAACTATGCTTCCTTTGGTATCCCAGCCTGAGTAGATGCTGCCATCAAAGCATTCTGATCCAATGGACGTTATCTAGGAATGAACTAAGTAAGCGTATTTGTAACATGGGGTATCAAATAGGTATATCTTCGAGTTGTTGTTGTTTTTAGTAAAACTGTTTATATCATACATTTCATATAACTTCTGATGAGATATAATTTCTTTCACGATTAGTCAGACATTCGAACTAATAAAGAGACTTGTTTTTTCCATAAATCTTCAGGTTTGATGAGACTAGGACTGAAATTTATCTTTCAAGTTATTACAAATCAGCTTCTGAGTTAGTTGAGAATTCTGGCGACCTCACATCGGTGGTGGCAACAGCGCTTACTACTCCTTCGTCAACCAATAAACCTAATGTCAGTTCATATATCGCTCAACAATCCACAAATGTAGACACGTTATCTAACAATCAAAGTGAAGTATTAGGTCATCAGAGCGTTGAAGAGAAATTAAGTCTACAAGAAATACAGGATGAAGAAGAAGCTTTAAATAGATCTATTGAAGATCAAAAAATCGTAAGTCTGCATTGTTTTCATTTTTACGTGAGACTATATTGTTTTTAAAAAATATCCACAGTTTTACATTGAAATGTTACAAAATGTACGAAATGTTAGCTGCAGTAGATTTAGGCTAGAAAAACGTTAGACGTGCTCAGAATAAGACATGGGATGAGTCCATTACATGTGTGGCTGTGTGGAGAAATGTAGACTTCCTGGTTGAATTCTTTGTGATAACTAAAGTCGGTTATTCGAGACTGTATCTAATTTGGCTCAGAGTCTATCTCACAGGTGCAGATAATCTACACATTATCCTCACCTTAATCATCATATATATCATCAAACCCGGTGGTCGATGGTTCAAATCGGGCCGCGGTCCAGATTTTCATCTCACCTTCAATCATGACCCAGTATAAATATTGGATTTTGTCATGGTTTTATCCCTTCTTCCTTTCTTTTCGTCACTTTCCACTACTATTAGTTACTTTCTTCCCTTGTTTTCTACTTTTTGTCTGTGTGCCTCCTACCTTGATGTGCTGGTTTGGAGAGGGGTGAAGTAAACTGTTAATCAGTAGTACTACTTCACTTGTTGACATTGACTCACTGACTTTCTCACTAGTGATATATGAAATACTATAACTTTCCGAAATGATTATAAGTTGATTTGGCACAAATAACTGCTAGTGTTGGAACTAGTGCGTTAATATGTTGATTTGATTAAAAGGCGTTCTCCAAACCTAGAAACTTAGGGCATTTGGTTTTGTGCTTTAGTGAGTTAATTATTTGATGCTTTTACGATCTCTGTTACCTTATCGTGTGTAACTGGATAATCAAAAACTAGAATTCAGGCATTTTTACCATCTAATATTTCGGGGTTTACTGCTAAAACTAAGCGTCAAAGTATGAGCTCAAGATAACTTAGGAGACAGTTTAGCAAAATAATTCATAGGATGCTGTTACGGCATAAGCATATTCTTCTTGATGACGATTTCAATACAAATGGATAAGAAGTAGATAGTTTATTACTTAACTAACTGAAGACCACTTCATGAAACCAGTCCAAATTGCTTGTACAGTTCCGCATTTCTGCTTTGCATATTAACTTTCGGAGTTAGTTGACAGGTATGAAACAGAAACGAAGCACTATTTGGCCTATTAGTGCTAGTTAGTTGACTGTGTCCTTACAAGATACATTCGAGTAGTCTGAGGTGGAGTGGATGAACTCAGCACAGACTATATACATCTGGTTGTCTAAGAAAAGTTACGTTGCATCACCTTTCGAAAAACATAACATGATGTATTAGTTAAAGACTAGCATTATTACCATAATGGTCCTTCGTTTCCTTTGTTCAAACCTGACAGTGGTCATGGTAACGCGATTCTGAGAATTTGTACAAGTATAATAAAACAACTATCCAATTCTTTTGTAATTTTTAAATGTTTGCTTCACTGGTATTGACTCGTGGTTTTCTGTATTCATGAAAATATGATGCGAAGGAATGACATAACAAGATTTGGATGTTGTGTAACATACATTGTGTTTTAGTTATGGCAATACTGTGTATCACCAGAATCGATACACATGTATGTGTATGCATACACATACATGTGATCTTGCTTACTTAAAAAACTAATCTCATGAAGTGTAAAACGATGTCACATTCTCCTCCAAAGGTGTAAAACGAGAGGAATATATGGAACTACCGGAGATTGGTCAACCAAAAGTTATAAAGAAAACCAATCCATGGTATCATAGTTTTACATATGCACTATTCAGTGAGATAAAGCATGACGATGAATGTCTGTAGTTTATTGGAAATCCCTTTCGTAACGCACCAAGTCTCTGAACCATACAGAAGCACTGACTTGACGTTGGTGTTGAAAATCCGGATCTAGTTCACGCTTTATGCTGAGTGCAGTGCAGTGGATCTCCACACTGGTTTCAGGTTAATGAACGTCAGTCTTGCTTTTCCGATCCTGGCTGACTTTGACATCCTCGTCTGTGCCTGTGGTGCCTGTAGTTGAAACAGTGCTTCCTAGATAGGTGAAGTAGGTTACTTCCTTTAAGTTCCTCTCGTTGATGGTGACTGGAGTTTGTTGTTATTGTTGGTGCGGTATCTTCATCACCTCTGTCTTCTCTATATTCACTTGAAGTCCTGTCTTCGCTGTCTTACCTCTTCTGTCAACTTGTTAGTTTTAGCCTGTAGATCTTCAAGTTTGTGTGACATCAGGCACAAGTGACCACTGGCGAAATCTAAGTCTTCTAGGTTCTTTTCTGCAGTCCAGCCAGCGTATCCCTCTCCTCTCGCTCCTCACTGTTTGCTGCATGATCCAGTCGACTACAATCGTAAGTGATGGTAGACAGCCTTGTTTCACTCCTGTCTTCACTTCGTAGGCATCACTGAACTTCCCATTTTGAATTACTTGGCATGGGGCATCTTCATATAGTTGTTGAATGAGATTGATAAAGGTTTGCGGTACTCCGTAGTAATGAAGCAGTTTCCAAATTACCTCTCGATCGACGCTGTCGAAGCAAGGCCTTTTCAAATTCGTTGAAGTTGAGGTGAAGATCCAGTTGACTTCCATTCTATACTCTGTTCTATGATGATGCGAATCATGGCAATTCGGTCCATACATGATTTGTACTTCCTGAATCCAGCCAACCTGTTCTGGTCGTAGTTGTGAATCCAGTTCATCCTTTAGTCCCTCCAGGATGATGCAGCTCAATATTTTGCTTGCCTTAGTTGGACAGGAGTGGAGTATGATTCCGTACCAGTTCTTGCAAACACTGAGGTCTCCCTCCTTTGGGAGTTTGACAAGGTAGCCCATCTTCCAATCAATGGGCAGGTACCTCTTCCCTTCCTTCCACACCTTCTGCAACAGTGGTAAAAGTGAGCATGCCCACTGTTGTCTCTGTGTCTGTTCTCAGTTCTTTTGGTGGTATCCCATCTGGGATGACATTACCAAAGGTGAATTTGAATAAAGTAATCACGTGTGATGAGGACAAGCAATTGGTTGGCTGGTTTCATTTAACATGTTTGGTTTACTCAGGAGGTCCATGACGGATATGTGTAAAAAGTGTCAGTGTGTTACATTCTATTATTCAAGTGCAAAACTTGACATTCTAATGGTGATAAGCATAAAAAACTGCATGTTTTAGATCTTTTACATCGTTCAAGTTTAGAATTTTCGGCAAACAAGGTACACTTATGTGTTATTTTATGAACTTATCTTTAATGATAGCAATAATAATAATAATAATAATAACAATAATAATAGCTTTGATTCCAAGCAGTATATTTGATGCAGTATAGAATTCTCAGCATGCAATTGATTAACAAATTTAGCCCCAGAACAATATTTTTCAACAAAATGGTTATGGCGGCTAAATGACGTTCATAATAACAGAATCAAAGGTAGAAATATAAAGCAGTCGGTTTGTACTGGATTAGGGTTCGGTGTTTAGTGGTGGTAGTGATTCATTTAGCCAGTGGAAGGTTGTACTATTAATGATAGGTATCCGAAGAATAGAAGTATGATGTATTTTTGTGCATTCAAAAGTCTATTTCCATCTACTGTGACATTTTGCCGTCATTTTGTTGTTATATTGATAAACGACTAGTTCAGAACATTTAAAAAAATCTCCAAGAGTAAGTTATGCGTTTAGAGGACATATTTGAGAGATTAAAACAAACGGAAAGAGAGGAATTTGATATATATTTGATGGAGAATTTCTTTGGTAGCCCAAAGTTCAAGCAGACCATCATTGATTACAGTCGACTAGATGCATTCATTATTAATCATGAGCACAATAATCGATAGGCATTTGCTTATTATCCCCTTATTTTTCACTGATTGAACTTCATCTCAATCCCTGTAACATCATTCACTTATGTGACAAACATTATCATTCTTCAACTCTAGTTTGAGATCTACATGAAAAATAAAATCAGTGGTTGAAGATGCTACGTAATACGGCTTGGAATCTACCACAGTGATGTACATGGACACATACACATGGTCTTCAAGCTAATCGTTTTACTATATTTAGATGTTTGGCTTACTTTTTCTTTTCCAAGGACATTTAACTACTTTTGAATTAATTATTTCTATTTCCTTCACTTTGGTTTACTGTACGTTTCTTGATGTACTGATGTAGGATGTGACGGTTTGAACCATTAGGGAGTATTTTAGATCTCATACTGGTATTGACTGACTTTCATTCTTAGACGGTAGATCATAGACCGAATCATTCACTAGTAACGTCTCTAACTGCGGCATTAAGTGATGTATGTCTAAATATCCAGGACAATATATCTTCCTTCAAGACTGGTTATTTTTCATGCTGATGAGTATCAACAAGGGGGAAAATTAGATTTACGCCTCACCACTGATCGTTCAGCGTCATATATGACTCGCAAACATCTTATATCGCACATCTTCGTATCTACATTACAAACATCAGAAGTCAAATTCAATTAGCAGCACTGATAAGTTAAAAACAACACCGAACATCATGCAATAACCATCCACTGTAGTGTTGCCACCAAACGTTCAGAAATAAAAAGAGGTTTTCGGTGAAGAATTAAGCTACCAAATACATGTGACCCATCAGATATTGAATTTTTAAACTGCATATTCAGTGTTAATTTTGTATGCTATATTCCTGTAGCGTGTTAACGAACGAGCTTACCAGTGGAACAGAACGATATTGCACTACTGTCTTAAATTGATAGTTAGGAACCACACACCAAATTATCATCTATGCTCATCAGTCAAATTGAGATGGTTCCACTTGTCTGGAGAAGCTCTTCAGTGTTTTTTCGAGTCTGTTTCAGCTCAGAGGGTAACTGGATCTTTTAAACCACCTAAACTGGGCGGTTGCTTAAATGAACCTAGAATAAGTGCAAGTACCTGGAATTTGTAGTAAGGATGAAATGACTAGTTGCAAACAAATAATGAAGTTCTACTGCATTTTCTTTCGTAACCAAAATCTTAAGACTACAACTTGATGTCTGATCATCGACATCAGGAATGGCGAACAAGAGAACTGCAAGACGTGTACATAAATTACTGACTGATATGAGCACTTAGAAGTCACTTATACTGATCGGTATTGTTCGATAGTCGATTCAATTCTCTGAGTTAAATGAATCTGAGGAGATAACTGAGATCTACTTCAAACAATTGCAACAGGGATCGCTTACTTTCTCTGTTCCCTTTCTTATCACTGTTTCTCAATAAGAAGCTTCCGACGCTCATGTGATTTTGGGAGGATAGAGAATATTTATAGCCTAGGAGGATAACTTTGACGGTGTTATGTTATGTGAGCTGAATTGTTTAATTGTGAAGCTTTCGTCGTCATTCTAGACAACATCATCAGCACAAACCTGAGAAAAAAGTGAGCTATTAGGTTTTCTCCACGATTTATTTAGTAACTTGTCCTGATAGCCTTGTGTTTGATTGGTCGTTTCTCCTAAGGTCTCGCCTTTTAAGATGTTCTGATCATGAGAACGGATTTAGAGAAATTAGAGACTGAAGTATACAAGAAAGTAACTCATACGGATCACAACCTCGACTATAATGGCGACGACCCAACAGCACGCAAAGTCAGTTGTATAAAAACATTGTTCAAAAGAGCGAAGACAAATTGTAGTACATCAACCTTGAGGAGAAAAGAAAAAAACTATTTGACGAATATTTTCCCGAAGAACAGTTATCCCCGTAACTTTATCAAAAGATGTGTACATAATTTGTCATCGACCAAGAAGTCAATCTCAAAAACTAACAAACGAATTGTCCTACTCTACATGAAGAATTTCTCCGAGATCACAACTAGATTATTGAGGCCTTTTGGAATCGCTGTCTCAAAAGCCCAAAAAATCTCCTCACTTTCTGTTATGTAAGCCAAAAGACACAATAACAAAAGAAGACAATCCAAACATTATCTACAAAATAAACTGCAGAAACTGTGAAAAACACTACATTGAAAAGAGTGGTCGACCTCTTCTCACCCGTCTACATAATCATCAACTAACAGTGAAGCGTCATGATATCTCTTCGCTCATATCAATGCATACAAACAACTGTGGACATGAATTTGATTAGGAAAATGTGGAAATCCTGGATACAGGAAATACAAAGAACTCCAGAGAATTTTTAGAAGCTTGGGATTCAGGTTAGTTAGCAATCAACAGACCTATTGACATTGACCGAATCTACTAACCAATAAGAAACAACAAGAAGTCCAGGTCACCAGGACAACCAATCAAAATAAAAATCGGGACGATGACAAGACCTTGACAGAAACAACCAAACACACACAAAGCTATCTGGACAAGCTACTAAATAAGTTGCAGAGAAAACCTTATAGCTCACTTGTTTCTCAAGTTTGTGCTGATGATGTTGTCTAGAATGGCAACGAAAGTTCTACGATTAAACAATCCAGCTCAGAGAACACAGCAACATCAAGAAAAAAACTGTTTTCCAAATCGAACGAATTACAATTTGTGGTTGAATATCACCGTCAGCTTACACAAAGTTGTATTATTTTCACTTTGGCGCGGGAATTGAGCAACCACTCATGTGTATTATGTCTACGTTGCTAATTATTTTTTTAACGGCTTCGTTTATTGGAAACTTTACGTATTTAAAACCACTTTCTTCCTTACCTTCCACCTATTACTACTACTAGTACCATTAATTGTTTTACTGCAGACAGATGTTTTTTATCTTACTGCTTGTATTATACCATCGAGTCCCAAATAGGACGAAATGCGAATCCTGGATTCCACTGCTAGCCACTATCCATCTTTAAGCTACTGTTTCTGTGGATTATTAATATTCATAGGCATTCTCATTACGATAAATATTCTTCTTCCATATGATTTTGTAAGGCAGATATATTTTGTGTGAACATTAACCTTTTCTAATTTTGTAAAGATCACTGAAAAGGGTAATAATTTATACCTTTCTGTTCTTAAAAAAGAAATGAATTGTATAGGAGTAAAAGGTAGGCAGTTTAAATCTACTTGAAAAGATTTATGTGAAAAACGGTTTCATACGATTTTTTATTGACGTGAATCAAATTTGTTTCATACTATAGTCTCAGTTTATCTGCAGGCTGCTGAATTTTGTTTGTTTTTAATTGTCTTAGTGAACTGTTTGCCGATCCTCACCTATCATTTTATGTTCTACTGGTTCTCTTGCTTTATAAAACTGAATTTTTACGCGTAAATCTTTCGGCATTATTCTTAGTGTCATCTTCAGTAAAGCTGATTTAGATATATTGAATTTTACAGAAGTAAATTTTACTTAATCGGATGGCGAGGGTGATGGTTTATCTTGTTTTGTGTAATCATTACTTTTCAAGTCTGTGCAGAAGTTGAAAGCTTTCTCGAGAAATAATTTGTGTTGGTTGTAAGTGTTTAAAATTTTCCTAATGTGATTGGCTGAACATAGAAATTTCTACTGATTTTGGTGCTTTGATAGGGTATTCACAAATATCAGGATAGTGTAAATGCAGCTTTAGCTCATGTATGTAGAGCTGGTGAGGAAGCTAAGTTTTGAGCTACGTCTTCTGTTTTTTACTTGTTTATAGCTCAACTGACTAGAAATATTGAGGGCATGAGGAGTCAACTGAGCTATCGATTTCACTAGCGTTCTATACTAAGACAACAAGGTTATAACAAACGAATAGCTTGGTTGCATGTGTGTAGTGTAATGCACATTCGATCCAGCCTTAAGTGTACTTCAAGTCTTATGGATGGATTATCTTTACCATCAGTGTCTCCTACTGTGGTCAGGGTGTTGTACTTCCACACACTACTGATATGTAAACAGGTTCGTTGGAGCTTAGAAAACAGTATTTCGGACTAGGTGGGAACAAACCAAGAATATTACTTTCTGAGTCAATGAGTAAGGTATTTCAGTTCTCATTTCCAACTGAAAAACTGTATTATGTGACAGTATGTTCTCATATTATTGGCTATCACTAGTTCATGCGTTTTAAGTACTCACTGAGTATCGAAAGCTTATTTACTTAAAAACCTCTTCTATTTACATATCATTAGGGATGTGTTTTCAGTAAGCCAGCTTGACCTTTAGTCAGTCTTCCTCGTCGGGGCATGCTGGTCACTCCTAGTAGTATCACCATTTTTCATTCCTTTGTCTTTCTTCCGGATGGTTTTCCCCAGTTTTGTTGATTTAGTTTGTATAGATCAGATCCTTTTTTCCATTTTGATTGGTTTATTAGATATGCCACACAGTGGAATAGTGTTATTTACCGCATTACATTTTGGACACAATTTATTGTCCATAGCCATATCAAGATAAATCCAAAACTTTGAAACATGATCCTATGTTATATCTTTTTAAGTATAACAGACTGTATCAACGTGATATCCGTGCAGAAAGTCTGAATTGACTGATTTACAATTGATTATGTATTTATCTTCCCGATACGATATTTGAAGGTAATTCTTTTAGTTATAATTCCCAAGTGAATTGCTATCGGGTGATTGAAGGGAAATAAAAATATTATCAGAAGTTAGGTCTCGCAGCCCAGTTGGTAGAGGACTGAGTTGGTAACCCAGGGGCCTCTGGTTCGAATCCTACCGCTTGCCAGATTTTCATTTCATCTTCAATAATCATACAGTATCAAATTAATTTCTATTATTGCGACTCAGCAAGTATGTACAGGTTTTTGTACTAGGTTGTAATAAATATCTTTTGTTTGAAGGCCAGTAATGATAACTAGCTACTCGAAAGTGACGGACTAAATGGTTCCCAAACTTGTATTCCATTTAATTAGAGGTTAAATGCCCGAACCAATCAATCATAGCCTTTTTACTAATATGAAATTGTAGTGCATGAGGTTTTATTAAAGCAGCTGTTCAAAAAGCCGTGTTAATACGGTAGCCTATATTCTGAAAATCTGCGAAATTCTAGAAAGCTCAGTCGCATATAAAATATGATTTGGCTATTGTTATTGTTATTAACTTAGAAAAATCGAGACTCAATAATCATACGTACTTATTGTAGTAGAGTTAATGATAATACCTGGCTTTCTAAGACTATGTAGACGAAGCGAGATTCAAGACCCTGTTCATCTTGTTGAATGTTGTTTCCCTAAACCAAATTACTACTGCACCATACTTGCCTTATAGGATTTTATTTAAATACCTTATCAGATGTGTCGAGACCTCAGGTGAACGTAGAGAAGACAGAGGTGATGAAGATACCCAACCAACAACAACAACCACCATCAACAGGAGAAATCTAAAACAAGTTGTCTCTTTCACCTAACTACTTAGACAGCACCGTTTCAACTACAGGTGACGGCACAGGCACAGATGAGGATGTCAAAGCCAGGATCGGAAAAACAGCCATATGGGCTTTCATTAATCTGAAATCAGTATGGAGATCCACTGCACTGCACTCAGTATAAAGCGTAAACAAGATACGGATTATCAACACTAATGTTAGTCAAGTCAGTGCTTCTATGTGATGGTTGAGAGACTTGGTGCGTTACGAAAAGCATTTCCAACAAACTACAGACATACATGATGAACAGCTGTCGCCTACGCCCACTCGATACTGAAGATCAGATCGATGGTCAGAAAGAATAAGCAACAAGGAACTCTGGCTGGCCCTACAACGAACCAACGAAGCAACAACCTATCACCCAACAAATATGCATAGGAAGAAAGTGGATATGGATTGGATTGGACATAAACTGAGAAAATCATTCGGGGACATCACGTGTCAGGCCAGGTCCTCGAGTGGAACGCAAGTGGTAAACGACGAGTTGGGTGTACGAGGGTGGCATGGAGGAGATGGCATGAGAAAGAAATGAAAGCTTGTGGGTAGTTGTGGATCCAAGTTCAAAAGATTGCAGAGATTTACAGAGTGCAGTGGAGACGTGTTGCTGAAACCCTATGTTCCGCTGGGAACCCAAACGATAAATAAAATAAATGATAATCAGATGTGTATCAAAAACCAAATATTTCAGGTATTTGAGACTGGAAATTGTGATATGTGGTTGGAAGTCAGAAGTGTAAAAAGTAGTAGATTTAAGTAAAGTAACTGTCTTTGCAGTTGTTGTTGATTATGGGATTGAACAAGAACTTTCAATCAACTGGTGTTTTAAAATTGATACAGATATTGTAACCAAAGGAGACGTGATAGGTTTGCTCAATGAATGTATTAGGCGCAACTGTAGAGTTAAGTATTTCACCCCATGTAAGCTGACTTTCTCATTTGTGTCACGCTAGACCTACAACTAGGTAGTACCAAAGTCTCATGCACCAAGTTTGATTCATAGTGTTGTAGACAAATCTAATTTGAATAAAGGAGTTAAAATAATTTTTATGAACTATACCTTTTTACAGAAAAATTATGGGGTGAAAAACAATTGGACAGCTGTTTCGTCTTACCTCGAGGCCCACCGACGGCGCAAATGCTATTAATTTCTTATAACACTTTATTTCTTACGTTATTCGAGATAAAATAATTGTAGATCCAATAGAATTTTCAATTACCAGTTTTGTAAAGTTTCTATAGCCTAATTTAATGTGACTGTATGTAAGTTCATCAGTACTATTCAGACAAACTAACGTGCCTGCAAGTTTGTATACTGTTTTATCCTTGTCGTCACTTGATATAACCTCAGCTATATATATATATATATATATATATATATATATATATATATAAGGACGCTTGAGCAATAATCTTCAGATGTTACCTTAGATGGTCGCTCAGTTCCTCGGTAAATGGAAAAGGTGGTTAGATAACAAAAGGTATATTGCGACGTCAAAAGATACAAAAAATACAAGGGTTTATATATATTAACAATGACCTTGACTATTTCTCGGTCTTTGTAGAACAATGTATCCTATTGATTTTTGTCTGTTCAACCAATCCGGCACGTTTATTCACGTGCTTACACTTGAAAATTCGGTGCAACACGATTAGTTTTAAACACCTTCAGCGATTTAGGGCTTCTTATATAGATTTTAGCAATTTTATTGAACACTATAGCATATGCATGCATGATGTATGCATTTTGATTCATCAAGGTGATATAAGTGACTAGAATGATACTATCTTTTATATTCATTTGTAGTCACACATTTTGTCAGGACATGGTTACATTCGACTTTCTGTTCAGCTCTAATAGCTTCATTTCGATTTGTTTTAAATATCCTCCTAGATGACCTATGTTCATCTTTCATAATGCAAGCTAGACAATAATAACCATCAGGATTTTGTTATGCAATAAGTTTAAGTTCAGTAGCATGAATTATCTGAACGCTTTTTCAAGTGGTATCATGAATTTCTGTGTCGTGTAGGTTAGTATAGAAATTAAGTTTTCAAAAGATCTTTATTTTCGTTTCAGATCAATCTACTACCGGCTATAATTCACATGTTTATATGACAGTTGTCATAAAGCATAAACTGATGGGTTTCTTTTCAATCTCGATTATTATTCCCATATGTTGAGGATATATTGCTAATCAAAAAATTTCAGACATGAGGGAAGTACGTATCATGACATGAAAGAAAAAACACAAATATTTCAGTTACTCTAAACATCACCTTAATAACTAATAGAGTGAACCAAAAGGTCTTGTTTTTCTCTGAAGAAAGTACCCTTCCACCCGAAATAAAGAAGCCTACAAGTGTCGATGCTGAAAACGTTATTGTCATCATGAAAGAATCAATCTTTTTTATCAGAAGCAAAGATTGATGATTTTGGAAAAGATGTATATGGTAATGATAAAAAGTCGAAATGCACTCAGTAACTGCAAGCAAGTTCATGCAGAAGATGATAAGCTAGTGATACTGCCTATTGGTTCCCAAACTTTGCTAGGTGAAGCGGTTTTCCAATGGTTGGAAATTTAGTACCTGGACCAACGAGTCAACTCCATTAAATGACATAACAAAATATCTGTAATCTTAATTTTCATCAGAAAGAGCATCAAAACGGGAAAACATCGGAATTATGTGAAAAGTGAGCCAGCTGAAAGAAACACGTAACTTCAAAAACTGAATATTAAGACCATGAAACTTAAGTAGGCTGAATGAGTCTCTTTTTCATAAATAACTCATGATGCTCCATATTTATGGAAACAGCTTTGAAAATGCAAATAATATGAAGACATATGACCTTTGGGAACGTTTCTTTGTACTTAATTGTTGTTTTTGAATGAGGCCGTTCTAGACCCAGTGTGCACTCAGTTATAGCAATTTTTTGTCGATTCACTTTTATCTCTTTTTGACCACATAGGGCAGTGTTCCGGAACCCTTTAGGATAAAGTTCTCATCAAACAACCAATATACCTGATTACATAGGAGCAGGTGTACTGATATACCCACATCTTATGTAGTTTATTTTGTAAATGTGAGGAAGTCTACAGCAGTTACTTTCACCATTACTATCATTGTTCCATTTTTTGACCAATCCCACTTTTCTATCTTCTCTCCCATATAAACTTCAGCGTCTTCAAACATTGGCAAATCAGCTTTCGTTAAGTCGTTTAAAAGCACAGTTTCCTGGGATCGAGATAAGTTATCTGGAGAATCTTTTTATTCGTTTTGAGTAAGTTTGAGTTGGATCTACCGTTAAACGTGAAAAGTGCTTTCCCCTTTTTATTTCAAAAGTATGAAGTTATGACTTGTCCGGAGTAAGTTTTCCTCTTGTTGAAACCAATCAGGATGGTATATGCCATCTTCGAGGGAGTTACTGATCTTTGCGTCTTTTAAATTATAATTTATACCATTAACTGTTTCTTTGTGGTCATTAATGTTAAAGTGCCTAAGTCAGTAGCTACTAGTAGAGTATAACAGAGGTAAGAATCAGGTGATTGGTTGGCGAAGTCTATGATTTTAACGAAAAATTGCTCTTTATTTATATTAGATGCATTCCATTCTACTTTACACTTATACTTACCTCTGTTGTTTATATAAATTCGTATTGTCATAAATTCCAAAAAGATCACAGGAGCTTACAACTCTTCTTTCTATCGAAATCACTACTGTAAGATGTAGACTTGGAAACTGATTTCACTCTTCATGTCGGTTTATATACGCGTTAATGAAGATGCATTCATATAGCCTTTTTCATTATCTTGATAGGCAATTGTGTTGAAAAAACTTGTTTGTCAGCCTAACTACACCTTCAGGTCCTGAGTTCGATCCCTAGCCGAGTTGTGGGTGCGTACTGCTGAGGAGTCCCATACTAGGACGAAAAGGCTGTCCAGTGCTCCCAGATTTTCAATGATTCCCCAACTGATGTCAGTCCATGATGAATACTACTTCTAAAGATGGCATTCGAAAAATACAACTATTCGAAATACTAATGATAAAAATCTTCAACATTTAAAATTTTTGCCTGGAAGATATTGGAACAGTGTTTAATCAGTCTAAACATTGGCCTATCAATCATCAGTTTACTGGTTTAAATCTACCTCAACCCATCAAAATCCAAGCAGCCTAGTAGCATCATAACATTGAGAAACTGCATATGGTCTCTGAATTACTGTAGAAGATATCCTATTGCATTGTAGTATGTATATTATGGAAGTACGATTCAATTAGTCAGTTATAAAAGTTCAAGTAGATATCATATTTATGATGATGAACAACTTGCACCTTATATCACTTTCAACAGTCATTTGTTCATGGTTGTCTGTATATTTGTGTAAGTAAGCAACAGTATAAACCCTGATAGTGATATTATGCATAAATTTGACCAAAATCATAGAAGCACTTGTAGACAGAGATTTTTATAGCGTCAAAGACCTGGTAAGACGGTGAAAAATAGGGTTTTAAAATTTAAGTGTATGTAGAGCATAGATATATTCGCAAATGACTCTACGCACCTGTCGATTTTGGCTACCCGATGAACCTCAACAACAAACCATGAACTTCCACATACAGTTCATATAAAAAGTCAGTAACTTGATGGATTGATATTACACTTCGTTCTGGCCATTTTTAGCTTCTTTCCAACTTAATTCTATTCTTATTGATATTGGGCATTTGGATAGAAGGCAGTTCAGAACATGTAAATACATATCTAAGCCATCTCAGTTGATGAAGGTTCATAACTTTATCTACTAAGTTACCTCCTTTTACGCAATAATTTACTCGTACGTAGTTACTACATGGTTATTCCACTAAGTGCGAGAGATTCTATTCTCGCAACAGTGATCGGATATATGTTAGTTTCGTTATTCCTCCACTGTTAAAAGTTATGTTTTACAGTTATATGGTTGGAAAGAGCTTGAAATAGTTGTGTTTTTAATTTTAGGCTGAAATTAGATTTGTCTAATGTTCTGTTTTTCTTGTGTAAATTGAACTAACAGCTTGACTATGCAGCCTGAAAAGTAAGAGGAAGGTGCCATTTCTGAAAACATTCTTTCAAGTTCAGTCTAATGTATACCAATTAACATTTGTCAATGTAGCTACAGATGACCACAGTATTCCAGAGTATTCAGGAATGTGTTCTATTGTTCGTAATAACTCACGGTATACTTCGTTATGATTAGAAAAGAATGTAGAAACGTTGTGCCGGAGAAGGTTCTGAAATCAATGTAGAACACATGTTGACTACAAAGCTTTTAAGCACGCTATTTAGATTGCCTTCCACTAAGCAGCACCTATTTGTTCATTGAGTCGTACACTATGACAAAACTAAAAACAATGGCAACGTATTTTTTTGATGTGTTTCTTTGTTCTCTATAGCCCGTAGCAGTGTGTGCCTATATTTATATCTCCGCCGCCATTCCCTTAGCACAGAGTTTTCTAACTGTACTATTTCGATGAAAATATCGTAAGATGTTTGTGTTTGAATTGGAGGAATCACACTTCTAAGGTATAAGGTTGGGTTTCCAGTTGGTAGTTAGTCCATTATTCCCTTCCTGCGTTCTGATTGAAATCAGTTGAGTAAGAAATATGATGTGATTCCACAAAATAGTTAAACTACCATCGCAGTTCTGTTCCACGTTGTTCACATTTATTTTCATCAAGAGGTGCTTCGTGTACGAACATCACAAGATTTCATTATCGTGAACAAAGTAAGACTGTAATAAGTATAAGATATTTAGAGTTAGATGTCAATACCTTGTTTTGTGTTTGTTACCAGTTTTACCTGAAGCATATCTGAAATACTTGAAAAATTAAATACACCTCGAAAGGTAAAGTCGCATCTCTCATTTCCACAGTCATACAACAGAGTTATTCCTAGTCAGTTACTACCAGCGTAAAACCTAGCATTATTGTGTAACAACTTGAGCTGCCACGCTCCACATCAACACATCAAGGTAGAAGGAGCCAAGATGAAAGATAGGAAAACAAGGAAGCAGGTAATCGAAAGTGTTGGAAAGTTATCTGAAGAGAAGAGGAAAGAATATGACAATGATGAAATTCACTATGAAGATTAAGATAATGTATTGATGTGTGTGGGTCACTGAGTTGGAATTTGAGTCATATTGCATGAATTCTCTGGTTGCCGATTCTGGTTGTTAGACTGAAGTCAACCAGTTTTAGTCTACATTTTCCCACACGACTAATGTCAACAGTCGGAGATGTAATGGAGTGATGATACTTTTTAAATCGACTAAATCTAACATTTTTCGAGTCTCAGTCTACTTCAGCTGAGATTTTGTGACTAGTCAGACGTTGACAAGGTGTGTGTAAAATATTCTTGAATCAGTCAGCCAACCACCTGAGTTGATCAAGGTTAATAACCTCATCAGCAGACTTACCTCTTCTACCCAAAACTCTTTCTCTGACTTGTATGTTACTGACTCGGTAGTACGATGATACATGGCTTATGCTACGAAGGTAGTGGTGGTTGGACACCTGAAGTACTCCTACGTCATATTCCATAAATGGCCATGTTTCACAGCCACATAGTAGAAGGACAATGCTAACTGCTGAGCACTACACGCGGCTTGTAATAGGTAATCAGATATTACACTGGAGTCAAAGATGGCATAAGTTGACAAAACTCAATCGGGTTCGACTTTTCGAGTTACTGAAGTGGTTGACGAGGTTAGCCTAATCATCAGCAAGTAAGCCTTCACAGTCATGTCTACAACAAAAAGAAATAAGAATGGAGTAACTGGACATCCTTAGTGGATACCGTTCAATGTGTACAGCTAACTCGATACCTCTCGATAGGCTGTGTGACATGCCCACAAGTGTTCGAATACCCAGTCCTCGCTATAATTTCTCTAACCATAGTTTCCTTGATAACTCTAGGTAACTGTTTATTATCCTTGGAGTTATCTGTAGCCGATGCTTTTTCCATTTTTTATAGGCTCCGCTACCCACCATTGCTCACAATTATTGTGAAGACTCTATGTTAGTCTGCATTTGAGTTGATTCTTCTGCTCATTGTCCTCGAAGACTAAGGGATTGCATAGACGCGCGTTCAATAATTCTGAAAAAGTTGCTGAGACTTATTATCCTTTCCTAACCTTGTTCTAAGCGTCATTTACAGGCTTTTAATGCTGTTCTTGCAGCACCCCGGAGATGGCCTCAGGAGTAGTCGTGGTTTCTTCCTTTGACTATAGAAGTAAATTGTTTGTACTAACATTTATATTATAAAACAATTAGTTCCCCTTGTAAACTTCGATAAAACAATAAGAAGACGCAAATTGTCTGGACCGTTTACACTATAGCATGATTTTATCTGAAATTAAAGGTGTTGTTTACTTATGAAATGTTAGTTAATTATGAATTAGCTTGGACTTCTGTTGAAAGTTCATTACTGATTAGCTAGGCACTAAATGAAGAAAGTGTTTCGGAATACTAAAAATACTACTGACTTATATGAGTAATTAGAAACTGTTCACGCTAACCTAGAGATTACTCGATTGATCCGAACATCATTTTGGGGTTTCTCTGGTTTGAGACTCAGCTTATCAGTGATTTACCTGATCAGATTTAACTCAAAAAACTGAAGTGTTGAGATTAGCTGAATCTGGCGAAATGACTTGAATTGATTGCTTCACTGTAAGACGGATAACTAATGTGTTTATTATTGTCAAATTTTATTCGTTCCTAATATGTTTGTTATATGCGTGACTATCTGTGATGGATGGTTTCTATTAGAAGCCTTGTTGATGCCAAAAGTGTATAGCTGAAAAACAACTTGAATGTTAGACTTAACCGTACGGCTCGTTCAATTTGTGAATAATTTGCAAACCGATCATCTATTTCTTAATACTGTTCATTTGGTGGGGATATAGGGAATACAGATCACGTCTTATCTCTCTAGATAGTAAATTTTTAAAACTCAACAGAATGCAAATGTTCAGTTTTTGTATAAATTGGGCCTTACCCATTACTTCATTCTCACGAGTGACCATTTTTTTAAAAATTACTCTTGAGTCTTGCTGTTGCCGATTTCTCTCTAGAACTAATTTCGTTTTCACTTTTCTTCTTTTTCTCTCTTTTTATCTATTCAGTTTAAGCGAACAGAACCTTTTAGATTATCTCATCAAGAAAGGCTTCATACCTCAGCCATTAAATCCATTTCTTGTTGAGAATTCTGATAAATTTGTTGAAAATGTCGATGCAGATATAAACGCTTCTCCATTGTCGTATGGTCAAGATTACCTTTTAAGCAATAGTCTAAGTATTAGTAACAACAACATCAATAATAGTGAGTGGTTAAATATGCTTGACGAGAAGATAGATAGTATAAGAAAGAAGATATCGAATGTGAAAACTAACCTTTCATATGCCAAAGACAGTCGAATAAAACAATTTCGAGTCACTGAAGTAAGTTTTGTTTAGCTTCTTTTTTATATTATAATGTATAAACATGTTCGTTTACTGACTGTTTACTGTCTTTTCAGCATATCATGAGAGTAAGATCATTTTAAATTTTTTACAGTTATAAAAGTAGCATGTGAGCAATTTATCGCTTTTTCAGAACACCATCATGAAAGTCCTCTTCACTCTTTTGATTATTGGTTTGCACTTTTATTATTATTTATTTGTCGTTTGGGTTCCCAGCGGAACATAGGGTTTCAGCAACACGTCTCCACTGCACTCTGTAAATCTCTGCAATCTTTTGAACTTGGATCCACAACTACCCACAAGCTTTCATTTCTTTCTCATGCCATCTCCTCCATGCCACCCTCGTACACCCAACTCGTCGTTTACCACTTGCGTTCCACTCGAGGACCTGGCCTGACACGTGATGTCCCCGAATGATTTTCTCAGTTTATGTCCAATCCAATCCATATCCACTTTCTTCCTATGCATATTTGTTGGGTGATAGGTTGTTGCTTCGTTGGTTCGTTGTAGGGCCAGCCAGAGTTCCTTGTTGCTTATTCTTTCTGACCATCGATCTGATCTTCAGTATCGAGTGGGCGTAGGCGACAGCTGTTCATCATGTATGTCTGTAGTTTGTTGGAAATGCTTTTCGTAACGCACCAAGTCTCTCAACCATCACATAGAATTTTGTAAACTTCAGGATCAAAATTTGACCTGATAAAGTTGAATAAGTTGAGCATTGGGTAATTGGATGATAAATAAAATATATTTTGTAAAGTCCCAATGAAGCAGAAAAATAAATTTGTTTCACTTTATACTGGTATTCCCATTGAAAAATGTTTAGAGTTCATAAGTGAATTGCTGGAATGTGATCATACGTTGGCAGACATCTCCGTTGAACCCCAGCCTCGTCATGAAAGCACCCAACTTTTGTTTAAAGTCGACACTTTTCACATTTAGAGGAAAAGTATACAAGCAAACTAATGTAGTAGCTATGGGTTCTCCGGTGTCCCCTATCTTTGCAACCCTTTTCATGTCCAACATTGAATCAATCATCTTTTCGAACACCATCAAACCACGTATTTGGCTCAGATACGTAGATGATACTTTCGTAATTTTAAAAAAGATCTGGCCTCAGAACGTTTTCGAAATTAATTAATACTTATTCTCCACATATGAAGTTCACATGTGAACATGAAAATCCAAATAGTGAACTACCATCTCTAGACTGTTTAGTTAAAAGGAATAGAAACGGAAGTCTAAGTTTATCGATTTATCGTAAACCAACACATTCAAATCAATATCTTGATTTTAACTCAGCACATCCACTCAGTGCTAAACTTTCACTTGGTTGGAACTTATTCAGGAGAGCCACAAAGCTCATCATAAATGAAGATGACAGGCAAATGGAAGTAAGTAATATATCAGATGTATTGTATTCCAACAACTACTCTAGTAATGTCATTCGAAAGATCCAGAAACATGAACAGTGGACCAAGAGAAAATTCAAATGATGATTCTTGGATTGATACAATAGTTCTACCATTCCGACAAGGTACAACCAAAGAGCTACAAAGAATCTTAAGAAAGCACCGAATTAGGACCTTTTACAAGACAACCAACACTCTGAGGAATGCTCCAGTCCACGTAAAAGATAAAGTTCCTTTTACCTCCACACAAAATTGTGTCTACAAATTAGGCTGTGTCGACTGTGATGCCTGTTATATTGGAGAATCATCCCGTGAGATCCTCAAAAGGACTAAAGAACATGCAAGCTACTCAAAACGACCGCCAAATAATCCCGTAGAACTAGAGAACTTACAAATCAAGTCGGCGATCGCAGTTCACGCCATCTATCACAGTCATAAAATCGATGTTGAAAACATTAAAATTATTCAAAAGGGATTTTCAAACTACAAAGAAAGAAGAATAGTAGAGGCATTTCACATTATGTTGAATCCTAATGCACTCAGCAGAAAGGAAGGCCTAACTATCCAACCAACCTGGACATCACACACAATGATCCGATCAAAAGTATATACACACCAGCAAACCGAACTTGTCATCCATATTATTTATTTATTTTTCTTACACTTTCACACCCAGTTAGATGTACACATATTGATATCACTCCAGACTAATTAACTGATAAACAAAGACAAATTGTGAACGCTTCTTGACCAGCATAACGATGACATTCACGTTCATATTATCATCATGTATAGACAATGTGATTTGATTCGTCACCTTTTACTATTTAAACTATCGATAACTTGTACAGGTTTTATTCTCTGAAGAAGCGATTTCCATGAAGTCGCGAAACGTCAGAAATTTATTTTTCTACTTCTTTGGGATTTTACAAAATATATTTCATTTATCATCATATAGAAGCACTGACTTGACTAACATTAACGTTGAAAAATCGGATTTTGTTCACGCTTTATATTGAGTGCAGTGCAGTAGATCTCCATACTGATTTCAGATTAATGAAAGCCCATATGGCTGTTTTTCCGATCTTGGCATTGACATCCTCATCTGTGCCTGTGCCGTCACCTGTAGTTGAAAGGATGCTGCCTAGGTAGTTAGGTGAAAGAGACAACTTGTTTTAGATTTCTCCCGTTGATGGTGATTGGTTTACGCCTAGCGAGTTGAATTTATGGTCACATTTTACATTTCGCCCAAAGCACAATGAGAATTGTATCAAATGATAAATTTCAGTTTCGAGACATATATTAATCCTTGTATGTATCAATCCAATAGAAATCCAATCTTATCGGTAAAGCGTCAAGGGAAGGTGTTGAATGTACATGCTTTAACAGAGAGTTTTCACGTGGACTAGTCAAGTTTTCCAAGATTTTTCGGTGATATCCTCTTTGTTGGTCCGTTCTAACATGGATAAACAAAGAGATTAAGTTGGTACGCAATTCATTACTGAGAATAACGTATACCGATATAAAGTCGCATTTCAAGGAACTGTAATGGAAATGAAATATAAATCCAAGCGGTATACTTTCTCCGTGTAAGAGAGGCTAGAGAAGCGGTTGACCACTTTGGTCTGTGTTTTCCATTCTCCGTAGCTTTTACTGGTTCATTGGCAGGTCCTACCAGCTTTGGTTATACGAGGATCCGAACCACTAAAATTACTATGGACAAGATACCTCACTGATATAAAGCCTAATTTGGCAAAAGACGTGATTGTCTCAGTTTAATAAATCCTTCAAAAAAGTAGTCTGAAATCGTCTTATATGTTGCCAGATCATAAAAACCATTCTATGACTCTGAAATGAAATCCTCAATCCATTGGTATCATTACTTATGTCGAAGGTAATGTAAAATTCGTGATATTCCTTCAGCTATAAATCTGACTATACGTTCCCATGTTATACTAAACAATAGCAAGAACAGTAGTTTGATTTGTGTGAAGGAACAGTGCGATATTCTTCCCTGTAGGACGGTTACAATACATAGATATAATACCTAGTGAATAAATAGGTGATCTGGGTATTTCTAATTGATTTAAAGAATTATTCATCAACAAGAGGATGAAGGTTAGCGGAAGATAATATAAAATTTCTACTCCCTAACTCAATAAAGTAACTCACGTTGATAAGTAAAATGACAGTTTTCGGAAGTGAAAAGTGTTACTTGGTTTCGAGCATTTTGTGCATATTAATTACTACTCTATATAAGTTGAAGTACAGTTGCCGAGGAATTCATATTCCACTTCGCTGTTATAACTAGTCTGGCGATAGTTTTCATTGCATACTGATTGATGCTAACTGATGAACCATTGAAAATCGAGTGGTGGTATTAAACGGCTCTTACATCTTATCTTAGGATTTGTCAGCGGAGTAGATTCTCAACTCAGTTGAAACTGAGAATTTAAGCCTACGAATGACAGGATGATAGTCGTACCATATTGTGAATCAAGCGGGGCTAGGTAATGCAGGTCGTTGCATTCCAACCTACTGACTGGATGCTGATGTCTTTCTTAGTTACTAAGCCTTACGGCTTAATTTTGGATAGGTTCGAGGAAACATTGTCAAGAAGTCTGAAACTAAGATGAAATATCTATTCAATGCTCTATGATGTTTCATACTTTTCAAGGTAATACTAGTCCTTTGTAAAAATGGTTTTAGATTATTCCTGTTGTACATTTGTTTCATTAATTATGATCATCATTAAGGTGATCAACTTATGTTTAATTTCAATAGAGTAGGATTAAGGCATTTATCTATGGATGAAGCTTTAGTCATCCAGAAATTCAAACCAGAGTTATGTTTAATCCTGAATTACTGTGTTTATTCCGTAGTAATTAGTCTTTTGGATCATCATCCTGCTGAATATATAATGTGTCTTGTTGTTAGGTTTTGTTCAGCATATAGTAGAAAAATAGTAACCACTTGAATCAGAGTTACTTATTTCATTCTAAATTATCTTCTTTCTCTGATAAATATTTAATAAATTTATGAAAATTGGAGCTACCAGGAGATTTGAGTGAATACTGATGTATTTTCCTTCATCAAATTCTCATCAAGGTCTACATCTGATTAAAGTATAGTTCACTTCAAGCAATAATCAAACCGAATATATCGATGATAAGTTGGAACCAGAAGCTCAATTATTATGATATTTGACTGATCAATCACTGAACAGTAACTGATTATGACGCTGTCTAATCTCAAGTGCAGATCGAATTCTGTCAACTAAGTTTATAATGTGGTCATTGATTTAAAGAAATTAATGTTTCAGTGCAATGCTTTTCATAATAAATTGTTGACAAGAATCTGCAGAAGGCATTGAATTTAGGTTTCATGCTTCACAGTACTCTTCAGAAAGATGTACTTTTAACGCTTGCCAGGGACAATCTGTCCTTTGAAGGTTGAATACATACCCTGAAGGTATGTGACAACGTTCATCGAAGCCAAAGTAACCACTTCTTGGTGACTTCCTCCAACTATCTTAAACTGTTGATCTTGATGCATAAAAATGGACAACCCCGCCTTAAGGTATTCATTACCTTGGGGAATATTGGACAATCGATAGACATTAAATGTTTCAGGAAAAGTAGAACCAAATGGAACTACATTTTTGGAGAAAAATGGTGCAAATTATTAACTAGGTTCAGGTTTATGGACTAGACTATAAGCCATGCATTATGAGAGTCAACAATACGACCTAATCGCTTTTAAAACAAGACAGAAACCCATCATCGTCTCTAAATTCCAGTGCTAAGATTGGTGATCCTCACACCTTTACAATAATATATATATATATATATATATATATATATATATATATAAACTAAGATGGTTTAAACTATGATGTGCTGTTATATTGAAACTTCGTTCAATCATTTCCGTAGTATGACGTCGTAGCTACCTTTTCTAGGTTTTCGTTCGGTTGTAAACGTTGCACTTTATATAGTTGGCTTGTTTTTTAATGCATTTTTAAACTTTGAAAAGCTTTTTTTATGTGTACTCCTTAGTTTTCAACCTTGTTACAAGGTTACCGTTATAATTGCACTAGTCCATAGAATTTAGTCATCCTTTGTTTCATTTTTTATTTATATGCTCTTATTCCTTGCTCTCAATGTTATCGTCTTAGCTGCGATCATTGCAAAGTCAATTGCACTACTTCAGTCTTCAAAAAGCTGAACACTTGGTCGATGCTAGATCATCTATGTTTGAAGAAGAATTGTTGAACAAAGGTGAAAGACCGATTAATGCAGCCTGTTTAGCATTTTCTTACGTTGATTTACATGGGTTGAATAAATCCTGTGCACTTAGCATTCTACAGCAACGTTTAGCATATTTAAGAGATAAAATGCTGATGATGAAAACTACAGGAGGATATCAATTCGGATTAGGTGTACCAAAGTATTTCACAGTGATAACTGGTCGTGCAGCAGGCTGTGAAGCGGACGTTGTATCAACATCACCGATTTTAAGACCAGCAGTTATACATTATCTCATCAGGAATGGATATAAATTTGAGGAGAACTTTAGAACTGGATCAGGACATTTTACAGTCAATTTAAATAATCAAAAATTGAACAGTCGAATGTAAACTATTTATTACCTTAAAGTGAACATGTTGTGACTACATGTCTTATTTTGTTACTTTGCTTTCCTGAAGCAATCGGAAGCTCTATCCTTTTTTTACATTTGATATGCCCACTGCTACTTCTGATATCCTTTCTTCGCATAACAATTTTTTTTAATATTTCATCTTGCATTTTCTTGATTTTCTGGCAGTTCAAAGATGTTCAGATTAATTTGCTCATGATTATTTTTTCATAGCTGGCGATTATTTCACTTCTTCCTTATTTCTTATTGTTTAAGTGATACACCTTTGGTTTCGATTGTGTTTATAAATTATTTTTATGTTGATCCATAAATTATTGTTATAATAAGTGAAATATATTTTTGTTTATTATACACAATATAGCTTGAATTACAACTAGTTTATTGAGTGGGGATGACTGGTTAAGTGAAATTCTAGGAACTCATTAACGTGAGGAGTCAATTTCTAACTAATTGGCTCAATAGTAACGTGCGCTAAAAGGTAGTTGGTGTTTTAGCGATCGACCCTACATGGAGTTGTGGGTTCACATTGTTGAGCAGCTTTAAATTATTGGCATGTATCAGTTGTGAAACACTTTGATTTTCAGTGGTTCTCTAGCTGTTATCAATTCACGATTTAAAGCTACTTTAATATAACTATTTTGTAGCGATGATGGCTTTTTGCTGTTTTCCTCAAGCTACTTTTCTAAGCTTGAATCCGCTTCATTCAAACAATTTTTCGCAGTTAGTTCAGTTGTGAACAATGTGTATGGTCTTTGGGATAATTATTCATAGGCACAAATTTCTGTACTTCATATCCATACAGTAGAGTGAAGTAATGCGAAGAAACACACATTTAGACTATAAAATGAGGAACTTTCTGAACTACTACTATTAATAACAATAATAACTACAATTCAGTTTTGTACAAGCGTTTATGTACCGGCCTATAAGCCACATCTATCGTTTGACGACTTCCAAGCTGCACAGGTCGAAATTGATGCAGCTAGCTTTCAACCGGGGTCCCACTGATCGAAATTTAAAAACTTTTCCCAATGAGTCACAACTCTGTTACTTATGTAACTGGGAATTGATTGCTTTTTCGATGGCAGGATGATAATTAAGAGGTCGAAAATAGTAGTTACCAAATGATACTATGAAGTATCTTTTATATGGATTTTCATTTAGGATCAACGTGATAAACCAAAATGTACTTGACTACATTTCAGTCAAGGTTATCCGAAATAACCATGGTTTTATAGACTAATATTTGTGTAATGACATGACTGTTGAATTGAAATATTTATAGTAGAAAGAATAAATTCGAATTCGTGTTTCAAAGTAGTTACCAATATATTGGTACATTCTCCTTAGTGTTGGTAAATCTTTCATTCGAAGTGCGATAAGTATAATTCTGTGTTTTTTTACTAGTCAGTTACTACCAGCGTAAAACCTAGCATTATTGTGTAACAGCTCGAGCTGCCACGCTCCACATCAACACATCAAGGTAGAAGGAGCCAAGATGAAAGATAGGAAAACAAGGAAGCAGGTAATCGAAAGTGTCGGAAAGTTATCTGAAGAGAAGAGGAAAGAATATGACAATGATGAAATTCACTATGAAGATTAAGATAATGTATTGATGTGTGTGGGCCACTGAGTTGGAATTTGAATCATATTGCATGAATTCTCTGGTTGCCGATTCCGGTTGTTAGACTGAAGTCAACCAGTTTTAGTCTACATTTTCCCATACGACTAATGTCAACAGTCAGAGATGTAATGGAGTGATGATACTTTTAAATCGACTAAATCTAACATTTTTCGAGTCTCAGTCTATTTCAGCTGAGATTTTGTGACTAGTCAGACGTTGACAAGGTGTGTGTAAAATATTCTTGAATCAGTCAGCCAACCACCTGAGTTGATCAAAGTTGACAATATATATATATATATATATATATATATATATATACTATGAGGAGAATTATATAGATGGAAAGTAGGCAGGTATTTGAATACTTCTAATAAGTAAAGAATTTAATTATTTGTCTATACCTGTGGTTTCTTGTTTTATTCCACTGAAAGGCATCAGCAACTATTACATAAATTTATGAATGAAATTATGGAGCCAATTTACATAAAGTAGGTTTGATCAAACATATTACAAGACATAGACACTAATATTGTGGTTACTTCATCAGGTTGCAGTTACGACAGTACCTAAGCTTCACAACATGCTTGTATAGACTTACTCAAGTAACATAATACGTAAACTTTACATGACTGCTATGAATATTTTTGACTGATAATAAAAGTGCACTGGAAAATGTTATTGTTGGTTTTTCGAAGCTGAAGACAAATAACTGGGGGTGATTTTAAAGGTCACCCTAGCTGTGAATGAACTAGCCAGTTAGGTAACTTTATTTCGAAAGTGACTTTAAAGGCCACCCTAGAAATAACTGAAGTAACCAATCTGGTTTCTTTACGGCGAATAGGCGGATCCTTTTCTCATGAATTACAGACCTGTTATTGGTTACTTCACTAGTTTTTGGGGTTACCATTAGAATCACCTCTGAAAATCCAGATTATTGTAAAACAGAGAAGTTTGACTGATCATTTCAGTTGGTCCTGAGATAGTCTTTAGAGTTACTCCGAATCGGTGGAGTCATTTCCCCAATTTTTTTGTCAATATTCATTTCCCCATACATTTAAGTATCTGGATACGAACATGTGAGCTCACTGTATAGGAAATAGACACTAGGCATGCGTGTTACCGTCACTAATTTATGTAGACTAATGGTCTAATTCTATGCCATTAACATCATTGAATGTTGCCTACTGGGGGTTCAAGAGTTTGAAAAAATCAAGACTTATTTGAATAGCTATTTAGTCTCCATGTCGCATTAAGGGGACACAATGTTTCAATCTGTATTGCTGATATCTGTATTCAGAAATGCAGTTGCTATGTGCGCATTATGCTTCATTCATATGTGTCACATTATTTCGCAGTGTCATTTGTTCCACACAGGCTGTGAACAAATTTCATCCATGCTTAATCCACTGAATGGAATGAGTTATAATGATTGTCATATATTACGCATTCGAATCTTCACCATCATAAGGGTATCTTGTAATACAATCACAACCTGTTCAGAAATTCAAACAAGACTTCTCTGAATGTTACACTGTGAAAACTACAGCTTCCCCCGTAGAATATTCTAGACACGCTGGGATTATGTTGAAATATACTTTGATAATGATCCGATGCAACTTAACTTTCAGCTGCTTCTCGAACATTCGTAAAAAATATGGTCTGGATGTTAGCAATTTTATCTGACTACAATTTCTAGGTTAAATAAACACGAATAACAGTTACCCGTCAGTGTGAGTGCCTACTTAAGAGTAATGCCATGGATATGGACACTTCGAATTGAATAGACGTCATTCTTCCTTACGGTTTATAGAAACAGTAAAATTTTATGAAGAATATTAGCAGTATATGAAAATATTTGTTTATTCGCGAATAGCAATTAATCTTTACAACTTTCAAGACCATTAATTATGGTTTATGAATGAACATATCTTTTCATATATGCCTTAAACAACAGCGTACTAGGTAGCTACGCAATTGAGATACGTCTAGGTAGTACTGCGATGGATGCACCGAAGATATTTCAACTAATGTTACGCATCTAGCAGACAATCCGAATTTTAAATATACTACCAACAAAATCGGTATTAGCGAAACGCTTGTTTACATCTCTTCAACAGAAGCATATCAACAGCTAATAATAACAACATCAGTGAAAAGAAACTATACATTTTTTGGTTAGTTTTTATTAATAAAGGTCACGAATTCTTATTCCCTTAATTTTGACTTAAAATGAGCCCATCAATTACTGCGACATCAGTCCATGTCTAGAAGATAGGCGCATCTTCAAAATGCTGCAAAAACAAAGTAGTTTCATTTAAGAAACAAATAAGTCATTCAAATCACATTTGTGATGGTTCTGAATAGGATCTTTTATTCGTTCTCTTGCTCTTACCGATTTTGTAGTCTTTCCTCATCTGGAATGTGGGTAGGTACAGCTGCTGAAACTAAAGACGCAAATCACCTCTTTTAGTGATGGTTTCTATAATGATATGCCGCTTGGCATAGGTGTTCTATCATCTAAAACTTTCCGTACATGCTGTAGGACGGTGCGGAATTTCTAGACTTTAGTAAAGAGTGGTAAAACCGACATCCAAAGTTGGTTTATTGATGGAAACAGGGATGAAACTGATTGCAGAAGGGGGTTATGCACTGGTACATTTTGCTGGTCATTTTCGTGTATTAGACAACGGAGGGGAAAGTGAAATGCATCCAGAGAGATATTTATTTAGGTATGGCGAACTGTACTTCATTCGAAATTCCCTGATCCGCTTTAGCGAAGAAAAAACACTTCAGATCTCGATCTTCAGTGACAGAGAAGGATGCCGATCCACCTTGACCGATTATGTACTCCTGCAGCCTTTCATAACTACCTGCACCAAAATAGTTGCAAATAAAAAATCCCATATCAGTCAAATTACACTAAGTGAAGAGGCAGTGACACATATTGAACATATCTTGATTATTCAGATGTTTGCCATAGTATACGTAAACAAAATCAACAATGCAAAATACAGCCGTGCCAGATTTTAAGAACAGTGTTATGCTGTCCAATACAATTTCCGTTAACTTCCTGGTCCAAGAACTTTATCATAAAGCAGAGAATTGAGAGGATGACTGTGAGTTAATATTCAGTGGATTACTGTCCAAAAACTGACTTTGCGAGCACAAACGCCGGACAAGAGGATTTCAGGGATAATCCAGAAGTATATACTGGAAACAAACGGAACCGACCTTCTTGTCACTAAACCATATACGGATTAGTGTCCGTTAGATTCCAGACACAAACTTTAAATAAGGCCTTCTATGACCTTCTGAATGTGAATTTTGCACAACTTTGTGTGTGTACTTCTTGCTTCTCGTACTCCTTTAAGGCATCCTTCAAAGATTTCAATGACGGAAACGTGATGAGACAAAAACGCTCCATAAATAAGGATTCTTTTTTGTTTACAAATCCGTTGAATGGCATTTTTGCTCACCACGGAAATTAAGTAAACCTTCATCAGTTTGCTCTGTTTTATGTTACCTTCTGATTTAGGGCTAGGAATTACATGGGGTGTCTTATCGTAGTGGAAGGGAGGAGTTGGGAAGTGCCACATAAAAAACATTTGCCATAGAATAAATGTTAATGGTCTTCTTTATAGCTCTGTGATCTATGCTGAAAGTACTCAAGGATTCTATGTTCAGCTTTCGTAGATTTCCTTGCTTGATAAATTCCATGAAATGTTAGAACTAATTTGTCACTTGCTAGGGGTAACCTGGTCGAAATTCGGCCATATTTGTGCGAATGCATTCATTCCATATTTTCCTTAAGATTTTAAACATCCTTATACTTACTTTATTTTTTACCCACATTAACCATCTTTTGCTTTGATCAATTTTATCTCTTGGCGGTTACTGGAGTCGACGATAAGAGTCGATGTACTGTCAGTCTTTTTACTCTACCATCTATTCGTAAGAATAATGTAAGATTCTATGGTAAAAGATTGAATTGTAGGCTGAATGCAAGACGTTAGTCTTCACTGCGCTCGACTGAATGGTTCTGTGTAAATTCGAAAAGCTTGTGACACTATTAAATCTACCTACTTCATCTAATTTCATTTGTCAATGAGTAGTAATTTTAGCAGATAAAATGTTTTCAAAATCGAACTCCAAAGTGTTGATGTTTTGGTTAATATTATTAATAAAGGTGTGAGAAGGAGGGAGATCATCTGAAACTATGTATAGATATTGAAACCTGGTTGGTAACTGATGGTTAGAAAATGTTTGGATAAGTGATAGTCATGATTTTGGTTTGTGTATTTATTAATGAACATAAAGTGAAACGGGTTGTTTTATCAAACGTTTTGCTATCTAGTGTTAATATCTTTATCGGAGTCACATTAGAGTCAAATGTGAAATTAAGAACTAAAGACAAAACATCAACTTCAACTGCACACACTGGCTTACTTTGGTATAGTCGTAGTAAAGTTGTTTAGATCTAAGCGATGTATCAAGTGGCATGCATTGTTGAATGTTTCTCATTTTCTGGAAAGTTAAAGAAGATATTGTCGTTACTGGTAGTAATTCCTTTTTAACTGTGGTTATTGTGAATTAGACTGCTTAGCGGATTTACTTAGAAGTGAGTATAGAGTACGAGGAATACAAGGAATTCAGTTAAGAAAAGGAAGACAAACACTAAAAGATATTCACTAATATCAGGTGCACTTACAGCGGGTATGCGAGAAATGGATTAAAGTCTGAAGTCATTTAAGAGGCCTTCAGTTGCTACGATTCGAGAAACATTCAGTTTGAATCTTTATTTGATCTGATGTCGTAGATGCTCAGTGGACTCCTGTACAACGTCTCGGAGATAGGAAGCAGTCGTCTGGAGTGAGAGCACAGTTGTATTAGATGCTAATAGGTTCAAAGTATAAAAACGATGCATCGAAGTTTGTGCTGCCAGTACTTTAGCAACTGTAGTGAGTCAACAAATCTGGAAAGATGTCATCATCAGCAATCAAGAACACGCACTTGTGGTTCTCTTTCTCAGCACCAAAATACTACCAAGTTGAAAAAAAATAGATAAATATTTAAAATATCTGGATACTAGCTAAATAAACTGCCATATCGTCAGTGGGTGTCTTTGATTTTGCAGGTTCACCTTAACGTTTAGGCATTTGTCTATTGGCAGTCACCACTTTTGTATCTTCTTTATACTGATCAACAATCATATAGTCAAATTCATTGATCCAACCATCCGTGGACAGATAAGTCACGATGTTCACCTCCTAAAATAACTTTTTTACTACAGACTATTCAATTAACTACTCTACTGAGCGAATTTTATCACCTGACATGCATTCTTATTTGTCTTTTTTTATCAGTACTTTCGCGTAGGTAAGGCACTGATTAGTTGTTATAGGTGCGCATTAATATAAGTAAGACTGGTCGCGTATTAGATGATAACAAGACAACCAGGTTGCTAGGATTCAAAATACTCCAAGGAGGATAAGAGAGAAAGTGTGTTAGTAAAACGTTTACCTGTTTTTATCAAGGACAACTTGGAAGTAGGATTGAATGATTAGCCAGAGGCTTAAGTTTATTAAAGAACTTACTGTATTCAAGAATGAGCATTTGATTAAAGGATATAACGTTAGGGTGGCCAAATCAAAACCTGGCACCTGTTGGTGAAGTCTATTGCTGTTGTTCTGAGTAATATGGAGCGATGCAGACTGTCTGGTTGGTGTCCCTGAGACGAAAGGAACCAGTGGTTGAGGAGTCTTGGTGATATGGCTGAAAACTGTTCCTTAATGGAGCTGGTGTATTCACGCCATGGCATATTCTAAAGCTTGGATATTCACACTAACCTTTATCTTCAGATTGTTTATTCTCTTACACTACTTTATCCACTTTGATATCACTCTTTTCCTATCCACTTGTTCTGCGTGCTACTATGAAGTGTGGAACTGGAGCCAATACACCTGTATGCAAGGTTCTACTCTGATTTTGTCAGTTAGTCAAAGAAAGTCCTTAGCCTTTGTCGAGTTCAAGACGAAGTAGGCTGGCATGTCTCTTGTCTCCCAGTCATCAATGTCACAGAGCTAAAAAGCTTGCAGTTATGTGTGACTTGCAGCTGAGTGTTAGTTACCTAGCTACAAAACAATAACCTTTGCTTGAAATCAGTCGATTGACTATCAACGCCAAAAATGTAACGAATTTCGCACCTTCTAACCAAAACCGTCATCGAATATGTACTAACCAGTATGTATTGACTGAATACATTTCTGATGAACTCAGTGTTTTTCACCTGTCATTCACAGCATATCACTCAGTTAGAATGCACTTCATGTCTGAGGCAAAACTTTCAATTCAAGGGCACTTTCGACAAGATAATAATATATATTTCTGAATCAGATGAGAAAAGGCATTTGTTTTAGGAAGTCAGTCACAAACATTATGTCACTTTAATTAAATATAATGAATATAATGATTATTTTTATTATTATTAGTCCCTTGGGTTCCTAGTGGAACATAGGGCTTCAGTAGCACGCCTCCAGTGACCTCTGTTCTCTGAGATCTTTTGAACCTGGTTCCACGACAGCCCAGAAGCTCTCATTTCCTCCTCGCACGACCTCCTCCATGTCACCCTCGGACGTCCAACTCGTCGCTTCCCATGGGGATTCCACTCGAGGGCCTGACGCGTGATGTCCTCAGTCGGCCTTCTCAGTGCATGCCCAATCCATCTCCACTTCTTCCTGCATATTTGTTGCGTGATAGGTTCTTGGTTGGTTCGTTCCCAGAGTTCCTTGTTGCTTATTTTTTCTGGCCATCTGATCTTCAGCAGCGAGCGTAAGCAGTTGTTGATGAATGTCTGTAGTTTATTGGAAATGCCTTTCGTGACGCGCCAAGTCTCTGAGCCATACAAGAGCACTGACTTGACGTTGGTGTTGAAAATCCGTATCTTGTTCCGCATGCTGAGTGCAGAAGATCTCCACACTGGTTTCAGGCTAATGAACGCCTGTCTTGCTTTTCCGATTCTGACTTTGACGTCCTCGTCCGTCCCGCCTGTAGTTGAAACAGTGCTTCCTAGATAAGTGAAGGAGGTTACTTCCTTCAAGTTTCTCCCGTTGACGGTGATTGGAGTTTGTTGTTGTTGTTGATGGTGGTGGTGCGGTATCTTCATCACTTCTGTCTTCTCTATATTCACCTGAAGTCCCGTCTTAGCTGCCTCCTCTGTCAACTTGTTAGTTTTTGCCTGCAGATCTTCAAGTTTATGTGACATTAGGCATAAGTCATCGGCGAAATCCAAGTCTTCTAGGTTCTTTTCCGTCGTCCAGTGTATCCCCCTCTTCTCGCTGCCTACTGTTTGCTGCATGATCCAGTCCACCACAATAAGGAATATCATGGGGGATAGTAGGCAACCTTGTTTCACTCCTGTCTTCACTTCAAAGGCATCACTGAGCTTCCCATTGTGGATTACTTGGCATGTGGCATCTTCATATAGTTGTTGAATGAGGCGGATAAAGGTTTGCGGTACTCCGTAGTATTGAAGCAGTTTCCAAATTACTTCTCGGTCGACGCTGTCAAAGGCCTTCTCAAAGTCGATGAAGTTGAGGTATAGAGCTGATTGCCATTCTACGCTCTGTTCTATGATGATACGAAGCGTTGCAATTTGGTCAGCACATGATTTGTACTTCCTGAAGCCTGCCTGTTCCGGTCGCAGTTTTGAATCCAGTGCGTCTTTAAGCCTCTCCAGGATGATGCGGCTTAATATTTTACTTGGGGTGGACAGGAGAGTGATTCCGCGCCAGTTCTTGCAAGCACTGAGGTCTCCCTTCTTCGGCAGTTTGACAAGGTAACCCTTCTTCCAATCGTCAGGTACCTTCTCTTCCCTCCACACCTTCTGCAATAGTGGTGTGAGCATGTCCGCTGTTGTCTCTGCATCTGTTCTCAGTGCTTCTGGCGGTATTCCATCTGGTCCTGCTGCTTTCCCGCATTTCAGTAGCTTTATGGCGTTCAGGACTTCCATTTTCGTTGGGGGATTTATGTTCACTTGTAATTCAGCGGCTGCAGGTGGTATTTCTGGACGAAGTGCAGGTGGTGGTCGATTCAAGAGCTTCTTGAAGTGGTCGGCCCATCGTTTCCTCTGTTTCTCTTCTTTTGTAATTAAATTTCCTTCTTCATCTTTTATTGGTTTCATCTGTGTTGGTCTCTTCCCTGATAGCAACCTGGTTATTTGATACAATGTCGTCAGGTCTCTCTTACCTGCAGCCTGTTCTGCTTCACTTGCCAGTGTGTCGTAGAAGTGTCGTTTGTCTTTGCGTGCACTCTTCTTCACTTCTTTATCCAGTGTTTTATACATTGTGCTCAGTTCCTCTTGTCGTTGAGCATCCTTGCACTGGTTTATCTTCTGCTTCACCATCCTCCTCTCCTCTATCAGCTTCCAGGTATCCGTCGAGATCCATTCCTTGTCTTCTTTCTTCTTCCTTCCTAATACTGTTGTGCAGGTTTCTTTCCACATAGCTTTCAAAGACTTCCAGTGTTCTTCTACACAGGTTTCTTCAGGGATGTCCCTCGACGTCTCCCATTTTGTCTTGATGGCTGCTTTGAAGATCTCCTTTGTAGTTTCATCCTTCAGTTTCCGAGTGTTGTACTTGAATTGAGGTCTATCACCAGCTTCCTTGAAGGCTTTTAACTTGATTTGGAAGGTTCCTTGCACTAGATAGTGGTCTGAACCTACATCTGCTCCTCTTCTTGACCTTGTGTTAAGTAGACTGCGTCTCCATTTTCTTGAGATTGAGATAAAGTCGATTTGGTTTTTAGTGTGTCCATCTGGTGAAATCCATGTCGCTTTGTGGATATCCTTGTGCCTGAACACACTGCCTCCAATCACCAAATCGTTGAATGCACAGAATTCTGCAAACAATTCTCCATTCTCATTCATTTCACCTAGCGCCTCTCGACCCATGGTTAGTTCTCTTCCCGTGTTGTCCCCTCCCAGTTTGGCATTCATGTCGCCCATTAGAATTTTGATATCGCCAACTGACGTCTTGTCCAGTGTTGACTGAAGTTGTCTGTAGAATTCCTCCTTTTTCTCTTGCTCTGCATTATTTGTAGGTGCATAACATTGTATGATTGTGACCTTTCTTCCTTTTGAGTTGAATCTTGCTGTCATGATCCTGGAGGAGATTGGTTCCCACTGCATGAGAGCCTTCGATGCTCTTGAGGACATCATGATAGCCACTCCCTCAGTGTGCTCGTGGTTGGCGTCTGGGTGACCGGAGTAGATTATTGATTCTCCAGTTGACAGTTTGGAGAGTCCACTCCCATTCCATCTGCTTTCGCAAATCCCAAGCACTTCGATGTTATACCTTCTCATCTCCTTTGCAATCTGGGCTGCCTTACTGGGTTCAAACATCGTGCGGACATTCCATGTCCCCACGTTTACTTTCGCTTTCATCGAGAGAAGACACATCGGCCAATTGGCTTCCCGAAGGCTTTCACCAACTGGCGTCATTTCGCCTCTCCGATTCCAGCGGGGAATAAGTTTGTTTTCATTTTTTATATTTTGTTTGTGCTTTGAAGTTTCTTTAGCGGTTAGATTTGTTTTACGGGGTAGGGTTGCTAGCCCTATGCCCAACCTTCCCTCTTTACCCGGGCTTAGGACCGGCTAGTAACTAGTAAACTAGTTAACCAGGCGAGGTTAATGGATATAATGAAGTTCTACATATTTTTGAGGAGAAGTAAAAGAAAAGAAATATTGAACTTATTCATGAGAATTTTGCAGTGTGGGGATTTCAGCGAAAGGAAACAAAAGTGAATACTTGGAAATAAAAGCTGGGCATAGTTGGTTATTCAAAATGTTGATACGCTAAATCCAATATATGTGCTACAAATGGATGAATGATGGTGTGAAATTTAGCTGGGTAAAAACACTCATGAAAGACGAAGAATATGCAAGCAGTGGTTGTTTTAATAAAATAAAACTAACGGTTGTTTTTAAAGCATAGGCTTTGCCAATTAGAACTTTCAATGAGTTTGCGTATACTGGTGAGTAAACTATAATCATGTAAAACAGAAATTCTTTCGGGTATTAACTGGAACTAGTGGGGAAATAGTAATTTTTGCCCTGTTGTGGCGTCAAATGGAGCGTTGATATTTGTTGAAAACATAATGGACGAAGATAAATTAAGGGGAGTTGTGGTGTTCTCTGTTGAAGTAGTTTTTTCGCAGGAGGAGAGTATTGTCCACACAGTGCCTGTGTTCAGAGCTGCAGCCGCAAAGCAAATTAAAGAAAGCATAGGCTGGAGTAGAAGGCTGGGACAATCAGTGAGAATTAATGGTGTAAGATAATATCTACTTTAGTTAAAAAAGTTTCGATGATACCATTTTCTGGGGAAGATAAAACACGATAGTTTTATAAGTCAACGTAAGTTAGTATATCAATAGTACTGGTGAAACTGTGCAGCGTTATTTCATGCTAGTGAGTAAATGAGAAGGAGTAGGTGTTAACTTCACCCGATTTACGCACCCAAGAGTCGCTTTAAGTTCGAAGATTATCATTTTCTAGCAATATGTTTTTCTATACTTAATAATAATAATAATAAAACAAACCTATATACAAGATTGCACAACAGAAAAACATGTAAGCTATAGCCAGAAATAGATAGGTGGTAAGTTCAACGTTGCTGACTGTCGACTCAGTACGTTGACCGATCAAACAACGACAAATATCTAAATAACCAAAGACAGCCAATCGAAGGAAAGCAGGGAAAACTTATTAAATATAAATTACTAGTACGTAGTCACATCAGTGACACTGACTCAATGTTACAGGAGATACCGTTTGGTTAGTATGAAAAATAGATTCAGTATTTAAATGACGACCGAAATATTATTTTAACCGAAATGAACAATCAAAGCTAAGGACAAAATAAAGTTGTCAAAGAACAACATTACGGTACTCATTGTTAATAAGTAGCACAAATGTATATAAATAAAAAGTGTGTGGATCGAGGTAGAAAATTAGAATGCAACACGAAAGAGCAAGAGACACAATTTTCTCAACAACGGAAAACAATAAAAACCAAATAAAAGATTTCCAATAAAAGGAACACATATTTGTCTTCAACATTCGGATCCAACAAAAAGAACTACTTAAGCAGAAAGCCAAGTAAGACCACTGTCATGACTTCCCATTTAACCGCGAGCACAGTAAAACGACACTGTGGGTAATGCAAATCAAGCCTTCGAAACGAACGGCAAATTTGATTACAATAAGCTGAGTTGTGTAGAACAACAAAAATAAGTGTATGAAAAAAGGGACCAGTGATATAAATGCCCCTATGCCATCAAGCAACACTAAGACAAGATAATAAGATTAGATTCTCATATAAACACAAAAGACAGTAAAAACGAATATGGCTTCATAGGTTATATTGACAGTGCAAAATCCCAATTTATGCTTCGTGCCATTACCTGTATTCACATGGTACTTAGCCGATGAATTAACTGTATATGGGGTAATCAGAAAAGCAACGGAGATCCTGGAAAATACCATTTTAGTCTGTTTATTAGAAATGTCACACAGTGAAACGTTATCCAGTAAATGATACTATTTCACTGTGTGACATTTCTAGTAAACAGACTAAAATGGGATTACAATCGATCACAGTGACCAAGTTCCACTCCGATATTAATATTCTGGAAAATATTATCTACATAGAGGTTTGAAAAGATAACAGAATTTCAGAAGCTACAGTCTTTTTGTGAGTGACAGTTCGTTTTCTGCTGATGGCTTCTTAGCTGATGTGTAATTCAAAATAAATCTTTAGAGGACTTCTTTCTTCCCTTTCAGCATGACCCGTCTGAATGTATTAACAAATCTTTCTGCTAGCCCGTTTTTTCTCTAGATGATATGGTGGAAACCAAACATACTGAATATTTTATTGTTTTGACACAAATTTTGATGATGATATGATATGAACTTTGTTCAGTTGTTTGTAACATTAATATCAAGTAATTCAAAAAACAAATAACTTCTCTCAGTCTTCGAATTTCAGATGTGGCCAAATGATGTGACCAAAGAAAACTTGAATGAGGACTCCAAGAATCGGATAACAATACACTCACCAACCTTGTGCTTGCCCTGTGGGGTAAGTATTGAGTTACACCCATTTTATGAAGTTTCAAAGCACCACATACATGCCTCGGTAGGTGGAGCTGGGTTCGGAACCCTGAATTCACTGGTTGATTTTCATCTCCCTAAACCAGTGAACGACAGCTACATTTAAATGAGGACTGCGCCTAACTGAAAGGTTACGAATTATGAACTACTGTTTTACACCCACAACACTGACACAACAATGGGTACTCTTCACTAAAAATGATGTTTCCACTCTAATTAGACACACATAAGACAAGAATACGAAGGCAAGATTTATTTCTCTGGAAGGACGAAAAATATTCAAGTTATCATTAAGACCCCGTCGCCACTTTGTTACATCTTTGTCACCAACACTTAATGCAACCTGAGTTATATACTTATTCGTGTGTCAGTGTGGACACTTGGACAATAAACTTCAGATTTCACCCCTTGCTGGTCACCCATTTTGTCGATACATGGAAAAGGCGGTACAATAACGGAAGGTGTATTTCCACGTCAATATATATAATACAATGGTTTATATGTATTCACAGTGGCACCGGCTATTTCTAGGCCCTTTTAGATCTGAGTATCATCTTGATTTTTGTCTGTTCAAACAATTAGAAATATACACGTTGGTTCACGTGCTTTTTCCTGAAACTTTAGAGCAAAACAGTCGGTTGTAAAAGGCTTCAAGGATTTAGGGCTTTTTATTAAGATCATGGCAATCTTATCCCACACTATAACAGTTATTTTGTTAGGCCAATAAATGCCAAGTTTCATACAGAAAATTATCTTTTCAGACACTGGTTAATAGTAGACAAATAAACTACCAGTTGCACTACCTTAGATCAAGGTTAGGGAGGAATATTCAGTCCACATTTTGTATGGAAATATTACCCAGTCTGTTATTTCTTATGATTGTATATTTGTTATGTTCGGTATTTTCTGTACTTTTCTGCTAGACTTTTGTCTGGTGGATTTCAGTTTCTCTTTATGAAACACGGTGGATCTGGTTTCTTCATTTCTTCTTGTCAGTACTTATCTTCGTTAGAAAATTCGACGCATAAACTCTAACCACAGATTTGGGAGTGGGGCTGTTATACAAAGGTATCGACCTATGTCACATCGACTAGGCTTATATATAAATTTGTCTGCATAATTGACTTTCTCATAAAATGCTGTTATCACTCACGCACAATATGATCTTGTAAAACCTGGGTCCTACATTACCTGCCAGTTCAACTTCAGTAATGTGATTACCACCCCGAGTTTTTGAGCGATTCTAGTCTTATTCTTCGATATTTCAAAAGCCTCTTCCAATGTTAACTATCATTAACACTAACCAATTGCAATCACTTATTATTTCTGATCATTTGTTTGTGTCGTTGTTCTCTTCTCTTAGTCATCTTCAATAAGCTGTTAAGCTCACCTTTCAGCTGTTTGACTGCTTCCCAGAAAAATGATAGTATTGTAGTGCACCTTTCTGGTACCAAAATCCAACTAGGGCTAAAATAAATAGATTAAATTAAATTAACCAAACAAACCTCTAACTCGCCTCCGAATACTTAAGTTGTTTTAAGTTTTGTTTTAACGAGCATGCATCCTAGCACGCTTGGACGCCATTTTTGCCCTCCCTTTGTCTGGGTCAGCACGCACGTACTCTGGACCCCTAGTCGAGCCATACTAGCCAGGTAAGTTGAATAAACTGTTCCCCTACCCATTACTATTATATTTATCCTAATTAAATATATTGCTTCTTCGAATATATTCCCGAAACCAGTTCTTTTGGTTTGTGCTTCATTATCAGTACTTACATGTTACGTAAGGCACTGATTAAGCAGGTGCTAGAGCATATCAAGTTAAGTAGGGTTGGTCAAATGTTACGTGATAGTAATACAACCCGCATTCCCTACAGTGCCATGCAATGAAGTGTTATTCAGCCACTATTATTTACGGCTTACTCAGATGGAATCCGCAGCTGTTCCTCTGTGGGTAGAGAATTTTGGACGCATACTACCTCAGAGTAGTATTTATTTTTTTCAGTTGCGACATCACAGAGACACACTCGGGTAGTCGAATTGGCCTTATGCTGCCATAAATGCAAATCAAGCCTTAATACCAAAAGATGTGGATTAACTTGTTGCGGTAACTTTTTCCCGAACTTTTGTTTTATGATAAATCCATAAAATCGGTGCGGATGTTGTTCGATGGGAGACCGCGGGTGAAGCTACTCTCATCAAAGCCAACTAAATCATCTAGGCTTCTAATCTTATTCTTTATAACTACTAGATTGTTTTTTTCATGAATCATGCTGTACGAAGTATGAACTCAGATACTAAAAGAACATTACTCCTTTATGATAAGCGGCACGTGTGGAGCAGAAAAACTGAGAATAAAAAGTGTACATCACAGTCTTACCATTCAACAACTCAGAAAAGAATACCACACTAACTTTGTTTTAATTACGCAGTCGAATGCACCTGTTCCATTCCAATTCTTATATAACCTCCACACACCAGTAAAGGAAGTACGGTCACTTGGTGCAGCGAGGAGCAAGTCAACGTATGTTGCTAGCCATACGATACAAGTGGAAATAAGCAAAACAAATCCTGGACAAAAAACAGTAACTCAGAAACAAAGAGCACTGAAGCATACAAAGCAGTCAAGAAGTCAGCCCCCAATCAGACTGGTTTGCATCTGGTCCCAGCCTATCTGATTCGGCTTCAAAAGAGAATCCATAAAACTATAGTTGTGGGTTCAATTTCTCAATTTCTTTTATCCACATAATCCAAATATAAAGGTTGTTCATCATTAAAACCTGCTGCAGATATGAATACTACCTGTCATGGAAATTATATTGCCTGGCTTAGATTTTCGGTGGCTTATGAGAGCATTCAAGACACATGTAACAGACTGCTGCGTTACTGAGGTACAAATGTACTGCAAATATATATGTGTACTACATGACGGCATATGTCTGAAGTGTTAGACATTAACAAACCTCACCACTTACACAGTTATAGAATAGCCTCAGACACACCTTATAATTCTTTCAGCAACCGAATCACTTGAATATCTCAGGTAAATTTATGGCGTAATTCGATGCTTTTTTCATTGCTTAAGAATATGACGTTAGATTAAACTGACAGTGTGATCTGTCAGCAGGATGACATACTTCTACTGCCAAAAGTAGAATTGAAATCATTGCTACTTATTTATTATTATCTGAACTTTAACACTCCGTATGTGCTGAAGAGTGATATTTTCTCGTTCGTTTTGTAAATAGCATGATCTTCTGATGTTTTTAATAGAGTTTAGTGACATACGGTCTGTACCATTGATGACTAGTAAAATCTTGTAGATTTTTCTACATATATCAGTGTCATGATACCTGTAAACTGGCTTCTCTCATGTTAAATTAAAAATGTGAGAATAAAACACTTATTTATTTACTGTTGTAGTCGATTTGGCTTTTTCCCATCACAGTGCTTCATGATATGGCCTAATAGCTATTGTAATTGTGAAAGATTCCCGCCTGGGGTATGCATATAGGTTTGGCCTTCGCAATTGTAACCCTACGTATGATTAATCTCTTGGATCCCGTAAGCGCAAAATACTCTTGAGGCTTTGCTGTTCTGGATTTTAGGCTTATGAGCGATTAAACTTAGGAATTTCATTATGATTTCCCTAAACCTTTTAAATGACGTCGATGGAGGCTAAATGGAATTTAAAAACGTGGTTTGAACTCTCTCGTGGTATTGTACAGCTTGATGTTTGTTTCAGTATGGGACAAATTTCTTTGGTTCTACTAGTAATTCTTACTTCTCAAGAAAATCCTTTCTGGCATCTTGGAAATTCACGACAGAGCCCATTTGAGACCGACACCTAGGGTAAGTAGTTCTGCCCCTCAGTGGCACTCATGGTTTTGTTGGCGGTCTTGAACATCACGTCGATCATTTGTTGTGCTAGCTCGGTCTGGTCTCTTGGAATGGTACTTAGAGCTGCGCAAGTAGCAGTCAAGAAGTCCGAGCCGGAAATTTGACCTTTGACGGGGTGTAATTGGGTGATTGATCGTCTCTTTCTGGAAGTCACTAATGTACTGGGAGTTACAAATATGCATACTTCTTGGATGAGAGACGAAAATCGATGGATGGCTGAGTGAGCATGTGCGGCTCGGTCAGAAGTCCCCCATGAAAGATGCATCAACGAAAAGTGGATTGAGAGTTTGATTGACGTATTTAGAAAATTCACGCAAGTAAGTGGCTTTTCCAAAAGGGCCACAATAAGATGTAAGTAGGGAGTAGTGGTTGCTTTGTATCTGGGGCTGAGGGAATGGAAGGCTAGTTCAGTCTTCCAAATATTTGCAAACGGGGCAGGAAAAGAATGTGGGTTCCACGAAGAAGCGAAATCTTGAACCTGATATTTAACCTAGGCAGATAATTTCTGAACATTTCGTGGTGTATCTGTAGGAGCGGCTTTTGATATATAGCATATTTCGATTTTTATAAAATTCCAGTAAATATGCATGCATATGCTCACTGTCCAGAAGTGGACATTTTGATATGCAACAGTCAAATTAGTGGATCTTTAAACAGAAGAATGAAGGAGAATTTTGAAGCTCGAAACAATGCACCCGCCGTTAATGCGTTTGTTGATTGCCGTTACACCTGTTGAGCGCTGACTCCATCGATAAAGATTCAGTGATCAGTCCGCGATTCACCGGACTAAATTGAACCTCGGTGCATTTGTTTTGTTTCGACCAAAGGTGCGTTGATGCATTAGTTAAAGTGAAAACTTTACCGGATATGTAGAAACTTTAGGAACTACTAAAAAGGGAGTATGAGAGGTAATTCAGGTGTAAAAATCACGTTTTGAGGTCTGTGTGGTTGCTTCAGTGCGTTTGTGAGTTACAGTGTACGCCTGAGACGTCATCCAGTGAATAATACTGCATCAGTGTGTGCTTCCTCAACCAACTAAAGCTCGCGTAGAGTCACACTGCATCACACTGCCAAAGTTTGGCATCTGCACTTTCGGTAGTGTATAGTGGGAGGAGAGGGGTTACTGACGCAGAGAATTGGGAAGATAGATTGGATTTTTGTTTCGTTGTTGAACGTTGTAAAGATGCATTCTGCCTCAGCCGCGAAGTGGATTCTAACTGGGTGGTCCACTGCGAATAGCTGGTGAAAAACACTGAGTTCACCAGAGACGTATTTAGTCAACACATACTGTTTGCATATGCTCATTGACCGTTATGGTTTGAAGGTGAGGGACTTGTTACATTTTTTGCGTTTACGGTCAAGTAACTGACTTCAGGCTTAGATTATTGTTGTGCAGTTGTGTAACTGACCTATGTTAGTGTGAAGGCGCATAGTTCCAAAATAGTCTCTGCTCCTGAATCACTCCCTCAACTCCTGAAAACTGTTCACGGTGGCTAATTAGTTTTTAAAGTAAACCAGAGTCCTTGAAGAAACTAACAGAAGATGTAGAATAATACTAACAAGACCTGAGGGTCATTATACTGTCAGCAAGATCTGCTGGTAACTTCCTTCAAGACTAAGGAAACTATTGAGGCTGAAAGTACAACAGAAGAGCCGCGACTGAGAAGTCTCATCAAAAGACCAAAATATGCCATCTAACTCCGTGACGGAGTGTTGTGAATGAATTACGCAGTGCAGTATAATTGTGTCACATGGCTTAAATGTTTGAACAAATACCATTCAGCTAAACAGATTTATCAGATTTAGGAGTGTGAGTTCCCGATTTCAGCATAATTTAACTGTTAGATGTTGTCTTGAGGAATTTCGATGCCATTCGAGACTATTCGGAAAGCTGAAGGAGGTGCTTCTCCTTGGTGTCGAAGCCACAGTTTCGAAGAGAGAATTTGCCAGAAACCACTTGCATCACCCTACGCCCTTAGTCAAAAAGTCTTCTGATGATAACGCCGAAATGGTGTTCTTGGAACCTTTGATTGTCCACTGCAATAGCAATTTTGATCACTTTCTTCCTTGATTAGTCATAAATATTTGATATATTTCGGTAGTGGTAAGCTACCTCCTACGGTCTTTCTCCGTTTTGTACCTTACACAGTTAATATATCTCGCACAACTTAATTGTAGTGTCACAGAAACTAGGCCACAAGATACAACTCATGATATTACTAGGTTGGCGGACAGATAAAAACTAGTATGTGCGGAGTAGCCAGGTGCGGTAATGCCCCGAGATCCCTGTGTCACTGTCGCACCGGACACAGTATTCCCCGAAACCTGTTTGCTCATTCCGTCAGGGTGATATTAATACGCCTCCTAGCATCCTGCTAGTAAAGAGTAAGGGACTGGGAAAACGTGGGCCTACCAACGTACGCGACACATGACTCCAACTTACCAGAAGCAGACCATACAGCCACCAGCAAATAGCAAACCTCTGGAGAATCCGGTGCTTGCAGCGTATCAGCATAAGAGGTTCAAGAAGCTTCCGCGTGGAAAATCTGCTTACAATGGGCGCGCTGTGACCGCAATGTGTGTTCCACGTCAACTATACAGGTTTATGACGAACCGCCCATGTAGGTGGGCGCGGAGCACACGTCCGGAATGCCAAAAATTACCTGATATTACCACTGGTAAACCATGAAACCTGGTACAGCCTAAGGTGCCATAAGATACTAACTCCCAAAATCTAACCATAGAAACAGGACAAGCCCCAAGCAAACACGGCATAGGCGCATACATGCCACCTCTTTGGCATAAGAAACTACTAGCTCCCAACACATGCGATTCACCTGAGAAGTTTTAGTTCCCGTGTCAAAACAACCCACACAGACCGACGAAATTGAGAGACCTGAAGAGGTAGGTTGTGTCGGGGTCGAATGAACGGAAGTGAAGCGGGAGAAGTTAGGCCAAAAGCATCGATTGCCAAACTCACTACTCTGCAAATACAGAGTAGATGACAGACTCCGTCATCTTTTTCAACGTCTTCACACAGGTGGACTCGCTCTTAGGAAAAGGAGAGCAGTTTGACCGGAAAGAAGGGATGAATACTTCTTAAGGCTGGGAATAGGACCCATAGCAGTAAGCTCATGCCGATTTTCACAATGAAGTGGAGCATGAAGGGATAAGCTGCCACTTCTGAGGATGTCATCAATGAAAGAGAAACAGCCACGGACATACTATTGCTGTTAGACTGACGGGACATTGCAGGCTTCCGCATCACAAAACCGACTCCAGATGGACCATGGCAAATAAAGAGTGGAAAGGAAGTTCACTCTTGGTTATCTGCGTAGGGCTACAACCATGGTGGTGCATGGAATGTCTGAACTCACAGGAAGATCCACAAGATATGGTCGTTACCTCCATGATATCGAGGAACGGAGACGGCCAGTTGAAAAAGTGGGACTATGAAGCCTGCCTTCAAGTGTTGTAAGTGGACTGCCAAGACCTACTCACCTGCATAGTATCTCCACACCCGAGTGGCTGACCATACGTTCGAACCCCGGGACATAACTCACGGAGGCCTCCGTGGAGTGGTATTGCCTAAAAGAGCAAGTAGGAGGTGCTTTACGATGCAGCGGAAGCAGCCTACAGCAAGCTAGACTAGAGAGTAGATGCCAACCTCCAAGAACAATATGGAACTAGTCCCCGTAGACATAACAATAAGCACTTCCAGCTGACTGACACTAGGATGCTGGGAAGAAACAAAAACGGAGGCTCGCTAGTCTAGTAGTGACTGACAACCTCCACACAATTCGCCGTATGGTACTAAGTCCAGAAAGTAGCCCATCGACATGCTTCCACAGTAATGTAAGGGGACTCAAGGGCAAGCTACTGCAGCTAAGAACGGTGTGCTCTCATCTGCATTCAAATATAATTTTTATTACGAAGACGTGGCTGTCGTCAGACATTTTGGACTATTAATTGTCTGTACCTATAATATCCTAACTCTGAAAACACAGGGAGTTCAAAGAAGGAGGAGTAGCCACAGAGGTAACTGATAATATATTCAACCAATCAACAGACTTCTTGTTGCAATATTTCGTAGCAAATCACACAAAGTACCCACTAGAAGCGGTATACCGGCCTCCGCTATGGACGGTAGAACATGAGGGACAAATGCCCACCACAATGCTGGTCCCAAATTAACGAGGAAATCTCCAGCGAAATGTTGTGAAAATAATACCTGAAACGCGATGTTATAAACTATTGAAAGAATACTTCTTTTCGTCCCCATTTTTGAGTTTTCTGAACAGTTTCATGATGGAATCACCTGCTCACAACGCCTTTAATGACGCGGAATATGAAGCCCCAAACACATAACTGGTTTAGGAAAATATGCACAAAACAATTAAATCTAGAAAATCAACTTACCTCTTGGCTCTAAGGGTAGCAACTTCGCAGCATCGCAATGCAACATGTTTCCCTGGTGCTGTATCTGACGTGCCGTCATCTAACGGAAGGCAGCTAATAGCCAATATGCCTGTTCTGTAATGCTGCATACTTCATAGTGAATTCTATATAAAATCCATCTCCATCGTATGACAGCGCTCCCAGACTTTGTTTCTTTGCACTATAACTGCCATTTCTAATGGGGTAAATCTGTATTGCTGCAAATGGTAGCACTTGAGGAATTAGAAATGTTTGGAACCTGATATTCACCTGGATTAGATGATTACGTGGACACCTGCTGACTCCCAAAATCACCGAAGTTAGTCCTCTTTCGGCCAGTGAAGCCATAAACATATGGAATGATGTTAAGACAGACATTAACCTGGTGGAGCATTGAACTATGCGGACGTTTAGAAACTTTCGGTTGTTTGTTGTGCAAACGTCGAAAGTTGCGCGACTTCGATCCCACGTACGGGTGAAAAAATGCGTTGAAATGACTCAAACTTATATACTGTGTGTAAAGAAAAGTGTTATTTTCTCGTCCGTTTCATGACTTGCAGATACTTGTAACATTATGATGGAGTTCAATGTCAATTTTTCTGTGTCCAAGTTGAAACTGCATGGCTCCCACCATTTTCTGGCTTCCTCGCCGTAGGTGTTAGGAAACCATTACCACTTGGGGTTTTCCACCCTGTTAGGTTTAGTTTTCGGATAATCAGACGAGTTTCTGCGATGGGCTGAGAGGCATTTCTGTGATGGGCTAGATAACCTAGAGCTCTGAGTTCGTAGCAGTTGTTTAACTGAGTTGCACAGCTTGGTGACTTCCGATTCCTGGCTCTTGGGCTTGTCGTAGATGGAATATATGTTAAAGACGGGTCTGCTAGAGATCCCCAGTATTTTATCTGCCGAGGCTATCAGTTCATCGAGTGGAACTGACTGGAGTGCAACTAACACGGTTTGCGCCGGTTGTGGTAGTTTGGAGAGGAAAAAACCATTATCGATCATTTGTGTGCCCTCAACCTCTCGCATGCGCACAAGGACTTGAGCAGCTGAGTTGCTGCCCAGCTTAATGTTGCGAGGCAATTCGTCTAGGCGTTGGCGGTCTGTGAGACCAATTTTCCTCAGTACTGAAGCCTTAGAAGTGCATTGGGACTAAACAGGACCAAACACGTCCGCCGTAACATGCCTGTCTAATTCACGTGGTAGTGAACGTATGACAGGAAGAAATCGAGAACGAGGATCTGCGACTCCCGGTTCTCGGAAATCTGCCTCGGCATACAGAAGCCACATTTCTGCACTGTCTGGCCAGTATGACGCCAGCTGGGTAATGTTCGTCGTCAGTTTAATACGAATAAGCTCTAGAGTATGGTCAAACATGGGAAGGAGTTGTACATGGATGTGTCAACGTCATCAAAATGAAAACAATATACAAGAAAAAAAGTGGGACAGGCCCACGAATTTAGGAATTGTCTTGGTGTGAACTTGACAGACGCAGAAGCCGATCACTGACCATTCATACTTGTTATACGCCCACGAATACGAGAACAAAGAGCACAATAGCTCAGCTGGATGGAATGGTATATTTGCGAGGTCGTGTCAAGAAAGTAATAATGTTAATAATAATTTATTCCTGAATTTACAGGCGCATATCATTTTTACAGGTACGGTTATAACAATTAGTGGTGGAAAATCTCCGGTAAAATTTTTTGTTGATAAAAAATTTTTACCATCTCCTTTTCACCCCAGGTAGCGGAAATCCTTAGTCTGAAAGAAAGAAAACTTCACTCTTCGTACGATGCATTCCAACCAACCGGCTAGAGGGTCGATAACGAACAGTGCAACGTAGCGCGACAGCGTGCCAAATGACGAGGATGCTTGACCGGCTTAACGAGTCCGGTGAAACTGTCAGGGTCAGCATCAATGTTGAGTCTCGTCGAATCCTAGGCTATTGATTCTGGAGAAGTGTGTGACGCTACAACCGCTTCAGCATTGTAGATTTTTCCAGCATGATCAATATGGGGATGTTTACTCTCTGGGTTCTCTCATGTTATATCCACAGAGTGAGTACTAATTATTTATTCATTTATTTATTACCTACTTCATCAGTTTATGACCATATAGTACTCGTTCAAGACTCCAGTACAGAGATTACCCGGCATCGAAAGTAAGCTGCAGACACATATATTTCGAAAGCAGCCTTCGAAATGCTCTTATGGCAACGGGAATAACGAAGAAAGTTGGTGAAGTCAACTGGTGGGGGCCAGATGGGAAAGGATCACAACTTGACTGCACTCTAACAGATGATGTAGGAAAAAGAGGTCACACAGTGGTGAGATTTTCCCCGACAATAAGCGAGAAACTGTCAGTAGCTGAACCATAAGTGTTCGGTTGTTACAGGAAGACAGGCCAGCACCCCATGAATAATGACCCCCTGAATGCACTATGGCCACAATTTTGACACTGTTTACCCATAGTCGGGCAGCATATGAAGGGCATTATTTGGAGCACCATCGAAAAGAATGTCCGGAAATTAAGCAGACGACCACCTCTTAAACGCTCCTAAGTTGCTTGTGCAACTCATAGACAAATACGAAGGAAAGAGAGTATGTGGTAGGTCACAACGAATCGAACTTTCTTAACTACAAGAAGTTACACTACCCATATACGTGTACATAATAACGGGGTCAAATACCAGAATAATCTGGCCAAATATTTAAGTTACAACCTGAAAGCCAACATCACTCTGTCACAGCGAAAACCCACGAACAGAGGCCTGAACCTCATCAAAGGACTGAATAGAGCAACCTGTATTGGCAGTGGGGTAGTGGGACCGTCTAGGAGTCGATACGACCAGTACTATATTTTCCACCGGCGTCCGGCAATTGGAAGTTCTGGGACTGCGACGTCAAGCTGATGACCGCGAGGGTTTCGTCAAGTTAGGTGTTCGTGAAGCCTTCAGTGCTCATAATAGGGAAATCTCTGTGATTCGGCGACACAAGGTCAGTTGTCCCAAGGAATTGTGCTGAAGTGCGATATGCGAAATCTGCTGACGCGCTCGTTAGAAGCCAGCTCCTAAAATAGTGGAAAGATGTTATATTGCCACCAGTCTTCTAGAGAAGGGACCAAAAAACCCATACAACACGAGCAGATGGGGCAACTTCCCATACTACCGGGAGGAATTGAAAGGCTGGGTGGAGAGGTTCACTTCGTCTCACGCAAATGGGTACAGCACCGTCCATCCTACCCTACACGGTTTCACAACCAGACAGTTATGCGCCACAAACTTGATGACAGCCTACGATGACTGGACCGATAGATGGGACAATAGGCAACCGGTCCACTTTACCTTTCTGGACTTAGCCAAAGCTTTCGATGGTGTCCCACACTGCACCTGCTCGCTAGATTTCCAAAAATGGCCATCACTACACTACTCAGCGTGGTTTACAGTTTATCTACAGGACGGGGGGTTCTGTTCTAAAGTAAACAGAATTCAGTCAGCGTGGTAAAACTCAACCACATATATTTCTGAGGGATCTACCCTTTGGACAGTGCTATTTTCACCATCCATAAATGACCTTTGCGTCCATATATCCTCATCTTTCCTCATATTTGCCGACGGTACCAAGATATGGAGGACAGTAGGTAGGCAAGAGGATCCTGGGATGGCCCAAGATCATCTGCTGCAGTTAGAGTCTTTATGGACTTAGAATGGCTTTTGCTTTAACCTGAAGAGGTGCAAAGTGATGTTTCCTTACACACCGGAAGCGATGAAAGCCAGCCACATCCCCCGCAAGTGTGCGATCACCAGGGCATCTGCGAAGAAGGACCACTGAACTAAACGTTTGTGACACACCAGATCCTGGTGTCAGCTACGAGGATATGGTGGCAAAGGCAAATGCCATCATGGATTTTCCAAGGAGACAGCTTGCAGCCCTAATGGTCGGACCATTCCTCATAGTATTCAGATCTTACGTTAGACCGCACAAAGAGGTTCAACATGATAACGACTCTTCTGCCGAAGACAGACGTGTGGACTCTGAAGAAAGTGCAGGCAACGAGGTCGGTCATCGGACTGACAAGCGAAACATATACTCAGCGCCTTATAAACTCAACTTATTTGCCTTAGGCTCTGGAAGGAAAAGGGGAGACGTGATAACAGCCTACATGACCATACACGGAGTGGAGCGTCCCCGAAAGACAACATTGCCGGTCCCAAACGGACACCTGTGGGAACCCCACTAGCATGCTCCATCAGCGGGCGAAGACAAGAGTGGGATCTAACTGTTGACATGGGATGTTTTTCCGAAAGCGGTAACCGCAGCTGCACCAGCTAACTTCAAACGACTATTGGACAAGCGCCTGAGCACAAACGGCTTGACGCAAACACTCGCCCACAACAACCGAAGGCATGCTCGTCCATCCCTGTTTTTTCCATAGTAAGGCTCATCTCTCCTCTGTATCCCTGCTACTGACGCTTATTTTCCAGCAAGTACTTTACATTACTTTTTTCTCACTTTCCACTCGCCCTGTTTCTCCTACCACTTTTTAAATAACGATTAACGCTTAAATTCAGGTGCTTACAAAGACAGGAATTGTGAAAGGCTGATCAATCTTATCAGCAGCTCCGTTCTACCCCCAAGCAAGGCAGCCTACATTTAAAAAAAGAAAAGCTATAAATAGACAATTGCTACCTCCAAAGCTATAAAAAGGTTAACTGCAAAGACTTCTACTACCACCGGAGGAATGCAACCTAACAAAAAGACCTCGGGCGACAGCTCTAAAACGAAATCTCCCCTACTTCCACCATTGATATTGGATAACTCATGAGAGTGAACGGCATCATAACTACTAATCGGGATTCAGAATGGTCCAGTTGACGAGTGACGAACCAGTAGAAATATGCATCGTAGAATCTAGCTGACCACTGCAGACAATGTAACTGACAACATGTAAAACAATCCAAGCGGAAGGTCCATACTTGAGATCACAAGTATTAACATTTGATTGGACTTACTGGATAGGAAAGGAAAGAAATCAGTAGCATTTCCGACTTATTTGTACAGGATTTTACTCTAGAGTCTCACAGATCACAACGGTTGGCTGTGAGTACGCTTAGCTACCCCATTCCAGAAGAACTAATTAACAGAACAGATTCTACCAATAAGTTAGGAAAATAAAAACAAATTATCCAATCTGTATGTTCCTTATCAACTATGAGTGATAAACCAATTTGAACCAATATAAACTCGGTATCTATCACTCTGATTTTAAAAAAACCCTTATCTTCAAAGCGTTAAACGTTGTCAACCACAATCTAAACCTTATTGTTTTTTATTTCTATCATTGATAGTTGGGATTCTTGGACATCCAATCCTTATTGTTTAAATCGCTGTATACAAGTTCAACTCAAGACAGAGATGGCGGATCGTGAGTTTTCCTCGTAATCACTTATTACTTAAAATGGTCGTTATTTAGTTGGTTCGGTGCTCCCCACAGTAAAGCCGAGGTGTATGTAGGCAAACAGCACCATTTTATAAGCACTGCTAGTTGCACACTCCCAGAACTTGATAGTGCCACCACATCGAGTTCTGCAGCAGTGGTGTTCAACAGAAGTACGTAGTTTCGGCACCATCTTTTAAGACTTTTGAAGTGAAAAGGAATCTCAGCTGTTCTGAAGAACCATCTGAATAGTTAATGGCAAATTGGCCACACGTTTGTCACCAACCACTATCCTAGGAATGCAGATAAAGTTTGTTTGCAGACTACGCTCTGATGGTTCGTCAGACTGGCTAATGTGCGTGTGGGTAAAGTGTTGAATGCGTATCGTTACAAGAGCAATGAATGCATCAATCCGGCTAGGGGGCTTGCGTTGTGAAAAGGGCCCAAGCAGAGGATCTCTACTAGGTACTGCCGAAACCTTTAGCGCCACCTTCAAAACAACTAAGCATTCTGTCACCTAACCAAAACTACCAACTGCCTTAGTGACCTTCATGCCTACTTACTGTTGTGTAGAATTAAGGCGACCCTTGTTATGGTCCTGTAAATACTTATAAAGCTCCTCACAGGAAAATCCTCGGGATGTGATGACATTTGGTATGTTGTAACAATGTGCGGGCGCCTTATGTAGTCCTCTCTGTAATCTGTTTCAGCACTACTTAGATGGACACGCTTCCACGAGTGTGAGAACGTGTTATTCTTCTCATCCTTAAATGAGGAGACAGACACCGAAATACTACCGTCCCATAGTACTCCTAACAGTACCGTCAAAAGTAATGGAGAAGTCGGCAAATGACCTGTATTTCCCTGTACACGTGGTCTTACCAAGACATTTGACGCAGTCTCGTTTGCGAGATATCAAGGTTAAGTATCAACAGTCAAGTGCTCCCCTGGCTGCATTACTTTCTAGACCTCTGCACTAATGTTAAATGGGTTCATCCGACTGGGAGGAGTTTGGTGTATCACAAGGAGGGACTTTGCGTCCGCTGCTGTTCTGGTGAATGACTCTGAGTGCTGAGACATCCAAAACAGAACAGTGCACAGCAAAGTGATCCCACATTGCTTATAGAGTGGGCAAATAACGGACTAGCATTTTAACTGGATGAATCCCGAACCGTGTTTCTTCACACCCGTGACTCTCCAAGAGTATTCTACCCTCTTTTGAATGTGACTTCCGCACAACCACGGGGAAAAACCTGGGACTAGTACTGAATGACGAGTCACATGCTCCAGTCATCCAGACGCTTTCAAAGCCTACGTGGTACTACACTTCATTCATATGCAGCTCGGTACCACCACTCTGGAACTCTTCCTGAACCTCTCCAAGAGGTTCACGTCATTACACCACCATACCTAAAGAGAAATATGAAACGCCTGGAGAAAGCCTAGAAGCGAGCAACGGTGTTTCGGGGACGAAGCGGAAACCCCGTGAGAGGAAAGTGAAAAACCCGGGGATTTACTCGCTTGGCTACCGTAGGTAACGTGATTTGAAAGCGGCTTACCAAATACCGTCATGCTAAAAGTAAAATCCTACCGAACGGCCACTTGGAATTCTGGGGAGGACTAAATGAGGATCGCCTGTTGAGCAGCGAAAACTGTTGTGAGTTCGAGATTCTTCTCTGCGAGTTTGCAGCCACTGAAACATTGCCTGCCGAGATTGCTACTGCTTCGTCTCTTGACATCTCTTGGACGTCTACGCAGCGACACGGCTTGTGCTCATCCACTTGGGTTACAGACTAGATTGATACAATCGACCAAATTCCGTACAATTCAGCATAGTTAACCTTACACTGAATCTATTTTACCGCCATTATCAAGAACTTCACCTAACCTTACAATTCTTTGTTAGGCGTCTCATCTCCAGTTACCGTATCTCCATTAATGTCATTACTATTTCTTCCATAACCCGTACTACAATTTCACTGGCTCCTCTTCCCTGTGACTTTGTGAGCTTACCTTATTTTTAAGGTTGTTGTCATCTCCCCTGAACCTTCAATGTGCCATGGTAGGGGAAGGTGGATTAGGCTGGAAAACGGTTCAAGCTAGCTAGACCAAGGCTTGACACCAGTAAATAGTCTCTAATTGATTGCCTGAACCGTATGGGAAGATGTAAATTGGCTGGTTAAGGGCCCCAAGACGAAAGGAATCAGTGGTTGAGGACTCTTGGTGACGACTGAAAATCGGTCACAGTAGCGTAGATGTATTCACTTCTTGGATATTTTTACTGACCGTTATCTCAAGATTGTTTATTCTGTCACGCAGCTTTGTGCATTTCAATATCACCCCTTTTTGTCCACGTGTTTCTTATGTACTGCTGCTAATTGTGGCGGCTTGAGCCGATGCACATGCGTGCTGATTTTGTCACTCAGTCCTCTGAATCTACCTACGTTTCTCCCTTCTAATCTGCTTCTTGTCACCTTGTTTTTTTCACATTCCCTCTTTATTTCTCCGGACATCTTCCTTTCTATCTTCACAACCAGTCCAAACAACTGTCAGGTGACGCGACACTTGAGGCACCCATGTGCACCGCAGTCCTTGGACAAACCATACAATCCCCACAAATATAACCGGCTACCCGTTGGGCTTACCAGAACTACAGCAGGCAAGTGAGTAGACGTACTGCACCGGAATCCACCAGACTTGGAACCGTTTCGAGAGATCCTAGAGGGTGCGCGAAAGAATCATTTGGTTTACACGAGCTTGTAAGAAGATATCGGGTGTTGGAGGTCCACTGAGAGCACTTACTAGTGACAGGTTAAGTAGCCTTAGTACATAGCATTGTCACATGATAGTTAGAAGTGACCCCCTACTTCGTCAGGATTTTAAGCTGGTCAGAACTGACAGGTGCGTAAATAAATGCCTAGTTAGTCACAGTATAACTTGTCCTCAGTGTTTCTGGGCTCTGGTATTTTTTCGTTAGGTATACCAGTTTTCCGGTACTAAATTATAGCGGTTTAAGTCGATAAAGTATGCAGAGCTGCATAATACTGGGTATCACAAGCGATTCTTTTTTCTAGGTGGTTCGTTTAGCACCTCACTCATAATGCACGAATTGTCCTATCACTTTCGCTCATCCTTACGAATTCGTAATGCAGTAAGCGAGGAGCTGAAAGCACTTCGAAGAGTGTTGATCGAGAACGGCTATCCTTCGAACTCCACTGAGAACATTATTCCCTACCAATTTCCATAAGCCGCTCCTATCCTCAATAGAAGCTTTATGAATATTGGATTCAAGGAAAATACATTGACAGATTCTGAGGAAGTGTCTGCAAAGCACTAAAGAAGACTTTTCGCCCAGCATCTGATTGTTTTCCCTAGCCAACAGCTGATTCGAGGGTGTGTTGAGGATAAAATATTGATTTCGGCCACCACTAGGTGTACTTACCAATTCACCTGCTTTTGTGGAGTTAGTCACAGGCCTCACAAAGCTTGATCTATCCAAACATCTCTGAACACCATCCTGCGTGGCTGTCTAAAGAACAGTGCAAAGCCAACAACAGCTCAGTTCTTGAGCATTTGGTTAATTTTGGTTACTATGCTTCACATGAGTCTTCTTTCAAAGAACAGGAGTTATTTATTTGTTCCTAATATAGGCATAGGGATTCTCGTATAAGTTTATGAATCGTTTGAGACTGGGTTGTATTTTAAGCTAGATATGTTGCTCATGAAGTTCACTAAACTGTACAAAGCTGAGTGGCACTCTTGTAGGAGAAATTGGGAATTGTGGTAGAGTATAATTCCGCGTGAGATTATTTGATATGATACAGTGACAGTATTATCTGCTGAATGTTTTGGGAAGAATTTATTGTTTGTATTCGTATGAAAGATATAAATATGTTCATATTTTGGACAATTGTTGAGATATTAGTTTGTATATCTTTCTCAGACAACCTGCTGGTGGACAGGTGTTTCTCATAAAATTATTAAGTTGCTTTATCTTAACATCCGTTGTTTGGCATCAAATAAATCAACATGTTTCTTCCTTATTCAGTGTTGTAGGCTATCCAATCTATTAAGAATAAGTAGTGCATGCTCTAGTTGCGGTGTAACAAATTCTCAGGTTCGCCAAATGTCTGAAGACCTACAACCGGTGGGTTCTTTAAGAAACTGTTTCTCGTTCACGAAGTGTTACATATTGAGATATTAATACTTTTCGAGAGACTACTGTCCACAAACTGTAGGTCCTGTGTCAAACTTCTATCTCACCTATCTTGGTCTAGCCAACTAAGTGATTTCATCGGCGCTCACGTTATGACTCAGTTCAACGCACGAACCTGTATTGAATAGATGGATTGCATCGATGCTAAATAATTACAGCATTGCACTAGTATGTCCTAAAATCGTTTTTACTTTCCTACGATATATCGAGCAATAACCAGAGAATTCTCTCTGCGAAAATTTTAAGATAACCTTTCAAATGACTTAAAAATACATGCTTACGTGGCAGTTGTTATTTTACCTTGAAGCTGTTTCAACAACTAACCTCTTGTCGGGAAACCTCTTGTTAGCTGTTTTTCAAACGATCTAAGTCGGTTAGACATCACGAGGTTCATGCGTGAGTTTAAAAGCATCTAACCGCGTTAGAATCATTCTACAAACAATCAGTCGCAAGTGACTAGCGTTCATACATACAACCATAGTACAAATAGGTATTGAATCTTAAGTTCATTTCGGAGCGTACTACAGTTTATGAAATTTTGTCAGCCCATTTTGAGAGGGAATGACCCTCCCACAAGGTATTTGTAACGAAGAACTTTTATGCGAAAAATTGTGGAGTCAACGGATGTAACAAATATTACTTAAAACGTTCACCCTTAATGACAACCGTCGAACTACCTACCATTTGTCTCTTATTGTTTGTGTTGCTGTTGCAGATGTTATTTTGCAACTATTTTAGAAGACTCGCATAAATAGGTATGCGTGCAGCTGATATAAAATCTAATTTTTTTCCGATTTACCGGACATGATACGAGTCTAGCGAAAATGCAAAATCAACCAGAATACTGAAAAACGATGTATCCTGCTATACTCGATAAGACCACAGGTTCATTAGGACAAACGTCATTGCACGTTAACCACTAGTTTGATCTAATCAGGATGTTATACTAGGTTCTAAGGTTCTAAGTCGAGAATATTAGTATGGACTATTTTATTGACTCGTTTTTAGGCTCATATTCCTGTGCGACTGAGCAGTCCATGAGGGGTGCAGTTAGTTTGATCTCAATTCAGTTTTGATAGTTGTTTGTTCGTAGCACTTGGCTTTAGTCCCACAACACTTGAATATTACTACAAAAGAATATTTTGAACTGAGAACCAGTAACAGTATAATTATCAATCATGTAGCTCGGTTTCCAATTATTGTTTACAGCAGTGAAAAGGTCCTGAGTCTTCAAAAAGACTAGCTTATTTGTGGTTGATCTCAATCGTGGTTAGGTTATGCAGGCTGAATTGTGGCCCGAAAGATAAACGCCATTAATGTTCTGTTCATTCAACAGATGACCTAGAAAGTACGTGAATAGGTCGTAATCTGGCAGATATACATGATCATGGACTGTTGGAAGCTTCAGTGATAAGTTTTCACTCGATGTCATGGGTGCCTCTACAGAGTAACTTGCTCATGTCTAATTTTTCGTTGGTAAACCCCTTTTTCCATTCATTGCCGAACTGATTTATTATTGTAGATAAAAATGGTTTTCGCTTCTCTGTTTTAGAATTCGCATATGCTAACATGCAACAAGCGGGCCAAGCTGGATACCCTTCTTTTCACTACCCAACAGCGAGTGGTGACCAAAATGCCCAGTTGCTCCAAGGCTATGCACTTACCCAACAGGGGAATCCGGCTGCCGGAGTTCCAGGTTCAATGTTTGGGGCTCAGTCAGCTGCCTCGTATAATTTTGACCATACCGGTTCCTGTTACAGTCAATCTTCGTCTATTCCTGTATGCCAAGTGGATGGCTCACAGGTTTCCATGCAACCTGGTCTGTCGAATGTTTTCCTTTTTTCATGTCTTTCAGGTGCGGGGGGTTTCGCCTATCCTAATTTCTCTGGATCATTTAACCAGTATCCAGGAATGGGGCAAGGTATGCCTCCTGGACTGTCAGCCGTCCAAGCAGGCTTCAGCACTGGTATTGCGTGTTTTCATTCTTACTTTTAAGATATGCAACAGTTTGGCCCGCTTATGGCTAATGCATTTGGGCAAACAATGTCTGCTAATGGAGCAATTTTAGAGGCTATAGCACATGAGCAAGGACTTGCAGGTTAGATCTATAAACAGATCAAAGTTTATAAATTCTAGGTTTTAATCCAGTCGCTTTTCTCCAAGACCCAACTGGTTCGAATTCGCGGGGTGGATTGGGCACTGGAAGAGGCAGCAGGTATGTTAAGTCCTAAATCTTTGGTACATCCGAATATCGAACGGTGTTTTGAGTTTTGACCAAAATTTTTGATTGTCTCCCAATCAGTGGCGTATTTGGTTCAATTTGAGTGGGAGCTGTATTTTTCGTCAGTGTTTTGGGTAACTTTATTGATAATTTCCGACCAGTGGTTTTATGATGTGTGAGTCTTGGTATTTCTGGCTCCCCACTTTAATGCTTTTTACAGAAGCAAAATGTCTTCTGGTGTTTTTGTGTTTTCACTGTTTTGAATTTAACGAAGATTAGTGTTTTCAGCCAAAGAGGTGGATATAACAAATTTGGCGGTAAGTCGTTTTCAAAGAATTTTTCACATTTGCTTGCTGAAATTCTCAGCGGCTTTTGCGAGAGTTGCTCTATGTCATTCCTTTTATTATTTTTGATTAGGTTCACGATCGGGATCCAACCTACCCAGTGTTACTAATCGTGAGTCTCACATTCACAAATTTATACTTGACGTTTAGCTGATGGCCTCCGCGAAGATACAATATTTATCAGTAACTTGCCACAAAACATTGATCACGAAGTAATGAAGTCTCAATTCGGGGTCGTTGGAAAAATTAAAGTGAGCTTTTCTGTAGATTTTTGATAATGTACAATATAGATCAACTCAAAAAGCGGCATGCCTATGATATGGATATTCAAGGAGAAAGGCATACCGAAAGGGGAAGCACTTGTGACTTACGAAGACCCAAGTTGTGTTCAGTCAGCGATCCAATGGTTCAAAGGTTTGTTGCTATATTGTCTTCTTGTTACAGTTGTACAAATCTCGTTATTTCTCTTAGCCTTTCACATTTATGTATTCGTAGTGCTAGAAACTCTATACATAGTGTAACTTGTCGTTTTTTATTGCCTTCCAGAGCACGAGTTTTTGGGTAGGAAAATCGAAGTCAAACAAGCCATTAACAGTCAGCGACCAGTTATTATTCCTCCAGGTGGTGGTGGTGGTTTGCTTGGCGGAAATGGGAACGGACCCAACAACCCCGCAGCTGCTCTGGCCGTGGCAGCTGTTGCTGCAGCTGCCAGTGGAAATACTGTTGCCAGTCTGATGAATAATAGTGCAGCTGCTGCTGCCAGTCTTGCTGCTCTCACAGCCAACAATCCTCAACTTGCTGCCCACTTTGAGTCTAAAGAGTATCCTGGCATGGGTCGTGGAGCTAGCACAGCATCACGAGGAGCTCGTGGAGCAGTAACCAATGGTTCTGCTGGGAGGACAAATGTCGGTTCAGCACAAGCAGGCTCACGAGAAGGTGACTGGAGCTGTCCACAATGTGGTAATATCAACTTCTCATGGAGGGAGCAGTGCAACAGGTGTCAGGTAAGTTCTACTTGCGTAATGAAAATATGCCAGCTGCGCACATATAGGGCATCTGTTTTATTCAGTGATTTTCTGTTAACAAGGTTTTAACTTCCATTATAAAGCATGAGATTTATATGCGTAAATCGAAGTTACACCTGTGGGTTTCGTACCTGAGATGCCTGTAGTACAATAACTCAATTTTCAATAAAGTTCATTTATTATTTCACTTGAGTTCGCATCAAGGCAATAGACACCAATAAACTATAACTTTTTGTTCATTGTAAGGTAACAAAACATTTCCACTATCGGGCATCATAGTTACCTAATGTATCATAGCGGTCGAAAAGTCAATGGTTATTCAATTATTACTGCGTGTTAAGAACGTCTTAAGATTTCAATTGGTTGTCTCTTATTTCTAATTTTTGGACAGTATCTGGTTATACAGTTGGTCAATACTACCTCCTTTAGTTCTTTGATTTAAAGGTGATTCTTTTTTGCACATCAACACAACTTTTTATCAAATTCTTAATCAACTCGTTTTTTTTCAGTCTACACGTTTAGGTGATGGGTCCAGCAATACTGAGGCCAATGGAAATTCCAGAAATAATGTGAGTGCTGTTAGCCGTGCTGCTCAACCCCCTGCTGCAACTATGAATTCCGTTTCTCAGCAGAACGCGCCCGGGTTTGGAAGAGGGGGTACAATGAGTTCAACTGCAGGTGCTAATCGAGGTGGACGAGGTGGTGGTCCCATGCGTGGAAGTAGTGCTGGTACTGGCCGAGCACGTCCAGCACCCTATTAAACTATCTGAATGTATGCTTCTTGAAAGTTATCTTGAAGCATTCCTTGACGTTTTCAGGATGCATTTCAGGTCCCTGCTGTCTACACTTAGTATCTCTGTTGTCTCATTAACTGTGGATGGTTTACGAATTTATATTGTATTTGAATTGTGTAATTATGGGTCATTTAATTCAGCAGTCGTAATAATCTTGACTTCAACTGAGTTACTTTCGATCGGGTATCCGTAACATATCTTCTGAGGAACATTAAGCAACAGTCCTAATCGATGCGTCACAGTTTTCACTTATTTTGTGGAAGTAGTCTATTTAGTTTGTTATACTTGAAGTTAGTTTTAGAGCTTGAGTTCATTAGATATCTTAGTGTCATTAATGCATCTGTAGCCGCGGTTTCTTTTGCTGTAGTTGAAATTGCTCTGTTTAGTAAGATGTAACATTTACTAGTGTTAGACTTTCTCGGAACCGAGTTTTTTTGTTACATGCTTTTTGTTTCTTCACTTCACAAGATTTCAAGAAGCATTATATTGATATCGCTAAGAGTTAGGTTTGCGAAAAAATAATATTCCTTTCATATCAACAGCTATTTGAATTATTAACACAAGGTCTGAGGTTTATTTATAGGTTGTTTTCAGAAATGATTTGTCAACCAAACATCTAAGAAGTACCTTTGTCTAGATTCTAACCACCCTTCTTTGGTATGGATTTATCCTGCTCCAGAGGTCCTGGAGCTAGTTTTCGTCCTTGGCATTCGTCAGGGTATTTTGTGTTGACAAAACGACCATCTTCGTCAACCTGAATTAATTTGACGCCAGACATATATGGCATCTATCCTAAATAAAATGGTATACTCATTACTTCCTGGAATTTGAGAAAATCGTCAACTTCTCGTTTCAAGCCTAAATTGTTTATCCATGAGATCTTTTGAAGAATACACTTAGTAACTTTGACACCTGTTCATTTTCCTAGCTTATCCATAACGCCTATGCCAGTTCATTGAGCATCACCATCAGAGAATATGAATATAAATACTAGCTTTGAAAATTCACCAAGTCTTCACAAACCCCAAATTAAGAAATATAAGTTTTATATGACTTCGTAAAGTTGAGTGAGTACATTTACGATGGCCTTGATTGAATATTCTGTTGCACAGGTCAGAGTGCACATCTAGGAAAGATGAAGTATAAGATGGATTTGCTTTATATATATATATATATATATATATATATATATATATATATATATATATATATAGCATGTAAACACCACCGCGATCGTTTAAGGTTCCCATTATCATCCGACTTTCCTCCCCTCTTTAGTACAGCCCAGCCAACTTGGACGCCACTCGCAAAGATTTCACATCAATGCTACAAAGGCGTCTGTATTCACAAACTTGTAATATTTGTACATATTCCGCTAGTGCGAACCGGTGCTTAGGTACTAGTGGTTGTAACTGCGTAAACTAACGGATGAGGGTGATTTGCAACCAAATCTATTGACGCTTCATTTTGTGATTGCATTCGTCACTGATTAGAGGTTTGAAGTTTACATTTTCTTCCAGTGATAAGTTGCAGATGACATAATTCATTTATTGAAAAATTCAATTTTATGGGTTTGTTTCAGGCATAAATTCAATGATTTTTAAGCGAGAAAACAGTAGTGGTAGTCGTTTGCTGACGTCGTTTTCACAAGTGTATTTTAATGGAGGCTTGTTGACGGTCCGCTTATGAACAATTCACATGTCCAATCGACAATTTCTTTCATGATTACTTTGAAAATAAAACAAATCATTAATATAATAAGACATCTAAATACTGATTAAAGGCAAACAATGCAATTGGCTCATTAAAAAGCGTCTGTTAATCATTTTTATTCCAGAAACTATGATGTGGCTAACGTATTAAGAGCCTCTACTTTTTAACTAAGTAGGATCCTGAATATCAACCGAGTCCTATAATGACATCAAGACACTTTTATACCTTCGTAAACCGATGAAATAAAATCGTCTACATGATGATCACGTTCATAAGCTAGTTCATTCGAATGAAAATGAGATTTGTGGGTTTCCGAACGTGTTTGCTAACTAACTAACTTTGAGTATGGTCGTTCATATGTCCCAAGGATTTATCTGATGTGTGCCTCCGGTTGTTGGATAGAATAATGCACAAGTTTCTGGGCTAAGATCTGGCACATGATTACGTAAGTGCTCCTCATTGCTAATTGATCGAATCCCAAGGTTTAATCTTTGAGATTATACAATACCTTCATACATTCTGTTCGTATGTTGTCTAGACATTATATGAGTTTGTGAGTGAATGAAATGGAACTCGATAAGCACTATTTTGTCAGTTCACTGGTCTGTGGTTTCGTAAATCTCATTTTTGATGCTACTTTTTCGACAGTAAAACTTATGGGCCTAAGGCATTCATTGTATCTTCTCGGGAAACTGTTCGTGCATACATGTTATCCCTAACTAAATCAATTCATGTGTTTTCATCTGAGGTTACCCTATCAGTGTTACTAATCATCGATGGTGCAATACGACTGTTACGTTCCGGCTCTCACGGTACAATGGCCTTAATTTCGGGATGGCAACAGAGCATTTAGCTGTAGGGAGTACCTCTCATGCAAACTTGAGATTCTAGAAATCCTTAGTCGACCATAATTCCTAAGCAACAAGGAAACTATCTCTGATTCGTTTCAAATTGTTCAACATTTTATAATTGGAGTTGTGAGGATCTTACACTACTAAAATTTGAGGGAGTTGTGGAGATTTGGAATTTTTCTCTTCCGTGAATGGGATCTGTTAAAATTCATCAGTGATTCATTCACTTTCGCTTCATATCACAAACAAAAATATATGTCGTTCATATATTTACAGTAAGCATCCATTGAATCTATCTACGGCTTCTTAACACCATTTTTCAACTTTAATAGTAATAGGTCGACAATTGTTAGTCAAAATGGAAATCTCATTGCTACCTCCATCTATTGTCATATATATATTTAACAGTAGATGTACCTCTTAGTCACAGTTTCACAAATCTCTGTGTAGACAGGACAATATCCAGGTTCTCTTCTGCAACGATTTCAGATATATAATCAACCGTCTCCACCTGCGAAACACTCATGAACAGTGAAGTAACGACCAGACACAATAAAACTACAACCTGTATGCTTTCTTGTTCACTTATCTTAACAAACCAAAGACATATTTCAGGCTGTATGCATGATAACATTCTTCCTCAATGGTTCTTCTTATACTGTGGTATGAGATTAATAAAATTTTCATAAGAAGGCGTTAACTCCTAAAGCTTCTCTCAACCAATCATTTTCTTCCGAAGTTTTGGAAGAAGGTGTGTGAACAATCATGTAAATATCAGATTGGTTGAAGAAAGATCAACAGGATATTGAAATCTAGAAAGGTCTGGAAATAGCCAAGGCCACTGTAAATACATATAAACCCTTGTCTTTTGTGTACATTTCTGACGTTACAATACACCTTAGGCTGTCGTACCGCCTTTTCCATTTATCGAGAAAAGTGAGATACAACCACAGGGTGGGATCTGAAGGTCATGGATCAAGCGTCCATATATATATATATATATATATATATAATTCATGTTATACCAAGTAGTCTTCACAAGGATATGATAATTCTTGTCTCCGGTACTTCAGTTCTCCGCAGCATGAAATGTTAATTTGGACATGTCTATAATTGGTCTCTGGGGTTTACCGTCTTTATGAATTTTCGTATAATCTTGGAATATCATTTATCACTTTATAGTAGACTGCAGCAATGGCCCACGTTTTTTCGCATATGAACCACAACCACTATTTACTGCGAAATGTCGGATTTCAGTATGAGGAGTAATATGCTTGCTACACTAAGTGAAACCAGTTATTAGCACTATAAGAAAGTTTTTGAACAACTAAACTTTAGCAAAATGGAAATACTACATTTCCCAATATATTCTGATTTCGTTTGGAAAACTGAACTTGCACAAAAAAGCATCCATTTACTAGTTATTCAATCACTTTTTTACTTGTAATTGCTTTTGAGAAAAGTTTACAAACTACGAAATATTATCCAGTGCTCATTAGTGATGTTTTAGAAATTGTCCTTGTGAGAACTTTACAAACACAGAGACTGATCACTAATTATTCGTATTTATAATGTACTCATGAATGAGAGACGAAAGAAGAACACAATAGCGTAGTCTGATGGGAATAGATTATTTGCGAGATCGTGCCAAAATACCGATGTGTTCCAAGTAGTGGGGTATAGGACCGATTATGAGCAGTGCAACGTAGAACGACAACACACCAAATGGTGTAGACGCCTGATCGCGGTGCCTTCAGCTTAGTAAGTTCGATAAAAATATGAAGGCCAACATCACTTCTGATTCTCGTCGAACCCAAAGACTATTTATTTTGGGGAATTGTGTGCCGCAACAACATACTCTGCTATGAAATTATCCAAAGTTTTTAATAAGCCGTGACCAAGTCGGACGTGAGGACAAATAATCAATGATGGCATTGGATGAAGGTTGTACTATGTTCAAGTTGACAAAAGTCAGAAAATGTGAATCATTAGGTTTCAACTTAGTGGTTAGAGTGCTTGATACGAGACCTGACGATCTTGGGTTCAGTCACTGGTGGGGTTATGGGTTCACACTGCTGAGTTTTGTATTAGGACGAAACGGCTGTTCAGTGCTCCCAAGGTTTTAGGGGTATGACAAGTGATGTTGGCTCGTGATGAATACTAACTTGAAATATAAGCACAGAATTTCAAGGACCTTTGACTTTATGTAGAGTAGAAGACACTAGAAACGACATACAAAGTTAATGATCAGGTCATATCAATACCACAATCCAAAGATACTTATGAGTTTTGAAGGTTGAAAACGCACTCCGAATATTTTTGGCAATAATTTGAATGATTTAGGAGACTTGGATCAAGCAGTAGGCGACAAGATGTCTGTTAAGCAGTATGGTTACGTAACCGACTTTCTCGTTCATAGAAATGTAGTCAGCTAAGTGTTTGATGTTGGCTGACCGAATATCCTGAAATACATAAGAAAACAGTTCACATTATATGACTATAATTACTCTTGAACTTCACAAGGTGCTATCGCAATCACGTGAAATGCTGTGCCCTCATTTATTTGTCTTCTGTTATCGACCGAAGAGATATTCTATTCTTCTGAGTGCAAATTCTTAAAATATTATTATATTATGCTAAAGTATTTGAACTGATTAAATGACTTCGGCTCAGAACCGATGTCAGTGGCGCAGACGTATACACACATCATCCTCATCTTAACTACACTATGCTGAGTCTCACCATTTTGTCGCTCCTCTTTCCTTTCTTTCCGTACTTCATATTTCTTTTGACTGCATCCACTTATCTTCATCCTTCACCTCACTACCCCTCTACTTGATGAAGTGACGTGAGGTGTGGCAACTCGGACCGTTACGCAGTAATGCCTGATGCTATGTTGATAATGATTGATTGATTCAAATGACTATGGTTAGAAGAATAGAATGTAATGAAATAAATAAGCTTCTTTCATACATTCACTAGTACTATCACATTACAACGAGACATAAATCACTTGACTTTAAATTCAAACATATTCTGTGCCTTATTTCCAAACCGGTTCAGTGAAATTATTTCATCTAACTGAAGAAAGTAGTCAGTGAACCTATAAAAGATGTTATTGTCGAACATTTCATCAATATTTATTAAGGCATTACAAAAGACCCATCACCAAAAATCTACTTCAAGTTGAAAAACAAATAACTGGAGATATTTTCTCTTCCCTACATAGTCGATGTCTTAGTCACATGCATGAAAAAGCCCATTGGATGTGTTCAAATTGAACTTACTGGACCCTACTGCTATCATACTTTTACTTATCAATAGTGAAAGTTACCTCCTACATCCATCTTCTGCTTGTGAATGTATTCTGCTTCTTTTTTCCCTTTGTTATTTGTTATATGACATTTCGAGTACAATTCACTGTTCATAATCACATCACATGAATATGAGTGAATGTTGCTCAAAATGTCGTCTAGTAAATAATACCTTATCACTGTGCTCAATATCAGATAGGCTAATCTAATGTTGCGATTGATGATAGCAGTCCTACAGGTCAGAGACGAAGTTCATAGTTTAGTAGAACTTCTCATATATATCCCATTTAAGATGATGTAAGACATTTCTACTGATAAAATAATTTCTGTAGAGTAGAATTGTCTTTTACCTCAATGAAAGTTACGAGTAAACCTTAAGATAGTCAATTTGAGCCGTATAAGGAAATGTAAGCTTTCCGGATGGGGTCCACAAGACAAACAAATCACTGATTGGAAACTGTAACCAATATGGCTTAGCATCGATCTCAGATACATCCAAACATCATCTTATCTTAACCATCATGTTGAATTTCACTACTGTCTTAACCCTTTCTAATCTTGTATAACGAATTTTGATTGCTTTCTTCATTTTTGAGCCTTCTACCTTGACGTGGTGATATGATGTGTGATAACTTCGACTGTTATGGAACAATGTCAAATCCCATCTTGATTCTAACTAAACAACCTTCTGTACAGCTGAAGTGAAACATCAAGAGTGACAAAACCAGGACTAGTCACTTTGAAATACCATTGTGAAGCGTTACTGCTACCGAGATATTTAATAGGCTAATTATTATAGTTTCACAAGAAAATATTGCAAATTGTCAAGGGGATTTTTAGAAAATTTAAATCGGTGAGTGGTGATATTATTATTATTTGTCCCTTGTGTTCCTAGTGGAACATAGGGCTTCAGTAGCACGTCTCCATTTCACTCTGAAATTCTCTTTTGAACCTGGCTCCACGACTGACCAGAAGCTTTCATTTCTTCCTCACACCATCTCCTCCATGTCACTCTTGGATGCCCAACTCGTCGTTTCCCACTTGCGTTCCACTCGAGAGCCTGGCGCCTGATGTCCGAAATCGGGCTTCTCAGTGTATCCTCAATCCAATGCATCCACCTTTTTCTGCATATTTGTTGAGTGATAGGTTCTTGGTCGCTTCGTTGCCAGCCAGCCGGAGTCTCTTGTTGCTTATTCTTATTATTCTGGCCATCTAATCTTCAGTATCGAGTGAGCGTAGGCGACAGCTGTTGATGAGTGTCTGTAGTTTGTTGGAAATGCTTTTCGTAACGCGCCAAGTTTCTGAACCATATAGAAGCACTGACTTGACTGACATTAGTGTTGTTCACGCTTTATGCTGAGTGCAGCACAGTAGATCTCCACACTGGTTTCAGGTTAATGGAGGTCTGTCTTGGTGTCTTTCCTATCCTGGCTTTGACGTCCTCACCTGTACTGCCGCCTGTAGTTGAAACGATGCAGCTCAAGCAGGATGGTGAGAGAGATAACTTCTTTCAGGTTTCTCCCGTTGATGGTGGTTGGTACTTGTTGTTGTTGATACCGTTATCTCCATCACCTCTGTCTTCTCTACATTCACTTGAAGTCATGTCTTCGCTGCCTCACCTCTTCTGTCAACTTGTTAGTTTTCGCCTATAGATCTTCAATTTTGTGCCACAAGACATTAGACGTAAGTCACCGGCGAAATCCAAATCTTCTAGGTTCTTTTCCACGGTCCAGCCAGCGTATCCCCCTCCTCTCGTTCCTCACTGTTTGTTGCATGATCCACTCCAGTCCACCACAATCAGGAAAATCATCTGTGATAGTAGGCGGCAACCTCATCTTACTCCTTCCTGTCTTCACTTCAAAGGCATCACTAAGCCTTCCATTGTGAATCACTTGGCGTGTGGTGTCTTCATATAGTTGTTGGATGAGGTTGATAAAGGTTTGTCGTACCAAAACCGTAGTGTTGAAGCAGTTGTCTGCCAAATTACTTCTCGGTCGACGCTGTCGAAGCAAGGCCTTTTCAAAACCGATGGAGTTCAGGTAGAGAGATGACTTCCATTCCATGCTCTGTTCTATGGTGATGCGTAGTGTAGCGTTGCAATTTGATCCTCACATGATTTGTACTTCCTGAACCCAGCCAGCCTGTTCCGATCTTAATTTTGAATGCAGAGCATTGCTTAGTCTCTCGAGGATGATGTGGTTTAATATTTTGCTTGGGGTGGACAGGAGCGTGATTCCGTGCCAGTTCTTGCAAACACTTAGATCTCCCTTCTTTGAGAGTTTGACAAGGCAACCCTTCTTCCAATCAATGGGAAGGTACCTTCCCTTCGTTCCAGACCTTCTACAGTAGTGGTGTGAGGATGTTCGGTGTTGTATCTGCATCTGTTTTCAGTGCTTCTGGTGGGATTCCATCTGATCCTCCTGCTTTCCCGCATTTCAGTAACTTTATTGCTTTCAGGACTTCGACTTTTGTTGGAGGATTTGTGTTCACTTGTAGTTCCGTGGCTGCTGGTGGTATTTCTGGACGAGGTGACAGTGGTAGTGGTGGTCGATTGAAGAGTTTTTCTGAAGTGGTCGGCCCATCTTTTACTTTGTTTCTCCTCTTTGGCGATAACTAGGTTTCCTTCACTATCTTTCATTGTTTTCGTCTGCGTTGATTTGTTCCCTCCGAGATAGTTACAGTGTTTTCAGGTCTGTGTGTCTCCTACCGGCCTGCAGCCTGTTCTGCTTCACTTGTCAGTGTGTCGTGGAAGTGTATTTTGTCTTTCCGCGCACTCTTCTTCACTTCTTTGTCACTTCCGTTTCCTCATTCTTACTTTCGCTTTAATCGAGGGAGAGAAGTCACATCGACCAATTGTGTTCCCGAAGGCTTTCACCAACCGGCGTCATTTCGCCTCTCCGATGACAGTGAGGAATGAGTTCGTTTTTTTCTTTATATTTTCTTTGTCCTCTGATGTTTCTCTAGCCACTGGATTGGTTTTAAGGGGTAGGGTTGCTAGCTTAATGCCGGGCTTAGGACTGGCTAGTAACTAGTTAACCAAGCGAGGTTGTTAGGTGACTTGACACGGAAAAATCGACGGTAATGGTAAGCATGCACCAAGTTATTTTGTCTTATGAAATTATAAATATTTTATTCATTTTCATTCATAAATCTTTTTCTCTTTGTTATTCTCCTCTTTTGTTATTGTCCCTCTGCTACTACAAAGTGTAGCAACTTCAACTGAGAGATTTCCCAATCTTATTGGATTCAATTTTTGTCTGTTTGTCATCAGGTTGAATGTCATCTGTTACTTCAACTTTGATTTCAGTGGTTCATAAAAAGTCGTTTAAATTGGAGAGTTGAGTAGTCAGTTATCATTATTATCTAGCAAATCACATTTACTGATATGAAAATGTTGGTTACTACGATCGCGCAATCATAACACTGAAGTAGTCATAAATTTGAAGGGATTTCTTTGAATAAGCGTACAATTCTAAGTGGTATGAGGTATATAACATAAAGTAATTAATATGGCTTTTATTTTTTTCTTCACTGACACTATGTTAACTTAGCATAGAAAGAAATTTATTTTTTCTCTGAAATCCAAGCCTATGGTACTGAACACTGCAATTATCAGTATAATGACTTGACTCTGTGCATCATATCTAACACTATAAACAATACTAGATTGTAACTAGTGCTATTTTGTCCTCAGGCTACAATGTTAAACATAATTATTCTATTAAATAGTAGATATTTTTGTATTACTGGTCAAAAGCTACCACTTAGCACCCATGACTCATGTTTAATTACTAGGTCACTGGTCACATTAAATTCGTGATAGCTTACTAGGCAGGTGGAATTAAATAGACAGGAGTCGAGCCTACAACTGGTTCCCTGAAAGGTAACTGCACAGACCACCACAATGACCAATCAGTGTATGAATTAACCATTCATTGCCTTCATCATTAAAAGGTACTCCAAGTGGGTTAGGTTATGAAAATTTTTTATATCTTTGCTAATAGTATTTACTTTATAATTCAGAAAATTTGTAAGTATTGTACTAGGAAAATTGTTTCTTTCTGCATCAATAGCAAATTCAGTTTATTTGGATAGACTACATCAAAAGGAGACGGGTAGCAGCTGCTTGAGTTTTATAAATGAAGAACGGAATTTCCAAGAGAATCCATAACATGGAATCGTTTCACTAAAAAATAAAGCGTGTTCATGTGTACAAACATGTATCTAAAATTTAGTTCCAGTATGCTTAAAGTAAACAAACTGGTCGTTGTATGGTGAATAATGCGGTTCTCAAACTTGAAGTACTGATCATGTCTATAGATCAAATCTTCAGTGTGCTGGTTAAGCTAATTGATAGACAGACAGGATTGATAAATATCAACAAGCATGAAACTTAGTGTGGGGTTTCTTGCAGTCTCATTACTAATATCTATTTCTCATGTACTTCAGTAGATTACGAAAAGTTTCACTTACGTTTACACAGCTTAACAGAAACCATTCCTCCTATCCATCCTTCATCACTTCTACATGTATGCATAAACTGCTAAATGCATTTGAAATTAATATGAGCATGTTGTTGATACATACTTTAGATATATACAAACTGTCTAGTTGTAAGAAAGACCATTATAAGTTCTTTTTTAATTTGTACTTAGTTTTTATTCGTAAGAGGATTGATGAAAAAACTAGTCTCCTTTCACTAGTTCAACATTCTGATTTGACAATGTGCTGTTTTCCACATCTTAATATTCATTTCTCAGAATAATCTATCGTTTTTAAAACCCTGCGATATAAGATAAATTGTTCGTCCAGTCTTTTGTTTTAACCCTGGTGTACTTTCATCTGACGACATAACAGCTATTTTTACTCAGGTAGTTTTCCTATGAGTTTATTTTCAATGCTAACAATTTAATCAGTAAGTTGTAAACCTAAACTATTTTTTAATGAAACAATATAATGTGAAATGAATCCATTTTATCCTAATGACTGTCACAGTTATGTATTAAGAATGCATAACCTGGATAAGACAAATTGTCGAGTGTTGTTAGCGATAATGTATTGTGTATTCTCTCTCTCACTCTCTCCAAGAAGAACGTTTTTATGAAACTTTCATAGTACTACCCTGAAACAAAGACCTAACAGTGAATCCAGTTAAACATATTATTTATTTAGGGTTAGGTTAATGTCAAAAACATGAAGTCTTTCTACTATTCGAAACCCTAAGAATTTGTTAGTAATAATACCACTGACACTGATTCTGTTAACAAGCTAAATGTACGTTTGACCACACTTGAATCCAAAGGACTACGCAATCGACGAAAGTAAGGACATTGTGGTTTATTTTTGATTGGCCCCAGAAATAGCAAATCACTGGATTCCACTGATGCTGGTAAATGAAACCACAAACGTGCCTCTAATAAAAAAATATTGAAGTAGGTTATAAGACTGATGCCGATGCATCTTTTTAGCCTATTACAGACGAACTCTCAAAATTTTAAAGTAAATTTTATATCAGTAAACTCTAGACACTCTAAAATAATAACAAATATACTTTTCATGGCAGTAAACCTCCCTTGATGAATTAGGGTCTGAAACACAGGTTAATAAGTATAATTTTTGTTTTGTCACTTTTCACTCTTATTTCGGTCCCAAAATACGGCAGTAGAACGTGGGCATTGTGGTAGATAATAATTCCATATTAGTTTATATATGAGATGTACCGCACAGTAAATAGTACTGTTTCACTGTGCCACAGATCTAATAAACAGAGTAAAATGAAATCACCAACTTAGTAGCTGATCTTTTATAAAATAGAAATCTTCAGTGTTTTGAGAGTGACATAGTTACTTCTCATACAGAACATAAATACGACTAGTTAGATGTAGTAGTTCATTTGCATTTGAGATCGCTTAATTGTTGAATATATGAACAGATCAATAATGAGGGTAAATACTGCTTGATACTATCCATCTATATTGATGTTACACTGAGAAATGACTGAAGTTAGAGATAGTGAAGCTCGAATTAATTTAACTGTGACTTCAAGGACTTTCAGAGACTGATAATAAAGTAGGGAATTCTTAGTAAAAGGTTTAGTCTTCTACTGTAGTCTCACAAATAAAAGATACTAAATGGAGAGCTAATTTTTCTAAATAAGCTGAGATTTCCAGAATATCGATACATTAAAAACACAATTCCTCTCGAGTATGATGTTGGTTGGTGAGCCTTAATCAAAATCCAGCTTAGTATTTGCTTGATCCTGGTTAGTACTTATAATCGGTGTATGTGCCGCTTAAAAGTAACAAAACTCCTCTGAAAATCTGAGTTATTTGTTGGTCCATTCATAGGTCTTACGTTTGATGAATTAGACCTATACAGAATAAAACTGATTCCCACTAAGTGCCCAAAACCTAATGACACAACTAACCAATAATGACTAGAATAGCCCATTTGCCCAGAATATGACTATAGTGTCAGCTGGTTTAGAACCCAGATTCTTAGATAACACTAGTTCCTTTTGGGCTGACAGATACACTTCAATCAACAGACGTTCCTGGTATCTTCATAGTGAGGAGGAGAAGCTAGAAAAGAAATGCACCCAGAATGCACACTCCTATGACCCATGACCTTCAGGTGTCGGTGGCATGGATTTTATACATGAGCTGTTAGAAAAATTAACGTATCATATGAACAATACTCAAAAGACTGACAGGCCACAAGATGTCCCTTGAGCTCTTCGATCACACAAATCTTTATCACTTTCATATATTTTGAGGAAACAACTTCGACTATATGAGCAGCCAGAAAACATCAAACACCCGCATCATTTCAGAAGTATGCAAGACCAGTCTTCAATTCTGTCTCCTTTGCTTCCAATAACTTCCTGACACTAACATCACGACTCGTACAAACGCTGTAAACCCTGAAAGCGATGGGAAAGAAATGGCGTGTATAATAAGACGAGGATATTGCATTCATGTGGGAACTTTTAACGTCCGAACTCTATGCAAAATCAGACAGCAAGCATCGCTAGCCAGAACTCAGGGATCTCGAGCCATGGATTTATGCTGTCTCTAAAACATATATACGGGACCCATGTGTGGTTATTAAATTTACCTCACCTAGCCGTAGTAGTGAATTTTCAAAATGCACCTTAAGAGTATCCGGAGACCCAATAACTGGCTCTCGTGGACCAGTAAACGGCCGTCCGTGTTCTGTTCGGCTGAATGGATCTGTAAGAGCTAGGAAGGATCGTGAAACAAGGTGATGCCTACGCACCCACCGACTGCAGCTGGGATGATGAAAAATATGAATTCCATGAGAAGGCGTCAACTTTGTTACAGAAATCAAAACCTACCGATGTAATCATAATGGCAGGCGACTGACGTTATCGCTCAATTAAGGAAGCTGAGTCAGTCGGAAAGGCATCTTGGGGATATTTACTGAATCTTATCCAAACGAATCGAAAACAGTGAACATCTCTTGCAATTTTGTCCTGAAAATTACTTGTTTGTGCTCAGCACCAACTTTAGGTGTAAGGAGATACACTGTCTCACATGGCGTCCGCCAAATTCAAACAAACGATGGACAAAGGTGGATCACATTGCTTAAAGCCATCGCTGGAAGGAAACCGTTCTTCTTACAGTACCAGTTTGGCAAACGTCATTGGATTTCTGCGATGTTATCCGAAATGATTGATGCGAGAAGACTGATGACAGCTGGCTCTGACCACGATGAAGAGCGAAAGCAACTAAAACATGAGTTGACTTAGAGTCTTCCTGCTAACTGTAAGTAGTAGTGGGTGGCAAGAGCGAGAAAGATGGAGAAGACATCAGAGTTGAGTAACACTCGGAAAAGTTTCTTGATTATTAAGAATACTGGAAAGAAAACTATGGTTAGTGAAAACATCACCGAAAAGGATGCGACTCTGATAATTCCCCAGGATAGACGACTAGAACGTCGAGCAGAAGACTTTGAAGCGCAGATAGATATCCTTACCAACGCTTCAGTTGTCCAACATTCAGCCTGAACCTAAATGGGACTTATATGTCAATCCTCCAACTCTCTTTGAAGCTGAGGAAGTTGTATCGAACCTGAAGTGATGCAAAGCGTCGGGACCTGACAAATTGCCGCCCGAAGGTTTTAAGTGTGGAGGTAGGAAATTGGTGATCAAAGTGACGGAGGTAATAGGTAGTGTATGGGAATCAGAGGTAGTGAAGTCAGACTGGTGTACTTCATTAATCATCCAAGTCTATAAGAAGAGAGAGAAATCTTACCGTGACAACCATAGGGGAATTAGTTTGACTAATATTGTTTCCAAGATTTTAGGGTGCATAGTTATAGGACGCTTAACTGGAGCTCGAGAACAGCAAACTCGATAAAACCAGGCAAGTTCCAGGTCTGGATGAGGGTAGAATGATCATATTTTTACCCTACAACAAGTTCTGGAACATGGGTATACCTACCGGCAGCTGACACTTGCCGTATTTCTTGACCTGAAGGCGGTATTTGACTCTGTCGACCATGAGGTGTTGTAACAGTGTCTGACTGTGAAAGGAATACCGAGCAAGTATATAATGCTAATCAAAGCTCCCTACTCGAACTCATGCGGCCTTATCAGGGCTTACGGAGAATTATTTTCAGAATTGACTACAACCAGTGATGTTCGCCAGGGATGTCCACTGTCACCATTCCTATCTGGCTTCAATGTACACGTACTAATGAACACAACCTTAGTTATGTCTGACTTCACAGGGACTGACCTACTCCCTGCAGGTCATCTACTTGATTTGGCGTATGCAGACAATATTGTCGTGTTGAGTGAAGACTCTGAGAAAATGCAGGGTCTTTTGAACGCGTTGTGCAGAAATTTAAGTATGTTTGACATTCGTGTCGCACCTATCGAATGTAAGATGATGCTTCAGGACTGATCTGCAACCACTTCGTTTGATAAAAAGGAGTGACGGTGGAATGTGTCGACCATTTTACTTACTTGAGGAGTTCCATCAACCTGAAGGGGTTGGTTGCCGAAGAAATCTAAGCTCGGATACAGAAGGCCAGTTTGACACTTGAGTCATCTGTGGGACCGTCTGGCGAGATATTCGACTATCTATCAAAGGATGAGTATACTGCGCTGCATAACGTTCTGTCCTCTTTTACGGCTATGAAACGTGGCCGCTGAAAGTTCAAAATATCAAGTGTTTCGACCACAGACGTCATCGTAGCATTGCTTGCGTTTAGTGCAATCACCGTGTGAGCAATATTGGTGAAGGATACCAGGCAAGACAAGCAAGTTGATTAATGAAGTTGTAAGCCTTCGTCGGTTGAGATCGCTTGAACATGTTCCGCGCAGGTCGATGCACAGCCCACCTCGAAGTGCCACGCTAGGGAAAGCTAAATTAGGTTGCAAGAGAGTTCCTGTGTGGCTAGATCAGGACTTGAAACCAATTGAAGAAATCTCTTACACGTGGTCTGAGGAGGTATAGACTGCCTGGTTAGGGTCCTCGAGACGAAAGGAATCACTGGTTGAGGACTGTTGGTGACATGGCTGAAAATCAGCCAGTGTCGCACATGCATTCACTCTTTAGCGTCTTCTAAAGCTTGAACATTTACACTAACTGTTAAATGGAGAACATTTGTTCTCTCATATTTATTTACTTTTATATCACTTCATTACTATCCACATATTTTTTGTTTACTACGGTGAAGTGTGACAGCTTGAGCCGATGAACAAGTGTGCAACGTTGTATGTTGGTTCTATCGGTCACGTAGTCGATGTGCAACTGACATATAGTCACAAAAACATACAGAACGCATTTCAACAACGATTATAAACTTAAGAAGTATGAAAAGCATACAGACGCAAACGAGCGGGGGTGATCACGTTTTATTCCTCGACTTTCGGGCTAGTGCCAGAATAATTTATACCAAGGGGACGTTCACTTTCCAATTGTTTCTTCTTCTATACACGTTTATGTACCTTAGAATTAGTCTTTTGCTAACCGTATGATTTTCATCTACTACTGTGAACTGTGGCAGCTTGAACTGATGCACCTCTGTGCGAGGTTCTTCTTTATTAACGTCTGTCTGTCTATGAATTCTGTGAAGTATGAAGTTTACATGAAATAAGTCTTCCTGTCAGCTGCTCCAAATATCGATTGTAAAATAAACTGCATCTCCACCTCACACCAATAAGCCTAGTGACTACTTTATAGGCTTGACTGATAAAAATCAATCAGTGATTCGAAATATTGAACATGATACTGATAAGTGTCCAGCAGTCAATCACTGCACTCGAAATAGTTGAGTTCAAATTGATGATGTATGTTATGTCAAAAGAAGGCTGAAATTTCAGTTTATACATGAGACAATAACCTCACCAAGTTAACTAGTTCACTAGCTACTAGCCGGCCCTAACCCCGGGTAAAGAGGGAAGGTTGGGCATAGGGCTAGCAACTCTACCCCATAAAGCCAGTCCAATCGCTAAAGAAACTTCAAAGTACAAAAACATATGAAAAATGAAGGTAAATTTATTCCTCACTGGAATCGGAGAGACGAAATGACGCCACTCGGTGAAAGCCTTCGGGAAGCCAATTGGCCGATGTGACTTCTTTCCCTCGATCAAAGCGAAAGTAAGACTGGAGACATAGAATGTCCGCACCATGTTTGAACCTAGCAAGGCTGCACAGATTGCCAAAGAGATGAGAAGGTATCACATAGAAGTGCTTGAAATTTGCGAAAGCAGATGGAATGGGAGTGGACTCTCCAAACTGTCAACTGGAGAAGACAGTCAATAACCTACTCCGATACTGTCACCCAGACGACAACCACGAGCACACTGAGTTTTGGAGTGGCTATCACGATGTCCCCTTGAAGAGCATCGAAGGCTCTCATGCAGTGGGAACCAATCTCCTCAACGATCATGATCATGACAGCAAGATTCAACTCAAAAGGAAGGAAGGAAGGTCACAATCATACAATGCTACGTTACGCACCTACAAATATTGCAGATGAGGAGAAGGAGGAGGAATTCTACGGACAACTGCAATCAGCACTGAACAAGACCTCAGTTGGCGATATCAAAATTCTAATGCGTGACATGAATGCCAAACTGTGATCAGACAACACAGGAAGAAAACTAACTAACCATGGGTCGAGAAGCTCTCGGTGAGGTGATGAACGAGAATGGAGAATTGTTTGCAGAATTCTGTGCATTCAACGATTTGGTGATTGGAGTCAGGCAGTGTGTTCAATCACAAGGATATCCACAGAGCGACATGTAGTTGATTTCACCAGACACCAGGACACACTACACTGAAAATCAGATCGACTTCATCTCAATCTCACGAAAGTGGAGACGCAGTCAGCCTACTTGACACGAGGTCAAGAAGAGGAGCAGATGTCGGCTCAGACCACTCACCTTCTAGTGCAAGGAACCTGCCCGCCAAATCAAGTTAAAAGCCTTCACAGAAGTTGGTGGTAGACCACAATTGAAGTTCAACACTCGGAAACTGAAGGATGAAACCACTGAGAAAATCTTCACATCAGCCAGTCATCAAGACAAAATGGGAGATATCGAGGATACACACAGACCTGACAACATTGTATCCAATAAACAGGTTACTATCTGGCAGGGAGGAGATCAACACAGATAAAACCAACGAAAGATGATGTAAGAAATCTGATTACCAAAGAGGAGAAACAAAGTAAACGACGGGCCAACCACTTCAGAAAAACTCTTCAATCGACCACCACTACCACTGTCACCTCGTCCAGAAATACCACCAGCAGCCACGGAACTACAAGTGAACACAAATCCTCCAACAAAAGTCGAAGTCCTGAAAGCAATAAAGTTACTGAAATGCGGGAAAGCAGGAGGATCAGATGGAATCCCACCAGAAGCACTGAAAACAGATGCAGATACAACACCGAACATCCTCACACCACTACTGTAGAAGGTCTGGAACGAAGGGAAGGTACCTTCCCATTGATTGGAAGAAGGGTTGCCTTGTCAAACTCTCAAAGAAGGGAGATCTAAGTGTTTGCAAGAACTGGCACGGAATCACGCTCCTGTCCACCCCAAGCAAAATATTAAACCACATCATCCTCGAGAGACTAAGCAATGCTCTGCATTCAAAATTAAGATCGGAACAGGCTGGCTGGGTTCAGGAAGTACAAATCATGTGAGGATCAAATTGCAACGCTACACTACGCATCACCATAGAACAGAGCATGGAATGGAAGTCATCTCTCTACCTGAACTCCATCGGTTTTGAAAAGGCCTTGCTTCGACAGCGTCGACCGAGAAGTAATTTGGCAGACAACTGCTTCAACACTACGGTTTTGGTACGACAAACCTTTATCAACCTCATCCAACAACTATATGAAGACACCACACGCCAAGTGATTCACAATGGAAGGCTTAGTGATGCCTTTGAAGTGAAGACAGGAAGGAGTAAGATGAGGTTGCCGCCTACTATCACAGATGATTTTCCTGATTGTGGTGGACTGGAGTGGATCATGCAACAAACAGTGAGGAACGAGAGGAGGGGGATACGCTGGCTGGACCGTGGAAAAGAACCTAGAAGATTTGGATTTCGCCGGTGACTTACGTCTAATGTCTTGTGGCACAAAATTGAAGATCTATAGGCGAAAACTAACAAGTTGACAGAAGAGGTGAGGCAGCGAAGACATGACTTCAAGTGAATGTAGAGAAGACAGAGGTGATGGAGATAACGGTATCAACAACAACAAGTACCAACCACCATCAACGGGAGAAACCTGAAAGAAGTTATCTCTCTCACCATCCTGCTTGAGCTGCATCGTTTCAACTACAGGCGGCAGTACAGGTGAGGACGTCAAAGCCAGGATAGGAAAGACACCAAGACAGACCTCCATTAACCTGAAACCAGTGTGGAGATCTACTGTGCTGCACTCAGCATAAAGCGTGAACAACACTAATGTCAGTCAAGTCAGTGCTTCTATATGGTTCAGAAACTTGGCGCGTTACGAAAAGCATTTCCAACAAACTACAGACACTCATCAACAGCTGTCGCCTACGCTCACTCGATACTGAAGATTAGATGGCCAGAATAATAAGAATAAGCAACAAGAGACTCCGGCTGGCTGGCAACGAAGCGACCAAGAACCTATCACTCAACAAATATGCAGAAAAAGGTGGATGCATTGGATTGAGGATACACTGAGAAGCCCGATTTCGGACATCAGGCGCCAGGCTCTCGAGTGGAACGCAAGTGGGAAACGACGAGTTGGGCATCCAAGAGTGACATGGAGGAGATGGTGTGAGGAAGAAATGAAAGCTTCTGGTCAGTCGTGGAGCCAGGTTCAAAAGAGAATTTCAGAGTGAAATGGAGACGTGCTACTGAAGCCCTATGTTCCACTAGGAACACAAGGGACAAATAATAATAATATCACCACTCACCGATTTAAATTTTCTAAAAATCCCCTTGACAATTTGCAATATTTTCTTGTGAAACTATAATAATTAGCCTATTAAATATCTCGGTAGCAGTAACGCTTCACAATGGTATTTCAAAGTGACTAGTCCTGGTTTTGTCACTCTTGATGTTTCACTTCAGCTGTACAGAAGGTTGTTTAGTTAGAATCAAGATGGGATTTGACATTGTTCCATAACAGTCGAAGTTATCACACATCATATCACCACGTCAAGGTAGAAGGCTCAAAAATGAAGAAAGCAATCAAAATTCGTTATACAAGATTAGAAAGGGTTAAGACAGTAGTGAAATTCAACATGATGGTTAAGATAAGATGATGTTTGGATGTATCTGAGATCGATGCTAAGCCATATTGGTTACAGTTTCCAATCAGTGATTTGTTTGTCTTGTGGACCCCATCCGGAAAGCTTACATTTCCTTATACGGCTCAAATTGACTATCTTAAGGTTTACTCGTAACTTTCATTGAGGTAAAAGACAATTCTACTCTACAGAAATTATTTTATCAGTAGAAATGTCTTACATCATCTTAAATGGGATATATATGAGAAGTTCTACTAAACTATGAACTTCGTCTCTGACCTGTAGGACTGCTATCATCAATCGCAACATTAGATTAGCCTATCTGATATTGAGCACAGTGATAAGGTATTATTTACTAGACGACATTTTGAGCAACATTCACTCATATTCATGTGATGTGATTATGAACAGTGAATTGTACTCGAAATGTCATATAACAAATAACAAAGGGAAAAAAGAAGCAGAATACATTCACAAGCAGAAGATGGATGTAGGAGGTAACTTTCACTATTGATAAGTAAAAGTATGATAGCAGTAGGGTCCAGTAAGTTCAATTTGAACACATCCAATGGGCTTTTTCATGCATGTGACTAAGACATCGACTATGTAGGGAAGAGAAAATATCTCCAGTTATTTGTTTTTCAACTTGAAGTAGATTTTTGGTGATGGGTCTTTTGTAATGCCTTAATAAATATTGATGAAATGTTCGACAATAACATCTTTTATAGGTTCACTGACTACTTTCTTCAGTTAGATGAAATAATTTCACTGAACCGGTTTGGAAATAAGGCACAGAATATGTTTGAATTTAAAGTCAAGTGATTTATGTCTCGTTGTAATGTGATAGTACTAGTGAATGTATGAAAGAAGCTTATTTATTTCATTACATTCTATTCTTCTAACCATAGTCATTTGAATCAATCAATCATTATCAACATAGCATCAGGCATTACTGCGTAACGGTCCGAGTTGCCACATCTCACGTCACTTCATCAAGTAGAGGGGTAGTGAGGTGAAGGATGAAGATAAGTGGATGCAGTCAAAAGAAATATGAAGTACGGAAAGAAAGGAAAGAGGAGCGACAAAATGGTGAGACTCAGCATAGTGTAGTTAAGATGAGGATGATGTGTGTATACGTCTGCGCCACTGACATTGGTTCTGAGCCGAAGTCATTTAATCAGTTCAAATACTTTAGCATAATATAATAATATTTTAAGAATTTGCACTCAGAAGAATAGAATATCTCTTCGGTCGATAACAGAAGACAAATAAATGAGGGCACAGCATTTCACGTGATTGCGATAGCACCTTGTGAAGTTCAAGAGTAATTATAGTCATATAATGTGAACTGTTTTCTTATGTATTTCAGGATATTCGGTCAGCCAACATCAAACACTTAGCTGACTACATTTCTATGAACGAGAAAGTCGGTTACGTAACCATACTGCTTAACAGACATCTTGTCGCCTACTGCTTGATCCAAGTCTCCTAAATCATTCAAATTATTGCCAAAAATATTCGGAGTGCGTTTTCAACCTTCAAAACTCATAAGTATCTTTGGATTGTGGTATTGATATGACCTGATCATTAACTTTGTATGTCGTTTCTAGTGTCTTCTACTCTACATAAAGTCAAAGGTCCTTGAAATTCTGTGCTTATATTTCAAGTTAGTATTCATCACGAGCCAACATCACTTGTCATACCCCTAAAACCTTGGGAGCACTGAACAGCCGTTTCGTCCTAATACAAAACTCAGCAGTGTGGACCCATAACCCAACCAGTGACTGAACCCAAGATCGTCAGGTCTCGTATCAAGCACTCTAACCACTGAGTTGAAACCTAATGATTCACATTTTCTGACTTTTGTCAACTTGAACATAGTACAACCTTCATCCAATGCCATCATTGATTATTTGTCCTCACGTCCGACTTGGTCACGGCTTATTAAAAACTTTGGATAATTTCATAGCAGAGTATGTTGTTGCGGCACACAATTCCCCAAAATAAATAGTCTTTGGGTTCGACGAGAATCAGAAGTGATGTTGGCCTTCATATTTTTATCGAACTTACTAAGCTGAAGGCACCGCGATCAGGCGTCTACACCATTTGGTGTGTTGTCGTTCTACGTTGCACTGCTCATAATCGGTCCTATACCCCACTACTTGGAACACATCGGTATTTAGGCACGATCTCGCAAATAATCTATTCCCATCAGACTACGCTATTGTGTTCTTCTTTCGTCTCTCATTCATGAGTACATTATAAATACGAATAATTAGTGATCAGTCTCTGTGTTTGTAAAGTTTTCACAAGGACAATTTCTAAAACATCACTAATGAGCACTGGATAATATTTCGTAGTTTGTAAACTTTTCTCAAAAGCAATTACAAGTAAAAAAGTGATTGAATAACTAGTAAATGGATGCTTTTTTGTGCAAGTTCAGTTTTCCAAACGAAATCAGAATATATTGGGAAATGTAGTATTTCCATTTTGCTAAAGTTTAGTTGTTCAAAAACTTTCTTATAGTGCTAATAACTGGTTTCACTTAGTGTAGCAAGCATATTACTCCTCATACTGAAATCCGACATTTCGCAGTAAATAGTGGTTGTGGTTCATATGTGAAAAAACGTGGGCCATTGCTGCAGTCTACTATAAAGTGATAAATGATATTCCAAGATTATACGAAAATTCATAAAGACGGTAAACCCCAGAGACCAATTATAGACATGTCCAAATTAACATTTCATGCTGCGGAGAACTGAAGTACCGGAGACAAGAATTATCATATCCTTGTGAAGACTACTTGGTATAACATGAATTATATATATATATATATATATATATGGACGCTTGATCCATGACCTTCAGATCCCACCCTGTGGTTGTATCTCACTTTTCTCGATAAATGGAAAAGGCGGTACGACAGCCTAAGGTGTATTGTAACGTCAGAAATGTACACAAAAGACAAGGGTTTATATGTATTTACAGTGGCCTTGGCTATTTCCAGACCTTTCTAGATTTCAATATCCTGTTGATCTTTCTTCAACCAATCTGATATTTACATGATTGTTCACACACCTTCTTCCAAAACTTCGGAAGAAAATGATTGGTTGAGAGAAGCTTTAGGAGTTAACGCCTTCTTATGAAAATTTTATTAATCTCATACCACAGTATAAGAAGAACCATTGAGGAAGAATGTTATCATGCATACAGCCTGAAATATGTCTTTGGTTTGTTAAGATAAGTGAACAAGAAAGCATACAGGTTGTAGTTTTATTGTGTCTGGTCGTTACTTCACTGTTCATGAGTGTTTCGCAGGTGGAGACGGTTGATTATATATCTGAAATCGTTGCAGAAGAGAAACTGGATATTGTCCTGTCTACACAGAGATTTGTGAAACTGTGACTAAGAGGTACATCTACTGTTAAATTTTTCTTCTCTAAAAGCCATATATATGACAATAGATGGAGGTAGCAATGAGATTTCCATTTTGACTAACAATTGTCGACCTATTACTATTAAAGTTGAAAAATGGTGTTAAGAAGCCGTAGATAGATTCAATGGATGCTTACTGTAAATATATGAACGACATATATTTTTGTTTGTGATATGAAGCGAAAGTGAATGAATCACTGATGAATTTTAACAGACCCTATTCACGGAAGAGAAAATTAGTTCGAAATCTCTTACTTGAGATATCTTTCTTACTTGGTCAAACGGAGGAGAGATAGTCAGAAGTATTTATCGCAAATCATCTTGTAGTGAAAACCATCAAAACTTTTATTGTTTTATCCTATTATGACAAGGAAGGAACATAGTTGAGTTTCCTTTAGTACGGACAAAAAGAATTTACTTTGACCTTATTACAGACAAAAAGTTACAGGATCTGATGGACACTTTCAGGTAGGAGGGATATCCGTAAATTTCATTAAGAAGAATGTAAGAAGAAGAAGGGACAAGCCAGTCATCTCCACCTGTGGCAAGATGCAGATATTCACTAAACTTCAGTTCAGGGATGATGTTTAGTCAAAATTATTGTAAGTAGATTTCCACTCTCATTGAAGAAGATGTTTCTTGTAGCCACTTCGAGATTGATGTTTAGCAAAAGATATTTGTTATCACTACATCTGATAACAGGAATTCTCATATGTCAATGTTCATGTGTATTTATAAATCTGACTGTTCCCATGAAGTTAGCTATTCATGATGGACTATGAGAACCCTTTCACAACGTGTGAAGGAATACCTTTCGATATGACTACCAAAGTGAAAGAGACTAAAAGTTGTATTCAGTCCTAAGTGAAACTAATCGAAATGTAGATATTAGGTCTGCTTTTACAATATTTCTTAAGAAACCGCATTCTATACCGTAAACAGTAGGAGTTTTCGTTTTCCGGATTACTGCAATTATTGCTCAGTGGGTTTCATATTTGAGCGCCTTCAATCAGGAAGGAACTTCACTTAGTTATTGTCTTAAGCTTTTTGAAGGCAACTGTTGTTATTATTATGGACATTTTTTATCTACGAACTGGTTGTCGATGCATACAACTGAGTTTAATCTCCTCATTGAGTAAGAAAACAGTGACTGGTTCAGCTTTATTCTTCTTTGTAATAGTATCTGAAATCTCGAGATTTTGCATCCCGTGAAACACCCCTGTTTTTCCTCGGATCTCAGTTTTTCTGCAACTTCTACGCTACTGAAGATAGAAGTATTACTTGAGGATGGTGGGGGACTGTTCTACTTATGATGAAAATAATTTTATATTCATTTACAAATTTGGAGCGACGTACCAACTTTACAGGCACGACTGTCGTGAATAATTTACAAAATCTTGCGGAAATACGTTTTCTACTTGAAGACGTTTCAGGAAGTAATAGGCTTTTAATTGACTGAAAGACAAAAATAAGTCAGATGCGGATAATGAAAGCAAAAGTTAGCGTTGGATACTACAAGCTAGTTCATTATTTATGCGGAAGTGGAATTTCATATGATATGCGGTACAGATACATAATAAGTAACACAATCGGATGAATATATCAAGTCTTAAACAGCGTCCAATACAAAGTGGTAGAATTGCACGATGATTTTGATGCCTGAAGAAATACTCGTTTGAAGAAGACCTGTTGTTTATTAGTTCTAATGGACATGTGTCATCTTCATATACCGATCCACTATTATTATTACTACCATTACGTTCAGTGTAGGCGAACGCAGTTTGAACATCCTTGAGTATGTGTTTCCACTCTAATCCTTTCTTTGACACTTCTACAAGCATTTTATGACTAGATGAAGTTTTGAATAGCTGCAAGTCGCTAAATGTCAAAGTTTCCAAATGTACTGCGCAAGTTTCATTGCATCATATACTCGTAGGTCTGCTTCACATTATCCCTCCCCCTGTATAATGGTCCATATTTTGAGCCCTTTGATACCCATCTTCACATTCACAATGTCACTGATCTCAGCAATTACTGAAATATGCTTTGGAAACCTGGAGCCTTATGAATGTGGATACTGGTTGAACTGCATTTAAAGTCTCGTTAAATTTTCAAACAAACCGCACTGCTCTCATTTCCATCCTTACTTCATACAATTGCATTAAGGCTTCAAATCACTCCTTGAAAATAATTTGGATATGTAAACTCATCGCACCTAATAAGACAAGATATATACGTGTGGACACCGAAAATGACAAGTTTTGCATTTCATCCCTGATTGCCACTCAATTCTTTGGAAAACAGAAAGGACGGTTAGGCAACAAAAGTTGACTGTAAAGCATTTCGGGTATTTTTGGCTTCTCTGAGGGATCTAACTAGTCGTTGTAGACGCCATTACGCTGAAAGTTTAACGTGATAGTCCGTCGCGAAAAATAGCATGAAAATCCCCCCACAATACTCTTACAGTTATATTTCCCTGGATTTTCTATTTTTCTTTTCTGTATCAGGACATGTCCGTATTGCCCCCTTTCCTCACTCTCGATTTTGTTCAAAGTCGCCGGAGAACTTACATCAGTTTCCTAAGTTGAATGAAACTATATTTGTGTTCATCTAAAGTAATCCACTTTACTCAAATGTAGTTTCCTGTGTTAGAAGTTTTGTTTTGGTTTTACTCATGTCATTTTAATTTGTTCAAGTTTGTGTGGGAATATGTTGCTGTTTTGGTTTCGATTCGGCTGTCTGCTTGAGGCATTCCTGATGTTTGTTCTAACTCTTGCAGAGATATTTTTGGTCCCTTTTGTTGGGAAGACTTTCAGTTTGCTTTTAGTTTGCTATCTTCATCACTAACTGACCCTTTTTGTCATACAGGTCAATATCTCGAATCAATAAATTCATCGCTAACTGTATAGTGCCAAGGTGGCATTGTTGAGATACCTTTTTATTGTGTATTGTAAAATGACTAAATGTTACCCTAGATGTAATTTAGATTTAATCATATCAGTTGTGTTCTGTCATCTTCCTCAAGAAGTACTCAAATTTTGGATTTGAGTGTCTAGATTTCATTTCACAGTTAGGTCGCCTATGAACAACCGACCGGGACGCTAGACGTTGAATACAATCCTTGTGTTTTCCATCGTCTACAGAGGTGCTTCATTTTTCATTTTAATGAACTTATAGTCGGCCCAGATTATTGCTACAGCAGATGTATGGTAATTTTTAGCCGCCTTCACACTCGAACTGACCGTCTACTTTGAAGCATTTACCTTTACTAACTTCCTGTATAATTAAGAGGAAAGGAATTGCTGTAAACAACTCCATGGGCTATGAGATAAGGCTTTCCAGTGATGTTTGCCGTGTTTTTTTCTTTCGAAAAATTTCATTTTTACGACTGTAAAGTAGAAGACACCTCCACTTCCTCATTATTCTGTACGGAATGATCACTTTACAATAGACTAACCATGAAATTTAACTAAACACGGACAACATCGCTATAAAACCAATATCAAAAGAATTATCAAAATACATGTGTCACTACACAAGTATGGCCAGAGTCTTGTCATTTGATGGAAAACTGATGATAAGGCGAATGAAATGACGGAGTAAATGAAAACCTGTTACTGCTTAGATGAAGTCATATGTCACCTGCATGAATTTTAATATCACTTCACCAAAGTTTGTGGACAGTTTTGTAGTGAACTGCGTTGAGACGAAATGAATGACTGACAAGTAATGCGATGAAAGCATACAAGTTCTTTTATTAAGATTTTCTCAAAAATATATAGATTGAGTTCGTTTAACAACAGTACTTGCATGAAATGGATACCAAGTGAAAAGTATGTAAACTGCGTTATATAATTTAGCCAATGGCTGTTTTTTGACAACAACAGTACAAAGGATTTTAATCGTACCAAGAGAAACTGGAAGATCTCAGAAAAACTTGGCTCTCTAATTTACAGGCAGTATAGGATCATTTCAAAAGCATTTACGATGATAACTTATTGTCTAATCCCCAGTTCTCATCATCTCTTTTGTGGATGACTCCGTTAAAAGGTATCTACTTGACTTTTAGTGCATGATCTGGTCCTAAAAGTGTACACCGCAAAAAAACTTTCAGTTAGACTGCGATAATGTGTCTGATATTTCGTTGTATTATTCACCTTCCCACATTTTGTGAAATAGTCTTTAACCCGAAAATACATGTTACGCCACGTTGTCCCAGACACCATATTCCCTACACAGAGGTACGCCAATCACCGTTTTGAACCTACTGCTAACCTGGGAACAATGTAAGACACTTGATAGGAAGAGCAGCCCTCGACGACCAATTTATTACAAACTTATTAATAATATTTATTCCTGAGTACACAGTCACACTCTATTTTACAGGTGTTAATAAAGCTCTGTCTGAAGTACTTTTCTCTAATGACGGTAATCTCAATGCTCGCCTGTTCTGTCATTGGAGGATATAAGTGCTGCATATTTTACAGAATGAAATATCCCAGAAAAATAAGTATGGACAAATTGATAAGGTGGACAAGTGGAAGCATTGGCTGAGGATTAACAAAACATCGGAGTTCACATTTGAACATTACACGTATTGCCTGAGAAAAACTGAAGCTGGGAGCTAATGCTCCCATTGTTATACTTCGTATATTTTGCCTATAAATAACGATGCAAATTTCATGGAGGAAAATATACAAGTTGTTTGTTTATAGTATTTTACCGATTCCAGAGCTATGGATCTCACGTACACTTGTGCCAGTTCACGTCGAAGATTCATAATCTTGTCCACTATTCTCACGGGTCATGAAGACCTTGTGGTGGAAAGGTGTCAGGCTTAACCAGTCATGTTCATAACCAATAAATCCGATGTGTTGTTAATTATTAAGTCATATTTCGATGGACATTCTTTGTTTCTGTTTAGCGCAGTCAGTTATGGCGAACGCAGTGTCATTTCGACTAATAAAGGGTAGTTTTACACAGGGCTTGTCCCTTTGATTACGTATTTTCAACTGTAACAGTTAGAAATGAAGTGTTGTTCTACAACTGGAAGGAGAACAAAGCAGCAGACAGAGAAAAGAAGCGTGAATTCTAACCAGCAATTTGTTTCCTATGTGAATGTTTTATCTTACCTAACTTTCTTCGTTATGATGCTAGTTGAGAATGCTTCGACTGTTGAACGCCTAAGGGTGTAAAGGTCATGGAGTTTTATACCTTAAGACTTTTATCTATGTTAACCATGTTGAGTAGAGCTGAATTTGGCTCTAGTATGAAGTGAGAGTTTATGGTCGTCTCCCCAGCCTTGCGAATGAGGGGTCGGTGCTGGTGCGGTAGATGTCTCATTAGACCTTAAGAAGGTCAAATATATTTACTATCATAGAAGTTAACGATGGCGCATTCACTAGTCTGGTGATGCTACCAGAGGATAACAACTTAGCTAGTAACCAACTAAATTCAGAGTTTGCTTTAGAGGCTTTCACTTCACCAGGAAGTCTGTTCCAAATCTTAGGGAATTTTACGGTTAAGAAATTTGCACACAACCAAACATGTTCACTGTGACTCTGAAGGCTTGGTTGAGCAGATCGTAGCAACTGTTGCGTTTGAGATGGAACTCATCACTGGCTGTAAAAATGAAATCTTGATTTCTTGAAGAAAAGCATGAGGTTCATATTGAGTCGTCTCTTTTAAAGTGGTTCTGGATTTAGAGTCATGTATCGAGAATTGTAGCCCTGCTTGCAAAAGTATCTTAGTGATTTAAATGTAAAATATCTTTGGACACCCCGTATTTTTAACTTGTCGTCAACGCGTATACCGCTCAAATAAATAGACAGTATTCTAGCAGAGAACATAAGTTAGTTTTATGGAGCAGTCACATGGCATCTTTGAAGTAGGAGTTACAGATTAGGAATCCAGATTTCTGCGTCTATGATACAACTTGTTTAGAAAATGTGAGATCACCTGAGTACCTTAGCCCAAGGTCACAGACGCTTTAAAAAACACGTTTCTTCATAGGCTGAAGATGTAGCTGGGCGCCAATTAAAGGAGCAGCAAAACATATCCAGCCACATTTGCTTGCACTGAGCTGGAGTTTCCAAAAAGCAGACCATGTGGATATTATGTCAAAATCATTTTGCACGAATGATTGAAACTGAGATAGATCACCACGAGAGAATGTGTATGTAACTTTGAGGTCAACAGCAAACGAGAACGGTCTGCCATGTGTAAAACAGCTGCAAATGTCATTGACGTCAAGGATAGAAAGAAAGGAGTCTAATACACTGTCTCGAATCACACCAGAGGTAATTGGCATGGGTCTTGAAATGCTTACTTTTATCACTTCAGCGTGATTACTGAGGAAAGATTAAATCCATCTTAATAATCAATAGTCGAACCCTAAAGACTACGAATTATCACCAGTAGGTGGTGAACTCCGTCACTGTCTTGCGAAAGTCCAAACAAAGTACAAGGACTGATTGGTACCGATGGCGCGTAGTAGTTATGATGTTAAAGAATTCAAGATGACGAGTTTGCGCAGGATCTCGATTTCAAGAACCCATTTTGACACGATGTGATAACGTTATTACTGATCACGAGCCGGGGAAAACTTTCCTTATTAACTTTCTTCATGATTCTAGTAAATGCGGGCGTAGTATTTACTGGTCAGTAATCACTAGCTAACAACTTTGAACCGGATTTATATCTACGTAGGATAATTAGTGTTTTTCCAAACATCGTGGTATATTTAAAGTAACTGGTCTCTTTGATAAATCTAAACAGAGTAATGAGAAGGCGAAGATTGTCTGAAACATGCGATGTATTAGCGCTATACATTTCAAACAATCTGATCACACATGGACTTGTCGGACTATTTATTTGGAAATTTACGAAGAGGGTCAATGAAGGTAATAGGACGCATAGGAATAGGAGGGGGAGCGAAACAAATCTTAATCATGTTACTCTTGGTATGAAAATTAAAACCAGTGCTCCCAAGGTAGGTTCAGTGTAAGTACAAATTGTTTTTATATACATATCACATCCCGCTGTGTTTATCAATTTAAATATATGTGTGGACACATACATAGGGAGGAGTAGTCGTGGTATGCCGTTAGGGAAGGTTGAACATATATCTAAGTGGCTTCAAAAAGAAATGACCTCAACAGGTTCGATAAGTGCAGGTGACAAATATCCATCTGCTGAAGGAGCTGTGGCATACACAGGGAAACGCTAAGAAAAATTTTGTTTGCTATTTTCTAAACACCCTGGGATTATATAAAAACTTACCTATGTAATGAATATCCATCTTCGTCTACTGCTAAAGACATACTAGGAACAAACCATAGGATAGATACGTAAACAGCCTTTAAAGTACCACATAAAAGTGGTCAGAGCCGAGTACTTAAATTTATTGAAGCTCTTGCCATCCGTAAATTCAGACCCCTCCATGTATACAAGAACAGTTTGTACTCACATTGAACTTACCTTGGTAGCATTGGCTTTAATTTTCATACCAAGAGTAACATGATTAAGATTTGTTTCGCTCCCCCTCCTATTCCTATGCGTCCTATTACCTTCATTGACCCTCTTCATAAATTTCCAAATATAGTCCGACAAGTCCATGTGTGATCAGATTGTTTGAAATGTATAGCGCTAACACATCTGTGAAGACTGCATTGAATTGTATATAAACCACTTTAACTAAAAGCAATATTCCCTTTTCATCGTTTTTTTACACATCCTGTACATTCTTCCTAATACTTGTAAAAACGAATGTTGTTTATATACACTTTTTTGGCTGAAGCGGTAATTATAGTTTCTTGCTGCTGCTAATCGTTGAAATATAATATGCTTCTAACTATTCCGGCTTCTGCCTCCGTCACTATTACCTTTCGTGCATACTAACTGATTGTCCTAGGATTTTACAGGACCTCCCATCCTACTTCCAAATATTGCAACAATCAAGCTGACCAACGACCACTGCGGAGAGCCAACAAATATCGCCTTCTGATCTCCGGAGTATCCTAAAATTGTAGTGGACAATACCGAAGAGATAACTTCCAAGTAACCAGTGATTATCTATAACATTGACAATATTATTTGTGCTATAACGTATAACTTTTCAGACATGTGTATCATAAAATCCATTTTTCTTGTAGATTATATGTAGTGTGTTATTTGGGTTCACTTGACATTCTTTGGGTCCACTACATATTATTGGTGAGCCCGATTTAGCGAACTTGTTTTGCTCCATAGCTGTATTTAGAGTTTGATTTTGTATGTTTTTGATAATTTCGTTTATTCTTCGGCCACTAATGAGTTCCCTACGAGTTACCTCCCCAGGCTTGACAAGTGGGCAGAGTAGTGGTGATATGCAGACAAGCTCATTACATGCTATGTCGGACATATCGACTTCCCCCATATGGTCTTAACAACCTCCGTATATGGTTTGCTCAAATTGAGGCTGCTTTCATGGCACGCAACATACGCTCCCTAGCATCTAAATATGCTTATGTGGTAGGAGCCTTACCCATTAAGGTCGCCACCAAAGTCGGAGACTTGGTCGATAATGTTCCTGAAGAGGCACCTTATGACAAACTGAAGTCAGCAGTTATATAGTCCGACGAGAAACAGCTGCAGCACTTACTTACCTCATGTGAAGTGGAGGATAGGAAGCCTTGACAACTACTCCGGTACATGAAACAGCTCGCCGGTTCAAATCAACTCGATGAGGCTGTTCTCAAGCGGCTGTGGCTTCAGCGACTTCCATTCACTGTGCGACAGCCACTCGGTATCTCGGCAACGACTACCGAACTAGATGGCTTAGCTAACATAGCTGACAAAATAGTGGGAGTCTACCCAGATAACCTTTCTAATAACCATTTGATGACAGCCACAACCAATAGCCTCCAATTTGATCTGCCATAAACCCCTACCCACTCCTCTAGTATTCAGTCACGGCTAGCTGAATTAACGTCCAAGTTTGAAGCATTGGCAGCGAAGGGGTCGAATGCTGAAGTTCTTCGTCCACGGTCCGTAACTCGTAAATGCTCAACCAACGGGCATCGATCTCGCTCACCTAAAGCCGCACAAGAGGTCTGCTGGTACCTCAGAAAGTTTGGCCACGAAGCCAACCGTGTACTAGACCCTGCACTTTTGATAAAAGATCATCGTTAGACCAGTGAAACTGGTCAACCAGACAGTGAGGGCGACAGTTGTTACTGGCAACCATTCCAGTCGCCTCTTCTACGTGACAGATAAAACTTCAGGCTCCCTATTTTTAGTCGACACAGGTGCCGAAGTTAGTGTTATTCCGGTCTCACTTTCACGGCGACCATGAACAACCCCTAGCAAGTTGTCTCCTCAAGCTGCGAACAAAACTCGCATATCAAAGTTCGGTGAGCAGTCACTGATATTAGATCTCGGTCTACGCTGTCGATTCACCTGGATTTTCATCGTCGCCGATGTACTTCACCCTATATTAAGGGCCGACTCTTTAAGTGCTTTCAGTCTGCTAGTTGATGTCAACAAGAAGAAGCTGATTGATGCATGCACAAAGCTAAACGTCCAAGGCGTCGTGTCAGATTCTTCTATCCATAGCTTCTGCATTGCAAAACCTGAGGATGACAGATATGCACATCTTCTCCAGAACTTCCCCAGCATAGTAAAACCCGATTATCACATCAAGAAAGTACGCCACACAACAGTGCATAAGATTGTCACCAAAGGTCAACCCGTCCGTGCACGGCCCCGACGCCTACCACCTTACAAGTTAGCCGCCGCCAAAGCTGAATTCGAAAATATGATGCAGCTGGGCGTAATACGGCCGTCCAACAGCACTTGGGCTTCGCCACTGCACATGGTGGCAAAGAAGGATCATGACTGGCGTCCGTGTGGTGACTATCATGCTTTGAACAACGCGACCGTTTTTGATCGCTACCCCATCCCCCACCTACATGATTTCTCCCTTACCTTGCATGGGAAGACCATATTCTCAAAAACGGGCCTAGTTCGCGCTAACCATCAAGTACCTTTCGCGCCGGAAGACGTCGCAAAAACGGCGACAATAACTCCTTTCGGACTGTTTGAGTTTCTCCGAATGCCATTTGGACTCAAAAACGCGGCGCAATCGTTCCAGTGATTCATGGATCAGATTACGCAAGGTCTCAATTTCGTTTTTGTTTATATCGATGACGTCCCGATAGCAAGTGCTTCCCAGGAAGAACACTTCCAACACCTTACCGGTTTGTTCGAACGTTTTCAGCAATACGGGGTAGTTATCAATCCAAACAAATGCATCTTCGGGGTTTCTTCGCTAGAGTTTCTGGGACGTTGCACAGACGCCCAAGGTATAAAACCTCCTAGCGATAAGACTGATGCAATACACTGAACCCGATTCAACAGAGAAACTCCGTTTCCTTGGCATGTTCACCTTCTACCGACGTTTCATCCCACACTGTGCCTCAATTCTCCAGCCTCTGGCGGATCTGCTTAAGGGCAGCCAAAAGAATTTCCGTCTCACCGACGAAGCATGACAAGCTTTCCATAACGCCAAAAAAGCATTATCACAGGTAGTCATGCTTTCGCATTTGAATCCTAAACCAGAGACACGCTTGATCCTCTGCACAGATGATTCCCAGTCTGCAGTTGGAGCCGTCCTACAACAAAAGCCTGACGATAAGATGCTTCCACTTGCTTTCTTTTCCAGGAAGCTAGAGCCATCCCAAACAAGAAACGGTACCTTCGGAAGGGAACTCCTATCCGTCTACCTTGCGGTCAAACACTTTAACCGTCCGCTACGAGGGCGTGATTTCACCGTCCTCACCGATCACAAACCATTATGTTATGCGTTCCTAACAGCATTAGATAGGCATTCGGCAAGAGAAGCAATAAAACTGGATTATGTCTCGCAGTTTTCTACAGATATCCAGTTCGTCAAGGGTAATGCTAACGTTGTCGCCGATTACTTGTCTTGCATTGATGTGAACCTTCTAACACAGCCCTTCATCGAGCCCAAAAATATGGCAACATTACGGGAGAACGCCCCTGATCTCCCGGCTAACCAGACGAATTCAACTCTTGTTCTCAAAGACGTTCCATTACCCCTATCCTATGCTACCATTGTGTGTGATACATCTACTGGTGTGCACCGTCCTTTTGTTCCATTAGCCTGTCAAAAAGCTGTATTTCAGCATTTACACTCTCCATCGCATCCAGGTGTGCGTGCCACGGTTCGACTGATTAGCCAACGTTTAGTGTGGCCTAACATGAATGTGGATATCAGAAGATGGGCACGGGAACGCTTGCATTGTTAACGTTCAAAAGTAGACCAATATACGATCACTACACCTCAACAATTCCAATTTCCTAACCGACGTTTCCAGCATGTTCATACACATCATGTGAGACCTCTTCCAGCATCCAGAGGATTCACCCACATACTAACAGCCATCGACCGTTTCACCAGACGGACTATCGCTTGCCCTATAAGTGATACTTCGGCTGAGAATATCGCCTCCGTTTTCCTCAACCTCTGGGTTTCAAGCTCTGATGCACCCTCTACACTCACTTCTGATAGAGGTTCACAATTCCAGTCGACCTTATTCCAAGAGTTCACTCGACTCCTCGGAGTAAATCACATACGAACCACAGCTGATCATCCACAAGCGAATGGCCTAAGGAAGAGATTTCACCGTCAACTGAAAAGCTCGCTGATGGCACTGCGTGACAGTACTAAATGCAGTGAATTCCTTCCAATCATCCTACTTGGAATCCGAACCACTGTGAAAGAAGACTTAGGATGTACCCCAGCTCAGCTAGTATACGGAACGAACTTGGTCTTGCCAGGACAGCCGGCGAACCCACAGAATTTATAGGAAACCAACATCTCTACGTTTGCTGAAAACCTCGCTCAACGTACATCACTTATACAGCCCACACCACCTCGCACTAGCGACCGTCGTGAACAGCTGGATAAGCAGCTGACGTCCTGCAAGTTTGTTTTTGTTCAGATCGACGGGGTTAGAAAAGGTTTACAGCCCCCACATGAAGGACCTTTCCTAGTGACTAGTCGAGCTGAAAAATAATTAACGATAAACAAACAGGGTAAACAAGAGACTGTAGCCCTCGATCGACTCAGGCCAGCTTTCGTGGCTGATGAAGCCTGGGCGAAACAGCCGCCACTTCAGAGTAAAACTTCATCTGCCACCACGCCGCCACCAATCCCCTCCCGCGGGCAGACTTCTCCCATTCCTTCGTGCAGTATACGTAGCGGCCGGCAAGTTGTCAAACCCAAGCGTTATGTACATTTCATTAACTGATATTGTCCCCATTTCCAATTTGAAGTATTTTATCATCTTGCACCAAATTTATTCATCAATACACGTGCCGACCATTACTATTATTTTTTACATGCAACGCATATGTCTCACCTCTTTATATCAATATATATCACATTTTACTGTTGTTCGTAAATCTTTCAGGAAATACCTATATTTGCGAATTATCTTAAGCAGTGCCTATAAATATTCGCATTAATTTTGCTTCGCCACTAATAGGCTTCTGAACAACAGCCCTAGACATATGTAATTTTCATCAACCGATACATGCTCTTTGGCTCGGCCCTGCGTGCATATTTTTTCTTTCTACCGTACGGTTCCCCTAGAATTTTAAGAGGGGGAGCTGCGTGAAGACCGCATTGAATTGTATATAAACCACTTTAACTAAAAGCAATATTCCCTTTTCATCGTTTTTTTACACATCCTGTACATTCTTCCTAATACTTGTAAAAACGAATGTTGTTTATATACACTTTTTTGGCTGAAGCGGTAATTATAGTTTCTTGCTGCTGCTAATCGTTGAAATATAATATGCTTCTAACTATTCCGGCTTCTGCCTCCGTCACTATTACCTTTCGTGCATACTAACTGATTGTCCTAGGATTTTACAGGACCTCCCATCCTACTTCCAAATATTGCAACAATCAAGCTGACCAACGACCACTGCGGAGAGCCAACAAATATCGCCTTCTGATCTCCGGAGTATCCTAAAATTGTAGTGGACAATACCGAAGAGATAACTTCCAAGTAACCAGTGATTATCTATAACATTGACAATATTATTTGTGCTATAACGTATAACTTTTCAGACATGTGTGTCATAAAATCCATTTTTCTTGTAGATTATATGTAGTGTGTTATTGGGGTCCACTACACATCACATGTTTCAGACAGTCTTTGTCTTCTCATTACGCTGTTTAAATCGATGTATGTTGAAGATCTCAAAGATCTGTAAAGTGTTTTGAGTGATAACAATGGGACACCTTGAGTACCATATTAAACGGAATACGATGGCACTACGTGCGTGTAAGCGCTACTGGGGAATTTTGGCACCCTATCAGCCTGGCTGTCGTTGGAATATATGAATACAACTGTGGCTAATAGCGTTAGTGGGGAAGTATAGTTTCTCAAGGTGCTGACCTTATTAACACCACAGAGAAGATTTTCAGTCCTCAGATAACAAACTGCAAATATGTTCCTGAATATTTCCTACATATCTACTGGATTACCGTTAGCTTTGTTGTCGCTAATGAGGGGCGGGACGTCTCATCCTATGCAGTTTGATCACTTCTTGTGGAGTGCGAACAGGTTGTATACTCTAGATGAACTAGCTAGCGCATTACTTTCTTCACTCTTCATGCTGACATCACAGTTGTGCAAGACAGGGTTGAGAAAACTGAAAATCAACGAAGCTTCATGGAGGTCATGGTGTCTGTACTGACTCGTCGACAGATTGCATAACTTTTTAAAAGCACTGCAAGATGCGTTGGGCTTGCCGTTCGTAGGCACGTTTCTAAAATCTTTCAGAGGAACGAAGGTATCAGGAGGGGTTTTAGACGTGTGGTATAGTACACTAGGGGCTAATTTATGGTCTGTGGTAGTGAAATATGGCTCTCAGTCAATGCATCTGATCAGTGGACACATTAGCCCCAGTTCATCCTACCATGGTCACTATATAATATTTGTTACGGAGTAGAAGTATCAACGGGCGTGGTAGTTTAAGGAAGTGGTAATGAACATAGTACTGTTTTTTGATCATTTCCTATGAACTTGGAGCCCATATTTGTCCAAAGGAGAATCATATTATGGTAAAATATCAGGTCCCGTATGATGTCACCTCTCATAGAAGTGGTTATCATTGCAGCAAAAATCATGTTTTACTACTATTTGTCCCTTGAGTTCCTAGTGGAACATAGGGCTTCAGTAGTACGTCTCCAGTGCACTCCATTCTCTGCAAACTTTTGAACCTGGTTCCACGACTGGCCAGAAACCCTCGTTTCTTCCTCATAAGATCTTCTCCTGTCACCCTCGGAAGCCCAACTCGCCCACTCAAGGGCCTGGCGCGTGATGTCTCCAGTTGACCTTCTCAGTGTATGTCCGACCCATCTCCGCTTCCTTCTGCATATTTGTTGAGTGATAGGTTCTTGGTCGCTTCGTTGCCAGCCAGCCGGAGTTTCTTGTTGCTTATTCTTATTATTCTAGCCATCTGAACTTCAGTAACGAGCCAGCGAAGGCAGTTGTTGATGAAAGTCTGTAGTTTGTTGCAAATGCTTTTCTTAACGCGCCAAGTTTCTGAACCATATAGAAGCACTGACTTGACTGATATTAGTGTTGAAAATCCGGATGTTTTTCACGCTTCATTCTGTGTGCAGTGCAGAAGATCTCCACACTGGTTTCAGGTTAATGAACGTCTGTCTTGCTTTTCCGATCCTGGCTGCTTTTACGTCCTCATCTGTGCCACCTGTAGTCGAAACGGTGCTGCCTAGATAGGAGAAAGAGACCACTTCCCTTAAGCTCCTCCCGTTCATGATGATTGCAGCTTGTTGTTGTTGTCAGTGGGGGTGGTTGAGTATCTTCATCACCTCTATCTTCTCTACGTTCACCTGAAGTCCCATCTTCGCTGCCTCACCTCTTCTGTCAACTTGTTAGTTTTCGCCTATAGATCTTCAAGTTTGTGCAACAAGACATTAGACGTAAGTCATCGGCGAAATCTAAACCTTCTAGGTTCTTTTCCACGGTCCACTCAGCGTATCCCCCTCCTCTCGCTCCTCACTGTTTGTTGCATAACCCAGTCCACCACACTCAGAAATATCATCGGTGATAGTAGGCGGCAACCTTGTCTTACTCCTTCCTGTCTTCACTTCAAAGGCATCACTAAGCCTTCCATTGTGAATTACTTGACATGTGGCACCCTCATGCAGTTGTTGAATGAGGCTGATAGAGGTTTGTGACATTCTGTAGTGTTGAAGCAGTTGTCCGCCAAATTACTTCTCGGTCAACGCTGTCGAAGCAAGGCCTTTTCAAAGTCGATGAAATTGAGGTGAAGATCCAGTTGGCTCCCATTCTTTACCCTGCTCTATGATTGTGCGAAGAGTTACAATACGGTCCGTACATGATTTGTACTTCCCGAATCCAGCCAACCTGTTCCGGTCGTAGGTTTGAATCTGGCGCGTTCTTCAGCCTCTTCAGGGTGATGCGGCCCAATATTTTGCTTGCGTTGGTCGGACAGGAGTGGAGTATGATTCCGCGCCACTTCTTGCAAACCCTGGGGCCTCTCTTCTCTGGAAGTTTGCCAAGGTAGCCCTCCTTCCAATCAATGGGAAGGTACCTTCCCTTCCTTCCACACCTTCTGCAACAGTGGTAAAAGTGAGAGTGCCCGCTGTTGTCCCTGTGTCTGTTCTCAGTGCTTCTGACGGGATTCCATCTGGTCCTACTGCTTTCCCACATTTCAGTAACTTTGTGGCATTCAGGATTTCGACTTTTGTTGGAGGATTTGTGTTCACTTGTAGTTCTGTGGCTGCAGGTGGTATTTCTGGACGGAGTTCAGGTTGTGATTGTGATGGTCGATTCAGCAGCTTTGTGAAGTGGCCGGCCCATTGTTTCCCTTGTTTCTCCTCTTTGGTGATTAGATTTCTTACATCATCTTTTGTTGGTTTTATCCTTGTTGATCCCCTCCCTGCCAGATAATAACCTGTTTATCTGATACAATATTGTCAGGTCTGTGTGTATCCTACCGGCCTGCAGCCTGTTCTGTTTCACTTGCCAATGTGTCGTGCAAGTGTCTTTTGTCTTTCCATACACTCTTCTTCACTTCTTTGTCCAGTGTAGTGTTTTTTATGTTGTACTCAGTTCCTTTTCTCGTCGCTGAGCATCCTTGCACTGCATTGGTTTATCTTCTGCCTCACCATCACCATCACGGTCTTCCTCTCCCTGCTTTATCAGCTTCCATGTGGAGGTCTTGATGACTGGCTGCCGTGAAGATTTTCTTAGTGATTTCGTCCTTCAGTTTCCGAGTGTTGAACTTCAATTGTGGTCTACCACCAACTTCTGTGAAGGCTTTTAACTTGTTGATTTGGAAGGCAGGTTCCTTGCACTAGATGGTGAGTGGTCTGAGCCGACATCTACTCCTCTTCTTGACCTCGTGTCAAGTAGGCTGACTGCGTCTCCACTTTCGTGAGATTGAGATGAAGTCGATCTGATTTTTAGTGTAGTGTGTCCTGGTGTCTGGTGAAATCAAGTACATTTGGCTTTGTGGATATCCTTGTGATTGAACACACTGCCTGACTCCAATCACTAAATCGTCGAATGCACAGGATTCTGCAAACAATTCTCCATTCTCGTTCATCACCTCACCGAGAGCTTCTCGACCCATGGTTAGCTAGTTCTCTTCCTGTGCTGTCCCCTCCCAGTTTGGCGTTCATGTCGCCCATTAGAATTTTGACGTCACCAACTGAGGTCTTGTTCAGTGCTGATTGCAGTTGTTTGTAGAATTCCTCCTTTTCCTCTTGCTCTGCATTATTTGTAGGTGCGTAACGTAGCATTGTATGATTGTGACCTTCCTTCCTTTTGAGTTGAATCTTGCTGTCATGATCACGATTGTTGAGGAGATTGGTTCCCACTGCATGAGGGCCTTCGATGCTCTTCAAGGAGACATCATGATAGCCGCTCAAAACTCAGTGTGCTGGTGGTTGTCGTCCATTCCTTGTCTTCTTTCTTCCCACTTCCTAATATGGGTAGGGAATGTTTTATTCAGGTGTTTATAAATTCATTTAACTTTTGTACGTAGGTTCTCTGTACATAAGCGAATACCTGGTTCAAAGTCCTCTATTTTTTCTATTCCCTATTGTTATCTTCGGCTTCGCTTTAGTTTCCACAACCTTTGTTAGCACCTCCTTCCTATTCCCATAGGCTTACCTTTAAACAGTTGGTTTTGGGTGCTTCAACAAGTAATTTTTGTTGTCAGTACAATAAACTCACCTACATGCATCAAGGTTGATACACATCTGCGTAGTATTTTCGTGCTCCCGTTTCAAATTTTGCCTGGCGCTTGGCTTTGTTGTTTATTTTTCAGGTTTACGTAACGAGTGTTCATTCGTATGGGATCCTGTTAACCGCATTTTTGAGCGCGTATCACGCCACCATAACTTGACGACGAACGTATGCAATCCAAGGCCACGCCTGTACCACCAGCCTTATATTTAAGAATATTGGAAGATTCAGACTAGCCGAATAATTCCGGATTTCGGACTGAGCTTGCTTCACTTTGACGAACACTTATGTTTGCGTTAGTCCCTTTTATTCTTAGTTGTCTGCGAAGCATAGATGTTCCTTCTGTAGAAGCATCTTATATATGCCGTGAATTATGGTGTCTAATGTATCACCTTATATTGTACACAACAGTCGGTTCACATCACCAAAATGATCGAACCCGTACACTGGTATGTTTTCATGTAACTTGTGTTATATGAAATACATCATTGTTATTATTGTTTTTGATCATTTCCTGTGAAGTTGGAGCCCACAACTGTCTAAAGAGGAATTATATTAAGGTAAAATGTCAGGTCCAGTGCTGTCACTTCTTATAGGGATGGTAAAATGTTTCGGACCCAGCTGATTGAATAACTGAATCCCATTTTATTTCAGGCAGGTTAAACTCATTGCATATGATCCGTGACAGGATGCAAGCTCTAGAGCCATGATTATTAGAATCTTATGGTTAATAAAGGTACCAGGTGCTGTGTAAACACATCCCACCAGTGCTGTAACGTTCCTGTACAATAATAATATTATATTTCATACAACATAAGTTACGCGAAAACAAGCCAGTATACAGGTCTGATCATTTTGGTAATGCTAACTGACTGTTATGTACAGTGTGAAGCTATATATTGGACACCGCTCTTTCCGGCACATAAAAGATGCGTCTAGAGCAAGAGCGTTAATGCTTTGTAGACAGCAAAGAATGAAACAGATAAACACCAGCATAATTGTCCATCATACCGAGGCAAGCCCAGTTCGAAAGTAGGTAAAATTCGGTCATTGCTTGAATCTTCCAATATTTTTGAAGGTAGGGCTGGTAGTACAGCTGTGACCATGAGCTTTATGAGTTCGTCATAAGGTCTAGATAACACAGTGCACGCTGACAAATTAAACTACCAGGATCCCATATGGATGAAGGACTGGTTGGGTAAACCTGAAAAATGAATAACAAAAGCCAGCAGCGGACGAAATTCGGGACAGCAGTACAGAAATACTTCGCAAAAGTACATCTACCTGATACTCCAGGTGAGTTCATTGTACTGACTGCAAAAGTTACTTGAGTTATCAAACCTACTGTTTATAGATAAACTTATGGGGAAGAAGATGAAGGTGCATATAAAAGTAGTGGAAACTAAACTGAAGCCGAAAATATCACTATGGAATAGAGAGAATAGAAGATTTTGGACCAGGTGTTCGCTTATGTGTAGAAAACCTATGTTCAAAAGTTTAGTGAAGTTATAAACATTTGAATAGGACTCATGCTTTTTGTCGTAATGGTAACCGCTCTTCATACAGTCATGAGGGAGGGATGATCATAGTGTTGCCTGTTGAGTGTTACCATATCAGGACTATAGAGACAATATGGTGGTGCATGGTGAGCTGAGCCAGTAGACCTAGGGGACTTTTTTCGGTAACCTCACTCTTTGTACCATTATTTTGTCGTCATGAGTACAAGAGCCGTAGGTTTCATAAAGATACCGCCATAGAGGCAAGGATAATTAAGGTTTGTCTCCCGACCATCATGCCTCTTGGTCAGTCATCACTACCTTCGCGTATTTTCACGTTATTTTTTCAATAGTTTTGTGCTATGCTCAACACAGTTTATGGTTACGAGGATATTTCCAGCTCACTGTCAGCTGGCTAAGACCGTACATACACTATTGACCCAATCGCACCTTGGTATGTACCACACGTCAGGCAACACTTATGACCACTATACCTCTACTCATGCAATTGTCAAGCTGCATCTATCACGCAAAACTGACTTGTACTACTGCACAGCGCAAAAACTCCTAGCTTGTTACAAAGAAAAAAGGGAACGGTGGGTGGAATGTTTAGTTGCAGGAGGGGTTAAGTGTAGCTGAACTATGGCAGCATTGAGATTAGGGACAGTAACTAGCATTACGTACGGTTACCACAAATTTGCACAGAATATTACTCAAGTCAACAAAAATAACTCACCCTTTGATAAATTTTTGGGTGGTTGCACCGGATTATTGCGTATTTGACTCCAGATATTTGGTGGGCCAATAAGGAACATGTCTATGTAGTGTACATTAAAAATCCTGCGTACTCCAAGTTCATTGGGGTATTGGTCCAAGGTCGACTGAAACTGAGACATGGTCTTGCAGCTTTGGACATCATGCGGCAGTCTGTTCAAAATGTCAGCGTAACGATTTGTGAAAAATGAGGGCTTCAGCTGTTCGCACCCATATGGTAGTGTGGCTAGGCAGTCTTGGTCTCTAGGATTATAGGGTTTTTTGCCAGCAAACTTTGCTGTATCCAAATCAGTAGTCACGTCATGGTGTGGGACCTTATAGAGAATGCTGGGGTTTAACTTTATTCGCCTTAACCACATAGGCTCTAACCGATTGGCATGACATCTGCCCTTGTATGAATTACCCGGGGAAATAAGTCTGTTAAGGTGTCTTTGGGTTTTCTCTATTTTCTGATTGTCACTGGACCGCAAGCAACTAAGTATGATAGGACAGTATTCCGGCAGTGGTCGCACGCACATCTTATATAGAATCAGTTTAGTCTCATTCAGGCGAAAATTCCGGTGAATGAGGCCCACTAGGCGGCGTGATTTGGAGCACTGTGCCGTTGCTTGTTCTGCGAAGGAAAGGTCACTGGAGTACCCTATTCCAAGGTCGCAAACACTTTTGAGCCATTGGAGTGCGATGTTGTTCAGTCTAAGGTTAGTTAGCACGCTTTGCTCGCCGAAGAGCATAAAGCCGGACTACTGTGTATTCAGGGGTAGCAGCCACTTGTCACACCATTTTTGTAGCTTGTCGAGGTCGTTTTGTTTGGTGGTATTGATCTCCTACGTTGGTTAGGGTAAAAAGTGTACACCACTTTCAAGTCATCTGCAGAGAGGAAGGTTTTCCCTGATTGAAAGCAGGCACATATACCGTTTATATACATTACAAAGAGAGGGGGTCCGAGAATGGAGCCCTGGATAACTCCATTGGGGATATTTTTGGGAGGGGAACAATGTGAGCCTGTTTTGACAACATGGATACGGTTCGGCAGAAATGAGCCGATCCAGCCATGCAATTTGCCACTTATTCCGAATGAACTCAATTTCCGGAGGAGTGAGGGGTGATGCCTTTTATCAAAAGCTTTGGTGAAATCGAAATAAAGAGAGACAACCGCGTTTCCATCGTCTCTACGGCCGATTACGTGTTCGAAGAATTCTAGGTGACACGTGATACGAGATTTCCTAGACACAAATCCATGCTGCGAGGAATTCATATGTTTGTGACCTGAAAGGTGAGAAAAGATGGAGTTTCTCACTACTTTCTCCATTATACGCGAGAGGACGGATGTTATGTTACTGAGGCGGTAATTTTCCGAGCAGAGTCTGTTGCCTTTTTTAAAGCACGGAGTAATATGACTAGTCTTCTATAAAACTGGGACTGTTCCCGAGTTTAGGGACAGGCTGAATATTTTCGCTAGTAATATGGGGAGGTCCGCGCCACCGCTTTATTGAAAATCTCAGGTATCCCATCTACTCCCCCACTATTTGTTATTATTATTAGTCCCTTGCGTTCCTAGTGGAACATAGGGCTTCAGTACCACGCCTCCAGTGACCTCTGTTCTCTGAGATCTTTTGAACCTGGTCCCACGACAGCCCAGAAGCTCTCATTTCCTGCTCGCACGACCTCCTCCATGTCACCCTCGGACGTCCAACTCGTCGCTTCCCATGGGGATTCCACTCGAGTACCTGGCCTGACGCGTGATGTCCTCCGTCGGCCTTCTCAGTGCATGGCCAATCCATCTCCACTTCCTCCTGCATATTTGCTGCGTGATAGGTTCTTGGTTGGTTCGTTCCCAGAGTTCCTTCTTGCTTATTATTTCTGGCTATCTGATCTTCAGCAGCGAGCGTAAGCAGTTGTTGATGAATGTCTGTAGTTTATTGGAAATGCCTTTCGTGATGCGCCAAGTCTCTGAGCCATACAAGAGCACTGACTTCACGGTGGTGTTGAAAATCCGGATCTTCTTCCGCATGCTGAGTGCAGAAGATCTCCACACTGGTTTCAGGCTAATGAACGCCTGTCTTGCTTTTCCGATTCTGACTTTGACGTCCTCGTCCGTCCCGCCTGTAGTTGAAACAGTGCTTCCTAGATAAGTGAAGGAGGTTACTTCCTTCAAGTTTCTCCCGTTGACTGTGATTGGGTTTGTTGTTGTTGATGGTGGTGGTGGTGCGGTATCTTCATCACTTCTGTCTTCTCTATATTCACCTGAAGTCCCGTCTTCGCTGCCTCTTCTATCAACTTGTTAGTTTTTGCCTGCAGATCTTCAAGTTTATGTGACATTAGGCATAAGTCATCGGCGAAATCCAAGTCTTCTAGGTTCTTTTCCGTCGTCCAGTGTATCCCCCTCTTCTCGCTGCCTACTGTTTGCTGCATGATCCAGTCCACCACAATAAGGAATATCATGGGAGATAGTAGGCACTCCCCCACTAAGAGCGGGTTTAAGTGAGTTTATTGCGTACGTTGCTTAGGCTAAACTCAACTTCCGAGATTCTGTGTTCCAGTGTCACTGAGTGTAGCGAGGCTGCGATTACAGCTGGTGAGAGAAAGGCTAAACGTTTCGCTCGGTATACCATATATCTCTGTGGCGTTTGCAACAGTCTTGTTGCCTACTTTCAACATATTCAGCATGTCAGATTTATTAGAGTTTCTTTTTAAGAGAAGTGGCAAGCGGACTAGTTCTATTCGCATGTTTCAGAATTTTATTCTCAGTAAGGGTTTCACCTTTTCTCCTGTGAACTTTCAGGTCACTGAAAACGGTATGGATACTAAGAATCGCAGAAAAGTCATGTGATGCGAAAAACTTTTTTCGCAGTTTCCTTGGTTTCCTCCCGAATATGATAGGTATGTAGTCTTTGATGTTAATATGCAACTTTTGTGTTTTATTTGGGGCTACGGAGTCGAGACAAATGTTTAAATTGAGATAGAAGCTTGCAAGAGAGTTGTCCAGATCATCGGATGAAAAGAACTCGTCCCAGTCTAAACAGTGTTTCAGGTATTGTGAGCTTGGTTAACCGACGCCAACAAAACTTCTGCGAACGAGTGTTGTAGGCCTCAGTTATGTGGGGCGCACCTACATGGTGCAAAGAGTTGACAGACTACAACCTTGTGGTCACTTCCCGGGAATTCGGTGCTAGTATGCATGGTGAATGGTGGTGCGTTGTTTAAAAAAATTAGGTCAGGTATATTATATCGTCAAGCACAGCTGTTAACAATCTGAACCCATCCATTGCTTTCTCAGGTTTGAAAGAATGGCTTGAAACGAAATGGTCCATTCAGTGTCTCCCATTGATACCCGGCATACTAAAATCACCACCTACTACTGTACAAGTTGGTAGGGATGATAGAAGCTTGAATATCCCGTCGATATGTTCATCGACGGCAGGTTCAGCATGCGGTGACCCATATAGGCAACCAACAGTAATTTTGTAATGTTGGCAGGTGTTGATATTCACGGATACTGCATCATCTAATAGGTCCCGACCCAAAGGGAAGGCATTCGAAGATGAAAAATCAGAGCGAACATTGACGATGCGACCTCCACCTTTAGAAGCACTGCGGTCATTACGATACAAATTGTAATTATCTAACGCCAGACTGAGATTTGAGGTATCTGGCGTACACCAAGTTTCAGCGATTAAAATGCAGCATGGTTTGGTCAAGTAAGCCAGACTTTAGATGATTTAGCTTATTGAAAATTAAACGTGAGTTAAGCAGAAGAACGGAGAATTCTGATGGGGCCATAAAAAGATTTAGGTCATTAGTGAGATGGAATAAAGGTGTTCTTTCCTGGTCATCACTCGAGTTAACGGGATGTGGGGTGGGAAATGCCGGGATGAAGGCAAGTTCCTTAGCGTTACATGCCGGCAACACTGGGTAGCCTCAGACAGTGACCGACCATTTATTGGCCTAGGGGATGGAAAGGTGTCACCATAGTATTTCCGCCACCAAATTGGCTGCTGGCTATAGCCGATGGCAGCTGACTCGAGTACGCCACCATCTGCATGGCTAGAGGTGCTATTATTTTGCAAAGCCCGAAAAAGATGGTTTTTCCCGGGGGGTTCCAGAGAGTAGATTCTTCATAGAACGCTGGATAGGTGTTACTTAAGCTAGCTTTAATGTCAAAGCTAGGGTGGGTATGAGGCCCCTTATTCAGGGCGCTCAAGTGGATTGTTTTGGGTTTATTCACGTTGGGTTGTGAGCTAAAGTAGGTTGGTGGTGCACCAGGGTTATATTCCTGGGTAGACGGAAACTGTACAGTGGGACGTGGTGAGAAAAACCTATCATTATTTCTTGAAACCTTATTACCCAGTTTAAGTGGCTTGGGCTGTCTGTGGTGGTACTCTTTACTCGCGCTTCCACAACTGAACGCCTGAACCCTATTATAGCTAGATGAGATCGTCATATTTCCTGTTTCTGGGCAGGAAGGGTTTTAATGGTTATCTTTGTATGGGAATCAACCAACTTGAGTGAGATTCATGGCGCTATGTGCCACCAGGCGATTGGGGGTTCTTAATTTTGCTGGGTAGCATTGTTTGTTGTTAAAACGTTTGGATTTCCACGACGTTTTGCTTAGGGATAATGCATTCAGCAACAAAGTCGAAGAAGCTGGTCGTACAGACTGGCCTACCTGTGCGGTATGAACGGACTGAATGACTTGGGATCCCTGTGGTTCATCACTAAGATTTGTGTTGTCATCTAGGTCTATGGATATTATATTAGTGCATGCTGGCGGTATGGAATCAGCATTTCTTATGCTCCTTGTTGTATTTGTAAGTCCTTCACTGGTAACTGGGGTGTAAAGATCAGTGAAGTTCTAGTTAGCCTGTCACCCTCAAAACTCGTTGACTGCATTCCACTCCCGGTATCTCGTGGTTTTAGCGAAACTTGAGAGGTCAGTCCGCCAAGGAATTTCCATGTGCGATGCTGACAAGAAGTTAGGTCAGGAGATGTCTTAACCTTGTTGTATGGTGTTGTGGATGCTATAATTCTCTGAGAAGTGTTTTGCATTGCACGGCAAGTTAAACTGAAATAAAACAGGACATGGGGACCCAATTGTTCTTTTCCTTAGGCGACGAACATTACAAGCTGAGTTAGTCAAGCCGCATGCTTGTAAACAATCAGTCTTAACTAGCTCCAGAGGGGATTGTCAGGGATGTTGAAGACTACTGAATTGTAGGAGGATGGCATTCGGTTGCTTACCTCACCGGCTACAAAGTCAACCAATCTCTCGCATTTCATTGAACTACCGAGCGGGAAGTCACTTTTCGGTTCTAACAAATCCATCAGAGGGAGGAGATATTCCATTTTCAGCTACCTCTGAGATTTCTAGAACATGGGACTTAACTTTATTAACATCACTGTAGATGTCAGTCATAGGGTCTGGTAACTTAAGTGACGGACAGCAATCGCTGGTGGAACTTCTAACCTTAGGCGATAGATCAGATAGTTTTAGCCTTTTGGCGCTAATACTCTCATTTCTACGGAGGCTACTGACACTTGTTTTCGTTCTCAGAAAAGCGAGCAAGAAGCGTTAAAAATATAAATAATGCTATTATGTTAGACAAATAGTTAACTAGTTGAATAATAACAGATATTAGGCATCGGTTAACTTCAACAGAGTAGTGGGTTAGGCAATAACAATAACTCTCCTTGCTAGCTTATAAGTACTTTTCAATAAGTGGGTGATAATCCAACTGTCTGCTACCTTGAAGTCGGGATGGATGTAGGTAACTTCGACGTTTGAAAGACGGGTTCAGGGCTTCTTTTCGTTACCTGCGGTCTGAGGTCTGCAGAATTTAGAGGGAGATATGTGCACCCTTAAAAGATTCAGCCTTTTCCAGAAGGCAGATAGCAACCAGAAGCAACAGAAACGGACGGAATTTCCTTGAACAGGAGAGAAACGAGAGGCTATGTCAGGTTGACCTAAAGAGAGTCACTTATCCCCTCACGGACCATATTTTTTAGATCCGAATACAGTGAGGGTGTTCAGAAAGTACATCAGGCAACCTGTCTCTTCCTTGTTGCTCAAGTTACACTGGAATTATGTGAAACTAACAGTTCTTGTCTCTTCAGCTGGTATATTTACTTGGCACCAAGACCCGGTGATACTCATTACAGGCAGTCTAACCATAGGTGGAATTCCTCTTAATACCAATAATTTGCTCGAAAAAGACCTTGGGTTTGTGGTGACGATGCAAAAGTGACAAGAGTGTCAAACTTTCTGGTTCTCTAAATACACCAAGGGGCAGCTCAGTATCACTTGATTGAGCATGGTCTGGTGACGTTGCATCACAAAATGTAACTGCAACTTTGATACTTGTAGTTGTGAAGTTATTAAATGTCCCATTGGTGAGTCAACCGCCGGGTGGTTTGAAGTCGCACCATCTTCATTGAAGGAGGAAGGAGGGATATCTTTGTTTAAGGCATCCGACGCGCACATCATATCCATATATGTAGGGTCCGACCCAATCCAAATATGGCCCTCAGCGTCGGTATCGCTTTCAAAGGGGGCGGTTAGTCTTGTTTCTGCCCGTGACGGGTGCGCAGGGCCGGTGGCGCTAATTATAAATAAATAATAAATGTTTTATTCTCATGTTAAAAAAAGGATTTTAACATGAGAAGACAGTTTACAGGCTTCATCACGTTGATACATCTCAAAATATCTACAAGGCTTGGCCGTGAGTGGTACTGACGGAATGTCATTAAACTCAATTTTTAAAAAACTGCCGAAGGTCCTGCTAGTTGTGAAATGAACGAGGAAATATTACTTTACAGCGTACATAGGGTGTTAAAGTTTAGATAATAGTAAATGTCGCCTTCATTTAACAGGCTCAACATGAGGGATCCCAGTTTACAAGCACCGTCAAATTCATATCTTTTGAAAGTATCTAGTATTAAATAATTTACATACCAAGTCATTAGTGATCATAATCTTATTGAAATTTGCTGAAATTCATGAGACGGATATGGATTGCCATCTCCCATCACATAGATAGGTTCCATTATCAATATCAAAAGCGCGCGGTGTTCAAAGTTTGCGTTGTAACCAACCGATGTTGTTAGTCCATTCGCATAGTTTGCTGATTAGCAATATAGTAGTTTATTACTTAGAATGGCTTTCATTTTTTAGTTTTCTAACCACAAAGGACCCATTTATACAATCTGGAGTGTCAATAAAGTGTCCACAGTTATATAACCAACGTGTGGGGCTATATCAATGCATATCCGGAACACCATGTTACTTTTAAAGGTAATATAGATTTATTCTACTGGGAACTCTTGTTGTATTGGATAAAAATAGGTGTTGAAACAGTCAATAGTCCATAGACTTCGAGCATCTTTTGTATTAGCATAGGCGGCATCATTCGAGAAGTGTATTTGATGCATAGTAATTTTTGTATGAAAAGGTATCTTAGTTCAGAGTATTAAAAAATGTCTAGTGTGGAGCCTTTGCAGGTAAGTGACGTCTTGAGCCAATATATAAGTTGGTCTCGGGTTTAATCATCCGTTCAGAATGCCTCTGCTACTAATACTGTTGGGAATGGTCAGACGGTTCTTTGCAAGAAAAATCATGACGAGTAGGCGAGTTAATCTTGAAGATGATCCAGAATTCGCGAAAGAGTGGGAGTAGTCCAATAGTTGGAAGATTCATTAAACCGGTTGCGTATTCGTACTTCTCAAGGTCGCCCGGGTTGGCTGCATCTTTTCTATTGCTTTGCGGAAGCTGAGATTAGTGGCTTAGAATGAGGGCTGAGCAATCCCCAACAGTTTTTGGTCAAGGATGAGGAGGATGGGGATGTATTGGACGGAATTTTGTCGTTTTTGTGGTCCATGTTAGTTTCAGTTTCGCGTTGCCTTCCTTACCAGTGAAAATCCCCATTACAAGGCATATCGGGTACAGCTGGTTGAATGCTGTGTTGGAGGCTACCTCTCGACAGGCTAGTGCTACACAGTCGCTCAAGGTTCTTCCTCACGTCGTGCTTTGCTGATGTTCTATTGTGGGTGATGTAATATAATTGGTTCTCAGTGGTAAACTACAGGGTCGGATTGTTGAAGTCTGCTTAACGTCTTATTGTCAGTGGTGCTTATCTCACTATACTGAACCACTTTGGTGGAGCTGACGCTCACATAAAATGGCTTTTGGGGTCACTCCAGACTATTGTATGGTCTCTGCGCATGTCCTTACCATCTGAGTTCCATGAATGGACTGGTTTGTTGGTCGCATACTGGGCGGCTAACACCCTAAGTCATGGGCTTGCATGGGTTGTAGGCCCCGGGCTTTTATCAGACCGCAATGGGAGTGCTGTGACCCTTAGTACAGTGCAAGATTTTACTATGGGGCTTTCTAAGGGTAGGTCCAGATCTATAGCGTTCGGTGGTGGGGTCAAACAATGCATTTCGCAGTCATCCGTCTCCAATTTGATCGATGTGGCTTTCTGCTTGTTTTGTTCGCAGGGTTCTGGGAAGGTGGAACACTAGGCTCAGCTGCAGTGGACGAGGTGCTCACTATTTGAAATGTCAGCGGACCCACACACCAACCTCTGCGCCACTGTTTTATTAAGAACTATCTCTAGTGCTGTAAAAGGTAGTGTTGTTCGACCGGGGAGATTCTGCTTTGGTGAGTTTTTTTGCCTTCATATGCTTTAGGCTGAGAGCCTATGGGATAGCATCGGTCCTGCAGACTCTTTTTTAGTCCAAGACATTTTGCATGGATATCATGCGTTTTTGCTACCATAAGTAAAACTTTCTCGCACCATTTTCAAGTCTGTCGTGTCAGGGACGTGGGCTTTGTGCTTTAGTGCTAGTGACTTAGTCACTTCAGTGGTGATGAATTTTACCAAGTGGCCTACCCTGGTTAGTATTTTGGCACCAGTTTTATTGGTGAGTTTGTTATATGTCAAGATGCTCAGTGACAAGACGTTGCTAACCCGAGCTTTTATCTCCTCCAGCGGGCATGACTTCGGGAGCGATCATCTTATTTTCTTGCAATGTATTGTTGTATTTGGGGTCCTTTAGTTCAAGCATTTTTGCCCGCAGTTCATCTATAGGGGGCTTCAGAGAGATTAGCAATACAGTACCTAGTGACTGAAGTCTCGCTAGACATACAAAAGGCATGGCGCAACCATCGCGCTTTAAATCTACTGTAGCACTTTGCGTTATGGTCTCCTAGCCAAAACGATTGTAGGGCTGAGTATGACAGTGTTAGGCTGTCCACCATGGAAAACGTGGGGCCGAATGAGGCGTTAAGCGTGGGGTTTTGTGACATTTTTCACGCGCCCGGACGGATGATTTCTGGCCTTACATTTGGTCCTACATACGCTCTGGAGGTTTACTAAATGACTCGACCTTTGGCCCCACGTGCTGATTCTTGGCCCTACGGCTATCCATATGGGCTTTATATTTGCCCGACTGAAACAGTGGCCAAACGACTGACTCTATGTGCGCTACATTTTTCCTCACGTCAGATTCATGAACCAGTGCTAAGCCATTTGGTCGAACGAAACTGTTGACTGCACGTTGTCAAATGTTGGATCTGCAGGGTTACCCCTATCGTTATTAGCGCTGACTAGCTTAGGTAGCCTGGTGATATTTCTCTTACGTATAACGAAAGTATAGGATGGTTCGATTACGCGTTTTCAAGGGGATCAGCCTTTGATGTTGCGACACTTAGGCATGGTTCCCAGTCAACAGTTCTGCCGGGTCAAATGGGGTAAAGTTAGACCATGAATCTGATGTGAGGACAGATGTGGTGTACATTGGGTCAATCGTTTGGTCTTTGTTTCAGTCGGGCCTATGTGGCTAGTTTTAGGGCTAACAACCAACAAGTCGGATCAATCGTCGAGCAGTTTGTGAGATCTCCAGGTCGGGTGCAGAGCCAAATGTCCCGGACAAGGGGCTGGATGTAGAGCCACAAGCCGTCTGGCCAGACTGTTAGAGGTGCCTAGTTCATAAGGAAAACTAACTTATAGCACGGTCACATTATCATTGCAAAATTTGAATCCTACTTTCGCGCCGTTTAGACGTCGTACTACGCTACCTATTGTTGCCGTGGTTTAAGATACTAAACACTGATTGAGTCGCTTTACACTTTTACCGCTCTATTTTGTTTTCCTCAGCCAAGACCACCTGAGAATATATAAGCGACTGAGTTTTAAGCTACTGTGATTCGGTAGGATTAAATATACTTTCAGTCACATCATCTTCTGGTGTCAGCCTAGTATCGAGTTGAAAATTCATTGTTCGATCGTTAGCCGTATCATGATGGAGCATCGCATCGTTATACATACTGCGGATCATAAGACGGACGTTAGAAAAAATGTCAACCCAGGTTGCTGCGATGCTCTACAGATAATTGTATTCGTGCTGTTTTACACCCATTACCTGTGTTTAGCTGCACAACTGAAGTGGTGCTAGTCATTTGAAACCTGAAGTGCCTCAATGGAGACGTTAGGAGAGGAGTTGGTATCTAGCCATGAAATCACATTAAAACGTAACGCAATTTCTCCTGTGCCCTGATGTAATTGGAATAGCGCTGTAAGTTTTGGACTGCTGCTTAATCTGTGATTTGTGAAAGCACAAAAGCCACAGAGAAAATTCGACCAAGCCAAAGCCTGCCTTGGCGACCGATACTTGACCTGAAGACTGCCAGTACTCAAAAATCATTCACAGGCTTCTCAGGTGGTAGTCAGCATGCAGTGCGCACCATTTCCACCCAGTCGAGCATTTTTTGGTGGGCCTGCTGTGCAATGAAATATGCTGAAAGTACGTACCAAGGGGGTGAAAGAGAACGCTTCGTCGACCTTGAAACTGATGCTGATCACAAGCCTTTGCACGGGTGGATGGCAAAGGGAAACCTTGAGAATAATAACAGTATATTTCAAATAATGATCTACACAAACATGCCGTTTTTACAGGCAATATCTAATTGTTAGCTCCCTATTGAAGCCGTAAAAGTCTAGAAAGAAACAAATCACGGTCTTCTGGGCTAGGCGACTGTTTAGACATTGCTGCTCATAAATATTGGACAAAAGCGATATTGTTGAACAGCAGTGGTGAGAATCGGTGAGGGTATAACCTCTCCGTATGAGAAGCGGTAGTGATTCACGAAATCTATAGGGGTAAATCATGTTTGATAATAATTTATTCTTAAATTTACAGGTGCATATCGTTTTCGCAGGTACGGTTATTACAATCGGTGGTGGAAAGTCTTCGGCAATATTTTTTCTCCTTTAATTTTTTACCACCTTCTTTTCATCCCAGGAAGTGGAAGTCCCCAGTCTGACGGAAAGAAAATTTTACACCACGTACAAGTAGTGCCCTTTAAGTTAGATCTAGAGTTTTTGTTATACTTTTGGGTTGTCTGGCAGGAATTTAAGTCATGTCTAATGAACATGTAAAAGCACTCAAGAGGAGGGAGCAACTCAGCAAGTTCTTTCTCAAGAGGTAATGCTAGCCAAATTACTTAAGTGCTTTGAGTCGAAGGATCATATATATTGGTGGAAGTACCACAGCAGATTAAATTTATTTTTCAAGGGATATTCACCTCCAGGTCCATTGAAACATCGGCATATACTGTATAGACAATAACGAATAACACTGGTGACAGTATAACACCTACCTGATGAAACGATCCAGTTTTGTTTGTTCATGCTGAATTGGACATACGTCCACAGTAGCCGCCAGGATGCTATGCGGAGCGCTTAATAGCTCGGTGAGTATTGGCCAAGCTCCTCTGAATTTCAAGGTGGAGTCAAAAAATCCGCTCTTTTAGATAAAGTTGTGAGTATTTCTCTGCATTCTTGTATGCTGTTTACAGCTGCTGTGAACAAAATGGCGCCAGTCAGTGTATATGATGTCATGCCTACTATCAAATGTATAATCATAGGTTTTACGTGTACATTCTAATTAAAAAAAGCATATTTTTAACAAGAATATACGTGTTCATACATACACATTCGCTGAGTTTCGAAAATGCTTTTTTGAGGTAATGAACCTGAAGGCGTCTCCATTAGCTACGGTTATAAGTGGGGCATGGATCGGCGACTTGATTATCGAAGTAGTCCTAGTGGTTTTAAACTTGTCCGTAAGATGTAATGGGGAGGGTGTGGATTTACCGATCAGGGTATGACACCACATGCATTTTAGGGGCTTGTTATACTGAACGTTGTGGGACTCAGGTGTGGTTCTCTCTGTATGCTGGGGAGTTTACCGGAGGATAGGAATCTTTCTAGCATACGATTGAACTGGATAGTTGAGCTCGAAGCTCTGATGTCACTAGAAAGATGGTTCCATATTTTCGAGCATTGCACATCGAATGTTGAGGACAAATGAATCTGGAGATGTCAGTATCCAATAAGTTCGTACCGTCTGCAGATGACAAGCGAAACTGGGATGGGCGGCGGATACAAAGTTAGGTCCGGTATTGTGTAGTGTCCTGCAAAGCGTAGCAATGGTTTGGGTCTGTAATGTTGTAACAAGAGTCATTTGAATAGATAGAGTTAGGGATGCAATTCTACCCAGCTGCTGCTAAACTATTCAGTAAGACTTCGGGGTTGGGCGTCATATGGGGTCACTTTCGGATAGCTTCTTTTCCAGGCGAGTGGTTGCCAGGACTGGAGGGACTTGAACGTTTGGATGCAAACGGCATTTAATACCAACATTTTTGGGTGCTGTTCAAACTCCAGCCATGAGCTTAGGAGACGTTGCAGGCTGGGATGAATCGTCTAGCTCCTGGTGGTCTAGCAACTCCGGGTGGCAAAGGCTGGTAGTTCTCACGTGTTGAATAGTAGTTTGAAGTGCATCTCAGTTTTCAGTGTGTTGGTATGGTCCACGGTCATAACCAACCTGGGGGACGTTATGTTTTCAGCAATATGACTTTGTGATCATTCAAAAGAAGAAGAACCTCAAGGTTGCATTCATCGTGAGCCGATATCACTCGGATAGTCACTGGGAACCTGCGGGACTCCCGATTAGTTTGCACTTACGGCTTCGTGGAGGATCGGGCTCTGGGCTTCTGGGTTTCATGGTTAGCACGTTACCAATGGACCGATGGGCCGGGATTCGGTGTTATATTACTCACCAAGACCCCCAAAATCGGCGCAGCTGCAGAAGGTTGTGTTTGGGTCCAATTCACCAAGGGAGAATGTGTTTAGGGTGACCTCGAATCACAATTTGGACCTATTCTTCGGGGCAGTAATTTGAGTGGTGAGAGGTAGAAGTGACGGCGAAGGGCTTATGGCGGCTGTGGATCTACTGGTATCCTTAAACAGATTGACAGACTAGGGGGTCATGCGGCCATGATTCTAACATGTCTGTGGTAGGAGGTATATAGCGACCATCACCTTGGGGCTCATAAAAGGGTTACGAGGACAACAGATCAGTTGACGAATAGCAAGTACTGCTGGAGATGAAAGACGGTGGGGACGTTTGATGAAAAAAATTGAGTGAGCGAGAAATAAATAAATTTTTATTCTGACATTAGTGACTGACGTGAGAGAAGCCGGTTTGCAGGCATCATCACATTGAAATATGTCAAAAAATCTACAAGATTTCACGGGTCCTGAATAGTACAGAGGTGAAGTTGTTTAACTCCATCAAAAACATCAGATAGCGGTTACGGGACAAAGAAGATACCACTTTCAGCATATGCAGTGCGTCAAAGTGAAGATAATAAAAATTCCCATCCCCAAATAATGGATTTAACGTGACAGATACCAGTTCACAAGAACCGTCAAAACAATGATTTTGAAAGTTTACAGAATAATGCCGGGAATTATATAACTCATATAGCAGGTTACTGATATACATAAACTTGTCAAAACCTGCTGCAAATCAGGAGACGGGTTTAGATTTCCATCCGTCATTACACATAATATGGTAGATTCTTCTGATACAATCAAGCGAAATCCGGCTGATTGAAGTTATGAGATCATTTCTCGGGATGTCAAGCGAGAAACATTAAATTACCGCGACAGCAGAGCATACGATGGGATAGGTTGATGCCTTTCCAAGTCACGAGCCAAGTTACAAAGACAGCACCGGAGGTTATTATTACATAAATTGTTTTATTCCATGGCATGCAGGGGCTGACACTGATGGATCAGGGCCTATGTTTCAAGAATGATTTTAAGTTTCACCTGAGAAAGATGAGCTAGGGAGGATAAGAGCAACATTTCTTCGTGCTGAGAACTATAGGTGGGCAGAAATAAATGTGCCTCGAAAAAATGCCCCATCACTAAACAAGGCAACTGGGATGTCAGCAGCCACTGGTCTTATGAATTCATCACATTTCTGTTCAGAAAACGAAGAAAAAGGACGAGAAATGGTCTGCTTTAATGGCTAAGACTAACAGCTCTTGTTGGATGCGGAGTAATGTTCAAGTTTGCAAACCAGGTTCCCATGTCAGACCCGTGAATGACGTTGGAAATGATTCTGCATATAAGCTGTCTCAATACTTAGCGTCTATATTATGCCTCATAAAACACCACTCAAAATCCAGGTTAATTAATTCATTTGAGATGAAGCGGAGAAAATACTATATTAAGACAGAAGAGGATGATAAATAATTAGTTTTGGTGTGATAAGCTCATGTGCTAGTTTACCATTCAGCATGACTACAGAGGCCGTCAGAAATGAACTTCTACAGATCCTCAGATCTCTCATAGAACTAAGGTACCACTCCAAGGCTTCTTGTTAAGATTTCTATTATGAAACTTCCACCGTTTCAAAACTTCAAGAAGACGAAGTGACAAAACTAAATGTTAGATTTCAAAGCAAAGGGAAGACAATGCAGTGGTTTGAGGAGAATTGTCAGAGGAAATTTAACATATTACACTGGACGTCTATACATTGGGTCATCTTGTCCTGCATCGCTTAAGGTTGATCCGATCAAATGTTTAAGAAGTCGGGCTCGGAGATTCTCCAGCGAGTCCAAAAATTCAAATGGAGAAATGAGACACGAGAAGCTTGGTTCCCGAATGATTATCCTCCTGAATTTATTCAGAAATTACCAATGATACATAGAAGGGAAGTAGTAGTGTGAATAATTATTGTAAAACGATTATCGAGGAATTCGAGGTCTTTATAACATTGCCATATGAGGAAGCTATATCGATAAATGGCGCAGAGCTGAAGGCGCATTTGGCAGAAAGGGGCCTGGGCCTAAGTCCTTCATAGTCTTGAACCTCACGCCAACCTTGAGAATAAAGCATTGTGTGCAAATCCGGTGCTTGTTACCATAGAACTAGTCAGACAGCAGTTTCATCACGACTGTTCCCATCGCGGTCACCGATGTAGGACTGGCGGCAGCAATCATTTTCTGGATGGATTCAGGTGGTCGGTAACAGACCGAAACGTGGTTCCCCCTGTTAACGAATAAATAGACATTTTACTCTCACATTAGTAGTTTAACATGGGAGAAGCCAGTTAACAGGCGCCATCACATTGATACATGTTGAAAAATCTACAAGATTATACGGATCCTGAATGGTACGGAAAAGAGGCCATCAAATTCCATCAAAACGTCGGAAGACCCCGTCAGTTATGAAACGAACAAGAAAACACCACTTTTACGCCTATAAAGACTGTGAACGTTTAGGTAGTTATAAATATTATCCTCACATAACGGTATGACCATTAGAGATACCGGTTTACAAGCATCGTCAACCTGATAATTCTTGAAGGTTTTCGGCGTGGTACCTGATATCAAATAATTCACATGTCAAGTTGTTGGTGAGCGTGAATTTTCTATCTCCGTGTCTTGAAACAGTAGATCGTGGGTTCATTTGGTTGTTGGTCTATGGGAAATAATGATTGATAAAACGATGAAAATTATAATAGGAAGAGAAAGTTTGTTGTACCTTGGCTCCTGCCCACCCCATAGGCGGATATCAGGCCGGATTTAAAATGTCAGACCACGTAGCCCGGACCGTTTCTGTCGGAAGAGTGTTCCAATATTTAACAACCCGCTTTTTACTTCAACGTATCCATGACAGCTTCATCAAAATCAGTTCGTGGACTAAAGTCCCGACCAAAGAGGGAATGCATAGAAGCGCCTGGTCCACAGTCTATGGAATACAGGTGATTAGAAGCTAACCGAAGGATGATATGGGGCATTAAATACTTCAGGTCACCAGCTTCATCATCTGCTTAGGATAAGCTCCGACACGAATCCTAGCGGGTGGGTGTAACTCAGAAGTTAGAAACTCGTTAAAGTAGGCAGAGATGGAGTGCAAAGTTCACTTTAGGGACAGTGGTCGAGGCCGGAGTATTATTCATGTAGACGTTGTTTGCACTGGAACACTGGTCTCCCTAGAACGCAATTCAATATCCACTTAAGATGACAGTGTTAGCTTTCAAACTTAATTGCTCACAGTCCGAGCCCTTGCTGTTTTGCCCGTATATCTAGATTCTCAGACACATATTGGCCCACTGAATTTAGACTCAAACACTTCTATCTTGTCATCAGCCATAGGAAATCGTTTAAAACGAAAATCTGAAGTAATTTTCTTTTCGAAGCTTTTAAACTCCGCGATTTATCGAAAGATAGTCAGAACACCAGTGAAACATGGAAAAAGTGTCACTTAACGATGAACTACTGAACGCTGAATTGTACATTGAGCCCCTGAATAGTAGTAGTGATTTGTCCGCACCGATAGCTAAGGTTTGGTTCGTGGTCTGCATTCAAACTAAAGGTCGATTTCAAGATTAAGGGGATATGAGTGTATTCAATGTGTATCTGAAGATTGCTCTCGGTAAAGGATTTTTTGACCTAAGATTTACATTCAGCAATATGTTTTTCATCTCTGGTTGTAACGCAATCTGTCGTAAACAGGAGAATTTGCCGGAATGCGGTTTCCGCACAGGAACATCATTTACTGTCCGAATGCATAAAAGAATGGAGAAAGTACCCGTGGGAGCAATTTAGAGTGGACAACTCTCCTGAGTGCTCAACATGCCGAATAGTTTCACCATTCGTATGGGATTCCAAGATTGCACCTTTACTCTGCTCAACTCGTATGAACAGTCAAGAGGTAATTCAACCAGTTTGTTAATATTAGGCTTAGTGCAAAAACATCATTAATGCATTGTCACAGCTTAGAAACTTAAAGGTGATTGCAATTCTTGAAAATATTGTTAGCAGAATCGTAATGAAGTCTTGTGTAACATACTTACTCTTTGCGACTCTCATGGATACATCAAGGTAAGTATACATATAGACTAATATCCAGGACTTGAACTTTGGTGCTCCACTATGTGATGACTGTAAACGCCTAGTTAATGATATGCGGAAGCTGATTGAAGATAATTCAACGGCTGTCCAATTGAGGCACAGCTTGACGAATTAGTATGTGACAATCTTCCAGGCGAAATCGTACCATACTGCAAAAATATAATAAATGTGCATGTTCCATATGTCTTGCACATGATTGCTCAGAGCATGGTTGGTTTTTCGTTTTATTTATTTTGTACTTTTAAGAGCCCTGATGATATTGTACCACGCTTGGATTTTGCGGTAACGGACTGGTTAAATTCACATTGGCTGATTTCATGGTAAGAAAGTCAGTTAGTTTTAATCCCTTTTTGCCTTTCGGTGGATACTTTGCATGGTTTTAGGGTACACCTTACTGTTTTAACATTTGAAGTTAAAGTTATATGAATTGCTATTCAAGTGACTAAGTAACTTCAACCTTGTACATAAGCAGTTTCTTCAGTCGGCTGTTTTTTCTTTCCAAAGTCACTCTTTGTTAGGTCCAGAAGTGTACTCAAAGTTTTAGCACATTTTTCTGGTTGATTAATCCCTGTCCTTTCACACTTTTTTAACTGGTCATTCCTAGGGCCGTGACTTTTCCAACAAGTCATTGATTTCCTGAGATAAAGCGAATTTAATACCACTTTGCGTTACGCAAAGATGCGTTTATGTCTTTCTTGGTGGTAGTAACGAAAGGAGCATTAGGAAAACTATTCTCTTCTGTGATGAACTGAGATTATATCGAATACGGAATCGGTTGTAGTTTACTGGTTATTGATCAAACCGGTGCTTATAGTGTCAGATTTTCATATTTTGTTTAGGCACAACTTATCTGTTCAATTTAGAGTTAGGAAGCTTCTTCCCATAACAATCAATGTGCTAGGCTTGCTTCTTTTCTATCTTACTGATGATAATGGCGGTCCAGAGTGTAGGTCAATAGGGGACGTGCTATAATTTCTCATATTTGCCTCTACCGGCTGTACCGAGTTTGCCATCTAAGCGGGGGTTTCCTGAGGGAGAAGTGGGATGAAAATGTCAACCGTTTCGCATCTAGCAGTAGAGTTTGTGAACTGAAATCTGTCTGCAATTTATCTTGATGCATGCACTTACATTCCATGTGTTAATGGCTTAACGTAGATTAACAACGGCTATTTGAATTTCTTTGGGGTCTTTCTGAAAATGTAGTGTTTCATTTTAGTCTGTTAATCAGTATTTTTTAACTTGTGTGGTTAACACACTGTATTCTCATAAATCCGCACGAAGCTTTCATCTTTATGGGAAAGTTTGCATTTCATATGTTGCCTCAAATAAGTCTCAGAGTCGCCGAACTAGTCGTTCGTCAGAAGTCTAATCTCGGGGAAAATTGACCACAGTTTAAGGGTACCAGTGTAAACACTTGTGTTTTCGTGTCATTTCTGTATATGCTGAGTCACACAATTCCGGTTGTTTTTTTCCAAATATATGAACTAAATCATGAAATAAAAGCAACTCCGTGTAGACTCCTTTTAAGCGACTACTACATTTTACACCATTATTTAAGTCGTGTTTTAATTAAAATAATCCCTGATGCTAATTTAAGGAAGTAACGGCTCAATTTTTTTCCAAATTGAGTAGAACTCAACAGTTGGATGCTCCTTTTTCTGATTGGTTGTACCTACCAGGCTTCAGTGATATACGCATCAGTGATACACAGTAAAACATCAAATGAGATGTAGCAACATAGAAGTGGATAATTCTGACAGGTTAGGGGAGACTGATAGGTTTTGGTGAGTTGTTATTATTGATTATGAAGATTGAACTAAAAAATAAATTATGATCGTTGTCAACATAACAGCTATTCATAAGCATGGAGTTAGTTGGACGTAGAACCAAGAAGAGTTGAGTGAACAATAATAAGGCTATTAATGATGAAACTTTCTTCTATTAAATAAAGTAAGATAAAAGGAGAAAGCTTAAAAATAATTACAATTCATCAAAATACGTTCGAAATGGTGCCGTACTAAATACAAGTTAATCATCATTTCTTTCCGTATGTATGTTTGACTTCTAAACTGAAATCACGTAGGCTACTGAAATTTTCAGCGTATATACAGTGAAAATGTTATCCATATACTGTTGGTCTAATTGTGTCTACTGTTTAAAACACTACTTCGTTTTGTTTTTTGTCAGAAGACTGGCAAACAGGTTGCTGGCAGTTGCAATATCCTTTGCAAATTAAGTCTGTTAAATCTCGAATTTGCAGCAAAGCTTGAAAATTATAGATCTGTATTTAAACTTTCAGGGTCAGAAGGAAAAGTGTCATGAAGATCAGAAGTATTCATGGATAAGACGCCCAACAGGTAGTGTTGGTCATAAATGGACTTCGTACAGCATACAAGAAACACCGAGTTGTGCGGATTGTCTCAATGTACTGAATCAATTTAAGAGAGGTATTGAGGATTCAAATATACGCGAGAGCCTAAAGAAGTTACTTGATGAGAAAGTTTGTTCACGTATGGGCTTCTTCACTGCTGCAGTAAGTTTGCATAATCATATATCAATGAATTTGGTTAAGAATTGAGTGTATGTGATTGAATGGAAATTTCTTCCTTTCTGAAAGGAAGTTTTTGTACATAACTCTTTGGCTAGATTCAGTCATTTTTTTGGTAATGAACAGTGTTGTTCTCTGAGTTTTCCGAAATGTAAGTAGATATCGTATTTTCCAGGAACTAGGTTAAGGAATAGTATACATAACGAATTCGAAAGCGAGGTGATATCTTTTTTTATCAAAAATTTGCAGAGTACAAGTAATAAACTATCGGAAATGGTGAGATACTATCATGAAGAAGGCGTAGAAGAAATTAGTGGAGATTGATAGATGAAATATTTGAGGTTTAGGGGAAGAAAACAAATGGTAAGCCACTTCATGACAATGTATTGACTCAGTTCATTTCTCCGCAAATATCTAATCAATAGTTAATAGTATCTTGTAAACTCCGACCACCTTTAGATTTTACATATTCAAAAGTTGCTGACTATTCAGCAGTACCACATCCATACAACACTTAGAACTTGGATCCGTAAAATTATCTACCGTGAACGGTAAGAAATAGTGAACTGTTACTCAGTTTAATGACCATTTAGTTAAACGTTGAATGCCTTATAGGTGTTATAGACATCAGGAGTCAGTCAATTCTTAGATTTTATCGGCAACAAGTCTTTCACGCCTTATACAATACTCTATATTGGTATAGTATTTAGTGGAAGAAACCATTTCACTATGCTTTGACGTAGTTCAGTTTAGGCAAGCAAATAAGGTAATAACGCCTCATATGAAGTGTGGTCCAGAGTGTAGTATAAAATGCACTCCTGTCTGGTACAGGTTTATGTACTTGGTTGAGTCACACTTATTACAAGGGCTTGTAATAGTATGCGGTTGGTCGGTGTATCTTGAGATCGACTTCCTCGAAGTGATAATATACGGGATTGGAGATCCTTGATGACATGGCTTAAAGTCGATCACAGTAGGACAAACGTATTCCAGCTTTGAGGTGATCAAATAACTACAGCGAAAACATTCTGTACACTGCTCGACGGTAGGAATACTATGTCTGCTTTCAAAGAAATGTTGGCTTAGCAGTTATCAGGAGAGAACAGTGTCACTTATCCAGAAGAAACCTGGTGCCATTTCCAGTCTACTGTAAAAACAACAGTAAAGACAGTAAGTGACTCTCAGAAACGGCCGGTCGATCTTAGCAGCTTCTTCAAAACTGATGAATGAGTCTAAGTTCATTCCTGCAAGTTGCAAGTATAATGGGAATCAAAAGTGACCCAAATATGGATTGAAGATAAGTCTAAGCAATGACAGTGGTGGTAGGCGAAGGCTAGAGAGGTGGAAAATCCCGCAGTGTTAGATAAAAATGGACAACTATTCGGACTTACCAAGCTAACCAGAGTAAAATGGTCAATGGTCATCGAGGCTATGGTAAAAAAGGATAGGTCTGTGGTTTACTCACAGGCAACATGACTGGAACGTTTAGCGGAACACTTCAAGAAAGAATTCAACTAGCCATCAGCTACTATTCCATTATCCGCCATCAAGTACGATCATGGATTAGGCACGGATATGGGCTCTTCAACTCTTGCGCCAGCTAAAGCTGCAAGTAACCTGAATCCAGGAAGAACAACAGGGCAGATAGGCATATACCAGATGTATTTAAGGAGATAGTTGAGGATTTTTGTTCAGATTGCATAAAGTGTTAGCTAGTGTACGGCAATCAAATATGGAACGCTTTTACTGGTCACAACCACTGATTGTACCAATCTCTAAGTAGGGAAAGAAATCCTCATTGGGGAATCAATCTAGCAAATATAGCGTCTAGTATCCTAGGTAGATATTATAATTATCGGACGTCTAAGCGAAGCTTGACCACAGAAAAGGGAAAATAAGCAGGTTTGTGAAGGCTCCGTATTCGAATACCCATTGTCATGTTTGAGCCTAAGGTAAGCTGCGTACATCGAGGGATGCCCTACAAGGATATCCGCTCTCTCCATCCTTATTCAAATTTCTCATAGACACGCTTTTAGGAGTCTTCCTGTCGACGATCGACTCTACATGAATTGACCCCATTACAGGAGAATCCTCGGGAGATCTAGAGTACACATATGACATTGTCTTAATGAGTAAGGATACTGAAAACATGCAGAGTCGACTGTATACCATAAATGGAAATTTGATGATGTGTGGGACACCTTCGTCACCATCCAAATGCAAATTGTTGCTCCAATAATGTTTTTCACTGGTGCCCTGTCTAAGGGTTTGAACCCTTATTCCACCTAGCGAGGTTTGGGCAGCTAAGCAGTATCACTAGCCCTAAAACAATAGGTGTGGCTCATTGTCTGGTGCAGGAATTTGCATAAGGATTCTGAGTTCACTTCTTTTAGTCTAATAAAAGGGAATAAAGTGGTTGAGTGCGTTTAACCACTTCCCTTACCTGCGAAGTCGGATCAACCTCGGTAGGTGAGTCACTGACCGACGAAATCTCTGTACGAATTCAAACAAATCACTTGGCCTTCATCATTATATCCAATCGCTTATTAGAAGTCAAGTGTACTGCTCTGGAGTTCACTCAGTTCTACTATGTGGCTGTGAAACGTGGTAGGGAACATAAGAAAGCTTGAGATGTTCGACTACCCTCGCCTTCGTAGCATATGCCACGTGTCGTGTTGTCGTCATGTCAGTAACGTAGAAATCAGGTGTAGAGGTCTAGAGCGAAGAGGAAAGTCAGATGATGCCTAGCCAGCCACCGTCTTTCCTGTCTCACAATGTCAGTTGAAGTAGGAGGTTCAAGCTGGAGAAAGGTTCAGGGTAGCCAAACTGAATCATTGCATCAGTCGTTGAAGTCTTTGATTGTTGGTCTGAGTTATGTGGGAGAATGTGGACTTCTTGGTTGGGGTGTGCATGGTAACTGATACTGATGTCTGGAGGCTATGTGATGTGTCTCAGAATCGATCTGTGACGACGATATGTCCACACGACCGACCTGTAGCTGCTACCTTGACGTGATAATCGGGCATGCATATCACAATGGCCCAACGAGCTATGCTGGTGGAATGCTTGTTCCCTCGAGGTCCTACCATACCAGGAAGGTCTGTTGGATAGTGGTTAGATGAAAAGCAGCTACCATTCTGGTGTAAATTACTACACTATGATGGGGGTCTGAAGGCGAAGTCGTACTGCTGTTAGCTGGATGGGGTGTGACAGCAGTAAGGTGTTTCCCTTGGATGACCAGCAATGCCATGCTGATGCTGCCTTCTCAGTGGAAGGGGGGGGTCAGAAAAGATCGGCCCCAAAAATTACACACCCCACCATGCCCCACGGTCTGCCGGGCCGGCGGTGTTGGTTCACTTGTCGTTTCCTTTCGCTCATCCGGCCCCAAAAATACAAACGTTCAAAATAATCACACTCAAAAGGTTTCGTGTGACAGGCCTCAAGCAGATGTCCGATGGGCTCTGCGGTCACACAAATCTCTTTCAGGTACCTTAAGAAGAAATTGCCTTCCATGGTGTGGGCAACCGGGAAGTGTCAACCGCCCTCACAACTCTCTCAGCACCCAAGTTTCTTCTGACTGCTATCCTCCTCCTCCATCATTACCTTCTTATCTTCCTTCACGTCTCTCAACTAACGATACTACATCATCTTCAATTTCTCCTACCTCTGCAGCCTTCGACAACGATCTGAGTCCACAGAACAGCATCCCTGGTCTCCTAAAACCACGCTCCAAATTACATATTGGAGCCTTCAATGTCCACACTCTCCGACAAATTGGTCAACAGGCTTTGTTGGCAAAGACCAGCAACTCGGGCCATGGATGTGTGCTGTGTTTGTAAGATACGCATACAGGACCCAAGTGTGGTGATTCAACTGACCTCTCCTGACCAGTCTGGTGAATCAGCAAAATTTACCCTTCGAGTTTCTGGAGATTCGATAGCTAGTTCTCGGAGTCTTGCAGGTGTAGGTATAGCATTAAGCACCAGGGCAGAAAACTCACTATTAGACTGAATCCCAGTTGATAGTCCCCTCTGCGTTATGCGAAGGAATGGCACAGTGAAAATTAAAAGGAATAGCGAGACTCGCCGTTGTCTCTTTGTAATCTCTGCTTACGCACCCACTGACTGCAGTTTTGATGAAATGAAGGACGAGTTCTATTGTTAACTGTCTAGCTTCCTCTCGAAAGCCAAAAGTTCGGACGTGGTGGTTGTTGCAGGTGACTTTAATGCACAGGTGGGTAGACTGAGTGAGGCATAAAGGCACTTAGGTGGCACTTTCGGAATCCCAGCTGAACGTACAGATAACGGTGATCGCCTACTACAATTTTGCTCAGATAACCGCCTATTTTAGCTATCACGAATTTCAGACATAAGAAAAGACACTGTCTGACGTGGTATCCACCGAGCTCGACTCAATGATGGACACAGATAGACCACATTGCTATTAGTCATTGCTGAAGAGAATCGGTGTAAGACTGCCGCTCCTTCTGGAGTACGTATTTGGACAGCTATTGTGCGTTGGTCCGAGCACGTATATGCCTGCGTCTCAACGGATGTAAGAAAAGTTTGGCAACAAAACCAATACGAGTACTGCTAGACAACGAAAACACCAAAGCCGTGTTCAGTGAGAAGTTGGCTAGGCAGTTATCCGGACAGAAGACTGTCACTCATCCAGAAGAAGCTTGTCGCCAACTTCAGTCTGCTGTAAAAGCAGCACTGAAGACTGTAACCAACTCCAAAATAATGGCTAAAAAGAGCCAGTGGATAGCAGCAGCATCTTCCAAACTAATGGATGCACGTGAATGCATCCCTGCAGGCTCTGAGTACAATGAAGAGCGAGCGCAACTTAAAAATAAACTGACGAAAAGTCTGCGCAACGATCGTGAACAGTGGTGGGCAGCGAAGGCTAAGGAGATGGAAAAGGCACCGGCGATCGGTAACAGTAGACAGTTATTTAGACTTATTAAGGAGACTGGGGGGAAATGGTCAACAACAGTTAGTGAGACTACAGCGGAGAAGGACGGGTCTGCGATTCACTTACAGGGCAGACGACTGGAACGATGGGCAGAACACTTTGAGGAACAGTTTAACTGCCCCCCACCCACCATTGCGTTGCCCGCTATCCAGTCAGATCCTGAATAGGACATAGAGATAGGTCCCTCAATACTAGAAGAAGTTGAGAAAGCGGCAGGTAAGCTGAAACGAGGAAGAGCAGAGGGGCCAGACGGACTACCTGCTGAGGTATACAAGAATGGTGGTGGAGTGCTCTTAGTCAGATTAACGGAAGTGTTAACCAGTGTGTGGGAATCAAATACGATCCCCTCTGACTGGTCTAAGTCACTCATCATCCCAGTCTTCAAGAAAGGCGAGAAGTCCTCTTGTGATAACCACAGAGGAATCAGCCTGACGAACATAGTATCCAAGATTCTGGGTTCCGTAATTCTCCGACGCCTGAGTGGAGCTCGTGAACAGCAAGCCCGAGAAAATCAGACAGGCTTTAGACCTGGCCGTGAATGTATCGACCAAATATTCACACTGCGCCAGGTCCTGGAACATAGGCATGCTTACAGACGCCCGACAATAGCTGTGTTCCTCGACCTGAAGGCGGCATTTGACTCCTTTGATCGAGAAGTTTTATGGCAATGTCTGTCACTGAAAGGCGTGCCTAATAAGTACATCACCTTTATGAAGGCTCTCTACTCGAACACTTGTGGGTATGTTAGAGCTGTGCTCATCGAGTGGTGTCCGTCACGGCTGCCCACTGTCTCCATTCTTATCCAGTTTCATCATAGATATTCTTATGGAGGTCTTCCTCTCGTCACCAGGTTACATAGGCGTTGGCCTAATCACAGAAGAATTTTCATTAGACCTAGAGTATGCAGATGACATGGTCCTGTTAGATGAAGACGCTGACAAGATGCAGAGTCTTCTGAACATTTTGAGTGAGAATTTGAGAATGTTTGGGATGCGGTCCTCACTACCCAAATGCAAATTGTTGCTCCAGGATTGGTCTTCAGCGGTACCATGGCTAACAATAGGGAGTGAAATGGTTGAGTGTGTTGACCACTTCACTTACCTGGGAAGTATGATCAGCCCTCCTCCTGTGGCTCAGTGGCCGATAAAACCTCTGCACGAATACAAACGGTTTGACTGGCTTTTGCCAACTTACTCCACCTGTGGTGGCGCCGTAATATCCACTTGTCTATTAAGGGTCGCGTGTACTGCACAGCAGTCTGCTTTGTTCTACTGTATGGCTGTGAAACGTGGCCGTTGAAAGTGGAAGATATGCGAGGGCTTCAAGTGTTTGACCACCGTTGCCTTCGTAGTATAGGCCGTATTCCGTGGTGTCACCGCGTGAGTAATGCAGAAGTCAGGTATAGAGTTTTAGGGAGTAGAGGTAAAACAGTTGACGAGGTTATGAACCCTCATCGATTGAGATGGTTGGGACATGTACTACGTATGCCTAGTCACCGATTGCCTCGTCACACAATGTTGGCTGAAGTAGGCCTAGGCTGAAAAAAGGCCCGAGGTGGTCAGACTAAAACATGGCACCAATGTATGAAGTCTCTGACTGTTGGTTTGAGCCATGTGGGGCGATACAGACTAGGTGGTTGTGGTCCGCGGGACAAGAGGAACCAGTGGCTGGAGACTCTAGAGGTTATGGCTGGGAACCGATGTCAGTGGCGCAGATGTATGGACACATTATTCTCATCTTGACGTTATACCGAATCTCACCATTTTCTCATTCTTTCTTCTCATACTTTATACTTCTTTTGACTGAATTTTATTTTCTTCGTCTTCCACTTCACTGCCGTTTTACTTGATGTATTGATAAGTGGTGTAGCACCTTGGACCGCTATGCAGTAATGTTTGGTTCTGTGTTGATATTGATGATGATCCACACGTTATTTTCGCGTTGACTGTCATAGTGAATTTTGGTATTCTCGTATTCCTCCTTGCTCTTTTTCTGTAGCTTTGTACCAGTTTTGACTGCTTTATTCTTCATTTGTTTATCGTTCATCTTGGTGCATTCATGCTTGATTTGTTGATATGTATAGCAACCCTACCCTTGTGCAGTTATGTCATGTCGATAGTGTCTTTATGTCTCTATCAAAGCTGTCACTGTAGTTCATTTTGGTTGGTGTGAGATTTAGTCAGTCAATACCACTGTGAGAACTGTTATGTGTGCGAAGCATACCAGGATGTAAGGTAGAAAGACGAAAAATCATAATTTCGTAAGACTTTACATAGCTGCGTGAGTTTGAGTAGTGAGATTTACGTGGCCTTTTTTACTTACTCAATACTTTCCTTACTGTTAAGCACCGTCTTAACACCTCAGTCGGCGTTCATTGCCGCTTACAGATCAAGAAATGGGACGTGTCGACCACTGGTAAGTATGCCTGCATTCTAGAATTTGTCGAACTGATTCACAAATAGTTGTGATAAAAAGTTTTCCTCCTTTCTTATAAACTAGAATGATTAGTGAAGTAGACTAGTCTTTCTGGACTCTCTCTAATTCCCATACACTACCTAATATCCCCGTTACTGCGCTCAGTAATTTCCAAATCCCATACTTAAAAACTTCAGGTTCTGCTGCTTTGTATCGTGTCAGATTTAAAAACACATTGTCAACTTTGATGAGAGTTTAGAGGACTGACATCTTCATCCCATTGAAGTCTGGGCTGAATGCTACGCGACTGAAGCTTTGCTGTGGGTCAGCTGATTTGTACCTCAAAGTGTTTTGCCCAGTGTTCCAACCACCCGTCTCAAGAGGTTATTAGCATTCCCTCCTTTTCGGTGATGGTTTCACTAACCATTATCTTTTCCGTGTCAGTAAGCATAAATAATTACTGTGTATTACCTAATGCTGATGTCTTCCCTATCTCTTTAGCTTTCACCTCCTACCATGTGGTTATTGTGAATACTCATAGTCAGTTGACTCCAGCTGATTTTGCTCTTCGTAGTGGTCGGAGGCAGCTGGACTGAGTTTTCTTGCACCATTCAACTGAGATCGCAGAAATCTACCCCTGTCTCTACAGCAGACTTAATATCACTTCAGGCTTCATCATCATCATCATCATTATCAACATAGGACCAGGCATTACTGCGTAACGGTCCGAGTTGCCACACCTCATATCAGCACATCAAGTAAAAAGGTAGTGAGGTGAAGGATGAAGATAAGTGAATGCAGTCAAAAGAAATATAAAGTACGAGAAGAAAGGAAAGAGGAGTGACAAAATAGTGAGATTCGGTATAGCGTTGTTAAGATGAGGATAATGTGTGTATACATCTGCGCCACTGACTTCGGTTCTGAGCCATATCACCTAGGGTCTCCAACCACTGGTTCCTCTTGTCCCGTGGACCCCAACCACCTAGTCTGCATCGTCCTACATGGCTTAAACCAACAGTCAGAGACTTCATACATTGGTGCCATGTTTTAGTCTGGCCACCTCGGGCCTTTTTCCAGCCTGAACCCACCTCAGCCAACATTGTGTGACGAGGCAATCGGTGACTAGGCATACGTAGTACGTGTCCCAACCATCTCAGTCGATGAAGGTTCACAACCTCGTCGACTGACTTACCTCTTCTCCCTAAAACTCTACACCTAACTTCTGCATTACTCACATGGTGACACCACGGAATACGTCCTATACTACGAAGGCAACGGTGGTCAAACACCTGAAACCTTTTTGTGTCTTCCACTTTCAATGGCCATGTTTCACAGCCATACAGTAGAACAGAGCGGACTGCTGTGCAGTACACGCGACCCTTAATAGACAAACGAATATCACGGCGGCGCCATAGGTGGCGCAAATTGGCAAAAGCCAATCGAGCCTTTTGTATCCGTGCAGAAATCTCATCGGCAACTAACCCACCGGAGTTGATCCTACTTCCCAGGTAAGTGAAGTGGTCAACACACTCAACCACTTCACTCTCTATTGTTAACCGCGGTACCGCTGAAGACCAGTCCTGGAGCAAAAATTTGCATTTGGGTGGTGAAAATCGCATCCCAAACATTCTCAAATTCCCACTCAAAGTGTTCAGAAGACTCTGCATCTTGTCAGCGTCTTCACCTAACAGGACTATGTCATCTGCATATTCTAGATCTAAGGAAAATTCACCTGTGATCCGGTCAACGTCTTTGTAATTAGGTGACGAGAGGGAAACCTCCATAAGAATATCTATGATAAAATTAAATAAGAATGGGGATAGTGGGCATCCTTGACGGACACCACTTGATGAGTATAGCTCCCTGGACAACTCACCATAGGCTCTAACATGCCCACAAGTGTTCGAGTAGAGAGCTTTCAATAAGGTGATGTACTTACTAGGCACGCCTTTCAGTGACAGACACTGCCATAAGACTTCTCGATCAACGGAGTCAAATGCCGCCTTCAGGTCGAGAAATACAGCTATTGTCGGGCGTCTGTAAGCATGCCTATGTTCCAGGACCTGGCGCAGTGTGAATATTTGGTCGATACATCCACGGCCAGGTCTAAAGCCTGCCTGGTTTTCTCGGGCTTGCTGTTCCCGAGCTCCACTCAGGCGTCGGAGAATTATAGAACTTAGGATCTTAGACACTATGTTTGTCAGGCTGATTCCTCTGTGGTTATCACAAGAGGACTTCTCGCCTTTCTTGAAGACTGGGATGATCAGTGACTTAGACCAGTCGGAGGGGATCGTATTTGATTCCCATATACTGGCTAACACTTCCGTTAGCCTGACTAAGAGAACTCTACCACCATTCTTGTATACCTCAGCAGGTAGTCCGTCTGGTCCTGCTGCCCTTCCCGTTTCAGGCTACCTACCGCTTTCTCAACTTCTTCTAGTGTTGGGGGACCTGTCTCTATGTCCCATTCAGGGTCCGACTGGATAGCGGGCAGCGCAATGGTGGCTGGAGGCCAGTTAAACTGTTCCTCAAAGTGTTCTGCCCATCGTCCCAGTCGCCTTCCCTGCGAGTGAATCGCCGATCCGTCCTTCTCCGCTATAACCTCACTAACTGTTGTTGACCATTTCCCCCCAGTCTCCTTAATAAGTCTAAATAACTGTCTACTGTTACCGATCGCCGCTGCCTTTTCCATCTCTTTAGCCTTTGCTGCCCACCACTGTTCACGATCGTTGCGCAGACTTTTCGTCAGTTTATTTTTAAGTTGCGCTCGCTCTTCATTGTACTCAGAGCCTGCAGGGATGCATTCACGTGCATCCATTAGTTTGGAAGAAGCTGCTGATATCCACTGGCTCTTTTTAGCCATTATCTTGGAGTCGGCTACAGTCTCCAGTGCTGCTTTTACAGTAGACTGAAGATGGCACCAAGCTTCTTCTGGATGAGTGACAGTCTTTTGTTCCGATAACTGCCTAGCCAACTTCTCACTGAACACGGCTTTGGTGTTTTCGTTGTCCAGCAGAACTCGTAGTGGTTTTGTTGCCAAATTTTTTCTACGTCCATTGAGACGCAGGCATATACGTGCTCGGACCAACGCATGATCGCTGTCCAAACACGTACTCCAGAAGGAGCGGCAGTCTTCCACCGATCCTCTCCAGCGATGACTAATAGCAATGTGGTCTATCTGTGTCCATCGCTGAGTCGAGCTCGGTGGACGCCAGGTCAGACAGTGCCTTTCTTTATGTCTGAAATTTGTGCTGGCTAAAAATAGGCGGTTATCTGAGCATAGTTGTAATAGGCGATCACCGTTATCTGTACGTTCAGCTGGGATTCCGAAAGTGCCACCTAAGTGCCTTTCTGCCTCACTCAGTCTACCCACCTGTGCGTTGAGGTCACCTGCAACAACCACTACGTCCGAACGTTTGGCTTTCGAGAGGAGGTTAGACAGTTTATGGTAGAACTCGTCCTTCACTTCATCCGAACTACAGTCAGTGGGTGCGTAAGCAGAGATTACAAAGAGACAACGGCGAGTCTCACTATTCCTTTTAGTTCTCACTGTGCCGTTCAGCCTCATAGCGCAGAGGCGACTATCAACTGGGATCCAGTCTAGTAGTGAGTTTTCTGCCCTGGTGCTTAATGCTATACCTACACCTGCAAGACCACGAGAGCTAGCTATCGAATCTCCAGAAACTCGAAGGGTGAATTTTGCAGATTCACCAGATTGGTCAGGAGAGGTCAGGTGAATAACCACACTTGGGTCCTGTATGCGTGTCTCACAAACACAGCACACATCCATGCCCGAGTTGCTAGAGTCTTTGCCAACGAAGCCTGTTGGCCAATTTGACGGAGGGTGCGGACATTGAAGGCTCCAATATGTAATTTGGAGCGTGGTTTAAGGAGACCAGGGATGCTGTTCTGTGGACTCAGATCGTTGTCGAAGGCTGCAGAGGTAGGAGAAATTGAAGATGATGCAGCATCATTAATTAAGAGACGTGAAGGAAGATTAGAAGGTAATGATGGAGGAGGAGGATAGCAGTCAGAAGAAACTTGGGTGCTGACAGAGTTGTGAGGGCGGTTGACACTTCCCGGCTGCCCACACCGTGGAAGGCTATTTCTTCTTAAGGTACCTGAAAGAGATTTGTGTGACCGCAGAGCCCATCGGACATCTGCTTGAGGCCTGTCACACCCAGCCTTTTGAGTATGATTATTTTGAATTTTGTATTTTTGGGGCCGGATGAGCGAAAGGAAACGACAAGTGAACCAACACCGCCGGCCCGGCAGACCGTGGGGCGTGGTGGAGTGTGTTATTTTTGGGGCCGACCTTTTCTAACCCCCCCTTCCACTGAGAAGGCAGCATCAGCTTGGCACTGCTGGTCATCCAAGGGAAACACCTTACTGCTGTCACACCCCATCCAGCTAGCAGCAGTACGACTTCGCCCTCAGACCCCCATCATAGTGTAGCAATTTACACTATAACGGTAACTGCTTTTCGTCTAACCACTACCCAACAGACCTTTCTGGTATGGTAGGACCTCGAGGGAACAAGCGTTCCACCAGCATAGCTCGTTGGGTCATTGTGATATGCAAGCCCGACCACCACGTCAAGGTAGCAGCTATCGGTCGGGGGTAGCAGCTATCGGTCGGGACTCCAGGCTTCCTTGGGAAGAGAATTGCTACCATGTTCATGTAGGTGCCTCACCATGTTCCTAAATTTACTTGACTTTCTCATCTTCCAGTTGATCAGGAAGCGGCTTCACTACCTGCTGTTTCCGGCGACGAGTGAGGTGCAAACACTCACGTGCCTATACTATTGCGTGATTGGAGTTGAAGCAGGTACCACGGAAAGAGCGGCCGTCCTTGAATGATGTTCATCAATAATGGCTTAAAGCAGTCTGATATATGTGTGTCCGTTGTTTGTTTGATATTGGTGGATTTGAAGTGAGTCAGTGTCTGTGCTCACATTTGAAGTTAGTGCCAGTCAAAAACTTGTATTTATCAGAACAAGAGAGGATCGTCGTTTTCAGTTTCTTGGCATGAGGGCACCGTACGTACCTCCCACATACCTTTCTGATTGGTTCAGCTTCCCTCCTTGGACGTTGAAATCGCCTGTTGTTACGATTATATCTGAATGTTCTGCTTTTTGTCGCAAAATTTACAACTTTCGATGGGACTCATACTTTGCATCATCTAAACTGTGCAGTCGGTGAGTGCGTAGGGGGAGATTATGACTGGGCATTGGCAATTTCCGCAAATCTTTCTAGTTCTTGCTGATCCATTTATTGTGGCAACACACAGACGACTTTTTACTAGCATTTGGTCAAGAAGTGCGCTTTTTGATCAAGAACTTAATGCTGTGCCTACACCAAGGAAGTTCAGGAGAGCTAGCCTCTGAATATCCAGACACTCGTAAACTGAATTTTGCGGATTCACTGTATTGGCCGCTTGAGGTCAAGTTAATAACCACACTCGGATCCTGTATACGTGTTTAATAAAAGTAGCATACATCCAGGGCTCGATGTTTCAAAGTTTCATGTAGCGATGTTTATTTTCCGATTTGGCCTAGAGTCCTGAAGTTGAAAGCCAGAATGCGAAATTGATTGCGAGGTTTTTCTGGCTTGGATTACTCGTAATGTTCTCAGGGTAAGGGGTTGAGGAATTCAGAAGTTTAATATTGGTATCAAAAAGTAAAGGTAACGGAGAAGACAAAGGAAACGAGAGTAGATTATGCTTGGTTGGTTTTTGTGTACTACTGGAAGTATATGAGCGGTTGGTCACTTCGTGACCTCCCACTTTGTGGTTGTTTTCGAAAGGTACCGGAAAGGAAAAAAATAGATTATTTTATTCGGAGCCCATAGGACATCTGCTTGAGACCTGTCACACATAGTCTTTGTAGGATTGGTTGAAATTTGAGTGTGCTAACATCAAACGTAATAAACCTGTACCACGAGTACTTGATTACTTCTGGGCAGGGAGTGTCATTTTTGAGGCTGGTTTTTTAAAATCCCCCTTCCTATAGAAAAGGCAACATCAGTATGGCCATCTGTTAGAATAGCCTTAGTGTTGTCACACCCGCTTAGCTAGCAGTGCGACTTCACCCTCAGACCCCCACCTTCGCGGTTAAAGAGAAGAAGAGAAGGGGAGCAAAGCAAATAATGGAGTGTCATAGGACGTTTAGAACAAAGATGATGTATAGAGGCAAGTGCACCACTACTGTTAGTTCTCAAGGCTTCTCGTGGTCTCAGCCTTCAATGGTCATGATTCATAGAGCAAACTCATATGTAGTACACTTGAGTTTTAATAGTCCATTCTGTATCTCTGCTGCTGCATTGATGACATAAGTTCACAAAAGCTGGTAGTACCTTTCTCATCCGTACCGAGTTTGAAAAGAGAACGTTGAGTAACATTCTATGTCATCTATATAAGTGACTGCTTGTACTGAAAACTATTTGTTTCAGATTAAAACCACTTGATTAATCATTGTCTCGTGAATTTTCTTCAAGATATCAGTAAACTTATTAGCTCATAATTTTGTTAGTTATAAACAAAACTTTTGTCGATAGTAGCACTAAATGTGTTTGTCTTTAATATGAGTGGTTACACGAGGTTTAAGGTAAATTACCGATCGCATCTAAGGTTTTTTTAGGTTCACCGCATTTCATAAAATCTGCATAAAGCACTTTTTAACACTATTGGTTTACTCTTTTCAGTGCAGAGAAGCAGTAGAGTATAACTTTGATCAAATTCTAAGTGGCGTGACACAGATTGATGCAAAGGAGGTATGCAGTTTATTTATGATGTGTCCTAACAAGAACATCAGCGTATTGAGCGTCGAGAAATCAACATCGATTTCTACTAGACAGAATATTCCCGGTGTTTGCCAATTGTGTGAATTAATAGTCAAGAAGGTGTTCGAGCTTATTGCTGCCAATCGAACTGAACGTCAAATTCTGTTGGCTTTAGAGACCGTAAGCATATCCTTCTACTTTTTATGTGTACTTTTTATTTTACTGCACAAATTAGTTATTTGTCTACTACAAGTACTATCAAAGGTTTTTCACTATATCGCAAGTGTAACCATTTTGTTCGTTGCGCGGTTATAGTTTTGTTAATAAATAAGTAATATTTCACCCATCATTGTAAATATATGAGCAATGTGCAGTCTAGTAGTATCAGTGGGATCAAGTGCTCGAGGACATTATATTCTCCATGAAACATTCGAGATGTAGTTATTCGATTGTGAAACAAAATCCTATGTGAGCCTATTGTAATTTTTTCCCTACGGATCTGATAATTCGTTTACCTATTGAGTTAATCGATCGATGGAGTGGATATTACTTTCAGTGATTGGTTTCAGGAGTAAATCAGCCGATGCGAAATCCAGTAACTCACAGTGGTATGGATTTTGTTCTTCTGTACTCTCGCGATTTGTTCCCTGATATCTTCCAATCTTCCAACTATTATTTGAAATTATGCACAAAGTAATTAAGTCTCTTTCTTATTGGCTATATGACAAAGAGAAGGGTTTTAACTTCCTAGGTTACCCAACCATCCTAGGTTTTGTACCAGTAGTTTTTTTCTAGACTTTTGCCAGGAACTTCAATTCACCTCCGCAACGAGTATCTACTGCTTATGCATAGTTCTTAAACTGTGATGTAACCAAGGTTGTATGTAAGTTGTTCAGCTTGTCACTGGTTATTCTAGTGGAAGTTTTGTGTATTGCTTAATGTACTGAAATTGTGAGCTGTGACTAACAAACACTGAACTGTAGAGTTCAAGTTGTGACACTTCGACTCCTAATTCTTCGGATTCTTTTACTCAATACAGAGGAATTCGCTGACACCGCGTACCGGTATACTCTTATAGTATGACTTCACACAGCTACATTGGTAGGCTTCAGTTATTTCTCTGATCAGGTCAAAGGCAGTTGACATCTGTCTAAAGCATGCATACGTCATCAGCTTCCACTAATTCTCTCCAGATTTTCGTTAGACCTGGAATATGCAGATGACATAGTCCTGTTAGATGAAGACGCTGACAAGATGCAGAGTCTTCTGAACATTTTGAGTGAGAATTTGAGAATGTTTGGGATGCGGTCCTCACTACCCAAATGCAAATTGTTGCTCCAGGATTGGTCTTCAGCGGTACCATGGCTAACAATAGGGAGTGAAATGGTTGAGTGTGTTGACCACTTCACTTACCTGGGAAGTATGATCAGCCCTCCTCCTGTGGCTCAGTGGCCGATAAAACCTCTGCACGAATACAAACGGTTTGACTGGCTTTTGCCAACTTACTCCACCTGTGGTGGCGCCGTAATATCCACTTGTCTATTAAGGGTCGCGTGTACTGCACAGCAGTCTGCTTTGTTCTACTGTATGGCTGTGAAACGTGGCCGTTGAAAGTGGAAGATATGCGAGGGCTTCAAGTGTTTGACCACCGTTGCCTTCGTAGTATAGGCCGTATTCCGTGGTGTCACCGCGTGAGTAATGCAGAAGTCAGGTATAGAGTTTTAGGGAGTAGAGGTAAAACAGTTGACGAGGTTATGAACCCTCATCGATTGAGATGGTTGGGACATGTACTACGTATGCCTAGTCACCGATTGCCTCGTCACACAATGTTGGCTGAAGTAGGCCTAGGCTGAAAAAAGGCCCGAGGTGGTCAGACTAAAACATGGCACCAATGTATGAAGTCTCTGACTGTTGGTTTGAGCCATGTGGGGCGATACAGACTAGGTGGTTGTGGTCCGCGGGACAAGAGGAACCAGTGGCTGGAGACTCTAGAGGTTATGGCTGGGAACCGATGTCAGTGGCGCAGATGTATGGACACATTATCCTCATCTTGACGTTATACCGAATCTCACCATTTTCTCATTCTTTCTTCTCATACTTTATACTTCTTTTGACTGAATTTTATTTTCTTCGTCTTCCACTTCACTGCCGTTTTACTTGATGTATTGATAAGTGGTGTAGCACCTTGGACCGCTATGCAGTAATGTTTGGTCCTACGTTGATTTGGGTGGGTGGATGGGGTTGTACATCGACTTATCTGTGCAATAGTTCGTGGAAAGTAGATCGATGTTGCAGGTATCTTCCGTCATATGTTGATGAAAATGGCTGTGTGGTAATGTGATTGCGTGGAAACGTGACGGTTTATACAATTATCCTAAAAAGTCTGACCTCGTATTGGAGTTTACACATTAGTGGAGTTTTTCTAATTTTTACGAAGTAGCTGTATAACGCTCCCCAGTTTTTATTGCTTTCCCTACCTAGTTAAATGTTTCTCCATGGACCAATTGGTTTGTTAATCCATAGGTGTTCTCTCCGAGCAATCTAGTAGACCTTTAAAAGTGCAAACAGCATTGCTTTGTCAAAAATATGCGAAGACAGGTAATAAGTCTTTGCGGTGTTATAACCAGTTACCCTATATATTACTGGTCATGATCTGCGTAAATGTTACACTTTTTCTGAAAGATATTCATGTTACCACTGAAGTAATCCATGCATTTCGTTTCTACGAAAAAGTTTAAAATCTTTTTTCATTATTTAGGTCTGCGAGTATATACCATCTGACTATAAAACTCAGTGTTCAAACTTTGTAGAAAATTATGGTGTCAAGATTGTTGAGGCTATCATTGAAGGCACAGGACCAGAGCTTATTTGTTCAGGTCTAGGTTTATGCAGTCCGGTTTCACAATGATAAATGAACAGGAACAAAAACTGCCGCCCGAAATTCAACAAACACATCTGGTAAGATCTACCGTACATTGTTTATTATATTGGTTTATTTTTCAATTGTCAGCATTTCTAATTTGTGTGTCTGGCATATTCAAATTTTTATTTAATATTGTCCATGTCCACCTTGAATACGAGAAGTTCTGTGTCGTCAAAAGTCAAAACGATTGTATTCGGTGCCGTTATCTTCTTTTAGACAAAGGTTTATTTAAACTTGAAACAAGATCTTTGTTTTCTTCCCGGCGAGAGACTATACCAATAAATAGACCTAGGCTTTACATGGTTTCGTAGTGTTTCCTGCTCATGATTTTTTCCCTACCGTGCTCACTCAGTCAGTGGCACCATAGGATTGGGCGTTACTGCATAACGGTACAAGTTGCTAAACACATCAAGCATGAATGCACCAAGATGAACGATAAACAAATAAAGAAAAAAGCAGTCAAGACTGGTACAAAGCTACAAAAAAAGAGCAAGGAGGAATATGAGAATACCATAATTCACTATGACAGTCAACGCGAAGATAACGTGTGGATATATCGTCGTCACAGATCGATTCTGAGACACATCACATAGCCTCCAGACATCAGTATCAGTTACCATGCACACCCCAACCAAGAAGTCCACATTCTCCCACATAACTCAGACCAACAATCAAAGACTTCAACGACTGATGCAATGATTCAGTTTGGCTACCCTGAACCTTTCTCCAGCTTGAACCTCCTACTTCAACTGACATTGTGAGACAGGAAAGACGGTGGCTGGCTAGGCATCATCTGACTTTCCTCTTCGCTCTAGACCTCTACACCTGATTTCTACGTTACTGACATGACGACAACACGACACGTGGCATATGCTACGAAGGCGAGGGTAGTCGAACATCTCAAGCTTTCTTATGTTCCCTACCACGTTTCACAGCCACATAGTAGAACTGAGTGAACTCCAGAGCAGTACACTTGACTTCTAATAAGCGATTGGATATAATGATGAAGGCCAAGTGATTTGTTTGAATTCGTACAGAGATTTCGTCGGTCAGTGACTCACCTACCGAGGTTGATCCGACTTCGCAGGTAAGGGAAGTGGTTAAACGCACTCAACCACTTTATTCCCTTTTATTAGACTAAAAGAAGTGAACTCAGAATCCTTATGCAAATTCCTGCACCAGACAATGAGCCACACCTATTGTTTTAGGGCTAGTGATACTGCTTAGCTGCCCAAACCTCGCTAGGTGGAATAAGGGTTCAAACCCTTAGACAGGGCACCAGTGAAAAACATTATTGGAGCAACAATTTGCATTTGGATGGTGGTCAAAGTCACCCTGAACCCTCTTCTAACCTAATCCAACTTCCCCTAACACGGCATATCCAGGTAGGCGATGGTTCGGCATATGCAGTGCATATGGAAGTTATCTAAGTCGAATAAAGTTCACAACGTTGTCAGTCGACTTACCTATCTTGCCTAGTACCCTTGCCTGACGTCAACGCTGCTCACATGGTGATTCCTCCGAACGCGAGCAATACTAAGAAGACATCTGGGATCGATACTGTCCAACCGCTTCATCTCGTCCACTTTTAACGACCATGTCTCGCAGCCGTGTAAGCAGGACAGAACGAACTGTAGCACAATATACTCGTCTTTTGATAGATAGTCAGGTATCTCACTAGTCAGCCCCGCAGATGCAGATACAAGTTGACGAGTGCCAAATGGGCCTTCTGTATCTGAGGTAAGATTTCGTCAGCAATCAGACCGTTCGGGTTGATGCATCTCTCCAAGTATATGTGGAGTGGTCGACATATTCCATCACTTCACTCCCTATCATTAAACTGGACTTGGTTGCAGACCAATCCTGGTGCATCATCTTACATATGACGAGGGCGAAATGCATGCTAAACATACTCAGATTTCTGCTCAAAGTGTTCACAAGACCCTATATTTTATTAGCATCATTATCCAGTAGGACAATATCGTTTGCATTGTCCAAGTCAAAAGATGACATCCAGGGAGTAGGACAATCCCTGTGGATTCAAACTTACGTAAGGATATGTTCATTAGTGCGTGTGCATTGGAGCTAGATGGGAACGGTGACAGTGGACATCCCTGGCGGACAGTATTAGTTGTCACTTATTCTGATGACAACTCTCTATAGACCCTAACATGGCTGCATGAATTCGAGTAGAGAGCTGAAATCTGCCTGACTCTATCGAGTTAGTTGTTCTACAGCTTTATTTATGTGTCGAATAACTATCGACTTTAGGATCTGACAAACAGTGTTAGTTAAACTGGTTTGCCTATGGTTGTCACAGCAAGACTTCTCTCCGTTTTTATAGACTGGGATGATGAGTGAAGTAAACCACTCTGAATGCATTACCTCTGATTCCCGTACACTACCTAGTAACTCCCTTACTTTATTCAGTAATTACCTATCTCCATCCATAGAAACTTTGGGTAAAGGACTGTCAGGTCCTGCTGCTTCGCATCGCTTCAGGTTCGATACAGCTTCCTCAACTTCAAGGAGATTTGGAGCATCAACATCTACGTCTCATTTAGGTTCAGGCTGATTGTTGGACAACTGAGGTGTTGGTGACTATCAGTTGAACCTTGCTTCAAAGTGTTCTGAACAATATTCTAGCTGACTGTTCTCGAAGGTTATCAGCCTTCCGTCTATTTTGGTGATAGCTTCACTAACCATGGCCTTCTTTTTGCTTATGTACTTAATGATCCTAAATAGTTGTCGGTTGTTACTTAACGCTGATGCCTTCTCCATCTCTTTCGTTTTCACCGTTTATCACTGCTTGGGGTCCTTGCGAAGACTCTTGGTGTGGTTACATTTAAGTTGCTGTCGCTTCTCATTGTGACCAGAGCTAGATGGAATCAGTCTTGTCACATGATTCAGTTTGGATGACGTCGCGAAAACTTAGTGACGCTTGTTAACCTTTTGGTATGAGTTATCAACCGTCTTTATCCCTGTTGCTACAGCAGGCTTTATATCACTCCAAGTTTCCTCAGGATGAGCACTGCTGTCACATTAAGATGAATGATCCACTATCTCATCCTTAAATACTTTCTTCACATCCTTATCTTTAAGTCGAGCACACAGACTTTACTGTTGGCTTTTTCTCGCAACCGGTAAGGTGCAGGCACTCATATACCTTTGCTAACGCGCTATCGGAATTCAAACAGCTACTGCAAAAGGAGCGGCATTCCTCCACGAATCCTCTCCAACAGTGTCTTATAGCAATGTAATTTATCTGTGTCTATCGTTTGTTTGAAGTCGGCGGACGCCATGTGAGACAGTGTCTTTCCGTATGCCTAAAGTTAATGCTAGCCAGAAACGAGTAGTTGTTGGGGCAGAATTGCAACAGATGATCATGGTTGTCGGGCCGTTGGGATGGGATTACATGAGTACCTTCCAGATGCCTTTCTAATTGGCTCAGCTTTCCTACTTCAGCGATAACGTCAGTCACCTGGCATTATGACTACTTCTTGAACGTTTTGTTTCCTGTAGCAAAGTTGATAGCTTCTCATGGAGTTCATCCTTTGCGTCATCCGAACTACTGTTGGTGGGTACGCAAAAAAAGATTACGAATGAGCATCGGTTGGTCTCACGATCCTTCCTAGTTCTTACAGATCCATTCAGTCGAACAGCACATAGACAGCTGTTTACTGGTCCACAAGAGCCAGTTACTGGGTTTTCGTATACTCTTTAGGTGGTGTAGTCGTGTAAATCTTATTATTTATGGTTTATATACGCCCTAGTATCACGGTATGAAACCTATCCAACCTATTTATTTTTGATAGTTAGCAGGGTTTTTGGAGTACATATAATACGCTTGGTAAATCTGTTGTTGTGTCTACCTCCAGTTACTTTAAATATCCATGCTCTAAATCAACATTCATTTATATTTTATTGTTCTAGCAGTTTTCTGTGAATACCGGATATTTTGTTTTGTAGTCGTTAGATTGTGTTAGTTTCAAAAGTATGATCGAAATTTGATGTCTTTACGTCCAACCCACATTCTTACCATTAATGATTAAATATGAATACAAGAAAATAGTCGACCACCTTTACGTCATTTATCTTATTTGAAAATGATTCCTAAGAGTTAAACATTGATTTGTAGCTGATCCTATCCTAGCAGTAAGTTTCCTACGCTACTAATATCTTCTTCTGCTACGCAAGATGTGTTTGTGCTGGGTGTTTGAATACTCTTGATAAGATGCTCTATATGGTGTATGTTGCTGTCAAGCCTTTCTGTTGACCCTTAGTTTCGTTTTTTCATGCTCCTTGTTAACACTTGTGAAGAATTATAACAAGATATGTAAGCGAACAATATTGTTTTCTGGTAATTTTTGAGTCAACAAAGATCCTGATTGTGTACTTTCGAATAATAAAATTATCGGTAACATTAGGGATAATAAGAATGTTGAGGACGGTATAACAATGCAAACATTTATTCAAACAGACAGATAGAGCGGGTGAAAGCTTGAAAAAGGACAGTAAGGTTGCATAGTACGGTAAGATGAATGTAGTGGGTAAATAAAATTTGAATAGGAATATAGTAATGTCGTGAAGGGGGTAACAAAAGTGAAATAAAAAGAAGAGCACTTTAAAAATCTATTGATAAGGTCATTAGTTAAGTCTTCCCTGGTCAATGCAGAGTAGGTGACCGGCACTACATTGGTTAATTTACCTAGTCATAGCTCTTTCCGAAGGACCAGCTAAATTGAAGGTGACGAAACTTGGTAACTAGTCCTTCATTTGGGACAAAAGAAAACCATAGATTGAGATTAACTTCATAAAAAGTTCTTCCAGTGGTTTTCGATAGTCTGTGGAATAGGGTCTCACAAAGTATATCTCTATTAAATTGTAGCTTTATAAATAGTGGTTTCTCTCGAAAAGTTGCTGCTTCAACTCTTCTCCCCGATCTGTTCATATGGTTACTTTTATAAAATTGCTAGGATAAGATATTTCAACCAAAGAATACGGAATCCACTCTAACTCACCCGTTAGACTATCACCTGAGCAGATTTTCAACGATCCGACTGTCAAACATCTCAGTAAATTTCTTTTATACCGTGTAGGTATGGAACTAAGAAAGTATGTGTATTGATCTGCAGATTGGCTTCTGCTGTATACGTTTCTGCTAAGTGAGTCATCTCGTTTACTTGATAAAAAGTGAAGAAAGTTTAACTTCTTATCATGTTCTTCTCCACAAGTAAAGGGTGTATGCTTGTTCTCATCTGTATTCTGATCAGTGGTAACGAACTTATCGTCCACGTATCGCTGATGCATATCTATTTTGTTGATGGCAGCCTTCAATCTTCCATTTTCTTGTTTGGTTAGAAAGAAGTCTGCAAGGATATTTTATGATGTGGAGTACCTGAAATGCTTGAATTTTTACTCAGTTCTACTCTAATCATTCACATACTTTGCTTTTTACAAATTACGGAGGGTTACAAGACGTATTGTATAGGCCCTTACTTGTTTCAACTTTGACCGATTACACTAAATTCAGTGTTGTTATTAGTGTCATTTCCTCAGTCTGTCCATCTATTGAATCCACGGAATTTCTTATTGTATTCATATATATGAAAGCTTATGTATGTACTCAATCAGCACAGCACATATAAACTGGTCTTATTTTAAATCTGACATTTTGTCATGTCATCTAAAAACGTTTATCTACTAGTCGTCTGACATTTTATTGTAATAAATATGATCAACAGAGCTAGAGGCTGGGATGACCATACAGTTGTTTATTTTTAGAAACAATTTCCTAACTAAGTGGTTGAATAGCTAATTCAACTTTCACAAGGGTTTATTAATCCATTTATTTGTATATAGTTCAATTCACATACTAGTGAAAACATATTTAGGTCATAGTCATAGTGTTTATTTCAAAGCTTGTCGACTAGTTCCGTTTGCATACATATTTGTGCATGTTTCTGTTTATGGACATGTGAATACATGTGAATATGCACATGTACAAAAACACGTATCTACGTGTTATGACGCAATGAAACAGCTTACATGGTTATCAAAATAAATGCCTATCTAACAACTACCTACATGTAGACATTCATATTGTGTCGTTTTAGTCAGCAGGTACAACAGTGTTTCATATGATGTCAAGCACAGAGTGGTTAATATCTTATCAACCGAATTTTATATACAATATCAATAGGTGTACGTCAATGGATGAAAGTTATGTCGTGTTATAAAACAGTTAATTGAAATGGAAAATTTATAATGGTTTACACTTTTTTCTACCTTCCTGTGTGAATAAACAAACGAAATTAAATGAAGAGTTATAACATGAATTGTGAATCATATCACTATTTTAAATTCTGTTGTGTCACAACTGTGTTTTTGAAATTTTTTGTCAAATGTGTCAAATCAGGGGACTAGTGTATTGTGTAACAGACTGCTCTGTCTTGTTCTACAGATGTAAGACATGGTTCTAAAAGTCAAGAACATGAGAAAGCTACAAGTTTTTCGGCACAGCGCTTAGCGTAGCTCATATACGCCATAGAATTTAATAATTAACGTTAAATGTAGCAATGAAATTTATTTTAGAGTTCTATATTATTGTCTGTATACTTGTAATCCTATACAACATACTGTTACAGTGTGGGCTAATAATCTATAAATACTATTCAGGCAGAGATTTGAGCTAGCGTGTAAAGAGGTAGCCATTAGGAGAATCCTGACCTTGGGTTTCGTGTTAATTAGGATTCGTCCAAAAAGTGTTTTTTTTTTAATTTAAAGCATGTAAATGATTCTCGATGAGAGATTTAAAGCTAGGTTTCTTAGAATTTGAATGAAAAGGATTTTTGTTTAGGTGATAAGCACACATTCTGACTGAGTTTTCACGTATATGATATCTATTATCACGGTATTTTATCGATTTAATCCAGGTATATGACCTTGTATTATTGGAACAGAGAGGCAAATAGACATTCTTTACACGGGACATGCTGTTACTACGTAGTGGTTCAAGTTTCTACACCTTATATCAGCACACCAGGACATAAGCCAGCAGAAAATGTTATTATAAGTCGTAGAAATTCATTGTTAGAGAAAGGAAGTAGAAGTAGAATAATTGCGATATGAGATGTGTTAGAGTAGGCTAATCCCTAAGAAAACTTATGCTTATATTATCATTTTAAAGTTTGAGCCTTATTTTCGCGCCATGCTGTTGCTTATTTTTACCGCATTTAGGATACTAAGGTCTGATTGATCCGTTTTACACTCTTACTAAGCTATTTCGTTTCCCCTGGCCAAGGCCATTTAAGGATGTATAAATTGCTGTTTTCAGCTATTATGATTAGATTGAGGTAAATATACTTTCAATCCCATCGTGTTCTGGTGTCAGCTGAGTATCGAGTTGAGAAGTCATTGTTCGATCGTTAATCGTATCGTCTCGGAGGATTGTATCGTTATCTATAGCGCTGGATCGTAACAAGATGTGATGATTGAGATGAAGATAATGTGTAGATGATTCTGCGCTAATGCTTTCGGTTTCCAAATAGACTGGTAGCAAAAAATAAAGCCTAAAACCATTTGGAGTTGACTTGTAGACTGAAACTGACTCACTTTTACTTTGAGTTCACCATATCAGGGAATTTGTGCTCACGGATTCAAACCTGCATTCACTGGCGTTCTAGTAACAGAGACAGTACTGGTGATCTGTTCAAGATGTAATGTATTGTATTATTTATCCGTGGTTATCTCTTTTCGATGGAATCGACTGATTTTCATACTAGTAAACATTTGAAAGGTTAGTATAATTTACTTGTCCCAAATAGGACGAAATGCGCATCCTGGATTTCAACTACTAGCCACTATCCATCATTACTACATAAAATTGAAAGATTACACTAAAAAGTTGTTTAGCTTAAAAATATGAAACCATTCATTACTTTCACCTCAACTCGTAAAATTCCTCATTATTTTTGATTTTCTCTCTTATTTCCCGTTAAGTATCATCGATGTTTAATCACTTTTTGTTTTAATTTATTTCATGAAGCCTAAAATTGAATTGACTTCTGGCATAGATGCATGCTTAACGTGTAAATTCTTCATCGAAACAATTTATGGACAACTTCAAGATAATAAGACGGAAGATGAACTAAAACAACTAGTTAAAGGGGCATGTTCTTTCCTACCTGGTAGTTATGCTGATAGAGTAAGTGTTTAAATCATAAATACAGTTTTGATTTAAGATTCAAACATACTTTTAGTTCACAATCGGCTCATATTGTTTCATTAGTACGCAAATATGATGTTCAATAGTGGAAGAATATGCTCAAGGTCTAGATACGTGTTTTACAACCATTGTCTCTTGGATCTAGGTTCATATCACTTATTCATTTTTGTATATTTTTTACACAAACTGTTATGCCAACCTACACGTGTATTCTGTACTCTGTTGTGGTAGGTATACATACACTAGCCTTATGTGTTCAATGTTTATCAGAACAAACTCAATTGATAATTAAGTACACGTTACTGACTTACTTCTCTATAGGCAAGTGTAATCTAGAGGACCGGAGGGTTAATTAATTTCGAAGTGAGAATATGCGCTCATCTATTAAATTTGTTGATGGTGGTGGTGGTAGTGCTATATTTGAATATGATATTCAGAGAAAAGCATGGTCAAGCAAAGTGGTGTTTGTAAAACCTAGGGATCTTAGATTTGATCATATAGGGATTTTCATCACTTGATTAAGAGATTAAACTGGGATCATCAAAATTTTATAAAAAGTAGCCGAAAAAAGATTTTCGTAGAGTTAAGATGGGTGTTTGGGTATGTTTGAAGGCAAGTAGCTTCTGATATCTCGCTGCTTACTTGTTGATAGTCGGTATTTTTCCAAAGTTAAACTTAGTAATGTCATGCAGCTTGCTTATGATATAATGCAACTCAATCCAGTATAGGTGTTTATTTACTAAGTTATGAGCCACGCATTGTTTGAAGGCCTATGGTACTACCCGACCTCCCAGACCGAAGTGGATGGAATTGGGTTATATCCTGAAACCCACTGCCTGAAATTCGAACACCTGAGCCAATGAGTCACCACTTGTTAACTAGATTAGGAATGTTAATTATTTCCTGAGAGTCACTGTTGCTCTCTGGGTGCGTCAATCTTGGTAGGTAGGTTGACGTTTCAACCTATGACCTGATGCATTAAGTTATACCTCTGTACAGACTATATGTGATGGTTTACTGAGTTCCATGTAGAGTTCTCAAACAACCACACTGTCGCTAGTGGTTATATGTGCATAACTGTACGAAATCATAACACTTTTTGTATGTAATCTAAACGTCATTATCTCTTTTATTTTTTAGTGTTCTGAATTGGTAGATCGTTATTTCGATGATGTACTGAAGCTAATAGAAAATAACTATACTCCTGAGCAAATTTGTCACGTAAGATTTTTAAACAATTTTATCATCATTCCTATGGTAGATTCTTTCATATTCTTTGTTTTTATTCTATTCATAAGGTGATGATTGAACTTCAAGAATAACCTGGAACTCTGATTCTTCGTTACACTCACATTATGACTAATCTATTGAACTGGTGATATCTTAGACTAATAAGCAAAAGTCTTATATCATCAATGAATAAGTGTATTTGACAAATATCCAGGATATTCTGAATACGCAGATTACTGCTCCGCGTATCTGAATCAGTATTCTTGATGATTTAGTTATGGATAGATTGATTTGAAACCGTTACCTAGTAAACTTTTCTAGCAAAGGTAGACTACTCCACAGCACCTTTTTCTACTATATAGTTTTGAAACAACTTTCATAAGTATGCAATATGAAAAGATCACTAGTACCCAGTCACAAATTTCTCTTGAGAATCACTTACGTGATGGAGCTGTTGACTAAGTAGTGTTGAAGTATATCGTGAAATATAAGGAGGGTTAAATTAGTTCTTGAAACGATGCGTTTTTATTGAATGAGGTAGTTGGGATATTTTTTGTATTGTCTATCTACCACATACCCTTGTGTGGAATTCCGACTTAGGTAATGGTGCGAAATCTCAGTTTGGTCTCATCAAAGTATCATTCTAACTTAGGCAGTCATTGACTGTTATACTTGCATTATGATATAAAGGTTTTCTGAGTTGCCATGGATGAAATAAATATATATTTAATCCTCATTGATAATTGTAATTTTCTGTTGTTTCATTTGACTGGGTTGAAATGGAATCCACGATACGCGTTTTACTCTATTTGGAACTTGTCAGAAGGACGTACGTGCATCCCAGTGAGACTCTAACATAGAGATTCAAGGCAATATCAGAACATCCTTTCAGTTATCATATTAACCAACAGATATCGATCTGTTTGATATGGTAAAGTGAAGCGATTGGCAATTACAAGTATGAGTAACTACTAATACTCTTGTGATACAGTAGCCTGATAGGCAACACTGATATATAAAGCTATGCATAGCGGTCTCAAGTTTCAATGATAACCGTATCACTGAACGAGATACAGACTGATCGAAACGATTATGAGTCCTAGATAGAAAAAAAATCTGCATTATGACTTCCAGTGTTATCACGATCGACCAAGTAACATTGAAATAGGCATTTATTAGCTTCATTTGGCAAGATTACAATCATTTTACTACATTTATTCGTTATTTGAATTGAAAATTTTAAATAAGTTATTTCTATTTTTGCTTATTTCCGTCTTCATTTGTCCTGTTCTAGGTTACGTACAAATATTTGTTCTCTTTCTTTCTTTCTTTATCGTATCTCTTTGTACTGTTTTTCCAAATGTGATCCGATGCCAGATATCTTGTCAATTAGTACAAGTTTTAGAAAAATAATGGTGGTTTTATTTTCCTGACGTTTGTCAAAAACTGTATGCAAAATCAGTTAAGTGATGTTACTGGTTCTACCATTAAGGCATTAATGAACTAACCATGGTAGGTTACCCATCATTTGATCCGTATAGTACGTAACGTTATATTCTAAAACTTACGAATGTGAAAACATCAATGACCATGTTGTTCAGTATTGGCTGGAATCAGATTGAACTGAAGAACAATTTGGACTGATCATGTAGAAATATGATTATCCATCCATAAAATAACTGACTATTTCTTTCAGTTGTTGTGGTCAAATGTAAACCCTCGGACTGTGTCACCTATGCATGAAGTTCTATTTTGACCAGTTTTCTTCTCTTCCTGCTACTGATTCTTAGATTTGACGGAATTATTATTACTTTATTTATTTTTCCCTTGAGTTCCTTGTGGAACATAGGGCTTCAGTAGCACGCTTCCATCTCACTCTCTTTTCTGCAGTCTTCAAAACCTGGTTCCACGATTGCCCATAAGCTTTCATTTCTTCCTCATATGATCTCTATGTTATCCTCGGACTCCTAACTCGTCGTTTCCCCTTTAAATTCCACTCGAGGACCTGGCTTGTGATTTTCTCAATCGCCCTTCTCAGTGTATGTCCAGTCGATCTCTACTTCCTTCCACATATTTGTTGCGTGATAAGTTCTTACTTCGTTAATTCGGTACCAGCCAGAGTTCCTTGTTACTTATTCCTTCTGGCCATCTGATGTTCAGTATCGAATCAGCGTAGGCAGTTGTTGATGAATGTCTGTAGTTTGTTGGAAATGCTTTTTATGACGCGCCAAGTTTCTTAACCATCACATAGAAGCACTGACTGACTTGACTGACGTTAGTGTTGAAAATCCGGATCTTGTTCACACATTATGCTGAGTGCAACAGATCCCCACACTGATTTCAGATTAGTGAAAGCCCGTCTTGATGTCTTTCCGATCCTGGTTTTGACATCCTCATCTGTCCCACCCGTAGTTGAAACGATCCTGTCTGCCTAGGTAGGTGAAAGAGACTACTTCCTTTAGGTTTCTCCCGTTTATGGTGATTGGTGCTTGTTGTTGGTTGGATATCTTCATCACCTTTGTCTTCTCTATATTCACTTGAAATCCCGCCTTCGTTTGCTGCGTCTTCTGCCAACTTGTTAGTTTCCGCCTGTAGATTTTCGAGTTTGTGTGACATTAAACATAAATCCTCATCGGCGAAATCTAAATCTTCTAGGCTCCTTTCAGCGGTCCATAATTGCCTGCTTTTTAAATCCGAATAACGCATTACTGAGTCTCTTAATATCTTAAGTGTGATAGGCCAATGTACAAGCTATTATAATTAATTTTAGTATCTTATTGTTGACGATATTTTAAGACTCATTCTTCTCCGCACTATTTTTTCACATTTGGAAATCTCTCAAATTGAATGGAGTAGTGGATGTTGGAAAATAAATAAACCGTTTCTTGTTCATTCCTTATAAAATATGCTCTACTCTTCACAATTAACTTCTTGTACCAGATATATTCTTCGAACTTTTCAGTGTTTTACTACAACCTACCCATATATGTGTACAATTTATTTTAAAAATCCATTTTACTGTTTCTTCACTTCATTAATAGTGTGTATCTGGACCCTATGTTAAGAGGTACTTCACTAATTTAATCGACCATATATTAAAGTGATCAGTTCAGTTGTTCAAGCTGTTTATTCACTAGAGTATCTTAGATGAATTTGATTTTGAACAACAAAAACAGATATTGTGTGGATTACCCAGGTCTAAGTGACAAGATCTGTTGTTCCATGTTTGATAAGTTGATTTGACAGTAGTATTGTTTACTGAATAATGTCTCGAACAGGTTTTGTCGGTTTTAAAATCACGTCAGAAATCATCGTCGTCACCCTGGTATGATTATAATTGGTAGAATTTATTTGAAAATATTTTTAGTGAATAAGATTCTTTTACTGTCTGCTATGTTATTCTCTGCTACAGTGCTCAATTTCTGTACTTTCATTAATGAAATCCGTTGTGTAGTACGGATTATTCTTAACTACTCATAAATTTCAGCAGTATATTTTTTTCATATTACTAATTTCAAACAGGATGCTATAATGAATGTTTATTGATTGTGTAATGTTTGTTTTAGACTTACCTTTTATTTATTCTCACTCTCACTTGTTTAGATGATCTCACTTTGTCCAAGAATACCATTTTGGAGTTTGTCTGAACAAAATCCATGTCTTTTGGGCGCAGAATACTGGTGTCGTGATTATAGTACTGCGAAAATGTGTAATGCTGTACAATATTGCAGTTCAACTGGATGGAAAACCTATCCATCTAGCAATCAAAATAAACTGTTTAAATCCCAATGTGAGTTAATGAAGTTGCCAGAGATATGTGTCAACTCTGAATTGGCTAAAAAATGTAATCGTGTAAATGAATGTTATCAAGAACAGGTGAAAAAGTTTCTCAATTTATTCAGCATCTCATCATTAGCAACATCAAAAGATGAAAATAAATCACCATGTTCTGTTTGTGTGATAATGACAACACGTTGGTTGTTACAATGGGATATATTCGGTGGTCCAATTATTAATCGTAATATATGTGATGCATACAAAGATGAGGAACTTGAACAGGTGAGTAGTAGTTTCTTTTCAAAGATCATTCTTGAATCCTACCAATATTCACCTCAGTAGTTGATCATCTGTTATATGTAGCTGAAATGTAAACTGGATTTCAGCTAGTCGTCTTCTTGTTGGTGATCCAGTACTCCAATCTGCTTCATTACTTGAACTTCTCTTTAAAATACAATCTGAGTCAAAAATCTTGCCGGTCGGGAAGTCTTAGTGGTATTGTATCTTTATGAAAGCATATATTTGACAAGTTTATCACCTTCGAAAGTGAACTCGAAAACTTGCGAGAAATTTTGATGGAAAATGGATACCCATTGAAATTTATAGATAAGAATCTAAAGTCGAAAGACACCACGAAACGAGGGCATACTGCTCCGAAAAAGATTCTGCTGTTTAACCTCGAATTCAAAGGAGATAATGTGGCAGACATACTTATAAAGAGACTATCAAGATCCCTAGATAGATCATTCTTTGTCGCCAATCTTAGAGTTATATTCCCCTGTCAGAAACCTATTCATCAGTACGCAAAAGATAAGCTGGAGCATTGTGCCATATCAGTGTATGCATATCAATTTACTTGATCCTATGGAGCAGAGTACATCGGTCGTACCATGCGCCAGCTTTTGCAACGCTCATGTGAACACTACCCAACTTGACTGGCTAGAGGAGAACGGAAACGCATCTTTATCTTTGTAACAGAACATCTAGTAAACTCAAGACATTTGGCTCTTTTTGATAAGTACTCCAAAATTTTATATGAAGTGCGATAAAGCCACTCTAAAGGAGTGAGATTTAAGACATCTGGACATAACTAAAGCTTTAACGATTCAAAAGAAGCATGTACAATTTCTTTCTTTGCCATGTCCATCGTAGAGTATCGATCACTCTAGATAACCCACATATGACGTAACTACTTTTACTTTCCCCCATTTTAAACACCTAAAGGCACTATATAACTTTCTTTTGTCGCACAATTTATAGCGACTTTTGACCGGAAAGAACTCTGGAATATCCCATTCCTTCTGTCTTAAATTCACTAATATACAGCTAAGAGGATGATTTCGTCGAAAAGGAAAATTTTTTCTTCACTGCAATCGTCTTCTGTGTTTTCCGTGTTCAGGCCTTACAAGGTGACAACGGAAATAGATGTCTGAAGTCTTTAGTGGTATGGGAGAGGATCACCTTCAATAGGACAGAAGCAATTCGCACCTTCCGCTTATGTGAATCCTAGAAATCTGTCATGCATCCATACTTCATTTCTTTTCCTTGTCGCCTTGCACAGTTTCACAACTGGTCTTATCGTCTTGTTGAAATCTGTTAAAATGTTGCAATTTCGTCTAACATATAATTATGCTATGCCGTTTATTTTAGTGACCTCGTATAGTTTTATGTACTGTTGCTAAGTAGGTAGGGTAGGTCGGTATGTGGATCACTGCTTGGTAGTTGAACACAGACCACTGAGTTTCAGTTTCACACAAATTGGTGGTGAGACGATAGTGTTTAGTTTTGCTATTCGGCTTAGAGTGCAAGGTATAAAGGGTATGTTAGTCAGTGAGGTTGTGAAACTTTCACTGACTTAGATGTGGTTGGTGCATTTTTCACATATACTGACTCATCTCTTAGCTCCATACATTTTTATTTGCAGTCGGATTAGATCTGAAGGAAATTAAATAACCAAACCAAGATTTGACACTGTGCATCAAACCACTAACTGTTAATTTAAACCAGATAGGATATGTAGTTTGAATTCTTGAAATATTTAAACGCCATTGGTAGGAAACCCTCAATAGCACTGCTCAAAATGTATTAGTGAAGCAGATGTATCATCTTTTTATCATCTTTGACAATTCGAGCACTTTCCTAAACTTAATTTATTTGTTCTTTCTATTATCATACACTTTTTTTTGGTAATATCGTACTGTTTCTGTATGCTTCCACTACCACCTTTGTTTCGTCATTGACCATATTCTTAAATTTTTGGGCTAAAATCAAAATAGTCTTTGGATTGAAAAACAAAGTTTGGAGTGAATAGGTATTTTTGCTAAATTCTCGTCAGGGTTTACAATTACTTTGACAAATTACTCAGCATAGTCATTTGTTACCAACATGATTAATTGAATTCAGATATATGAATTAGAGAATAATAATAAAGGTGATGATAAAACAAAAACGAAACCTCTGGAAATTTATATATTCTTAGTGTAGTCATTCCTTGTAGGTGTGTGGGTGAATTGTATGTGTGTCGTACAGTGATAGAGGGAAATAAAATTATTGTCGCGTATCAATTATATAATAAAACGTTAAAATTCTTAATCACTTATGAAACTAACTTCGAAATATAAAATGATAATGAGAAGAAGTACAAACGGAGGCAGTAGTATTCATATTTATCCGGGTGACCGGGAAGGAAATTGTAATTGTATCTAGGTTGATGTTGAACTCTTTGGGAAAACGGAAAAGGAATGAACAAACAACTTTTGAATACATATATTGTTTGAAAAATTTAATTGTTATGACTTCAAGACATGGTACTGGATGATGATTGAAGGTGAAATGAAAATTTGAACCGCGGCCGGATTCGAACCAGTGACCACCGGGTTTCCGGCCCAATGCTCTACCAACTGAGCTCAGTATCAATACTAGTCTGCCAAACCGCGGCTATCTCATATAGTCAAAATTATAATCTTCTAGAAATAACAATCGAAGGGGGTATAAACTTAGAGTATTGTGATGGCACTTTGTAAACAGTAGTAATTGCCGAGGTTTTTCAATCTTATACTCATTATCTGCCAGATGAGCGAGTAATGAGCTTTTGATGGATATCCCTGTTCCTTTGCCTAACCACGTTGGACACTGTTCGATGAAGCAGTGATTGGCTTTCCGACTTGTTCTACCTGTGTAACTATCTCCACAGGAACAGTTAAATTTATAAATATACATAGATGTGACCAGATTTGGAAACCTATCCTTCAACTGCATTGGCATTGGTATTATACAGCGAGTAGTATATTTCAAACATATTGTGGTGGCAAAGAAGGTTTTTTCTATCGTATTTCTGAGTTTTACTGTCAGTGTTTTTGCAGCTGCATCTCTTTTGAACGCTAAGGTTTAGAAGTAATAGTTTCTTCGATATCATCTAAAGGCACTTTTCTCCAATTCTTTTCATTGTTAGTCTTTACGAATTTTTCAGGGCGACCATTCTCGTGTTAGGAGTTCTCCATTATTCTTATTTCATCTTTCAGTGTCAGCTATGCACATCTTACTGGTTCGAAACATCAGTGTACGGATTAAATTCATTTTGTGCCTAGGAGGGACAAATGATGAGAAATGTGTATACTGACCGACCGATGATTTCTTACGATATGTACTACGTCTGACACTGCCATGTGTTCATCTTGATAGCAGACTATCCCGAAATGACAGACATCCGTCTTTCTCTGCTTAACATATGAACTTGATTTCTGTATGAGCTCTGTTGAATGTATCGAGAAGACAGGATTAGTATCATTTTTGTACAGAACGAAAGTATCATCCATGTATCTGCAATAGAAGGACAGTTTATCTATCTCTCTACTCAGTGGTTCACTTTCCAATTTTACCGTAAACATGTCGGCTAGAGGAGGACCTAATGGTGAACCCATTGTCACACCTTCTGTCTGATGGTAAATCTCTTTGTTAATCTGAAATTGTACGTTCATGGTACAACGAAGAAGCAGTTCTCGTAGGATTGCAGTATCAGTAATCCTCACTTAATATATATGACTCATAACTTACTGCATGAACATGCATATGGTTGATGAGTGCATTCTGATTCCGTGACACGTGATAACCAGCTGGAAGACGACTGGGCTCAATAAAGCAACTAAGGATTATATCAAGTTATATTACTTTTCTAATGAGTGAATGATTATTGGTTTGTGTATTATAGGGAAGTATCTGGTTTATGGATTGGATCCTAAAGATTTTGAAAAATCTATAGACAACAAAGCTTACTCTTGATTATTAAAGGTTAAGTTGCACTTTTAAACATGAACACCTTATTACGAAATATTCATTCCTTGTTTATTCATATGTTGTCATTTTAATATTTTTTTCGGCTTTTCTTGTTTTTCGCTCCTTATGTACTATTGACAAGTGAAGATCAATACATTTTTGTGCAAATTTCTACGTTTTACTAAATCTATCTTTTTACCATTTTTATACTGTCTTAACCCAATCAAATTGGACACTTTTCTACAAAAACGTATTCATCACTTATGCACAGCCATGCTTACGGGATTAATGAATCTTATCAAAATATAATGGTAAATATAAGTTACTTGTCAAAGAAGGAACCCCATTTGTCAATCTCCCAGTTGACTAGCTTTTCTACGTTAATTTTGAATTTTTAAGATAAATCCTCCATAGATTGTTTCTTTATTGTATTGTGATATCCACTTGATATCTCATGTTGATATAGATAGTTGTGATTCATATAACGTATACTCAAATACCTACCTACATATTTGATCACAGAAATCAATATATTTTAAATCGATATTACACGCTTTCTTTCTACTTTTTTCCCCTTTCTATGTTCAGTGTTACCAAGTTATTGAAAAAGCTGGGATGCTGTTAATCCATTCACGTAAAGACCGTCAACATGTGGAACAGATATGCGCTGTATGTGTATTGTGTCATACTTTTTGTTTATGAATTTTTTTAATTTAAATCTTAAAATTAACACTTTTCGTACCAATTATATCTCGAGCGGAAGATTTATGCTACACTTTAGTAAGTTGTGATGTTTTTAAGGTGACTATATTCCGGCATCCATCGTTCCAAACTCTGGAACTGATACCGAGCGGATGAAATCCTAATTGAGCTTCTGCAAGTATCGCAGCGTCTATAAACAGAGGTATACATTTGAAAACAGATTAATCAGTCCTCCGGAAGGTCTGTCAAGGCTTGGATAACCCAGCGGTTGCGTATCTTACTGCTGCAGCAATGGTAGACACGCATTTTGGTCTCTAGGTAGGTATCAATCACATGAAGGTCGCAAATACATCTTGTTAACGAGTGTCAACAAGTGTGTAAGCCATTTCCAAAGGTATCTGCCGATCTTCTACAACAACAAAACACAACCAATAAGGTTCGATATTATTGTTTGATAATTGCGGTCTCTCGTTACTATACTGGATCGAATCAATCGACCTCTGTTGGTAGATGGGTTCCTATGTGGATGCTTCACCACAACTCAATTGCTTATTATACTGTTGTCTGCTCGGTGGCTAGCAGCGGAATCTACGACGTGAATTTCATCTCATTCGGGACTTTTTAGCTGGATGTACCTAGTAGATAACACTTGGGCAATTAACGTGGTGAGTACTGGGTTCGAGTCTCAGTGGGAACAACATCATTCATTGGGGTGCAGGCATATCCAGCTGAAGAGTCCCAAGCAAGACGAAACGCTCACCCTAGATTCCACTGCTAGCTACTAAGGAGACAACAGAAAACGTTCGAAGTTGTAAAGGACCGAAAGTACAAAGTCTATTTAACAGCTAACGTCTATTGCACAATGATTCTCTCTTTTTGTTTAGTAGCTTAGTACATATGTCTGGATTTAAGAAGCGATAAATGGTGTATTGAAGTCTTATTGAAAATGACATCATTCACTAGAATTAATTAGGATCCAATATATAGATTTCAAATGAAATTGAACGTGCCTCCTAGATTGCAAATATATTAAGTTGATGATGGTTAGACTGAAAAAAAACACGAAAATTCAACTCAGGATAAAGCCAACTTCTACTCAACACGATACGAACCACATTTTTCGTATGAAATCTGACTTCTCAAACTTTACTAGATGAAGTAGGTTTCGAACATGTAATCCACTGGTTAAAAATAGGGTCAATGAGTCACAGATCCTATAGATTTTTTGATCTCCACATGTCTTCTCATAATCACATACTAAAAGGTGGTGATTTCAATATTGTATATCGTTACTTTGGTTTATGAACTATAAAAACTGGTCTTTGAGTAATTTAGGTGGAATTAGTTTGTGCTTAAGTATACATCCCTGAAAAAACCTGTGTGGAAGAACACTGGAAGTCCTTGAAAGAGATGTGGAGAGAAACCTGCATAGCCGTATTAGGAAGAAAGAAGACAAGGAATGGATCTCGACGGATACCTGGAAGTTGATAGAGGAGAGGAGGATGGTGAAGCAGAAGATAAACCAGTGCATGGATGCACAACGACAAGAGGAACTGAGCACAATGTATAAAACACTGGACAAAGAAGTGAAGAAGAGTGCACGCAGAGACAAAAGACACTTCTACGAAACACTGGCAAGTGAAGCAGAACAGGCTGTAGTTAGGAGAGATAGAGACCTGACGACATTGTATCAAATAACCAGATTGCTATCTGGGAAGAGATCGACATAGATGAAACCAATAAAAGATGATTAGGGGAATTCAATTACCAAGGAAGAGAAACAAAGGAAACGATGGGCCGACCACTTCAAGAAGCTCTTGAATCGACCACCACCACCACCTGCACTTCGTCCAGAAATACCACCTGCAGCCGCTGAACTACAAGTGAACATAAATCCTCCAACAAAAATGGAAGTCCTAAACGCCATAAAGTTACTGAAATGCGGGAAAGCATCAGGACCAGATGGAATCCCGCCAGAAACACTGAGAACAGACACAGAGACAACAACGGACATGCTCACACCACTATTGCAGAAGGTGTGGAAGGAACGGAAGGTACCTGGCTGTCGATTGGAAGAAGGGCTACGTTGTTCAACTCCTGAAGAAGGGAAACCTCAGTGTTTGCAAGAACTGGCGAGGAATCACTCTCCTGTCCACCCAGAGCAAGCAGAATATCAAGCCACATCATCCTGGAGAGACTAAAGGATGTGCTGGATTCAAACTACGACCGGAACAGGCAGGCTTCAGGAAGTACGAACCATGTACCGACCGAATTGCAACGCTTCGCATCATCATAGAACAGAGTATAGAATGGCAGTCAACTCTCTACCTCAACTTTATCGACTTTGAGAAGGCCTTTGACAGCGTCGACCGAGAAGTAATTTGGAAACTGCTTCATTACTACGGAGTACCGCAAACCTTTATCCGCCTCATTCAACAACTATATGAAGATGCCACATGCCAAGTAATTCACAATGGGAAGCTCAGTGATGCTTTTGAAGTGAAGACAGGAGTGAAACTAGGTTGCCTACTATCTCCCATGATATTCCTGATTGCGGTGGACTGGATCATGCAGCACACAGTGGGGAGCTGTGAGAAGAGGGGGATACGCTGGACTGCGGAAAAGAACCTAGAAGACTTGGATTTCGTCAGTGATCACTTGTGCCTGATGTCACATAAACTTGAAGATGTACAGGCGAAAACTAACAAGTTGACAGAAGAGGCAGGGCAGCGAAGATGGGACTTCAAGTGAACATAGAGAAGACAGAGGTGATGAAGATACCGCACCAACAACACCAACAACAACAACAACAAACTTCAGTCACCATGAACGGGAGAAACTTAAAGGAAGTAACCTCCTTCACCTATCTAGGCAGCACTGTTTCAACTACAGGCACCACAGGCACAGATGAGGATGTCAAAGTCAGAATCGGAAAAGCAAGACAGGCTTTCATTAACCTGAAACCAGTGTGGAGATCTTCTGCACTCAGCATGCGGAAGAAGATCCGGATTTTCAACACCACCGTGAAGTCAGTGCTTCTGTATGGTTCAGAGACTTGGCGCATTACGAAAGGGATTTCCAACAAACTACAGACATTCATCAACAACTGCTTACGCTGGCTCGCTACTGAAGATCAGATGGCTAGAATAGTCAGAATAAGCAAGAAGGAACTCTGGGAAAGAACCAACCAACAACCTATCACGCAACAAATATGCAGGAGGAAGTGGAGATTGATTGGGCATACACTGAGCAGACCATTTCGGGACATCACGCGTCAGGCCAGTCGCTCGAGTGGAATCCCCATGAGAAGCGACGAGTTGGACGTCCGTGGTGAGGGTGACATGTAGGAGATCGTGCGAGGAGGAAATGAGAGCTTGTGGGCTGTCGTGGAGCCAGGTTCAAAAGATTTCAGAGAACAGAGTTCACTGGAGACGTGCTACTGAAGCCCTATGTTCCATTACGAACCCAAGGGACTAATAATAATAATAATAATAATAATAATAATAATAATAATAATAATAATAATAATAATAATAATAAGTATACTTTTGCTATTCAGTGATTTTCAGTTAAATTGATTCGACTTTTTTCGCACATATCAGAAACTAATCATTCGACTAAAAAAAGAATTTTTAATGAAACCAGTCCACAAAGATGGATTGCAATCAAATTTAACATGGATAACTCAACACTTACTTGCTTCAAGAAACAGTTCTCGATATTATTCCGATATGGTTATATCTATCGATGTGATACCAATGAGACCATTCTCACTTTTTCAGTTATGATATTTATCAGTATTCAATTTATCATCCAAATATTAAGGTCAAAATGACAATAAAAATCGATAAAGTAGAAAAGTTAATGCTACAATAACCTTGGATTTGAATACACATTTATTAAAAAAGGTTTCATGTGATACGAAAACTGTTTTGGTACAAATAAGGGTAACATGAAACCTCCTTATGCCTCTAGGGGTTCGACAAACTTTAAAATACAGTTTTTTAAGATAGGCCCTAATAAAGTATATGCATCCATTTCATCCCACGTTTTAATAACATGTTTAGCAGTTGAGGAGCTTGGACGTTTGTTTCTAGGATTAATGGGGTCAAATCATTCTATTTGCTTCTGAAGCCACTTTAGAATATGTCCTATGACTCTGATTTTCTCTTTGTATATTTAACCATATGCACATTTAAATTAGTAAGTACTAAGAATGTGATTTCATCTTTCACTTGTTTCAAACGCTTTGATGGGTATATGGGCTTTGAACTTTCAATTATCTGAAACCTAAATGGATAACTTTTTCTCTTGATGGGAACATTAATTCTCTCTGTCTATCTATCTATCTATCAGACTGTTTGTCTCATTAGTGTGTGATAGCTTGATGAATACATCTTTCTTGAAGCTAGAGTGGATAGTATTTTTTAAAATTCTCAGCTCAATTTATTTCAACGTATCAACTTCAAAGAGTAACTGTTTTTAGTTAACGTCTCTGCTGATAATCTTCTCTTTTCTTCCAATATATAGATCATACATATTCATTGAATTCCATTAAATAAGCATTTCATTAAGTTCCTTTTTAATAGATTGGACGGAAACCGTAGTGATCTAACTACTTTCTTGTCCATGTAGGGCTTCTATAGACAGATCATTTTATTGATCCGTCTTACCGTTGACTGATCGATACGTCTAAGCAAAGACGGTAAGTTATTTTCCTCTTGTACACTTGTTTAGCTAACTTTGTGGACTTTTGTGTAGTAGGAAGTGAGCGACATCTATTATGTGTACTACCTGGCTGCTCAAACTTCGGTAGGTAGAGCGTTGTTTGAACCCATGACTCATTATTTAAAAGTCAACTACTGAAACTAATGAGCCAGCGCTCCAATATAATTCAGTAGATATTTGGTACACTCAGGACCAAATATCATACATACTGTAGTCCATTTTGTTACTTTCCTACACCTTTATGTGAGTGAACTTTTCAAATTCATTGTGCGCACACATATTTCAGTGTTCTTATCATCGTTAAGGCGACAGTCATATCCTAATTTACCTTCTTAATGGAATCTTTTTATATCTTCGGGTGATTGGAGTTATAGGGTTTATAGTAATTATGAAGGTAATGAGTTGTTTCATTCTATTTTTTAGATCCTCTTTATATGAAAAGATGGTTAACTGGAGGTTAGGTTTTTTGATTTCAACCAATGGACTTTAGGTCTAAAGATGACTTCATTGATTGAATTTTCAGAAATCATGTGTTATTATCAATCCCTACATAATAGGTGTGTTTCGTTGTTCAGCGTCCTGACTTACGTGCAACTGATAAATTACAAACGATTCATAATCTTTTTGGGTATAATCCTTGTATCATGTTTTGAATATGTTTTTGTATGCTACTTATTATTTCCTGTTACTTTTTTTGTGTATGCGTACAACACATTTTGTATCTAGCGTACAATCAATTGTTCTCCTGCGGGAAAGGAAGAAAATGGAGACAAACAACTTACTTATGAGAAGTTAGATCGAGCAGAATCCTTTATCTCTGACAAATTTGATAAGATATCCTGCTTATCCGGTCCTACATATTGGTGTTCATCGAAGGATACAGCTAAAAAGTGTAATGCCACAAACTATTGTCAAGCAACTTATTGGCCTGAAGTCAATAACAATAACAACAATATTAATGAAGATATATTAAAGACAGAAAATAGTCAAATGAATCATGACAATAATGGTAATAATGTTAACACGGTTGTGACACCGTTACCGGTACCTGTTGCAAAATCTGAAAAATTATTAGGCATTAAACCATGTACATGGGGACCTGCGTATTGGTGTATATCAGAAGAAACAGCTAAAAAGTGTGGTGATGCAGCATTAATGCATTGTAAAACAAAAATATGGATTGATCTACCAGTGACTACTACACCACCCAGTGGAATGTACTATAGTCATGAGAAATGTACTCGTGGTCCAACATTTTGGTGTGCATCCTTTGAAAATGCAAAATTATGCGGTGAAGATGCTGAAAGACATTGTATCAATGTGGTTTGGTCAAATATACATAAATCGAAATTGCAAATAAAACCATAATATGAATTTGACTATTCAAAATTGTAATTGTCTTTTTCAACTAACAAATTGATAAATAATCTATTCGTCTCTCTTCTTTTATCTGTTTCAATTTGTTTTCTAACATTTTATTGGGTTTTTACACAAGTTTGTCGACTAAGAGAAGACTAAAATTCATTTCATTTATTTCCTATTCTAGGATAGAACATTATAAGTAACATTTTGATGATTGACATACACGGCTATTCAGAGAAATCATTTTAATTCATACTTTTACTAATTGAAAATGAATTATATATTTGTGTTTGTATGTATGATTTCAGTATACCAGTAGATTAAAGTTTTATGATTCATTATGCGAAATATTCTGTTTTTAAGCTGAATAAACTTGGAACTATTGAGTGCATATAAGAAAGACTCTAATAACAGGAGAAATGGATAATTTCTCATTTTTAATATTAGTTTTCCTACATCAGTTGAATAAAGACTGAGCATAAAATGTCATTTGTCCTATTATAATATTGATTAGAATTAATTTTGTTATATGTAAGGTTGAAACTTTAGTTTTATTGATTAGAATAAGGAAATATTACCTATTTACTCCTAATACAATATACTAGTCATGACATCTGAACTTGAATATAGAAGAGATCCAACCTAAGCAAATAGCTGTGTAGTACCGTCTACTTGTTTAGTCTTTTTCAACTGGTTCATTGTAACATCTTTAATCAACCTGTTAACACCATCCATATGAGACAGCATTTCGTAATAGGCTTACATTTCAAGTATATTACGTCAATGAAAGTAAGTACATGAAATGAGTTCAATAAAACTGAAATGATGTAATGGTTAAATTTTAACGAAAACTGGATAAGAATTATAATATTATCCAACTATTTTATTGATTAGTATTTTCTCTTTTGAGATATGAAATATAGAAAGTTCATGATATTATTCAACAATATGCAGTTAGTGAAAATGGTGTTGTGTGGTTCTGTGGTAAGGAAAATTTGTTTTCATCAAAGTTTTATGTAAGGATGTCTAGGACTCCTTATGTATTTTGCGATGTATCACCGTCATTTTATTAAAAATATATTAAAAAGGAGTATCTTGCATTACTGTTTATTGTTTTTAATTGCCACAATTCACATCAGCACACTGTGATTGAACTGAAGTTGATAGAAGATAGAAAATGGAAAGCACTAATATCAGCAATCCTAAAATGCCAAAAGTAGATGAAGTGAATGAAGATGGATAATATTATGATTTAGACTAAATTTTAGCACCAATATATCTGTACTGCTGCTGCGGACTTTGAGTCATATCTCCTTGAGTACCTTACCATACGTTTCGATTGCTTTGCGAAATTTCATAATGAGGTTTACGTTAACCCATATGGCTTAGACCAGCAGTTAGAGACTTTGGTGTTTAGGTATGCCGCTAGCGCAGTGAGTAGAGTAAGATTATCGGCCCTTTTCATTCATGCTGACCTACTATGGTCTTTTGATTGATGCACCTTCGTTTAAGTCTGAGACCTACATAATTTTCCTCAGTTTTTACGATGTTAGTCAAACAAATTTCTCAGTTGTTGTAACAAGAAGACCTCTCCGTTTTTAATAAACGAGTGATCAGTGACAGGACTCTCTCTGCTTTCCGTACACTACCTAGTACCCCCGTTATTGTACTTAGTAATTTCTTTCCTTTATAAAATATTATAGAAAACCATCAACTCCTACTTTGCATCGTCTCAGGTTTCCAACATCCTCAGTTTCGAGGATAGAGAAGTGTCATCATCTCATTAGGGTTCCGAATGGATGCTATGAAACTGAAGCACTGTGTTTTGCTCAACGTCCTAGCCATCTGTTACAAGAGGTCATCACGGTCCCATCCTTTTCGGTGATATTCTCACTAACCATTACCTCCTTCGTACGAGTATTCTTAATAAACATAAATAATTGCCGTGTATTACCTAATGGTTATGCCTTCTCTATCTCTTTAGCTTTCACCTCCTACCATGTGGTTATTGTGAATACTCACAGTCAGTTGACTCCAGCTGATTTTGCTCTTCGTAGTGGTCGGAGGCAGCTGGACTGAGTTTTCTCGCACCAGTCAGTTCAACTGAGATTGCAGAAATCTACCCCTGTCTCTACAGCAGACTTAATATCACTCCAGGCTTCCTTGGGAAGAGAATTGCTACCATGTTCATGTAGGTGCCTCACCATGTTCCTAAATTTACTTGACTTTCTCATCTTCCAGTTGATCAGGAAGCGGCTTCACTACCTGCTGTTTCCGGCGACGAGTAAGGTGCAAAACTCACGTGCCTATACTATCGTGTGATTGGAGTTGAAGCAGGTACCACGGAAAGAGCGGCCATCCTTGAATGATGTTCATCAATAATGGCTTAAAGCAGTCTGATATATGTGTGTCCGTTGTTTGTTTGATATTGGTGGATTTGAAGTGAGTCAGTGTCTGTGCTCATGTTTGAAGTTAGTGCCAGTCAAAAACTTGTGATTATCAGAACAAAATTACAGGAGATTGCCACCGTAATGTTAAATTTAGGAAATTTTAATTATCTTGTGAATTCTTTGGGTAGATTATCGGTCACATAGACAGAATATAGGTTTGTGTTTATGTTATCACTTGGAAGCAAATATGTCAGTCATGTGTAGAGCTTCTCTAACCATTTTAGCACCTGTGTCGAACTGAAGTCATCAGAAATAGAGTATTCATTAGAAAACCAAAGTTACTGTTATTTTCTCTGTTCACTTGTACCGGTAATTTAGGCAGTTCACCTCAATCAAACATGTAAGGTGCTACCATCCGTTATACTATTTTCTGTCTGACTGTTGATCATAGCTCTTCGTTAGCACTGTTCGAAATGGTAATCAACTCTTGCAAAACTCCATTGAAGAAAATATCTTGAAAGGTATATTAATGAAATCTTAAACTTGATTGCAATGGGTTCTCTGAGCTAAATGGTTTAATCATGGGTACGCAGCAATACCAAGATCATTCACCTAAGAAACATATTCTCCATCGTTTTAAAACTTAAACTTGGAGATCAGTATAGCAGCTTTTGTAAATGAGCCCTTTCATCACTTTTTCTTACTGAAGCAAATGTTTTTCACGCTGGGTATAATTATATTGAATAAAGATTTTTTGATATAATATTGTGAAATTAGCAATGCCACCTGAAGTTTTCAAGGTTGGAGGTAGGAAATTGTTGATTAGATTGACAAAGGCACTGCATAGTCTATGAGAATCAGAGGTAGTGCCGTCAGACTTGTGTACTTCACTAGCCATCGTAGTCTATAAGGAGAGAGAGGAGTCCTCTCGTGACAACTATGAGGGAATTAGTTTGGATAATATTGTGTCCAAAACCTTAGGGTCGATAATTATCCGATACCTGACTGGAGCTCGAGAACAACAATCTTAAAATCCGGGTAAGTTTCAGACCTGCACGAGGGTGCATCGATCATATTTTCACCCTACAACAGGTTATGGAACATAAGTATACCTGCCGGTCGCTAAGATTTCTATATTTCTTGACTTGAAGAAGGCACTTGACTCTGTCAACCTCGAGGTGTTGTGGTCGTATCTGACTGTGAAAAGGAGTACCCAGCAAGTCTAAAATGCCTATCAAAGCCCTCTACTCGAATTCATGCAGCCATGTTAAGGTCTATAGAGAGTTGTCATCAGAATAAGTGACAACTAATACTGTCCGCCAGGGATGTCCACTGTCACCGTTCCCATCTAGCTCCAATGTACACGCACTAATGAACATATCCTTACGAAAGTTTGAATTCACAGGGATTGTCCTACTCCCTGGATGTCATCTTTTGACTTGGACAATGCAGACGATATTGTCCTACTGGATAATGATGCTAATAAAATATAGGGTCTTGTGAACACTTTGAGCAGAAATCTGAGTATGTTTAGCATGCATTTCGCCCTCGTCATATGTAAGATGATGCACCAGGATTGGTCTGCAACCAAGTCCAGTTTAATGATAGGGAGTGAAGTGATGGAATATGTCGACCACTCCACATATACTTGGAGAGATGCATCAACCCGAACGGTCTGGTTGCTGACGAAATCTTACCTCAGATACAGAAGGCCCATTTGGCACTCGTCAACTTGCATCTGCATCTGCGAGGCTGACTAGTGAGATACCTGACTATCTATCAAAAGACGGGTATACTGTGCTGCAGTTCGTTCTGTCCTGCTTACACGGCTGTGAGACATGGCCGTAAAAAGTGAACGAGATGAAGCGGTTGGACAGTATCGATCCCAGATGTCTTCTTAGTATTGCTCGCGTTCGGAGGAATCACCATGTGAGCAGCATTGAGGTCAGGCGAAGGGTACTAGGCAAGATAGGTAAGTCGACTGACAACGTTGTGAACTTTATTCGACTTAGATAACTTCCATATGCACTGCATATGCCGAACCATCGCCTACCTGGATATGCCGTGTTAGGGGAAGTTGGATTAGGTTAGAAGAGGGTTCAGGGTGACTTTGACCACCATCCAAATGCAAATTGTTGCTCCAATAATGTTCTTCACTGGTGCCCTATCTAACACGGGTTTGAACCCTTATTCCACCTAGCGAGGTTTGGGCAGCTAAGCAGTATCACTAGCCCTAAAACAATAGGTGTGGCTCATTGTCTGGTTCAGGAATTTGCATAAGGATTCTGAGTTCACTTCTTTTAGTCTAATAAAAGGGAATAAAGTGGTTGAGTGCGTTTAACCACTTCCCTTACCTGCGAAGTCGGATCATTCATCAGCAGATCCAAGGCATATTTCGATGTGTATTACTGATTTCTATCTGCTTTTTCAGTAACCAGCTTGAAAGCATTCATTCTAAAAGAGAGACTTAATTTGCTTGTCGAAAAAGCACTCAAACAGTGTATTCAAGAGATTCCGTTCAATAGTTGCCATGGCAAGTCTTTGGGATGTGATTTGGGTCATATTGAAGGGGCTGGATGAGGAGTTCGATCGACGAAATAGTATATTATGCCAAATATCCCAGTGAAAACTGTTATAAGTAATAATCTTAAACATACTTTTGGTTTCACTGTGATGAAATAAAATCCCAATTTTATTCGCTTATTTGACACATTACAAAGTGATCCAATATTACCTATTATTTGACTTTTTGGCCGCATTTTACTATCCGTATTCAACTTAGTGTAGTCACAACTTTGGAAACTAGTTTTTTCTATGGTTTGGTGGCAATAAAATTTCAGACGTTGTATTTAACACCATAGTCGTTTCATACCACATGAGTTAACTCAGGTTTATTGAGAATAGTAAGAAATATTCCAAAGTAATTTTCATTCTGAGTTGGTTCCAATCTGTAATATGGGAGTGATCGATTGTAATTCCATTTTAGTCTGCTTATTAGATGTGTCACAGTGAAACAGCATCATTTACTGGATAGCGTTTCGGACACAATTTATTGTCTATATTCCTATCAGGTAACTCCACAACTTCGAGAGTCTTTATATATTCCTAGTTTTCTCTCCTCTGTGATGACAAGGGTAGTAGAATTTCCCATATATCTGGACAGGTGCAGAATCATTTCAATTGCATGTGTTTGGTGTTGATTCGATAAACAAAGATTCCATTATCAATCTCTCCACCTAACTAAGTTAGTTTTCAGCACTGTCGCTCTATGTATGGTGAAACTCTTTTGGTCTGCTAAGATTTCAAAACAAGGTTGATATCAATATGGAGTTCAAAATACAGCTAGAGGAAAACAGGTTCTGGCCCCTAAGATAACCTTACGGTAACTGATCCCTTTCCAATTTCAGCCTAATTGCATCAACCGTAGACACGCTTGCTTGTGATCTATGCGACAGATAATATTTTATATACATCTTAGGATCTATGGAATAGTTAGTGAGTAGTCATTTTTGAGTTTACTGCTGTCTACTGAAGCAAGTATCACTCAAACTAGGCCGATGAATACATTCAGAAGGAAATGACAAATAGTCTTTCATTAATTATAAATCTTTTTCAGGTTAAATTTTACGTTAGATTATTGGTTCATCACTTCTTTTTTTTTTAGCTGATCGATTATTATTTTACATTTATGTTATGCACTATTCTGGTGTAAATTCTTTTCATGATATCCGAGTTTTCCTTTCGTTTCTAGATTTTTTTTCGATATGCTTTTCATTTTCCTTTTGTATTCGCAGGATATTCACATATATTGGAAAAAAAAACAACTTATGTATGGCAATCCTAACCTCCTGTATTCAACATTATTTTGGTTTAGTAACCTTAAGTCAGTACATCTTTCTTTTGAGTAAACTTCACCCTTTTCTGTATAAGCACTATTTTAGGCCGTGAATAACTGGTGACCATCTTCGAAATAAAATCAATTCATGTTATTTTAACCGAAATGTTGTTTCTATTGTGATCAAAACCTTAGGGATTATATCAATAGTTTCACATGGATAGAATGAAAGTGAAACTGATCAACCTGAAAGACGTTTAGATCGAGAAGACTGAGGTGAAAATCTATGTAATCAAAATACTAATTTGTAAGGACAGAAATGGAAAAAATTCCGAAAACAACTAAATACCCATCAATAAGCTGTTTCGTACTTACATTGAACTGGTTACTACTGTTTTGAGTCAGTATAATTGAATGTTCACAAGTGTCGAAAAATACCACATGTGAGAATCGAAGCCAGAAGCCTACATTTTCTGTAAAGATGAAGTAATAACTGTTAGTTGACTAAATTCACATAATGCATTAGTATGACTCAAAGCTTATATATTCATATTTCTAATCTGATCATGCATATCCTGATGAACGAAATCTGGATACATACAAGGCTCTTCAAATTTCACTTTATGTAAACTCATCGAGCCATTAATCAAATACCTTTTATTTCTTGCAATCAATATTAACACTGTAAACTCAAGTTTGTGCGGCTCTTTTGATACAAAAATGATCAAATATGTGTAAGTTATACACATCCCCTCCGTTTAACAGTCATTTTTCTTCGACAAATGGTGAACGAAAACGCATTGTTGAACTGTATATTGACTAACTTTTAGAAAGTAGGGTTTTCTTTTGGCATTTCATAAGCATGGATTAGAAATTATCCGGTAGTTCATCTTTGTTCATAACAGAATACTGTGTGTGAATAACCGTACGGTAATGAAACGGTTATTCTAGTAAATGGAATTGTCAGTACATATGATTTATTCCGATCTGTTAGTTAAATCTGATGCAGAAACACCATATCAAGAGCATACTGAAATTTTTCAATTTTCCAACTGTGTTCATACCACTCGCTTTTGTAAGACAATGTCTTCTGCTATTTGACTAGAAGACTTCCGCATAGGAAAGCAGTACTTGCGTAACAGGAGGCAAAGAAAGATATCCTTAGAAGGATATTTGTGTCAGTAGCTTTCTTGCTTAACGTTATGCATATCGACTGACATGACTGTCCACTGTAAGTTGTTACAGATATATTATGATTTATAAAGTAAATCTTCAGTGGTATGGTCCACTTGATGATAGATACTTAGGTTGTAACGTTGCACTAATAGCATTCAGTACGGTCGTTTTTTAACGACAAAGTGTTGATAAGTTCTTCTTTAGTCTGTAAACGTCTTTCAGGAGACAAATGGAAGACCGTAAGTCATGGTGGTGCTATTCCATTCAGTTAACATTGGAATCTGTAGGAGAAAGGAAAGGAAAAACTAAAGACAACGACTGAGTAAACACGAATAATATTTTTATATTGATAATACTAGCGTAGGTTATAAGCTGTCCAACTCTGGTCTTAGTAGTAAACCACTCTGTTCAGATTGCAGGTTGTACGTGGCTCACAATTCATTATTCTCTCTTCTATGTTACTTTTTCATCCAAGCCAATTAGTCAGATGTACATAATTATTTTAACTTTGTCCGAGTATTGTTCATGACTTCATTTACACAATAGTGAAATGAATGCCCATTGTTTAGACTTTTTGATCTAGGTAATGTTATCTACAGATTATAGTATGCTATGTATACCTACAAATATTTTCACTGTAGAATGGTAGAAACATTGTTAGTTTGTTTTATTGAATTGATACGTTCTAATTAACGTATTCTACAACATATTTTATTGTCTTATGTGATTCTATTAATAAGTAGACCTTGCAAACGAATCTCATTTCACTGCAGAAAATGTTGGTTTCACCATCATATGCGTAATGTATAACTTCAGTCATTATCAAATGAGGTGTGGTTAACTCATATATCTAAGTTGTCTGTAGAGTAAATTGAAGTATGTATGAAGCTATAACTTATTAAACTTTCAGCAATTAAATCCTAGATTTAAACTTCATTTCATTTGTCAAGTCTTGGACAACCAGATAATAAGCATGGTTGATGACAGTGAGCACAATTTGATACGTAATAAACAAGTTGTAGTGATTTTCACATTAATGTCTAGTGAAGAGTAGGATTAGAACCAGTTTTTATGTACAAAGAGAACGTAGATTCTCATAATATGGTGGATACAATAATAAGAACAAGATATTAGTATTTTCATAGTTTTAAACAGTGGATAGGAATCACTTTACCTGAATTTAGTTCAATTATTTATACTTATTTTCTAAGTCGTATTTGTTTTAACGTTTCCACTTAGGAGGCTGAATAATCTAAGTTTTAGGCATTCAGTGAGAGTTGCCCCCCTCAGGTGTTCAGATACACCTTGGCGCCAGTGATGGGAACAGCGCTTAACAGATTATTAATAACATTCTGCCAAATGCAACTAAATATCCCGTATTGAACTGTGATATCAAATCACTTAAAGTTATTGGTAGCTTAGGGTCATTATACAGAATTAGAATATTCGTTTTACTACCATCTGATCAGTGATTAGTGTTAAATGGCTATAGTATTATTACTATTATTATTCTTGTTTCGCTCACCTAATCAAAAGTAACATGATATGATTCAACGATTAATCACATTTGTTCCATACTCTAGCAGATTGTTGGTCAATAGGTGACTGAACTCTTGATGATTTTTAAAAATAAGAATGTGAATTTAAATACATTTGACCTCTTCGTCTTTTTTTTTTTATCCAGCATATTTTGAATAGATCATGTTAGTATCAAATGGAAACAGTAATCATGTTATCTGATAGTGACAAATACTATTCTCGTTTTTCAGGGATCAGTAAATCATTTCCGGCAGAGAATTTTTGAGCTGCGTAGTTATTCACGAAGCTTTCGTTGGGTTTCAAAGTAAAATTGACAATAGGGACTTGAAAAGTATGGTACTAAACCCAATTAGAAATCGTTCTAAATCAAGACTTACTAACTCTTATGACTTGAAGCACAAATTAGATGACATACATTTAGATTACGATGAAAAAATGGCTGGTTTTGATGTAATCAGTCTGTTTACCAATATACCGATTAGTATGGCCCTGGAAGCAGTTATAAACGAGCTCAACAATGACCACGAACTTACACTACGAACTAAGGTACTACTAGATGATACCATACTAGGAGTACAGCTATGCCTAACTTCCACAATATTTAGGTTTCAGAATAAAATACACAAACAGACAGGAGTTGCCATGGGATCACCAATATCCCCTATTTTGGCTGACATATTTATGGATAGTTGGGAATGGATGGCTGTAGAAAAATTTAGTCCGGCTCCAAAAATGTGGTTTCGCTATGTAGACGACACGTTTACATTGTTGACATCGGAACACATACATAATTTCTTCACACATATAAATTCAGTAGTTGACGCAATCCAATTCACCTACGAATTAGAAAATAGTGAGGGAGAGAGAATTAGCGATGTTGGATTGCCGAATAAAACGCAAACCAGATGGGAGTTTAGACTCTAGTGTCTACAGAAAATCTTCACATTCAAACCGTTACTTAGACTTCAAATCGTCTCACCCTATATCAGTTAAAGTTGGCTTAGTAAGGTGTCTAAGTAACGGGGCCAGAAAACTTACTAGTGAAACAGAAGATCTAAAACAAGAAACCACCAGATACATTAAAGACGCCTTAATCATCAACAATTACCCTCCCAAATTAATTGATAAGCTCCTTAGGAATTGTAGGAAAAGTATCAGTAACACAGTTATTAATAGTAGTAATAACAACAACAATAATAGTAATAACGACGTTAATAATATTAACGGCAATACTGTGAATAGAGAATTCAAAACCGCCATAGTATTACCATACAAGGAAGGCACCTCAGAAACACTACGTAGGATTCTCAATAAGGCTGGGATTAGAGTGGCATTTAAACCTACAAACTCACTTCGAAATAAGCTTTGTAGGTTAAAAGATCCTATTGACCCAATTAAGCAGAATGACTTAGTTTACCAAATCACTTGCAACGATTGCGAGGTCAAATACATAGGTCAAAGTAGTCGACCAGGATCAATTAGGCTATCGGAACACAAAAACTTAGCTAGGTCAAAATTGGCAGATCCTAGTAAGGTAAGGAATTTAGAAAAAAGCTCAGCCATAGGTATGCATGCGATTACACACAACCACACAATAGGATGGGACAGGGTGAAAATTTTCAAAACTAACATAACAGGGTGGAGGGAGAGATTGACAACTGAATCTTTGTTTATCGAATCAACACCTAACACATGCAACAAGAATGACTCAGTACCTGTTCCGGATATATGGGAAATCTTACTGCCCATCTCACAAATAGACGAGGAAATTAGGACTAAATAAAGGATATCTGAAAGTTGTGTAGTTATCTTGATATGACTATGGACAATAAGTTATGTCCGAAACGTAATGCAGTAAACAATACTGTCACACTGTGTGATGAATCTAATGAATCAATAAAATTAGCATTTGATATGGTGTTTTCAGGTCTGTGTGTCTCCCACCATCAGCCTTTTCTGCTTCGCTTGCCAATGTGTCTTAGGAGTTTATTTTCTCTTCCCAAGCACTCTTCTTCACTACTTTATCCAGTGTTTTATATGTTGTACTCAGTTCTTCTTTCCGTTGTGCATGCTTTCACTGGTTAATCTTCTGCTTTGCATCACCATCTTTCTCTCCCTCCTCTATCAGCCTCCATATGGAGATCCGTCGAGATGCATTCCCCGTCTCGTCTCGCCTTCTCTTCTTCCTTCCTAACACGGTCATGCAGGTTTCCTTCGACATCTGTTTCACATAGTTCCAGTGTTCTTCCATACAGGTTTCTTAAGGGATGTTGATTAGTATCTCCCATTCTGTCGTGATGACTGACTGACTGATATGAAGATGTCCTTTATAGTTTCGTCCTTCAGTTGGGTTTCTGTTCTTGGTGTTCAACTTGAACTCTGGTCTGTCATCACCAACTTCCTTGAAGGCTTTCAATTTGATTTTGATGGTAGGTTGCTTGGACTAGATAGTGAGTGGTATGAACCTAAATCCTCACCTCGTTCTTGATCTTGTGTCAAGTAGGCTGCGTCTCCACTTTCGTGAGATTGAGATCAAGTCGATCTGATTTTTAGTGTAGTGTGTCCTGGTGTCTGGTGAAATCAAGTACATGTGGCTTCGTGGATATCCTTGTGATTGAACACACTGCCTGACTCCAATCACCAAATCGTTGAATGCACAGAATTCTGCAAACAATTCTCCATTCTCTTTCATCACCTCACCGACTGCTTCTCGACCCATGGTTAGTTCTCTTCCTGTGTTGTCTGATCTCAGTTTGGCATTCATGTCGCCCATTAGAATTTTGATGTCGCCAACTGAGATCTTGTCCAGTGTTGATTGCAGTTGTCTGTAGAATTCCTCCTTCTTCTCTTCATCTGCATAATTCGTAGGCGAGTAGCGCAGCGTAGCATTGTACGATTGTGACTTTCCTTCTTTTTGAGTTGAACCTTGCTGTCATGATCTTGGAGGAGATTGGTTCCCACTGCATGAGGGAGAGAGAGACTTCGATGTTGTTGGGGGCATCATGATGGCCACTCCAAAATTTGTTGTCGTCTGGGTGATCGGAATAGATTATTGACTCTCCAGTTGACGGTTGAAGAGTCCACTCCCATTCCACCTGCTTTCACGAATTCCTAACACTTCATTGCTATACCTTCGCAATCTGGGCAGCATTGCTAGGTCCAAACATAGTGCGGACATTCCATGTCCCCATGTTCACTTTCGCTTTCATCGAGAGAAGACATATCGGCCAATTGACTTCCCGAAGGCTTTCACCAACCGGCGTCATTTCGTCTGTTCGATTCCAGTGAGGAATAAGTTTATTTTTATTCTTGATAATTTCTTTATGCTTTAAAGTTTCTTTAGCAGCTGAATGGGTTTTACGGGGTAGGGTTGATAGCCCTACGCCCAATCTTCCCTCTTTATCCGGGCTTAGGACCGGCTAGTAACTAGTGAACTATTTAACCAGGCGAGGTTCTTGAAGTTCTTACAAAACATTTTTTAAATGATCTCTTCATTAAGATGGTATTTCTGAATGCTTTCAAACAAGGCAGAAATTGATAAACGGTCCATAATAATAAAATAGCAGCAAGACCAGTAGCTCTAAACAACTTATAAACACACAAAGCTGATATATTACCTACTTAGACGCAACACAGTTTTACTCATAAAACCACTCACTGAGCCTACACGCTTGACAGAAAGTGAATAAAACAAGAAGACGTAAATCTATTCAATCTTAAAATACAAGAAATATGGATTAAAAAGTATTCTGATAAAAAAACCTGATTAAAACCCTATTCCTTTGCTTTCTGTGTAATCTTTTCTATCTGTATACTTGTTTATTCAAAGCATAGCACCTAAATACTGTAATCATCCTCATTCGCTTGAAAGAAATCAAAATTCCGACAGCAGATTTTTCATATGCTAAAATGGAATGCTGACTACTAAGAACAGATAGTAACGTATTACTAATTCACACAGCAGTCGAGTAAAACCTTTGGTGATTGAAGTGGAATTAGGATCTGATCTTCAGCTGGGTTTCGTTGCTCAGTTGGTAGAGTTCCAGGTCCGTAACCCAGAGGTTGCTGGTTTAGGTCCTGCTGTGACCCATATTTTCATTTCACTTTCAATCGTCACCCAGTATCAATAATATAAGCTTGCCAAACCATGGCTATCTCAGATAGTCAATGTAATGAGAAATTTAGCTTAAGTCAAGTAACAAACGTAAAAAATCAGGAAATACTTAAAAAAAGTAGTACAGAACCTCACTCCCATACAGAAGTGATGCTTAAAGTTTTAAGTTTCGTGGTGAATCCAGTACTACGTCGTTTTTATGAAGAAACAACTGTAACAGCTCTTACTTTTGACAAAGGAAGTTATTCTAACTAGTATTTCATTGGTGCTCTGAGACAATTGGTCACCTCCTTGGATTGTCATAACACAAAAAAATGCTGGAAGATGTCTACGGAGTTACACTAGTTGACGGCAACCGGGTAGCGTTACAAGTCATTAGACAAGTAAGGAGACAATACAGTTTCATTTAAAATAAGATGGAAAAATTAGGGAAAATTAATGGTTCATTTCAACTCAAATAACCTCACTAAAACACACACCACTGTTGTAAATTTACCACCCTACCCCTCAAAGATCACGTCTGTATTACCTATAAATAATGTGGATGTTGGGAAAACAAATCTCCCGACTCTAAAAGAAAATTTCTAAAATTTGCATGCACTTAACTGCTTGAATCTATTTATCTATCTTTCAAAACTTCAAGAGAGGATTTGTTTGAAAAAGTGAGATTTCGTCCCTTGACTGTGTTAACCCATTAATATTTTGTTGAAATTTGAAGTTTTGTCTTTTCGAATACTTTACCTCGATGTTGTGTAAAAGTTCTTGTTTATCTCTGATGAACTATAGAGTCTACGTGTGCTAAAGACTCATTTTCCTCAGTGCATGTACGTGTGTTGATGTGAGTATTTGTAGGAGTCCGCCTCTGACAATATCCACTTTATGGAGTTTAAAGTAAACCAAACAACTGTAATCTTCGGTTTCTATAACAAATATTTTATCCTATTCTATGGTACACACTAGCTTATCACTGAAAAGACTAAATTGTTTGTTTTAGTACAATAACTTAGATTTATAGCACTTGCTTATTTTTCGTTAAATTTTTCCCAGCGTTAGAGTGAATAAAAATGATTTATTGCTTTCAATATTGGCAAATAGTGGAAATTCCACTCTATATTTATTCAAACAAACAAAGGTGAGTGACTGACTGAAAACGTTACTCCTTAGATCTTAAAGTTTTTGTCTTGAATACATCATAGTATAAACCTAAATAATAATATCCACTGAAGATACAAAGATTATGCTGATGTTACATCGTCACGGAACAAGATATTTTGTCCTTACATTTATTTAAATGAAAAAATAATACCAAACAGACTGTAAAGAGTTCAGCTGACTATATGTATAAGACAACTAGCTCAAAGCATAACATTCTACAACAAAGCGACGGATCTTTATCTTAGACATATACTGGAACAAAGATTCTGAAGTGGATCTCTGAGATCATTAATATAGGTGAAAACTTCGGCACTGTGGTAGAATTTAATTCCGTATTACATTTTTTTATTTGATTTATAACACACAGTGTGATATAGTATTATTTACTTGATGACGTTTTGAGCATAAATTATCATTGCTCATAATCATATCAATGTAATCACACTACTTTCGACATTTTGATTTTTATAGTTACGTCAACTCATAAACTCACACGACTTTCACAAACTGAAGCACGTTTCACAAATCATCGTATTTTCAATGTTCGTTATTTGAAAAATCAAATTATTCCTAAATATCTTCGTCTACGTATTCCAATATCCACTGACAAAATCAAAAGAGCAATGGAACATGTCAACAAACTTTGTCTCAAGGAAGAAATTCACAGGATTATCAGGGAGCTGAGTAAGATCCAGAATAAAACTGAACAACTGAAATGTAAACTTATGAAGATAGTAAACAGCATAGACTATAAATTTCTTATAAAAACATGAGATAAGGCAAGATCAGCTGTTTTCAAGAAATCCAGAAACAGTTCAACAAATTAATACAAGAAAAATATCCATCGGAAGATAATCAAATTATAAATGAAGCATCATCAAACATTGATAGAACAAAGTGGGTAGTCAATCTCTCCTCAAGAAGCTTAAGCTTAGCTGAAACGAAAGTACTCGAAAAACGGAAAAACTTCAACGTGACAATAGGTCATTCAAAACCAGAAGATGTTATACCTAGCATAAAAGTAGTGCTAAGCTCGACGGATGCAGCAACAGCTGAACAGGTTAGAGCACAGTGTGAGTTAACACTGAAAAGATGAAAGAAAAGATAGCGAAACTTAACAAAACTTGAAAATTCAGCACTACGGAATGACGATGGTATTGCAATTGTTAAGTCTGTTAAAGGCAACAAACAACATAGCAGTTATGAACAAATTGGATTACTTCAACAAAACTGACGAACATATCCAAACAGGACCATATGAAGAAATCAAGAAGACTTTAGATGCGATCATGAATAAAATTAAGAAATCTACACCCAATCTGATACTCCGACTAAAGCCATTTCTAGGTGAGTCTAAACAGTTTAATTTAATGCCTAAAAGTAATAACCGTTCCAGAATTTATGGCACTACCAAGGTACATAAGCCAGGTTATCCCATTAGACCCATAACTGACTTCAAAAATACACCAACATATGAACTTGCAAAGTACTTAGCACAGATTAGGAACCGTTCAAATTCCAGACTAATAAACTCTTACGAGTTAAAACTAAGGCTTAATGACCTACATACAGAAGAGGATGAAAAAATGGTTAGCTTACATGTAACAAGTCTTTATACTATAATACCAATCAATATGGCACTAAACGCAGTCAGAAGTCAAATCAACATCGACTCACAACTGACTCAATGAACTAAAATATCGCTTGATGAGATTATATTAGGCCTACAGTTGTGCATGACCTCCACAGTCTTCAAGTTCCAGGATAAAATATGCAGAAAGACACAACAAGTAGCAATGAGATCACCAATATCCCAAACCATTTCAGATATACTTATGGTTAGTTGGGAAAACATGACTTCACAAACGTTTATTTCTACACCTAAAATATGGTGGCGCTATGCGGACGACAAATTTACTCTGTCGAAATCGAAACACACAGATAATTTACTCACACATATAAAATCATTAATACGCGCAATCCAATTAACGTATGAAGTAGAAAATGAACAAGAAGAATTACCTATGTTGCATTGGATAATAAAAAGAAGGATAGATGGTGGTTTGGATACTACCGTCTTCAGAAAATCGACACATTCCAACAGGTATCTAGACTTCAAATCGTCCCATTCAATGTCAGCCAAGCCAGGCTTAGTCACATGTCTAAGTGATACAGCTAGAAAACTGACCAGTCACTACAAGGACCTAAACATGGAAATGAAGCACGTAAAAGAAGCCCCAATAGTTAATAATTATCCTCCACAGTTTATCAAGAAATTCGTACTAACACACAAGAAACAAAAAGATAATAGTAACACGAGTGCGAATAATAATGATAACACGAGTAGTAAGTGGCTCACAGCCTCCATTGTGTTACCCTACAAGGAAGGAACACCAGAAACTTTACGTAGGATCCTCAACAAAGCTGGAATTAGGGTGGCATTAAAACCTACAAACTCAGAGATAAGCTTTGTCGTCTTGTTTGAGGATCCGATAGAACCAGTTAGGCGAAATACTATAATCTATCAAATTCTGTGTAGTGATTGTGAGGTCAAGTACACAGGTCAAACTAGCTGGTCGGGGTCAGTTAGAATAGCCGAACATAGGAATTTAGCTATATATAGAATAACACACACAAACGAAATCAGTAATCTACAAAACAAACTCAGCTACTACACTGCACGCATAAATACACAAACACGCAATAGGGTGTTGGACAAAACCCACCGTATTGATTAGTCACGGGAGTGCAACCGATTTCACGTTGTCTGGTCCTGAGTGCAAACGGAATCCTATCGATCATATTTGCAATGTGGCAACTAAGCTAGGAAGCTCAGCATCACGGTGCACTTTAGTATGTGTTAGTTGGTTGGAGGCAATCTGCAGGAAGCCCTGGACCTAGGTTTCGTGCTTTTTAGCACTCTCCTGAAAGGTGTATCTGCAACCTCGACGGAACTGATGTCTCGCCTGAGGTCCGAACCAGCATCACCTAGTTTTGTAGTCAGCGACTCTACCACTGAGCTTTTCGGGCCGCAATTGCATCCAACCAACTAACACCTAATAATGTGCACCGTGATGCTGAGCTTCCTAGCTTAGTTGCCACATCGCAAATATGATCGATAGGATTCCGTTTGCATTCAGGACCAGACAAGGTAAAATTGGTTGCACTCCCGTGACCAATCAATACATGTAAGCCAGTCCTACAGCAGGTCAGCCGTGGGCTGAACAGCTCAGTGGTAAAGTCGCTGACTACAACACTAGGTGACGCGGGCTTGAATCTCAGGCGGAACATCGGTTCCGTAGAGGCTGCAGATACGCCTTTTAGATGAGTGCCAAAAAGCACGAAACCTAGGTCCAGGGCTTCCTGCAGATTGCCTCCATCTAACTAAAACCCACTGTACTTAAGTCGGATATAAACAGGTGGAGAGAGGTATTGACTACTGAGTCTTTGTTCATCGAATCAACAAGCACCACATGTTATAGAAATGACACCTATACTAGAGATATGGAAGATTTTACTAATCATAGAAACAAAGAATGAGATGTGACAGAACTATAAAAATCAGATGTCGACAGTGGTTTGATTACACTGATATGATTTTGAGCAATGACAACTTGCGCTCGAAACGTCATCAAGTAAATAATACTATATCACACTGTGTTAGAAATCGAATAAACAAATCTGATATGGAATCTGTTAGATCACGAAACCGTCTGACTGAAAACCTTAAAGTATATTCATGAAACTTACATTGAATGCCTTTATTAGTATGGTTAAGCATCAATAATCCAAGTGCCTACCATTACTGCCTGCCGTATGATAACGTTATCATACGGCAGACCCTAACATCAGTAAACTAGGAGTTTTGTTTCAAGAAGGTATATTCCTGAGTGAAGGCTTAGAATATGTTTCAAAATTTGTTTAGAATGGAGAAATATGTTTATATGGTATTTAACAATCGAGATAGGCCTGTACATTCAAATATTCACTTTCAAACCAGTTGCTAGAAAATTGCAAACCCTGATTAACTCTCCCATTTTTATTGATTCATTAGATTCATCACACAGTGTGACAGTATTGTTTACTGCATTACGTTTCGGACATAACTTATTGTCCATAGTCATATCAAGATAACTACACAACTTTCAGATATCCTTTATTTAGTCCTAATTTCCTCGTCTCTTTGTGAGATGGGCAGTAAGATTTTCCATATATCCGGAACAGGTGCTGAGTCATTCCTGTTGCATGTGTTAGGTGTTGATTCGATAAACAAAGATTCAGTTATCAATCTCTCCCTCCACCCTGTTATGTTAGTTTTGAAAATTTTCACCCTGTCCCATCCTATTGTGTGGTTGTGTGTAATCGCATGCATAGCTATGGCTGAGCTTTTTTCTAAATTCCTTACCTTACTAGGATCTACCAATTTTGACCTAGCTAAGTTTTTGTGTTCCGATAGCCTAATTGATCCTGGTCGACTACTTTGACCTATGTATTTGACCTCGCAATCGTTGCAAGGGATTTGGTAAACTAAGTTATTCTGCTTAATTGGGTCAATAGGATCTTTTAACCTACAAAGCTTATTTCGAAGTGAGTTTGTAGGTTTAAATGCCACTCTAATCCCAGCCTTATTGAGAATCCTACGTAGTGTTTCTGAGGTGCCTTCCTTGTATGGTAATACTATGGCGGTTTTGAATTCTCTATTCACAGTATTGCCGTTAATATTATTAACGTCGTTATTACTATTATTGTTGTTGTTATTACTACTATTAATAACTGTGTTACTGATACTTTTCCTACAATTCCTAAGGAGCTTATCAATTAATTTGGGAGGGTAATTGTTGATGATTAAGGCGTCTTTAATGTATCTGGTGGTTTCTTGTTTTAGATCTTCTGTTTCACTAGTAAGTTTTCTGGCCCCGTTACTTAGACACCTTACTAAGCCAACTTTAACTGATATAGGGTGAGACGATTTGAAGTCTAAGTAACGGTTTGAATGTGAAGATTTTCTGTAGACACTAGAGTCTAAACTCCCATCTGGTTTGCGTTTTATTCGGCAATCCAACATCGCTAATTCTCTCTCCCTCACTATTTTCTAATTCGTAGGTGAATTGGATTGCGTTAACTACTGAATTTATATGTGTGAAGAAATTATGTATGTGTTCCGATGTCAACAATGTAAACGTGTCGTCTACATAGCGAAACCACATTTTTGGAGCCGGACTAAATTTTTCTACAGCCATCCATTCCCAACTATCCATAAATATGTCAGCCAAAATAGGGGATATTGGTGATCCCATGGCAACTCCTGTCTGTTTGTGTATTTTATTCTGAAACCTAAATATTGTGGAAGTTAGGCATAGCTGTACTCCTAGTATGGTATCATCTAGTAGTACCTTAGTTCGTAGTGTAAGTTCGTGGTCATTGTTGAGCTCGTTTATAACTGCTTCCAGGGCCATACTAATCGGTATATTGGTAAACAGACTGATTACATCAAAACCAGCCATTTTTTCATCGTAATCTAAATGTATGTCATCTAATTTGTGCTTCAAGTCATAAGAGTTAGTAAGTCTTGATTTAGAACGATTTCTAATTGGGTTTAGTACCATACTTTTCAAGTCCCTATTGTCAATTTTACTTTGAAACCCAACGGAAGCTTCGTGAATAGACTATGCAGCTCAAAAATTCTCTGCCAGAAATGATTTACTGATCCCTGAAAAACGAGAATAGTATTTGTCACTATCAGATAACATGATTACTGTTTCCATTTGATACTAACATGATCTATTCAAAATATGCTGGATAAAAAAAAAAAGACGAAGAGGTCAAATGTATTTAAATTCACATTCTTATTTTTAAAAATCATCAAGAGTTCAGTCACCTATTGACCAACAATCTGCTAGAGTATGGAACAAATGTGATTAATCGTTGAATCATATCATGTTACTTTTGATTAGGTGAGCGAAACAAGAATAATAATAGTAATAATACTATAGCCATTTAACACTAATCACTGATCAGATGGTAGTAAAACGAATATTCTAATTCTGTATAATGACCCTAAGCTACCAATAACTTTAAGTGATTTGATATCACAGTTCAATACGGGATATTTAGTTGCATTTGGCAGAATGTTATTAATAATCTGTTAAGCGCTGTTCCCATCACTGGCGCCAAGGTGTATCTGAACACCTGAGGGGGGCAACTCTCACTGAATGCCTAAAACTTAGATTATTCAGCCTCCTAAGTGGAAACGTTAAAACAAATACGACTTAGAAAATAAGTATAAATAATTGAACTAAATTCAGGTAAAGTGATTCCTATCCACTGTTTAAAACTATGAAAATACTAATATCTTGTTCTTATTATTGTATCCACCATATTATGAGAATCTACGTTCTCTCTGTACATAAAAACTGGTTCTAATCCTACTCTTCACTAGACATTAATGTGAAAATCACTACAACTTGTTTATTACGTATCAAATTGTGCTCACTGTCATCAACCATGCTTATTATCTGGTTGTCCAAACCTTGACAAATGAAATGAAGTTTAAATCTAGGATTTAATTGCTGAAAGTTTAATAAGTTATAGCTTCATACATACTTCAACTTACTCTACAGACAACTTAGATATCTGAGTTAACCACACCTCATTTGATAATGACTGAAGTTATACATTACGCATATGATGGTGAAACCAACATTTTCTGCAGTGAAATGAGATTCGTTTGCAAGGTCTACTTATTAATAGAATCACATAAGACAATAAAATATGTTGTAGAATACGTTAATTAGAACGTATCAATTCAATAAAACAAACTAGCAATGTTTCTACCATTCTACAGTGAAAATATTTGTAGGTATACATAGCATACTATAATCTGTAGATAACATTACCTAGATCAAAAAGTCTAAACAATGGGCATTCATTTCACTATTGTGTAAATGAAGTCATGAACAATACTCGGACAAAGTTGAAATAATTATGCACATCTGACTAATTGGCTTGGATGAAAAAGTAACATAGAAGAGAGAATAATGAATTGTGAGCCACGTACAACCTGCAATCTGAACAGAGTGGTTTACTACTAAGACCAGAGTTGGGCAGCTTATAACCTACGCTAGTATTATCAATATAAAAGTATTATTAGTGGAAGAAAACATTTGGCTGGCCACTTCAAGAAGCTCTTGAATCGACCAGCACTACATCCACCTGCAAGTCGTCGAGAAATACCACCGGGAACGGCGGAACTAGCAGTGAACACAGGTCCTCCCACAAAAGCAGAAGTCCCGAATACTATAAAACTGCTGAAACTCGGGAAGCAGCAGTACCATGTGGAATTCCAGCAGAAGCACTTTAAACATACTCAGAGACAACCGCGGACATGCTGACACCACTATTGTAGAAGCTTTGGAAGGAAGGAAGTAGAGATACCTGCCTATGATTGGAAGAGTAGCTATGTTGTCAAATTCTCAAAGATGGGAGACCTAAGCCATTTCAAGAACTGGCGCGGAATCATGCTGCTATCCACCCCAAGCAAAATATTATGTCGCATCATCCTGGAGAGACTAAAGGATGCTCTGGATTCAAAATTACGATCTGAACAGGCTGGCTGGCTTCAGGAAGAACAAATCATGTGCGGATCAAATTACAATACTACACTACGCATCATCATTGAACAGGGTATAGAATGGCAGTCAACTCATCTCAACCTCAACTTTATCTACTTTGAGAAGGCCTTCGACAGCATCGACCGGGAAGTATTTGACAGGTGCTTCAACACTACGGAATTCGACAGACCTTTATCAACCTCATTCAACAGTTATGTGAAGACGCCACATGCCAAGTGATCCACAATGGGAAGCTCAGTGATGCTTTTGAAGTGAAGACAAGAAGGAGTAAGACAAGGTTGCCGCCTACTATCACCGATGATCTTCCTGAATGTGGTCGACTTGACTGGATCATGCAGCAAGCTGTGGGTCGGGAGAAGATGAGCACATGCTAGACCAATGAAAAGACCCTAGAAGACTTGGATTTCACCGATGACTTGTGTCTAATGTCACACAAACTCGAAAACCTACAGGCGGAAACTAACAAGTTAACAGAAGAGGTGGCGAAGGAAGAGGGGACTTCAAAGAATGTAGTGAAGACGGAGGTGATGAAAATACCCAACCAACAACAGCATGAACAAAAAGCTGAAATCACCATCAGTGGGAGAAATCTAAAGGAAGTAGTCTCTTTCACCTACCTAGGCAGACAGGATCGTTTCAACTACGGGTGGGACAGATGAGGATGTCAAAACCAGGATCGGAAAGACATCAAGACGGGCTTTCACTAATCTGAAATCAGTGTGGGGATCTGTTGCACTCAGCATAATGTGTGAACAAGATCCGGATTTTCAACACTATCGTCAGTCAAGTCAGTCAGTGCTTCTATGTGATGGTTAAGAAACTTGGCGCGTCATGAACTACAGACATTCATCAACAACTGCCTACGCTGACTCGATACTGAACATCAGATGGCCAGAAGGAATAAGTAACAAGGAACTCTGGCTGGTAGCGAATTAACGAAGTAAGAACCTATCACGCAACAAATATGTGGAAGGAAGTAGAGATGGATTGGACATACACTGAGAAGGGCGATTGAGAAAATCACGCGCCAGGTCCTCGAGTGGAATTTAAAGGGGAAACGACGAGTTGGGAGTCCGAGGATAACATGGAGATCATATGAGGAAGAAATGAAGGCTTATGGGCAATCGTGGAACTAGGTTTTGAAGACTGCAGAAAAGAGAGTGCGATGGAAGCGTGCTACTGAAGCCCTATGTTCCACTAGGTACCCGAGGGGAAAAAAATAATAACAATAAGAAGAACTACAAGTGATTTTATATTGAGAACTGAACGATACGACTTGAAGAATGTTAGTGTCGTATATATCTTCTCTGTCACTGCTTAGTTTTTACCGGAACCATCTTCCCGAGTTACCAAAACCGATATTGAAACCGTCACACTTCACATCATAAGACTTCGTGTACATTTAATCATTTATTTACTTAGTTACTTAGTTTCAACCTCATTTACATAAAAAAAAAATCAAGAATGATATGATTTCAATAGGCTCATAACAGTCTGTTAGCATGTTTGTATTGACTTGCATTTAACTAAACATTTTATAAAAATACTAGCTAATTTATGTCATGTACACTGGTTTTAGTTTTTATATGTGAACATGAATTTCGTACAAAACTGTTTATGCTAGAGATAAGTATTCTGGTTAACTGGCTGTATCATTCGAGATAATGTAAACATTTAGTGAACTATAAAACTCATATGACTTCCGTTTTATAATATTTTTTTTTGGAATAAAGTTCTGACAAGTAACCAAATAATCATATCTGTCTGATTTATTATAATTCTTATCATTCAAATGAACCATTTATTTAACTACTAACAGTTATTTAAACAAGTTGAAAAGGATAAACTCATTCAAATAGAATACTTGAGTGACTTTAAAGGCCACCCTAGCAACAACTGAAATAACCAGTCAGACTACTGTGCTTTATGAAAATCTGCCTTTCTAGCCGAAATGAAGAAACTTAATTGGTTATTTTGATAACCACTAGGTTGACCATTAAAGTTGCACAAATACTTTGAGCATTAATTGTTGGATTTGATATCTTTAGGCAATGCGAACGTTTCCTCCAAATACTTTAAAAATTTCAAAGTGATGAATAATGATTTTTCCCATAACCATAATCCGAGAGCTACTTACTATAGTGAAAATGAAAGGATTGGCGATAAAAATCAAGTTATGGCAGCCATATCTTGTTTCGCTAAACCTTCTAGCATTGTAGAAAATGCAGTTATTAATAGGGATACTGGTGAGTTGTGAAGCTTCAGTTCTAGTCAACACGAAATACAGTTTCTAAGCTGGTATATGAATATCTTTTTAGTTTTTCAGATCCCCTAAAGCACTCGTATTATCTTGCATCCTGATTTTCACTATATTTTGTTGCATCTCCTACCATTTTTCAAGAGTTTTCTAACCGGGGTAAGGGCACCACAGAATGAAATCGTTTCCCTTTTAAAGAGCCTCAATGAGTGTTTGGTTCTCCTGAAAACTCATGTATATTTATAAATTTATGTGGTGGGTATATCATTTTGTTCAATGTTTATCATCGTGATACTTATGTTTACTTTTCTAACCCTCTTTGGAACTGTCTTTATGACAGCACCACGGACGAGGTTTTTTTCTAGTTAAGTAAATTCCATTAGATCTTCAAACTAACCTACCATTATTTTATTCTAAGTTGTTAGCAGCTGCTGATAAACTAATGAAAGTAAGTGAATTTATATCATTCTGCTTTTGTGATATTGTAACATCATGAAGCAATATCGACCAACTTCAGGTCGTTCTGGTGCATTGCCGGATCTCAACTTAAACTGAGAATTAAGTCATGATATTGTTAACTATTCAGAATACTGGCTAGTGGTTGCACTTTTTCTGTATTTCACTTCTAATTTCATTATCTGATCGATACAGCAAACGTGATTCCAGAATAAATTCAGTCTACATACCAAATAAAACGTATTTTCTAAATGGTGGACTGCAGGACATGAATCATCTATTGTACACAAAGGTAAAGTCATATGGTTCAGCAATTTATCACCACTAATTAAAAAAAAGACTTTGTTTTAACGGAAACGGTAGATTACATTTATGAAAAATCACTAGAGAGAAAATTAGTTTCTAATATTCTGATTGTAAACCTCAACGAACCATTCCTAAAATGTACAATGAATTTTCGGTGCATTTTTGAGAATAATTTGTACAGGCAAAAGTTGACAGAATAGTCTATTTGCAGACATATTTTATTTCAAACACTCTGTGACTTACACAAATATAAACTATATCTAGTGTCAACGTTTTGCTCACCTCTTAATATTTATAATGCCATTAAGTCAAATCCTGATCACAATTCAGATAGATACATTTCTAGTGAAATTAGAAAACTGTCCTTTGAAAGATCAAATCTCCAATACTGCTGGTATATAGATGATCGTTTTTCCAGTCTTATGTAGTAAATCCATTCTAAATGACTTCAGCAGCATTCATAAATCAGTTCATTTTACTTATGAAAGTGAAATCAATGATTCCATACCTATTAGCATGTTATTGATAAGAAAAGATGGTTTTATAAAGAGAATTATTTACAGAAAATCTATGACAAATACAGAGTAGATACACTTTCTCAGCTTCCTACCAAAAAAGGTCAAGAGTAATTTAATCAGATGCCTAGCATCCAAAGTAAGACCGATTTTCTCGCATGGATAAAGAAGTACTTTGTATCCGTGATGCTGTAAGTAAAAATGGTTAACCTGAGAAGCCCATTAAAGCAAATAGAGATGGTATCATTTTCAGTTGTGAGTTGGTGACATTAAAAAGTAAATTTATGTTTCTCCGTCTATAGCACAAAGGAGACAGACACTGTGAGTGACATCCTATCATAATCTCTAATTAGAGCAGTAAATAGAACGTGTAATCAGATCGTCTTTATACGTATGTTTTAGTAGCTGGCCAACGCTTCATCCTATACTACAGGATACCCTACCTAATCAAATCTCTTCACCTTGAACATATCAATTTAACTGTACCTGTAGAACAAGTTTCATCAAGAATACAATTTGCCAGTTGCATCTACAGATACAATAACATTTACCGACTTGGTTTACGAAAGGTGAAATCGGTAAAAAGTTATGAATTTTATCACTGAAACATTCAAGCATACAAAGTCAAGTTATAAAATGTAGTTATACAAGGAAAAACGATAGTAGTGTAAATTTGATCTATTTTTATGGTTTGTCGTTTTCAGGTGAACCGCAGTGAATTTAAATCTAATAAGAAAGTGATAGTCATGAAGCTAGAGAACCGCTGTTACATAACCCTGCACAGACGTATAAGAGTAAAAAATTCACATATAGATCTGATACACTACGCAGTGTTCAGTAGATCATACTTTAAAATATCCCTTAAAGCATTTTTGTTACCAATATTGGCTACATTTAATCCATCCAATTTGTTTGAAGTGAATAGCTGATTAAATTTTTCTAAGGTGCTCTAAAAATGTCAGTAACTGAACCACCAAATTGCTAAATGTACATTTCAAAGTGTAGCATTTGATAGTGAAAATAAACGCAACTTCTACCCAGCCACTAATTTGACATTTCATTTATAACTGAAGCAAATGGAAATTGAATTATCGATTCTTGGAAGAATGTACAATTTTCAGATGTTTATTACAGTAGTAAATGTAACTAAACTTTATTTCGGTTCGCTCTACAAAGATTATGTAATGAAACAATCGGAAAATATAAGGTTGAAAGAAGTTTAAATTTAGAAGGATAAAAATCTTTATTTTGCATAACTAAAACGTTATCTAATCTGACGAGAATAGCCACTCATTATTTTAAAACCATTCACAGATTCTGTTGGTCACTCGTTTACTATATTGTAAAATGCTTGGTGCTGAACTAAGGAAAAACGCTGAGTTCTATTTAGGACTCATCAGTTGGATGCAACTGCATCCCTGTGGGTGATGACCCCTTGCTGAGACTCGACTTCAGTACATATTGATCAGCAGCGGTCGGTCGATCGATTTAGTTCAGATTAACAACATGAAATTAACAGTATTAATCAACATTAACTGATATTCGCTGCACAAGAGGTGGCTACTGGGACTAGGTAGCTTGGTGGATAACATTTCAGGAATTGAAGTAGTAGGTTTTGGTGTCTGAAAATCCGTAGGCACTGCTTTCATTCACTAGGATGAATGGACATCCGGCTAATGGTCTCTAAACAGAAAGAAATCCACGTTGGATTCCAATGATAGCCATCACCAAACAAATTATAACATGATAAATCTTCAAATAACACTGAAGAGTCTGTACAGAAGCTTATATTACCAATAAGGATCAATTAATTCGGTTTACTGTAGCAACGAGGAATTACATGTGTCAGCAGATAACAGTTGAAGATAATTTTTTCAAATGAATCCACAAAACTGAATCTTTGTAAGATAGATAACTTCAGGTAAGCTGGATGATACATTGGAAAAAGCAGTAACAGAAGTATTTCATTCAACTGTAATGAACATGGAATATGATAATAATGAGTACCGTGGAACGTAGGAAATTTAGAACCTCGTCGGAATTTATTCCACTGATGTCACTACATTGAAACTAAACACCCGAAAAAAAGATTTGAATAATTATCATTGGTTTTATAGAGTCTGTTGTCGCCATAACAGTTCGCGTATTTTGTGGCATAGTGTCAAAGTTACTATATGGAAGAATATATATAACAAAATAGTCTGTCACAGTATAACTTTACTAATGATATCAAAGAAATCAAATATAAGTGTGAAAACTATTACTGCATATATATCAATCATTACTTGACAGACGGAGGTAAAATAATGGCCTTAATTTAGCTCTCTTATTCCTTTCTCTGATCATTGCTCTAGTAAAAGGTTTCTTGTTAATGTCAGTCTTTAGTAGATGTAATTGAATTGTCGATTACCAAAATCACAGTGACCAAGTGACCCTAGCTCAGAGGGCAACTCTCTCTGAACACCCACACCATGAGCTAAACATAGTTACCACAATTTTAAGACGTGATCTTCTTTGTTGTGAATAGCCTGGAAGTGATAATTGAAGTCATAAATCTGTCAGCTCTCAAATTCTTGCAGATCATTATCAGACTTCGACATCTTTCCTTCTGATCTTCATTTCTCTCAGTCAACATTCTTATGTAAACTTTAATTTCTTCCAGCTCTACAGCTCTCGATAACCACTCACGTTTGCGGGATCTCATCTTTGGTCTCCTAAAGCAACACTACAACACAGATGTTATAGCTTTCCTCCATCAGAGCTGCCAATAAGTTTCATTAGTCCGAACTTTGACACCTCGAGCCATGCATATGTGTTGTGTTTGTGAGACACGCGTATACGACTCGAATGTGGCCGTTTAACCAACTTCTCCCAGTCGATGCGGTGAATGTGCAATATTCACTCTTCAAGTTTCGAGGGATTAATCAATTCTCGCAGTGTTACAGGAGTAGGTATAGCATTAAGTGCTAAGATAGAAAGTGCGCTACTCGTCTTAACCTCAGTTGAGGGTCGACTGTGCTACATCTGACTGAACGGTGCTGTGAGGATTGAAAAGTATAATGAAGCGCACCGATATCTCTTTGTAATCTCTGCTTTCACACATACTGGGTGCACTTTAGATGAAGTAAAAAATGAGTTCTACCAAAAAGTATCCAGCATCCTACTGAAAGCCAAACATTCAGACAGGGTGGTCCTAGAAAGTGATTTCAATGTGCAAATGGATAGGCTAAGTTCGACAGAAAGGTACTATGGTAACTTTTTCGGGATCCCAAAGAGACTAATATACAACAGTGATCGCCTGCTAAAACAGTGGTCAGACAACCATCTTTTTCTTCCAGCATAAGGTTGAGAAACTGTCTGAAGTAACCTCAACTCAGTAGTGGACACAGATAGACCATATTGCTATCGGTTATTACTGGTGAGAGTCGGTGGAAGATTGCAGCTGCTTTTGAAGCACGCGCTTAGACGGCAACTCACTGTGGGTTCGAGCACGTGGGTGTCTGTATCTAAAGGGGACTGGGGAAACTACTCGACGATGAGAATACTAAGGTTGTTTAAAGTGAGAAGCGGACTAGACAGTTATTGAAACAGGACAGCATCATTCATTCAGAAGAAACCTGGCACCACCTCCATTATGGTGTAAAAACAGTGTTAAAAATCGCAAATGACCCTGGAAAACTCTTGGAAAGGGTCAGTGAACCTCAGCAGATTCGCTGGAAATAGTGAATCCACGTGAACGCATTCGTCAAGGTTCCAAACACAATGAGGGGTTGAATAAAGTCAGATGACTGGCAAAAAGTCCGTCCAATAACTGCAAGCAGCGGTGGATGGTGTACTCTAAAAATATGGAAAAGGATAATACGACAGGTAACAGTAGACAGTTAGTTGAAACTATTAAGGAGTCTGAGACAAAAAGACTAGTGGTCACTGAGATTAAAGTGGAGAAGAATGAGTTTGTGATCCGCTCTCAGAGGAGATGACGTGTAAAGTGAGTGGAACAATTTAAGGAAACGATCAACTAGCCTTCAGCGACTACACCGTGGTTTGCTATCCATCTGAATCCGGTTTGGAAATTAAGATAGGACCCCCCAACCTTTGAAGAAATTAAGAGGGCTGTAAGAAACCTGTATCAAGGAAGGGCAACTGGAGTAGATGGGCTTGTACCGGAGGTATTTATAGAGGGTGGTCAAGGACTATTGGTCAAATTAGGTGGTGTCAGCTAGTGTATGTGGATCAGATATAGCCCCTTCTGATTGGTTACGAACACTGGTTGTTTGGATCTTCAGCAGCAGCGAGAAGTCCTCTTGTGATAAAAGCAGGGGAATCAAACTGACGAGCATGGTGCCTAAGATCCTAGGATTCAGTAAAACTCCGACGTCAGAATGAAGCTAGGGAATAGGAAACGCGATAGGAAAATGTAGGCTTCAGAGTTGGACACTTGTGTATCGACCAGATGTTCATACTGCGCCACGTTGTGGAACACATGGACACTTACTTACGCCGGGCGGGGGTAGCTGTATTTCTCGATATGAAGGCGACATTCGACTCTGTCGTTTGACAGTTTGCATGCCAGTGTTTCTGATTGAAGGGATTGTTGGATAAATACATAGGCCTGTTGACGACATTATACTAAGGCACCTGTAGGTCCTATAATTAGTTTCCAGTGAGTTGTGTGCGTCGCCTGGTGTCCTTGAAGGATGTTCACTCTCTCCTTTCTTATTCTGTTCTTATGGAGGTCTCCTATTTCCTATCTGGTTTTTTTGGAATTGATCTTATCACAGGGAAATCCACTTATTAGTTGGTCTATGATACACAGATGACGGCTCTTCATGTGGAGATGCTGACAAAATACAGAACCTTCTTAACACCTGGATTGACAATTTGGGAGTGTCCAGGATATGTTTCTTACCATCCAAATGTAGTTTGTTGCTCTGAGACTGGCCTTCAGTGGCAGCAACAATAAGGAGTGAAGTGGTTGAGCGCGTTTAACAAGCTACTTGACTTAGAAAGGAGGACCAGTTCTACTTGATCAGTGACCGACGAAATATCTGCATGGATTCAAAAGGTTAACTAAGGTTTTGTCAATACATACTACTCAGGAGGCTTTTGTGATATCCGTTTACCTATTAAAAGTTGAGTCTACTGCACTACAGTTAACTCTGCTCCGTTATGAGCTTTGAATCCGGGCTATCAAAGGTAAAGAACATAAGAAGGCTTCAGGTGTTCGACCACTGTCGTCTTGTTGCCATATCAGTAACGTAGAGGTCAGGCATAGAGTTCTAGAGCGGAGAAAAAAGTGAGATAATGAGGTTGGGAACCTGTATCGACCGAAATGGCTGGGACATGCTTTACATGTATCTAGTCAGTTACCGTCTTCCCCGTCTCACAATGTCAGTTGAAGTAGGAGGTTTGAGCTGGAGAAATGTTAAGAGTGGTCTAACTAAAACATTACATCAGTCACTAAAGTTTTTGATTGTTGGTCTGATCCGTGTAAGGAAATGTGTACTTCTTGGTTGGGGTTTGCAGGATAGCTGGTATTGACGTATTGATACTACGTGTTGTGCCTCAGAATTGATCTTAGTGACGAAGATACGTGCACACATTATCGTCATCTTAACAGTTACAGCGAATTTCGGCCTCACCTCATTTCTCCTTGTTCTTTTTCTATAATTTTGTATCACTGTGACTGCTTTATTCTTTATTTGTATTGCTATAAAGTAGCGTAAGGTTATTTTATTTGATAACTTTTTCAACTAAAAGTTACTAAGATATTTAACACACATTACTGTTTACCTAACCAAGCTTCTATAGTGATGATTTCCAATGAACGTGGTAGTCTAAATGGCAGACATCAGGGTAGCTGATAATAATAATGTTATGGTTGTCTCATTTCAAAAATGCGAAAAATAGCATTTCTTAGATGATTTGGGTGAGAGCTGAGTAGACATGAAACTTTTTAATTCGTGGAGTGACGTCGTTTACGACGAAAACACACCATAGCTCTATAGAGGTGTAAAAAGTAAGATTCATCCTACTTATCAGTTATGGTGCTAAGCTTTTCAATGCGAAGACCGGATATTCATGCAAAAGTAGTAGAAACATTCCAAAGGAACTCACAAAGATGGGGAAATAAACAACTTGTTATCTGGCTAAATTATGTCTTAACTGTCGGCTGTCACAGATTTAATTTTCATTCTCTGATAAGCTTCTCTTTTGGTTTGTCATCCAGTGCTTTTTAATTCATCCTTCATTCACTGACTTCGCTAGCGCTTTGAATATACCATTCATTTTGTCCACTGTAAGAATAGTTGTATTGGATATAATTGACAACATTGTACCCACATATCATATCTATTTGTAAGTTCATGCCTCCTATCTTAAGTCCTGTTACTGCTACAGCGTTGGTCAAGCATAGTTAAAGATGGATATCGCTAATTATTTGTTTTACTGACCTTGGTGATTAGCAGAGGAATCCAGCAAGCTCGTTTCGTCCTATTTGGGACTGGTCAGCTGAATGTACCTGCACCCCAGTGAGTGATATTGTCCCCACCGAGGCCTTAAACCAGCATCATCCGCTTCGAACGCAAAAGTGTCATCCACCAAACCACTGGGGCATAATAGTCACCTCATGTGCACCAATTGTTTGTTGTTAAATAGAATTGACTTACGAGTTGGCACATGGTTTATTGCAAAAAAAGCATGAGGTCATTTTAGTTACTCATGAGTAGCCAAATAAAGCAATTCGAAAGTGGTTGCAACCTAATGACATAAAAGTTACGTGGAATAATTAATGTTTTAGCGTGATAAAGGAACAAGCAGGATCAATTCAAAAGTAGGAAAAGAAAGGATTCTATTGAAAAATTCATAATGATACCATGAGATTTGCATTCAAAGACTCAGTAGTTTGTGTTCATGCTGTACAATTCTTTAGTGTTAATCGAAATGTCAATTACCTTGATACATACAAAATACCCCCCCCCTCAAGTCTGTAATTAGGAGTCCTAAGGTTTGAATTCAGAAATTCTTGAATGTTTTCATCGCTTTCTCAACATACAGTCAAGACTTCATTGACTCTTAATGAAAAAGCACTAAAAACAACTGCGACAACTGAGACGCAACAAAGATCAAATAATATTACGATCTGAGAAGGGTGTAGGTGTAGTTTTAATGAGCAGATAAAACTGTGTAGACAAAATGTCGGGTCTGGCGTCAGAAGTCAGTATATTATCTGAATTAACTAATAAGAAGAAACACGACTGGCTGAAAAGCAACTGCCTGATGTTCAAAGAAAGCGAAATATTATCAGGTAAACTAAGAAGATTTTTATTGAAAGAAATACAAAAATAGGCTGTATAATAACATGGATTCATGAGATACAAGAAATAAAAAACACTGTATTGCTTCTGCTTTCGTTTCTATCAGTTTTGGAACTCTTTATAATACGATCGTTAAGCCAACAGAATCTACTAGAAGATAACCCATTATTGAGTGACACGTCCAAACCCAGCACTTACATCAAATATATGGGGAAATCTGATAATCAAGTGCTCTTCCCTGATCTTGAATCATCTGTCACTAGTTCTTCACTTACGGAAACCATTTCATTTTTTTGCATCGAACATAAATGGAGCATTTCCTTCAAAAAATTGAAATACCTAATCGATTCTTTAAGTTTAGACAGTGTAAATAAGAGATTATGTGATTTTTTTGACTCATACATTTTGAACAGTCTGATCACACATTAACTTGTCAACTCAATCTATGTATAGACGAAAAATGGGAGGACAAATTAGTGAGTTATGATAAAAGGAATACTTAATACGAAGGATAATAAAGGAGTAATAACAACTTTTCCTGCTTTCTTTGATGAAAAAATATTTTGAATTTCGTATCACTTCAAATTTTTGGGAGAATTACTAGGTAGGTCGGATATGTAGAAATTCTTAAACCCTATATGATATCAAATGCTGTTGTGATGAACAGATATGATTATAAGAACAAAATATTATACATTTTCGAGATGAAAGCAAACTCCTAGTGGACGTCCCAATGGAATATTTTCGAAAACTAGAAATAAATATTACCAGAAATCTGTGAATCCGATGTATTCTGAATTTTATTATCAAGTAAAAACTGAGCTTTGAATTTCTGAATTTATATAGTTTGTCTAAAATTCCTTAGACTGAAAGCATGTTACACCATTTATTGCTTATAGGTTGCTCGTTTACACATAAAAGGTAGACTCGGCTGGTAAAGGTGCCGAGTCTAATCTATGAGGACTTCTGTACAAGTTGAATTTATTGATAGTGTTAGTGATATCAATATCGAAAGGCAGATTATGTGCTCCTTTGATGCCTAAGACTATTGACATTCTTTATGATCACATGTCCTACATGTCCAACAACTTATAATATGCATAATATTAGTTTGAATACCGTAGGTCAGCGATTTCAGCGAGTTAACTGTTTTCATGGAAAGTCCCTTACGATCAGTACTAGCTGATGTTCTTTATTCATAACGCCAATGGTCTGATCACTAGACTTTCTCTTTACAAGAGCTGTGTCGCCGCAGTAAAATATGATCAGTAAGAAGGTGTAGCTGATGTGATACGAAAACTACAACATTGTGTGAGATCATATCACAGTTAAGTGTGCGGAATAAAACAATGATCATCTGCTACTTTTAAATTTGTTTGAATTCAATAGAAAACGGTTCTACAGGTCCCTCAATCTACAGGAAGCTTATGTGGATAAGAAAGTATCTTGATTTCCAAGTGTTTCATCCAGTAGCGTGTAATCGAGGTTCAATAATATGCTTCTTGAATGAAATCCATCTGTCTATTGAATAAAGATATAAGATCATTGAGTGAAACACCTTTAGAAAACGGATATCTATCAAAATTTGTGAACCATTATAGAAGGCAGCCAACGCCAAGGCCAAAGAAGAGCGTCCGTTTAAATTTACCATGCAGGGGTTATCAAACAGTACCATTTTGAAATGGAGGTTCGGACCTATCATTAGTAAGACATATTATAAAGCCAACTGTATAATTATTATATAAGCAAGTTTCAACGTAATCGCAGAAAATCCTAAGAAGATTTTTCTGAACGGCTCAACTTTTGTCAGGATTTTCATAAAATCCATGACTTTGATATTAACAATCGTATGATAGTTGGAAAAAAAAACTTGTGCTTCATCAAAGACCTCATTAGTGTGTAGACGATCATACTACATCATAATATGTTAACAAGTTCATACATATGTAGGTACGGAGGACAAATTGAACTATGATGGTGAAAGTGGGAAAAAATCTACTTGAATAGGTTCCAAAACAGCTAAAATCTAAAACATATTTATGGCAGTTTGATCACACAGCCACGTATTTGAAGAATTATGGAGTTAAAGGGTAAGAAAATTAGTATAAGTCAAATGAGAAGACTATACTGAAGGTTAAAAGATGAATAAAGATTAATAAATCAAAGCGTTAGTGGTATAAAAACCCTGAATTCAAAGCAGGCGTAAATAAGGAAGTCATCATATAAGTAAGTTTTAATGTGTTTAAAAATCAAAACACGATTTCTCTGAATGTTTCGCCGTATATACCAGAGCCTATTCAGAAGATGTTAACAAAGAAGGATTAAAATGATCAGAATGTTAGAAATGTGTTGCACAAATATATTACAAGTTTGAGATAGAATACGTCCTCGTACTGTTTCGTCGATACCTTTCTTGTTTAAAATCAACCATCATCTTAATTGTTCGTTTATTCTCCTGAGCCTCAGTTTTATAGAGATACATTTGATAAATGTGTTTAGGTTTTTCATAGTTTATTGAGTATAAGTATACTTTAAGATAAAGTTCGTCTTCTAGTTACACCATCCAAACATGGGACGCAGAAAACTAGGTATTGAATTATCAGCTATTCATCTAAAGGGTCCATCACTGAGATGCAGCTTATTATATAGTTTGAAATTAAAGATAATTGTAAATTTCTTCTCAGGAACTCGAAAACAAAACGATTGATTGATTCTTTGACACATAGACCAAACGCTTGAGTCACGTATTGAAACTGAGGTACAGGATCTTTTTGAAGCACGCCACTGTATTGATAAAAATCTACAAACTTTGAACTGTAAGATCTTTGTGGGCTCATCACCATCAAAAGCATTTTATGGGAAATTTGTCAACAATAGAAATAGCAAAGCCGTCCAAAACAAACAGTTGCAGAGAACATCAGATACACAGAGAGTTGCAGAGCAAGTTAAAGTAAGGCTGGAGATGAAAGGATTTTCAATGGAAGCAGAAGCACTGGGAAACATAGGTCGTGATATACAAGTGTCACAGGATGTTGAAGTAATGAACGAAACAACCGGAATGAGCAAACAAAGGTGGGGGTTAACATAATGTGTTCGTGGTTATACTACTTAATAATAGTTAGTAGTTTATACTAAAATAGTTTATACTAAACAAAATGCACAAAACGATGGAGGGGTAACACCAAAATAGGAAATTAAACTGAATAATCAAAAATAGGTTAAAAAATCTTCTAACCTCTATGGTATCCCTTCTAGATATTATTTTGTAGATAACTGTATACCACTTTTTGTTGAATGGTCACATACGATCGACAACCAATGATTTTCAGCTGCATTAAGGTTAAATTATTCATATTCTAGAGGTCAGTGATCAAATGGCTTTTATTGTGTAATGTTGGTATTTGGTTGCTGTCACCAAGGTATAAAATTCTATTTTTGTAAGAGGAGATTGCATACACAAGTCTTTTACTGGCAACGGAACTAACGAGGGACAGAAAACTAAAGAAGCCAAAATAAGCAAGGCTAAATACACTATTCGAAGTTAATTAACAGACAGAAAGTTTGATTTTGTCATTCGCAACTCAGAAACTATATATTCTAAACCCTATGCCCTTTAGGAATAGAAAACACATCTGCGAGACGTAGCGGTCAACAATGGGTATTTGCTTCATTTAAAAATCTCAAGACCAAACCTTACTCAGATAGCCTTACTACTGTGCTGAAGAGAATGCTGTATTTGAAATTGGACTTTAAGTGTATTTCACTTACTGACATCTCGGACTGGGGATCTTAGAAGTTCACTTAAAAACTGTCAGTGATGTATTTGAGATTTGAAATAGGCTTTATCAAGCATCGAATATGCTTCAAATTCTTAATATCGCTCCTTGCAGTATACAGTGCACGCTGGAATGCGACGATGACAGCGAACCCAACCTTCTTTTCAAATGCGGGAAACTTGAAGTAGAAAAGTATTCATTTTAATACCACTTAAAGTGGTCAATATCTAAACTTCAGTAATTTTTACCCAGCCATCTACAAGAGGGGGTTGGTAGGAACAACACACCAAATGTCAGAAAGGACATTTTCTAAACAAAAACTTCAAACCAAACTGAAGCTCATTGAACAATGTTTACTATAAAATGGCTACGCTGTACAATTCACAAGAAGAACAGCAGATGGAGACAAGAATATAACTACGTAGAAAAAAATTCAGTCTTCTTAGAGGTGAGTTACAAGATTGATGAAACAACAGACAGAATAAACAAACTCATTAAAATTATATGCCAGTCACCTATACACTCACGAAGTTGATTCTATTTTATCTGGCAACATGAACAATAACTCAGAATTGGAGAAGATATCAAAACTTTGTACCTTCAATCCATTGTGTAAAAATTTACTGAATCCGATATCGACTTTGTAAGATATATAGATGTTGAAAAATAGTTACCATGGTAAGTAAATCTTAACCCAGGATGTCACAAATTCTTATATAAGAAGGAATTGTTCTACTATTGCTCTACTATAATATTTCCAAGTAGTACGTTTGATAAACTAAAACATATGGTGGATATGAGGACAGTAATTATAAGGAATTCGATTGGAGCTATGATATCCACAATAATTTGTCTTTACCTTTGCATGAAATAGTCCAAACAGACCTCATTCTTGAAACAAATATCCTTTTCCACTGGCAAATTGGTTACCGGATATCTAATGATGTAATCGGTAGGTCTTAAGTGCTGATTACAGTGTATCAATCCCGCTTTCTATATAGCCAATAAATTAGTTGACATAACAATGGAGTGAGTTAATTTTGTTGTTGGTTATTTGAATTCAGTCAGCATGATATTTTTTGCCTGAGTTTTGAGCTTTTACCAATCATCGATAACACTTAACTTCACAGCTTACAAATGTTGTATCCACTCAGAAATTTATTCCATACTGTATGACTAAGAATTTTTGGCATAGTTGTTTCACTGTGGTACCAATCTTTTTTCTTATATAAATCAGCTTTGTGGGAAACTTTTAGCAACCAAATGTAAATGAATTACAGTAAACTTGAGATTCTTGTGGAGTATTCAAGAACATAGCATTTCATTGATTTTCATTTAGGCTTTACAGGTATAAGTTCATTAATAGTAATATAAAATAGCCAAATAAAGATAAATTATTAATTCTATATCCCTTATTTATCATTCACTTTAGGTTTTTTTGACTTACACATCTTAGCTAAATAAAATGTTAATTTTAGTGTTATAGTTGGACGTCTGTAGTCTTCTCCATTTAATTAGTAGGATCAGGAATCAACTACGAAGTTGTTAAACGTTGGTGGCTTGCAGTGAATATTCATGCATCGATGCCAGATACAGCAGTTTCAAACCATAATAGTTGACAAAAGAGATATTGGAGGACGGACTCTTCGAAGCTGGACAGATTTCTGAAGCAACAAATGACGATCATCGAGTTATTGACTCAATCCAGAACTTCTACTGCCGAATCATCAAATCCTGTGCCTGCTATATCAGCCTCTTCAGTTGACAGAAATGCAAAACAGCACCACTGAATTTCGTTATGATCTAGATGGTCACGTAACCTTCGACACTCAGTCCCGAAGTTGTAAAGACCATTTCATTGTCTATTTTGCTGGCTAAGATGATTAATGGAATTTTCTTCTCCTCCCTCAAAAACTTGGTTGCAATATTACAATACTACAGAACCCAGGAAATCGCTCTTTTGATGCCACAATTCAGACCCTAAGAAAACAATTTAGTGATCATCCGTATCTTTCCAATAACACATACCGTTGCTTTAAGCTGGTTATAAACGTGCATGATGATTTTTTAACACTTGTTTGTTCTTATAAGCATAAAAAATGTCAAGATTGTAACACTAATGATCACAGAGATAACTTTTGTAGGAAGCACCCATCACAAAGAACACGCAGATCACCATCCAGTCACTGTCAAAGACCGAAGTCTTAACCAGTTGGTAAGTCTCCTAGTCTTACAGTTGCCTCTCAAGTTCATACACCAGTGTGGGAGAAACATATCCAATTTTAAGTAAACAACGGTCTAGTGCGACTACAAATCGATAAAGTTGTAGATATTACAATTATTCCAAAGAAGCTATGGTGGAAAATTGGCTGACTTAATGTCCAGAAGAGCCCCTAAAATGGCTGGTTACAACTATGACGTCAGTTTTAATGCAATATATCCTTCCACAATACTTAGGCTCCCATTTCTCAGTGGATGATAGAAACCATATTATCTGGTACACCAGAAAATGCTGGATACCCTGATGATATCCTCATTGTTGCAACCTCCTCACTAGAGCTTCAAGGTCGCACTGAACGGATGCTACAGCGGGATGGAGAATGGACTACGCCTGGACTCTGAGAAATATCGGTTCTTCCTGGAAGCAGAAACTCCTTAGGATTCGTCTTTGGTGCTACTGGTAGTCACTTAGATCTGAAAAACATCCATGCCCTACGACACATTTCTGAACAAACAGGTGTTCCTTCACCACTTTTATTTTTGGGACTTAACAGTTATTACTCCACGCACCTTCCACCTATGCATACAGTTAAGCCATTATTGAATAACCTCAGTAGGAATGTTCCATGGAAGTGGACTCAAGAGTGTGCATCAGCTTTCCGGAAACTAAAGACTATGTTGTAATGTGACCTTCTACTGACGTGTTACGATCCCAAATTGCTACTTGTCATAGTGTTAGATGCTTCTGCTTATGGAGTTGGCACAATTATACTACACGTTCTCCGGATGGAAACCAAGAAGCCATAATGCGGTCCATCAACTGACAGCAACTGCCAGAACACTTATAGTCACAGCAAGTGATATTCAGATAGCCTCATGAGAAGACAAGCAATTACAGTGTTTATACATTATTTTCTCAGTCACTGGTGAATCGAATTACTTACTGGAGACTTACAACGATTTTCCTTCCAACGAACCCCTCTATGTGCCGTCAATGATTACTATGTCTTCTGAGATCGAGTCGTCATCCTACCATCATTTTGAAATGAGGTCCTACGTCAGTTTCATTCTGATCATCCAGGTATCGAAATCATGTAATCGGTTTCTCGTAGCTGCGCTTACTGGCCGTGGGTTCACCAGCAAATCGCAGACTATGTAAATAGATGTACAAAATGTCAACAAGTAGCTAAAGATTCTCCACAACTACTACCAATCTTCTGGCCATAGCCTTAACACCCATAGTCACATGTTCACATTGATTTTGTTTAACCACTTGACGGAAGTCATTATCCCTTTCTGATTGATAGACCTCAAAATGGCCAGCAGTCGCTATCGTCAATCTACCAACCACCATGCGAACTCATCAACCACTGGGTAAAATTTTCTGCGGCCACAGTCTGCCTGAAACTATCGATTCAGAAAACGGTCCTTAGTTCACATCCGTAGAGTTTGAAGATTTTTGCCTTCGACATGCCATATAAAATATACTATCCCTATCACATCATCCACAGTCCATTGGCCAAGCAAAACCTTGTGGACATGTTCAAGAGAGCTATAATGACAGCACGGGGAGAAGGGACTTCTACAGAAATTACCTAAAAGTTTTGTTCATTTACAGGACAACACCAACGAAAACTCCTCCAAATCATCAAAGTCCAACGGAAGTTCTGACTTGGAGGAAGCTGTAAACGATACACTACATTTTGATTCCTAAGCCATTTGTCACAAATTTACAAGCTGCACAGAAATTCTTGGAAACTGTGACACTAGTGTTTATCTGAGACTATAGAGCAGGACACGACAAGTGGATAGAAGTATCGATTATTAAGAGACATGGTAACATTTTGTGCAATGTTGTAGTTGGATTGGAGACTTGGACTCAATACATAAACCAACGAAACTAACACGCATGTCTCGAGAAAGACAAGGCAACTAACAGGCTTGTCCTATATATTTTGTGAGGTACATTTTGTATGCTAAGCGAAAAGAGTATAGAGAAAACTACTGACTCTGCTATAGTTCCTATTAGTCACTCATTGACCTTAAATAAAGTTTACTCCATTTTGTCACTGCATATATATATATATATATATATATATATATATATATATATATATATACATAAACCATTTCGACTGCACAAATCGATCAGGTGCGTTACTTCACACTGCATCAAGGATATTTTTAAGATTGTCAACGGACTGGTCATTGAGTTAGGCATACAAAAAAAATGAAATTCCAATACAATATCGCAAAGTAGATTACCTAACAAAATAAGAGAGCAGGACAAGTGAAATATACAAAATTATTGTTCATAATGGTCATTCCAGTCTCTAGGTAACCCAAAGTATTGGGAAACATTAACTGGCACTAAAACAGTGTAGTGGATTTTCTTGTAGACATATAAATCAAGTTGAAACTTAATAGTTTCAAAAAATCACCAAAATAATGACGTATTGTTCTTGGTCTCGAATCATCCATACAATCACATCTTCGATTAAACTTGTTAAGAAATCTTACAGTTTGTGAAGTAAATGGCTTCAAGAGAACCTTTTATAGACTGATACTCAGATGAAACAGAAATCAACATGTATATGGACACGAATCCAATCCCCTTATGTGGAAAACGATCATTCATGAACCCGCTGAAAATTGAACCAGATATTGATAATCAATCATGATTACAGTGAAGAGGAGAATATCTAAATGTAGCAAAATGTTATTCTTACTTTGATTCAGTGGAATTTAAGTTTAAGGAGGTCAGTGTATGTGAAAACCCATTTCTTCTAATTAACATAGGAACAAAGTTGAAGGTTAGGTAAAACAATACTTAAATATATGAAGTGTTTGAATCAAATAAACTTTGATTTTATTTCGATAGTGTTGAGTTTTTTGAGCTGAACGGTTTAGTCGTGGAGTTTTCATTGTCATTAAGGACAACATCAGCACAAAATTAGAAAGTTTGGGCTTGGAAACCACATCATCTCATCTTATATCTGTCGAGGTAGGTTTGGTAAAATGTTTAAGTAAGCATGCTGGGAGTCTGACCAGTTAATCTTAAAATGTAAATAGGGAATACATTGAAGAGACTTTACTGCTAAACAATTACCCTATGGAGTTAATTAAAAGAATTTTTAGAACTTATAAGAAAAGGAGCGATAATGTTATTAGTAATTATCACATGACTAAGAGGAAATTCAGATCTGCTGTTGTGCAGCTACATATAAAAAACATCGGATATTTTACGTAGGATTCCTACCAATGCTGGGATCAGGGTGACATTTAAGACCATGAACTAACTCAGAGTAAAACTTTGTAATTTAGGATTTCTAGTCGATTCAGTTTAGTGAAATAGCTTATTCGGGTCTTTCGATCTATATTTAGCTAAATTCCTGTGTTCGACTATTCTAACTGACCCCGACCAGCTAGTTTGACCTGTGTACTTGACCTCACAATCACTACACAGAATTTGATAGATTATAGTATTTCGCCTAACTGGTTCTATCGGATCCTCAAACAAGACGACAAAGCTTATCTCTGAGTTTGTAGGTTTTAATGCCACCCTAATTCCAGCTTTGTTGAGGATCCTACGTAAAGTTTCTGGTGTTCCTTCCTTGTAGGGTAACACAATGGAGGCTGTGAGCCACTTACTACTCGTGTTATCATTATTATTCGCACTCGTGTTACTATTATCTTTTTGTTTCTTGTGTGTTAGTACGAATTTCTTGATAAACTGTGGAGGATAATTATTAACTATTGGGGCTTCTTTTACGTGCTTCATTTCCATGTTTAGGTCCTTGTAGTGACTGGTCAGTTTTCTAGCTGTATCACTTAGACATGTGACTAAGCCTGGCTTGGCTGACATTGAATGGGACGATTTGAAGTCTAGATACCTGTTGGAATGTGTCGATTTTCTGAAGACGGTAGTATCCAAACCACCATCTATCCTTCTTTTTATTATCCAATGCAACATAGGTAATTCTTCTTGTTCATTTTCTACTTCATACGTTAATTGGATTGCGCGTATTAATGATTTTATATGTGTGAGTAAATTATCTGTGTGTTTCGATTTCGACAGAGTAAATTTGTCGTCCGCATAGCGCCACCATATTTTAGGTGTAGAAATAAACGTTTGTGAAGTCATGTTTTCCCAACTAACCATAAGTATATCTGAAATGGTTTGGGATATTGGTGATCTCATTGCTACTTGTTGTGTCTTTCTGCATATTTTATCCTGGAACTTGAAGACTGTGGAGGTCATGCACAACTGTAGGCCTAATATAATCTCATCAAGCGATATTTTAGTTCATTGAGTCAGTTGTGAGTCGATGTTGATTTGACTTCTGACTGCGTTTAGTGCCATATTGATTGGTATTATAGTATAAAGACTTGTTACATGTAAGCTAACCATTTTTTCATCCTCTTCTGTATGTAGGTCATTAAGCCTTAGTTTTAACTCGTAAGAGTTTATTAGTCTGGAATTTGAACGGTTCCTAATCTGTGCTAAGTACTTTGCAAGTTCATATGTTGGTGTATTTTTGAAGCCAGATGTTGAAACTAATGTGATTACATTCATATGACTATAAGCAACAATTTATGCTCGAGACGTAATCCTATAAATATTGTTGCGTCTTTGTGTGCCATATCAATTAAACAATTTGATACGGGATTATACTGTGCTATAGTTTTCAGGTCTTAAGGTCCCATTGGGGTGTTTGTTATACGATCATATCATGTTGTGTCAGAATATCTACTGATTCACAGAGAAGCGGATAATATTTATATATTCTCAGTCTTATATGTCTTTTAGTGACCCCTTCTATCAGCGTCACCATCATTGTATATATCTCGTAAAGTGATCAAAATCGATCAAGTAAACTTTGAAATTGTTAATCTCTTCAACGGATTCACAGAATGTAGCGTGTTTTGGCAATGGGTTTCTAATAATTCAATAGCATATTCACTTGTCCGAGCTCTCTATGTCAAGAATGGAATTAAAAGGGAGTCAGACAAAGAAAGCAAAATAATATATGTAAAAATAAAATGTCTAAATGAGTTCTTTGTTGGCGAGTTAAGTGATGTCAAGATAACAGTCATCTAATCAAGGATGGCTATACAAAAGTATATATTATTTACATCCTAGTTTGACAATTTTAATGACTATGGAGTAAATAATTAAAATTTTTACATGATATTTTATCTTTATTCTGCAATCTGATCACTTGATTTCTTTATGTTGAAATGGTGTTTTGTATTTATGGAATGAAATCTACGTAAAACTATGTTCATGCATAATAGCTTGACCTTGTTTTCAATATAAAAGTAGAAAATGGAAAAAATAATTTCGTATTTTTAGTTTATTTACTAGTTTCGATTAAATTGCATCACTTCGTTATTTCATTGAACCGTAGTGAAGTTTTTTTTAAATTTGACTGATGAGAATAAATTAGTTGAATCGCATCCAGTTATTATGAAACTTACAAAATATATTACATTTGACTATACTGTAGTATTTTAAACATGTTATCTGTCATAGCTATTACTTTTAACTTAATTAAACTAAACTGTGAAAATAAGATTAGTCAATTTATTATTCGAATATTTGTTTACATAACGAACAAATGTTATGCGGTTATAATTCATGCACCTCACAATAAGAAACAGGATATTTTTTCAGATAACTTAACGATATCAGAGGATATTCTCCTTACTCTTAATAACGTTGAAATCTATGATTTAAAAATAAATTTCTTTAGTTTACTCGACTGAAGCATAAAAAGAATCGTAATTTACTGAAAACAAATTCACTTTTTTAACTTAAAGAAATCCTTCCATTGAAAATAGGTTATTCAAGCTCACTTAGAAATATGTTTGTGATAGAAATATATTACCAACCATATTAGATAGGTATAAGTCACACCTTTTTAAAGTTATTAACTGTTGTTCAAATATATTTTTTATTCAGTCTGCTGACTTTTAATTACATCATATGAAAGTTTCGAAATTTTCAATCGAATTTCATAAGAACTCCAGATATTCTTACAGTCAAACAGTTTTAACACCACTTGGTTTGAATAATTTTGAATCAAACAATATTCTTTGGATTTAATATAATCTGTGACCTCAAGTACCCCTTTTTCTTCCAAGAATTCCTCTTCTAATATCAATTCATTATGAGAAAGATCCTTACAAACACATGTTTGACATTCGCCTCATTAATCTCATTACCAACAGCTAAAACAAATATATGAAGAGTATATATAAGTGGGTTTCGTTACGCAAGAAAACGATGATTTTGAGTACCATTGTGGCCTACAATTTCGAAATATCTGCAACAAATAAATCATTATGATTCATACAACTTAAAAGTAACAAACAAATACTCATGTATCTATCTACATGCATAATCAAGTGGTTTGTATACTACAATTATATCATGTCAAGTATTGTTCGCTTTATTTCATTTTCCCATATAATGACTCTGTGATTGGCATTGTTATATTCAATGTTTTCTGAATAGTCCTCATGAAGTATATCAGTTTATATCTCTGAATGTCCTTTACAATTTAGTTCTCTCACAATGATTGGCAAAAAACTAATGCCTCCAGCGTGATAGTAACTTGAATGTATTTCCCACGTATGTCACAGAGAAGTTATACAATTAGTCGAAAATTTTGGATTTTTCCCTAGCTCAAATATGCATTTCGTAAGGAAATCGGACGTTAGTTAAGGAAGAAATGTGTATAGTATGTATATAACAACGGATGTACAACTAGCTTATAAGAAACTGTGATAGCTTTCTTCAACAGCTGACAATAGTGAACACCATCTTACCATAAGAAAAGACAAAAAGGATGGTTATAATGAATAAACACTTTTTTTTCAGCAAAGTCATTTAATCGGCTGTACATTTGTGAGCACACGTTAGAAAGAATAGAAAATTACGGGGTCGTTTTCATTCAGGGTTCAAAATATATTGAACATCAAATGGATCTTACACAATTATTATTATTTTTATTATTATTAGTCCCTTGGGTTCCTAGTGGAACATAGGGCTTCAGTAGCACGCCTCCAGTGACATCTGTTCTCTGAGATCTTTTGAACCTGGTCCCACGACGGCCCAGAAGCTCTCATTTCCTCTTCGCACGACCTCCTCCATGTCACCCTCGGACGTCCAACTCGTCGCTTCCCATGGGGATTCCACTCGAGGGCCTGGCTTGACGTGTGATGTCTTCAGTCGGCCTTCTCAGTGCATGGCCAATCCATCTCCACTTCTTCCTGCATATTTGTTGCGTGATAGGTTCTTGGTTGGTTCGTTCCCAGAGTTCCTTGTTGCTTATTCTTTCTGGCCATCTCCACTGATCTTCAGTAGCGAGCCAGCGTAAGCAGTTGTTGATGAATGTCTGTAGTTTATTGGAAATGCCTTTCGTGACGCGCCAAGTCTCTGAACCATACACAAGCACTGACTTGACTGGGTTGGTGTTGACAATCCGGATCTTATTCCACATGCTGAGTGCAGAAGATCTCCACGCTGGTTTCAGGTTAATGAACGCCTGTCTTGCTTTTCCGATTCTGACTTTGACGTCCACGTCCGTCCCGCCTGTAGTTGAAACAGTGCTTCCTAGATAAGTGAAGGAGGCTACTTCCTTTAAGTTTCTCCCGTTGATGGTGACTGAAGTTTGTTGTTGTTGTTGGAGTTGTTGGTGCGGTATCTTCATCACCTCTGTCTTCTCTATGTTCACTTGAAGTCCCATCTTTGCTGCCCTGCCTCTTCTGTCAACTTGTTAGTTTTTGCCTGCAGATCTTCAAGTTTATGTGACATTAGGCATAAGTCATCGGCGAAATCCAAGTCTTCTAGGTTCTTTTCCGCAGTCCAGCGTATCCCCCTCTTCTCACAGCTCCCCACTGTTTGCTGCATGATCCAGTCAACCACAATAAGGAATATCATGGGGGATAGTAGGCAACCTTGTTTCACTCCTGTCTTCACTTCAAAATCATCACTGAGCTTCCCATTGTGAATTACTTGGCATGTGGCATCTTCATATAGTTGTTGAATGAGGCGGATAAAGGTTTGCGGTACTCCGTAGTATTGAAGCAGTTTCCAAATTACTTCTCGGTCGACGCTGTCAAAGGCCTTCTCAAAGTCGATGAAGTTGAGGTAGAGAGCTGATTGCCATTCTACGCTCTGTTCTATGATGATACGAAGCGTTGGAATTTGGTCTGCACATGATTTGTACTTCCTGAAGCCTGCCTGTTCCGGTCGTAGTTTTGAATCCAGTGCATCTTTAAGCCTGTCCAGGATGATGCGGCTTAATATTTTACTTGAGGTGGACAGGAGAGTGATTCCGCGCCAGTTCATGCAAGCACTCAGGTCTCCCTTCTTCGGCAGTTTGACAAGGTAACCCTTCTTCCAATCGTCAGGTACCTTCTCTTCCTTCCACACCTTCTGCAATAGTGGTGTCAGCATGTCCGCTGTTGTCTCTGCATCTGTTCTCAGTGCTTCTGGTGGGATTCCATCTGGTCCTGATGCTTTCCCGCATTTCAGTAGCTTTATGGCGTTCAGGACTTCCATTTTCGTTGGGGGATTTATGTTCACTTGTAATTCAGCGGCTGTTGGTGGTATTTCTGGACGAAGTGCAGGTGGTGGTGGTGGTCGATTCAAGAGCTTCTTGAAGTGGTCGGCCCATCGTTTCCTCTGTTTCTCTTCTTTTGTAATTAAATTTCCTTCTTCATCTTTTATTGGTTTCATCTGTGTTGGTCTCTTCCCTGATAGCAATCTGGTTATTTGATACAATGTCGTCAGGTCTCTCCTACCAACCAGCAGCCTGTTCTGCTTCACTTGCCAGTGTTTCGTAGAAGTGTCTTTTGTCTCTGCGTGCACTCTTCTTCACTTCTTTATCCAGTGTTTTATACATTGTGCTCAGTTCCTCTTGTCGTTGAGCATCCTTGCACTGGTTTATCTTCTGCTTCACCATCCTCCTCTCCTCTATCAGCTTCCAGGTATCCGTCGAGATCCATTCCTTGTCTTCTTTCTTCTTCCTTCCTAATACTGTTGTGCAGGTTTCTTTCCACATAGCTTTCAAAGACTTTCAGTGTTCTTCCACACAGGTTTCTTCAGGGATGTTGCTCGCTGTCTCCCATTTTGTCTTGATGGCTGCCTTGAAGATCTCCTTTGTAGTTTCATGCTTCAGTTTCCGAGTGTTGTACTTGAATTGAGGTCTGTCACCAGCTTCCTTGAAGGCTTTTAACTTGATTTGGAAGGTTCCTTGCACTAGATAGTGGTCTGAACCTACATCTGCTCCTCTTCTTGACCTTGTGTTAAGTAGACTGTGTCTCCATTTTCTTGAGATTGAGATGAAGTCGATCTGATTTTTAGTGTGTCCATCTGGTGAAATCCATGTCGCTTTGTGAATATCTTTGTGCTTGAACACACTGCCTGACTCCAATCACCAAATCGTTGAATGCACAGAATTCTGCAAACAATTCTCCATTCTCATTCATTTCACCTAGCGCCTCTCGACCCATGGTTAGTTCTCTTCCTGTGTTGTCCCCTCCCAGTTTGGCATTCATGTCGCCCATTAGAATTTTGATATCGCCAACTGACGTCTTGTCCAGTGTTGATTGAAGTTGTCTGTAGAAATCCTCCTTTTTCTCTTGCTCTGTATTATTTGTAGGTGCATAACATTGTATGATTGTGACCTTCCTTCCTTCCTTCCTTTTGAGTTGAATCTTGCTGTCATGATCATGATCGTTGAGGAGATTGGTTCCCACTGCATGAGAGCCTTCGATGCTGTTGGGGAAATCATGACAGCCACTCCCTCAGTGTGCTCGTGGTTGTCGTCTTGGTGACAATATCGGAGTCGATTATTGACTCTCCAGTTGACAGTTTGGAGAGTCCACTCCCATTCCATCTGCTTTCGCAAATCCCAAGCACTTCGATGTGATACCTTCTCATCTCCTTTTTGCAATCTGGGCTGCCTTACTGGGTTCAAACATCGTGCGGACATTCCATGTCCCCACGTTTACTTTCACTTTTATGGAGAGAAGACACATCGGCCAATTGGCTTCCCGAAGCCAGGCTTTCACCAACTGGCGTCATTTTGCCTCTCCGATTCCAGCGGGGAATAATTTTGTTATTATTTTTAATATTTTGTTTGTGCTTTGAAGTTTCTTTAGCGGTTAGGTGTGTTTTACGGGGTAGGGTTGCTAGCCATATGCCCGACCTTCCCTCTTTACGGGGGCTTAGGACCGGCTAGTAACTAGTAAACTAGTTAACCAGGCGAGGTTATCTTACACAATACGAATAAGGATTTAGAGTAGAAAAATAAACAGGGAATTAGTGCAGTAGATATCGTCACACAATGGGGGATTTATTTAGAACAGTCAGGGTTTTATGACGGCTATGGCAAAAATGAAGATTGAATGTACTTCTTTAGGCACAGCATTGGTTAAGACTTCTGGGTGACTACTACTTCAGTTATGCTCAAATGCCTTGTTCCCCTCTCTTCTGAGTAACATCATCGAACATTGAAGAGGTTTTCGAAAGAGTTCTCGAAAGCAGCTGAATAAACTGAGCACACAGTGTTCTGTTATAGAGTTGAAGAAGTATCTCCATTCTTCTTTTTCTAGTTAGGCCAAGTATTGTTCTCAAGAGCTTTTTATAAGTAAGCTCATGGTACGGCTGATGTACTCAGGCACGAGTAAATAGTTTTACTGATTCTCCTAGACTACTGTCTTCATTTTGGTTGTGATATTTCAGTTATGGTAGTCAGAGTTCTGTCAGGATCCTAATTGTGAAAAAATATTGCAGGAAACTCGACAAAATGTTGATATTTATCCTTTTTATTTTATGGGTACTGATAGTTCAACTATCAAATTTTGTAGTTGTACACCTGCTGAAGAAAAACTGGTTTGTGATGAAAATATTCAGCCGAAATGTCATCGTCAATGCGTCTATTTTCCCCTTTTAAACCAGAATGACAAATTTTAGATATTCTCCATTGTCATTTTTCAAATGTTTCATAATTATTAGACAATTCTAAGATCAGTAGGATGTTATTATTGTAAAATAAGCATAAAATTTGACTCAACTAATAACAACCAGTGTCACAAAAAAAAAAGAAATTTCCCGTCACTTTCTTTATCTACTCTATTAAGATTTGCCCTGAATGATTGTAATTTAAATTAAAAATTAAGGAAATGTTACTGTTACATAACCACTTTGATATATATTTTGTTACATATTTAAAAGCGGTGTCGATACCATTGTATTTGCGACAGAATACACGGAAATGGATAAACATCAGGTGAAGAAAAGATAGAGAAGTAATTCTAGATATTGAAGGAAATGATATTGCAAACAGCAGCTTATTTCCTGCTTATTCCAAGGTTCTCAGTTGTACCAGTGAAGTCATATGAGGAAATTGTCATGCTAGTGATATGGTTAGATATTTAGAAGTATGAAAAAGCTTGGACCGGATTTCCGTGCAAAACACTGGATTTATTTTACTTCAAACATGCTATGACATACACAAATACAAACTGTATCTAGTGATAACATGATCAGTTGTCAGAAATATTTACCAAATTCTTTATAGAACTAACATATCGTTTGGTCTAAATTCCATTTACTGAGTCTAAATATTTTAAGGTTTTGGATTGTTTTTGAGTTATACTATCTGGACCCGTGAATTATAACCACTTTTTAGGATGGCGGTTGATGCGAATATGAAAAGAAATTCAGTTAACGATATCAATGATATATGTCCAGTAGGTATAATGGAAAAAAGGTGTCAGTCCTAATTAAAATACCGTCGGAAAAACGTTTCGCACATACTACTGTCAGGTAAAGCTGAAAAGTACCATTTATTCTGTCAGCAAAAAAATTCGATATTTCTAATTTTGAAACAAAGATTTCGGGTTGTCATCAGCTAGATTTCTCACGGTTAAAAGGACAAAATATGCACTTCACTATGGCCACAAACATCGTTACACGATCAATTTGCATTGTATTACTTTAAATGGCTTACGTGTGTGCAGGCAAATACTGTAACTAAAAGATAAGAAAAGGAGTGGAAAGTTTAGCTTTCGACTAGGACGAAGGTCAGACAGTAATCTTCGTTTCCTGCAAAGCCACTGTTCAAGTATGCCACAAATCTTATATAGAAGCTGTCAGACGTGCATTTTTTCGGAAGTGTGCACCACATAATATTTACTGATATTCTTCTGTGACCAATCAGTAGTTTTGCTCACTAGTGAGATAGAAATCATCTCATCAGTTCACAGGTGTTACGTATTTTTGAAACTGATGTCATCATTGATCTTTTCAAGGAATCAAATAGTTCCAACTACATCACGAATGACAAGCTAATAAGGCGCATTTGTGACGGTTACAATCAGTTGAAATTTTGAAGATTTGGAGTTAATAGTATGAAGGATTGGTCTAGATGCAGCCTAGTATAAAGAATCTGCATAGTTTCCTATGTTAATGAATGTATTTGAGTAAAAGTCTGTAAGGTGCTCGGAAACCCTTATGGTATTCAGAAAGAAAGTATGAACAAAAGAAGCATCTCCTGAGGAAGGTATATCAGCAAAATATCTGACTGCCTTTCTGTCTATATCAAAGTAATCATATAACTAACACTATTCAAACGCTATACGGAATTGAGCAGAAGTACTGTACAACCATCACTTTTATCCAATCATTGTTTAGCCTTTCAAATTATTTTATAGCACGCATTTGATTTTGCTTTCGGGGTCATAACACTAAACACAAACAGTTCGAAAAAATTAGTTTCTTCAAATGATCTAAGCTGTAAGAGAATTACTTTTGATTTCTTGTGTCGCTTTAAGTAATGTATCCTAAATTACGTATTCTACATTTATTTACTACTTACCGAAACAAATTTTAAATATTATCGTAAGAAATTCAAGATAAAAATCACTGTTGACAGAACCAATTAGTTTTCAAACGAATCACTCTCTGTTTACGCAAATGCTAACTGTAATCTTACAAAGTGACTGGCAAGTTATGCAATAGCATCTCTCAATTTTTACATTAGAACGATCATTCATTTTGAGCATATTGAAAACGAAACCCTGAGTTAAAATTTGATTCTATTATTGGAAAAAGTCACCTATTAGTATATAGTCGTCAAAGCATATTTCTTATCCTCCGTGAACAGATGAAATTTGTTGCCACGTATTAATATATCATCAAATCAGAGTTTGACTAGATAAAAAATAAAAATTCATAAGTCTAATCCATTATTAAATAGATAAGCAACATTCCAATTTATACTTTCTTCATTCTTATATAAAGCCCTCCTCCTCATCTATCAGTACAATTTACAAAACGACTTCATTTGTTCAACGAATATTCAAAGTTCGTAGTTAAAAGTCAATATAGAGCACAATCAAGAGACGTTGAGACAGAACACCACTATACCGATAAAGGTACTATGCCAGATAATACTGCAGGTAGTCAACATTTAAAAAGGGCATAGAACTATGCGTGAAAAAAAATATATTTATGCGATCGTATTGCAAAAGTCACTATTAATTAGAAAACTGATAAAAGTATGAAAAAAAATGAATATGGAATTAAAATTAAACGAATTCCGTTGACAATGATTTTTTCTCAGTTTTCTTTTGCTCACTAGAACTTGTTTCATCGCTTTTTGAAGAATCAGTAGTTTTATATTTTGCAGAGCCACGATTCTCAGCATTACCGTCAAAACTTAATTGAACGTGTTCACCAACAGCTTTATAATCACCAGTTTTCCGATGTTGACGCTCTTCAATCAATTTACCCTTAATATCAAATTTATTATCAACTATCTTCTTGGAGTATTTCTTCTCCTTTCCAAAAGTCTTGAACTTAGATTTATTAGGTATTTTCCGACCGTATTTATCGAATTTGCCCTGAATTTTGTAGTGGCTACCTTCGGAAGACACTGCTCCATAACGAGCTATCCCACGTGACCTGAATTTTCCTTTAGCCTTGAGTTTACCAGCTTTTTCTGACGTGCGTAACATTTTTGATTTTCCTACTACTATGTATGATTCTAAGTCATTCTCCTTATTTACGGACACACTGGAAGAAGAATCACTGGACGAATCAGAATTCTCTGAACTTGACATTGAACCGGTAGTTGAGGTCTCTTCTTCCTTTCTGGAATCTGTGTGACTAGGCCTGTCACCTCGCTGAAGTAGAACAGTTGGTAAAGTAAGCAAAAGTATGACGCATATGAAATTCATTTCTGTCTAATAATGATATATATTTCACATAAACTTATCTACTAAATATTCGCTCTTATCAAAAAGAATTTCAGTTTTTATATGATTTCATTTGAACTTGATTGTGCAGTGCATGCAGTGCAACCAACACAAAAGTCAATCAAAACGAGTGAAATAAATGACTTGTGGCTATTATTTACTGTTAGACTGTGATTGAGTTCATATGGAGTTGAATATTTTCTCCGTTCAAATTGTCTATTTGCTGGATGGTATCGTCTACACTGTAATATCAGTAATCACATGCTTTGATCATGATGTAGTATACATATGTTGGAACTTAGAGATAAATTAGTGAATTTTTCATTCACCTCAAACAGAGCCAACTCATCATCATGTGAAAAATAATTTTATATTTCGTCGTAGCATAGTTGGTCACTTTCAGTTCACCTCCACTAAAATAGTCATTGCAATTTTGAAGCTGATCAGACTGCATAGAACGAAGCTGTCTCTTTCCATATGGTCATTTCACTTCTCTATTAAGCAGTATATCTTTACCACTCAGTCTTCATAGTGGGACACTAATGTCTGGGTCGATATGGTCATTTGATGAAGGTGCTTACTCGTATGAGATTTCAGAGGTGTTAATAACCGGTATGTCTGTGCTCTGAACACCTTCATAAGAAAGTTGGATGAAGGGTGATTAGGCCAATAAAAAAGAAAACACACCAGCTACATCTAATTTTCTCTTAGTGAACACTTACAAAGTTATCATCAGGGAGTGAACATCAAGTTACTAGGATTCGCAATATTTTAGTGAATTTACAGTAAAGTGACCTTGCTAGAAATGAGTGTCAAGGCAGTTAGAGATCGTGAGTTATTGTTCGATCGTGGATCAACTGTAACACTGTTCAGATAGAAATATTGCTGTTTTAGCCTTAGTTTGTGGGTATGTGTAGTATAATATTCACAGAAAGTGAGGAGGACGTTTTGACCGGTGAATGTTTGGATCGTAGTCGCCCTAAGACAGCGAGTCAAAGTACTCTACAAGCAACAACCATGAGAAAATTGTTTGTGTTAGTTGCATGTTGAACTGTATTTTCATTTCGTCGCAAATACGAATGTCTGAAAACTTAACTTCGTTAAATGCCATTCGTGGTCAGTAGAAGTACTGTGTTGTTGGCCATGTTTGTATGCCACTGGTGTATGGCTTTTGACTGTGCTTATTAAGCACATATTCCATTTTCATTTGAGAATTCAAACACTATACATATACTACTGAGATAAAATGGTAGTTATATCGAAATTTTCTGAAATCAGGACAGACATTTTTATGACTATAGAGAAAAAAGTTAGTGCGAATTCGCAAGCCTACTCATATTTATTTCAAGGTGATATTCATGTTGAACCAACATCATCTGTTGAAGCATTGGAAACTAGGGAGCGCTGGACAGTTGTTTTCTCCAAGTACGGGACTGCTAGACAGTGAAGAGACATGACCCCACCAGGCACTAATCGGTCTCGAAAACCCCCGAATGTATTTGCTGCTTAGTGCTTATTACTGACACCATCTCCAAATCAACTAATCTGCACAAAAGCTGAAATTGAAACATTTATATAATTATTAAACAAACTTACTTCAGTACAATCTCGGCGTGATTGGAAATTGGAAGCGGCTTTTTTTGAAACTCTTTCTATGTAAGGCATGGCTTCGTCTACAGAATATCTGGATTCTAAACAATTGATACAAGGTGAGGATTAAAGGTGAAATGAAAATCTGGGCGGTAACAGGATTTGAACCAGTGACTTTCATGCTACAGATTTCCATTTCATTTTCTGTCACCACCCGGTATCCATACAAGTCTGTGAAACCACAGCTGTCTGTCTTAGATGGTCAAACTGATATTCTTATGAAGTGTTAAAAAATAATAGTCGAACAGTGTGCAGGTCTTTGGTTAGGTGATTTATTGTGCAGTCTGAGTGGTCATAGTTATCCACCGAGAGTCCTTCATCATTGAGAAACATTAAGCAGTCGCAACAGGCATGCATGTCACTGTTTGTGTAGATGTGTTATTCGTTATACTTTTATGAGGCTACAAAAGACATGGCTACATTTCATTGTTCATTTGATTAAAGCAAATGTAATAGGTGACATGAAAATTCCTTCTCTTCTGGTTAAAGCATGTGATAACGTCAAATATATATCGGCCTTCTGAATTCATTTTTCCTTTATGAGAATTACGCAGCGTACTTGATGCGTCTACATGATCCAGATTAGTCTTATCGCTACTTGTAGCTGCATGCATTGTCGTTTTCATTCTTCATTTCAAACTCCGTTCTTGTTTTGATTCCTTGGTGTACTTTTGGTACGTATTATGCACAATTTGAAAGATTTATAACCTTCTCAAACATAATTGATCTTTCATATTTCAGACATCGAATCTCGTAAGCTCAGTTGTTCTGTCATTCTACCATGTGAATGTTTCACGTTGAAGAAGACCTTTTCCAACCAATGTGAAGACCCTAAGTGGAATCTTATATCATATGGGATAAACACTGTTTGAATCTGCTCAGAAGTATTCTTTTGCAATATAGTACTATCATCGAGAATACTCATGACTTCCCTGTGATCTTATTCTTGGCGCCTGCAATTTTATTTGTTTGATTGACAATGTGGATTGAAACCATTTTTACTACCAATTGTTCCTCAAGACTCGTTTTCACTTTCATTGTCAACACGACGTTGTTTGCTGGACTTAATAGATTTAATGTTTTTATGTTGGCTCCATGATCCTAATGAAGGTATAAACATGAACTGTAGTGTGTTGATTATTTGTATGTTCGTACTTTAAATTCACCTCCACTCATTCGTTACATAAAATAAACCAGGAAGCTTAGAGTCTCACTTCTGGATTTTTACTGTATTTCTGAATTTTCAAGGATTTGAAGCTGAACTGACAATCAAAAAGCCTGTGAATCAAGTGTCTTGAGAATGAGAAAAGTATCATCCACATATCTTTAGGAAAGTTTGAGCTGGCATTGAAGAGTGTTTTATGCCAACTACTTCAGAGATTATATGAAAAGACTTGACATAATTAGAGATTCTGGTAAACGTGCAAGCAGTTGGAAGTTACTCATGTTAACACGTATATTTCACTGACCAGGTCAGAGTTAAATAACTTCTTTTGTTTATGGTTCACCGGACAATGTCAGTTACCATAAATAACTGATTGAAATCAACTGAATCTATCTGACCGATTTAAGCTGATTAAGAAACAAAATGGGAGTTCAACTTGTGAATTTTTTATAAACTGTCATAGGGTTTATTAAGAGAAAATACTAAGGGCATCACATTTAGGTAGTTGTAATCTATACCAATACGAACCAAAACATTTCTGAATATTTTGCCAGCCACTCACCTGTAGCCTGTAAATTCTCAAAAGTCGATATTCACTATCTTAAAGGTAGATTTCTTTATGCATCTGAAGTAACGCTTTAATAGTTCGCTAGTAACGTCACTGACGTGAGTAAGAGAGGGCATCAGTTCCCTGAAGGTCTTAAATATGCCTTACTGGTGTGAGTAAACAAGCACTAAAATTAGGTCACGGTTTGCTGCGGATTGCCTCCAACTATCTGACACCCATCAAAATTCACCACGATGGCCAGTCTATCAGCTTTGAGACCACATTGCAATAAAATTCGATCATTACTCAGTAATAGACAAAGTGAGAGTAGTTAGTCAATGTACAGTGATCTGCTAAAGATCGTGTTGGGTATCTAAATAGTGGTCCAGTGAAGTGAAGAATAGACTACACAGTGAAAAACAAACATGCAATAAAGTGCTGAAAAAACTATCAAAGAGATTCTGTTGGCCTGAGAGATGTTTTGTAACTGGCTTATATGCAAACAACTGTTTTTAAAGCACCATACTATATATTCACTGAGCTATGAAATAAAATCAAGCAATCTAGACATCTGTTTTCCCACTTTTCAGTGTAAACTTTCTATTGTGAGACGAAAAATTCATCAAACCTCTAGGTTAGAATACCTAAGAAAAAGATCACGTTTATTTGTAAGCCAAACTACAAAGTTGAATTTCATTCTCCTCAGTATTGTTCTTTCTTAACTCGTCAATCAGCATTTCATTTTGAGGGTTTCTGGGGGTTTAGTTATTTCAATTTGGTATTCATCATGTCGTGAACTGACAATAGTTGGAAATATGGATCATTAGATACCTACCCAGTGGCTCGATGGCAACTTGCTAGCCACGGAACCTGAAGGTCTTGGGTTCGACCCCTAGAAGGGTCATGGATGTACACTGCTGAGGAGTCCCATACCAGGACGAAGCAGCTGTCCAGTAATCCCAGGTTCCCAATGTTTCTTTAAATGATGTCAGTTCATGATGAATACTAACTTGAAATCAGCATTTGTCTTAAAATCATTATTCACAGTTTTTCATTTACCTTTTAGAAACATCTGTTGAAATTTTTGAAAAATTAGACTATGAATATGTTTGTACATCGAAGGAATTTATTCATTCGGGTGTAATTATGATCAGTGATTGTAGAGAAATTGAAAATCCTAAATTACCATTTCTTTCTCCATAGGAACTCCGGATCACGTCCCTACAAGGGATCAAATCATCTATCCAATGTAGCTATATTCTTGACAATTCTTTAACAGATATCAGACCATCATAAGAACTTCTGTTATATTGCTAGATCCTCAAATTATGATCAGTACAAAACTAACATTGTTTATGTTTTCATTTTTCATTAAGTACTGAATATTTCATTCAAATTTATAACCTGAATTCTGAAAATTCGCATATGGTCATTACTAATTATTCTCTCCACTTCCATTTACTAATTAAGACAATTAAGCAAGGTTTACTAAAATATTTCACGAATAATATTTTATCAATTTGTCTTTTGAATTACTACCTGTATAAATTTCGTGTAAGCAGTATATTTTTGTGTATTAAGATGTGGATATTTATAGCACGGGAAGTTAGAAGTTGAAATAGGTATAATAAATCACTGACACAAATTGTCGAGTGAAATTTAAAATAGTTATACGTTTGTAGTCACATATCAATTTCATAAACACATTGTTTTGTAACAAACAGTTTCATAAGCATAAAGTTGATTTAAGATGTTGAAATACACATATTTCAAAGCTAATTGGTATCAACTGCCTTTCATGTTCATCATAAATTGGACCTTCAGCTGTTAAAAACATCTATGCAAGGATATTGTATTTCTGAGCTATAAATTAGCTAATTTTTCATCACTATAAAACAGATTCATTTATTGTACTATACCAGTTGCAGAAATTTGCATCTTTTGCATATTGGTGCCTACATGTTTTGGAATCTCTCTCTATGGACCTATTCGCATATGTCCCGTGATAGTTTTAGCATTAAAAATCAAAGTTTATCTGCGCTTAACTTAAACTCTATATTTATCAATATTTTTTCGGTTAAAACAATTAAAGTTTAATGTGATTACATTTCTGCGCATAATTTTTTTATACCTTAGTCTGGATCTGGTATAAAAGAGCTATGGATTTCATACACAAGCAACATCAAATTTATGTTCAAGAGTAGCCATTTAAATCCGACTGATGAAGTTTTAGTTCATGCAGTCTCTTTCATTAAGATAGACTACTACTGTTAAGTTATCATGGCTGGTAAGTGCTGGATTTTCCTACACTACATATTTCTTAATAGTCTGTATAAGGTTATTCGGTGGGATGCTTCTACAACTATACTGGTCGTTCTGATTTTGATACCAACCATCATTTACATTTGCTTCGACGCGTTCTAGTTTTAGACTGGAAGAAGGTACTTGTTTTGCTGTCTGACTATAGAGATTTTTAAATTGAATATATGTATCTTTATGACTGGATTGATCTGGTTTCTTATTTACCATGTTTCCGTCAACATTATTAAAAGCTGCCAAACACCAAATATGCAAAACAAAAGAAGCTATAGAAATTTGGCCTAAACAAGCTTAATTATGCATACAAAAGAAACATTTGCATTCATTTCTGGTACCAAATTGGTCAACTATTTCGAATCGACAAATTCACAAATTTCCTGCTGCTCTGAGTGTTTGAATTATGCGCACTAACAAACTATGCATATCCCATCAACTTTTCGTTGTAATCTTAAACATTATCAGATATGATGTAACAATAAAAAGACGTTTTTTGTGTGAATCATGTAGTATACTAGTCAAAACACATTTCGAATAGACTGATCATACACGTACTTGTCATAGGCGTCCGTACAAAAAACTATTGGGTTAAGAGGTAGAAAAGTGAACATGGGTTAAATAAGCAGATTACATTGAGCATCAAAGAGAACAAACGGCATCAGTCAAATGAGAAAGTAAAAGCACAGTAACGTTGGGTTCAAAACTCAGTTAGTCAAGGAAGCTTTGATTGAATAACAATTTGTTTTTGAAGACATGAAGATAACTTTAACCATTAGTCTGACAAACTTGGCCTTAAATGACTTATTTGTATCCATTTTATGCCGTTTCAAAGACATTTTTAATGGCATTAATCAAGTCAAGCTATTCCATTTGTTCATTGTATCAATTTGCAATACATTTATAGCTTCCCTTATGTCACTGAAGTTCAGCATATCACCTGTAGGAAAAAACAATATCTCGCAAAAAAATTATTCGGTGGTTACAAGGTGGTATTCATCACAGGTTGATATTACTTGTTAAACCAATGAAAATCTAGGAACACTAGATAGTTGTATCTTCATTGTATGCGACTCTGCAGTAGCGCACACTCATGACCCTGCTGGGGATGGAAACCAAGACTTTCAGTTTTAGTGGCGAGTAGGTTGTCACTGAGCCACTGGGCATGAATTCAATTCAATTTTCAGAGTAACTTGCAGTAGTGGAGACGATTTGTAGCTCAAGATGAGGAAGATAATATTCAACATTTTTGTAAATATCTTAACAGTTCGAAGTGCTTTACTTCTTTATGAAGTAATTACTGATGATGTTGTCTTGCCTGCTGATAAAACGACCAAGAACAAAACTCTATGCTAGTAGAGCACCAAAAAGTTGTTAGACCACTTTGTAATATATTGCACTGTTCTCACTTTCAGTGATCGATTAGTCGTACCTATGTATATGCTACCACAAATAGACTAAAAATGGTAAATACCGTGGTATATGACGTGATCTTTCACCTGTTCTCAGGGTTTCGACAGGTATACAGGTTTCGAATTTCCGATAGTTTTAATTTTAATCGCATAATGTTTTTTAGATAACGACCTGTCTGCCTGTCAAGGCATTTCACATGCTTCAGCAGTGTATGGCAAATTGACCAATGAATTCTCCTTCAGCTTAGAGTGTATAGCATGCCTCAATGACGAATCCACTTCCCAGTTAACATTTCTGTCATTAGTTTTGTTTCTTCTTTCAACAATTTATCTGTTCATATTCGTATAACTCTAATAAAAGGAGGTCATCAAGTCTCATATAATTTGAAGTGGCCAGCAAATTTAGTAGTTTGAATACCGTTTTGTCCAGTCCATATAGGCTTTTTGTTGATAGGTCGTTCTAATGATCCATCTTACTGTGGACTAATCTATGTGTCTAATGAAGACAAACAGCTATCATTCTTACTATCTTTGTTAATAACATACTATTCTATGCTTTGTTCGTATGGTTTAGAGCTGAAGTGACATAACCTGGTTTTCATGTCATCCACACAAAGATGGAATTTTCGAATTAAGTTCTAAGACAACTTTTCAGCAAGCGACGTATTGGCTTCTAATAAAAAGGGATACAAACGGCTCCTCATAGCAACACCATCAATGTAAAGAACATATCCGCTCTCAAATGTTAACTTCACCCTGTTGGTGCATAAAAAACTTAAATGTTTTAAGTAAGATAAATGAAGTGAGTTAAGAAAATTATGCACATAAATGTAACCACAACCAATTGTCAATTATTGTAACTTAGGGAACATTGGCGATTAGGTGGTTAACATTAAGTTTGTTAATTCTTGTCCACATACTTTTGTCCAGCTTGACATGTTGCTTTTACGAGCGGCTTTAAAGGACACCGTAACAACTGTTAAGGTAACTAATTATATTTCTTCATTTTAAAATTGTTATGACCGAGTGGTGGGGTTGCGCGCGTGGGTATAATGATACTGAGACTCAATAAACACCTCAACTGAATACCTTTACGACTGACCTCCCTCAGTACCTTCTGCTTCACTGAGCGGCGGAAAAAATCAGAGGACAAAGACGGCCTGTGACTGCAAGAACAGAAACAACTCTTATTAGGCAAATTATTATTATTACCAGTCACTTGGGTTCCTAATGGAACATAGGGATTCAGTAGCACGTCTCCAGTGAACTCTGTTCTCTGATATCTTTTGAACCTGGCTCCATGACAGCCCTGAGGCTCTCATTTCCTCCTCGCACTATCTCCCCCATGTCACCCTCAGATGAGACGCCCAACTCGTCGCTTCCCATGGGGATTTCACTCGAGCGACTGGCCTGACGCGTGATGTCCCCAAATGGTCTTCTCAGTGTATGCCCAATCCATCTCCACTTCCTCCTGCATATTTGTTGGGTGGTAGGTTGTTGGTTGGTTCGTTCCCAGAGATCCTTGTTGCTTATTCTTATTATTATGGCCATCCGATCTTCAGTAACGAGCGTAGGCGCAGCTCCTGATGAATGTCTGTAGTTTGTTGGAAATGCCTTTCGTGACGCGCCAAGTCTCTGAGCCATACAGAAGCACTGACTTGACGTTAGTGTTGAAAATCCTTATCTTGTTCTCGCTTTATGCTGAGTGTGGAAGATCTCCACACTGGTTTCAATTTAAAAAACGCCTGTCTTGTTTTTTGGCCCTCTTTTTGACGTCTTCGTCTGTGCTGCCTGCAGCTGAAACGGTGCTGCCTAGATAGATGAAACAGACTACTTTCTTTAATTTTCTCCGGTTGATGGTGATTGGAGTTTGTTGTTGTTGTTGGAGTTGTTGGTGCGGTACCTTCATCACATCTGTCTTTTCTATATTCACTTGAAGCCCCATCTTCGCTGCCCTGCCTCTTCTGCCAACTTGTTAGTTTTCGCCTGTAGATCTTCAAGTTTGTGTGACATCAGGCACAAGTTATCACAGGTGAAATCCAGATCTTCTAGGTTCTTTTCCGCAGTCCAGCGTATCCCCCTCTTCTCACAGCTCCCCACTGTTGTCTGCTGCATGATCCAGTCCAGTTGACCACAATCAGGAATATCATGGGGAATAGTAGGCAACCTAGTTTCACTCCTGTCTTCACTTCAAAAGCATCACTGAGCTTCCCATTGTGAATTACTTAGCATGTAGTGTCTTCATATAGTTGTTGAATGAGGTTGATAAAAGTTTGTGTTATTCCGTAGTATTGAAGCAGTTTCCAAATTACCTCCCAGTAGACGCTGTCGAAGCAAGGCCTTTTCAAAGTCGATGAAGTTGAGGTTGAGTTGAGTTGACTGACATTCTATACTCTGTTCAATGATGATGCGTAGCGTAGCGTTGCAGTTTGGTCCACACATGATTTGTTCTTCTTGAAGCCAACCAGCCAGCGTGTTCCGGTTGTAGTTTTGAATCGAGCGCATGCTTTAGTCTCTCCAGGATGATGTGGCTTAATATTTTGCTTGCTCTGGGTGGACAGCAGAGGGATTCCGCGCCAGTTCTTGCAAAGACATAGGTCTCCCTTCTTTGAGAGTTTGACAAGGTAGCCCTTCTTCCAGTCAGTGGGCAGGTACCTTCCCTTCCTTCCAGACCTACTGCAATAGTGGTGTGAGCATGTCCGCTGTTGTCTCTGCATCTGCTGTCAGTGCTTCTGGTGGGATTCCATCTAGTCGTGCTGCTTTCTCTCATTTCAGTAGCTTTATGGAATTCAGGAATTCGACTTTCGTCGGAGGGCTTGTGTTCACTGGTATTTTTTAGTTCTGTGGGTGCAGGTGGTATTTTTGGACGAGTTGTGGGTGGTGGTGGTGGTCGATTTAAGAGTTTTTCGAAGTGATCAGCTCATCATTTCTTTTGTTTACTTTCTTTGGTTACTAGGTTCCCTTCATCATCTTTTGTTGGTTTCATCTGTGTTGATCTCTTCCTCCTGGTGATTTGATACAATGTTGTCATGTCTCTGTCTCTCCTACCTGCAGCCTGTTCTGCTTCACTTGCCAATGTCTCGTGGAAGTGTCTTTTGTCTTTCCACACAATCTTATTCACTTCTTTGTCCAGTGCAGTGATTGATACAATGTACTCAGTTCTTCTTCTCGTTGTTCATTCTTGCACTGGTTTATCTTCTGATTCACCATCACGATCTTCCTCTCGCTGCTCTATCAGCTTCCATGTGGAGGTCCGTCGAGATCCATTCCTTATCTCCTTTCTTCTCCCTTCCCGATGCGGTTATGCAGGTTTCTTTCCATATAGCTCTCAAAGAGTTCCAGTGCTCATCCACATAGGTTTCTTCAGGCATGTTGCTCGATATCTCCCATGTTGTCTTGATGGCTGCCGCGAAGATTTCCTTTCTAGTTTCATCCTTCAGTTTCCGAGTGTTGTACTTGAACTGTGGTCTATCACCAACTTCTGTGAAGGCTTTTAACTTGTTGATTTGGAAGGCAGGTTTCTTGCACTAGATGGTGAGTGGTCTGAGCCGACATCTACTCCTCTTCTTGACCTCGTGTCAAGTAGGCTGACTGCGTCTCCACTTTCGTGAGATTGAGATGAAGTCGATCTGATTTTTAGTGTAGTGTGTCCTGGTGTCTGGTGAAATCAACTACATGTCGCTCTGTGGATATCCTTGTGATTGAATACACTGCCTGACTCCGATCACCAAATCGTTGAATGCACAGAATTCTGCAAACAATTCTCCATTCTTTTCATCACCTCACCGAGCGCTTCTCGACCCATGGTTATTTAGTTCTCTTCCTGTGTTGTCTGATCTCAGTTTGGCATTCATGTCACGCATTAGAATTCTGACGTCACCAACTGAGGTCTTGTCCAGTGTTGATTGCAGCTGTTTGTAGAATTCCTCCTTTTCCTCTTGCTTTGCATTATTTGTAGGTGCATAACATTGTATGATTGTGACCTTCCTTCCTTCCTTCCTTTTGAGTTGAATCTTGCTGTCATGATCATGATCGTTGAGGAGATTGGTTCCCACTGCATGAGAGCCTTCGATGCTGTTGGGGAAATCATGACAGCCACTCCCTCAGTGTGCTCGTGGTTGTCGTCTTGGTGACAATATCGGAGTCGATTATTGACTCTCCAGTTGACAGTTTGGAGAGTCCACTCCCATTCCATCTGCTTTCGCAAATCCCAAGCACTTCGATGTGATACCTCTTCATCTGCTTTGCAATCTGGGCTGCCTTGCTAGTTCTAAACACCGTGCGGACATTCCACGTCTCCAGTCTTACTTTCGTTTTCATCTAGGGAGAGAAGACACATCGGCCAATTGGCTTCCCGAAGCCAGGCTTTCACCAACCGCCCTTATTTCGCCTCTCTGATTCCAGTGAGGAATAATTTTGTTATTATTTTTAATATTTTGTTTGTGCTTTGAAGTTTCTTTAGCGGTTACATTTGTTTTACGGGGTAGGGTTGCTAGCTCTATGCCCAACCTTCCCTCTTTACGGGGTCTTAGGACCGGCTAGTAACTACTGAACTAGTTAACCAGGCCAGGTTATTAGGCAAATACATGACATGTATGTATTTACAAAATTCTCAGAAAGTGAAGTCATAAATGAACTAATCAGATTTCTTGTATGAGGTCGAACTTCTCCAGTCAGGTTCTCATGTCAGCGCATGCATAAATCATGACCTGAACATGGTCTGATCATGACTTGAAAACAATTCCCCTATTGGCTGTCTTTTGTCGCTACCTTTCAAAAAATAACTTCCTTCCAAGGTGAAATACCGAAAGTTGATTGCCAGTTTCAGCAGTTGCTAGCATGGCCTTTGAAGTTACTTGATTTTGCTAGACTACTGGATTACTAATCATTACTTCTTTTGGTAGCTATATGCTCTTTTAAGCGGTTTCAAATTGAATTGTTAAAGTATTAGCTATAAGCTAAAAAATACAATGCCTAAAAAGAGTTCGAAACGTATATTATTCATATGATAATGCATTTATTCAGTCCATGACTCGTTAATGGGCTCTTCATTTCACGGTTACAACACCAAGTCATCAGTTTAAGTAACTGAATGTACAGAAAAATCTGTACCATGCCTTACAAAAAATGATATACTCTGGATGCTGCTCAAAATAAGCATTCGTTTCAAGCTTTTGCAATATTGAAATTAAAGTGGGTCTTAAACTATGCAGCACTGTTTGATCATCTTACTACCGTTTTACTTTTCCTGTAGATGGACTGCTTATACTATGGGGATATTTTTACATCTACCCTAGTAACTTGTATCTTGGTGAACACAACAGACAATCTATACCCAATTCACAATAATTAAACTTCATTCTGTGACCTAAAGAGAAAAATAACAACAACAGAAAGGAAATTGAGTCGATATTGAAGCATCCGTTCAGAAAGCGCCTATATGGCTACAGAGATCTATAGGTTTGGCTCTCTGTAATGACCAACGGAAAATTATGATTATTAATAAATAACATTTTGAAGTTTGACTTATTTAAGCATATCTGAAGAGTGCTATGTGCTCTGCGACCTTGTTTTACACTCTGTTTTCCATATATGAGCGACTAAGCTCATGCGAATGACTCATTTTGTCCTTGACAGTACTTCCATGTGTGTGATTGAGTAATAAAATGCATTGTCAAAGAATTCTATCGGTTAAGCTGATAGCCGTTCATTTTACTCGTGGCAAATGCTTGCTTAGGGAAAATGCACATCATTATTGGGGACCCCTACAATCACAATCAAAGTGAAACTTTTTAGTAAAATGACATAAATTGAATGGGATCTGTGAGAATATATCAGAATAATGAGTCTGTGTTTGAACATGAATTTTTACACATTATAAGCATGAAATATAGTAACACAATCAGGAGTAAATGGTAAGCGTTTCACCACACACTGTTGCATCATCATCTGTCATTTAGTATAATGCTTGACTTCTGGACTGAAGCCGACAGCTGCTCTAAACTACCACTCACTGAACCATTTACTGCAAGGTGTTTCATCATAATGAGTGAGCCCAGGCGCAATTCCTTCCTTCATAATCCTAAAACCTGATCCTGTCAGTTGTTTAGAATCAATGTCTTCAGTTTTCTCTGCATGAAATCCTCGTCACCTACCGGTCTGAAAATAAGTGCCAATCATTTCCGTTTGGTTGTTAGACTTTATAAAAAAGAACAGCTTAAATAGGTGAAGACAGTTACTAAGGCTGCATTTCAGAAGCTATAAGTTAGCAAAATTATATAGCCTTTAGGTAGTCAAAAATGACTGAATTCATCCTCAACGAATTTCATTTGATTTGACACTGCGTTTGATAAATTCCATTTCTATAACATAAATGTGACAGTAGGAAATACTCAAAGAATGGAAATAAGTAGTGAAAACGGTTGAATAAAATGTTCCCTGAAACTTAACAATAAAATATGTAGCGGAAAGTGAATTGAATGAAGTCAGTATATTCTACATAATGCTACTCGAAAACAGTAATTTTTGAGTCTTTTCTTCAGAACACAACCTTGTACGTAAAAAAGTATTTTGAAATTATTCATCAAATCTGATTCGTTTCATCACAATTAACATACATGCAGTAGTGTATAAAATACCTTTATATGCTGACTAAATTACCTATACTTAGTAAAGGAGACTTATTTGTAAAATCCGAGTTAGGAAGAAAAAACTTTTCTGACATTTCACGACTTTGCGGAAGTTACTTCTTCAGAAAATAAAAGTCAGGAATTTATTTTTCTACCTCATCGGGATTTTAAGAGCATATTTCCTCAACAATCTATTTATCCAATACTCATATTATTCACTTGTATCAAGTCAACCTTAAATCTTAAACTCTACGAGATCTATATGTAAGTCAAATGTCTACAGACAGTTAAAATTTAAAATAGAGTTGGTTATGCCAACTGGCACTCTGGTACCTACTGATGTTTAGTAACCAGTCTGGCATAACATAACACAGAGTTAATTTAAGTCCTTCGGAAATTTCCGCCGCATGACTGGCATTAACTAAACCTACTGAAGTACATTTAGTTCACCGCCAATTATTTTTTGTACAGGAGTTTCAATTCCCTTCCTTCTACTACCTATATCATTTGTCTTTTAGTCAAAGTGGACAATGAGTCGACTGACGTGATTGGTTGGCGAAATTGTAAAGTGCTACTAAAGAGAGCAAACTGGCTAATTTATTTCCAGGATGAGCGACAGTTTTAATGGTGTGTTTGTATTTTGCTGCATTTCCATCATTTGAATCTTAGAAGGATACTTTAGGGAGTACGAGAAGTAGACGTTCACATATCACGTTGTGCGAGATTCACACTTGCAAGATCAGGGATGACCTGAGTCATCTTTATTTGTAGAAAGGCTAGTGGACGGCAATCAACATATACTGTAATGACAAGAAGATCGTCTCCATTTGAATCCGGTAAACATTTTGTGGATTACACCTGAAATATCATTGTCCGGTGTTTGTGCTCGAAAGGTTTCAGGCGGTTTCTAAACAGTAACTTAGTGGTTGTTAGCTCATAGCCATCCCTCCAATTCTCTGCTTTATGACAGTAGTATTTTGTCTAGGAAGTTGACGAAACTGAATTGTGCAGCATAAGGTCATTGATAACATCTTGCACAGCTGCATTTATTATTGTTGATTTTCTTTACGCACACTGTGGTAAACGGCCGAATAATCAGAATTTTTTAAATATATGTTATAGCCTTTTTTCAGTGTAGTTTGACCGGTATATGCGTTTTTCTTTGCAGCCACTTCAGTATAAACAACTATGAAAAGCTGCAGCAGTACACAATCGGCCAAGGTGGATACGTATCCTTCTCTGTCACTGAAGATGGAGATATAAAGCACTTTCTTCTTTACTATAGCAGACCAAGTAAAGTTTGCTGACAATCGTCTTGATATCCTGAGTTTCGACGGCCCTTAAGGAACAGATAATGAAAATCTCATTCTCTACCATCGTACCAGCTTCATAGCCATTGCCACTACTTTCGCTGTCTTGAGCAATGAAACAGATGAGCTTTTCGGTTCATTTTCACGGGTATTAATGAATGTTTTTAGAGGCTGCAGAGGGGGTGCTTTCCATAGTCAGCTCCATCTCTCTCTCCACCAAGAGGACAACTCTGGACAGCGGTTTCACTGATTTTCTCTAATGGTCAGCAAGTTCACACAATCTCCTAGTATGCAAGAAAAATGTTTGATCGTAGGACACCCTTGTTTCTAGACTTGATTCTTGAATATACGGCCCCACACCTGTTACCAAGGGGTTCCGACGAAGAAATGCAATTAAGAATGAAGCTGTAAGTGCTATCAAGACGGCAGAAGGCGGAAGAGTACTAATGCCATTTGAAAGCATTTTGCAATTATCAAGAATAAGAACACGTCACCCAGCTAACAAATTCGATGTCAACTTAGACGCTAGTATGAACGATCGCATGACAGCAGCGGAGTCGGTTACTCGGAAGTTTGAAGAGGTGAACTATGTGGATGTAACTGAAGAAGATGATTATGTGTACCGATGAGTTTGTGCGGAATTCTTCCACAGTCAAGCACCAACCCTAACTTCACATGCCGGTTCTTGTATAGCATTTCGCTGTCATGCTATATCTTTAGTTCATGCGATCTTCACCCAAGAGTATTTCTCCTTGAGTGTCCTGCATATAGAATTAACTCATAGAATGAAGTTGAAGACGGACTAAAGGATCGCTGAGTTTATGCCTCACGAAGGGAGGGAAATGACTAAATGATTCTATTTAGGGGTATCACAAGTGTGATTTGAATGACTAATTTTATAATGTGATATATCCTTATATATATAGGGGTGGACTCAAACAATAACCTCAGACTTCACCCTCGATGATCGCTTGGTTTTTCGAAAACAGAAAGAAGAGGTGAAAATGATAAAAGTTTATTGTCTAGTCTAAATCAAGAAAATCTGAAGGTGATCGGTCTGTGAGGTGCAGTATTTCATTAGACATCTCGCTGACATGCACAACAGCACAATGAACACCAATAATATGTAGCTGACTACCTCATGCACTGCGAGTGACCTGAGTTTTGGGTGAATTTTTGGTCGGTTTATTCGCTACTGATAAGTGTTATGTGGGAAGCGATATCAACCTGTAAACTGACTTGAAGTCCGCTGATTTTTCCGAGAAATATATTTTCTTCGTGACACTGGTCTACTTTTTTGTGGTGCTATAACAGCATCTGATTTGAAGCTTTTATGCTGATGCATTTTTGAGTAAGCTGTGGTTGATTTCAGCGTTTCGCTTTGCAAAGGTCCTATGTATGAGCCCATCGAGAAGAGTGAATACACTAGTGATTCTTAAAATGACAAAATTTAACAAAGTCCCAATCATCACACTGCTAACATGCTGAAGGTGGTTTTGGCCCAATGTTATTACTTTTTGAATGGTCGGTCGCTGTACACCCTTTCTGACTGACTTTGTTAATATTCGCTAAATGATTTGCTTTTTCAAACATTGCTGAGTCATGCTTCAAGTTCATAAGTCTCTAGCACTCATTTGTGATTTCCTGGAGTGTTACGTTCAGGCACTGTCCCATCTTAAATGAAATACGAGCAAGTACGTCAATATCTGCCGGAGACCTTAATCTGCAGACGAAAATACGATGTTCTAATTGATCTTCTGTCATCGATGGAAGTTTTAAAAGCTAACACAGTTTATTGACAATTCAGGAATGTTTGACCCAGTCATCGCTTGAATCTTTTGTAATGTCCAAACACTGGTATCTAATTCGAAAGAGAAATGATTGCTCTCCAAATATCTGTGTCAGGACTCTGACCATTTTATTAAAGGTGAAATCTTTAGAATTATTTGGTAGTACAAAATTTGCGTAAAGGCTATGTTCTACAGTGCCCAGTTTTCTTAAAAGAATGGGTACTTTTGCTGCATCACCAAGCAACTTAAAGTCAACAAAAAATAGGTCTTCATACTTTTTAAACCATGATTCAAATATAATGTCTGCAAGTAAACCGAAATTGAAGTCTCTCATTGAGGAAATGAGAGAATCCATATAAGATAGTTCAGACTGTACGGACGTTGATGAAGCTCGCATGCCACTCAGCTTTTCAATTAATGCCTCAATGATTCTCATAATTGTCTCTTTACTCCTTTCATCTAGTTGCTCCAATAGTAACTGGATTTGATCAAAAGAAATGCTTTCCATAATTCCTGTCGCCACTTTTGGAATGAAACTATTCTATTTTTGCAGCATTTCCAGGATACGTCTATCTTCCAGAATATGGAGTACTGTTGCAGTAACAGACGAGTCCATTTTAAGTCAGATTAAAATGGAAGAAAAAACTGTGATCTTTTTCAATAATAGTCAAGGAATATATGATTCTATCTCACTGTTTTTGTTATTAGCTGTTGATATATGTGTTGGATTAGTGTAAGCCAGCGTTTCATGAACACCCATTTTGTTGGCAGTACATTTGAAATTCAGATTGTCTACTGGATGGGAAATAATAGTCGAAATATATTCAATGCATCCACTGGAGTACTAATTATACGTGTCTCGATCACGTAGCTATCCTGTACGCTGTTGTTTAAAGCATTTGGGAAAAGAAGTGTTCATTCGTTAACGGATGTGGTGGTCTTGAAAGTTATAACTGCTAATCGCTATTCATGAACAAAAGTATTTTCATATATTGTGAATATTCTTCACAAAATTTTACTGCTTCCATAAATTGTAGCGAAGACTGATTTTTTTTCATCTCAGAGTGTCCCTATCCATTGCATTACCCTTGAGTGGGCATTCATGCTGATGGGAAACTGTTATTCATGTTGGTGAAGTGTTTGTTTGACTTAAAAATTGTAGAATCAGACAAAATTATTAACATCTACTTCATATTTCTTGCGAATGATCCTTTAGAATTTGAGCACCCAGTCTCACTTTATCACTATCAAAGTACATTGTAATGTAATCCTAGCCTATTTGGAATACTTTTGCTGAAGAAGCTGTAGCCTAGATAACGAAGCGTTCAAAGAAATCTTGTTTCTATTTTCTAAACTCTCTGAGATTAAGTTGCAACATACCCTGATCATGGTTAGGAGTTTAAAGTCAAACATCTGGGAATTTTTGAGTTGATTAACCAGGCATGAAATACGTTCACACCCAACATTTAAACCATGGCACTACCAAATGATGTGATGTTTATATGAAGCATGAGCGCACACAGTAACTGTGTTACTGAATATGGATATCAGTAATAAAGGTTCATCATTTTGGTCATCTGAGTGAGATAGCCATGGTTTTGCAGACCATTACTGATACTGGGTAATGATAGAAAGTGAAATGAAAATTTTGGCCAGGGCGGGTCCCAGACCAGTAATTACCAGGCTCTCAGCCCGAAGTCCTACCAGCTGAGCTACAAAACTCGCTGCTGACCGGACATTTATTTCACTTAAATCACCAAGGTGTTTACACGACTGCTATGTAAATTCATAAGTCCTTACTACTGTTTCATCGTGCTTACACTGCTGCTCAATCAGGACTTTTCATTTCCCATCTTAATCATCACTCAGTAACAACTCTAGCCTGTAAAATGACGACAATCTCACTCAGATATTTGAATAATAATCAATGTAGTGATTTCCCTCCTTAATTCTGTTAGATCAGGATTAAAGTAAGAATTTATGACTGGGCAACCAGTATAAGTACGTTCAAGTGATAGTAACACATCATTAAATCACTTAGCAGTCGGACAAAATCCTTGATGATTGTAATAAAACTGAAACTGGATCCGGGTCTCATAGCTCAGTTGATAGAGCATCAGACCGGAAACCCTGCGATCGCTAATTCAAATCTCACCGCGTCCCAAGTTTTCATTTTGCTTTCAGTCATTACTGAGTATCAACACAGATTGAAATATCATTTTCCCGTTAGTCAGTAATGGTGACTAAATAGCTATTCAAATAAGACTTGATTTTTTATGTGTTAAAATATAGGTAAACTTGGCTCAAAGATATACATTCGGTTACTTATCTACTTAACTGTTTTACAATTTCTGATATGGGTAGTGTTCATTTTTGGTTACTTGAATGCCTAAATGTATGGAGGGATAATTATTGATCAAAAGTTTAGAGAAATGATCTTAGCGAATTACCTTCAGTCTTGCAAGATTTAAGACAACTTTCATAGTGCACTTTTATTACCAATCAAAAATATTCCTGATAGTCATTTAAAGTTTGTGTATAGGGTGAAATTAAAGTGTTATTTGAGGCGGTCACTTCGAACCTCCTATCAAACCTGGGTACTTTCCTAACTTCAGCTGAGTGAATCAAGTAAACATAATGTTAATTTATTTGTCTTGTAATACGTTTCATGTAGTTCAAGGAATCTGCACTTATGAAAATGGGTTCCATAATTACATTCATAGATATCAGTTGCTGATGCTCTGCATTAGGATCCAACAAGAAATTATGGGCTTTCAGTAAATAATTAGATTTGTAGTAGCAAAAAGTGTTCAAATATTTTCTTACCTTAATGTAAATCATTTAGCTCGCCTTATAGGACATATATATATATATATATATATATATATATATATATATATATATATATAAACACTAGACATTTGGCGCTGTAATTTAAGCCCGATAAAAATGCATTAACATACTGAGTAACAGTTTGCCATCAGCATGAATGGCTGCTTCAAATTTATGCACTTAATACTGACGTTTACATTCTTTACAAACATTCTACTTACTGGAATTATAACTGTGCCCATCCGACTGTTGATAAATGTAGAAGTTAAGCGCAAAATGCTTGGAGGTATCCAGTACGGAAGCAACTTGTCATATACTCGAGGTGAGCTTCGAATTTAAGTAAAAGTCGTTCTTCCCTACTTCTCACAGAAGCAGCTATACTTACGGAAGAATATGCGCGAGATGGGAAAAAGTATTCTTCCTTCTAGCGAGCTGTAAGTTGTCATAGCCATCAGTAGACCTGTGCATCACCAGCTGTCTACTTCGTCAATACTCATAATTGCATATACCGGTCAAACTACACTGAAAAAAGGCTATAACACATATTAAAAAAATTCTGATTATTCAACCGTTTACCATAGTGTACGTAAAGAAAATCAACAATAATAAATGCAGCCGTGCAAGATGTTATCAATGACCTTATGCTAACTGACGGGTATAAAAGGCTCCTTGATTTTTTTGCCAATGAGTTAATAGGCGCTTTCAAGACTTCCCTGAACAGTGGTGACATGATAAACTGGCCGGTTGGATGAGAGTCATAACTTCTTAGATTATGGTTATGGAGTGTATCTGAAACATTGGAGAAATTTAGAGAGGAGTTTGTCAGTTGCCGTTGTTTTTTGCTGGGTGTATGCCTCACAAAAATAAATGACATCGCCAATGTGTAGTTCTTATTGAATTCTTGTCACGAATTAGGCTTTCTGTTACGTAACCAAACACAAAAGGAACTGGGAAGCATGTAGTAAACTTGAACCCTTTTATTTTCGGTCCTCTATTAATTTTCTTAAAAATTATACCTCTGTGCATAAAAGTGACAAAAGTTTGGTTTAAAGAAAAATATATCCGCATATAATATTGTTTTGAAAATATTTGTTGTTAATAATAACAGTAACAACAGAGTTGAAGAGTTATCTCCAGTAGTTCTTTGAATATAAAATACGTTGGTTGTATACAAAGGAATAAGACTTAACGCGTTATAAAACAGAACTGGTTGATTGCAGTAAGTTTACTATCTTCTTGATCTTACCCTTCTTTCTTTATTGAAGAAAGTGACGATGAGTTCATTCCGTAGGGTTCACTATGGTTATTAGCTTTCAAAGTCGATAGCTGTAAGTTATAATCCTGTTTTGATGAATCTTTGAGTCTAAAATTGCTTTTTGAATACTTGTTACCGAATAAATCAAAAGTGTCAAAAACGTTTTTACCACGATAAACATTAGATTTTCCATATGTTCTAAAATGTGAGTAACCTTTTCGACGACCATGTCTATCTGTTCCCCCACGTATTCTGAAATCAGTAGTTTCTGAATATCTTTTATTTTTCACACCATCTCCTAATTTTAAAAACTTTTCTCGCTGATAAACTGAACCAAGTTTATGTGCAAAATAGTTATAAGTGAAACGTTTCTTATTCATTTTAACTGATTCCTTACCTCTTCTTAATAAGTCTGAAGATTTTCTTCCCTTTAATCCAACTTGCCTCATTGATGAGTCATCATAAGAGTATCGTTTTGCTTGTATTGAAGTGTTCTTTGAACTGCTACTAGATGAAGCAAGTGACTTTATTTCCTCATCCTTCTTATTACTTTCAATTATCGTTATAAATTGAGATGAAACAACTAGTATAACTAATAAACACATGCATTTCATTTCTTCGCACTATGGGCAAAACTATTTGATTATTTCAAAAAAATTTAATGCATTTATATAAGGCGTAGTCAAAATATTATTATCATTTATATGAGAAAATTCAATTGATGAAAACTTATGATAAGTTCATACACCCTAGATCAATGTTTTCAAGCATCATAATTAAAGTTCACTAAATAACGTAAATTAGTTTTCCGTTATAAATCAGTGTATTCATTTATCAATAATTTTGTTTGTCAGCTTTAGCGTGACAGTAGATGTTATGAATAAACATTTTAGGATGTCAATTAGATTTAGCAAGCTGTAAGGAAAAGTTGTCTCCTAGCAGAAACGTAAATCTTAAAGAAGCCCATGAACAGAAAGCTCAGCTTTGATTCTAAAACACAGCCGTCACTGTATTAGAATTTAGGACTATATTTATTGTGTATTCTACAGGTGTTTAGAGTTATCATGTCCATTTTACACTCTAAAATATCAACTGTGTATCTTAACTGTTTAAAATTATACTGGCATATATATCTGAAGTATGAATAGTTTATTTTGTTCCCAAATTTTATACTTGCTTTCTGCTAATTTTATGAGCATAGATATTTAGAAACTGTCTTCATAAATTAAAATTTATGCAGTGACATCGAGACTATCATTTTTATCATATCAAAATGTAGACATTAGGCATGACCTACTACAAAGATAAAAAACATCTATAGTAAATTGATATTGAATGTGCAAATCTCCTACAAGTAAATGAAGTCAAATCTATTTAATCACCTCAAAAAAAGAACTATGGGTAACTTTTTTTATTTGTTGTCTTTCTATGTATACCATTGTGACAATATGTAAAGCAGGAAAGAAGCACATCTACAACTACACCAGTTATGCTGCATTTATGATGTGATTTCAGAACATAAAGAAAGGTTGAAGTAGAAATCACCTAAGAAATGCTATTCATTTATTTACTTATGGAATATATTTTCAATTAATCATCAACTTCTGTTATTTGCTAAGTACAAATACCTCCTATTTAACCAATGAACAGTAGCAGAGACTTAAGTTATGGACTGGAAGGAATTATTCCTCTGGCATGCTTCATTTAAATACTGTAGATGAACCAACATTTGATGTAACACCACATATTTGACCTTTCAAAGAAACAAAAATGTCCAACCTCAAATCATATCACTGACAAGGAATAAATACGCAAAAGTTTAAAATTCGCTAAAAGCTCGACTCTTTTCAACGATCTTACTCTCAAGCTGTGCAATGGTGCATAAATGTTATATTCACATGCGTATAGAAAAAGAATGTATCATAAAATATTTTTAAAAGATATTCAGTTTTGATTATAAGTCACGAGATCGGAAAACGTATTCCTGATGGTTGGAATAGTAATAATGAAAAGACTTATCAAGAGGAAAGCAATATTTTTTCACCAAGTTGAAGAATCCAGTATGGTTAGAGGGACTGGTAAATGTGATCAGAAATCAGAATTATAAGCAGTGGAATAATATAATGCGTGAGATGTAGAAGAAAGATTTTGAGGATAAAATGTTCTTATAGTTTATGTCCATTACAACTCAAGTGACTGGACAAATTTCATTTGAACAGCCTTCAAAATATTGATTGACAAGGCCTTCGCGATTTGGATAAGTTTTTAGGTGTACGTCTTTCATGAAGCTTACACAAACACCATAGATAACACTGAAGTTGATTTCTGCATTTTGCCCGGGGGAGGAGGGAGGTTATAATCGATCAAATGTTCTAGAATAAAGCTTCTAGGTGATTTCCTTAATCTTTTGGAAAATATGGCAGGTAATTCTTTTTTCAATCTCCTGACTTAAAATCAAAACTGAATTTCTTTCAAAATATCTTATGGAACATTCTTTTCATGTGAAAATTAGAATCTGATATTACTATGTCATTGTAGAACCTGAGAGTGATATCGTTGAAAAGAGTGATTCTTTGCTAAATCTACAGGATCATCATTATTTATAGCACTGTATGCAGAAACACAAGGTTAGACTGATACTTTTGCTCAAGTTGTTTGCAATATATGCAATATGTGTGAATAACACGCATACGTTATCTGTAATTTTAATGGGTGCCGCATCATATAGTTTATAAGTATAGTATCGAAATACTAAACAGTTTGGAGAATTTAGCTACTCATTTATTTCAAACAACTAGTTCCCTTTATAAACTTCGACACAACAACAAGAAGAGGTAAATTGTCTGAACCGTGTAATGTATTTGCTCAACACATTTCGAACTATCTGATCACACACGTACTTGTCATAGGTATTCATATAAACTCATGAAGATAAGGGGTGAGAAAATAAAAAGAGGTCAGGTTGGAAGGCTGAATTAAAAGCTGAATAACAATGAAAATCAATAGAGCGAAAAACAATAGTACATCGAACTTGATTTTCAATAGTTGAATTTACCAAAGAAGATTTGATGTGACAACAAGTTGTTTATGAACACATAAAGGTGGTTTCAACTTTCTAATAGTTAAGGCTTCAACAAATTTCAGGATCCCTCCCTAACATGTTTTGCAAATAGATGTAAAGGAAGTAGCCATATCAATCCTGTGGCCTGTCTCAACGATATGTTTGGCGGTCGAAGAACTTGGACGTCTGCTACCAACATTTATGGGTTCAGGTGATTTAATTTGCTTCTGAAGCCACTTTGGAGTATGTTCCGAGGTCTTTACTTGCATGGATCTACTAGTTCTCCCTATGTATGTGTAACCACACGTACATTTGAATTGGTAGATACAGTGGGATGTGACATTGTCGTTCACATGCTGTGGAGGTTTGTGGGAATACACGGGCTTCGCGCTTTCGATTACTCGAACACTGGCTGCATAGTAAGTCCTTCTAACAGCAGCGTTAAGTCTCTGCTTACATTTACAAAACATGTTGGGGAGGGATCCTGAAATTTGTTGAAGCCTTAACTATTAGAAAGTTGAAACCACCTTTATGTGTTCATAAACAACTTGTTGTCACATCAAATCTTCTTTGGTAAATTCAACTATTGAAAATCAAGTTCGATGTACTATTGTTTTTCGCTCTATTGATTTTCATTGTTATTCAGCTTTTAATTCAGCCTTCCAACCTGACCTCTTTTTATTTTCTCACCCCTTATCTTCATGAGTTTATATGAATACCTATGACAAGTACGTGTGTGATCAGATAGTTCGAAATGTGTTGAGCAAATACATTACACGGTTCAGACAATTTACGTCTACTCATTTATATCTCCGACATTTGAAATTGTAAATTTCACGTTATCCATCAGTGTGTGCCATCTCATTTCGAAACTTTGACATAAAGATTGTCAGATTATTAGTAAATACAGGATTACGAAAACATTGCCATTATCTATGTAAAAACGTGTGGAAAATATTGAAGAGGAAAATTTTTAGATAATCGACAATAATTAGAACCAACTGCAAGAAAGTGGGACCGAGAACAAACTGTTACACTGATGTCGGATTCGAACACATGATGGAAAGATAAGCATCACCCACAAAAGAGATCGCAGAGCTGATGGGAAGAAAATTTCAACACTATGCAAGCTTCCGATGCTAAATTGACATCAGTAGCACTATACCTCTCATTTTATTCCGCTAGTTGAATGGAATACCTTTAAGGCAAGAGTACTTGTGGTGATGAGAGAATACCCAGAGAGATTTTATTGTTTCTCATGGGTTTTATATCTCTTATCTCAGCATGTCATGATGCTCTATTTGTCATTGTGATTGTCAACAGGTTGTCATCCGTGAAAATATGTATGCCACTTCTACTGATAACGCCTGAACTGATCAACTTCTGTCTTAGTAATACATCCAGATTCCGAGTTAGAGTATTGAGGACTTTCATATAAGCATAGTAGAGAGCCTTGAAAAGATGGCTCAATTGCAAGTAGCTTCGAGGATGCGTAGACATCAAATTAGGCGTGAAAAGCATATGCAAAAATTATTGAACACAGATGTTTCATCGATGCCACTATAAACTGTGTGTAAGCTTACCTTACAAAATCAGCATCAATGGCTTCCAACTTCTGATTTCATTCCGCTTATTGAATGAATGCTTCACATACAATAACTCGTATGATTCGAGACAGAATGTATCACTTGATGATCAACCAGTACAATCTGGCAGCACATTATGCCGTGTCTAGACGCTGATCAAGTTACATCAAATTGATCACATAATTCACCTTCACGGTTTACGACGAGTTTAGTGTGAGTCAATTGCTGGAGAGGTTGACAGCAATAATATGGATCCTATTTTCATTTCAAATTGCAAGAAAGTATGACGCGTGCCAGTAAACCTTGTGAATAAAAACATTTCTGATCACAGTGGAGGTGGCATCTTTGAAAGGTTCAGTGACAACTACTGAATTCATTCACTGAAATGCATCACTCGAGTGATCGATCAGTTATTCTAACAATTTCACATTGACCGTTATCTCTCTGAAGTGGCATATCACCTAAAGTAGCCACGATACCCGAGTTTGTTAGTTGTCTCCAAAACAAATAAACTTGGAATTGAAAGCCCTGAGTGTGAGTAACCATTTCACTGGAACAAGTCCTTCATACTCCCACATAGCTTTTGCGTTTGACTGCATGCTTAATCCTGTCGGATGCAAAGAAACATGTTCATGCTTTAACAACGGATCACATGACAGCTCATTAAATGAGAGCACGTACTTAAGACAAGGAATGAATGACTGCATTCTCAGCATGAATTCACATTTGTTTACAGCATAAAAATTTGATGTATTTCAGTTGTGAGCTTCACAGATGAACCTGTCAGCACTTTGAAACACTGAATACATTTGAATCCAAGTTATTTAAAACTTCATACGATCTGTAAAACTCGAGAAATGCTCGGGCATCGGGGCTCATGCCTTGTTTTCAAGTCAAAAATATCATCCGAAAATGCAGTAATCTAGCAAACCGATTTCCTTCCTCAGAAAGTATGGGCCATTTCAGTAGCTTCGCATAAGTGTTGTTACCTCTCACAGTCAAAAGAATGAATGGACTAGACATCCGAGAAATTTGGCAAACAATAGTGACTCACATGGACGCTTCCAAATAAATATAAGAAGGTAGAACATAACTTCGTTCCACTCTATTCCAGATGACTTATACTCAGCATATTAATCTTTGAGCAGGTTCAGGTGTTATTTCACTTAGTCGTCTTTATCTCTTCAAGAAACTTTGTTTTAATCGTATCACATAATACTCCATTCATTTACTGTTTTCATCTATTTTACCCTCCACTTCGAGTTATGTACATGTTGTGCACCATTCTATACACTACATTATCTACTTTTGTACGTATATATAAGATATTTAAAGACTCAAATCAGTAGCGAAGTTTTAACTTAAATGATGGGAGGCTGAAATAACAATAATGGTGGCTTTTTTTTTTACCTAGTATTTTGTTTTTGATATCACAATGAGAATTATGAATTTTTTGATTTACTCTGTTATCATAAATATAAATACCTTTGTCTTTTTCACCATTACTATTGTTACTGTTATTCATTATTAAACATTGTTTGACTTTAAAATGTTCATCTTTCCAAAAATAATTATTTATTTTTATTCCCCCTTTTGACATAACCGCATAGCTGAACAAAATTTCATCACCTGATTTCTGTACAACGAGAACCAGCCACTTTGATCGATTTGATTATAAACTCACCCATATTATATTGGCATTTCTGCATATCGCTATCCAGTTGGGTCATGACAGAGGTGACTTTCTGTACGCAACCGAAAAGGTAATATCAGATTAACTCCCTTAGAAAGGATCTTGTAGGCAAGAAGGAACCTTTAAGGAATAGTACAAAATATTTGTTCATTTGTTATTTGTCATACCAAGCCGGGATGATTAAAAAGATTTGTATGTCAAGAGGAAGATGATGGTGGTTTGGTCTTGTCTAAGCTTTGATATAGATGGTCTTTGTTGAAGTGAAATTATGCTGTTTGTTGCTGTCACACTGGTGAATTTGTACATTGCTGATGCATGGCTGTATTTATTCTTAGTGATTGTTGACTGAATTTCTATCGAAATGCTAAGCTGCTAGGAATGTTCTTGCCGCTTCTGAACCTTCTAACAGAAAGGTTTCCAAATTCTCCCATTCGAATTTGTGATTGTGATTGTCCTCGTGTATTGAAATCAGAGTAGTTATATCATGTTGATTTACTGGTAGTTGGTGGTCATGACTTATCTGGCTAATCCGATGGCAAGACTTGGCAACTTAGAGTTCTGAACAATCATTGCAGTTTACGTTGCAGATTACAAACGTCTCTCTCCAAGAGGTTACAGGGGGTTCTTGAAATGCAGCCAAAATTTACGTTTCCCTTCATTTAGATTATTGTAGGCTGTTCCTGATACAGCGATGCATCTTGTAGGAATGCCTGAGTGGCATCACTGCCAACTATTCATGACTGGCATATCGAGCGTTACGATATGTAAACAGGTCATTTGCACGTGATATATATGCTAACGGTGACAGAACATGATAAAACGAGGCCTCGAAGGCATAGAAATGAGTCTAGTAGATTGCAACCAATCGATGAAGGTAAGCAGTATTGAGACAAGTTCGTTGTACCGTTTGTGACTGTTGATAATTGTTGGCGGCAATGTGGGTCTTGAAGGTTAGCGGACTCATGGCTCTTTGATAGATGTGATTTGAAAGGTGATCCATGTCTGTTTTCCTTGTGACAATCGTTTCATCCTCATCAAGATGTATTTACCATGCAATCCTATTATCCACCAATTCACTCAGGTTCAGTCGACATTGTCTCCCATATCTTTTTGTGTCATGCGAACGTCTGTCTTTCTCTCTCCTTTTGAACTGGCTATTTTCATTCTTCATATTCTTCACTTTCTTTATTGTGTGACATCGATTGTATCTTAATAGCTAGATTTTTCCTTGATCTCTGACCCTTTTTGTGGTCACTGCTGCTAAGCTGGCATGATTTCTTCGCCAGGGTTATCTAAGTATCTTCATTGTGTTATTTGATTCCTTAAGCATCACATGTCGCATTCATTGCGTAGTATGCCGTAAATCAATTTATTCTGTGTCGGTAGTTTATATTTAACTTTGGTGATTGCTTTTAACTGACTTCACTGCCCTGTGTTCGGCATACGGCCTCATGTTATGATGATTCGATTTAGCGTGTTGCGTACAGTGGCTGGTAGGAGATCCATGGGGCACACGTCTTCCTAATTAGAACTTGTCAGCTGGATGGTCTTCCCAATCTGACTCGAACGTAGGACCAATCACTTCAATGGCCAGAGCGTTACGGATTAGACTAGTTATTTATAACAGCCTCTCCTTGTGCAAAGAACACAGATCCATAATAGGACTTGCTCAAACTAGGTGGAAAATGACGTCCTCTGTTCCACTGCTAATTCATGTCAGCCGCCTATTTTGAATATAATATATTTCTCCTTACTGATACTCTAAGATACGTGACCCGATGAAGTTTACTTCTGAATGAGGATTAAACACAGCTGTTGATGTTTCTTCCCCTCATCGAAACAAACAGCGGAAGCTGGAAAATCTTCTCTTCGAGTATAGTCTTCGTCAGTTTTCCTGTTGCTAGTTATAGTGCTGGGTGTTCTTGTCAATTTATTAACAAACCCTACAGAACGATTGTGAACCAGCGACTTTCCCTTCATAAGTTTCATTTGTCAGCTTCCCAGCTTTATTCCTGAACGATTCCACTCAACATCCTTAAACTGATATGGGATTAAATGACCTGAGATCAAGATAGCTGTGAGAGTATGTCAGTTTCCATTTAGGATGAACAGGATGCATACTCATTTCTCTCCAGACATTTTTACTATTCTCCTTGTTCGACGTCGAATTCGTAAGTGACCAGGATTGCACATACTACTCAATTTATAAAAGTAACGATGTACTCCAATTTCAACACAAAATATATATTGCAACCACAAATTTCAACTAAGCTAATGACAGTAGAATCAAATGTCCATCACTCCTTCAATCAAACACCGAAAAACTATAACTCCTACCAGAATTAATATCACTGTTTAGCTTGACAATGACATCTACCACATTAGACCGATAGGTGAATTCAGAAATCCTCTAACATATGAATGGTCCAAATGTTTGCTATCGCAGTTCACTCACACACAGTATTTGAATTTATTGACAAATGAGTTTGTAGGGAAGGATTTGATGAAGGGATAATTCAAAATATGATGTCACTGGTACACGACACAGAATACAGAGCAGGATAATTCGTAACAAGACAGATGTGTCCCAGTGGTAGCAAAAATAAGGGAGAATGTGCTATCCAGTAAGAGGGACAGGGAAGAAGATGTTGCAACTATGAATGTCTAACGACACCGAACAGTAGATGTATGAAAACCATCTAAGTAACAACAACCAATTCAGTATTGATTATCATTATTATCAATTATTATTATTTGTCCCTTGGGTTCCTAGTGGAACATATGACTTCAGTAGCACGTCTCTATTACACTCTGTTCTCTGAAATCTTTTGAACCTGGCACCCCCATTACCCACAAGCTCTCGTTTCCTCCTCACACCATCTCCTCCATGTCACCCTCAGATGAGACGCCCAACTCGTCGCTTCCCATCTGTGTTCCACTCAATTGCCTGGCATGGCGCGTGATGTCCCCAAACGGTCTTCTCACTGTATGCCCAATCCAGTCCATCTCAATTTCCTTCTGTATATCACTGGAGCGATAGGTTGTTGGTTTGTTCGTTGTCAGCCAGCCAGCCAGCCAGCCAGCCAGCCAGCCAGCCAGCCAGCCAGCCAGCCAGCCAGCCAGCCAGCCAGCCAGCCAGCCAGCCAGCCAGCCAGCCAGCCAGCCAGCCAGCCAGCCAGCCAGCCAGCCAGCCAGCCAGCCAGCCAGCCAGCCAGCCAGCCAGCCAGCCAGCCAGCCAGCCAGCCAGCCAGCCAGCCAGCCAGCCAGCCAGCCAGCCAGCCAGCCAGCCAGCCAGCCAGCCAGCCAGCCAGCCAGCCAGCCAGCCAGCCAGCCAGCCAGCCAGCCAGCCAGCCAGCCAGCCAGCCAGCCAGCAAGCCAGCCAGCCAGCCAGCCAACCCGTCAGTCAGATTTCCTTGTTGCTTATTCTTATTTTTATGGCCATCCGATATTCAGTAACGAGCCAGCCTAGGCAGTTGTTGATGAATATATGTAGTTTGTTGGAAATGCCTTTCGTAACGCGCCAAGTCTCTGAGCCGTACAGAAGCACTGACTTGACGTTAGTGTTGAAAATCCTTATATGTTCTCGCTTTATGTTGAGTGGAGTGCAGTAGATCTCCACACTGGTTTCAGGTTAATGAACGCCTGTCTTGTTTTTGGCCTTCGTTTTGACGTCCTCGTCTGTACTGCCTAGATAGGTGAAGGAGGCTACTTCCTTTAATTTTCTCCGGTTGATGGTGATTGGAGTTTGTTGTTGTTGTTGGTGTTGTTGGTGCGGTACCTTCATCACCTCTGTCTTCTCTATATTCACTTGAAGTCCCATCTTTGCTGCCCTGCCTCTTCTGCCAACTTGTTAGTTTTCGCCTGTAGATCTTCAAGTTTGTGTGACATCAGGCACAAGTTATCACAGGTGAAATCCAGATCTTCTAGGTTCTTTTCCGCAGTCCAGCGTATCCCCCTCTTCTCACAGCTCCCCACTGTTGTCTGCTGCATGATCCAGTCCAGCTGACCACAATCAGGAATATCATGGGGAATAGTAGGCAACCTAGTTTCACTCCTGTCTTCACTTCAAAAGCATCACTGAGCTTCCCATTGTGAATTACTTAGCATGTAGTGTCTTCATATAGTTGTTGAATGAGGTTGATAAAAGTTTGTGTTATTCCGTAGTATTGAAGCAGTTTCCAAATTACCTCCCAGTAGACGCTGTCGAAGCAAGGCCTTTTCAAAGTCGATGAAGTTGAGGTTGAGTTGAGTTGACTGACATTCTATACTCTGTTCAATGATGATGCGTAGCGTAGCGTTGCAGTTTGGTCCACACATGATTTGTTCTTCTTGAAGCCAACCAGCCAGCGTGTTCCGGTTGTAGTTTTGAATCGAGCGCATGCTTTAGTCTCTCCAGGATGATGTGGCTTAATATTTTGCTTGCTCTGGGTGTACAGGAGAGTGATTCCGCGCCAGTTCTTGCAAAGACATAGGTCTCCCTTCTTTGGGAGTTTGACAAGGTAGCCCTTCTTCCAGTCAGTGGGCAGGTATCTTCCCTTCCTTCCAGACCTACTGCAATAGTGGTGTGAGCATGTCCGCTGTTGTCTCTGCATCTGTTCTCAGTGCTTCTGGTGGGATTCCATCTGGTCGTGCTGCTTTCTCTCATTTCAGCAGCTTTATGGAATTCAGGAATTCGACTTTCGTCGGAGGGCTTGTGTTCACTGGTATTTTTTAGTTCTGTGGGTGCAGGTGGTATTTTTGGACGAGTTGTGGGTGGTGGTGGTGGTCGATTTAAGAGGTTTTCGAAGTGGTCGGCTCAGTGTTTCTTTTGTTTCCCTTCTTTGGTTACTAGGTTCCCTTCATCATCTTTTGTTGGTTTCATCTGTGTTGATCTCTTCCCTCCTAGATGACTTGATACAATGTTGTCATGTCTCTGTCTCTCCTACCTGCAGCCTGTTCTGCTTCGCTTACCAATGTCTCGTGGAAGTGTCTTTTGTCTTTCCACACAATCTTATTCACTTCTTTGTCCAGGGCAGTGTTTGATACAACGTACTCAGTTCTTCTTCTCGTTGTTCATCCTTGCACTGGTTTATCTTCTGATTCACCATCACGATCTTCCTCTTGCTGCTCTATCAGCTTCCATGTGGAGGTCCGTCGAGATCCATTCCTTATCTCCTTTCTTCTCCCTTCCCGATGCGGTTATGCAGGTTTCTTTCCATATAGCTTTCAAAGAGTTTCAGTGCTCATCTACACAGGTTACTTCAGGAATGTTGTTCGATATCTCCCATTTTGTCTTGATGTCTGCCGTGAAGATGTTACTTGTAGTTTCGTCCTTCGGTTTCTGTTCTGGGAGTTGAACCTGAACTGTGGTCTACCACCAACTTCTGTGAAGGCTTTTAACTTGACTTGGAAGGCAGGTTCCTTGCACTAGATGGTGAGTGGTGTGAACCTACATCCTCTCCCCTTCTTCATCTTTTGTCAAGTAGGCTGCGCCTCCACTTTCATGAGATTGAGATGAAGTCGATCTGATTTTTAGTGTAGTGTGTCCTGGTGTCTGGTGAAATCAAGTACATGTGGCTTTGTGCATATTCTTGTGATTGAACACACTACCTGACTCCAATCACCAAATCGTTGAATGCACAGAATTCTGCAAACAATTCTCCATTCTCGTTCATCACCTCACCGAGTGCTTCTCGACCCATGGTTAGTTCTCTTCCTGTGTTGTCCGCTACCAGTTGGGCATTCATGTTTCCAATTAGAATGAATTATGATGTCACCAACTGGAGTGGAGTCTTGTCCAGTGTTGATTGCAGTTGTCTGTAGAATTCCTCATTCTTCTCTTCACATGCATTATTTGTAGGTGCGTAGTGCAGCATTCTATGATTAAGACTTTCCTTCCTTTTCAGTTGAATCCATCTTGCTGTCATGATCCTGATGCTGGGGGAGGTTGGTTCCCATTGCGTGAAAGAGGGCCTTCTATGCTCTTCAAGGGGACATCATGATAGCCACTCCGAAACTCAGTGTGCTCGTGGTTGTCGTCTGGGTGACAATATTGGAGTAGATTATTGACTCTGCAGTTGACAGTTTGGAGTCTACTTCAATTCCACCGGCTTTCGCGAATTCCTAACACTTCATTGTGATACCTTCTCATCTCTTTTGCAATCTGGGCAGCCTTGCTAGATTCAAACATCGTGCGGACATTCCATGTCCCCCCTTTACTTTCGCTTTCATCGGGAGAAGAGAAGACACCTCTGTCGTCTGGCTTTCACCAACCGGTGTCATTTCATCTCTTCGATTCTAGCGAGTAATAAGTTTGTTTTATTTTTTGTCTTTATTTGTGCTTTAATGTATCTGTAGCAATTGGATTGGCTTTATGGGGTAGGGTTGCTAGCCCTATGCCCAACCTTCCCTCTTTACACGGGGTTAGAACCGGCTAGTAACTAGTGAACGCGTTAACCAGGCGAGGTTAGTGGATTCATATTCGCTAGCTTGTTTGACAAATACCTGCAGCATTCACTACACATTTCAGATGGAAATCGGATCTCATGGAACTCGCCATCTGTTCATCTTACCATCTTCAGCAATGCGTAACTGAATCAAACTAGGTAATGGCATTGATAGCCTCAAGATATAATTAAATCTAGAGCATAATGTGAACCGAAATGCATGTGATTTCAGCTGAATATTATGGAGATACATGACACTGTTAATAAACTGTTTATCTGACTTGAGAATAATGTATTCCATGTGATACGCACGATTCTGTATCCCTAGATGCTGCTGATATCATAGCCTGAACAGTGAGGATGAGGTGCAGTTATTGATGAAGCAGGGGTTGTTTAGTCTGAAAAATGTCTGCATTCCTCATCTTGCAACAGAAGAATACAACATGTCTCGCCAGAATGGTGTGTAAAGTGATGAACTGTGGTGGTTGTGAGCATTCACTTACTCGACTTATTCACTTCCCATTCATCTGGCCAAATCAATAGTGACGGGGTTTTGTGAAATTTATTTTCGACGACATACACAAGATGAGAAATTGAAGTTAATTAAGCCTCTTAAAATTTGTAATACAACTAAGTTTTTAAGTTTATGCAAAGCAAAGTTATGCGGTTATTGCTGCATGTTGATAAGTTGCACAATTTGTCCCATGATTCCATGCTGTCAGACGCCATGTTGCTATCCACAAGACTACTGAGGCATGACGACCACCACTTGTGCAACAGGTATTGGTTATTATTGTTTATTGATGCCTGTAATCCCCGACTGTTACAGTAGCTCTAGTTAGCTGACCTCTGTTGCCTCATTGGAACGTTTGCGAATGACTTTACGCTGCTTTAATGTACATTGATATAATTAATCGGGTGACAAGTTCCACCGGATTCCACAGCTAGCCACCACAACGTCAATTGTAACGATGAATATGCAGGCATGGAAGCTCATATTTCGCCAAGTGGGTTATTCACCTGTTCCAGCATTGTATTAAAGTGGAACGAATTGAGAGTACCAACAAATTATGAATCAGCTCACATTGACCCATTTTATCTCAGTATCGGATTGATATTCATGTTGGAAAAAATGATTTCAGTTGAGACAACCTTTTTGAGGGAAAGTAGAAACTGGGCATGGTTATTAATAATTTTTGAAGATGCAAAGGTGACCAAACACAAATGAATTTCTGAAGTATGGAAGTGTGAGGGTCATTACCATCTGTGCACCTTTGAAGAAGTTAAAAAGCATGTTTGCCATATTTGTCCTTGTCGGACATCAGAATTCGCCATGAGTTCTGATGACAACTCTCAGAAGATGCTGAAGTGATTGGTTGAGATCTACAAAAGAGCTTTGATATACAATATGTAATTCTTTAGCACTTGTTTTCTCGCTGGTCGCTCACAGATCGCAACATTTTAATGCCATCTGGAGAACAAGTTTTCCGTCCCTGATAGAGTTAAGTGAAGCCAGTCTAGGAGAAACAGTCAGTTACAGCCTGCAAGGTCAGAATTCAATCAAATTTTCCAACAAATTCCTAAAACTATGGTCTGAATGTTCATGTAATTGAGAAAATATTGAAAAAGTTAGTTTCTGTATCCCATACATCTAAGAGTGTGAGATTTGAGTGACGCTTTAAGTAAGGAACTCAGTAGATGAATGAGCTGGTGCAAACTAGCAGTTCTCTATGCATAAAGAAGTAATTTGTGTTGGTTGATAAGAGGTGAGTTTAAACTATTATAGTTACAAGGCCATCAGTCGATTATCCTACATGTTTTGCAGCTTTCTCAACCATTGATATCTGTGGCCACGGTAAGCCTGAAATTTGAAATTCTGGATATCTGTCCCATTACTCTGATGATATTGATTGTAAGTGTTTTCAAATTGATCAATTCTTAAAGAACTTCAAGACATTGTTTACGATTATTCATGTCATAATAGGCTAATTATCACTTATTTGGTGTCATACAATCTCTTTTTGTGTAAACGTTTGTTGGAAATAAAACCTGTCAACAGAATTCATGATGTTTATTCAATATCGACTACCGTTTGATTTGTGTTTTGGTTACATGCACCCATTCCATGGCTGCTGGTTTATTGATTTTATTTTTCAGTTGGTAAAGTATTTTGATTAGACTGAATCAATTTTCTTGTTTTACACTTAGGGGCAATCAATTTGAAAGCTTGATACTTGTTTTACTGCATGTTGTTTCTCGTCAGCATATTGCATCTTTAAATCTAACTGAACTCATTCTAGTCACATATATTAGAAAGGTTGATCATCCGTAGAAATGTAGAAAAGTATAGGATGAGCGAAAGATACCTAAACCTTAATTAGCGAGTACAATAGCACTGTTGGATTTTCAAAAATAAATAAACATTCTTGTTCGAAAAAAGGTCAAGAAGTAACAAAGTACAATTATTAGACGAAGTAAATAAACAGTACGCAGCATGACTTTTCCTCTGAGTTAGGGCTTTGGTTGAAAAATGTTTCAGTATAATGATAGAAACCGTCATCAGTGCACCAGAGCTTCGCAAGGAAGCTTCATATAGTCTCCATAACTTTCAAACCGACCCTATTTTTGGCTTTTAAAGGTTTATTCAGTGTATCCTCAGTGTTGTTAACCAACTAACTCTTTCACAGAACACTTCCTTTTATAGTTTCATCTTTCAGAGTAAATGCCTACTATCATCATTGTATCTCAAGTACACCTTATCATATGAATCGTAAAGCACCACACATGTGTTTTAAGAAAATACATGAGCTTTGTTCACTCTTTAAATTCTTCTTTCAATCTTTTACTAGTTCTTTCATCTTTTCATTCTTTTCAACCTCACGTTTAATACTTAGAAGATATAAATGTTGTGTTGAGTTAAAGAAAAGAAAGTCTACAACTAAATTAAGCACATGTAGGTGGATTATCTTTTGAAAAAAAAACCACCTGAAAATTGTTTATATTTATGATAATATACTTGAGGTTATAAGTCGTTGTTTTTTAAAACTCTTTTTACCAACGGAATAGAGTAAAATTGTGTAATTATATTTTATAAGGATAGAACTGTTTATTTCTTCATTGTAAAATATCATCACTATGATTTGGGGATTCTTGTCTGTATCGATTTTTATCATTATACGAATATTGAACTCTAGGTTTACGTTCCATTGAATAAAGTACAACATGGGAGATTGTGAGGTAAATTAGTGTGTACAGATCTCAATACCAAGGTTAGTGGATAATCCAACTTAAATTATCCCTTACACTCTAATCTTTGGGCTACTAATTACTAAATTGCAGTAATCGACACTGACTAAGATGGGTGTTTCATTTTACAGCACGATGTAATCCATCTTATTAGCAAGAGCTTCAATCATATAAAAATTGACCGTGATTATGAAACTACACTTTTGACTTTAGATAATTCTTGAATAATATACATTCTGTAGCAACAGATGACATTGCACAAGTATTGCAAATCACTATCCTACAATATCAATATTACAGATGATATTGTTAAGCATTCCAGATTTTAACAACTCCCTGTTGCGTCAGAGTAAATAAAACAGCTGATCAAATCATCTTTGTTTTAATCAACTAAACATTTCAGAAATGCACCAGAAAGAAACAAATACAAACATCTAAACTTTATTTCTGACAGATAACATTTAGGAATGTACACAATTCTGGTAGTAAATAGTGTATGTGATTAGTAAAATTTTTGTCTCTTACGATGTGGACCAACATTAGTGTCATATTCTTCAATTACATCATTGGTTTCGGCAAATATACCCAACAATACCCGACCATAATGTCGTAGGCGATCAAGTAAATAGTAGACAAGTGAGTTCAATTTAGATCCATAGTGTTTCTTATCATGACCATGAAAGGTATTCGATGCTTTTGGAACACGCTTATCGAAATAATTATCCACTTCATGCAAATTTTTACGATGCGTATTATCCTTTTTAGGGTTAAAATGATTGTTAGAATGACGTCGATAACTTGGAGAAAATTTTTTTGTATCCTGTGATAGTTTCGATTCAGTATGGTAAGATCTCTTTCTACTCAATGGATAATCTGTCTTATCATTTTTCCATAATTCATCTATAAATCCCCAGCCTTTAGTACTTTTTTTACGAGAGAACCATTTGTTTTTAAATGTTTTTTGTAAAAAAAAATCAACTTCAGCATGTTTATGTCTGAATTTCTGATGTGAATCATCATTTCTTCTATCAACAGTATACTGACGATCTGGTAATTTATTTGAATGAGCTATGCATGAATGAAGAAAAAATAACACAGCTAACAAGGATAATACGGACAGTAATGATGTAAACTTTGCATTGCTCATTCCAAAATGATAATAATTAACTGAAATTACTGAATTTTGTGGATTGTTTTACTTCAATAAGTAATGTACTTATTTATCATTATGCGTCAGTACAATAGCTAATCAACTAATCAATAAACATTAGTTTATATTCTCAGTGCATAAAATATTCGCAAAAGTTTGATGTTTCTTCAAATTGTACACTCACTTGTACATGAATTATTGGTAAACTGATATATATATATATATATATATATATATATATATATATATATATATATATATATATATATATATAATTGAATATTATATTTTATCAAAACGTTTCAGTTAACTAATACTCATTAAGATGCGAAGGTAGTTGTTATTTGCACCAAGGTAAACTTTGTTGCATGAGAAAATGGTCGACAATCATCACCATCATTTGGTTTTCCAATTGAAGCTGTTTGTAGATAATCGTTATCAAGTAAGAGACTATAAATTACCAAGTAGCTAACAACTATCCTGACTACTGAGTGAAGATTATGGTTAGCTTAGAATGATTATAACTAACTAATCGAGTGATGGTACTGTTAGACCATGACATTTCTTTACACTTTCAGAAAAGAAAGTCAAATAATATGTAGATTTTCTACAGATAAAAGATGAATACCTTTTTCTGATAAAGGTTTTCTCTGCTAATAAATTTTAAAATCTTCATGTTAACTGTGCTAAATGGTAAGTAATTTGTCAGTAATGTATGATATATAGTAACTTGTGAGATTGCAGAAGTTATTAGTAGCGTATAAGTAGTGTAGCATTTTCAAAAATATCTATCATCAACCACAGTAAGATCAGTTAGACTTACTGAAGTAGAATTAGTGGGAGGATTAGTTATTGTATTCCATTATAAGGAATCAAGTTGTAGGGTACACTGGAATAGCTGCAAGAACTTATTCAGTAGCTTTTAGGGTGGCCAGTCAGATGCTTTCTTCGATAAACTAAAAGATGTGACTATAACCTACTTCAGATTTTTACTTCATTCATTGCACTGAATTTTACAACAAAAACAAGATATTGTTGTATTTTGTTCATAATTACGTCGAATATCGAGGTAGGTTTTAGTATTCTGATTCAGATGACATGCCATTTTCTCAAGCAAGGATAGGGTAGGTTAACAACACAGAAATTCTCACTTATGTACTACGAAAGCGGTTTCAAAAGTTGTCCATGAAGTGATAATTGAAAAGAAATGTTTCATTAAAATTGCTACATTGTGTTGTAAAGATGAAAAATAGCAAAACATTTGGTATGTACTGCGACTTTGGTGTTATCGATATATCAGTCGGATTGGCCGACAATGAGATTTTTGAAGTTCAGCCACTTATACATCAGCTTCATTGAAAGTGTACAACATAACCGCTGTGGTTTGAATTCTTACTCAGTCTAGTGAAACTTCATAGATATCAATAATAGGAATAATATGCTTCTGAATGTCAGAGGTAATGGTGTGATGATATGATGTAGGGATTGATTCAGATTATCAGTAAAGCGCTGGATACTTGAATTCACTCTTAGAGAAATAGGAAATAACCACTTCATTTACCTGACGTGATAGAAATTACCTTTCCAATTAAAACAGAGAAACCTAGTTGGTTATTTCAGTCTCTGCCATAGTGGCATTCAGAGTCACTCAAAACCTGTGTAATGAAGACAAACTAATAAGGACGAAGTGACTAAGCGATAACCTTTGGCTCTGCATTAACGCGTTCACATGATCAATAGCTTCATGTGAGGAAAGATTTTTAAGATCACCCTAAAAACAACTGAAATCACCAACTATTATTATGATATTATTTATCCCATGGGTTCCTAGTGGAACTAAGCGCTTCAATAGCACGTCTCCATTTCAATTTCTTCTCTGCAATCTTCTGAACCTGGCTCCCCCCACTACACACGAACTCTCATTTCTTCCTCACACCATCTCCTCCATGTCACCCTCAGATGAGACACCCGACTCGTCAAATTCGTAAGTGACCAGGATTGCACATACTACTCAATTTATAAAAGTAACGATGTACTCCAATTTCAACACAAAATATATATTGCAACCACAAATTTCAACTAAGCTAATGACAGTAGAATCAAATGTCCATCACTCCTTCAATCAAACACCGAAAAACTATAACTCCTACCAGAATTAATATCACTGTTTAGCTTGACAATGACATCTACCACATTAGACCGATAGGTGAATTCAGAAATCCTCTAACATATGAATGGTCCAAATGTTTGCTATCGCAGTTCACTCACACACAGTATTTGAATTTATTGACAAATGAGTTTGTAGGGAAGGATTTGATGAAGGGATAATTCAAAATATGATGTCACTGGTACACGACACAGAATACAGAGCAGGATAATTCGTAACAAGACAGATGTGTCCCAGTGGTAGCAAAAATAAGGGAGAATGTGCTATCCAGTAAGAGAGACAAGGGAGAAGATGTTACAACTATGAATGTCTAACGACACCGAACAGTAGATGTATGAAAACCATCTAAGTAACAACAACCAATTCAGTATTGATTATCATTATTATCAATTATTATTATTTGTCCCTTGGGTTCCTAGTGGAACATATGACTTCAGTAGCACGTCTCTATTACACTCTGTTCTCTGAAATCTTTTGAACCTGGCACCCCCATTACCCACAAGCTCTCGTTTCCTCCTCACACCACCTCTCCAATGTCACCCTCAGATGAGACGCCCAACTCGTCGCTTCCCATCTGTGTTCCACTCGATTGCCTGGCATGGCACGTGATGTCCCCAAACGGTCTTCTCAGTGTATGCCCAATCCAATCCATCTCAATTTCCTCCTGCATATCTCTTGAGCGATAGAATGTTGGTTGGTTCGTTGTCAGCCAGCCAGCCAGTCAGCCTGTCAGTCAGATTTCCTTGTTGCTTATTCTTATTATTCTGGCCATCCGATCTTCAGTAATGAGCCAGCCTAGGCAGTTGTTGATGAATATATGTAGTTTGTTGGAAATGCCTTTCATAACGCGCCAAGTCTCTGAACCATACAGAAGCACTGACTTGACGTTAGTGTTGAAAATCCTTATATGTTCTCGCTTTATGTTGAGTGGAGTGCAGTAGATCTCCACACTGGTTTCAGGTTAATGAACGCCTGTCTTGTTTTTTTGCCCTCTTTTTGACGTCCTCGTCTGTACTGCCTAGATAGGTGAAGGAGGCTACTTCCTTTAATTTTCTCCGGTTGATGGTGATTGGAGTTTGTTGTTGTTTGTTAAAATAAACCTTTTCAACTGAAATAAATAAACTTAGCTGACTATTTCGATCTTTGTTAGGGTGGGTTTTAAAGTCGCTCTCCACGTTGTACCTCGTATAATATGAGCTATAAACAGTATTCACAGTGCAATCCTAAGTACTTGTTTTCTCCCAAAATAACAGATTTTAAAGGTCACCCTAACAACTACCGAAATACGAAATAAGTCTTGTATATGTCATGAGAAAGAATGCTCCTAGTCAATATTGAGAAATATGATTGGTCATTTCAGAGCTTGCTAGAATGACCTTAATAGCTGCTCATGCATAACTTTAGAGTCACTCACGTTTGTACCATAAAAAGTAGTAATCTTGACAGTTAACAACTTTTTATAAACAGTATACTTAACCACTCTGTGTTTATTAGAGTTTGTAGATTTTATGCCACTATGTAGCAAATATATATGGTAGGTTAGTTTTACGTTGGAATCACTGAATATGCATTATTCATAAATCCCTTTTTTGATGTGTACATGTCTAACAAATGTCTTCACCAATAGTCACACCAGAAAGAGAACGGCATTAGAAGTAGGCTACAGTAACTAGGATTTTCACCTTGAAGTAAGCGAGCCTTCAGTCAGAAATTTGATCTCTTCAATGTAGATGTCACTAGTGGTTTATGTTCCATACAGTGAAAATATAAGCCTTTACGTACTTACTTTTACCTTCAACTACTTATTTTCTTTTTCGATTTTCATCTTTCCATATTACTAGTTAGTATTCGTCACTAACTGACATTATTTGGAGAACCACTAAAAGGTTGGTAGCACTAGACATCTGTTTCACCCTAGTATGGGACTCTTCAGTAGTGCACAGACATAGCCCCTCCAGTGACCAAGTCCAGGATTTCCATGTTACTTGAGAAGCACGTTACCACTGAGCAAATGAGCTGATATCCAACTGTTCACATTTTTCTGCTCAACGACAGTATAGGATGAAGGTCACCCTATATCGCGAACTGACGGGTAGGCAAACGTGGACCACAGAACTCCAACTCAGTGGCTCAACAGTAACATACCCACCGCGAGACTTTAGTATCTTCGATCTGACCGCTATTGGGTTTTGAGTGCGTATTGCTGTGAAGTCTCATACTATGCAGAAACAGCTGTCCAGTGCTTCCAGGTATTCAATAGTTCTCCAACTGATATTAGCCCTAGATGACTATCACCTTGAAATCAATTATTCCCCCAAAACCTCCAAGTGTTCCTACTTCTGTTCAATCATTTGTTCAGTGCTACTGCAAGCACGGAAGTTCGAAGTTGCTGGCTTACTTGAAAAGTTCTGGGTCGGTGGATGTTTGATGACTTTTCCAACTGCCCGAACAAAAGTAAAGTCTCACTAGCCATGTGCAAGATCATTAACTTGGTTAGGTAAGAAAAGACCGTGTACATCTGAAAAAAATGCAATCAAAGTTATTGGAACCTGAACACTTCACAATTTGGTTTCCAAGTGGAAACTTCGATCACGAATTTAGATTTACAAAAATTGTATCAATTTCCATGATTATGATTATTTTCGCCTTGAGTTCCTAGTGGAACATAAGGACTCAGTAACACGTCTCTCTTTTGCTCTCTTCTCTGCAGTCTTTTCAACTTGGCTCCACGACTGCTCAGAAGCTTTCATTTCTTCCTCACACCATCTTTTCCATGTCACCCTCAGATGCCCAACTCGTCGTTTCTTTTTTCGGTTCCACTTGACAGCCTGACGCGTAATGTCCACAAGTAGTCTTCTCATACAATTTCCATAACTACCACCAAGCGCTTAACCATACATATGAACTAAAATATCGAGTAAGTTATTGATTAAACTAAAGTGCTGAAGTCCTAAGGTAGAAGAAACAATCTGCAAATGACTTAGATCACTCTGATCTGGCTGGTGAAGTTCTCAAGTCCAAGGAATTTCAAGTCCTCTGCTATTGTAGTATCACACACAGTAATAAAAAAACACAGTAACAATGGGAATGGTTTTCTGGTCTTTATTATTCAGCGAAACAGAACTGAAATTGAAATTACAACAAACAAAAATGCTAGAAACTGGTGAAGGATAACGATACTAGTTTTTTGATCACAGTTTGTGTTTAAACCAGATATTGATAAAAAAAATTGGTTAGAGTAACAGCAACAGTAACAACAAATGTAACAGTTTTACCATTTCGGTGAAAGGTATTATTACTTCATGACTTTCCATTAAGCTCAACGAATTTCTCGTTGGTGTCATTTTCGATCAAGTCTGCATTCAGTGAGCTAATTGACTGATTTAAAAAAACACTGGAATCAATTAAACGTCTGATGCTATCACGTGATAAATTTACATTACACATTGGGCACACCGGATTTGAGCAGTTTTCAACATATCTAAAAAAAAGCGTAAATCATTGTACTTATATCTATTAGTAGTATCATTTATAATTTTGGAGTAGATCACCTGTGAAGTCAAATCACTCCAAAGGGTCAATTTCAAATTAAACAAATGGGAAACACTTTAAACCAGCTTAAGGATTATTGCATAAAAAAAATCTCACCTCATAAGTTCACTATACAACGCAGGAAACTGACACCCAGGACATACTGTGAAATCATTTTTCACAACGTGGTTACCCTGAAATATATTTCAGATATTATACAATTAGGATGCTTAGAAATATATAAATTAAACTAACATTTTTAGCGTGTAGCTGTCAGAAAATGGTAAATTTGACATTAATAGATCATAATAGATGTTTTCTAAAGAATAAACAGCTGCGTTACATAGAAAAAATAATGTAGTGGCAACTACGATCAATAATATTAATTGAAACCAAAGATTTTTTACAGAATACCTGTAATTTAACCGACTGGTGGAAGCTCAATGAAGTTAGTGAACAGCGGTAAGTGATTGCAAACAAACGATATACATCAACTAATCAGACTGTTGCTCAGTAGACTCACGGGTATTAAGTTAACTGTGTTCATGATATCATTCCTACAAAGTTGTAATACCTTCGCGCTCCGGCGTCACACCTGCAGTTATAAAAAATCCAAATGGTCGTAGTATGTTATTTTTAAGTTACTCTCCTATTCTTAAGTCGTTTTTTTTACGTTATTGCCATTTGTTTGCTTGTTCAAGGCTGTTTGCTTCTCTTTGGTAGCTATTTTCACATTTCCCCTAGCTTATACTTCAGTAGGGCACTAAAGTATAGTGTACCGTGACAGTAATATACCGAGTTTAGCAGCTACACAGTAAACATATTGGATGATGTTCGTTCAGAGACAACAGCTAGATGGGGTACTTTAGTGACTGTCAAGTGATCGTTGAGTATAAATATTACCTAAGATGAAATTCTTATTCAGTATTTACTAAAATAATCAACGTACTTACCGTTATCACACAGTATGGTATGTTACTTCGACATTCAGTACAGTATAAACATGTTTCTAACAAAAGTGACCCACATGATGGACATGGTGTAGATGTTTCAACAGTGGAACTATTTGACTTGTTTATTGTACTATCGGTCTGATCGCCACCACAATCAGTTTTCAAATCTTGTCTCCTGATAAGTGTCTCAAATTTACGACGATATTTCATATCCAATTTATCACGATATTCTGGTCGTAATAACATTGCAGCATAACTGAAACTGGCTGATTTCAAACCAGCTTTCTGACATTCAATCACAGTACTCGTTAGAATCGGAACAACATCTGAAAAGCGATAGCAGATTTATTGTCACCATATCTTGTAATCAAAGTTCAAGCAACGATAACATTTGAAATCCTTCAATTTGTAGTAATTTATTAGTTATTTATGATAATATAGTGTAAAAGGTTCTCTTTCATTGGATCATGAAAGTGAGTTGTATCAATAAATTAGAAGAGTAAATTTGGAGTTATGTAGAGAATTACTTCACGCTTATGTATTATGCAAAGTTTAGTAGGTGCGAAAGTAAGAATATGCAGAGATACATCCTAAACTACAAATAAGTTGATTTTGCAGGCTTTCCAGGTTAAATATATAGATATGCTTTGATTGTGAAAGAAACTGCATTTCCAAATAAAAAATAACATTTAGGTGTCAAATTCGTGTAAAGCAACGTCCTTTTTGACTCGGTACTAACACAGAGTGAAAAAACCATGACAGATATAGCTGCTGGAATAGCATTCGCAAACATCCCGATTATAATTCATTCAGCAGGCATTTTAAAGTATTTGTTGCTCGGATTCTGTAAAAGATAACCTTACTGAGTATTTGGATAATAAATTCTGTCAGAAAGGTTACTCAGTAATTAATATCGTTTCAATATATCATACAAGTAATAAATAAACAGGAATAGAATTGTAACCTACCACAGTGCTCACACTTCACTGCGATATTTTAAGAAAACTCTTAATCAAAAATGGACATTCACTTCGTTTGGTAATTGAAAACATCAAGGTGAAGCCTCAGAGAAGCTGCTTCGCTTCTCTGTGTCGAAAGTTGTTTTGGATATGAACCCTAAATTTAATTGTGACCATGCTACTAACATTCCAATGCAAAGGATGTCAAACCTTTCACGAAGAACGTGTTTTGCAACAACATTATGAGTAGTTTTCAAACATTAAACGCTGCTGTCTGACAACCTGACGTAGAAGATCTTGCTAGGGATTACCTTTATGAGTGAACTTAAGTCCACCTAGTATTTTAGAGTTAGATATATTGGTTGCTCAATGACATTTTTGTTCAAGAGAATTCAAAAACATATCCATGCATGGCTGTGAACCGGTGAGGGTATTTTCATAAATGAATTATCAATTGAATACTTCACCGAAACTAAATACACATCTCAACGACCTCTTTCTAAGTCGGAAAGCTAAACTTGACAGTGACAGCATGTATTCATCTCCTTTGTGCTGCTAAAACATTACCTATTCACACAGAGAATCCAAAGCTTTGCAATAAAAAGTAATTGACTATTTTAATTCCTTTTTCTTTTTTTCGTCTTTAGTTTTTCACGTAATATCAGCTAGTGCTTGATTCTATGCTCTTCTGACAGTAAATCATCAGTATGTGATCACATAATAGCACGCATTCTTAACAATTGATAAACGACTTTTCTTTAGATTGGTTTTCATCGTGTACTGACATCAGTTGGAGAAACACTTGGGACCTGGGAGCACTGGACAGCTGTTTCATCTCACTATGCGCACCCATGACACTGCCAGTGATCGAGTCAGCGACCTTTAGGTCCCGTGGCCAGCGTGTTACCGTTGAGCTACTGGGTCATAATCCAGGGGTTCATATTTCCAGCTTCTGTCAGTTCACTACACAGCATAACCATCACCCAATGTCATCTTTGTGTATTTGTCTTTACGACCACCAGGTTTGCCCAGTTAGTCACGACTTCTCATTGGAATTTCAGGAATCACTCTTCAAAGCTAGTCAACAATCAGCACTAGTTAAACTGAATTTTCACTGAAAAAACAGCATAAGACTGCTATTCTACAGCTTCGATAATGCAACCATAGAAAACAGTCCTATCACTAAGCTAATCACTACTCTTACATATTCTATGTCTGAGAAGTGGCTTAAATGAAAATCAATATTTCGATTCATCAGTCGGTAAGATAGAAGCTTTGGATTTAAAGTTTTGCTCCGTTTTACTGTGTGGTCAAGAAAAACTTTATTGGACGATTTATCCTACAATTGGTCGATCAAAAAAAATTCATCTTTCGACCTAGTGATTTTATATGCTCATGAAAACTCTTTATAAGTGATGTATTTCTGTGGAATAATATGCTCCTCACTGTCATAGATCGGTTTTCTTATTTCTGTTTTTGTGTCTCAGTAAAGTATATGGTTCTGAGACAGAATAATCATTATTCGTATCTAGACCCAGTACCTCATCACGTTAATTTCGTTCACGTACTTATTGTTATTCATTCGGTTACTTCAAAATCTATACGGAAACTTGATAGCAACATGAATATTTTGGTGTTAAAGTACTGATTTTCGTCTGTTAAGGGTACAGGAATAATGCTGATGCTTCGCCGATAATATACGGAAGTTTACATGCAACTATCAAAAATGGTGATGAATTTGTTATTAAGATCTATGTTAGGCAAATACGGCATTAATCTATTTTGAATTCAATGGAACATTCTGATTGCACTGCTTATTCATGTGCCTACTAAGACCAATTGTTTAATATTTGGGGATTTAAGCACATTCTGTTGGTTGCAGAAACGAACGAAATAACTTGAATTGTCCCTTTTTTAAACTTCATGTAAACGTAATAATACAACTAAAATTCTTGTTTAAACTGAGTGAATTTAAGTGTGCTAGTTTCCATGATGATTCAGCGTGAATAGTTTACGAATACTTTTGTCCGACAGTAACACAACAAATCGTTTAGTTATTTGACCTATTATTATTTGTCCCTTGGGTTCCTAATGGAACATAAGGATTCAGTAGCACGTCTCCAATGCGCTCTGTTCTCTGAAATCTTTTGAACCTGACTCCCCCACTACTCACAAGCTCTCATTTCCTCCTCGCAAAATCTCCTCCATGTCACCTTCGGACGCCCAACTCGTCGCTTCCCATCGGGGTTCCACTCGAAGGCCTGACGCGTGATGTCTTCAGCCGGCCTTCTCAGTGTATGTCTAATCCAATCTTAGCCCACTGCCTTCTGTATATTTATTGAGCGATGGGTTCTTGGTTGGTTCGTTCCCAGAGTTCCTTGTTGCTTATTCTTATTATTATGGCCATCCGATCTTCAGTAACGAGCCAGCCTAGGCAGTTGTTGATGAATATGTATAGTTTGTTGGAAATCTCTTTCGTAACGCACCAAGTCTCTGAACCATACAGAAGCACTGAGTTGACCGACTTATTGTTTAAAATCCGGATCTTGTTCCACATGCTGGGTGTGGAAGATCTCCACACTGGTTTCAGGCTAATGAACATCTGTCTTGCTTTTCCGATTCTGACTGACTTTGACATCCTCGTCTGTGCCGCATGTAGTTGAAACAGTGCTTCCTAGATAGGTGAAGGAGGCTACTTCAAACACCGACTTGAAATCATCAAGGTCATTTTAAATTCAGAGAACTGATTCATACATAATATTTTCGAATCAAAGATAGAAATCTACCTTGTCGTTCTTGTTGTAAGTATCTTGTATGAAGTAACTGCCTGCTATAATTTTAGTTTAGATTATTGTACTAGAGTAAGTCCAATCGGAAATTTCATGTCATATCAAACTAACATTAGAATAAAATGAGTTACTTCGCCTGATTCGGAGGTTTGTGGGGGATTTATTTATTGACTTCAAGTTAGTGTTCATCATAAATTGACATTTGTTTAAGAAATATTATCATCCTGGAATTACTGGACAGTTGTTCCGTTTTAGTATAAGACTCCTCAGCAGTGCACATCCTTGGCTCCGCCAGAAATCAAACACAAGACCTTCGGGTTCCACGGCCAGCACAATACCACTTAAACATTGTGTCGAAATACACCGGTCCATATTCCTTGATTCTATTGCTATTTATTATTTGTCCTTTGGGTTCCTAGTGGAACGTAGGGCTTCAGTAGCATGTCGCCATTTCCCTCTGTCCTCTGTAGCCTTTTGAATCTGGCCCCACGACTGCTCACAAGCTTTCATTTCTTCCTCAAACCATCTCTTTTATGTCACCTTCAGCTGAGGCGCCCAACTCGTCGTTTCTTTTTTAAATTCCAGTCGAGGGCCTAGCGCGTGATGTTCCTAATCAGTCTTCTCAGTATATGTCCAATCCAATCCTACTCCACCTTCTTTGGCATATTTGTTGAGCGATAGGTTATTGGTTGGTTCGTTGTCAGCCAGCCAGCCAGCCAGAGTTCCTTGTTGCTTATTATTATTATTCTGGCCATCCAATCTTCAGTATTGAGTGAGCGTAGGCGGCAGCTGTTGATGAATGTCTGTAGTTTGTTGGAAATCCCTTTCGCAACGCGCCAAGTTCTGAACCACCTCATAAAAGTACTGACTTGACTGAATTAGTCTTGAAAATTCGGATAATCTTTATGGTGAGTGCAGCAGATCTCTCCACTGGTTTCAGGTTAATGAAGGTCTGTCTTGCTGTCCTACCGATCCTAGCTTTGACATCCCCATCTGTGCCACCTGTAGTTCAAATGATGCTGCCTAGGTAGGTGAAAAAGGCTACTTCATTTAGGTTCCACCTGTTCATGATGATTGGTGCATCTTATTGTTGATGCTGTTGTTGGTTGGGTATCTTCATCACCTCCGTCTTCACTACGTTCATTTGAAGTCCTGTCTTCCTTCGATGCATCTTCTGTCAACTTGTTAGTTACCGCCTGTAGATTTTCGAGTTTGTGTGACGTTTGTGTGGCGAAATCCAAATCTTCTAGTCTCTTTTCATCCTTCCAGCGTATGCCCATCTTCTCGCTTGTCACGGTTTAACACATGATCCAGTCAAGTCGACCACAATCAGGAAGATCATCGGTGATAGTGGGTGGCAACCTTCCCTTACTCCTTCCTGTCTTCACTTCAAAGACATCACTGAGCTTCCCATTGTGAACCACTTCGCATGTGGCCTTTTCATACAGTTTTGAATGAGGTTGATAAATATTTGTGGCACTAAAACCGTAGTGTTCAAGCAGCTGACTGCAAAATTACTTCTCGGTCGACGCTGTCGAAGGCCTTTCAAAGTCGATGAAATTGAGGTGGAGTTGAGTTGACTACCATTCTATACTCTATTCTATGGTGATGCGTAGCTAAGCATTGCAATTTGACCCTCATTTGATTTGTTCTTCTTGGAGCCAGCCAACTAGCCAGCCAGCCAGACAAACCGCCTGTTTCGATCATAATTTGGAATCCATCGCATCCTTTAGTCTCTCCAAGATGATCGCCTGGAGCGGACAGAAGCCTGATTCTGTACCAGTCCATACAAAGAATTAGGTCAGCCACACTTCTTTGGGAGTCTGACAAGGTAGCTCTCCTTCCAATCGATCGCCATGGACCTTTCCTTCCTTCCTTCAAAACCTTCTGTAGTAGGGGTGTGAGCATGCCCACTGCTGATGTCCCTGCAGCTGCTTCCAGTGCCTCTCGCGGAATTCAATCTGGTCCTGCTGCTTTCCCACATTTCAGCAGTTTCGTCGAATTCAGGACTTCTGCTTTTGTCGGAGGGCCTGTGTTCACTGGTAATTATGCCGTTGCTGGTGGTATTTTCTGGACGACTTGCAGGTGGTGGTGGTGGTGGTCGACTCAAGAGTTTTCTCAAGTGGTCAGCCCATCGTCTCCTTTGTTTCTCCTCTTTGCTAACTAGCTTTCCTTCACTATCTTTCACTGGTTTCGTCTGCGTTGATCTCTTCCCGGGTAGTAACCTGGTTATTTGAAACAATGTTGTCAGGTCTCTACTACCAACAGCCTGTTATGCTTCACTTGCCAATGTGTCTTAGAAGTGTCTGTTGTTTTTCCAAGCACTTTTCTTCGCTTCTTTGTCCAGTGTAGTGTTTTATCTATTGTGTTCAGTTCCTCTTTTCGTTGTTCATCCTTGCACTGGTTTACCTTCTGCTTCACCATCACTATCTTTCTCTCCCTGTTCTATCAGCTTCCATGTGCCCGTCAAGATCCATTCCCTGTCTTGTTTTTTCGTCCTTCCTAATACGCTTACGCAGGCTTCTTTCCATATCTCCTTCAAAGAGTTCCAGTGTTCTTCCACACAGGTTTCCTCAGAGATGTTGCTTAATGTCTCCCATTTTGTAGTTTCGTCCTTCAGTTCAGTTTCTGTTCTGGGTGTTCAACCTGAGCCCGATAGCGAGTGGTGTGAACCACCTACATCTGCTCCTCTTCTTCATCTCATCTTGTGTCTAGTAGGCTGCGTCTCCCTCTTCGTTAAACTGGGATGAAGTACACCTGATTTCTAGTGTAGTGTGTCCAACTGGTGAAATCAAATCCATGTCGCTATGTGAACATCCTTGCATTTGTACACACTCACTCCAATCATCAAATCGTTGAATGCACAGAATTCTCCAAACAGTTCTCCGTTCTCCTTCATTTCACCGAGTGACTCTCCACCCATGGTTAGTTCTCTTCCTGTGTTGTCCACTACCAGTTTGACATTCATGTTTCCAATTAGAATGAACTATGATGTCGCCAACTGGAGTGGAGTCTTGTCCAGTACTGATTGCAGTTGTCTGTAGAATTCCTCATTCTTCTCTTCATCTGTATTATTTGTAGGTGCATAGTGCAGCATTGTATGATTAAGACTTTCCTTCCTTTTCAGTTGAATCCATCTGGCTGTCATGATCCTGATGCTGGAGGAGGTTGGTTTCCATTGCATGAAACAGAGCCTTGTATGCTCTTCAAGGGGACATCATGATAGCCACTCCAAAACTCAGTGTGCTCGTGGTTGTCGTTTGGGTGACAATATTGGAGTAGATTATTGACTCTGCAGTTGACAGTTTGGAGAGTTCACTTCAATTCCATCTGCTTCCAATGATTTGAAATAGTGGAGAATATTTGTAGCTCAGTTGGATGGTCTTGATTGCGTTGTGTTCGCTGAGCTGGGTTGTTTATTCGTGAAGCTTCCATCGTCCTACTAGACGACTGCATCAGCTTTCGCAGATTCCTATTTCTTTTATTCCATATCTTCTCATCTCTTTTGCAATCCGGGCAGCCTTGGTAGGTTCATACATGTTGCAGACATTCCATGTCCCCATCTTTACTTTCGCTTTCATCGAGAGAGGACACATCGGCCAACTGGCTTCCCGAAGGTTTCCACCAATCGGCGTCATTTCATTTCCCTGATTGCAACGAGTAATAAGTTTGTTTTTATTTTTGATAGTTTGTTTGTGCTTTGAAGTTTCTTTAGCAATTGGATTGGTTTTATGAGGTAGGATTGCTAGCCCTTCTCCCAACCTTTTACTCTTGACCAGGGCCTAGGACCGGCTAGTAACTAGTGAACCAGTTAAGTAGGCTAGGTTCCTTACTTTTAAAATTTCACATAGCGCAACCTCCATCCATTGCCATCGTCGAGTAACTGATCATATTCTGATCTTGGTTCGTTTCACTAGTAACGACTTCTCTTTGGGACTTTGGGAATCTCCTCTCCAACCTGGTCAACATTGTGCGCTAGATAAATTCAGTTTGGATGTATTCATTGATTTCAGGTTAGAATTTCATAATGAACTGACATCAGTTGGAGAAATACTAGAAATCTGGGAGCACTGAACAGCTGTTTCGTCCTAGTATGAGACTCCTTAGTAGTGCGCATCTATGATCCTGCCAATGGCTTCGGTCTGATAAATGACAACGATTGACAAGCCTTAACACTGTACTACACCCGTTGTACAAGCAGCGGCAATCTAGATCCAGTGGCTTTGTGGATAACGCCCTTTGAAGAAATTCGCTCCGGGTCTCAGCCTTACTGGGGAGAGCATCAATCACTTGGAGGTGGGCACATCTAGCTGACAAGTAGTGAACAAGAGGATACGAGAATCCTCGATTTCACTGCTAGTTACTATCCATCATTAGTATCTATGCTTCATGGTTTCTGCTTCATTTTAGGTTCATATTTGTGACTAAAGTCTACTTACATGAATTTCATTGCACATGTGAAAAAAATTTATTTAAACCCTCGGACTATCACCTACATTACAGGACCTAACTGTTGATCATATCATTTCTTCTCTTGAGCCGAGTAAAATCCTCAGTAAATAAGGTGAATTAAAGACCAAGTCAGCAGCTGAGTCTCGTAGTTCAGTTAGTAGATCGTAGAGTTCATGATCTGGAAACCTCTGATTTGCATCCTGCTACAATGTAGATTTACATTTCATTTTCAGTCATCACCTGGTATCAACTAACTTATGACAAACCGTTCAACTAAATAAAAATAATGTTGTCATATAAGTAAGAATGAAACCTGGGAGGATTTGAATTCATAAACCGCTTTTTAAATTCTGACGTGATCCAGGCTTACATTTCACCTTCATTCACCACTAGGCATCTATAATGCAAATCTGCGAAACCGTGACTTATTATCATAGTTTCATTAGCAAACAAGAAAAATTAAAAAATTAAACTTACGGGAAGGGAATTTGCTGATATTTTCTGACACCCTAATTAACATTCTAGCTCCTCGTAGATGATCCCCATTTTTCACATGCACCTTTGAAATTTAAAGTACCAAAATTTCAGTCGAATGATTGGACAATCGGTTTTGTATTACATAACTCTATATGTTTAAGATATTTTAGGATCATTTCGACCAAAAATTAAGTATTCTTACACAAATACCCAAAATATTAAAGACTGAATCTTCCATCGTACTTGGTTTCAACAAACTTATGCTTAATGTAACTTTTTGTTACTTTAAGGAGCTCACTAATCGTACTGTAACATAACTTGTCAGTAGAAGTCCTTACATTTTCAATAAAGTCCGTTAGCTGTGAGCCTTGTCAGTTCTGTGTGAGGCATAAAAGGTAAACTTCATGTTTGTGGGCATTTAACCTAGATATCATTTGAAAAAGTGAAAACAAGTAAGATATATCTGAATTCTAGGGTAATGAAATATTGAGCCTTTCAAAACTTTGCTCATTACCACGTTAAACTAGCATACTAATAAGCACTTTTAGTCAGCATTGCAATCTTAATGTTACAGTGAACATTTCAAAAAAAAGTATAATTTTAAGTACTGATTGACTAGTGGACAGAAGACGCATGTTTGTTTGACAAATGATGAAAACTTCAGCTGCCCTTCTTTGGTGTTTTCATAAGAGTAAAAGTTCAAATCGGAAAAAAACAGCCCCTATTCACGGTTTTGCAAAATTAAGATAAAACAATAACAACAAAAGCCAGACAAATAAACGCAAACACAGAGTTAAGCTATTCCGAACTTCAGTGTGTTGGAGATGAAGAAGGTAAACTACTGAATGCTTACATGTTTTCTCACAAAAGTGTGTTGCTCTTCGACAGTGAATCATATTGGACCAATGTTCCATTTATGGAAACCACTCATTTTCCGCATAAACACATAGGAGATAACTGCTTAAATATTACATTACCAACATGATATTTTAAGGCAACACTACTGATATACACGTTGAATTTGTAAACTACACTCAAAAAGACGACACACAGAAAGATGAAATCGTTATATTATTCCGTCTAGGCATATTAGTGACAGATAGTTTTATAGTTAGGCTGGTGTCTACCTGCATAAAGTTAATGGCCAATGATCTTCAGCAGCAGAAAAGTATGTAGAAGACACATTTATAGTATCTGTTAATGAATGTAACTTAAATCTTAACAGTTGGTACTCAAAAAAACAATTCACTCTTGAGAAGGAAATTTGCCCTGAAGTTTCGTGTCATGATGCAGCACTAATTACAAAATATATAGAATCTCAATACATTCAGAAACTTACGTTAACTAGTCAATTGACAAGCAGCTAGAGCTGAGTGTTCAACGAATCACATTTAATTATATCATTTGCTACTTCTGTGCAACGCATTCGAAGTGCTTTCTTAAACGACTCAAGAAAATTAAACTGTATGGCTGCAAAGAGGAAGTAGCAGAATCTATAGAAGTGAAACTATTGGACGCTTCATAGACTTTGACCATTTGATCTCAGGAAGTTTTTTCTTCAGATTCATCTATGAAGTCAGAAACACTTAAACCAGAAGCAGAACATGTTCCCCTCCATTGTATTGATGAAGCTTCGGCTAGTAGGTCAGAGGATCCGCAACCACAATGTAGAAAAACGTGCTTCAAGTCATTTCTTTTTGTATTACTCTTCAGATCCTCAAATCCATCCTCTTCCCACATATTCAAATTATAGATGATATAAACTGTTTTTACTTTCTATGATATCTCATTCTTCAACTGTTTTGCTATATTGAGTAATACCTAGTCTAGATATGATAATCTTCATTCTATTTCAATTCATTGTTAAGATTCACCACTCTCAACAATCTTGATGGTGTTGAGTCATTACAAACTTTTTTATTTTGTGATCATACTCATTGAAAAAAATATTGTAAATGTCAAGGGAATTGAATGTTTCCATTGAAGATAAGCACACATAATTATAACAGAACGATTGAGAGAATGAATCTGAGTTGGAATTTACAGCCGGTTGTCAAGCGATATGGAAAAACAGTACGCAACGACCTAAAGACAACTTAATAAAATGCCTGTATTTGATTCATCTCAACTTTGAAGGTGGTGATATTTTAAGAAATATTAACAGATGATTGAAGGTATTTCTTGTTTGAACTTTTCTGTAACCTAGTTTATTCTTATTTCTCAAACTATCCCGTTTTCAGATTTTTACTCAATGAACTTGCCATACTTAGCACTCAGTAGAACTACAACTTCAGAATAACACATAAATCGCAGTGAGTGTAATTACGTTAGGTTTGTTCTAAAGAATATCAAAAAAGCTGTTCCATCGTACAATTCGCCCAAGCTTAATCACACAATATTATTAACCAGTATTTACACAAACTTAGCCACAGGTACGATAAACTTAGATGCAAAAATGATTAAAATGTTAGTTGTAGTAGTATAGAACAGCAAAAACAAATGAGAATATTACTATCCATGCGAAAAATACTCGTGACTTGATCAAATATTACAAATGAATGTTTCACGTGTCCAACTAAATAGTCATACAAACAATGTGTTTCTTAGTTCAGTAAAAAGTTGACAAGTAACCTTCTTACGTCACCTATAATTATCCGTATCAGCTCATATGTACCTACCAAAGGAAATGCATTATAGTTATTGAAGAGATCGTATACCCTAGATTTGCTGAACGCTTTCCGAAGACTTTATGACCAGAGGAAAATCCCATTCTGAACAGTGCTATCTTTCAAGATTTGATTGATACAGGACATCAACTCAATATCTTAGATTCCTTCAAGATAATTAGCAAACAAATAATTCTAATATTTTTAAAGTTTGCTAGGGCTTCACATATCAAATACTTCAAACCTGGTTTATATGTTGAGAAAAAGTCTTAATCAATGTCTCTCTACTTAGGTAACTTGTTCTTGACTCTTATTTAAACAGATCACCTTTTGATGTATTTAAATGTCGATTCTTTTTACTTTTGTCCAGTTAAATCATCTTTTATGAAAACTAATTTGCTTTATAGGCTATTTTCAATGAGATGAGGTCCAATAACTGTATTTTCTATACTTATTTAATAGCTTATTTAGCTAGTGACTTACAGATGTAATTTTATACTTCAAAACACTATATACTTGGTTTCCATCTTGACTACTGACCCGTACTTTTTGTTGTTTTCAATCGAAGTTCGCGAAATTTCCCATCAAACTATGTTTTGATTGATATTTACTTCTTGTAGAACAATAATTCCCCTTTTTTAGACCAAATACTTCAGAAATAAGATCGAAAAAAAAACTTCAATGGGGAAAGTAAAATTTTTTATTCATCTTAATCCATGAACTGAAGAAGTACCAAGTAGGATAAAATATCGACTTGATAAATTTAAAGACTAGACAATATTTATGGAAGACATGCATTTTTTATGTTGTCCAGTACTAGGTATAGTGTTCTTCATTCTCATTTTCAATAAAAAGACTGAAGAAGTTAGTAGCCATACTCCACTCATAAGATGTTCAAATTCTTAATTTATATCATAATTATAAGCGCTAGTGAGTCTAGACAATGAGAACTAATCATAACAAAAATTCGGGTAGAAGCGAAATTTTTATACCAGTAACGTAATGGTACAATAAGCAATTTGTTGATTAATTATTGAACATAAACCTATTATAACACGGCCTCTGAGAGATTTTGTGGTGATCACAACTGCCTTCCATTTCCTTCTGATCACATCATAGTATAACTACTTAAAGATATTACCTGCAATCCAAAAAACATCCTGTGCATGTAGCCAACTGTTTAAAAAGTTCTCCTTAGGTATATATTATATAAGTAGAAATTTAGTCACATACCTTTGCGAGTATGTAAGAATGTAGTAATGCCAAATTCTCCGACATTTCAGATGGGACACGAATATTGCGTTGTCTTAATTCTTGTACCATACTGAATAATAAATCATGTGCACTTCGATAATTTCCATTGGTTTGTTCTTCTCTGGCTATAATCACTGCTGTTCTAGCAGCTTCTTTATACTGCTTCAAGACCATATATAAACGAAATAAATGTCTAGCATCTTTTGCTACACCATCTGTTTCACCCATTAGATAAACAATGACCAAGTGTGTTAAACGACTGTCACCAGCTTGGCCAACTGCTTCCAAGGCTAAATCTAGTGCTGGACTATTCTCAGTATACGGTACATGAAGAAGATGCCTGATGGCCTAAAATAAATTAGAATCAGTCAATGTATGTCTGAATCTTCTTTTGATTAAAACTATGAAATAGTATACAAAACTTGAATTTATCACATAAATTGCTGGGCATTGTATCTTCCTGATGAAGAAACAACGAACGAGTAAATTATTGAAAAGAATATTAATTTCAGGAGAAATGATTCTAAGACTGCAGATCGCTGTAATACATTATGGTAGGTATAAACCTTTTAATACGTTGATGTTCATATTCTGGACGTTTCAAATGGTGTATACGCACGAAATCTGTGGTGATAAAATTTTCATTATTGGACCGGATATTGTGCTACTGAGAAAGTTCAATATTACCATTTGATTTCAATTCTTAACATATTTGATAAAAAATGTGAAAGAGGTTTAACTTTAAGTATGCAACTTCAGAAATATCACAAGGAACTGAAACTCCTTGACCTTGTTATTAATTACAATAAAATACTGAATAATCATTTTAGCAACGTATGCACTATGCTGCTCATAATTTAGACCTTCAATATCACATCTATCTAACTAAACATTTTCAAAAAAGAAGCATGCGTTCAAGATCCTACTGACAAGTGCTACTGAATAACGTCGAGATGCAATATATATATACCTATTTTTGTTGGATGAATATAAGTTTCGAAGGTTTTACCTAGAAGATGCGAAACTGTAAAACCAATAAGCGTACGTTTCATGCAAATGTCAAAATCTGGATGCATTCAAAGAATCTTCAAATTCGTTAAGTCTAACTCTTCTTAATTTTCATGCTTATCACCTTAAGAAAAACAGAACGCTTTTATTGTTTTTCGTGTTTTCATTTGCTCGATTAAGAATTACCTTGAAGAGTAACTTGACATATAAATTAAAACACCTGATCCTAATGAATTGTCTAAATTTACTCAACTCAGTTTTGCAATAGATCTCTAGAAACAATATGTTAGCCCTTCTAGCTCTACAAATAGGAAAGAATACAGCTTCATTGGGATTCTTAGAAAACGCAGTCCTAAGGAATGGGAACAGAAGTAACTTTCAGAACAAGAATAATTTGAGGGAGCAGTTACTTCCAATAACTTATTCTTCACGCTCTACAGTTATAAATCAGTGAAACACAGTAGCCAAAGTAAGTCAATAAGTAAAATTATTTCATTTTTGACAAAGCTCAGGTTTCCATTTCACTGTCAATCATCATCGAGTATCAATATTGAAACAATGTTATGGGCGAATGGAGATTAAATCAAATGCATGTAAGTTTTTATCAACTGGAATCGTAATCACTCTATCTTATTGCATCCTATCGTTTACTTTGTCACTCTCATTTCATGAATAAACATTCATTTTCTTATGTTATTACTTTGTGCCCTTTTTTGTTCATATTATTACCAGTAGGCATTTTCAAGCTTTTGAAAAAAACTTCACACTGTTATTTGATATTTCACTTTTCATTCGCATAAATTTTCACCCTATTCAATTATAAATCTTAGCATGGTGATTATTTGGTTCTTCAGTAATCATACAATACACACAGACTTCCGAAACAGATATATGTAGACGAATAATTACAAATAATAATAAATGATGTCAGTCAGTGATCTATACTACCTCAAACGTAAAATCCCCACTAACCTCAAAATGCATTACTGCGTAGTGCCCATTGTTGACATCCATTGAGATGGATATCCCGAAGTTTGAATGAGTAGCCGTGACTTGTATTGTCAACCATTCAGAAGTGAAGCGGATGTCAATTGAAGAACTTGGGTGATAGTCACCTTATATCACAAATTGACAGAAGTAGGAAACTGTGGACTACTGGACTCCGACCCCGTGATTGTATGGTTAACACGTTTATCGTAAGACCTGAAGGTCTGGAGTCCGACCCTCAGTGCATACTACTGAGGAGTCACATACTAAGATGAAACAGCTGTCTAGCTCTTCCAGTAGTTCTCAAACCAATGTCAGTCTATTATGAGTATTACCGTAAGTTTAACTTAGATCTTGTCTCATATTGCGATTACTCTGTTCATATTGATTTCAAGGCACAACTAATAACAGAGCTGATAAAAAGTTACATCTACTTGATTTAATCTCCATTTGCTCATAACGCCGACTGTTTCACCTTTGAAATAATTTTACATTATGGCTTACTTTACTTATTGTATTTTACTTATGCTCAAGGATTAATAACTGTAGAGCCGGAAGAGAAAGTTACCGAAAACAATCGTCCGTTCAAATTATTATTGTTCAGAAGAGGTAACTTTATTCTGAAAGCAAAACATCAGATTACGATTTTGAGTTTACAAACCAAATTACATAAAATATGTTGAAAAATCAAAGGCTAGCATGAAAATAATCGATAAATCAAGAGCTAAAGCGTAATTAGACGAAACTATGGTAACAATATTATTAAGCAGGGAATTGGTATGAATGTACAAAGGACTTCAACAACCACGTAAAAAGTAGCTTAATAGACAATGAAGTACACTCATTATTTAGACGCAATGATATTTGGTCGATCAAACCTCGGGAGGTACAATAACACTGTAACACGTGACTGAACTAAAAGGAAGTCAACTGCCTAATCCAACTAACTCAATCCGAACCACTGGTGAGGTCAATAGGAAACAAATTGGTAACATGTATCCACTGCATACATATAAGTCCAACTAATTCAGTCAGTCAAAAATTTGGGTTCTTGATACCAAGGCTGCCTTCATTTTAATTACCAGGGCTGTGTTATGGGATTGTATACCGGACACGGTGGTTTATAAGCTGTTTACGCATATCTTAAAGTGCTAATTAAATACTTCTCAGGCAGACTGAAAGTATGAAACCACTTATCTCTCTTGTTTCATACCAGCAGTGGATTTACACATAGCTAACCAATTTCATCATATCTACTTAACTTTGTTACCTATGGTATTCATAGGACAGCTCGGAAACAGCTAGACCCATAACCATTTCTGCCTTTCTCACGTTTGATGTTTGCAGGCTGTAGCTATGCGTTGGATGATTATAGAAGTTAGACGTTTTTAGGAAATATGTTGATTAGGTCCACTAAAAGGTAGTTTATACAGTAAGTCTTCTCTTTCCTTAAGAATGAGGTGACTAGCAACTGATATCAGTTATATATATATATATATATATATATATATATATATATATATATAATGTTTGCTAAGAAAATAATATAGCCAGTTATTCTTCTTTTACACAATTTACAACTTCATAAACTTTTATAAGAGCTGAAGGGGTGAAGTCAACGTTCTGTTCAAGCCCCAAGTGGTTATTGAGCAACTGAAGGCTTCTTAAACTGCTTATCTTTCCAGTTCACATTTCTGAGAATAGACTGTAGACCTATCAGTCTCCCTTAAAATTTTGTTACCCATTAAATTTCTTACGCTGATTACTCAATGAGTCTCAATATCTATTTTTAGTTATTCTGACTTTTTCTACTTCTTTGAATTCACTGTTTAACACTGGGTTCAGAAGGATGCTGCATAGTTGTGTTAAAATATTAAATGGAATTAGCTAAAGCAGACAAAAGTTAAAAGTGTTTAAGCTATGACATGAGATTAATCAATGATTCATTTACAGTTGATATCAAATATATGAAGGCATTTCAGGTCGTCTAGCTAGAACTTCTTATAACCTTGGTTAGTGCCTGATAGCCCAATATAAAATAGTTCAAAATCTACTATAGTCAAACAGACCCATAAAATCCTCATTTCTCAAATCATGTATTTCATATTAGCAATTATTTTTGTATTTCCTCCGCTTCTAAATTCCGTTTAACATGCTCTTTTATGCCTGTAATAAAAAAAGTCACCTAAGAGTATCTTCTGGTTTAGACATTGAGGTTCTAAGAGTTTAACTGACTCAGCCACTGTAATTATTTGTCGTCATTCATATTGTTGTTATGATTAATTCCTTTCGAAATGAATTGATACACACATACCCAATCGCTTTCATCAACAATATATCTTGGCGCTGTGGTCACAATGTGAATGACACGAATTACAAACTCCAAAAAAGCATCACTTCCCGTAAAACATTAAGTAAGTATTAGATATTCACAACTTTCTACGAATCAAATCATACTATACAACACCAAACAATACTTTTAGTATAATGGAACATAGTTACGTAAAAAATACTGCGAGTCCAACTGTCCAATCAATTTAATGTACCTTTTCATATTGTTTGGCTAGTAGGTAATATTTTCCTGCTAGGTACCAATTTTTCTCATTTTCAAAATAACACGCAATACTTTGATACTCACTGATTGAGGCATCAGAACCTACAAAATGAAGATGAATGAGAATAACATCATTTTTTGTGTAACTGAAACCATAGAAATATATAAGCGAAAGTTGGGGTTTTCTTATTCAAAAAATATATTCCCAACTTCTTTACCTACCTTGATCTAGTAAAGGGCAATCTCATAATTATTCATTATGTGGATATATTGTAAGAACCTACTTCAAATCTTGTCCTATCTTTTTCCTTTTACTCCTTTTTTGAAGTATATTCAGTGGATTTTTTTCATATCATGCCATTTCCTCATCCACATTTTGACTGTCTCCATTATCAATCACTTCCTAACTTATTTATAAAGCTTATTTCTTCTTGGTACTCTATTTGTGAGTGGTTTTTATTCGATTGATTCTGATTCATTTTATAAAATCTTCGTTCACCAATCATCATTCGTTTATTTATCTGTTAATGATACACAAGTACACTTCAGTTCGTGTAGGAATTCATATTTACAGATTCACCTGGTTGAGACTTTAACGAAAATAGGTAATTACCCAGAGAAACTGTCCTGTCAGTGTTGAAATTAGCATATTCCAAAGTCCGAAAAGGATAAAATCGTTAATGAGGCATTTGCGATGTTTATCATACATACTGACTTGCTAGTCACTTTGATGTAGAGTGTTGACTTAAAATCAAACGTTTGATAGTTTCTGAAACCGTACACGAAGTCGTCGACAGTTTATCTGTGATTTTTTAGTTGTTATTATCAGTTAATATGGTTTGAAGTTCGTGTTGATACTAGAATAAGGTTTGTGTTTTTATACTATCAAACACTAACATCACAGCATGCTGGTTTTTCTACCTATCTTTCCATGTACACTTAACGATTTCTTTCTCAGCAATTAGGAATATTCAGTGGAAGCAAGCTGATTCGGTGTTCTGAGAACACTTCGTTTATCAGTAGGTTGTTGAACATACCGTTGTTGTTAAACATAACGACAAAACTTTCTAACTCTGAGAGACTGTTATTTTTTGATACCAAAGTGATAATTAGTTCAGTAAAGCAAACAGTAAGAAGCTTACCAATCACCTCTGCATACAACTTCATCTTTTTATGCTTTCTAGCAATATCGAATGCAGCATCAAGACATTTAGACATGACAAGAAATTGAATCGCTTTTCCTTGATCACCAACTTGAATAAAGTATTGTGCAATCATTTTAGCACTCTCTATACTATGCGTTTTATGTAATATACGGATGGCTTCTTCAGGATTATTTAATTTCTCAAGTTGTAATCTAACAAAAATAGATAATAAATTTTTGTGAATTTATTAACATGATATTTGCATTAAAGTTAGGGGTTCAAATATGAGTAGCTTTCAATGGTTCATTTTAAAGTTTTCAAATTAATTTCTACGTATACATTACCAAATTATGTAGAGCTTTTCAGTGGTACCGAGAAAAGAGAATTTATAGATACTTAGGTAATCTCATTTTTTCGGTTAATTAATAAGTTTGATTTCCCACATTTTCCTATGGTGGCTAAAGAGACGTACACAATTTTGTCCATGTTAAAATATTATAATACCTCATGCTTTAATTGTCATAGTCTACTTGAGTATCGACCAGCAGTTATACGCTACAAGATACTTTTGACTATACAAGCATAAACGACATTAAACGGATCTGTTAGAAAATTGAAAAAAGACAAAGAAATGTTTAGAAGTTTTGGATTCAGGTTAATCAGAAACCAATAGACACATGAACTAGAGACAAGAACTATTAAATGGCTCGAGAAAAAGCCACAAAGTTGGGGGTGTGGATCATTGGATTTACCATATGCGTATGTAGATACTGACAATGTAAAGATAGAGTCAACCAGTCACATCTCAAGTCAAGAAGACTACAACTAAAATGCAAATTCATTTCTTCATTTTAAAGTTAAATAATGAATAATTAAATTTTCGAGACGGTCCCATTAAATAATTTAAAATTCATTTAAGAAAATTTTCCTTCCGACGAATCATTTTTTAAAAGCTGTACATCATAATCATAGTTAAAACAAAATATGTATCCATAGGTAACTAATGGGTGGATATAAAGCCATCAAAAACGGTCAATAAAGTTACAAGGTGATAACAGCTGAATTGTCAACTCAGAGTCATCAAACTTGCCTACAGGATTATAATAAATGAGGAATGAAATGAGTGAATTGCCTTAGAGAGATTTCGACCATGTCAAAATTAGAGATTCAGTGTATCTCTCTTGAGCACAAAGATCAGGGTTGTATTGGTGTATTGCCAAATCCTATGGGTATTCGCACTTCAATACAGCAAGGACTTTGACAATTGAGCAATACAACCCTGATCTTTGTGCTCAAGAGAGATACACTGAATCTCTAATTTTGACATGGTCGAAATCTCTCTAAGGCAATTCACTCATTTCATTCCTCATTTATTATAATCCTGTAAGCAAGTTTGATGACTCTGAGTTGACAATTCAGCTGTTATCACCTTGTAACTTTATTGACCGTTTTGATGACTTTATATTCATCCATTAGTTATCTATGGATACATATTTTGTTTTAACCATGATTATGATGTACAGCTTTTAAAAAATGATTCGTCGGAAGGAAAATTTTCTTCGCTTCATCGTCTCTTATTGAATAATTTAAGTTCAGAACATCAGATAAAAAAGTTTTTAACAATCAAGGGAAAACTAAAATGTATCATGTAGGACAAACTGTGATTTTTCATTTTCAGCCATGATGAAAATCACACTAAGCATAATTTAGTGGAGTAACAAAATTTAAAAAAAACGAAGAAGCTTTCATTTTACTCAATAACTGCAAAAAAACACTGATTAAACTAACCTTACAACAGAATCTAAATCATTAGCCGTTTCATAGGCTGTTATAGCCTCTTTGTAAGCTCCATCAGCTTCGCGCGCCTTTGCATATTGCAGATGTAACCATGGTGCGTTCGTAACATGGTTAAGTAAGTCACCAGCTTTTTTGTAGTTTTTACATTTGAGATTTACAATTACTGCTGATTCATAACATCCGGCTACTTCATAAAGATTGGCTGACTCTTGCCACTGCTACATAAGGAGAAAGTACATGATATATATATCGTTTTAAATGGTAGCAACTCACAATGCACAGTATGCATTCTGGTTACTTGCTACAAGTTTAAACGTAATAATTCCACTTTAGTTTGAATCATACAAAGCCTCGAAACTCATTTTATTGTAGTTTACTTAATAGCTAGTACTGGTATCCCAGACCTGCATTTTATCCTTTTTGAGACTCGTTAGCTGGATGTACTTGCATTACAGCGAGTGATGGTGTTCCCACTGAAACTCGAACCCAGTGTTAATTGCTTCAAATACCACAGTGTTATTCACTAGGCCACTGGGGCATGACAGCTGCTATACATACAACAGGTATCAGTTGTTCTTTATCTTTACGTTGATGCTTATAACCTCCTGTTGCTATATTGGGTAGAATTGATCGAGCTTTGTTAGTAGATGGCTTAGTGGACAACGCCCTGGCGTTTGAATCGATATGTAATAGATTCTACACTCAATGGGAACAACATCACTCATTGGGATTGTAGGTATATTCAACTGAAGAATCCCCAATGGGACAAAACGAATGTCATGGATTCCACTGCCTACAATATAATGTAGATCTGAACAGTAAAGAGCCATCTGCATAGGAGCCTATCTGCCAGCACAGGTCGCGTATTTGATTCAGTATAGTAACGCGAAATTAAAAGTAATAAAGAATATAAAGCCTATTTAATTTACCTGACATTTTTAACTATCCGAAATGCCAGCGGTTACAATTAGATATATTCTTGATTAAATACAGAGCATATATTTGATTGCTTGTAATCATTTATGTTACAACCATAATAACCGAACTTACGGAACATACACTAATAATGAGAATTCAATAAATTAGGTTACGGATAATTTCTGCATTTGCAGCTACAAGCAAGATTGACAGATGACTTTAGGTTACAGTTGACGTTTTCATGTTTCTCAATGTTGATACACTTACCTACCTTGTGAGTCGAAGTGATAGGAGTTGGAGAATGAAAACCTAAACAATATTTACTTATTGAATGGTTTAACACAATCTAATTTCACCTTCACAAAGGTAATTGTAATCTGACTATCTAAGTAACTGTCTTTATAAATAGAATGATAGTCTAAAATTATTACGTTTTCCTTGTTTTCCACTCTATTGAGAATGAGAGTATGTTGTATGTTCAAGTAGGATACGTCTGTACATTGCAAGTGGAGTCTTCAGCGATAAATTTCACGCCCAGTTGAAAAAATCAGTCTCAATATATTGTAACAGTCATTCCATAGGATACAAACATCCTACAGTTACTGGAACACTAAACTCTTGAAGAATTTACTGAGCAGCCATATACACTGAAATGAGAATATTCATCCACGTTCACCATATATTGCTGCTATAGGTGAATTATATTCTAAACAGCAATACGATTAGTTCAAAACGTTGCCATCTTTTCCCCATGAGGTTATTTTTAAGATTAGATTTACGAAGATACGTACCAGTGTTTACTATAACTGTTGCATAAAATGGTAGTTTGACTCACCTTATGTTGTTCCAGAATATCAGCGCATTCCCTTTGCAAACTGGAGTTACCACTCTTAACTGATAATTCAATGCCCCTAGTATAATTTTAAACAGTTAGGTGTAAGAAAATTAATGTTAATTAACAAGGAGTGGAACTATAATCACTGCTACTACTAAACTATAACCAGACTATCAAATTTAATGGGATAACCTCAGTTAATTCAGAAATGAGACATTATATTATAATGATAATGTAGCACACTATCTCGAAGTTCGAAGTGCTACACACATTTACCGATGTTTAGGAATGAAATAAATCTTGGATGTAACCTTTCGAAACATAAACTTTAGTTTGAGGATACATCATTGATATCGATTCTCTTTTCTATGAAACATGAGTAGGGATCGTATTGAACTAGTTTATAATAATTTAGTAATTGTAAGAAAATAACCTCGTCTACATGAAATCACAACTTAGTTGAGTTCACACGATTTTTTAAGTCGTGTACAACGTTTGTTTCAGGATGCTGAAGTTCCAATTGGGTTGTTCTCTAAGCTAAGACTTTAAACGGCAAACACTGAAATTTCATACTAAACATCATCATCAGTGCATCAAAACTTCATAGTTGCAATAAATGACATTACCGATTGTTGGTCATCAAAGAGGAAGCTTATCTGAGTATAAAGTTTACATATCACTAAAAAAAAATAAGAAACGAATCAGTTAGTCTTTTTTGTCGTTGGTTAAGTACTGATTTCTTTTATTTATCTAGGATGGTGATTCAAAGTGGAATGAAAGTCGAGGTCGTGGAAAGACAGGAAACCAGTGGCTATTCAACAATTCAATAAACCATGTATCCTATGTTCTTTCTCTCTATTTCAGCTTAAGTTGTATTTGTAGAAGGCCTAACTTGGCAGCTAGTGTGATTACGATTAGAGGATGATTACGCATCAGGCAGTAGAATGATGGTCGAAAGCAACACTAGTTGATTAAATTCAGGAGTTGATAGTTAAAATATATACTACCCAGCCGGTAATCCGAAGACAACTGCCTCAAATTATGCCATGCAAGAGGTTTAGTTTACATCAAGGCAGAGTAATATGATATGTTATAAGACAAACTTTATAAAATTCTTACTGTCTAGATTGAGTGACACTCTTACAATGAATTTAAGCTCTATATTACTTGCTTCCGACTTCAGGTAGCATTCAATTTAGATAACGAAGTATGAGCAGCAGTCTCTACTGTACATTATGCATCTTCAGCCTATACCAAGCAAATATTACAACACTAATGAAAACATACTGTTATCAGGAGGGAAAGCTAAAGACTATTGGCCCAGTGGTCTAGTGGATATTCATTTAGCATTTCAACTGATGGTTACTGGGTTCAAGTCTCAGTGAGGACAAAACCACTCACTGAGATGCAGGTACATCCTGCTGACGAGTTACAAACAGGACAAAATCTGCATCCTGGATTCCACTGCTAGTCACCAGGATGGACATCAAATCGTTAAACTATGCGGTACATAAGGACAGCATATGCATGCAATGATAATAATAACAGGTAATCTTGAGCATAAATAGACACCTGACTAAGCAGTCAAAAGGTATTACCTTTTAAAGTCACCAAGGCGGATAGTATTTCTAGCAATACCAGCGTTACATAAACTGACGTGTTTTGACCATTCGTCTTCACCTTCACCATGGTCTACAATAGACAATAAAAGTGTATTTTTTTCTTTAAAAAAATAAGTACCTTTCGACTGGAAGTCTCTCTGCTCAGAATTTCGCAATGACACATATTCATCGCTGATATCGAACGATGGATTTAGCGCACGTTCATAATGCATTAAGGCACTGACGTAGTCTCCGGTACATTCCATTTCAGCAGCATATTCACGATAGATAAATGGGATTTCTTGAGGGGCTAATTTGCGCGCTAACTGAAGTGCATCTTCCCAATGTAAAAGATCTCGTCTCATCTAAAGTGTAAGAGAAATTATTTAACAAGAAACATTGACTGTCTGAGTTGAATAAATTGAAAATCAGCAAAGGTGAGGTTCGCACCAGACCAAATGGTCAGGTTGCTGACGAAATCTCAACTCAGATATAAAAGGATCATTTGCCACTTGCCAAATTTCGTCAGCTCTGTCGCCGACCGGCGAGACATCCGACTATCTATCTCAGGACGAGTATACTGTGCTGCAGTTCGTTCTGTTCTGTTATACAGCTATGAGGCATAGACGTTAAAAGAAAAAAACATGAAGCGTTTATAGGGTTCCGGTTACAGATGTCTTCTTGACATTGTTTATGTTCGGCAGAATCGATATGTGACCAATGGTGAGTTCATAAGAAGAGTACTAGGTAAGGCATACGAGTCGATTGATGAGGTTGTGAATCTTAGTTGACTGAGATAGCTTCAATGTGTACTGCACACCGAGCAATCACCTACCAAGATGCGCCATGCTAGAGGAAGTTGTATTATGTTGGAAGGCGGTTCAGCGTGCTCAGTACAGGACGCGATACTAGTTATGAAGTCTCTTAATCTTGATCTGAGTCTTGTGAGATGTAAGCTACCTAAATAGAGTTTATGAGACGAAAAGAATCAGTGTTTGAGGAGTGACATGGCTGAAAATCGGCCACAATGGTGTAGATGTATTAGCTCTTTAACATATCCAGAAACATGAATATTTGCTGTCACATTTATTTCCAGCTTGTTTATTCTCTCATACTACTTTATCTACTTTAATATCACTCTTTTTCAATTCACCTGTTCTTTTTGTACTACTGTGAAATGTGGCGACGGGCAGATTTACTTATCTGCGACACTCTACGTTAGCCTGTCAGTTAGCTCATTTCCAAACTATACGGTTACATATTTCAGGTTAGTTACTATGTCAGCAAAAAAGTGACAGTACAACTGGGCAGAAACATTATAAGGCTGATAAACGATGCTTTGCTATCTATTTTGGTTTAAAGTATACTAAGTGTAGCATTATTATTATTATTTTACCCCTGGGTTCCTAGTGGAACATAAAGCTTCAGTAGTATGCCTGCATTGCACTCTCTTCTCTGCAGTCTTTTCAACCCGGCGCCACGACTGCCCACAAGCTTTCATTTCTTCCTCACATGATCTCCTTCATGTCACTGTTGGCTCAGACACCCAACTTGTCATTTCCCCTTTGGATTCCACTCGAGGGTCTGGTGCGTTATGTCACCAGTCGGCCTTCTCAGTGTATGTCCAGTCGGGTCTATTTCCACTTTCTTCTGAATATTTGTTGGGTGATAGGTTATTGGTTGGTTCGTTGTCAGCCAGCCAGAGTTCCTTGTTGCTTATACTTATTATTCTGGCCATCCAATCTTCAGTATTGAGTGAGCGTAGACGGCAGCTGTTGATGAATGTCTGTAGTTTGTTGGAAATCCCTTTCGCAACGCGCCAAGTTTCTGAACCATATAGCAGCACCGACTTGACTGACGTTAGTGGTGAAAATCCGGATTTGTTCCACATGCCGAGTGCAGTAGACCTCCACACTGATTTCAGATTAACGAAGGGCTGTCTTGCATTTCCGGTCCTGGTTTTGATGTCGTCACCTGCGCTGACGCCTGTAGTTCAAACGATGCTGCCTAGGTAGGTGAAAAAGGCTACTTCATTTAGGTTCCTCCTGTTCATGATGATTGGTGCATCTTATTGTTGATGCTGTTATTGGTTGGGTATCTGCATCACCACCGTCTTCTCCACATTCACTTAAAGTCCTGTCTGCCTTCGATGACACTTCTATCAACTTCTTGGCTTTCGCCTGTAGATCTTCAAGTTTGTGACACATTACAGATAAATCATTTGCGAAATCCAAATATTCTGGTCTCTTTTTATCCTTCCAGCGTATGCCCATCTTCTCGCTTGTCACGGTTTAACACATGATCCAGTCAAGTCGACCACAATCAGGAAGATCATCGGTGATAGTGGGTGGCAACCTTCCCTTACTCCTTCCTGTCTTCACTTCAAATACACCTCTGAGCTTCCCATTGTGAACCACTTCGCATGTGGCCTTTTCATACAGTTTTGAATGAGGTTGATAAATATTTGTGACAATAAAACCGTAGTGTTCAAGCAGCTGACTGAAAAATTACTTCTCGGTCGACGCTGTCGAAGCAAGGCCTTTTCAAAGTCGATAAAATTGAGGTGGAGTTGAGTTGACTACCATTCTATACTCTATTCTATGATGATGCGTAGCTAAGCATTGCAATTTGACCCTCATTTGATTTATTCTTCTTGAAGCCAGCCAACTAGCCAGCCAGCCAGACAGATAGCCTGTTTTGGTCGTTATTTGGAATCCATCGCATCGTTTAGTCTCTCCAAGATGATCGCTTGGGGTGGACAGAAGCCTGATTCTGTGCCAGTTCTTACAAAGACTAACGTCAGCCACACTTCTTTGGGAGTTTGACAGGGTAGCCCTCCTTCCAGTCGATCGCCATGGACATTTCCTTCCTTCCTTCAAAACCTTCTGTAGTAGGGGTGTGAGCATGCCCACTGCTGATGTCCCTGCAGCTGCTTCCAGTGTCTCTCGCGGAATTCAATCTGGTCCTGCTGCTTTCCCACATTTCAGCAGTTTCGTCGAATTCAGGACTTCTGATCTTGTCATGGGTCTGTGTTCACTGGTAATTGTGCCGTTGCTGGTGGTATTTTCTGGACGACTTGCAGGTGGTGGTGGTGGTGGTGGTCGATTCAAGAGTTTTCTCAAGTGGTCACCCCATCGTCTCTTTTGTTTCTCCTCCCTGCTAACTAGCTCCCCCTCAATATCTTTCACTGGTTTCGTCTGCGTTGATCTCTTCCCGGATAGTAACCTGGTGATTTCAAACAATGTTGTCAGGTCTCTACTACCAACAACCTGTTCCGCTTCACTTGCCAGTGTGTCGTACAAGTGTATTTTGTCTTTCCACACACTCATCTTCACTGCTTTGTCCAGTGTAGTGTTTCATATGTTGTGTTCAGCTCCTCTTCTCGTTATTCATACTTGCACTGCTTCATCTTCTGATTCACTATCTTCCTCTTCATGCTCTATCAGCTCCCATGTGTCCGTCAAGATCATTTCTTTGTCTTCCTTCTTCTTCCTTCCTAATACGCTTACGCAGGCTTCTTTCCATATCTCTTTCAAAGAGTTCCAGTGTTCTACCACACAGGTTTCCTCAGAGTTGCCGCTTAATGTCTCCCATTTTGTAGTTTCGTCCTTCAGTTCAGTTTCTGTTCTGGGTGTTCAACCTGAGCCCGATAGCGAGTGGTGTGAACCACCTACATCTGCTCCTCTTCTTCATCGCATCTTGTGTCTAGTAGGCTGCATCTCCCTCTTCGTCAAACTGAGATGAAGTCCAACTGATTTCTAGTGTAGTATGTCCAACTGGTGAAATCAAATCCATGTCACTATGTGAACATCCTTGCATTTGTACACACTCACTCCAATCATCAAGTCGTTGAATGCACAGAATTCTCCAAACAGTTCTCCGTTCTCCTTCATTTCACCGAGTGACTCTCCACCCATGATCAGTTCTATTCCTGTGTCGTCCACTACCAGTTGGGCATTCATGTCACCCCAACCATCAGAATTTTGATGTCACCATCACCAACTGAAGTCGTGTCCAGTGTTGATTGCAGTTGTCTGTAGAATTCCTCATTCTTCTCTTCATATGCATTATTTGTAGGTGCGTAGTGCAGCATTGTATGATTATGACTTTACTTCCTTCCTTTCGAGTTGAATCCATCTGGCTGTCATGATCCTGATGCTGGAGGAGGTTGGTTCCCATTGCGTGAAAGAGAGTCTTCTATGCTCTCCAAGGGGACATCATGATAGCCACTCCGAAACTCAGTGTGCTCGTGGTTGTCGTCTGGGTGACAATATTGGAGTAGATTATTGACTCTGCAGTTGACAGTTTGGAGAGTTCACTTCCATTCTATCTGCTGATTCCTCGCAGATTGCAAGCACTCCCACGCCATACTTCCTCATTTCTTTTGTAATCCGGGCAGCTTTGCTAGCTTCAAACATTGTTCGGACGTTATTAATCTATATCCATCAATTTCCTGTCTACTCATATCGTTATCTCAAAATTTTGGTTACTTCTCACTATTGTGTTTCTAACTGCAATAAATTTATATCGATATATAATGAGCATGTATCGTTGAACTCTTGATTAATAATCTTAGGCTTTACCTTTAAGAGCCACTCGGTTTCTCAGAAGTAGAAAATTGACAAAACCACGAAAGACTCATTATTAAGTCAAGGCATACACAAAAAGTAGTAGTTTATAAATACTTTTAACGGCCTTGATTCTGTCTACATTTTTGTTGGAAGACATTTGGTTAACCTGGATCTCATAGTTTAATTTTTCACGAGTCTGGAACTGACTTTGCATCATTTGAATTGCATGTGTTAAGTGTAAAATTCATAAACACAGCTTCAGTTACCAGTCAATTCCATTTTTATCAAAAAATACGTAACCGTTTGCTAATATTGAACATTTCTTTATTCGAGATGATGAAATGAAACTGTGAAATTGTTTAGAAAGACAATGAAGTGAGTTTGAAACCTAAGACTTGCAAAAATCAAATGTAAAAGTACTATGACTGTTAGAAACTATTTTATTAATAATTAAAGTAATTAGTCCATATCGACACATCAATCGCTTATCAGAAAGCCTTGATACTGACTACAATCATACTTTGATGCTGTCTTCACTAGCGGCTAGTGGGATGAGAGATTTTTCTTATTTGATACTCTATAGAAGTTAATCCCGTCCAAAATAGTAAGATTATTTCCTCTTGAAAAGAAAACGTATGAAGTAATTTATCTTATGAACATTATAACATAATTTCGAATTCATGAAACATATTAACTAGGAGAGCCTCATCATAAAGATGTATATTATGCTTATTTAGGGTTTTAGGAAGGATAAAAACCATCTTAAACGCAGAGATGGAGAAGCAGACGTAGTGCTTGTTAAAGAAATGCATCAGATCAGTTTGTCAAGCTTCCTCTTAGCATGCAAAGGAGAAGTGGTCAGAAAAGAAATGATCCTAAATTGAAAAGGAAGCGTTGTGAAGGAAAGGGGATTGATAAATGTTTAGTAAAAATATTCAAAATTTCAAAACCAACACAGATTGCATATATCTGCTTCAATGTGTTCGATAGTGATCTAAATGACTATGAACTCCTGAATGTCGATTTTTATTGTTTCGACGTTCCTAGCTAGATAACTTGCAGAACTGTACATGAATCAGACCGATAAACAGAGACTATAGATGGGAAATATGCTTTGATCTGGCTTCAGTTAGACTTCATCAAACCAACTCCTACTTCAGGTGGAAGTGTGTTAAGGTAGGCAACTGTTCAGGATGTGCAGCAGATGTCCAAGTAAGCTGAACCAGTAGTGGTTCTCAACCACATAAACTGATCTTTCGTTTCTCAGTGTTCCTCACCTAATCTCTACATTACCCTCACGGTCTTTCCGCCATAAGCGACACTACAAGGAAAAGAGTGATCAAAAACGTTTAAAAATCACATTTAGTAGCCATACAAGAGGATAGAGCGAAGTACCATGCAATGTATCCATTGAGTAATGTGAAGTGGGATTTCTTATCAACTACATAAGTGACGTATATTGGCAAGCAACGAAACAGCTTTTTAATTCTGAGTTGAGATTTTGTCAGAAAACAACCCATTCGGGCCAGTGCAACTCTCAAAATATGTGAATTAGCTAAAGTGTTCCATAACACCTAATATCCTCAGATAAAGAGTCAGTGAACAACGATCCCGAAACTCTGCTTTACTTTTGACAGGTAGAAAATGTCTCATAACGGTCAAGGTTCTGTAACTTAGATTTAAAAATGACTTGTCAACAATAAGTAATAAACTATGAGACGTACCAACCCCATACAACATTGTGCATTACACGATAAGCCACAACTGAAATGTTAAGACTTATGATAATACTCATCAACTAGAACGAGTGAGTTTGAAGACGTAAGCCAATAGTTTGTAATGAAGTATTCGAACCACTGAGGGACAAGTTTACTTCACTGAAGAGTGGACTTAGAACATTAGGATATGCCTGTCAAACTAGAATGTTGATTGTTATGATTACGTGGTAACAGACTTGAGTGCAAGATGAATAATTTTGATTACAAATAAACGTTTTTGAGTGGAAACATAGCTGAAAGTAAACGTACAGCTCAATAAATCATTTCTAACTGTCGAGAAATGTTATAACCAGTAGTAAAAAACTGTTAACCAGTTAGACTAATAGTTACATATCTACATCCCGGTTTTGTGGCTCTCTGATTAATCCCACTCTAAGCCACAAATATTCGCCTTACGTAGATATAAACTAGTTTGCAAGTGGTATATAATCACTAATACATATGCATAATGGAAATCTGATGGTTGAACCTACTTCTAAGGCAGCAATAGGTTCAGTTGAGGCTAAAAATAGTTCTTGTGCATCATCGAATTCTTTTAAAATCATTGCAATATAACCTGCAAGTAGAAATCGATCTTCAATCTTTTGAATTCTTTGCACAGCTAAAACAAGACCAGGATCTTTCGACGATCGAAAACATAGAATGGCTAAAATAAAAAAAAAGAGATGATATCAGTTAGCTACTATCATAAAATATGATCCTTCAATATAGGACTATAGCATCTAAATAATTATTAATCTTTTGTGTTTATTTTGAATATATTTTTAATGAATGTTTACATTCAATGTTATTTAGTTTTGGTAATATTTTGAGCAAAATTACTGTTGGAATTATCTGTTCATACAATTCAAAGAGCCACACTAATTCCAAGTGGTCTAAGTAATCTTGTCGTGATTTCTGATATATCCTTTATGCATGGTAGGATGATGCGTTTGTTCATTTCTGTCGGTGATTTTGTAGTTGATGATGTACGAGATAGGCATCTTCTGATAAAGTTTCGCGGGTAGCTCTTTTTCTGTAGGATAGTCATCAAGTAACTTTCCTCGTTTCCCCCGTGAAGTTGTTGTACTTTAGTGTTTTCTCGGTCTTTTGAATAAAGTCTGTAGGCAACTAATTTTGTGCGTTGTTGGATTGTTGCTCCTTCAGTTGAGAATTGGATCAGTATGGGTTGGCTTCCTGTAGACTTGGGTTTCCAGCTTTCCGGTATTTGTCCTGCTTACTAAAATATCTCCACTGTGTCATTGAAAACCATGTTGATCAAACTGTGGGTGTTTTCTATATCATCTTTTTATTGATGACAAAAGTAACGTCTACATGGTGAATTCACATTTTCGGTTTCATCACAGGTGTAGAATGATGGTTTCCACTCTCTGCATCACTGCTTCTGCGATTAGTCCGCATATCGGTGACACCATTGAAGTTCCTTTCATCCGTTTGTATAACTTGTCATTGAATTGGAAGTATATCAGGCACAGGTTAAGAAGTTTCACCAGACTGGAACATTTAAGTGTCGTGCATTCCGACAAGCTTGTGTCTTCAGTGAGCATCAGGGACACTTAAAACTTCAGAACAAAATAAAGTCACTCAACAAGAGATACGACAAACAACCGTACCACTGAATAAGCAGAAGAGATATCACGCTCCAACGAACACTTAAGAATGGAGAACATTAAAGAGACTGAAAAGTAGGAAAGATATCGTTATACTTCCATCAGACAAAGGAATCACTACGGTAGTCATGGAGAAAGAAGACCACATCAAGAAGGTAGAGGATTTACCCAAAGACGAAAATGTATATCAACTGCTTGAAACAGATCCTATCCAAAAGTTAGACAAGCAGATCAATAAAACCTTGAACAAACTCTTCAAAGCATAAGTAATAACAGAGCAAGACAAAGGGCGAATGAAACCGAATGGACCTAACCTTCCTCGGTCCTACGGCAGACCTAAACTACACAAACAAGACATCCTTCTACGATTAATAGTCTCACTTCCGGGAACTCCAACATCCAGCATATCACAGAGAACTTTCGAGAAAACTGAAATACAATAATTTTGTTGGAATTGTCGCCAAAATAAAGCGTTATCATTATGTGGAAATTACCCATTAATACATCTAAGGTTTAGATTTTTCTGAAAACCTAATTTTCAGTTGTAAACTACGCTTAATACATAATGATCTCGTCAACTAACCGGACGCACGTTTCATCCTACTTGGGACTCGCCAGTTGGATGCACCTGCACCCCAGTGAGTGATTTTGTTCCCGCTGTGGATAGAACTCAAGAACCATCGCTTCAAAGGCTAGAGTGTTATTCGCTAAACCTAGCTCCAAGTAGGACGACATTTTTGAAAATTTCAAATTCATTTTAGATTTAACCTTTACTTGATTGCGATCACTTTCTTAAAACAGATTAAATGTGACAGGTGATGATGATTTTCTAAGCCAATCTAAACACAAATAGCTCATCTTGGCTCAACTAATCTAATTGCGTCAAGTAAGTGTCCTAGTGCAATGAGAAAGTATCTTGGTCACACAGACACACTGACTTTTAAACAGAGGAATCAGCCAGTCATTTTTCATTTCTACTTTTTTTCCACTCTAAAACTAAGGGTAGAGAAGTGTGCCGGGTTATAAACGTCGACTCTTAATGCCTATGTTCTCTTAGTATGCATCTTTCTCAAGCTATCTAGTAGACTACTAATTGTTCTGTCCAGAATGATGTAATCCATCCCTAGTCTTTGATTTTTCACTATCAATTCGTTACCCCCTCCCACCCTAATCTTAGCTCTGTTTGACATGAGTAAAGGATTCACTCAGTGTTGCCATGCCTCAGTCAATGTCTTGGTCTGTATTGTGTGTGCATGTATTCCTTTATTGCACAGCAGTATATGATATCATATATGTAGAGTGAAAAGCTGAAGATTTCTACTGAAATTTATGAATTCAATAAATCATAATTAAATTAGGTCTGTTGCTTGTTTTATACTATTAAAACTAAATAATAACATTGTATGCAAATATTCATTAAATATATTATTATTTGTCCCTTGGGTTCCTAGTGGAACATGTGACTTCAGTAGCACGTCTCCATTACACTCTGTTCTCTGAAATCTTTTGAACCTGGCACCCCCACTACACACAAGCTCTCATTTCCTCCTCACACCATCTCCTCCATATCACCCTTAGATGAGACGCCCAACTCGTCGCTTCCCATCGGGGTTCCACTCGACTGCCTGGCATGGCGCGTGATGACTCCAAACGGTCTTCTCAGTGTATGCACAATCCAATCCATCTCAATTTCCTTCTGCATATCACTGGAGCGATAGGTTGTTGGTTGGTTCGTTGCCAGCCAGCCAGTCAGAGTTCCTTGTTGCTTATTCTTATTATTATGGCCATCCGATCTTCAGTAACGAGCCAGCCTAGGCAGTTGTTGATGAATATGTGTAGTTTGTTGGAAATCTCTTTCGTAACGCACCAAGTCTCTGAGCCATGCAGAAGCACTGAGTTGACCGACTTATTGTTTAAAATCCGGATCTTGTTCCACATGCTGAGTGTGGAAGATCTCCACACTGGTTTCAGGCTAATGAACATCTGTCTTGCTTTTCCGATTCTGACTGACTTTGACATCCTCGTCTGTGCCGTTGCCTGTAGTTGAAACAGTGCTTCCTAGATAGGTGAAGGAGGCTACTTTCTTTAAGTTCCTCCCGTTCATGGTGATTGGAGCTTTCTGTTGTTGGTTGGGTATCTTAGTCACCTCTGTCTTCTCTACTTCCTGTCTTCCTTCGCTGTGTTGCCTCTTCTGCCAACTTGTTAGTTTTCGCCTGTAGATCTTCAAGTTTGTGTGACATCAGGCACAAGTTATCACAGGTGAAATCCAGATCTTCTAGGTTCTTTTCCGCAGTCCAGCTTATCTCCCTCTTCTCGCTCCCCTTTGTTTGCTGCATGATCCAGTTGACCACAATCAGGAATATCATGGGTGATAGTAGGCAACCTCGTTTCTCACTTGTCTTCACTTCAAAGCATCACCGAGCTTCCCATTGTGAATTTTTTGGCATGTGGTGTCTTCATATAGTTGTTGAATGAGAATGATAAAGGTGTGTGGTATTCCGTAGTGTTGAAGCAGTTTCCAAATTACCTCCCAGTAGACGCTGTCAAAAACCTTTTCAAAGTCAATGAAGTTGAGATAGAGGGTTGACTTACATTCTATACTCTGTTCTATGATGATGCGTAGCGTAACGTTGCAGTTTGGTCCACACATGACTTATTCTTCTTCAAGCCAACCAGCCAGCCTATTACGGTTGTAGTTTTGAATCGAGCGCATGCCTTAGTCTCTCCAGGATGATGCGGCTTAATATTTTGCTTGCTCTGGGTGGACAGGAGAGTGATTCCGCGCCAGTTTTCCCAAACACTGAGGTCTCCCTTCTTCGGCAGTTTGACAAGGTAGCCCTTCTTCCAATCAATCGGCAGGTATCTTCCCTTCCTTCCACACCTTCTGCAACAGTGGTAAAAGTGAGCATGCCCACTGTTGTCTCTGCGTCTATTCTCAGTGCTTCTGGCGAGATTCCATCTGGCCGTGCTGCTTTCCCACATTTCAGTAGCTTTATGGTGCTCAGGACTTCGACTTTTGTTGGAGGATTGGTGTTAACTTATAGTTAAGCGGCTGTAGGTGGTATTTCTGGACGAAGTGACAGTGTTTGTGGTGGTCGATTCAAGAGCTTTTTGGAGTAGTCGGCCCATTGTTTCCTTTGTTTCTCTTCTTTCGTAATTGAATTCTCGCAATCATCTTTTATTGTTTCATCTATGTCGATCTCTTCCCGGATGGTAACCTGGTTATTTGATACAATGTTGTCAGGTCTGTGTGTCACCTACCGGCCTGCAGCCTGTTCTGCTTCACTTGCCAATGTCTCGTGGAAGTGTTTTTTTTTTACTTCCCGCGCACTCTTCTTCACTTCTTTGTCCAGTGTTGTACACACTTTACTCAGATCCTCTTGTGGTTGTGCACCCCTGCACTGGTTCGTCTTCTGTTTCACCATCCTCCTCTCCTCTATCAGCTTCCGTGTATCAATTGAGATCTATTCCCTATCTTCTTTGTTCTTCCTTTTTAGTATGGCTGCGCAGGTTTTTTTCCACATCTGTTTTACGAGTTCCAGTGTTCGTCCACACAGGTTTCTTCAGGGATGTTCCTCGATATCCCCCGTGTTGTCTTGATGACTGGCTGCCGTGAAGATTTTCTTACTGGTTTCGTCCTTCAGTTTCCGAGTGTTGTACTTGAACTGTGGTCTATCATCAGATTCCTTCAAGGCTTTTAACTTGATTTGGGAGGCAGGTTCCTTGCACTAGATAGTGAGTGGTCTGAACCACCTACATCTGCTCCTCTTCTTCATCTCATCTTGTGTCTAGTAGGCTGGGTCTACACTTTCTTGAGATTGAGTTTAAGTCGATCTGATTTCTAGTGTAGTGTGTCCAACTGGTGAAATCAAATCCATGTCACTATGTGAACATCCTTGCATTTGTACACACTCACTCCAATCATCAAATCGTTGAATGCAAAGAATTCTCCAAACAGTTCTCCGTTCTCCTTCATTTCACCGAGTGACTCTCCACCCATGATCAGTTCTATTCCTGTGTCGTCCACTACCAGTTGGGCATTCATGTCACCCCAACCATCAGAATTTTGATGTCACCATCACCAACTGAAGTCGTGTCCAGTGTTGATTGCAGTTGTCTGTAGAATTCCTCATTCTTCTCTTCATATGCATTATTTGTAGGTGCGTAGTGCAGCATTGTATGATTATGACTTTACTTCCTTCCTTTCGAGTTGAATCCATCTGGCTGTCATGATCCTGATGCTGGAGGAGGTTGGTTCCCATTGCGTGAAAGAGAGTCTTCTATGCTCTCCAAGGGGACATCATGATAGCCACTCCGAAACTCAGTGTGCTCGTGGTTGTCGTCTGGGTGACAATATTGGAGTAGATTATTGACTCTGCAGTTGACAGTTTGGAGAGTTCACTTCCATTCTATCTGCTGATTTCTCGCAGATTGCAAGCACTTCCACGCCATACTTCCTCATTTCTTTTGCAATCTGGGCTGCCTTGCTAGGTTCAAGCATAGTGCGGACATTCCATGTCCCCTCTTTACTTTCGCTTTCATCGGGAGAAGAGAAAACACCTCGGCCGTCTGGCTTCTCGAAGGCTTCCACCAAACGCCGTTATTTCGCCTCTCCGATTCCAGAGGAATAATTTAGTTTTTGTTTTTTATATTTTGTTTGTGCTTTGAAGTTTCTTTAGCGGTTAGATTTGTTTTACGGGGTAGGGTTGCTAGCCCCATGCTCAACCTTCCCTCTTTACCCCGGCTTAGGACAGATTTTTCACGGATATAATCTTTGTTATTGATTATTGAAACAATTCAAAGAGGGGCATATGAAGCTGAACCCAGAAACGCTAGATACCACTAGGAAAACCCACCTTCAAACCTGCTACTTATTCTTTCTACATCAATCCGCTCATAGTACAGTTATAATCACCACTCACTGTTGTCTGTGGATATTGACACCTATCTTGGGTTTGGTTAATATAATCAAGCTGTTATACCCCATCAGGAATGTGGAAAATTCGTCTGAAACCAAATGTTTATTGAAAATTTCACTACTTATCACTGAACTGTTTAGTGGTGAATAAAGTAATTTCTAGGTAGCTTTCACTCAGAACATGTATCATTTGGAGAAGTAGCTCGATAGAAGTAGATATTCAGTGCTCCTTAGCTCATTGATATATATATGTATTGTAAGTGTGAAAAAAGTTCTGCTGCCAGCAAACTGATCTACATACCACAATTCATTTAATTAGATGCGAAATTCAATGTGGGTAAGTATAGACATCTACACAGGACTTCACACAGAAGCAGATCATTTCAAGCTGTGACATTTCAAAATTGAACAGAATTCAAAAGAAAAGATAAAAACAAAAATACTAAAATGTGGGGTAGTTCCCTGCATCGATTTTACAAAAACACTAAAATGTAATCAATCTGAATCACAGAATAACGCAACTTTGTATAATAAATTTTGATTCGCATGAATACATATTGACTCACAGGCATTATGATAAGGTAGTAGTGGATAAAAAAAAGAGGTTCGTTGAGAAGGCGAAATTCAAGGTAGGAATAGGGATAAAAGTCAATAAAATAAAAATATTGCCACATTAACTCTGGTTTCGAAGCTGCAATATCGTAACACATGAAAGTTGATCAAACATTTTAATATTGATGATTTGTAGGATACGTTTTCATCAGGTTACATAGTTGAAAGTAAAAGATATCCACATATCAATTATATAATGACATTTTTTCAATGATATTTTATGTACTCGATAAGTTTTGATCCTCTTTGTCAGTGTAAATTGGACAAAGTGATCAGATGTGTTTCTCAAACCACTTCTAAGCATGTTCAAGTCTTCATTTATGACAGTTGATGAATCCTTCCTATTTACTGATATTATCGTTCGTATGCCCTAAGAATTAGGATGGGCAGAGAGAGAGAGAATCCTAATGTTTTCTAACCTTAGTCACGAACCATGTTTTTCTTACAGCAAAGTTAAGTCTAAGTTAAGAGTTCATAATACGATAGCCACTCATTTTATGAAGCCTGACAAACACTTTTTTAACAGATAATGAACGAAAGGTCCCAGTGCTATAGTTTCTTTATAGTGAACAATAAATTTTAGGTTTCTATCCAAAACTTGCTTCGGTTATATTCTCTTGTATTCCTTCAAAGTATCATGAGATCATAAAGTTGTGTTCATGAGGGTTTGATTAAACCTCGTTTGCACAGAACCGAAAATAAACTGTAATAATCCATCAAAATACTGTTATACAGTCTTTTCATAGACAAATCATTATAGATCATTATTAACCATTGAGAGTGTTCAAGAAATAGAACGTGTTATGTTTTCTTCCTGAGAATTTGTCAGAGACGTTTTCTGCAGTATTTCATTCATTCGATTCAATATTGATATAGCATAGTTCGAATCGTTGCTTATGATTAAGAAATTGCCAATATATCTCCTGTAGAATAAAGCCTTTCCATTTATTGCTTCAGTTAAGCGTCAAGCATACGATATTTATTCACATATATATTCTTTTAAAAACCATATAGAGGAGCTTTATATCGTAATACCCACTAGATGAAAAAATTCTCTTTCAAGTGGAAACTCTGTGTTAGATAAAAACATCACTCAATTTCATCACATGTATCTTTACTCAAGCGCAATCTTACTCTATTTAAGGCAAATTTAGAGAAGTAGCAAGGCTAAGTTAGAATTTCATCCAAGAAATAAATCATTAATATCAAGGAAAGAGAAGATATTTCATGACCATTCATTTAAATCCACTAGTAAAATTCTGCTCTCACATTACCATCAATAGCTACATACATCATTTGCATTTCATTATGCATTATCATAACATTTTCTTATCACATCTTTGCAAAATACCACAACTTAACAAAAGATATTTTACGTTGGATAAAAACTGAAGTTTAAAGTATCTGACAGTCTAGCCAATGTATATGATAATGACGGAATTACTACATGTTTATTGGAATAATTCTAGAACCGAAGTTCTAAATGTTAGGAAAGATAAACGTAAGTGTATATGACTATTCTTCTGCTTCATCAGCCTAAATGCAGCAAAAGAATTACTCTAGAATAAGTATATCTTAATATGTTATCGCTTTAAAAGTCAGATGTTTATTTTCAAATTGTTACCTGACCGCTTCTGTCACAACAAGATTGATTAGTGCTCAATGTTGTTCACTTGTACATTGAATTTTGAGCAAATTAAACAAATCTGTCGATGGTTCACAACACTACACTTGAAAATTATGTTTAAATCAACTGTATTTTGTGTTTAAAAATTTTAAATTGGTATTTTGAACAAGGTAGAATCTTCTTGTGTTGGAAAGTTATCCCACCGTTAGATTTTGTATTTTATAATTCATTTCAATAAATTTAACGCTTAAAATATCTTTATTAAATCAGAGATGATTAGCTCTTTCTCATTAGTATTCTCAATTACTAAAGGTCGTTAGGCAGAAACAGCGCACTTGGTATATCCCTAACGATTACTAGTGAGGACTATTAATTAGAAAATGATCTGATCACAATAACTAAATTATAAAAGTATCAACCTCGAAGTGAGATCATATATACCATCTAGTAAGTTATATGTTAATGCCTTGCTTATAACGAAAGCGTACATTCAAGCTTTTAAATGCTATTGCAAGACAACTTATGGCTATCATACTAATATCATCCAAATATGCTACAATCAGATTCTGATAATATGAAATCTGTATCATTTAGGTCTAAACATTTCACATTAAGAAGCTTTAGCAGTGTACCAACAACATTTGTAACAAGTATGTATCTTTCAGGGAATACGGTGCTCTAATCATCCCACTAAAAGTGACAATCAGAATTGAAATAAATGAATATTGATAATTCATTGATTTCATCAGCAAAAGACACATTATTTCTGAATACCTCAGTCAATCTAAAAGGTAATGAATGTCTAAACAGATTTTTTGCCTTTATCAAGAACCTATGAACGAAACGTTTGATGACAAGAAAACGTGAGATTGATTTAACGATGATATTTTAATTCATTGTACTAAATAAATTAAAACAGACACCGCTTCACTGATTAAAAGTCAGTAGCGTAAAACAAAACTATTGAGACTAAAAAAATTTATAAATTTAATCAAGATATTTTGGCTAAGATAAAATAATTTGCATCCCCTTAACTGCAGACAATTCCCCCAAAGCGTACAGAAATCTCACATGCACCTTCAACAAAGCTCAGAATAACACGCAGATACAACGAAAATGAGTAAAACAACACCTAACCCATATATAAAAATTACATAGCGGGGCATAACGAAATGAATTCCTAACAAACTGCAGACCTACATCAACGGCTGCCGCCTACGCTCACTCGATACTGAAGATCAGATGGCCAGAATAATAAGAATAAGCAACAAGGAACTTTCACCTAGAAACAAAGCAACCAAGAACCTATCTCCCAACAAATATTCAGAAGAAAGTCGAGATAGATTGGGCATACACAGAGAAGACCATTTGGGACTTCATGCACATGGCCAGGCCGTCGAGTAGAACACAAAGGGAAAACGACGAGTCGGGCGTCTGAGCCAACAGTGGCATGGAGGCGATCATGTGAGGAAGAAACAAAAGCTTCTGGGCAGCCGTGGGGCCAGGTTGGAAAGATTGCAGAGAACAGAGTGAAATGAAGACGTGCTACTGAAGCCCAATGTTACACCAGGAACCCAAATGACAAATTATCAATGAAAATAATAATACATTGAAGACTCACTTTGTGAGCTGTCGACCAGTATTCATATCGTTTTGTCATTCGGTTTATTATGTCAAACCCCAGCAGACTATGAAAAGCTAATTTCACGCCACAAAAACTTAGTACAAACAATGTTGTATTGCCTAGCGTTTTTTATAGCTTGGGATAAACTATGTGTAAAACAAGCATTTATTTTTCTTCAAAATCTTTTCATATTCTCCACCCACATAATAAAAACTTTCAGAGTTATTCAAGCCGAGTTAGTGGGAAATGTATTTTCTCTAAGCAAAAGGATAATTTCTGGTCATAAGGAGACCAATTTTAAGCTTATCAGATTCTGAGACGACTTGTGTTAGTTGGGAATCGAATGGGATAGTGGATAGCATCAAACGGACAATGAGCAGTCACAATACATAACAGAAATAACATGAGGAAGGAGAAATAAATAGAAAGTTGGAGATTACACCACTTGTAAGATGAGCAAACACTATGATATGGAGAGGAAAGAGGGAGGGAAAACAATTGGGATGGACTTCAACATTGAAGTGGTCGATGTGCAAACTGCTTGAAGCGGTAACGTACTTTAAATAGTATTACTAACAACTTGTTATTACTAACTGAGAAGCGACAATCAATGTGAGAAATCTCTGCAGAAATTTGACAGTATTGGAAACAAAAGAAGGAATTATGAAAGCGTTAATAGAACAAGGAAGCAAAAGAATCTGAAAAGAAAACGAATGGTTGAATGTGTATGAAAAAAGCAAAGGATGGAACTAGAGGGATAGCATGCAGGTCGTCGAGTAATGGATAATCGATTCAAAGGCCATTTTGGCAAATTCAGCCTGCAAGACACTAAAGCAGAAATTTTATTCACAGCCTAATTTTTCAACATGTACTGGGTTAACATACGTTGTTTATTATTGTTGCTGTCTCTCTTCAGTTTGTCGATGACCAAGAGAAAAGCAACACCTTACCGTATTACTTCTGATAGCAGAGTTTTTAACTGGTTGATTTTATCAGCACAACTTGAATTGTATGAAGAACACGTGGATGGACTGCAAGTAGCAGTGTTCTTGTATTCGATGTATTACAGTGAAGTCTATACTGTCATTTACGTGATGCCCATTTATCTACCAAGTGAGCTAAAATGGGATGTGTATATTTTTGTATTTTCAGGCGCACATGAATAACCATACAGCCTATTTAACGTGTTGCATCGGAACAGGTAATATGACGTCACCGAGTGAGGAGAGGAGATTAGATAAGGTATCCTGTAGTCATAGACTTAACGTTGACCAACTACTAAGTGATACGCATTGATGGTCCGAGTAGACTGTTCCACTTGCTGCTCTGCTTAGGCATTTTCACAGGATATCACTTGTAGTATCTCCCTTGACTGCTTCAATTGCAGAAAAACTAGTTCGCTTCTCCAATGTCCTCAGTAAACGTTAAGGGGCTATGTAGACAAGATTTGGGTCAGAAAACTTGACAGGCTTTAGATTTACACTTGCAGTATCATCTACACTCACAGTGCCTAATTATCCATTTGACTGTTTTGCATTCCCGCTACACTGCCACAAAATATCGAAAGTGTACATAGCAAGACTTAGCTGTCAGTCTGCCACATGTACTTCTTCCTCTAGAACCATCTCCTTCGCTTGTCGTCAGGATATTGTACCGACTTCATTAGTTCAGTATCCTAGATGAAACAAACTGCTTGATGAACACTGTTAAAATGAAATGATCCGGAATTGAATTGCTAAACTGAAAACGGATGCTCTATATATCTTACGACAGTCAGTGTATCGAACTGATGAACACTGAGTGGGCATTAACTTCTCATTCTAGCAATAATTCCTTTCGATGCATTTCAGGAATTCTGGCACTAAAGAAAACTCTATGCTGATTGTTTCCAAATGTAATCTACGATTACAAAAAGAGGGAAATGGATTAGCTAACAGGGATGTGACATGAAGAGATGGCATGCATTTTTCTCTAACATCTAAGTATCCATTCTACCGACAAACTTTAAAATCTCTTCAACTCTATAGTTGATTAGTTTATCAATCAATAGTTGAAGCAATTGTACCAGCTACCTCACGATCACACAATAATATGAGTCTGACATCTTCATGATATAATGTAATGAAAAGGCGCCTCAGGTTTCTGTAAATAAATTTGGTTTACGTATTTCAGGTAGTCTATACACACGTGGTTTCTTCTTTTGTATAGTTTTGAAGTTCTCAAATGTGGTAGAAGAAATTCACCTGTTGGCCTTCATTACTTTTGGTTGAGGCAATTAAATCGTTTTTTCCTTTTCGGTGAGGTACTTCATGGTCTCCATTTTCTGAGATTTGTTTTCATCTTGTGATGTTGAATCCTCTTTGGTTGTGGAGTCACCTACGATTGTGATTACACTCCCATTGCTTTTATTCAAATTAGTGGTGATGGCTTTCTGATTTATTCTGAGTCTTTCCCTAGCTCGATGATGCTCTTCAGTCGATCAGACTGTTGCTGTATGATCACTATTTTCACTAATAGCAGCAGTGTACTAGAACTGGTATAAATGATTTCCATTCTATAACAGATGGAGCAACTGAATCAACAGTTTGTGTGAAAGTGGTCAATCTGTATACCCATGTCTATTTACCTAACCTATTCACAAGTGTCAAAAAAGTCAGACAAGAAGGATGATTTTTCTAGTTATAAAATATCGATGATCACACTAGAATATTTATGAACGAACCACTCTGAATTAATTGGGAGTTCGCATTGTAGTACTTGACTTTTTAACCTGTTTAATAAATAAAACAATTTCTCAACCAAGTAAGACTGTGCGATTCGATTCACATGTTCCATAAATTGAAATCTTAGATCTTCTGATATATCAAAGAAAGCATAGCACTTTCCTGATTTGAACTGTATCGGACTTAGTGCATATCTTCGCTTAGATTTCAATTCAAAATCAGTTTGTTTGCAGTGCTGGATACACATTCTGTTTCGGAAAAATGTATTTTACAAAAGTGTGGCGTCTGTGGTGATGAATAAATCAGTTATATGACTGCATAATCTGTAGACAATCCATCAAAAAAATATACTTATAACATACTGTCTTCTAAAAAGGATAAACAGAAGCAGATGTCATGTACAAGGCTGCTCGATTACAAAACGATCACCCAAGGAAACTAGTAACTACAATTTCAGTAGTGTGCATATTTACCTCAAACGTTTAGAAAAGAGAATCGGTAATACCGAAAAACTTTCTCAATTTCAACACAAGAAAGTCTACTGGCCCACATATTCCCAGTTTCGATTCACCAAAAATTTCAGTACAATAGTCAACTGCAAACCAACCCGTGCATTGGTGAAATACACTCAACAATAATCCAAATCTCTCCTAAGAAAGTAAGCATGAAGCAGATGTTTAACCGAAAACTACTCTTATTTACCCAATACCAAATTCCCACCACACACATACCAGAACACAATACTAACATTCTGATCATAAAAGTTCTCTCTGATCATTCAGAATCAAACATCCCCTCTACAAAATCGCCTTTCTCAACACTCATATATAAACACTTCGATCTCATGTGAATTCGTAGAAGTCTCACACTTCACACCATCAGTAACTTGACGAACCTCTGATGCCTTCGTTGCGTAACTTTCTATTATCCCTGTTTTTGTTCTGATAACCCAGGTTGTAACCAGTTGATGAAATACCGACAAAACAATATTCTGTCATGTTCCCTTAATCCATTTATCGTCCTCTCCATTTTCTCATGATGTCTAACGGAAGACGTACGTGAAACTGTGTAAATGTTTGCACAGTTAGACTTCAGGATGGTTTGTGTAATTTGTTTGTGAAGAGGATTGAACGGATTATTTTCTGAAAGTTATCTGAACCTCTATGGCTCAACCAGCTTTCATGTAGTGCTTTTGAAAAGATGTTTGTAGTGTCATTGCAAAGTGTCATTGCTTCATAGCTTTTCTGAAGTGTTGTATGATGGAAGCTGTTCTTTGAGTGACATTATTGTCTCGTGAGCAAGTCAGAGGATAATATTGTTGGACTGAGGGGACTGAATGATAAGGGTATGTTGCCTAATGTGCGAGGGAAATAGGAATCTGAATCCTGACGAATTCCTCATTTATGAGCTGACCCAATTCACAAACGAACCTTGGTGTTGTTGGATATATTTCGAAATGACAGAACTGTTATATAACGTATATCTTCAACAAAATTATCAACTTTCAATGAGGGTATTGTTCTTTTTCTAAGTCTATGTATTCATAATATTTCTAGTGTTTAGCTATATTAAGTTTAATGGGGGACTTCATCATTGTCTTCTAATATCACTGACTTTGGACATGGTATCAACCAACTGAACATAAATTAACAATTTAGAAACTTGATAAATGACCTAATCCTTCTGTCATAAGATGAACACACTAGATTGAGAGCATTCGTGGATTGGTACCAAAAATATACAGATAGTATTCATTATATAAAAGGTCAGCCGGTCAACCGACATCGAGAGGCTTGGAGAAAGCTTAATAGTAAGTCGACTATATGAGAAAGCAAGTGTAATGTACTTCAGGAAAATCGGTTATGTATATGGGCGTAATGAATACCTTCTTAAACGGTCAGATAATTTAAAGAAAAGTAACTATACACCTCTAAATGGGAAAGACTTGAAACTCAAAGCAAAGAATCTCAAAGGACTTAAACAAAATGGATTTATCTTAGCCACCACTTACGATAAATTTAGGACTGCAGATTCTTAAATACCGTGATCTTACCGTCTATGCAAAAATCAGAGTGACACTGAAAACCACCTCAGCGAATGGTTGAATAACAAATTAGGTTTCTTCTTTTATAAAAAAAATGCCATCCTTACCGAAATAAAGAAGTTTGATTTCTTAGATTAACGGTTAGTAAGGTGGCATTAGAGTCACTCAGAGTTAACATGTTGCAATACCTTCTTCAGGAGGTTTCAGATGTATTATATAACGTATACCGGAAGGTAGAAAAGTGTTTACGCAGATTCTTAGAACTATAACGATGACAATTCCTAAAGAAGGGTACGAAACATGTAATCAACTTCACATCCCTGTGAGAAAATATGAGCATGAACGGAAAACATATATCTCAAGATAATTAATCATTATTGAGCAATGCGACAAAGGAGTTCCTTTCTTAAAGTTAATCAGAAACGTATATTCATGTAGCACCTTCATAGCGTGTTCTCGAAGAGTAACTCCTACCATATACCATCATCTCTAGGTATGTATTTATATATGTATATATATGATGAAATGAAAATTTGAACCACGGTGGGATTCGAGCCAGTGACTATCCTGTTTCGGGCTCGGGCTCTACCAACTGAGCTATGATACCTGATGCCGACCAGATTTTATTTCACTTCAGTATCCACCTAGCATCCATACTATTCTGCTAATCCAAGGCTATTTTCCTGAGGTAGTCAACATGATAATCAATATGATGCTTCCACTCTCTAATTAAGTCAGATTTGTCTTAGGGTGAGGAATCCTGACGAGGGACCCAGTGTGAGTACGATCAAGCGGTGATAACGCGTCACGAATTCACATGGTAGCTGAGCAAAAACCTTGACGATTTAAGCGAAGTAAATTCTGGTCGGCAGTCAGGTCTCGTAGCTCAGTTGGTAGAGCTCTAAGCCAGCATCGCAGTGGTCGTTGGTTTGAATCGCACCCAAATTTTCATTTCACCTTCAATCATCACCTAGCATCAATATATATCTTATATTTTGGATCACTCGTTCCCCAGAGAGTTATATAAATCATTGCGTTCCAGTGAACCACAGCTTTAAGCTTCAAGTTTTATTCGCCTTTCTAAATCTCATGTGAATAATTGCAGTGAAATGTTGAATAAATTGATGGAACTTCATGGTCATGCGTCTTCTGTGTGTTCAGAGATCTTGCTCAGATTTCCCATCAAACTAGTTGGGTTTTGCAATCCTGTCATCAAAAAACAAAAGAGAATCTGATCAAAAATTATCGGAATCTCTTACGAATGACATGCATACTAATCCTTTTCTGATCACTTCATAAATATGTGACTAATATTTCACCTATTCAGTTATCTATTACCGAAAAAGAAGGTTTGTCTCTTGCGTTAAACGTTTTTGTCACTCATAAGAAACTTCCTGAATTGGCGATTGATGCCCAGTTTAAATATATATTTATGATCAGCTGAGTTCACTTGTTTCAGCTTCTACTTGGAATCAATGATAGTTGAAAGCTAAATTTGCTGATGTAGCTCATGATATCAATACCTCTGGTTCCCAATAGACAATCATTCTGACTTCTCGGAGTTTCAACGCATTGAAATAACTAAGGAACGGAAGAGATATAGTCATTTTTAAATGCAACAAATGACCTGGTGTAATTGTTATGAATGTTTAAAAATATCAAGCATAACGTCGTCAGTTCTCAGTGGCAAAAAGAAATTCACGGAGAACTGTCCGACAGATGGCATTAAAAAATTAGCAAAAAACGTAACTTCAAATTTAGTTAAACGCTTTAAAATGAAGCTCATTAACCAAGAGGAATTTCATTCGTCAAGACCCATAGCGTGTGAACACTGAAGCTTATATGGCTTACCCAAGATATATAAAGTAAATGCCCCATTATGATCTAAACTACCAATGTGTCACTCAGCAGCGCATAACTCAGCCAAATGGCTATCACAAATACTAGGTCCAGTTATAAGGCTGTCATGTGAATTTTCATTAAGAGGTACTTTTGAACTTATTGACTTCTTAAATAACAATGTCAAAGATAAGACAGTGTTTTTTATGTGAAATCTTTATTCACAGCTGTATCTTCAACTGGGACTGTTGACATTCTTTTTAATAGTATATCCTTGAAAAATTCTTCATTCCCCATCTTATCCAAATATTTGAAAGAGCTATTGCTGCTATGCACTTCACTTTCAAAGGTGAACATTTTCAAAATTTGGTGGCGTCACTATGGGTAGCCTTTTAGGATCATTACTAGCTGATGTCTGTAGGTCACATATTGAATTTTTGACTAACGATTTATTGAATAAAATCCCTGTGTACAGGAGGTACGTTGGTAATACCTTTATAATATTCAGTAAAAATAAAAACGCAAAAAACATTTTGAAGAAACTTAGCAGCGTGGAAAGCCATATCAGTTTATCGTAGGAAATGGAAAATGATAATCAGCTCTCTTTTTCTCAATATATTATTGACTAGAAGGGAAGATGAGTTGATAAAAAGGCCAAGGTACAGAAAGCCTACATGAACTGTGCAATAACTAAACTTTCTTCGCAGATGCATTGGAAGAAGGTATCAAACTCCTAACAGAAACACTACTGAACAACGTATATCCACTGAAGTTAATCAGTCTTTATAAAAACCGCTCAACATTGCGAGCTACTCATTATTCTGTCCTGAAGAAAGACATCTACATCGTGCTACTGTATGAGGGGCAATCAAGCAGTGTAATCTTAAGATGAAGGCCAAACTCAGTTATTAAGCAAACAACCTATGCAGCCAGACTCAACATTATAGTTCACACCAAGCTCATGCTTCAAAATAAACCTCATCACTACACAGATAATTACGTCACATCTCGTCGTGTACACAAATTTACATTTGTATGGTGACACGTACAGTATGTAGAGTAGTCGGCGTATGAAGTCGGCGGTGGATCACATTCCAAAGTGGCTGAAAATCAATTACAATCAAGTAGTTTGACAAATGCATTGGATAGACAGATGTCATGGTCTATAAGTAAACACATTATAGAAATAGATCATAGAATTAACGCCAAAACAGCTTTTAGAGCATTACAAAGGAACTATCAGGACTATATATCTAGGTTCATTGAAGCTTTAGTTATACGAAAGTTCAAAACCCTTTGTGTACTCGAAAGCAGCTACTTCTTAACTTAAACCTTCTTTGGTAGTCTTTATTTCGTTTTAATACGAAGGGAAGTTTGAAAATGTGTAATATCTGCATATTACCCTTTTTTTCCAAATCTTGTATTATCTTAATTTGTCTTACACCACGTTGTTTTCCTCTTTCATATGAAGTTCCTTTGCAAGTAAATGTGTCATCTGTGACACTGGCGAGATATCCCACTGTCTATCAAAGGACCAGTAAACTGCGCTACAGCCCGTTCAGTTCTTCTATACCGCTACGAGGACGTCAAAAATAAAAGAAATGAAGGGTTTATAAAATTTCGGTTAGTTGTTTTGCAGCATTGCTGGCGTTCGAAGGGCACTAGGCAAGACAGACAACTCAATTGATGAGGTTGCGAATTTCAGTCAACTGAGATAGCTTGGACATGCACTGCGCTTGTGAAACCACCACCTACCTCGATGCGCCATGCTAGAAGAAGCTGGATTAGGTTGGAGGAGGCTTCAGGGTGGCCAAACTAAGACGTAACACTAATCGACGAAGCCCCTGGCTGATGGTCTGAGCTATGTTCTGAGATGTAGACTACCTGGGTGGGGTTCTCTAGATGGTAGGAATCAGTGGTTGAGAAGTGTTGGTGACATGGTGCAGATGTATTCACTCTTTGACGGCCTCTAAAAAGAGAATATCTGCTCTAACCTTTATCTTCAGCTTGTTTATTCTCTCCCACTGTTTTTCGATTCACCTGTTCTTTATGTACTACTGTGAAATGTGACGAGTTGAGCCGATACTTTTTTTCGAGAGGTTCTACGTTGATTTTTTTTCAGTCAGTCAGTCAGTCAATCATTGTCTTACGCAAATACATGACATTTCTGTAACAACTTCCGCCTTGTTCGTATGTATGCAAAAACAATATTGTTCGCTCAGTAGAGTTAGCAAAAAATATTTATTCAGTAAAGGCATTTTATTTTCAACATGTTACTGTGATCATGATGTTTGGCCAAATGAAAACTCCAAATTGTTGAACAGTAATGCAGATAATTGACACATATGCAAAAGGTACTTGACTGGAAAAAAGAGAGAAATGATGCGATTATCTTAATATCAAGTTGTTATTAACTTCTGTAACAAGTTTACTAAGTTAGTCACCACATCCTTTGTATACATCGTTTGTGTTGCATAACAGGTCAAGTCGTCGATATACTAAATCTCATGCTCTAATCTTCTGTGTTATCTGAGTTTCTTGATTTATCTTCCTGAAATTCAGTCTCATTCTCCCTATTAAAATCATTTTTATTTGTTACATCTTGCAAACTGAGATGTAAGTGTGTACCGTTAGCTTCGTAAATACCAATTTTTCTGCGTCGATGCTCTTCAAGAAATTTACCCTTAATATCAAATTTATTGTTAACTTTCTTCTTAGAGTATTTCTTCTCCATTCCATAAGTCTTAACCATCGAGTCAGTTGGGATCTTACGACCATATTTGTCAAACTTTCCCTTGATTTTGTATCTAGCACCTTCTGATGACGACTTAACATAACGACCATATCCACGAGACTGAAATTGGCCTGTGGCTGTAAGGTTACCAGCGTCTTTAGTGTTGCTTGAAGTTTGAGATCTTGCTGTTATTGAATAAGATTCTATATCATACTCTTTTCCCGTCGACATGCTTGAAGAATTACTCCTAGAGGACATATTTTCATCGTATGATGCGCTGTTCTGAGTCGCCTGGTTGCTTGGCGTAAACTCCAGTTGTGTTGAAACCAAGGATATTGAAATCACACATGTCAGATATATCAGGTTCATACCAATGCCTAGTCGGCTACAACTTCCGTGTTGATCAAACTCTTAGATATTCATTTATATAAAATAGAATGTGTTGATTGTTTATATGATAACAATAGTAAACAATCTGCACAGTGCATGCAGTGCAAATCAAAAATCGACTTTATTAAATGAATTGCATTTCTCTACTTTTGAAATTATCGATTTATTGAATAAGATTACGTAATACCATAGTAAAATGGTTATATCTTGTTGCTTTCAATGTGAATCGTGCGAATAGCCAGCACTTTCCACCCATCCGAGGTTATTCTCACGGATGTCTCAAGGTTGCATTTTGATGTACAATAGCTATTTGTTTACTACTATATCCTCATTTTAAACAAATAGGCGAATTCAAATGTGAAGGGTCTGCCGCGACTAAGATTAAATCTTCAATTCCACATTAGGCAACATACCCTTATCATTCAGTCCCCTCAGTCCAACAATATTATCCTCTGACTTGCTCACGAGACAATAATGTCACTCAAAGAACAGCTTCCATCATACAACACTTCAGAAAAGCTATGAAGCAATGACACTTTGCAATGACACTACAAACATCTTTTCAAAAGCACTACATGAAAGCTGGTTGAGCCATAGAGGTTCAGATAACTTTCAGAAAATAATCCGTTCAATCCTCTTCACAAACAAATTACACAAACCATCCTGAAGTCTAACTGTGCAAACATTTACACAGTTTCACGTACGTCTTCCGTTAGACATCATGAGAAAATGGAGAGGACGATAAATGGATTAAGGGAACATGACAGAATATTGTTTTGTCGGTATTTCATCAACTGGTTACAACCTGGGTTATCAGAACAAAAACAGGGATAATAGAAAGTTACGCAACGAAGGCATCAGAGGTTCGTCAAGTTACTGATGGTGTGAAGTGTGAGACTTCTACGAATTCACATGAGATCGAAGTGTTTATATATGAGTGTTGAGAAAGGCGATTTTGTAGAGGGGATGTTTGATTCTGAATGATCAGAGAGAACTTTTATGATCAGAATGTTAGTATTGTGTTCTGGTATGTGTGTGGTGGGAATTTGGTATTGGGTAAATAAGAGTAGTTTTCGGTTAAACATCTGCTTCATGCTTACTTTCTTAGGAGAGATTTGGATTATTGTTGAGTGTATTTCACCAATGCACGGGTTGGTTTGCAGTTGACTATTGTACTGAAATTTTTGGTGAATCGAAACTGGGAATATGTGGGCCAGTAGACTTTCTTGTGTTGAAATTGAGAAAGTTTTTCGGTATTACCGATTCTCTTTTCTAAACGTTTGAGGTAAATATGCACACTACTGAAATTGTAGTTACTAGTTTCCTTGGGTGATCGTTTTGTAATCGAGCAGCCTTGTACATGACATCTGCTTCTGTTTATCCTTTTTAGAAGACAGTATGTTATAAGTATATTTTTTTGATGGATTGTCTACAGATTATGCAGTCATATAACTGATTTATTCATCACCACAGACGCCACACTTTTGTAAAATACATTTTTCCGAAACAGAATGTGTATCCAGCACTGCAAACAAACTGATTTTGAATTGAAATCTAAGCGAAGATATGCACTAAGTCCGATACAGTTCAAATCAGGAAAGTGCTATGCTTTCTTTGATATATCAGAAGATCTAAGATTTCAATTTATGGAACATGTGAATCGAATCGCACAGTCTTACTTGGTTGAGAAATTGTTTTATTTATTAAACAGGTTAAAAAGTCAAGTACTACAATGCGAACTCCCAATTAATTCAGAGTGGTTCGTTCATAAATATTCTAGTGTGATCATCGATATTTTATAACTAGAAAAATCATCCTTCTTGTCTGACTTTTTTGACACTTGTGAATAGGTTAGGTAAATAGACATGGGTATACAGATTGACCACTTTCACACAAACTGTTGATTCAGTTGCTCCATCTGTTATAGAATGGAAATCATTTATACCAGTTCTAGTACACTGCTGCTATTAGTGAAAATAGTGATCATACAGCAACAGTCTGATCGACTGAAGAGCATCATCGAGCTAGGGAAAGACTCAGAATAAATCAGAAAGCCATCACCACTAATTTGAATAAAAGCAATGGGAGTGTAATCACAATCGTAGGTGACTCCACAACCAAAGAGGATTCAACATCACAAGATGAAAACAAATCTCAGAAAATGGAGACCATGAAGTACCTCACCGAAAAGGAAAAAACGATTTAATTGCCTCAACCAAAAGTAATGAAGGCCAACAGGTGAATTTCTTCTACCACATTTGAGAACTTCAAAACTATACAAAAGAAGAAACCACGTGTGTATAGACTACCTGAAATACGTAAACCAAATTTATTTACAGAAACCTGAGGCGCCTTTTCATTACATTATATCATGAAGATGTCAGACTCATATTATTGTGTGATCGTGAGGTAGCTGGTACAATTGCTTCAACTATTGATTGATAAACTAATCAACTATAGAGTTGAAGAGATTTTAAAGTTTGTCGGTAGAATGGATACTTAGATGTTAGAGAAAAATGCATGCCATCTCTTCATGTCACATCCCTGTTAGCTAATCCATTTCCCTCTTTTTGTAATCGTAGATTACATTTGGAAACAATCAGCATAGAGTTTTCTTTAGTGCCAGAATTCCTGAAATGCATCGAAAGGAATTATTGCTAGAATGAGAAGTTAATGCCCACTCAGTGTTCATCAGTTCGATACACTGACTGTCGTAAGATATATAGAGCATCCGTTTTCAGTTTAGCAATTCAATTCCGGATCATTTCATTTTAACAGTGTTCATCAAGCAGTTTGTTTCATCTAGGATACTGAACTAATGAAGTCGGTACAATATCCTGACGACAAGCGAAGGAGATGGTTCTAGAGGAAGAAGTACATGTGGCAGACTGACAGCTAAGTCTTGCTATGTACACTTTCGATATTTTGTGGCAGTGTAGCGGGAATGCAAAACAGTCAAATGGATAATTAGGCACTGTGAGTGTAGATGATACTGCAAGTGTAAATCTAAAGCCTGTCAAGTTTTCTGACCCAAATCTTGTCTACATAGCCCCTTAACGTTTACTGAGGACATTGGAGAAGCGAACTAGTTTTTCTGCAATTGAAGCAGTCAAGGGAGATACTACAAGTGATATCCTGTGAAAATGCCTAAGCAGAGCAGCAAGTGGAACAGTCTACTCGGACCATCAATGCGTATCACTTAGTAGTTGGTCAACGTTAAGTCTATGACTACAGGATACCTTATCTAATCTCCTCTCCTCACTCGGTGACGTCATATTACCTGTTCCGATGCAACACGTTAAATAGGCTGTATGGTTATTCATGTGCGCCTGAAAATACAAAAATATACACATCCCATTTTAGCTCACTTGGTAGATAAATGGGCATCACGTAAATGACAGTATAGACTTCACTGTAATACATCGAATACAAGAACACTGCTACTTGCAGTCCATCCACGTGTTCTTCATACAATTCAAGTTGTGCTGATAAAATCAACCAGTTAAAAACTCTGCTATCAGAAGTAATACGGTAAGGTGTTGCTTTTCTCTTGGTCATCGACAAACTGAAGAGAGACAGCAACAATAATAAACAACGTATGTTAACCCAGTACATGTTGAAAAATTAGGCTGTGAATAAAATTTCTGCTTTAGTGTCTTGCAGGCTGAATTTGCCAAAATGGCCTTTGAATCGATTATCCATTACTCGATGACCTGCATGCTATCCCTCTAGTTCTATCCTTTGCTTTTTTCATATACATTCAACCATTCGTTTTCTTTTCAGATTCTTTTGCTTCCTTGTTCTATTAACGCTTTCATAATTCCTTCTTTTGTTTCCAATACTGTCAAATTTCTGCAGAGATTTCTCACATTGATTGTCGCTTCTCAGTTAGTAATAACAAGTTGTTAGTAATACTATTTAAAGTACGTTACCGCTTCAAGCAGTTTGCACATCGACCACTTCAATGTTGAAGTCCATCCCAATTGTTTTCCCTCCCTCTTTCCTCTCCATATCATAGTGTTTGCTCATCTTACAAGTGGTGTAATCTCCAACTTTCTATTTATTTCTCCTTCCTCATGTTATTTCTGTTATGTATTGTGACTGCTCATTGTCCGTTTGATGCTATCCACTATCCCATTCGATTCCCAACTAACACAAGTCGTCTCAGAATCTGATAAGCTTAAAATTGGTCTCCTTATGACCAGAAATTATCCTTTTGCTTAGAGAAAATACATTTCCCACTAACTCGGCTTGAATAACTCTGAAAGTTTTTATTATGTGGGTGAAGAATATGAAGAGATTTTGAAGAAAAATAAATGCTTGTTTTACACGTAGTTTATCCCAAGCTATAAAAAACGCTAGGCAATACAACATTGTTTGTACTAAGTTTTTGTGGCGTGAAATTAGCTTTTCATAGTCTGCTGGGGTTTGACATAATAAACCGAATGACAAAACGATATGAATACTGGTCGACTGCTCACAAAGTGAGTCTTCAATGTATTATTATTTTTATTGATAATTTGTCATTTGGGTTCCTGGTGTAACATTGGGCCTCAGTAGCACGTCTTCATTTCACTCTGTTCTCTGCAATCTTTCCAACCTGGCCCCACGGCTGCCCAGAAGCTTTTGTTTCTTCCTCACATGATCGCCTCCATGCCACTGTTGGCTCAGACGCCCGACTCGTCGTTTTCCCTTTGTGTTCTACTCGACGGCCTGGCCACGTGCATGAAGTCCCAAATGGTCTTCTCTGTGTATGCCCAATCTATCTCGACTTTCTTCTGAATATTTGTTGGGAGATAGGTTCTTGGTTGTTTTGTTTCTAGGTGAAAGTTCCTTGTTGCTTATTCTTATTATTCTGACCATCTGATCTTCAGTATCGAGTGAGCGTAGGCGGCAGCCGTTGATGTAGGTCTGCAGTTTGTTAGGAATTCATTTCGTAATGCGCCTAGTCTCAACCATATAGAAGGACTGACTTAACTGAATTAGTGTTGAAAATTAGGATCTTTTTCATGCTTTATGCTGAGTGTAATGGTGTGTAGTGGAGTAGATCTCCACACTGTCATGCTGTCTTTCCGATCGTGGCGTTGACATATTCATCTGTTCTTCCTGTAGTTAATATGACGCTGCCCATGTTGGTAGTCGAAAGAGACGACATCGTTTAGGTTTCTCCCGTTTATGGTGATTAACGCTTGTTGTTGTTGGTTGGGTATCTTCATCATCCTTGTCTTCTCTACGTTCGCATGAATTAAGTTCAGTCTTCGCTGCCTAGCCTCTTCTGTCAACTTGTTGGTGAGCTTTTGCAATATTAGACACAAGTCATCGTTGACGAAGTCCAAATCTTCTTCCAGGGTAATTTCATCAGTTCATCCAGGATATGCCCATCTTCTCGCTCCTCACAGTTTGTTGCACGACACAGTCCAGTCGACCACAATCAAGAAGATCATCGGTGATAGTAGACAGCCTTATCTTATTTCTGTCTTGAATTTAAAGGCGTCATTGAGCTTTCCATTGTCAATCACTTAGCATGTAGCATCATATAGCATACAGGTGCTGTTGAATGAGGTTGATATAGATTTGTGCCACTGCGTAGTGTTCAACCAGCTGCCTGCAAAATTACTTCTCGGTCGACGCTGCCGAAGCAAGGCCTTTTCGAAGTCTATGAAGTTGAGGTAGAGATCCAGTTGACTGCCATTTTATGCTTTGTTCTATGATGATGCGCAGGGTAGCGTTGCAACTTGATCCTCACATGATTACTTCGTTTTGAAGCCAGCCAGCCTGTTCCGGTCATAAGTTTGAATGCAGGGCAATTTTTAGTCTCTCCAGGATGATACGGCCTAATATTTTGCTTGCGGTGGACATAAGAACTTTTTAAAAGATCACTGTATTGCCATCTGGCGATACACCGTAAGAGTAACTGCCATTAAATTACATGATTCGGAATAAACTGATGGCAATCAAAGTTGTTTTCAGTGTTTTAGTGGCTCTTAAACTCCTTGGCGATCATCGGAATGGTCATCTTCTGATGACTCATACTCCTAACACTAATCGAAATTATCTTTTTATATTATAAAGATTACAAATGAGCATGACTGTGTGATACAACTGTTCGGTTATCTCTAAGTATAATTTTAAAAATGATATAATTTATGTTGTTTAGTCAAGTTGGGACAATCATATTCTCCATTTATGTTAATCGTCCAGTATGAATAATCCCAATGATTAAAGGTTATAGTAACCATAATAGTATGAAGTAAACAGAAAATAGTTTAACGTTTATCTCATAGACGTACCCATATCAAATTTCATAACACGTAAACAACTCATGCCAAGTTGACTCCATAAATGATGTGAATCCAATTGTTCAACAAATATCTCTGCATCCTCGAAACAACCGGCTTTTACAGCTTGTTCAAAATAGGTAACGATCTAAATAATTAAGATAAAGATATGATATGTGTAAAAAGGTGTGAACTCTTCATAAGAGATCATCGAATTGATAGGAAACAATAGTTAGAAACTTTGTCGCTTGAATCATTGGACAGAATGGTGCAGATGTACTCCTTCAATCTCCTCTCCTTAGTTAGGAGATATCTTCCTGAGGAATTTGAAATACTTTTCTGCAGATGATTAAAATATCATTGGAATGGTCATAGAAACTTGTTTCTCAGGGTATATACAAATGCTTATCAGCATTTTAATGATAAATGCTAAGAAGCTGTACATATGAATTACACAGAAAATATTAAAACCATTTATGTGTGGTGGATAGTTTTATTTCACATGAAATCCTGCCATTAAATATAAAATTTGTGGATTGTAAAAACTAATCAACTTACTTCCTGAAAAGATAACTTTTTTAGTCCTCCTGTAAAATCAGAGTCCTTTTTGGTTGAACGTTTTTGTTCACTGGTGTTGCATTTGATCTGTTCAACAGATGATCTATGCAAACTTTTATTTTCTTGTTGAACAGCTGGTAATCGAAGAGAATATATTTTAGTTAATTAGTTAAAACATGAAATTACCATAGACTCGAAATTGATGAGTTGTCAATGTTTGATGTAATAGGCGTCCAGTTGGGCTAAGCATACACAATTCACCATTTACTATACATAATGGTAAGTGACCATAAGGTAAACGCATAACTCCAACCAGATGACACTTCCCAACTTCAAGTAATCAGGACCAAAAGAATAGAAGCATAAACAATAATTAGTGATCCAAAAATTATGAAGGGCTGTGTTTAAAGAAAGGTGTGTATGTTGGTGTCTCGGTTTTTTATAATAAATCGAAGAACAGATGGGCAATTAGAGGGATTCAGTGATTAACCAAGTGTGTACAAAATGACTCATGCTTATGTAAATAAATTCAGCGTAATCAACGAACGAGCACGAGAAAGAACATATTTTCTATGTTAAAATGAATATACCTCAGCAGTAGGTTGAAGATAGTTAAATGCAAAAAATGTTAGTTAACCAATAGCTTTCCATAGTGCTTGAATAAATAAGATTTTATAATTACTAAGGATAAACTACTAGATATCACCCATTTCATCTACGTGGATTCCAATTTCGAGTTTTACATTCAAACACAAGCAGACTATTATTGAACTAATCATGGTATTATCACCTTGATTATTTCTGCTTCAGAAGTGAAGTTAGTGTTCTGTTGAGTAACTCCAGGTGGCACCACAACAACAACAACAACTAAAATAACCAATTAAATTTCGTTATTTTAGACGAATCTGCCTTGTCAGTCGGAATGGTAATTGATATCGTTGTTAGGGTGGCTTTTAAAGTCATACACATTTCTATAGATGATTTTCAATAATCACCTCATAATCCACCAAAAAATCTCTATTTTATTCACTATATAACGGTAAAGTTGTTTAAAAAACTCTTGATTCAAACAATAGAAGTGAATAAATGAAAATAAGGCGTTCTTGAAGAATAAACAATTGAGTTATTTAAGCAGAATAAGGGTTAATTATACTATTGACAAAGTTTGTAGTGATAAATACTACTTCGTTTGTAGTTTGTCTGGTAAATTTATGAGATATTAGTGAGTTAGGTTTGCAAACATAAAGACTTTTTCATGCGCTTATCATACTTCAGTTTATCAAAGAAAAACGATAATTGTCATTTTAGGATTTCAAAGCTCTAATCATTACAATCTCTAGGTGCATGATGATTTGTTAAATATCACATACAAGTGGTAAAATATATGTTGCTAATTTGACTGACGAACAAGTAATCAGTTTCATCAATAAGGGGAATCAAGGATGTACGTTTCATCCTATTTATAACTCATCAGTTAGTCACTGTAAATTCGTAATTCTGTGTAACGAAATCAAGAATAAAAGTTTTAATTCAGTAGCTTTAGGAAAATTTATTTTATATTTACTAGAGGCCCATTTCTTCATCTAATAAGATATTATTGAAGGTATCTTGGCGCCAAACTTCCAATCAATAGAAAATGTACTTTATTAGTTGAAGAATTCATTTTCTATTACTGATCTCATTGGATCGAAATGGCTATTCCTCGATACTATGTGGTCTAACTAAGCAGATGACTCAATTATTTCGTATATTACGTGCCAGTAGCATAGGGTATTCAAAATTGAACAACTCTAAAGGGCTCATTTCTTTCTATTTAAGTTATCAGCTTTCAGAGATAGACAGATTAACTTATAGCCTGACAAAAATGCACTAATCAAGTTGCCACACTTCACATAAGCATTCAAGAAAGGCATAGATGTACACGAATGACAGAGGCTAACAAAATGATTTTAGGAGAGAGAACAAAACAAATGGGAAGGTCAATGAAAATATTCAATCCTTCAAAGAAGCCAAAGGATGCATATATCTGTGTCACTGTGACTGATTTTGAGCCACATCACTAAGCGTCTCCAACCCTTGGTTTTCATCGTCCCAAGGATCTGAACAAAGTAACCTACATCTTTCTATACTACTCAGATGAACGGTCAAAGGCTTCATCAGCTGATATTATGAGATAATTTAATCACACTTAGCATTCTTTAAAATCATTCATAGTTTGGCTAATATTGCGCATTTGAGTAGTTGCTAGCTCAGCATACTTTGTGCCTCCATACAATAAAGGCGTTCGGCACTTTCAATGAGACAAAAGGCCAATACACTTTGGAAATTACTGGGACTGATTAACTATCTTTTGGTCGTCAACTATCCTTACATTCAATCACAAGCCAATAAATACAAATCTAACTGGTAATAAAATTGAAGCTGAAGTAGAGTGTATGATGGAGGGAATAAAAATTAGTGAGAAAAATGAGTAAATATGTATAAAACAAAGGCTTACAAGTAGCTCCAGTAACTTTTTTTTGAAATCATGTTGATTAGTAATAGAAACTATTGTACCATTATGATTACCACTGATATTATTATTTATACAATTAGAATCAGTAGCAGTTGAACTGTCAACATTTTTTCCAGTGGTTTGTTGAGTTGATGAAGTATTCAGCTGTTGAGTGTCACATCTACTATTTCCTATTGGTATTGATGATTTGACCAAGGTATATTCATTCATGAAGTAACGATAAACACTTATTCGTAAATTGTCATAAGCGATTAATAAAGGCTGAAAATAATTAAAACATTAAAGAAACATTTCAAATTAGGCATAGATATTCACTAACTGGAATGTATTTGCAATAAGCAAAAATTGTACAAATTATCAAACACATTACATGTAATGTGGTTACAAGCAAATCGAAATTTCTGCCCTAAGAATTTTCAAAACTACTTACAAACTGGAGAATTCCTCAAACGGAACGCGGCTCGCGAAGCATTTGGTAGCGTACACCGATCGATGTACATTTATTCGCATAGATGAGAAAGCTCATGCCGTCATACTTATACACAGAATTTTTAACAAAATCATTTTATCTGTAAGTATATGTTGGCGATTATCAACCTAAGAGTTGTGTAATATCTATTTAAACTACCTAACTGCCAAAATGTGTTTTAGTGATAACTTGATAGCTTGGATCCATGCCTCTAAATCTCTAATCTGAAGCTATTAAACTGACGTCGAATGATGGTATTTACATATTTTACCATTTGTAGTAAAATCGTAATACAATTTGCTTTGGCTTCATTATCTCCAAATGGTCTATATTTCCTTTATAGTTCAGTACAGAAAACCTTTGTAACCGCTCAAAATTTTACTGACTAAAAGCTTGATCAAAGCAGTAATCATGTCAACTATATTTCATCCGATGTTCAATAATCCCAGTCAAGTGCATTTACCAAACTCAATTATTAGTTAGATGTTTATTTTATAAGCCTATAAATTCACTTCTGCAGAAGTAATAATCTTTTTTCTCACACTGTACTTAATTGGTATACTCCAACAATATATAATTTTATGGACTCTACTTCGTCGTCTAAACCACTAACATAGTTACATCCGTCAACGGAAGTAGTAATAGTGGTAATACTCAAGCTATCTACCTTTGACCTTCACGTCAAGTTCAGGATAGGGCTCTAATTCATCGTAGTAAACATTTAATTATTAGAACCAGTTGACTCTATTATAGTGGTTGGAACTCAGCGTCGGATACGAGAGCAACTTAACTGACAGTATTTCTTATTAGCATGACTATCTTATGTAGAAGCCTTCACTGAGGGGTACGCTGATAAAAGCATTATACTTATTGTCTACTACTCAGGGTATAATTAATATTAGTGTTCTGGATTAGCTAAAAAAGTTATTGTGAGTTTCATTTTATACTCTATCAGAAACAAACAACAACCTTCAATTTTATGTACATCACTGGAAGTTCATGCCTTTTATTCTCTCAGCATAAGCCATCAATATTTACTGGAATACAGACTCACCGTAAGGAAACACCAATGTGACTACAAATATATTATCGTAAGACTGTGGTGCAAAAATTTACAGGTTCTAGTTCTTAACTGGGTGGCATACAACAACAAAATTTAGAAGACAATTGAGTAGTCACTAATTCTACAAACAATCTTTTTACGGAATTTATTGTCAAACACTACCAAATTATATTGGTCTAGCGAGTACTGAAATTGTTTCCGCCTGTCTGAATCAGTTTAATTGAAATTAGGGAATAAGGCATGGTAGGGAAGTTAGTTTAATGACAAACAGACAAATACATATCACTCACTATTATGACTTCTAACCCAAAACTTCAGTACTTTTAGCAAAATTCAGATTCGGTAAACAGTTTAACCTCATCCCAGTCACTATATCTGCAAGTTGATAATCCGATGGTTTTCGGTTGAAATCAGACCGCAAACTATGTTATCGAATCATTTTCAACCATTAATTAAGCTATGAGGGAGTGCCCAAGGTAATAAAATTGAGTTTTATTTCAGTAGATAAACAAATGTAATTAGAAATAATTTAGTTTTATAAAATAACAGATCACTTGCATTTTCTGTATCTTCTAAGTCCCATAGAATATTATTTGTTGAAGGACAAAATTCTGGAATTTCTATAAGTTGGTCATTGATCTCAATAGTGAAAAAAAGACGTGAAATAACAATATAAGTGAAAACTGATGATAACAACAATAATTATTACTTGGTAGTGACTACAACTTAAATGCACAAATATGCTGTGTCAAAAAATTGATTACCGTAAAGGTCAGAGTCCGTTAAATGCACCCAAACTGTGTGCGTTACTTAAGGTTGAGTCACAAGACATTCACAGTCATTTTTCAAAGTTTCATAACAACGCAATCTGAAACCAATCAATTTCGTCATAAGTGAACTATTCACCTTTTTTTAAGGCGACTGTGGATATTTTAAATCTTTTTCGAAGTTAGAGTGCACATAAATGCTGAATATCCAAGCTCGGAGGCCATATTACAAAATGGCCAGAAGAATCCAGTTGGCACACAGAACTAGGCAACATGAAATTATTTATCCTTTGGTGAACACACAGTGTATTCAGTCAAGTCCTGCAGGAAATCAGTCACGGTCCAAATAGCTCAGTGGTAAATTCTCTGACGGTAGCACTGGATAGCGCTGGTCCCACTCTCACAAGGGATATGAGTTCTCTCAAGGTTCCAGATGTGTCTTGGTGATGAGTGCCAACAAGCACAAAATATACGTCAAGGACTTCCTGCCGATCGTTTCAAACCATCTAACAATGGAATGTAATTGATGCCTTATCATCAGTGCCACGGTAGTAGTAGTAGCACATGAGTCAATAAAATAAGCTAGGAGTATAATTTTGGTTAGTTTATGTTAGCCGCAAATGGATGAATCAACTAACCCACATAAAATACAGCAGTGAAAGCTGACCTTTAGTTACATACAACGGTAGTGCATAAAAGTCGAAAGTACTTCCTCAAAAACTTGACCTTTCTAGGAGGTGACAATGAATAACGCAGTCTTCTGCTGGTACTTTTTTTGGTTGTCGCTAGCAGAAGAATCCAGGATGCATGTTTCGTCCTATTTTGGACTCGTCAACCGGATGCGTCTGCACCTCAGTGAGTGATATTGTCCCCACCGAGACTCAAACCTTGTGCCCATCGCTTCAAACACCAAGGCGTTACCCACTATGCCAAGGAGACTCGACAGCCACTTCTCGTACAACGGGTATTAGTTATTACTATTTATTGATATACTTGTAACCTTCCGTTGTTTTGTTGGATAGAATTATTCGATCACTATTAGCATATGGGCTCCAATATGGATGCCTCGATATTGCCTGAATGTTAATTATGGTAATTAGTTTGGTTTTGGATAGCAGAGTTCGAACAATTTGATCCGATAAAACAACGGAAAATTATAAGTAGGTCAGTCAATAAATAGTAGTAATGTTTTACTGTTTATCTGGGCGACATCGCTCACACTAAGTTTGTCCTGATAGTAATCATCAAAGGCCTGGAACCTAAGTATGGGCGTTTTGCTAATTGACTTGATGACTTCATCAGAACAGACTTAATTAAGTGCAGCTAAAAAGTCTCAGTTACTTCAGGCTATTAGCCTACTTAGTTTTCTGTTGTTCTGATGGAGATATCCTACTAGTAAATTCATTCTACTTTTACTTCAATCACAAGTCGCTTGTTTCTCATCTACAAAACAGACGAAAGAAAATGACCACGAATGAAATGAAATGCAAACTTAATTAATGGCTGACAGTCACTACTTAGTTGGACGAAAACCTTATCAATAATATGGTGACTACTTCACTGTAGCCCAGACTTACTTTCAGTTTATGTGGTCATTTTCATAATAATAAAAAATACTTACTGGATTATAAATGAAAGCCATAGCTGTGTCATCAATGAATGCCACACGCGTTCCAGTTGAATTAGGAAAAATATGTAATATAGCACAATTATGATGGTAACTGTTAGCGTAGTTCCAATTAGAAATATTAAAGTGAAGTAATTTCCCTTTCTATAAAGAACCAAGAAAAAGCATACATAAAAACAGTTTCATAACAGAACTGAACAATAAATTAACTGTATTATATGCCGAAAACAGTGTCCACCTCGCCATTGAAGAAATAAGACTAAAATTCAAGAGATTCCCAAACATTTATTTTATATACTGTGGCATGTTAGAAGTTCAAGCTAAAGTTTGATATTGTAGAAACTATTGCCATCGATTTGATCATGGTTGTCTCAGAAAGTATTATGAGTCTTACCTTACAATTTGGTTCTTGATAGCAAGCAGTGGAATGAAGGACGCGCGTTTCGTCCTATTCGAGATTCAACAGTTGTATGTGTCTGCACCATGGCAAGTCATGGTATTCTCACAAGGACTCAAACCCAGTACCTACTGCTTCAAACACCGGAGCATTATCACCTAGGCCGCTAAGACACGAGAGCCACCTCTTGTGCAACAGGTACCAGTCAACTTTTTATATTTTTGGAATTCTCTATGATATCACCTTTTAATTAAAGCTGTTTTCTATTCGTTATAATCAATCTGAACTTTTCTTAGAATGTTACTTGGTCAGGGGCAAACAGCAGATAGCCCTAGACCTACGTTCCATGCTTTTCAAGACTTATCAACAAGGTCTATCTGCATATTCGAGGGAAGCGACGTCGTTTTGTGGGTTTTGAACTACATCGCTCAGTAATGCGGTCAGCAACGTTACCATTGAGTTAGTCTAGACATTCTCATGGTGTCATAAGTTCATTACGGAAAATATCACCTATTTTACCTTGTTTTCAAAGATTATTTAAATGGGTAATGATCTGATGATAACTAACTACAAACTTTTAAAGTGATTCACTAAAGTGTGATAATGAATTCCTGTAAAATCAAAGAAATTACCAATAAAAACTACTCCATATTTATGGAAAAGATAGTCATAATGCAGCATAACTTGAGAGAGTAATGTCAATCTAAAACATTTCTTTGTGGCATAATAACAATGTGTATATCCAAATTGCGAAGCGTCCTTTAATATTTTGGTTCGCCACGAAATGTTGCTGTGGAAATAATTACTCCCATGAACAGTTCTAGCATTTCACTGAATAGTGTACTACTGTTTATACCCCAGTAAATGTAATTACTTCACGCAAGAAATGACTTAAAGCTTAATTAATTGCATATTATTCACCTGTGATACACCTCAAGAATGATTTCCCAAAGTTCTAGTGAGAAATCGTGAACTCCAAGGTCAGTCAAACCACTTGTAAGGACAAATACTCACTGATGGTATCGAATGATGGCTTCGCCGTATCGTGAAATGAAAAAAGTAGGAAAATGTTAAGCATTGTGTCTTGAATCAATGGTAAAGTGTTTATCACAAGACCCAGTGGTTCTAGGTAAAGCCACTAGTAGGTTTTCGGTGCTCACTGAAGAATCATATGCAGGGACAAAATACCTAACCAGTCTTCCTAGATTTTCAAAGGTTCTTTAATTTATGTCACTGCATCATCTGTATCACCTTAAAATCAATCAATCTCAAAAAAACAAGTCTATTTATTTGTATATGCTTGTACTTTTCCATTTTTTTATTTTCCTTACACCGAATCTACTGGTACCAGTTAGCATGTTAAACTTCTTGAATGCATGCTTCAATATTTTTAAAAAATGCATTCATATCTTATATCCCTTTTTCTAAGGTTTCATTTACTCCATGAAAAGTAGCCAATTTTCGGATAAGTTAAGTAACTTACATTTGTTGAATATATGAGAAAGTCATTTGTCAATTTGAATGAAGTAACCATTGAATCCATTGAGGATGACTGAGGAAATATGCAAGAATCCCTCGACACTTTAGCAACATCACCTTGGGAAACATCATTTACTCCACTCTGTTTTTTATTTGAATATGATTTGTCAGGAAATGTTTTCGGATTTATCTAGTAGATGGAAAAAAGAAAAGTCTTATGAAACTCGAATTAAACTTAATTTAGGAATTTCTTCTAGAAATCAACAAAGATTGAATATTGAAGGATTTCAGTTCCATTTAACAGTGGGATAGCTTTTATGAGTATTCTAAAATGTGACGATTTTACTATGCTTCAATATAATTTTGAAAATCACGCAAACTTTAATGTTACTGGGTGGTTGTTCTATCCTATATGGAAAAATCTTGAACAGTATGCAGCTATCAACTTGCTGAAAATTGGTTCCAGAACTATCAACTGTTGTGCAGTATTTACATTTCTTGGACAATGATACTGGCCTTCAAATAGTCTTCAAGACAGTTTGTAATATTGTTTTAAGTAAAAAGACAAATGTTAAGATCAAACAAATACTAGGTGCAAAGTCTAGAAGAAATTCTATACGATTTTGCATAAATTTGCACAGTACCAACCTTTTTTCAGATACGACAAAGTAAGACTACGATGTACTACTGATACATCACGTGTTAACACCCCATAAACCCTGAAATCAATTGGCAATAATACTTTGCTAACATAATTATTGCTAATTCCTCAACTGTTTTTCGATTTAAGCATTAGGTTATGTTTCACAGCCTTTGTGAACTTCAGCAGTAGATAAGAAAGGCTTTTAACCTATAGGCTTGACGGATGGTATTTGATTATATAAAACACTGAGCTATAGCTCTATACTAACAAATGCTACAAGATGATTGGTGCGAATTCGTTTCCATTTTGTACCGATCATGCAGCTCAGCTGCAAAAGGATACAATTACTAATGACTTTCTTTCATTGGATTAACATACTTATTCATTTATAAGAATTTTCAGTTTTCGAGACAAACATATCAGCGTAAAACCCTTGCATAAAAGTAAATTAGTTCCTATAATCATGCACAAACAGGAAGTGAACATGACTAAGATTATACCTAAACGACAAAAGTTTATGGGATACGAAGTTAGTTTTAGTTACTAGGAAACCAATGAGTACATAACTATCAGAATCAAAAAGTACAAGTATAACACTTTGGTAAACACTGAACACTTCAGTGACAAAAAGAAGTAAACTCTGAATGATTTTAAACAATACAAACTGATGGGCCTTATACCATAATTTGGAAAATAAAATGATGTGCTTATGCTTAGTATTGACACCTCATGGTTACTTGTGAAGACAGGTATAGATGGTTACAGTGTTAAAAAATTCCAAATATGGGCGAAGTAAGCTCCCTGATGTCAGTTATATTAGACTAAGTTATGCGAATGAAAAACTCATCATATAAGAGTAGATAAATGCACAGCTAATCTTCTCTAAATATGTGAACACTTCACCGTTCTACAGTCCCTTCTGTTACCTGTATCTATTTTTCATCATCACTTTCTTCACTGCCTTATTTCCTTCTGATCCAAAGCATAACATTGTCAAATAACCCAAAATTGTACTGGGTTGTACTGCTTTGTTTAACTGTGTACTAATTTGTCATTCAGTTCACATTAAACTCAGAATGCAAACTGAATATTTTATGTTTATTGCATCAAATCACTTCTACGACTAATGCAGACGAGTTTACTTTTCTTAAAATATGTCGACCTACCAAAAAGTTTAACCTAACGGCGGCTAGTCTGTTTCGAGATTGGAAGTGATCATTCAACAAATAAATAAACATATGCAAGCTTTTCATGTTAGCCACATGAAGTTGTAGGGTGATTACGAAGGACAGAGAACTTCTCAATGTGAAGAAAGTGGAGAGGCAGCCTACTGAACACAAGATCAAGAAGGGGAGCAGATGTAGGTTCACACCACTCACCATCTAGTCCAAGCAACCTACCTTCAAAATCAAGTTGAAAGCTTTTAAGGAAGTTGGTGATAGACCACAGTTCAAGTTCAATACCCAGAAAAAGAAGAACAAAACTACAAAGGATATCTTCCCTTCAGCCGTCAGGACAAAAAGGGTGACATTGAGCAACATCCCTGAAGGATAGCGCGTGGAATAACACAAGAACTCTTTGAAAGAGATATGGAGAAAAACCTGCATAACCATATTAGGAAGGATGAAAAAACAGGACAAGAAATGGATCTTGACGGGCACATGGAAGCTGATAGAACAGGGAGAGAAAGATGGTGATGGTGAAGCAGAAGATAAACCAGTGCAAGGATGAACAACGAAAAGAGGAACTGAACACAACATATAAAACACTACACTGGACAAAGAAGCGAAGAAAAGTGCTTGGAAAAACAAAAGACACTTCTAAGACACATTGGCAAGTGAAGCACAACAGGCTGTTGGTAGTAGAGACCTGACAACATTGTTTCAAATAACCAGGTTACTACCTGGGAAGAGATCAACTCAGACGAAACCAGTGAAAGATAGTGAAGGAAAGCTAGTTAGCAAAGAGGAGAAACAAAGGAGACGATGGGCTGACCACTTGAGAAAACTCTTGAATCGACCACCACCACCACCTGCAAAACGTCCAGAAAATACCACCAGCAACGGCACAATTACCAGTGAACACAGGCCCTCCGACAAGATCAGATGTCCTGAATTCGACAAAACTGCTGAAGTGTGGGAAAGCAGCAGGACCAGATTGAATTCTGCGAGAGGCACTGGAAGCAGCTGCAGGGACATCAGCAGTGGACATGCTCACACCCCTACTACAGAAGGTTTTGAAGGAAGGAAGGAAGGAAAGGTCCATGGCGATCGACTGGAAGGAGGGCTACCTTGTCAAACTCCCAAAGAAGTGTGGCTGACGTAAGTCTTTGTAAGGACTGGTACAGAATCAGGCTTCTGTCCGCCCAGAGCGATCATCTTGGAGAGACTAAAGGATGCGCTGGATTCCAAATTACGACCGAAACAGGCTGGTTGGCTGTCTCGCTGGCTAGTTGGCTGGCTTCAAGAAGAACAAATCAAATGAAGGTCAGACTTTAATGATTCGCTACGCATCATCATAGAACAGAGTATAGAATGGAATAGAATGAAATATGTTAAACACTAGGGTGGTTTATTCACCAATTTCTAAATAAAGTTACCTATATTGGAAAAGGAATACAGATGTACAATGAAAGTATGAATATTTCAATACTTTTCAAGCTACGCGACTTAGTGGTTCATATTTCTTTGTTATATCTTGGAATATTATCTAAGTTAACTCATCATGGGTATTTTTAATGTTGTACATCCTATTCATAAGATATCTGCACGCAAAGACAGTGGATATCCCATTAGTTTGTTGAATTAAAACGTTAGCACTGGGAATTACGAAAAGCATTTCCAACAAACTACAGACATCCATCAACAGTTGCCACCTACGCTCACTCGATACTCAAGATCAGATGGACAGAATAATAAGAATAAGCAACAAGGAACTCTGGCTGGCTTGCTGGCTGGCTGGCTGGCTGGCTGGCTGGCTGGCTGGCTGGCTGGCTGGCTGGCTGGCTGGCTGGCTGGCTGGCTGGCTGGCTGGCTGGCAACAAACCAACCAATAACCTATCACCCAACAAATTTGCAGAAGAAAGTGGAGATAGACTGGACTGGACTGGACTGGACATACACTGAGAAGGTCGACTGGTGACATAACGCACCAGACCCTTGAGTGGAATCCAAAGGGGAAATGACGAGTTGGGTGTCTGAGTCAACAGTGACATGGAGGAGATCATGTGAGGAAGAAATGAAAGCTTGTGGGCAGCTGTGGCACCAGGTTGAAAAGACTGCAGAGAAGAGAGTGCAATGCAGGCATACTACTGAAGCTTTATGTTCCACTAGGAACACAAGGGACAAATGATAATAATAAGAAGAAGAAGAAGAGAATTTGCAGACAGAAATAAATCCATTGTGTTTCATTGCTTCTGTTCAATTGCAGATAGTTTACATCCTTGGCTTTGCATGTAACCAACAGATTTGGAATGTTTAAAAGAAATGTAATCGTAAAATTTCAAACATTATAGGTTACGACAGAAAGTATGGCCGATCACTTTGCATAACGCAACCTTATTACTGTGATCCTCAGCAGAAAGTAAATCTAGTTTTAAAAACTTTTTGTGCTAGAAGAGGACGCAATTTAAGATTTCATGTGGTTGAATAACTCGTTACATGTTTCTTTACTGAGATATTGGCCAGACTTAATGGTTGATAGCATGGTTGCCCAAGTCGAATTGGGTGCAGTGCGGTTTGATCCCAAGATTTATTGCTTAAAAGTCTAGGCCAATAAACAGTATGTATTGCAGTAACAGCCGAAACGAAAGCTGCCATGCAGATCTACCTAGCAGAGAACAAATATTCGAAAAGGTATAACAGAAATTTGATACGATGATTATAAGATGAAGATAATGTGTGAATATATATTCTCTATTGAGATCAACTCTGAGCTATGTAACCTAGAATTCCAGAACCCCGATTCCAGCTGTCATGTGAACACCGATTGGTAAGTTTACATTTCTCTAGATGGCTGAGGCCAACAGTAAAACACTTTATGGAATGATGTCATGTTTTGGTTTGACCACCCTTAGCCGTTTCACATCCTAAATCTATTTCACTTAACACTGTGCGACAAAGCAGACGGTGACGAAATATGCGTAGAATATGTTCCAGCCATTTCATCTGGCTTACCTGTTCTGTCTGAAAATATATGCCTAACTGATAAGGTAGCACAATCTCACAAGGAATTTGTGATCAAAAACTTAAAGCCTTTTCATTACCTCCTTATAATAATGACCATTTTTTATAACCACGTAGTAGAATAGAGCCAACTGCTGTGCAGCACACATTAATCAGTTAGATATTTTAGTGCTGCGTCTATTGTTTATTATTTACTGTAAATATTGCGAGGAAACAGAGTTTTTTGGAAGGATAAGCTGGAACTTTTAAGTAATCAATAATTGTCACATATTTTGCTTACCCAATGTAAAGTGAGTTTTCCATCTGGTCCACAAGCAGCTGCATAATTCTCATTCAAACTAATTTGATCCACAGTAGTCAGATAATCATACTCAGAAATAGACACGATATCTGTTAAACGCATATATTATATATAACAGTCATAAATGTTTACTGTCGAAAAAAAGCATAATTAAAAGCAGTAACTTTTTAGAAAATTGGAAATCAAATATACCTTTTCGAGATATTCTACTGAACAACATGAACACCTCGAAAACACTTAGGCTTATCTGCAGGTTTCGCTAACCCCAACAGAGTAATCGAAACACTGAAAGCTGTTTTGCTCACTTGAAATCGAGTTCATAAGCGAGGGACACTGAAAAATTTGTTAGAATAAACTGCATATCACCTTGATTGGTTTCTAATTACTCACGTTATTCAGTAGCGGCTATTTCGTATCAGTGATGACACTCTATGATCTTGGTTGGATGGGTTCCAATAGGAACTCCGTTGACACCAAAATCCGGCAGTTGGAAAGCTGCTCAACTTTGGGGAATATCAACTTGAGTTATGCAATTTGTAAATAGTTTGGAAAATAATCATCCAAATATAACCTTTATTAGGATGAATTGGTGAACACTACCATCTAATGAAAATAAGCATCCTCCATCATGAAATGTTGATGAATCTACCAACATGCGAAATGATCCACCACAGATACATTACAAACCGATCGATAGAATTTAATCAACATTCAGGACCAAACAACATGAAGTTGTCCACCCTACAGTTACTAATCAATTTATCTAATCCAGTCCTACAGGAGGTTAACCACTGTCAAAATAGCTCAGTGGAGCGAGTTGGAACACTAGACAGGACATCAGTCCCATCGAGGTTGTAAATACACCTTACTGACGCCCGCCAAAAAGCACGAAACCTAGGTTCGTAGCTTCTCACCGATCACCCCAATAAAATCACTACCTTCACTTGCCAAAAGAAACTTACTTGGCAATATACAATCAAAATGTAATATAACTTAAATATGGAGAGTATTTACTGGTTTGAAAGAAATGTTAAAAGACCGCTTACGCTTAATCCAATGTCTTAGAAGTCTTGGGAATGCTATCAGACGAACAAACTAGAGTTATGTGTCAGATGGGCAGTAACAACGAGATTAACTGCGAGAGTATTGTTTATTCTAAAATATCACTTTACTCGTTTCAAAAACTTTAGGCTTACAGGTTTAGTTAAACAAATGTGCAAGAAAACTATGTACTTGGAACCATTTTACCGCATTATTTATTATTATTCAATCAAACACCATTCGGAATAAATCCCTTACAAACTTCTAGTTGCAAAACGTTAACAGTTATGAATTATATAGTAATACAATTATCAAACAACACGGAAGTAAAAGTAACAGTAGTCAGCCTGAGTTAAAATGCTTTCGATATGGATATCCGTAGATATCCGATTAATGAGGAAATCAGAGAGAGTTGTTAACAAAATATACACTGGTAATATATTTCTGTTTATATTATCTAACTGCTAGATGAATCAATTGCTCTCCATGTCACATAAATGATGAAGATTGTAGCTCAAGATGAGCATGATAGTGATCTAGTGTTCTTTTAGCTTTGATACTTTTTCGTAAACTTTTCGTCACCAGCCTAGAGAACACGATCATGATGTACAAGATACTTAGCTGAAGTGGATATTTCGATTCCACTTAGTTCCGATAGATTATTATCCGGGCTACCTTCTGATAAATATATGAAACACATTTTCCCCACCATGGGTTGACTTGACAAACGAAATTGGTAGTTAAAGTCATCGATAGGACTGAACAAATGCATCACCCTACAGTACCTAAAGACTATATCAGAAATCATGACAAGATTACTGAGACCACTTAGGATTGATATAGCTCATAAACCAACAAATTCCCTCCAAACACCATTATGCAGATCAAGGAATGCAACAACCAAAGAAGACAAACCGAACATTATTTATAACATCAACTGCAATAACTGTAGTCAATACCAAATTGGACAAAGTGGTCGCCCTATTCGCCCTCATTTACATAAACACCAATTTGTTACAAAACGTCATGACATTTCATCATTTATTTCAATGCATGTGGATAATTATGGACATGAATTCCATTTTGACAATGTAGAAATCTTCGACAAAGGAAACAGAATATCAAAAAATTCTTCGAAACTTGGCGTTCAGGTCAGTCAGCAGTTAAAAGATGCATAGACATAGACCCAATCAGTCAACCAATGAGAAAAATGATAAAAGACAGAAAGGTTGAAGGTCAGCAGTGAAACAGCCAACAGGGAACTCTATACAGTCAATGACACAACAATCAAAGGAAACAACCGGTCACAAACCAGTTTGTCGGGGCAAGTTACTAAATCACTCAGGGAGAGATATAGATAAATCACTTCAAACGAGTTAGTGCTGATGATGTCGTCTAGAAAGATGATAAAAGTTCCACGATTCAACAACACAGCTCAGAGAACATAATACAACCAAAAACTGCGCCTGAGCTACAAATATTCTTAACTATGGCTCAGAATTGATCAGTCGCAAGGCTGTATCGATCCTTTACTTTTATCCTAATCGTCATATCATATTTCCTTGTTTGTTATCCCATTTCTTCTCCTATGAGGTTTGACAACTTTTGATTTTTATATTAGATTTGTTTATTTGCAGTAATACAATACAGTATCATTTTATTGACAACGCTTCGAGAACAAATTATTGTTCATAATCATGTCACTGTAATCACAGTTTTCAACATCTGATTTTATAGTCCTAACACCTCATATTCTTTGTTTTTAGTGAAGGTAAACATTTTCATACCTCCAGTATGGGTATTTTGTTATTTTTATTGCATCTTTCGTGTTGATTCTATGAATGAAGATTCAGTAATCGATCTCTGCCTTCTCATAACAATATTAGACATGAGTACAGTTGCTTTACCCCGCCCTATTTTATAGGGATTTCGATAGTCAAGCATTTTTCAGATTATTAATTTTTATTGGGGCCTATCGTCCCAGAATTCGCTAAATTCTTACTCTCCAATAATCTAACTGACTTCGACCGGTTAGTTTGATATCATAGTCATCGCACTGTATTTGATAGATCAAATTATTTTGTCTAGTTGTGTCGATAGAATCCTTGAGCCGATAAAGTTTGTCATTGAGTGAGCTTGTAGGTTTGAGTTCCACCTTAATCCCAGCCATGTTCAGAATTATGCGTAAAGTTTTGATGTTCCTTCCCTATATGCTAACTTAATGGCAGCCCTGAACTCCCTTCTACTTCTGTTGTCGCTACCGTTCATATTACTGCTACGACTTCATTTCCCGTGTTCATACCATTTCTGAACAACTAATGATAATTATTAGTTAGTAGTGTATTTTTAAATGTTTCAATTTCTTGTTTAAGTCATTTCATTGACTAGTGCCTTTCGTAGTTCTATTATCTAAAATACTCCCATTTACTGGTGTCCTGTAAAATGGATACATTGAAATGTCTTCATGAATTAAATTGCTTTCGCAGAATTCTATCAAGATTATCTTCCTAAAACGCCTCGGTACTGCATCATTAAATAGTAGTATAGTTATTTTGTATAAAATGCACGGTAAAAGATTCAGGTTATTGGCAAAAAACAAAGCTTAACTGGACCATAATGAAGAAAAGCATTTTTATTCGGCTTTAGTGAAAGCACAGTAGTACTATCTTGATAATGATCCATATCAGCTAATCATTTCTCCACTGTAACATCATTTGTATTAAATTTCAATATATTAACACTAGATATAGTTTTTGTGTAAGTCATAGCGTGTTTGAAATAAAATAACTCCAACGTCTCGTATTAAAATCTGGTCCGAGCTTCTGCCTTGCCAGCTTTTCACTCAACGTCTGATGTTTTCGATACTATTCGATCAAATCTTGACCACAGTTCGTAAAGATTTAAAATATTAACTTTTTATTACCATATTCGTCCTCTTAAAGATCAGTGTCATAATTGAGACATGGTAAAACGATATAAAGTACTTATTTAACCTTCCTTTGCCCTGATACATTTGGTATGAACTATACGAGAAGGATATTTGATAGAATTAATCCCTAGAACTCCATGCTGTAGAACTTGCCTACTTTTGCCTATTTTGTTGGTGTCGTCAGTCTGTGACCGTTACCGTTGATAATCAATGAAAATCGTAACCTCTTTTTTCAGACAAAAGGATTTTAACAAAACGCATTTGACTATCCAGATAGTCAATATATGGGGTTAATTGAGATTTGAAAAAAGCACAATTCTAGTTATGAAACTGTAGGACACTATGAATGTAAATTCTCGTTAACTAGTCTTTTTATATTTTGACGTTGTGAAAGTTTAACATCCTTTCTGTTTACAGAGAAATTAAGTAAAAATGAGTCTTTGAAAGTTGAAACTTTACACAAAGCATGATTAAGAAGTTCAAAGCGCTCATTAGAACTCTTTCCAAGTTTATTTCTGCATTTCTACTAATTTAACAAACCTGATTCATCAATCAGTGAAGTAGAAAAAGTACGGTGTCACGTTAACTATCAAACAAGGAAATTATTTAAAATGAACAGAAGCGCAGTCAACATTTTCAGTACTAGCTGATTTAGTGACAAAATGAAATATTAGGATTCGTGAATAAAAGCTTTATGTATCACACTTAGAAAATCATTTTACTCGACATACACATATACCCATATGAAAGGATGTGGCAAGAAGTATAATCTTATTCAGTATTGTTGCCTTATCCAGAAATGTTTTAGTCTATAAAAGATAACTTATTGATGATGGAAGAGAATTATCCTAAATGATGAATACTTTACTAAACAGAAACTCAATTCAATTAAGCAGTATCTTTGAGATGAATGATATCGGTAAAAACCATAGAACTATTATTAATGACAAAAATAACGAAACATGCATTTTCTATGATAGAAGCATTTGCTATTCAACTGTACACATCTGATCCTTGCATGCCTAACAAAGTGGATTGATCTTTTTCTTCTTTAAGGCTATTTTTAATTCAACTCATATTCTCTTTTGTACTGTCTTTGGACTAATATATCATCTGCATAAATTCTCATTCTTACTTTGATTACCTGATATATTTTCTTTCTTTTGATCTATCTAAAGGTGAGATTAATGTACTTTTAGTATATCTCATCCATTCAATGTGTCTCTTTATTCCGTAATAACTTTTTGTATTATACCTAGATATTGATATGACTTAACCAGTTTATTATTAATTTTTGTCATATTTTATACTTTTGCATGATAAACAAGAGATGTAGTATAATGTTGTATAGTGTATACACTATTGGCCTAAGCTATTTAAAAAGTTGTAAGCTATCTAGTTATGCTTATCAAGGCTGTAGAAATTAATAGTTGAAGACGTTTAGTAATTTGGCTCAAAATTTGTGAAAATGAATTAGATGTACATAGTAATGACGGTTTGATATTCTCTAATATTTAATATTTTGTCGTCAATGTTTCATCATTGGGCCTGGTGAAATATTCAGCATTAACTTCAGATGTATACAGTCAATAATCAACTAAGTTATGAAGACTCTGCTAACTTTTGTTGACATACCAATTCTCTTTTCACATTTGTCTACATGAACTCCTCGTTGAGGTGATACATAGTGGTCAGTTTTTTTAATTACAGTATCGGAACACTTTCGGTGAAGGTTTGAAACTGTCACTTATAAACATACAAATGCGTTAGCTCGATGCTGTGATGCTGTTTATCGCAGCTAACTGCTGTTTAATTAAAACCTTAATCAAATTTGCTAACGTTTAACACAAAAATCAGCTTGTAAGTAGAATCAATGATTCATTAAACTATCTGAAACAGCTTTGATTAGCAAACTGATCTTAATGTACGGAAATGACAGATGAAGTTGGATGAAACCCTGATTTGTAGTAGAATTCACATCTAAAATCTATAGGTTATTGTCCTGGAATTCTGTTAGCTTAACTTTCATACGACAAGACCTAGGTGAAAAATTAACTAGTCAACTTTCATAACTTAGTAATCATGATTAAACATTTATGTCACCTGCTGCACTAGATTCAAATCTGATCACTGCTTTGTTTAGGCATTTCAATGTGGTTTATTATCTGTCAATGGACTATAAAGTATTCGCTTTATTTATTAATAATTCCTTATGTCATCCATGATATGCTTGTAGTTCTAAGTGAAAACACTCACTGATGAAAGTTTTATATAGTGTTATTACTTTTACCACTGTAATTATAATTTTGCTTTCTGAATAAAAAACACATAACTGTTAAAAGAACATCGCTTCATGTATTTCTTCTCTGCTTTGATCAGTATCCTTAGACGAAACACTTGTTGAACCATCGGACCCACTGTTACTTGTACTGAGCGTCCCATCAGAACTTTTCCGCTTCTTGTCACGAAGATTTAAACGTGAATGAGAACCATTAGCTTCGTAGCCAGCCATTTTTCTGTGTGAAGCTTCATCAAGCAGTTTTCCAAGAATACTAAATTTATTATCAACAATCTTTTTCTTGTATTTCTTCTCCCTTCCTTTGGTTTTGAATTTTGACCTTGTGGGTCTTTTCCGACCATATCTGTCAAGACTGCCTTCAATCACATAATAGTTATCTTCAGATCCGATGGTACCATATCGACCGATTCCGCGTGATCTAAATCTACCTTTTGCGCTTAGTTTCCCACTCCTTCGGGATTTTCGAGATTTTGAGGACTTTCCTAACACTGCGTAAGCATCAATTTTGCCTTTGTTATCATGTGACCTGCTGTGAGACACACTACGGTCTGCTTGTCCACTGTGGTTTCTAAAGGTACTGATTACATCAACTTCAGATGTACTGTTTTTCGTGAAAATACTGCTTCCTTCCCGCCTAGAGGGCTCTTGTACATACACTGATTGCAAAAAGAATATCAAGACTATAAAACACAGCAACTTCATGTCAAGTTTCAATTCAATATACGATCTACTGGTGTTAAATGCTTATGAATACTAGTGTGTCGAAAAAGTGTTAAAGTTTTCATATAGCTGCATATTTATATAGTTGACAGTGCACTCAGTTCAGCGTAGTTATTGATTGTAACAAATGAGATTACTGACCTGCTGTTTAAAATATCGCCGCATTCATACTACGCAGCTTAATTTTCATATTGAGTACATTAGTATTTTTAAAGAAAATGTTAATATGTACTGTTCTGAATGACCATAAAATCTTTAGTTTACTACGAATAATTTGTGGCATGAACTTGAGATAAATGATAGGGTTCAATGTGCATCTACATATATATATATATATATATATATATATATATATATATAATTCGGCGCTTAAAGGATCTCATAACTATTAAATGAAACCATCAATTAAATGTTTAAGTGAATTTACACTAAATGACGAAGTAACATTTCTGCAAAAGTAAAATAGCCGATTGGGTTTTTCTATTCAAGTAGCAAGTTCCTGCAATTAAATCAATCAAGAAGGTGGAAGAACAAAGAAAGAAAAGTTATGATCAAGGAAATAAAGCTCACCTGAATTAGTCAATTCATAAAACCAAGCACGATTATTAATTCCAACAGAGAGATATTTTTGTCCAAGACCGATAAATGTTGGTTCGATTTCAATCTTTAAGACATGCCAATCACTGTAGATCTTTAGCAAGTTATTATTCTAGGAGAAAAAGAAAATCACGAGAGAAAAGATTAGACTCAGTCACGAGTTATATACGTCAATTCAAAAAACTATTATATTCCTTTCATATCACAAATTAATTATAGTACTTTAGTGAAACACGTAAATACTGATGTTTGCACAATACAGTTACTCAGTGCTGTCTCAGCTTACTGGAGTCGAGATATTTCTCAGAAGAACTCAACTAACAGATCACTGAAGCTTTTGAATCATCTCTCATTCAGAGTGGAGTGTGTAACAGTAAGGTTAAGCTTTAGATTTAGGTAAAAGCAAACTATTTAATGAAGTGTATCGTATATATCTGTAAGATGTCAGCTACACTGAAAGAAGTTTAGATGAAGTATGCGATGGTCAAATCAAGAAATGACACTAAATCGTAGAATTTTGACTGCTGATCTCAGCTGTTTAACTTAAGGTAGGTTTTTAAATAACGAGTGACGATTGAAGGTGAAATAATAACCTGGGACGCGGCAGAATTGCATCCAATGACTTTGGAATTATCGACTCGAAACTCTATAGATTGAGATCAGAGATCCAGGTGCTGACTAGTTTCAAACTTCATTTCCGTCATCTTTTTCGTTTGAATACTTATTTAGCGACTTACTGAATATAAACTCTTCTGGGTGATTTATAGAACTGAACTGATCAGCAGCTGTTAATATTTTGGTGTTTTGTTCAAGATACTTCCTTCCGGCCTACCATAATAAGTTAACTGTTTACGAATATATCTAGATAAGAAGCTCCACAAGAGTTAAAGGTGCATCTTAAATTTTACCGCTTGTTAGTGGTAGTTATAAAATCACATCTTACTAACATTTACTGTCTGAAGTATGTTAAACACTAGGGTGGTTTATTCACCAATTTCTAAATAAAGTTACCTATATTGGAAAAGGAATACAGATGTACAATGCAAGTATGAATATTTCAATACTTTTCAAGCTACGCGACTTAGTGGTTCATATTTCTTTGTTATATCTTGGAATATTATCTAAGTTAACTCATCATGGGTATTTTTAATGTTGTACATCCTATTCATAAGATATCTGCACGCAAAGACAGTGGATATCCCATTAGTTTGTTGAATTAAAACGTTAAGCACTGGGAATTACGAAAAGCATTTCCAACAAACTACAGACATTCATCAACAGTTGCCACCTACGCTCACTCGATACTCAAGATCAGATGGCCAGAATAATAAGAATAAGCAACAAGGAACTCTGGCTGGCTGGCTGGCAACAAGCCAACCAATAACCTATCACCCAACAAATTTGCAGACGAAAGTGGAGATAGACTGGAATTGACTGGACATACACTGAGAAGGTCGACTGGTGACATAACGCACCAGACCCTCGAGTGGAATCCAAAGGGGAAATGATGAGTTGGGTGTCTGAGTCAACAGTGACATGAAGGAGATCATGTGAGGAAGAAATGAAAGCTTGTGAGCAGTTGTGGCGCCAGTTTGAAAAGACTGCAGCGAAGAGAGTGCAATGCAGGCATACTACTGAAGCTTTATGTTCCACTAGGAACCCAAGGGACAAATAATGAGGATAATTGGGTTAAGTATTCATTTTTTCATTAGTAGTATCACTAAAATATTACCATATAAACTACTCAAGTTATATACTATTAGTTAAACTGGTTTAATCTTTTCTTGGCTTGCAATGATAAAAAAGTCTTGGATGATATTGAAAAACCCACTAACCAGAATATTTATTTTAGATAAAAATCCAACCTAGACAAGCTAAAACGTTTTCTAATGATTAACATAAACCTTTCATAAATCTTGATTTGTATTTTTATTCGGAATAACCGTAGATTTGTTCAAATCTTTTGATGTAACAAATCACTTCTGAACTGGCTAGTCTGTTTAAGAAGTTTACTATTTTATAATCCAACGGGAAAGAATTTATCCTGTAGCTGTTTTTGTTCTGTCTATAATTCGTTTAGGATGAAGGCTATGACCGAAGCGACGCCATAAAGAAACTAAGAATATTGAAATGATGGCAAAAAAAATCTATACTTCAGGATGTGAATGTTATGCTGCTCGTTACGTTTGTACCGGTATTCTTTTAGGAATTAAGCGTCCAATGAGATTGCAGTTAACATGAACAGAACTAATTAACAATTGCTTCACTTCAATTCCAACAAATAATAAGACTGATAAATTACAAACACTAGATATTGGTTCCCATATAAAACAACCATATCTACATTTCCTTCCAAATCATCTTGTTGAATAAAATAAAAACTACAGTGTCAACTAACAGAAGTTAGTTTGAGATTGAGAATGAACCGAGAGCACAGAAGATTCAAATCAACAGTTTTCAGATTTTAGTTTGGAGATTTTTGAGGATTTATTGACTTCAGGGTAGAATTTTATCACGAACTGATATCTGCTGGGCAATTATTAAAGATCTGGGAGTAGTGAACAGCTGTTTATTCCCAGCTTGGGACTTACCAGCAATATGCACCCTCGACCCCTCAAGGAATCGAACCTAAGACATTCAGGTTTCATGGTTTAGGGCATTGTGCTAATTGCTTGGAATACAATCCAGACTTCTGGTTTAATGTTTCCCTAACGGGCATATGAAGGGCTAATGTTAATTACAAGAATGCTGAGACAAGCAAACATCAATAAGGCATAGCATTACTGCATATTGTTGACACCAGAATGTAGTACTGAAAGTCAACAAAAAAGGTTAGATTGGAAAATGGAATAGATAACATCAGCAATATTTCAATATTATAAGACAAGACTAAAAGAGAGACAGATAAAATTATGATTTCTGTAAAAACTATATATATCACTCACTTTTATGCATGGAATAGGTTCAACTGTGACCTCGAGCAAAGATGTTAATCGTGCTAACAAACCAGTACTATTCGGCGGTGATAAAGCAGCTAACATTGGCAGCTGACTCAGAAAAACATGTAAGAGCTTCTGTGGTGTCGAAATAGCCATTAACTGTCCATCATCTGACCACTGAAGTTGACATGTGAACAAATTGTTGTTGATAAGTTTCGATTTCATCTGTTTGGCTCTATTTACTAGTCCTTCATCATTTTTTTCTTCTAATTCGATTATTGCGGTAAGTTCACGAATATTTTGAAGATCATGAATTTTTACACTTTATATAAAACAAATGAATCGAAAACACGTTTACAGTTACTTTTAACCTATTAAAGTGTGAGGATAATTCAGACAGAACAATAAAAGTTGATCATCCCACAAAATTACACTGATTTAAGGTTCAACACTTTCAAACGAGGTGCAGAATAAATTACCTAAATAAACAAATAAAATTTGAGAATGAAAGTGGAGCAGACTGTGAAAGTTAATAAGATGCTCGGAATTTCTTAGTTATTCAGTGTACATACCACTGAGCTAATTTAGTCAATTTTCAGCCACTTAATAAAGGTTATCCAATCACTGATTACTATCACATTCGGTATCTCAACCAGGTAGCCCACGTTTTCCTAAATAAATAAGATGGCTGTTCAAGAATCCTCAGAAAAGATAACATAAAGAATAGGGAAAATAGTAATCTGAGGGTTTTCCTGAGAGTTTAGGTAATTTATTCTAATTAAAACCACCAGAAAATTAATTATTTCCAAGAAGGAATCTAGTGACCAATAGATGATGGAAAAGATTCTTTTTGCTTGATGGCATTTACAGTATATGGTGGTCTCAAAACTGGAAACTACTTTCAATCAATTTGTTGGTACAGAAAACTCTGTTGATAAAAACAAGTAACACAGAATGTGACCAATTAAAACTTTTGATGTGGTTAAACTACGTGGGTATTCATAAAAGTTTATGTAGTGATCTCAGGGGATACCATTTAAGAGTGCGATTTCAAACACATTAGAGTGAATAGCACAGTGAACGAGTTTTACTCTTACTACATATTGAAAGCTGAATTTCTGCTTCAGTTTCAAAAATACTGGTGTAGTGATTACGGTATATCTGGTTAGCTTAAGAAAAACTACCCTATTCTTGGCTCATACTGTAGATAGTTTGAAAATTAAATATCTATATCACTGAAATTTTACAAATTTATAAATTTTATTCATCAGCTAGGAGATAGGGTGCAATCAACAAACATTTAAACAGCCAAATTCACCAATAATTAAAAAAATCCAAGAAAGGCTGATCAAATCGCAAAATTATAAGTGTGACTAAGGAAGATAAATGGATCTCACAAAGGCTATACGGTTGACATGATATATCTAAGATAGATATTTCAATTCTACAATTACTTTCACACTTGATAACATCATCCTTTTTATCAAGAAGGTTATGCAGAAAAAGCCAAAACATCTTGTCAAGTAAAGTGAACACTAATTGGTTTATGCTCTACAAACAATTTCCCCCCCTCCCCCATCAAGAAGACAAAAGCGAGACTTTTTAAATCTTTAGTATCAGAATTGATGCCTAAATTTCTGATACAATGGCTGCAGATGACAACTACTTGGCTCATTTGATCGAGAACTAGGATTCGATACAACGACAATACTCGTGATTCCCAAGGCTAGTGAAATAGAAAAAAGTTCAAATTAATCAACCGGACATCCGAAAAAATTAAGCTCTTAAACGAGGGACTGATCATCTCCAAAGAGTATGAGAGAATTTTAAAACCTTAAGTGTGCACGAAAGTCACAGACATGAAGATAAAATTTTGGAATGAAATAGTACCCTCTCCATCACCTGGAAAATATTTTATTTACAGATACAGACTACCTTAAAGAGCTGGAAACTGCTACTTAACAAAAATCTGTATAAAATACTAAAGGTTAATGAACAGTCAACCCTTCTTCAACCGGGTGTGCTGACCAAAATAGTACAAAGCAGATGGTCATGGCGATACAAAGCGGATTAACTCAGCCCGCATTATAAGACGTCATAGGGGAAGTAATCCGATTTATTTACGCTTTCGGCATTACATTGACACAAAAAATATTTTGTGTGGAACAAAAGGTCCACTACTATATGTTAAGGTGGTAAATCAAATCAACTGCGAAGATTGCCGACAACACTAAGTTCCCTAGTTTATTCACCTATTCATGCCACAGACCCGAAAATTTCGAGTGGTAGTAAAAACTATGTTCAGTTTGGGGGTTTGTGGGGATTTATTGATTTCAAATTGGTATTTATCATGGACTGACTTCAGTTAGAGGAACATTGAAAACCTGGGAGCACTGGACAGCTATTTCGTCCTAGTATGGGACTCCCCAGCAGTGCGTACCCATGATCCCGCAAGGAGTTGAACCCAGGAATTTTGGAGTCATGCTGGTCACAGAACTAAAAGGTTCTGGGTCTGACCTCTTGCGGAGTCATGGGAACGCACTGCTGGGAGTCCCATACTAGGACGCAACAGCTTTCCAGTGCTCCTAGGTTTTCAATGTTCCTCCAACTGAAGTCAGTCCCATGATGAATACCAGTTTGAACAAAAATTATGTATCATTCTTCGTTCCGATGCATGTAGGCAATCCAAAATATTTTTGATAATGAGAATATTATCAGTTTGACTATCTGAGACAGCAGAGGTTTGACAGACTTGCATTGATACTGGGTGATGATTGAAGATGAAATGAAAATCTGAGTTGTGGATATTTACAAAAAATAATTCAGCGAAAAAAAATTTCTTTTCGACGAATCATCATCAGAAGTTGTACAATCATAATCAAAGTTGAAGCGAAAATATGTCCATCGATGGCTATTGGGTCAACATAGGGACATCAGAAACTGTTAACAGAGTTATAAGACGAGTATGACTATAGGGTCAACACGAAGTTGCCAAACATCATTGACAAGATTACAAGATCATGGCTGAAAGGTCAATACAAGGTAATTACAAGATGACTGCGTAATAGTCTATGAAATAATAGGAAAAGGGAGATAAGTGGGACAGTCATATTGGAAGTAACAATTATAGAGTGAGGAGAGCGGGTGGAAATAATAGTGCTGATGAACAAAATAAGTAAATAAAGATAAAACAAGTCCTGGGTGGATAATATCCAAGATAGAATTAAAGATTAGACGTAACTCTTTTGAACGCATTGATCAGGATTGAGCTGATGAGTTGTCAAGGAGTTGGTCACACAGGCCGCACACAGCGTGTTCTATTCCGGTGTATCTTCAAACACCATTTTGAGTAGATGTCTAGAAGAAAGTACACAGCTATGGACAGCTTGATTTTTAAGCATCTGCTTAGTTCTGGTCACTCTGCTCCATCAAAACCTTCCTTCTAAGTCATTTATAAAGTTAAGTGAAACAATTTGAAAAGAGAGAGGACTCGCCACTAAAACACAGTAAAAACCTTGGTAATTCATCAGCTCAATCCTGATCAATGCGTTCAAAAGAGTTACGTCTAATCTTTAATTCTATCTTGGATATTATCCACCCAGGACTTGTTTTATCTTTATTTACTTATTTTGTTCATCAGCACTATTATTTCCACCCGCTCTCCTCACTCTATAATTGTTACTTCCAATATGACTGTCCCACTTATCTTCCTTTTCCTATTATTTCATAGACTATTACGCAATCACTTTGTGATTACCTTGTTTTGATCTTCCAGTCATAATTGTTTTGAAACCTTAGAAACAACTTTTGGTGACCTTGGGTTGACCCACTAGCTTTAATCATAGCTATGAATGCACAACTTCTAAAGACTTTTCGTAAAGAAATTTTTTTCTCTGAATTTTTTTGTGCGTAATATGGATTTCTAACAACATGGAAGGTAAAAGACTATAAGACAATTTTCGGAAGCTAGGCATTCAAATGAAAAATCTACGATGGGACATTTGGACGTAAACCCAACCTACCATTTACCTAGGATGAAAAGAATAATTCGGCAACGTCTTAGAAACAATGAGCACAACTAACCCATGACAAACATTCTTCTCCGCTGGAACCAAGTAAATTTACGTGGACTTATGATAATCATCTTTTGCTTTCTTAACTTATATCTGAGAAAGGCTTAAATCCAGGGAGAAAACTAACTAACCATTCATCCAATCTCTAAAAATGTTTCGTCCTCCTTTATTGATAATGTCACGCAGTCTGGTGATGAAACGACCACAATCAAATATCAAGGCTCAGAGAAAAAAAACCCACTGTCATACTCATATTTAAACTGAATATCGTCTCTGTTACCTCAAAATTCTGTTAAAATCCCTTTTTTATGGTTCTATACCATAATGAGTTTGGTTAATAGCAATGGACTTGTGTAAGATACTTGAAACATAAATTTAAACTTCATACTGCTTGTGAATTCCACCTAATATCCCTTTCTAAATAACTTCTACTTTATGAAATAAAGTTACATTCATACAGTTGTATGTGTAGATCTTTAAAAAATTCAACTAAGTTTAGTTCATTGACACATATAACCACGTAAAAATGTGAGTTTATGAAATATACAAGAATTAGTAGACGCATGTCTTAACTTTTATGACTTTCAAGTTAATTTTAACCGGGCACTTGGCTTTAATAGATATCACAACAATTTTTACTTTGTGTTTTAAACTAAATAACTGAAGAACACTGAAGTAGAAATTAAAACCTTGCCTAAACAAAAACAACAGTTGAAAACTACCACAATAAATAATGTGTTTAAATGTCTTATTCGAAGACCATTGCGCACTGGTTCACTTAGATCTTTTTTTACAGCTCTAAGATGCTGGAGGTTGCAGGCATTCAGTTGCGAGCTCTTTTGCATTAGTGTTAATGCTAAACAAATATTTCTTGGCGAAACTAGACAAGACGGTCAATACACTTATGAATCTTCAGTGAGTGAAATAAATTTAAAATTACTCTAAAAACAACAGTTCACTATCTACCGTAACACTGAGCATTGAGTGAAGTAAGAATAAACAGGGAAAACCCTTGGAATGGCCAAATTAGGACGTTAAATCAATGTGTTTATTGACAGTAAACCTTATATATCTGTAAACAAATGTAGATTATTCAAATAAAATCCTTAAAATGCTTCAAAATCATTCACAATCATGCAACGAAATCCACAGTTTCCACTGAAAAAGCTATGGCTTACACAATGAAGTACTTAAAAGAGTTTTGTTTCGTTCCTCTTGGCAGGTTGGGATTACATTGAGACATATTTTTTGTAAAATCCCAGTGACGACATTTCGAAACCTCATGGAAGCCGCTTCTTCGGAGAACTTAGTTTACCTCTTTAGGATTTTACAAATATATCCCCTTTATAAACAATTCACCCAATGCTCACCCTTTTAAAGTCTTCCTAGGTGAAATTACGATCGTGAAGTCAACGGAATTATAGTCTGGATACTTATAGTATTATACCAATACTGTATCCTTTTGTTTGGTCTCTACTTTCAAATCTTTCTTCTTCCTCTTTTAAGTATCTGTTATGTAAAAAGATATTGAGTTAACGTGAAACTAGTAGTTCACAAAGTTAAGTATGGATGTTATATAATATTATATCCCCAATGAATGTTAACAATGTAAGTTAGGGGTGGTTATTTTTAAAGAAAGACATGTGGACTCACCAATGGTCGCCTACAGTTGCACAACGGTTTAAAACCGTGCATACTGAAATATCATGTAAACCGTCTTTATGATCATGAATCTGATATATTTCCTTGAGAAAACAATAAAAGTTAGCGTTGAAAAAAAATGATAAATTTTACTTTCCCGATTTCACTCGATTGTGTTGAAACAACCACGAAATAACCATTGGAAAATCCAACTATAATGTAACCATCACCAAACCATTGGTAAGCAATTAGATCACCATAGGCTTGACGAAAAGAAAGTTCAATTGGATTATCTATATCATCAAGATTTAACAAGAAAAGCTGTTTCCTTCCGACAATACAACTAACCTAAACGAATAAAAATATAAATGAAACAATTAAATAATTAAATGTGCAGAAGCATCTTCATGAAAATTGCTATTTTTTAAATACAGCTTAGATAAAAGCAATAAGTGAACTAACTAATGAATTTAGATAATGTAATTAGACGTAGATTATCTGAAAAATGTGATGTATTAGCGCTATACATTTCGAATAATCTGATCACACATTTACTTGTGTTAAGGCATTATATATGAAAACTGGAAGTGAGGCGCTAGCCATAAATAAATTTAACCCCCCATTGTGTGTGCAAAAACAGTTTGTCCTTACATTAAGCCTACCTTGGTAATGCTTATTTTATCGTATTACCAAGATTGTCTTCAAGTCTTATCTTTTATTCCTCTCATTATCTTTCTTATTATTGAATTCCTGTATGTCATATGTGTCCTTCCCCCACTTCCAGTTTTCATATATAATGCCTTAACAAGTAAATGTGTGATCGGATTGTTCGAAATGTATAGCGCTAATACATCACATTTTTCAGATAATCTACGTCTTCTAATTACATTATCCAAATTCATAAAAGGGACTAATCGTAACTAATGAATATTAAAGTACTGTCAAGTAAAAATAGCTATCTATGCACAACCTTAATAAATTCAAAAACATTTACACCATGTACATGTACATGTTAATGTAAGAAGAAAAGAAGTAAATCAATGAAGAGAATATTTCTAGCAACATTGATTGTTTTATTTCAAGCGAATCTGCTCTCAAAGTAATTGACAGTATTTAAAAAACTGCTGAAGGACGTACTTCTTTGTATTGTTTGCATCACATAAGTCTTAGCTATCCATTTAGAAGATCTTGATGTGTGTACAAAGAGGAAACGTGTTCAGCCCCATTCTTTCTCATCATAATTTGAAGTTAGTTATTTAATTTTAAATTACTCCTTTCTTATATTCACTACATATCTCATGCAATTTCTGGTCATTTCCGTTTCAATGCTTTTTATGGTAACATTGAATATCTTGCCATGTTTTATCCGAATTCAGTTATCTTGCAACTTTCGTTATACTTTGATTGTTTCTAAGTATTCACAAAAGTCTTTATGATTTTAAAACCCGAAAAACATTTCAAGTACATCTATGCATTTCTGCTGGCTAATTATCTCAACAAAGCCACTGTTCATCAGAAAATTGTATAAATTTGTGATGTACAACTTTACAAATGGAATCACCAGCAAAAGACTGTCTACTGATTCGCTTATTCCCCCTTCTTATACTTTCTACTTTAACTTGCTACCCATTCATGAAGATAATGGTTAGGATATCATCAAGCCTGGTGATGGAAAGTCCAAGACAAAATATCACAACTCATAGAACATCAACGTACCACCAAACATTCTACCTGTCTCAATATTTTGCAAAACCTCCTGCCTATGCATAGTACTTAATATTCTTTCATAAGCGTTAGCCTTGTAAACCGTTTAGCATTTTAATTCACTGCAGTGTGTTGATATATGTAACAACTCATTGAACATTTTTGTTTAGTTGTACTGATGAAAACACTCTTTTGCTCGCTCGTCGACCAATACAACATCTTGATACATACTTCGCGTTAACTCCTGATATTTACACCGTCTGACGCAGGTGGATCAGCAGTGTCGGGAATTATCAACAAGCGATAGTGTATCTGGGCGCGTATATAAATTTGGAGTCACATTTCAGAGCTCGACAAACAGGTGGGTCCGACGTGAGTAAACTCTCGCAAGTTTTACTGGCGGATATTATTGTTGTTTTCAATTGAGTACTGCAACCACAGTCATTAATAACTGTATACAATACGGGTGTATATATATATATATATATATATATATATATGTACTGAGGATATCTCCAGCTGCTTGGTGATAGGCATTAACCTACTTGTTTATTGTGTTTTTTCTACTCTTATTGTTTAAGTTCTTAAAATAATTTTCTTCTTGCTGTAACAGTACTCATGTCCTTAAACTCTCATAATCAAGACTTTTCGAATGCAGAGTCCGTGAATGCCATTAGTCTTCCTATGCCTTGTTTTAAGTTGAATGACCCCCAATTGTGGTTTGTCCGTCTAGAACATTTCTTCATGGCCAATCATATAACTTCACAAAACACAAAGTTCGGATACACAAGCTCTATTTTGCCGGAAGAAGTGGCTGAACAAGTAAGGGAGACACTACTAAAGCCCCACCCAGACACACCTTATGATGTTTTGAAGCAGGAGGTGCTGAAAGCTACTTCGTTATCTGACCAGAAGGCTGTCGATCAACTACTAAGTAGCATATGCGTCGGTGACAGAACACCTTCACAACTTAAGCGACATATGCAAAGTCTGCTGAAAGATAGGAACGTAGACAACCGTTTATGCTACCAGCTCTGGCTGCAGAGACTTCCTACATGCACTGAGCAGATATTAGCTGTCAGAGATGCGGACATTGACACTGACAGATTGGCTGAAATCGCTGACTGTGTGTAAGAAAGGATGCCCAGACAGGTTGAAAGCATTGCTGAGCCAACGCAAAACGACCGAGTAGCTGCTTTAGAGAGGAAGATCGACATACTTACAGGACACCTGGCGGCTTTGCAATTAAACCAACAGTCACTGAAGTTTTATAGAAGCAGATCCCGTAGTCGTGATAGGACCACGAGTAGAACTGCACCTAAAAGTAGCACGTGCTGGTATCACAAGAAGTTTGGCAGTAAAGCACATTGTTGTTTGTTACCATGAGATTTTGAAACCTTTTCATCGGGAAACGGAAAGGCCGGCGATCAGTAACGACTGCTGTCGCCGGCGTACAACAACACAGTCGTTTGTTTTGGGTGACGGATAGGAAGACTGGAGCGCAGTTTCTGGTTGACACTGGAGCAGAAGTGAGCGTGATCCCATCACACCTTTCAAAAAACGCCATCTCAACCCAACTTTGGTACTACAAGCGGCAAAAACAGGTCTGCTATTACCACATATGGAACCAAAATTTTGATCCTAGACATTGGCTTTCATACACCATTCCAGTGGGAATTCGTAACTGCTGACATATCGTCGCCTATCATTGGCATGGACTATTCGAATTTATTCGTATGCCGTTTGGTTTGACAAATGCTGCTCAAACATTCCAAAGATTTATAGATCAGGTACTTCATGGATTACCTTTCGTCAGTGCATACATAGATGACCTAATAGTAGCTAGCGCATCTGAAACAGAGCACTTGAAACATCTGAGGACGCTTTTTGGATGATTTTGACAATATGGCATTACAATCAATCCGCAGAAGTGCGAATTTGGCAAAGAATCCCTACAGTTTTTGGGTCACATTGTTAATGCCAATGGTGTTAGACAGGTACTCAAGAAGTAGATTCAATTCGAGAATATCCTGTTCTAGACTCGTTTCGAAAGCTGCGAAGATTTTCGGGGTTAATAAACTTCTATTGACGTTTCATACCTAAATGCCCTGTACAAAAAAACTGATACCAAAGTTTGTATGAGAATCATCAATTTGAAGACAAAAGTTAGTGCGAATATTTAGGCTTTAGAAGACGTCAAAGAATGAATATACTTGACCCATTGTGATCCCTTTTCAGCCATGTCACCAAGAGTCCTAAACCACCGACTCCTCTGTCTTGGTAACCCTAACCAGGTGGTCTACATCTTCCTACACGGCTCAGACCAATAGTCAGGGACTTCGTCGACTGCTGTCATATTTTTTTAAGGCACCAACAGCTTTTTCCACTCTTTTGTGTTGGGAGTCGTACGGCGATAATCCATCTATCCTAAAATGATAAGCTTTAAAACCTTGCTGTGTGCTTCACTGCACCAAACCTGAATCATCCTAAACGAACACAAGTAAGATCCTGATATGATCCCCGTGCAATAGACAGTCCATATGAAAAAAGCTGGGTGACTTTTGTATGACATTTACTTTTTGGTTAGCGAACGAACATATCAGCAGTGTCAAAAGATGTAGGTTGGTGGGCAATGAATAACCCTTATGTATCTATGTCTGGATATTGATTAAACTCAGTCCATCGATGTCCTGTGGTCTCATTTGTGGTGCTCAAAACTATCAGTCATCTCGCTTTATCTTTGAAATACCTGTTCAGACCAGTCTTTTATTTGATAATCGACCACTGTACATTTAAATAATCCGGTTCGGCTTGCTATCATTGGAATTCACGGGTAACACACCTAGGTTTGTGCCCCACTACATTTGCATCAACCTAACGGACGAAGTTAGATGACCAGTGTTTTGCATTGAGATCACTGTTAAGTGGAATTATTAACGTGTTCATGAGCAGTGCAGTCAACTATGTGGATCAATGTAAACTGCAGATCGCATTCAGTACGTCGATATCGACATGGGATCTGCTATCACCCCGTACCTGTACACTCTGCCACACTTCGCGTCAGCACATAATGAGGATGCACCGAGAGGCAATACGTGAAATAATCAGTAACGGCAAGTCATCATAAGACAGGAAGGGATAATATAAAATAGAGAAATATGATGCCACGGTTGGGATGGAGAAAATGTATGAATGCTTATGCACCACTGATTTTCAACCGTATCGTCTAGTCTTCAACTATGCATTTAGGTTTACACGTCAACACCAACCAGGGAGTCCACACTAGTCAACGCAGCTCGATTCGAGACTTTGGTTGCCCTTAACATTTACTCAGACCTAAATCTCTGGTTAACACTCACAAGCAGGTGACTAAGCATGCGCAGCACATGCCCTAACAAACAGTTGAATTTTCACAACCGCATCGACTGACTCACTTCAACTCATTTGAAACTACGCCTGAATTATACATTGATGCTGTGATTCTGCGACACACTATCCTACGAAGGTACTGGTGGTCGAGTTTGAAGGTTCCTCGTGATTCACTACAAACATGCTCAACAGCTATGGGGACCAGATCGAATACCTGGATACCAGAGCTAGTTGCAGGAAAACAAGTGAGCCTGTTATATCTGTGCGGGGATTATCGGTCAGTGATGCACTAGAACTCATTTAACTCCCTAAATAATTCAAGCGGTTAACGTGCTTAACCACTTTAATCTCGATCAACAGATGAAAAACTAATACTGATCAGTTGCCGAGAAATGAACTGCATTCGGGCAATGAGAAATGAATTCCACTCGCACATAAATTGGTGTAGAAGACATCTTATCAGCATTTTCACCGAACACGGCTACATTACTCTAGGTCCGCTGAGACTCCTGTGACTGGACCAATCTTTGTAAAGTAAGAAAAGGGATGAAATGCCACTATAGTACGTCAGACGAAAATGGAAAGTGAACATTCGTGGTCAATAACACTTTTAACACTGACATCCTGTGACTAGGTCTGCCCCAAAATTAACTTGCCAACTATCCAACATGCGTATGTAAAAACACTTGTAGCTCAACCGCTGACAGATTTGTTGCAAGGACGAGTTAAAGTGTTTCACATGACCCAAGGGGCCCATGACGCCTTTGGCAAACTGAAGCTGGCTCTTAGTTCTGAAACTCATATTCTCGTCGTGATTCAGAAGCAACACTAGCAATCATGACAGACGCTTCAAATGTTGCAGTAGGTGCAGTACTACAACAGTTTGTTCACGGTCAGGGGGAACCATTATCTTTCTTCTCGCAACGACTTAATGCTTCCCAATCGCGATACAGTACATACGGTGGACAGCTACTGGTGGTTTACTTAGCTATCAAGCATTTCAGATATATGCTTGAAGGGTACGCATTTATAGTATTAACCGACCATAAGCCACTCACGAAATCAATTGACGCAAAGCATGGCAACTACTTACCGCGAGAAATTCGACATTTAGAACTCATTTCACAATTCGCCTCAGATGTCAGGTATGTCAAAGGCAGCGAAAATGAGGTAGCTGATGCTTTGTCTCGTATGAAGGTAGACGTCTTCGAAGGTGATCATGGTGACCTAGCAGAAATGGCAAAGTTGCAGGCGACGGATGAGGACTTAAAACACTTCAAAGACGATGTGAACACCTCATTACGTCTTGAAAAAGTGGAGCTTGATGACTCTTTATCCATCACCTGTGATGTATCCAAGGGTAAACCACGTCTGTTTGTGCCTTTGTCAATGAGATGATTAGTCTTCTCTAATATGCAAGGCATTTCACATCCCGGTATTCGAGCTACGGTGAAGTTAATTACTGACCGATACGTCTGGCCAAAGATAAATCGAGATCTTCGAGAGTGGTCCAGAGCTTATTTAACGTTCCAGCGGTCAAAAGTGCAGAGACATATTATTTTACCTGCTGGAAGATTTTCCGCACCGGATATCAGATTTGACCACATACACGTTGACATCATTGGACCACTACCTCCGTCAAATGGTTTTAGCCACATTTTAACATGTGAAGACCGATTCATGAAATGGCCAGTGGCAATACCTCTGCAGGATATATCTGCCGAAACAGTAGCGAGAAATATCCAACACTGGATTTATAACTTTGCTGTCCCAAGTGTCATCACCACAGATAGAAGCGCGCAGTTCGAGAGTAGTCTATTTCAACAATTAACCGAACTTCTCGGGATCAAGTGCATAAGAACCACTGCGGACCATCCTGCATACAGTGGTATTGCTGGAAGGTTCTATCGACAACCAAAAGCAGCGCTGACGACAGTAAAGACCGATGACAAGTGAAGTGACAAGTTACAACTAGTACTCCTTGGTATACGTTAGAGTGTCAAGCAGAACATTGGCTGCTGTACTGCTGAGTTAGTTTGTGGAACTACTTTACGATTGTCAGGAGAGTATTTTAGCCCAGCAACAGACGTTCCACAGGACTTGACTAACTAGCTACAACAACTACGGCGACAAATGAGCACACTACAACCCGAGCTCCCACGATACCGAGACAACCAAGTTTACATACCCCAGTGCATCTCAAACTGCACTCACGTTTTTGTCCGACACGACGGCGTACGAAAACCCTTACAGCCCCCGCATGAAGGACCTTTCAAGGTAATTAGTAAATCAGACAAAGTTTTCATGGCCGAACGCTCCGGTAGACAAGGGACGGTCAGCAGTGGCAGAATCAGGCCAGCGTTTGTGGAAACAGACGTCACGGATATTAAGTCTGAACCGGAAACACCGAAAATCACCGTCAAAACGGAAACAACGGCGTTGGAATCACCCAGTACTAGCGATTGTGGCAGAACTACAAGGTCCGGAAGAAGAGTCCGCTGGCCACGATGTTACTTTCAGACAACTTACTTTTCATAAAACCAATTCCCTAGTAACGTTATTACCGTTTTTGTGCGTTGCCTTGTTGAAAACATGACCACACGATTTTGACAGACTTTTCTACATGCACAAAAACAATTTTTGCCTGCCACCACGGACTTCTGAATCTTTTATTTCTTGACAATGTTCCGGGTAATACGATTTCGGTTGCTTGTCTTTTCTTTTTATTCCCAGATGTATTATTACTTTTATAAAGTTATTTTAGTTTTGGCTATCAAACACTTCATTTTTATATAAACACTCTTGCAATCAGTTTTCATCCTGATAGTAGATATCTTTAACATTCCTTCTATGTTTTGAATATCTTCAAAATGAACTACCTCCCTCATAACATTTTATATCGAACACAGATATTCCCTCTTATGTCTGTATTCTGGAGAAGAATTTATGTAACATTTTATTTCACTGCTTCGTGTTGATATATGTAACAACTCATTGAACATTTTTGTTTAGTTGTACTGATGAAAACACTCTTTTGCTCGCTCGTCGACCAATACAACATCTTGATACATACTTCGCGTTAACTCCTGATATTTACACCGTCTGACGCAGGTGGATCAGCAGTGTCGGGAATTATCAACAAGCGATAGTGTATCTGGGCGCGTATATAAATTTGGAGTCACATTTCAGAGCTCGACACCGTGATAGCCACTAACTGCCTTTACTGTCTTTAGTGAGTTTTGAACAAACATGAAGATGAATGATGTGAAACTTAAGAAGGATTTAAAGTCATTGTTTAAAATAATCATTCCCACATTACTTCACATGTGTCGAAATATTTGCCCGAAACAATCCAAAACTTTTGGTTGAATATGAAAAAATCGTCTTGTTGTCATAAAATCATAGATGACAATCTTTTTTCCAGTTAAAACCAGTAACAAGTTATGACTCACATGTAACAGAAATGAATGAAGGAAATAAGCTTTGCATAAACTATAAAAATGTTAGGTTTCTAGGATAGGTAAACACAAAATAATTTTTACTGAAGTTCAATGAACCACACATATCGTACCATCCCGGCATGAAACATACGTAAAACGCATAACCATAGATAGGCAGATAGACAAAAAGATACAAGAGTGGTAGAAAGTGCATTCACATAGTGTGCAACATTCCTCCATAACAGTTCACTAGACTACTATGCTACCTAGTGGAGTGTTGTCAGTCAGAACCTGTAATTACATCAAAACATGCTTAGTATCATCAAATTCCATCGTCATCTTGCAAAGCTTTTGACAATCCTTTGATTTTAATTAGCAAGAGATCAGCTATCATTTTACAGATAACTACCACCGGTTTTTCAGTTTACTCCTAAACAAAACTCATAAAATCACTACATTTCAACTCGATTATTAGGCCACTGGTAGACTCAGATTCAGCTTAACAAACGAACTGTTTGGTTGACCTTGGCTATATGTTTTTACTGGAGATCTTATCAGAGAAATGCGTTGTAAAGTCTAAAGATCAACTTGTTGTTATGCTTCATTGAAAGTGTATGTATATTTCCAGAAAGGATTCAAGGAAGTGGTCTGTCAACCTAATCCAGTCCATCAAGTAAGTTTGATGCATGTATAGATTTTCATTCATGAGCAAAATCTCCCTGTATAATGTGAAGCTTTAATGAGCTCTAAACGTTAGTTAGTTAGTCAGCACAACAATGATGGAAAAAGGTTCTGAGTTTTTACTGAGGACCGGATTGAGAATATTTTAATTAAACTCATTCAAAGATAAAAATGTATGTATCCTAAAAATGATATTACACTGTCACAAGTACCTTTAAAGTGTCATACTGCAGTATAAAAAGTTCTTTGACAGAATTCTCAGCGTGTCACTGATTGGTGAAACATATAAAAAAAGGCATACACTGACATAGTCACGATACATACTTTAGTTTGGCGACTTGGTAAAGCTCAATGTCAAGTTAACGACGTATTTTGAAATTAACATCCGCAACAGCGGAGTCTGATGGTGCAGCCACTGCAGTATTTGGAAGAAGTTATTCAGGCCGGAAAATTACATTTTCAATTATTTCGGACACTCAGCTCTGAAACGTTACCTTTGAGTTTATTTCAAACAAGTTCGCAGAAAGGAATTTAAAAAATACTATTCTAAGCTACACTTACAATTAGGAATATCAATACAGATCATCTGGGGTACAATCCTCATTAATGATGACAGTAGCAACTGAATCCCGTCCAGCTACGACTCTAAACGATCTATATTACGGTCATATTACAACCTCCATGGGGATGATTCTGAGTGGCTTCTAACCGAAAATCTGTTCGAAAATATAGCTGATATGAATTTTGTACAATAGAGCTTTTGTGCTCCCATTCCGAGAAATCACTTCGTGTTGCGAAACTAATTTACACCTTATTTAGCATATACAGGCTTCTTAGAATAATCCAGTTATCTTACTTGATAGGACGGATTACTTACAGTCATAAATGTTACTACGTATGTTTTCATAAACCTGAGTTACGCTAACTCAATGCACTGTGTAGATGAAAGAGCACCTTAACAACTGAAAAATTTATCTACTAAGTTTCTTGGAACTCACTTGCAAAACAATAGTTCAAATTTCTATTTCCATTGCTCTATACAAACACCTCAGCACAACTTCATTTGAAGCAAAACCAGAAAAGGTTTTCTATTTCATGGTTTCAGTCTGTGATGAAAGACTTGATACTAACACCTAAAAATACTTAAAAATCTCAAGGAATATTTGCTAAAAATACAAACATTTTGACGTAAATCCTAACATCTAAGTATATTATATTAAACTGAGACCATTTACAACGGCAGGAAAGACAATAATTAAGGAGAATTGAAATATAATGAGGGAGGTATGGAAGATGGGTCAGCATGGTGAACAAATAAGTACGGAGTATTTATATATCCAAGAATTAGAAGCAGATAATAGGGACGAACTAAGCAGACTGGATCGGTGAGAATGCTCTTGATTCCTTTTCGCCTTTATACTGATCCACATTATTGTTACTATTCTCGCTACCGTGACCCAACCTTTTGCTCCATTATGAAGACTCACCATATAATCCCATTGCCTTGGTGTTATATCTTTGACCAACTTTTCTCCATATTTTCTTGTTTCTTTCTCGTTTCAGTCCTCTTTCTTTTATAAAAACCAAAAGGTAGTGATATGACATTTGAATATCTCAACAGTACCATAAACGTGGGGCAAAAGATACATTTTACAAGTTTAACCAATATTCAAGGGGGCACCGAATTTCCTAGAGCTCTGACAAGGGATAAGCTGGAACTGACGTATCTCGAACCGCAAAAATGTACCAGTAAATTTGTAAAACCCATAAGTTAATACAACGAAATAAACTTCTTTGCTAGCTCGTAAGATAGATGTCATATACTAAGATGAATCCAGTTCATTTGAATTGCGTTTGGGCTGGATCACTTAATTCGTCTAAAACACCTGGATACTCTGACATATGACTATTTATATTACCAGCTGTGAACAAAAAGCTACATGGCGAACAGAGACCTGCCTTCGCATCAAGTGACTGGATGTAAGGTGAGAGACGAACTCAAAATAAAGGTGTTTGTTATTTTCAACGCGCAATTTAGGTTAAATATGATGATAAATAAAAAGCGATTCTGAATTTGATGCTGTCGGGTGCATATTATTTGCGTAAAAAAAATTTTGGCATACTCAGAGAAAGTAAATATACTTCAAGATAGCTCGGACTTACAGTATTATCTTCGGTTCTGGAGACTTCCTGAAGCTTCATTTGACCAAAATCCAAATTAGTTGGTAGATCGTGTATCAAAACATGCTTCATGAGATCACCCTCAGCAGAGTTAATAGTTATGGATTTGTCCTCGCTTGCCAATGCTAAAGTATTCTTCCTGTTCCATACGGCGCAAGTGATTTTTCGGGTGTGCTTTCCAAGAAGTGATGTTTTTCTAACAATAACTCAACTATTAGTAACTCACTTCAGATTTTTATGATTATAAATGACGAGATTACCCTTACTAGTGCCAATGGCTAAGCGGCTACCCACTTTAGACCATGAGAGTACACTAAGGGTGTCCCTTATGATAAAAAAATTAAAATTAAGACATTCACTTCATCCCGGTATGAAGTTGACTAATTTTGAACGAAAGTGAGTTCCATATGGTAGCGGACGATGTTTTATCGTCAATAACAGCCAGATTGTCACCATCGGCATCCCAAGACATTGAAACAGGTTCACTGAACAAAAATCTCAACAAAAGCTTGTATTTACCCTGGCAAAGGAAGCTCCAGTTTCCTTTCACCATGACGATCAAAAATTTCAACAGATTGGTTAAAACTTAGAACATTAAAAGTCATACCAACAATCTACCCAAAAGTGGCTACGAAAGTCGATCTACAATTCTGAAGCTGAAAACATCTCCGATTGTCACTGTGCAAGTTTACGTCGGCTGTAAAAAGTTTCTAATATGCGTTAAAATAATTAATTTCAACTTACCTTCATGCTTTTTGAATATTCGCTAAAAACAAGCGTCCCTAGTTTGTGTCAGTTTGATGCTCAATGGAAACGGTAAGGGAGTCTTAGGTCGTGTTTTGTGTTGAAGAGGCAAATAAGTGACTACATGCTTTCTTCGCCTTTCATAAGGTCATAAGTATTTTGCTCAGTATATTTACATTTCTCCTCTCGCCTCCAAAAGAATGAGATTTTAGCTTGTGGTAACCATTTTTACAAATATGTGTTCACCGACTCGGTAAGCAATCTGGTATACTGGTGGCGTAAGCAACACCTCTCTGTGAGGGTCATTTCTAATGGGCCGCCTAGCTTAAAACTACCATTCCATTATTCATTCTGCACCGTCCCCTTTGTTTTGACCTCATAAGGCGAAAAGAATAATTTGTGTCCCGATCAGCAAGATTCGATCTTTGAGATGTCTAAGAAGAGAGGAAGCAGGGGTAGGGAATTATGGATTCATTCACAGTGTTAATGTTATTATACACCGTCTGCATTTTTTTAAGTTGATACTTTAGATGAATACTTGTTTCTTCATCTGAACCGTGTCTTAACGATGCTTGACTGTTCGCAAGTTTGAGGTGCCTTGTGTTGCGGACACATCTTGCGGTACCTTCTCATGGGTCTTTTACTTTGACATTTTCTGACACCTATGGATTGGCGACACTAGGAGCGCTACACATGCGTTGGGATATTTGGCTTCATTGAGACGCATTTGGAGTCAAGCGCGCGTCTGCAACACTTTTCTGTGTGGAACTGGCTACGGAAAAAATCATCTGGACGAATCTCTTATCAAATCTCTTAAGAAAATATCGTGCACCTATAAGGCAGCCGTGCACCACTCTTGACTGCTACTGCTGTTCACTAGTCATCCCAGGAAACGCTGGGTTGGGTATCGATCAACCAAATTGTTCCTTCAGGTATGTGCTGTGGGACCCATGTCACTAAGATCTAAAACAATGAGAAGAGAAACTTCATCTAACTTTGCTGTAATTACCACCGACATGCAACATTTCATGAAAATTACTTAACCACGGAGGCAGAAGCTCGCAATCTCTACGGCTAGTTGGATAAATTGTTGGCCTTAATATCATAGGCGATGCTTTGTATTGGTGGCCATGCTTGGTGTACCATATGGTGTATGTGACTTTGAGGAAAGAGAATGCTGACTTTCATCACCAAGTTTCATTTTGTCCGTGATCAGCAACTTTAAGCGCGTAGACAAGGCCAAACCGATTGGGCCAGGTTTCAACAAAGAATGCGACAAAGCGCGAAAGATGCCGGACGCTCACTGTGAGCATAGTAATATTTGACACGCTAACACATGTATTATCTACAAGGCTGTGGTGGTAAGGAACTACCAAAAATTGATGGCCCATGGTTTTTCAGTGTTCTATATTCACGCTGACACTTGTAGCTTTAACAGGGTCGTAAAGATGAAGCCACACGCATCCACACAGTTCTGCACGTTGTCGTATAATGTCGTGCCGCCCGCTGAAGTTTCCATAGCAAGCTATTTCGCGCATCTAAGTATATTACCACTGTTCCGGAGTTGTATTATTCTTACCTGGTCTCAATCTCATTTCCTTTCTTTGCTTCGATCCGTGTTAAACTGGCAACAAGCCTGAGCCAGCTCAAGACATTCTAAACAGACAGTGTAGAAACGTGCTTCTTTACTCTTCAGCCAATTTCCAGGGAACGGGGTGTCAGAGATCCCCGTGTTTGAAGCTTGACTACAATAATGTCGCCGCTACGGAAATTTACTGGGTGGGTTAGAGCATACATGCTCACTCTTCACGCAGGTGATTCATCTGCATTTAGCAAAATCTCTGTCTGGAAGAGAACTATCAAGTGCATGGTGAATCGCTGCGTAGCACCGGGTTAGTGAATGGTTCAGCTGCCGACGGAATAGCACGAATGAGGACCGATATCGGTCAAAAAACTTGCGATGGTGGCACTTCCCTCGTGCTATTTCCTTGTTAACCAAAGCAATGGGTACAAATCACGCCTGTGACACGCCTGAACTATTATTTCGGCTGGCAGACGACTAAAAATATGTTCTAAAATTATCGACGTCACATACTCCGTTGTAACAGCTCCATGCATTCCAATGATGTGATAACAGAGCTGCCAACGCTGCTGAGCAGTTTCAAAGCAAACACAGTTCTAATCCTAAACCGAACCTTCGGCAGGTTGACATAAATCTTGTGAACAAGAGTGTGGTCAGGAGCAATGGACAAGAAGACTCGGATATAGCTTTTTCCAGTTATTTTCCTCTCAGTTATTTCTGATTTCACTATGTTGGTTTCGCACATACAGCGAGAGTTAAACTACCGCAATTTGAGTGATCTCCTCGAAGAAGTTTCTCAAACCGGCATATTGTTCATTTAGTGTTCCTTTTGTTGCTTATCCTGCTCCGGTGTCTGGTCTCTGTGACGATATTTGCCCACACAGCCGTCTCTTTTGTGGGTACTGAAGGGAAAATTCCTACTGTGCCTACCGCTTCTTTGGGCTTGGAACACTGTAATTCCAGTTATCTGGAAAAGCATCTGAGAACGGCAACTGCTTCTACAAGTCCATCTGTTTGAAATATTTGGTATTTGAACTTCACGATTTGTCCTTTCAACATTTTCGCAGAAACCCTTTTGAATTAGGAGCTTCCATAATGGCATAGATAGTGTCAGTAACCTTGTAGAGAAATTTGTTTTTAAAGCCCACCCCAACCTAAAGGAGCCACTGGTGGACGGATCATGTGCATCCCTGGTGGTTGTGTTCAGACACGACTATATTTTGGTGCGCATGACGGATGTTTTTCAGCGAGCTGCTGTTTTCAGGTGAGCAACCCTACCCTAAAAGAAACAGCATTCAGACGCCTACAGCCCTTTCCTTTTAAAGTTATGAAATTTGCGACTTCCTAAGAGTTTACGTTGCCATGACGAGTGAGAGCCTGAACGTTGTGTGACTAGCATTTCACCCATAAGTTGGTATGCAATCTGTTGAGACGTCAACGGCATTGGCTTTGCGCGAAGTGCACACCTAAGTTGAAGGTGAGACCATAGTTATTCAAAATAAGGAAAATTTGTGTAGTAAGTAAACTTTGATGAGAAGCGACATCAGCAGGACTGTCTTTCTTGACAGATGAAACGTCTCAAAATAAGAGCTTCCTACACGTGGTTCATTAGCGAACCCGATGTTCATAGAATTTCGGTACAACTTTCCTTCATACTCAAATCAGTCATTAAGTCTGGCAACACATGTCAACCGTATACAAGCCAGAGAATATATTATGCGCTTTCAGAAGCATTCACATATCAGCGGCGAAGTCCGGCAGAAATATATGGAATCAAAATATCTTAAGATATAAAACAAATATACCTAACAGGCCAGGTAAAAGGTAGAGATCGGAACAAATAACCTGTGTGAGGTATCTTCCGTTAGCCTCATTCTCTTCTGAACTTATTTTAACTACATGAGGTTTGTGTTTGGTATGCAGTTTCACATTTCTGGGCGTTTGGGCTTTTTCGTTAACATATGCATCAGGGATGCCTGGGAATAGGGACTGCGTGGTGCAGTTCGCTGCTGCAACAAAGATTCCAACCATCGTGGCGTGCCGGTCACCATCATGGAGGATCACAAAACATTATGTCAAACCAAGTTGCTATTGGTCTTCCAAAAGACATCATCTCAATCCCAGACGTATTGAACGAGCGAATGCGCAACGTCTGTGACTTTTTGAATGAAGCCCACATTTGGCGTACTGCACATGGTGGCCAACAGGGTCCAATTGCTTTTCAGAGATGTTCACGTGGATGTTCGCAAATTGGCCGTATGCACCGTCGGGTGACAACACTAGCTTCAGAATTATAGGTTGACAGCACATTTCTCGAAAAACTGGTTGAAGAGACTCTTCTCACTTTTTCGTAACTTCTCTTCGTTGTAGTTGACTAGAACAACAGAGAGAGCGTTTGGTGCTACCAAGTAACCAGCAAACGCCTCATCAGGTATGGTCAATTCCCCTAATAACGGAAAGGAGAGAGACTACCATCAACTGTGCTGTTAATTTGAAGGCGACGAAGGGGATTATTACAGTCCACGGGAAACTGTATAGTAAGAGAGAAGAGACGTGAAGGCACTGATCGACAGGTAACCATCCATCTCTCTCAACTGAAATACCTTTGTCAGTAACTGAAGACCGTGGTCTGAAACCGGTCAGTTGCAATTTGAGTTATTTCAGTACTGTGTATTGTATGGTACCACTATTAAGCGGCCAACACTTTATACCACCTTTGATATAAAACAGCAGCGGATAGCGTGAGCCGGCACATGAAGGAGAATAACTTAACTGGTGAACCTCTCTCTTACCACCTTTTCTATTTGATGGATCACTCCATTGGGATAGGTATCCTGGCCGGTGCTCACAAGACTGCCAAAGCTATTCTCATGCTAAATGAAGGATGACGGTGGTCATTTCCCAATAACATAAATTGGGCCATTTGTCATGACACCCGGTGGAAGGTAAGTCTGCCTCGACGCTGAGCCCTGACGACTTCCCTCCCCGGTATTAATAACGGATGAGGTGATCATATTCATTTTCTATATAGATTTCCTAAGTGACCATCAGAAATCCGCAGATGCAGGTAGGCACAAGCCGAATCATCTTACCACAGGACTTTTGGTCACCACTGTTTTTATGTCAAGTCTTTCTATCAGTTAGATTCATCCCAAGGCCAGCACTCTCAGTTATTGTGCTTCCATCAATTCATCATTGTCTGAAGCTTTCAATTCAGAAATGAGTATAACTTTCATGAAGTTTGGTGTTTCAAACTGTGTAATAGTAATTTAAGTTTTTGTTAAAATTTACGTTCATCGCAGGATTACCCGCCGGTCGAACTTGAACACTTGCTGCAAGTGAGGGGGCGATCTAATCTGCATACGGCTCACTGTCTCTCTCATGCAGTGTGGTTCAGAAGAATGATATCATGGGCTGCCACTCTACCCGAAGACTACTCCAGATCGCTGCTAGTGGCAAAAATTTTAAATGGCAGGAGTAAACTGATACGTCAAACCTACTGGGTAGCACGTAACGAAGATGCGAATTTTTAGAGTTTCCGAAACCCAAAGCGAACCCAATGAAATCCGAGTTAACTGGTTGCCAAAAAAAGAACGTATATTCAAACAGTAAGTAAACTCTGCGGAAGTGTTTTTCACGACGAAATATATCTAAAAAACATAGTTACAAGCGTTCAGTTTCGATGGCTGCTGAAGTTCCCATCCAAAACAAAATACAATGGCAACATCAATGGAGACAAGAGTTTAAATATGGTCATACAAGCAAACTGAATGAAGTCAAACAAAGTGAGTGGCCAATGTTTTTCAATACATTAGAAGTAAGAATCGAAACACGCTCAACATAAATATTGAGACCATCATTGTTAGTATTATTATTGTAGTCGTCACTGCTTCAGTGGAAGCGACGCTGAAGTTGACCTCCCAATCCGAATATCATGAAGATTCAGTGTCCTTCAACTCAATGTCACGGCAGTTTCCGCGCAAGAGCATTCTGGCATGACCTCTAAAATATACTACTCCATCTGATTATTATATTGTGTTCTTCTTTGGTCTTGTGTTTGTAGGTATATTGCAAGCACTAATAAGTAGTGATCGGCCTCTGCATGTGTCAAGTTCGCAAGCGAAAAATTCCCAAAATGGGTTTCATTTTACGTACATTACAATCATGCTCCGCCGTTGCTGGATTTAACCAACAGTGCTCTAAAATGTATACGGATGTGCAAAACGGTAGCCCCTACACTACTTACGCAGAAATTTCCTTTTCTTTCCGAGTTAAGTACGCCCCGATGACAAAGGTGGACATTCCAGCACATATTTTCTTATCTTACACCCACAAACGTTTGCATTTCTTGTTTCCAAAAAATATGAAATATTCACCCCCAGAAATAAGAAGACATGAGAGGTATGGCGTGGGAATATTCCAGCGGGGAAGTGATAACCCTTATTTTACATTTATTTTGCAATAACTACTGCCCTTTCCTCATTATGGCGGTTTTGTACATATTACCTCCGTATTACACCTTGTACCATAGTGTTGGCATCTAGCCCTGTAATCGTTGAGCATGTCGTGTTAACCAGTGCATTTTTCCGCAAAGTTGTCAACGTCTAAGAATGCACTGCTGCTGGATGCGGTGCAGATGTCATTGGACTTTGGTCCACAAATGTTTAGCAGCCTACTTCGTCACTCCACCTGTATGTATATTTATCACGTTGTCCAGCCTATGGAAACATGCCGCACACCATTGTGATGACGCAGTTACTGTACCTATATTATAACCCATGTTCATTTGGTGCAGCTATATGAAGTAAAAATCCCAAAGATATAATGAACGGCTCGTAGGCCTTCCAAGTTCCCTCCTGTAATATTGGTGTGTTCCACCACGGAAATAAGTTGGTTTTGCACTAACTCAAAAGCCATCATTTTCCTGATGTCGCACTATCAGAATACTGTGAAGCTCAGCTTTGAAGACTCGTACCACTAAACGCTACATTGAATGTGGAAGGCAGTCAGTGCATGACCATGTTGGCCATGGCAGATGAAGGGCTAAGAAGTATTACGGAACAGACAATCTGCTTCCTAATTAAAAGCGAGATGTTTTAGGAGAATCTAGAATAGGCCTAACCAAAAGACCATGGAAAAATTTCATTTAGGACTTTACAGTGAGCGATACTCTCGTGGATCATGTCACAAGTTGGCTCCCAAAATTTCCTAACCTCTTCTAGGGTTCAATATCTAGGACTCGATTGCAAGCAGGTTCGAAATCCGTGGTAAAATAAACTACGAATTGGACTGAAATTCTAAACTTCATCGGCGAACTCATGGACAATGAGGTTATAGCTGTTTTTATCAAGTTTCTTACAGCTTCACAAGCTTACACTGAGAGCTCACCAATGTCGTGTTCTTTCCTTCTGTGCAGAAGCACAAATTAAGTCCTCAACGCATCCAGGGGCAATAGACAGGATCTGTTAGAGGGCTTAGGTCTGAAACATGAAGAACGACTGGTTGAGTCTAATCTATATCTCCTGCAATAAAGACGACTAGGAGGAGACGTGAAATTGTCTCATAACATCCTGAGTAGCCCTGGACACCCACTTGATCACCTACTGATTCTAAGTTGTAGTGAAGTGTGCGTTGCAGACAGGAATGGATGTAAGTAGTGTAGGTTGAGAGGGTGGCGGAAGTCAAAAGGAATCACCAGCAATGGCTAAGGATTCTGCCAAGAGAAACACAAGAGACAATGCAAGCGTACGAAGAGCAAATCAAGAGAGAAGCAGACGAGGAAATGAAGCACATTTTGCAAACGACGGTTCTGGTGCAGAGTGCATCACATTTAACTACTACTGTCCCACTCGTTGGCAATAAACGTTACTTCCCTCGCGTCTGTCTTCTCACTTATCTCAGTTGGTGTCGCTACCTCTTGACGCGATGAGGATTTCGTGGCCTGCGGTATTCGGGGATGGAGACGTCAAGGTTTTTCTAAGGGACTTCGGGTCGTTCGTGGAGCTGGTGGGTGTCTTGGATTCAAGAGCAAATTTCCCGGTGCTGGGCGCGTTGCTTAGGGGGTGCAGTGAAAGCAACGTATGACAGCATGGTACGCGAAGCTGCGAGGGAGGCTTGGTAGAAGATTGTTCGCCAGACTAGACTAGATATTGTGGGAACCATGGATCGAGGTTTTTTGTATGCTAGAATGTGGATAAATGATCGGGGGATTATGTGTCCAGTAGATATGGGAGCGGCGGTCTCGCTGACAGATAAAAGTCAGCCTCAGAACATAAGACCATACGCACTAACGGTCCACACGGTTGGGGAGATGTATCAGAAATCGCCGGCTTATCAGACTGCATCGTCGAAATCGGGGACCTGAAAATTAAATTTCCATTCATTGTGACCACGCGTCCACTACGGACAGACCTAGATGCTGATTTTGGGAGGGAAGTGTCTCAGCTATTAGCTCAAGAACAGGAATAGTTGCTACAAAGTACGGGTAGTTCACCACGCAGGAAAACAGAGAGGTAGCGGAGATCAAGGTGTCAAAAGCACCATACACAGAAGCGCCAAACATCATGAAGTTGGTTAAGAAATAGGACAGACTGTTCAAGGGAGGTGGAGACTCCTGCATATACTGTGACAAGGTTCAGCATGAAATCCCACTGACAAGCCGAACAATGGCACCATTTATAACACGGCGAGTATCACACCACTTGGAAGCAGAAGTTGGGCACCAGGTTCTGGAAGTGCTAGACGAAGGAGTTATTGAAGAGGCTGATAGCCCATACAGTTTGCCAGCGCTTTTAGTGGGGAAGTTCAGTGGAATATGTATATTCTGCTTTGTTTTCCGACAGTTAAATAGCGTAACGCAACTGAAGCCATGTGCCATGCCGACGGTGGTCGAAGCACTGGGTCGTCTGCTGAATGCGAAAGCATTTACAGTTTTGTGCCCCCGGTCAGGCTACTGGCAGCTACCAATAAAAGAAGGCGGTGAAAAGAAAACAGCTTTTGCTGTGGATAAGAAACAGTACCAATTCAAGCAGATACCTTTGGTCTGGCAAGTGCTCCATTACCATTTAGACAATTGGTGATGTTGTTGCAGAAGAACTTCGAGAACGTAGATGTGTGTGGTGATGACCTGGTGGTGTGCAGTCAGACGGATGTGGAACATCTAGGACCCCTAGAAGCTCCTTTAAGACGCGTTGACAAGTCTGGACTGCGCATCAGTAAGGTGAAATCTTAGGTAGCCAAGAATAGTGTTACACTACTGGGACATAAAGTTGGATACGGTGGAACAAAATCACTACCTGAGAAAATTCTGGCGGCTGGAACTATTCCAGTGCCAAATTCCAAGAGGAAACTATGACGGTTCTTAGGCAGAGCACCATTCTACAGTCGGTCCCTCAAAAATTTCAACGAGATAGCAGCCCCTTTGCACAAGCTACTTGGCAGCTTCAGATTTATGTGGATGGTGGGGGGGCAGAAAACGTTTGATCACATCAGGGAACTCCTGAATGACCTGGAGATGACTTTAAAACTACCGATACCCTGGAGGTCATTCATCGTGTCCACCGATTCAAGTGATTGTGGGGTAGGCGCGGTTCTGTGACAGACTGAGGGAGTAATGGAGCATACTAGCCGTGTCCTCACACCTGCGGTACGGAATACCCCACGGTTGAGAAGGAATGTCTCACGATAGTTTGGGTGTTGGATAAATGGAGATCGTACCTCCTCGGTCAACGATTCCATATTGAAAGTGGTCATAAACCTCTACAGTGGCCTGAGACAGCGACAGGTTTCAGAAGAAGATTATCACATTGGACTTTATGACTTAACGAGTTCGATTTCACACTTGGCCATGTGGCAGAGAAAGAAAACTGGTTGTCAGACTTATCAAGATCAGATGAAGAAAATGAACCACCTGAGATAGCATACGGTGTACACGCAACGGAACGGGCCCATTAAGACTTATTCACCTTAAGAAGTCGGACCCTACACTCAAAAAAGTGATAAAAGCCGTAATTGAAGTAGCGGAGGAACAAACGCTTTTAAGAAATAAAAAGTTGGGAATGTTGTTGACGCAGAAAGAACACCTACTGATCAATACTTATGGAATGCTGACACGGTGAGAAAACGGCGGGAGCTGGTTGGCAGTGATTCCGAAATGTCTACGCGGCGAAATGACACAAGAATACCACCAGCTAGCTCATACAGGTGTCTCATAGACATCCAACCTATCAGACGAAGTGCGAACTGGCCAAGTATGAGGGATGTTGCCAGACGCTCGGTGGGTTGTCCTCACTGCGAGCTGATGAAAGGTGATAGGTGTGCTGGACCCCCCCTTCAGCCGATTCCAGTGGAGGCGATTGGTGGCCTGTGGCCTGTGGACGTCATGGGACATCTAGTGGCAACCAATACCTCTTGGTGATGGCGGAGCGTGTTACACGATGCGTAGACGCTGTCACAGTTTCTGACCAACGCGCGAAGGCAGTGACCGCAGCGGTGATGTGGCCTATCGTCGCAGATCACGGTGCGCCGAAAACGATATTGGCCGGCCAAGGTCCCTGTTTGGAGAGGGAGGAACTCAAATCCTGTTTGAAACAGCCCGATATCAAGGGGATAAGAATGGCACCCCACCCCCGCAGGCTAACGGTTTGACAGAACGAAATAACCGTAAACTTAAGCAGTGGCTGGCTTCGAAAAGAGGAACTTAGAAGACCGAACTGCCATTAATATTATTAGCGCATCGTGCCTCTGTGCAAAGAACAACGAAGAAGTCGTTGTTCCAGTTAGTGTATGACAGGAAACCGCTGCTCCCAATACATAGTGAGACCTGGTCCCGACAACAGCCATGGAACATGACCGGACTGAGAAATGAACGGAAACAGGCAATCAGAAATGTGAAACGAAAACAGAAAGCTGATGCCGAAAAGTCTGAGCAGACAGAAGGAGGCAAATGGAAACTGTTTGAGGTCGGAGATGAGGTCAAATGTAAAGAACGAGGATGAACGTCAAGAGGTGGATAGGGTAGAAGAAAACTACTTCCGTAGTGGGAAGGACCATATACCATTACCACGAGGCGTGGTTCAGTTTTAACCATCAAAAAAGGGACTACGAGAAAAGAGCAAACGTCACCCCATTTCAAAAATGAAAGCGGTGGGAAAAAGACGAAACATTGCATGAACACGAAGAGAGGATAGCACCAAGACGATCAACACGGTTTCAGGCCCTAAATTTTGGCAGGGGTACGAGTGTAGCAGGTGTTGCAGACAGGAATGGATGTAAGTAGTGTAGGTTGAGAGGGTGGCGGAAGTCAAAAGGAATCACCAGCAATGGCTAAGGATTCTGCCAAGAGAAACACAAGAGACAATGCAAGCGTACGAAGAGCAAATCAAGAGAGAAGCAGACGAGGAAATGAAGCACATTTTGCAAACGACGGTTCTGGTGCAGAGTGCATCACATTTAACTACTACTGTCCCACTCGTTGGCAACAAACGTTACTTCCTTCGTCTCTATCTTCTAACTTTCAGTAGCACTAATCTTAGAGGACACACACATAGTAAGCCTAGAAAGTAGCAGGTTAGATTAGTTAGGTCCCGGAACACTCTTCTTACAGAAGCGATTCAGGTTGTTCAGTCTTAGATGCATGCTTGATACTTGCCTGGGATGTAGGCGGGGCATGTTCAGAACTAACTAGATTTTCAGATCCTAACAGCCATTTTTGCTCCATTTCCTTTACACAGGTTAAAAACCACAAGAAGCGGTGATCGACGGGTTATGGACTCAGAAGCCAGTTGGGCGATAGCTTCTTTTCAGTGAACAACCGCTTGAACCAGTTTTAGCCACCCGAACTTACAGGATGGTCAAAGAGTGGAACCTTTTACTGGGGCCTAGAATAGCTCCTCCGTAGCTTGAAGCCTCCAAAGGACACTGGATCTTCCCAGAGGCCTTTTCTGAAAGGACTAATGAAGACTGCTCAGTCACCTACCCTTAAATCTCAAAACTAAAAAACTGGATCTTGGGTGGGCCTTTTATTTTGTTTTTGTATGCTAAAATAGTCTTTGAGAGGCGATCGTACAAAGGCGGAATGGAGATGAAGGTCGAGAGTGGTAGGCAGTTAAGGTCTGTTTTCGCTGTCAGTCTGTCGTTTGCGGGATTTGTGTCATTGCTTGTTGTTATAACTCGTCGTTTGCCGTCACTGCCTGAGTGAGTTAAAATTGTGCATTGATTTTAGTCAACAGGGAGCACTGGGAGCATGTTAAATTCCCTCAAAATGTAGAAGAACTGAAAAATATTGGTCTAGTCCTATCAAAATATCAGGATAACTACTACTGGCAAATACTACTTCTAATATGTACTGTTTTCATATTGTATCCTTTTTCAACAGAACACTATAAGCGGAATTCTGTGTTCACACTGAAATGAGTGTAAAACTTCGGGGTTGTGGTAGATTACAATTCTGTTTAGTTCTTTATGAGAATTGTCACACAATAAAATAGTACTGTTTACCAGGTAGTGTGACAGACTTAACTTATTGTCCATATTTATATTAAGTAGTCCTACAGCTTTGAGACGCCATTAAGACCATATAAATAATGTACCGAAGTCATGGAGTTACTTGAGATAAATATGTAGGACAAATTTCGTCAGAAACGTTGTTTAGTAAAAAATACTGTTTCATTGGGTGTTTACACTTATATCTCAGCATCCAACATCAATAGGGTGAGTCGAGAAGACTTGTATTTTTTGAACTTAACCTTCTAGGTTTTAAGCATCGGTCCTTTTTATGCCGTTTTACTCCTTCGGTAGTCTCGAAAGTCTTGCCATTTTAACTGATCAAGACGTTTTAGCTCGTAATGGTTATTTTGAAGATTTTTTTTATCGACAAGTCGAAGGCTACTTTGTTTTGGTTATCTTAGTATCAGGAAGAGTTCAATATCCAATATCCAATATTGATAGTGCGAGCGTAGAAAACTAGTAGTTTTTGATCTCTCGCGTCTAGAGTTGATACCTTGAAACTGATGATTTACTGTGGCATCTAACCGCCAGTTAAAGTCACCGGGTAGCAAACATATTAAAATGATAGAATTCTGAGTTGTTAGCAAGGATTATGTACGTCATTTATTTTGTATGATTTCGGGTCTTTTTTCGTAATATCTTCTCTATGCCTTATTACTTGGTAGTTAGCGAATATGAACTACCGTCAAAAGAATTGTAAAAGTAGATAAAATAGTCCTCTGGAATAAGTTTTATCTTCCAGCTTCACCCAATGTAATTAACATTGCTTTTTTTCCTTGTAAGAACAGAGGTTTTTTTATGTTGTGTTAAGGTTTTTCTAACAGGTTTATTCTTGTTTCCTCCGGTCACATCGACATCACGTCCTTCAGTGTTTGATTCCAAGTTTTAAGGTTTACTCCATAGTGCTGTTTTTTCCGTGAGCTTTTGTTCCACTTTGTTATGTTCTCTAGAGTACTTCAAATTTGTAGGAATAGAATATAAATCCGGAACATCAGAATTAAGTTATATCCTGGTCTCTAATAAGGCTGAAGGGAAATGTTAAAATGTGGAAGTAGGTTAATTGTGTTACAGTCTCCCAAAGCCTTATCGTATCACAGTCACCTTTCAGACTTACCAATTGTATGCAAATTTTCCGTTTGTATTGGACCTGGAATGCGTAAAAGTTGATAAGCACGTTGTATTTAACACATGGACTTTCTGTGTGTCATTCATCACCTTTTAAAATTCCAGGCTGTGATTGGAACAGCATACCCTCTATGTGCAAAGCTCTTAGTTTCCGAATATGCAATATTATTGGCAGCTGCAGGGTGTAGTTAGTTTTACATCAGTATTTGAAATAAGTTTATATCTGATGATGACTATTACGTAAAGAAGGTGAATTACATTGCCGTAGTTCTTGGTATATTTCGATTTAGCATCTCCAAACTTCAGTCAAAATGTTTTACTTCTCTTATAGAAAGATGTAGCACATCGGATTGAGCTCTTTACCTTCAACCTGGGGGTTGCAGACCCGATTTCCATCTCCGTTTCACCTTCCAAAGTTTGGCCATCAAGGAATTAACAGTAGCTCTCAAACAATAGGTACGACTGATTGTTAAATTCAGAAACCTACTCCTGGTTTTTGAATTATGTGCATATAGGTTACTTTTGGTTATTTCAAGAGCGATTGTGGGTGAACTTTCATTTTATGACAGTTTGCTGAGCAATCTTTTGCATGTCAATAGAGGTCGTTTCATTACCATATGGGATTACTAGTCTTCCTCTAGTTGTCTTCTTTGTGGCAGCGTCCACGACAGTTTAATGAAGGTGATTTATAGGAGATTGAAAAGTCTTATAATGAGTATAAACTATAGTTTTGAGTGATGATGAAGCTTACTAATCCCCACGTTGGATGACAAATGATTTGGTTATAACTGGTCATTTGAAATGGATGTTTTGTATTACTTCATGTTTTCGTTTGTTGGTTTCCACCCCAATATAGTGTTATGGATTATTTCCAACTAATCTGTATGTTGTATTGCCAGTCACTTGCTGTTTGCTCCTTCGGAATGTTATTTTATAGTTAAGGGTTTTGCATAGATTATTGGGTCACAGGTTTGACCGGTCCTCTGTTTAAACGGCCTGTTTGTATTGTCAATCAAACAGTGGATCACATTTCACTCAGAAAGCATAATTGTAGTTTTTTCAGTACATTTTCTCTTCAGTTGACTGCAAAATGCGCGGATAGGAGTATTTTTGTTTTCAAGTTGGTAGAAGGGTTATCTTTCATCACATGCTATGTTTTGTTATGGATATGTGTTTTGATTGCTTGTGCTGTTTAAGCATAAAGTCTGTCAATTCGAGATGTGAAGTCTTTTTCACATCACCTGTCAGTCTTTTCAGCTCTCAAACATTTTCTAAACAGTGAAGTGCTATTTTTTAGTATCAATAAGTAGCATAGGTATTATGATTGATTTGTTGCAAACCTTAACTAATGTTCAGCCTTCAGTCATTCATGATACCAGGCTCAGTTGTGTGTGTCGTTCTTCTGGGTTATTTATTTCCTTTCCCAGTTGCACTCATCATTGTGGCTCTGGTAAGTTGTTAAAGAACTGGTAAAACTGTTTTTAGTGTTCAGCGATTGGAGCGTCATTATGCTACCTTCTTGTTGGCTTTATTGGTTCCAGAGTTATGATGCACTTGTTCCCTGAGAAAATCGAGATATGTCGCCAAACTGTAAGTTGTTATGATCTGTTAGCAATTATCTCTCAGATCCATCGGTATCAAAACGCAATGTTTTTATGCATATGCTGTTTGCGGATTTGTCCTTTCATCCCAAACTGGCTCGTAAATGTATCATCACCAATTATTGATATTCCCCTAGCCCACTTCTTCCTGGGTACATTTGTGGGTAAGTCTTCAGGATATTCAATCGGTCTTCTTTATATTATTTCGGTTGATAATTGTTCGCTGGTTAGACATGGTTTTATTATTAAGTACCTAAAGCCATACTGTTTGACAGTTACTTCTTGTTGCTTTACCACATAAATAAAATGATTCACTAGTCGGTGGTTGTATCCGTGTCTTAGTCGTGGAACTAAACTAATGAGCCATCACTATCTCCATCATAGAGAATCGATTGAAGATTGTTTCTGTTTCCAGAGCGCACTCTTCCACTCCATCTTTGTGTTATTTAGGGTACATGTGCACTTACACTTCATTGGAGGCAGAAGAAAGAGAAGTAAAATGTGATGTTAGAATATTCGGTGCTCAATAGGATGATTTTATTGATATGTTTGCTGAGCTGGCTGGTTAATACTGAAGCTTTCATTATCATTTTAGACAGTGTTTTCACAAACTTGAGGAAGAAGTAAGCTATGCAAACTTTCCCACAAGTGACTTAGTAGCTTGTCCTGATGACTCTGAGTATGATTGGTTGTTTCTGCTGTACTCATAGGATTGTCGTCACATATATTTCATTGGCCGCGCTGCTGACGTGGACAGTGAGCTTGTTGTTTCTCGTTTTTCTCATCGGTTTATGGATTAGATCTGTGTCGGCATACCTATTTGTCGTTGGCTAATCTAAGTGTCACACTTCTAAAAATTTACTAGCAGTTTTCGTATCCTCTCTAAATATGATTCTTAAATTTTTCGAGCTGAAGTTATGTCCACAGTTGTCTACATGCATTCATATGTGCGAAGATATGTCGTGACACTTAACTGCTAGTCTGTATTCATGTGAATAAACACGAAAAAGGCTACCACTGCCCGGCATAGTAATTTTCGCAGTTTTCCACTGTTTTGTAGATAAAATTGGACTTGTTTTTGTCTTCTGTTGTATCTCCTAAAATGTACAACAGGAAGTGAAGCTGTGGCTCATTGGTTTGGCCAGTTGGCTTTCTTCCAGTGGGTTACGGATTCGGACTCCTCTTGACCTTTGTATTCTTATGTGGTTTTGTTTCGTTTGAAGTGCATAGAGATGTAACGTTGAAAGATACTATCAGTTCCGCCTTTTCAGTGTGTATTTGTATCACAGATTTATTGGAGCAATTTCATGATCTTACCAGGTGGTTCAGTTTTGTGAAGAACTCTTTCAGCATATTGTTTGCTGATGGCCTCGTAAATGAAACGGTTAACTGAGAGAAATGCTTAGTTTGTGTATTTTTGATCTATCATTGAGGTGTGAGAGAACAGATACATTGGATTTCACTCAGCATTGGCCTAGTTTCTAATCTTTTCTGTTTTGAAAAACTAGTTTGAAGCCTTGGTGGTCTGAGAGTTGAACGTTTGAATAGAGCTCGTCTCAGTTAGTTGATATACCTTTCGATTCATGCAGGAGTCTTCCATTTTCTTGATGTAATCATCGTTATCTATGAACACTAGTGCACCTTTTGTCATCTGAGAGTATAAGGATGTTATTTTATTTATTCATTCTCGTAAGAGGTCTCTCTGGTGATCGCATTATTTCATCCTGGCTAGTAAGGTTGAAAATTTATGTGAAAAAATGAAGCATTTTAACCTTCATTACTGATCAACAACTTCTGAGCGTTTACATGGAAGCCCGATGGATAACTGCTGTCTTGACTTGGTGTTCTCGCTTGCATACCACAATGACTCAATGAGCTATAGAGTTAAGTACTACGCTATGATGGGAGTTAGATAGAAGAGTTTTACTTACTAAACAAGGGTCTGACAGCAGTAGGGCGTTCCCCACAGATGACCAGCAGTGCCATATTAATGCTGCCTTTTCTTTGGGAAGCTTAAGTTAGGAGAAGATTGATCACAAAAATAACACCCCTTACCTCTCTGTCTTCCGGTGCTAGTGTTATAGGTCAACAGCTGGATTAATAACCAGCAAACTGAAATTTCATGCTTTCAAAGAGGCTATGTGTGATCGACATTGAGCAGGTGTTCCATGGTCTTTGTGGTCACACACCATTATTATTAAGCCAATTTCTTTTTGAGGCACCTCAAGAAGAAGTAATCTTACACGATCTGAGGAGGAAAGAAGTGTTAACTACTTCCACAACTATGTCAGTACTGAGGTTTCTTCATATCACTGTGAGACTTCACTACCTTTACCTTCTAATCTTTCTTCATGTTTCTCAGTCAATATTCTTACACCACCTCTAATTTCTTCTAACTCTGCGTCTTTCGATAACGATACTAGTTTATGTGACAGTATCCATAGTCCAGTGAGACGGGGTTCCAAACTACAAATTAAAGCTTTTAATTTCTACGCTCCGTCGAATGAGGAAGGTTTTTGTAGCCAAAATTCTGGCATCTCCTATCATGAACGTTTTTTATGTTTGAGGCAGACATGTGTACAGAATTGAAGTGTGAGTATTCACTTGACGTCACCCGGCCAATATTGCGGCTGTGTAAAATTTGCGTTGAGCGTTTCCGGGAACACGATGATTGGTTGTTGCAGTGTTGTAGATGTAGGTGTAGCAGTACATTCGAAGGTGAAATGGTCGACTAAAAGGAATGGTGAAATTCCTCGAGATTGAAACAGGCTAGTACAAGAGGTATTTAAGGACGTTGATTGAGGATCACTCGTTAGGTTAGTTGAAGTTTTAGCTTATGGTTGTCTCTAAGTGGTCCCAATTAGTGATGTGTCATTCTTCAAGAAAGGTGAAGGATGCTCTTATGATGACCATGTGAGAATCAGTCTGGTCAGTATAGTGTGTAAGATTCCATATTGTGTGATTATGAGGTGTCTCAGCGGAGATGGGGGACAGCAAAACCGAGGAAAGCATGTAGGTTTAAGACCTAGTTGTTTATTATTATTATTATTATTAGTCCCTTGGGTTCCTAGTGGAACATAGGGCTTCAGTAGCACGCCTCCAGTGACCTCTGTTCTTTGAGATCTTTTGAACTTGGTCCCACGACAGCCCAGAAGCTCTCATTTCCTCCTCGCACGATCTCCTCCATGTCACCCTTGGACGTCCAACTCGTCGCTTCCCATGGGGATTCCACTCGAGTGCCTGACGCGTGATGTCCTCAGTCGGCCTCAGTGCATGGCCAATCCATCTCCACTTCCTCCTGCATATTTGTTGCGTGATAGGTTCTTGGTTGGTTCGTTCCCAGAGTTCCTTGTTGCTTATTCTTATTATTCTGGCCATCTGATCTCCAGTAGCGAGCGTAAGCAGTTGTTGATGAATATCTGTAGTTTATTGGAAATGCCTTTCGTGACGCGCCAAGTCTCTGAACCATACAGAAGCACTGACTTGACATTGGTGTTGAAAACTCGGATCTAGTTCACGCTTTATGCTGAGTGCAGAAGATCTCCACACTGGTTTCAGGTTGATGAACGTCAGTCTCGCTTTTCCGATCCTGGCTGACTTTGACATCCTCGTCTGTGCCTATGCTGCCTGTAGTTGAAACAGTGCTTCCTAGATAAGTGAAGGAGGTTACTTCCTTTAAGTTCCTCCCGTTGACGGTGATTGGAGTTTGTTGTTGGTGGTGGTGCGGTATCTTCATCACCTCTGTCTTCTCTATATTCACCTGAAGTCCCGTCTTCGCTACCTCTTCTATCAACTTGTTAGTTTTTGCCTGCAGATCTTCAAGTTTATGTGACATCAGACACAAGTCATCGGCGAAATTCAAGTCTTCTAGGTTCTTTTCCGTCGTCCAGCGTATCCCCCTCTTCTCGCTGCCTACTGTTTGCTGCATGATCCAGTCGACCACAATCAGGAATATCATGGGGGATAGTAGGCAACCTTGTTTCACTCCTGTTTTCACTTCAAAAGCATCACTGAGCTTCCCATTGTGAATTACTTGGTTGGCATGTGGCATCTTCATATAGTTGTTGAATGAGGCGGATAAAGGTTTGCGGTACTCCGTAGTATTGAAGCAGTTTCCAAATTACTTCTCGGTCGACGCTGTCAAAGGCCTTCTCAAAGTCGATGAAGTTGAGGTAGAGAGCTGATTGCCATTCTATGCTCTGTTCTATGATGATACGAAGCGTTGCAATTTGGTCTGCACATGATTTGTACTTCCTGAAGCCTGCCTGTTCCGGTCGCAGTTTTGAATCCAGTGCATCTTTAAGCCTCTCTAGGATGATGCGGCTTAATATTTTGCTTGGGGTGGACAGGAGAGTGATTCCGCGCCAGTTCTTGCAAGCACTGAGGTCTCCTTTCTTCGGCAGTTTGACAAGGTAACCCTTCTTCCAATCGACAGGTACCTTCTCTTCCTTCCACACCTTGTGCAATAGTGGTGTGAGCATGTCCGCTGTTGTCTCTGCATCTGTTCTCAGTGCTTCTGGCGGTATTCCATCTGGTCCTGCTGCTTTCCCGCATTTCAGTAGCTTTATGGCGTTCAGGACTTCCATTTTCGTTGGGGGATTTATGTTCACTTGTAATTCAGAGGCTGCAGGTGGTATTTCTGGACGAAGTGCAGGTGGTGGTCGATTCAAGAGCTTCTTGAAGTGGTCGGCCCATCGTTTCCTCTGTTTCTCTTCTTTTGTAATTAAATTTCCTTCTTCATCTTTTATTGGTTTCATCTGTGTTGGTCTCTTCCCTGATAGCAACCTGGTTATTTGATACAATGTCGTCAGGTCTCTCTTACCCGCCTATAGACTGTTCTGCTTCACTTGCCAGTGTTTCGTAGAAGTGTCTTTTGTCTTTGCGTGCACTCTTCTTCACTTCTTTATCCAGTGTTTTATATATTGTGCTCAGTTCCTCTTGTCGTTGAGCATCCATGCACTGGTTTGTCTTCTGCTTCACCATCCTCCTCTTCTCTATCAGCTTCCAGGTATCCGTCGAGATCCATTCCTTGTCTTCTTTCTTCTTCCTTCCTAATACTGTTGTGCAGCTTTCTTTCCACATAGCTTTCAAAGACTTCCAGTGTTCTTTCACACAGGTTTCTTCAGGGATGTTCCTCGATGTCTCCCATTTTGTCTTGATGGCTGGCTGCCGTGAAGATTTCCTTTGTAGTTTCATCCTTCAGTTTCCGAGTGTTGTACTTGAATTGAGGTCTATCACCAGCTTCCTTGAAGGCTTTTAACTTGATTTGGAAGGTTCCTTGCACTGGATAGTGAGTTGTCTGAACCTACATCTGCTCCTCTTCTTGACCTTGTGTTGAGTAGACTGCGTCTCCATTTTCTTGAGATTGAGATAAAGTCGATTTGATTTTTAGTGTGTCCATCTGGTGAAATCCATGTCGCTAGCTTTGTGGATATCTTTGTGCCTGAACACACTGCCTCCAATCACCAAATCGTTGAATGCACAGAATTCTGCAAACAATTCTCCATTCTCATTCATTTCACCTAGCGCCTCTCGACCCATGGTTAGTTCTCTTCCCGTGTTGTCCCCTCCCAGTTTGGCATTCATGTCGCCCATTAGAATTTTGATATCGCCAACTGGCGTCTTGTCCAGTGTTGATTGAAGTTGTCTGTAGAAATCTCCTTTTTCTCTTACTCTGCATTATTTGTAGGTGCATAACATTGTATGATTGTGACCTTTCTTCCTTTTGAGTTGAATCTTGCTGTCATGATCGTTGAGGAGATTGGTTCCCACTGCATGAGAGCCTTCGATGCTCTTGAGGACATCATAATAGCCACTCCAAAACTCAGTGTGCTCGTGGTTGTCGTCTGGGTGACAATATCGGAGTAGATTATTGATTCTCCAGTTGACAGTTTGGAGAGTCCACTCCCATTCCATCTGCTTTCGCAAATCCCAAGCACTTCGATGTGATACCTTCTCATCTCCTTTGCAATCTGGGCTGCCTTACTGGGTTCAAACATGGTGTGGACATTCCATGTCCCCACGTTTACTTTCGCTTTCATCGAGAGAAGACACATCGGCCAATTGCCTTCCCGAAGGCTTTCACCAACTGGCGTCATTTCGCTTCTCCGATTCCAGCGGGGAATAAGTTTGTTTTCATTTTTTATATCTTGTTTGTGCTTTGAAGTTTCTTTAGCGGTTACATTTGTTTAACGGGGTAGGGGTGCTAGCCCTATGCCCAACCTTCCCTCTTTACCCGGGCTTAGGACCGGCTAGTAACTAGTAAACTAGTTAACCAGGCGAGGTTACCTAGTTGTTTTTATATATATATATATCGAACCGGTACTCACCTTCCGCTGAGTTCTGGTGCCCGACACTAGCTTTATTTCTTGACCCGAAGGTGCATCGGGCTCCATCGACTGATATGTCATGTGGCAGTGTCTCTGACTGAATGGAGTACTGTGTAAGTATATGACTTTGTTGAGGACTCTATATTTGAATGCCTGTTGGTGTGTTACAGCCTATGGTGAGTTATCAGGTGAATTGCGTACGTTGATTGTTCTCCATTACTATTTAAGTTTGTCGTTGGACTGTCATCCACATTGTACGAGGCATTAATGCACAGTGGTTCAGGTTACTACACTGGATATCAACACATGATGAAAGAAGGGTTTGGGATGAAATAGAAGAGAATTGGTTGAAAGTAGGTGAGGAGAAGGAGGAGATACAAAGGAATACTGGATTCAATATATTTGTCATGAATGGAGTTCTCCCTCTCTTCATCTGACTTTGAAGGGGTTGTCATTATCACATGAAAATGCTTAATAGATCTAGAGTAAGCAGATGACATATTTCTGTTGACAAGATGTATAGTCTCATGGACACCGTAACTAGAAAATTGAGAATGTTTGGGATGCATGAGTCGCTTTTCAAATGTATCGGGATTGGGCTTTCCTGGGGTGTTGCCGAACGACAAATAGTGAAATGGTTGAGTGCGTTGACCACTTCATTTATTCGGGAAGTCGCCGCAGTTGTTGTGTGTCAGCGATCGACGAAGTCTGTGGACGAGGAGAGGAGAGTGGATTGGATTTCGCCAACTTGCATACCTATGATATGATTGGGGTATCTGGTTGGGTGTTAAGGGTGGAGCACACTGCACTGCAGTTGTCTCAGTCCTACCGTATAGCTGTGAGACACGACTGTTAAAAGTTGGAGTACATGAGAAGGCCTTAGGTGTTCAACTGCCGTCTTCTTCATAGCGTATACCATGTGTCACGGTGCCACCAAGTCGGTAATAAAGAGTTATATAGCGGAGCTGGGAAATGTTGCACATGCGTAGTGACGGTCTGGCTCGTTTCACATTGTTAGCTGATGTAGGTTCATGTTGGGAATAGGTTAGGTGCTACTGGACTCAAGCAGAGATAAATCCATGAGTTCTTTGACTGTTGGTCTGAGTAGTGCAGGGTAGTCCTCATGACAACAGAGAGATCAGTGATTGAAGACTGTAATTGGCGACCTGACTGAAAGTCAGTGTCTTTGACGCAAATGTATTCACTCATTGTTTTCATTTTGATCAATGAATCAAAATCAACATAGAAATTAGGCATTGCTGCTTAACTGTCCAAGTTGCCACTCGTAACATCAGGACCACAAGTAAGAAAGTAGTAAGATGAAAGGTCAAGAAGGAATGAATAACCGGTCAAAAGTATTAAGAGGAGGAACAAATGAGTGAGTTCTAAATTCACTTCTGCGGTTCGTTGAAGATAAAGTGTGGATACATCTGTTCCACTAACTTCGATTCTGAGCCATATCACCCAGAGTCTCCAGCAACTGGTTTGTGTTGTTAGGTGGATCCCAGCCGGCTAGTCTTTATCTGCTTCCATGGCCCAGACCAATGGTCAAAGATTTCACATAATGATACGCCTTTTTCCAGTCTGGCCATCCCGAGCCTTTTACGGCTTGAACATACTTCAACTAATATTACATGACTAGGTAAACGGTGACTAGGCATGTGTAACACTTCTCAGCCATGTCAGTCGATGAAGGTTCATGACCTTAGCTGACATGGTGATTCCTTATTCTTTTTATCCCTTACTTATATTCTTCTCATTTTACCAGTTTCTATTGGTTTTGATGACTTCTTTCATTGTTTCGGTATCTCATGTGTTCCTACTACCTTGATGTGCTGATGTGAGGTGTGGAAACTTCGAACATTAGGAAGTAATCTTTGGCTGTATGTTGATGTGGGCTGGTTTACGTAGAAACTGAAGGATTATTTAGAAAGATACTGCTAATACTTGAACAAAAAACGCAAACAGTTGTAATGGTAAAATTATAGGGTAAGGTTTTTATTTAGCTCCATATTTTTAATTTATAGAGACAGAAAATTCACAAACCTACTTAACATTCTCGATAACATCAGGATTAGAGTGGCTCCTAAACCTACAAACTCACTTAGGGACATTGTTTCTCGGCTAAAGGATTCAATCAAACCTATTAAACAAGACACTTTTTTCTACGGAATTCTATGTAATGACTGTAAAGTCAGGTATGTTGGTCAGACTAGTCGATCAAGGTCGGGGTCAGTCTGGTTATTAGAATTTAGAGACCTAACTAAATGTGGAATGATAAGCCCTAACTCGATAAGAAATCTAGAGAACTCAGCTATAGCCTTGGTGACTGTCATACATAATCACCCAATGAGTGGCAATTTTAAGTACTAATATTGGTTGGTGGAGCAAGACTAAAAGCTGAAACTTTGTTTATCGAATCGATACCTGACACATATAATAGTAATGATGGGACACTAATTTCAGATGAGTGGAAAATCCTACTACTGATTAGATCGAAGAGTGATGAACAGTACAGCTGCAAAAACCAGACCAGAAAGTTGTGCGATGATCTTGACATGACTATGAACAATAGATTCTGTACAAGATATCGTCAGTAAATAGTAATTTTAGAGTGATACATATAGTCAGAGAACTATAGTCGATTGGTCGGAGCTTAACTTTAAATCGCAACCACATAAGAGCTTATGAATTCACCTGGCCCGGTGATGAAAATTCCAAGAACAAACCTCAAAGCTGAGAAAACACCAAGCAGTTATAGCGCAGAGATATAATTTTGTATAAAAGATGTTCAAAATGTCAGCAAGCAGCGAAACATCTTCACTATCTGCCTCTTACATTCAAAGACTTCTTGGTCCCGTTTTGGTGTTCCTATTAATGGCCTGTCAGGCTTGTGGTTGTAGGTGCCTTTTTCGAAATACCCAGACATCGTGCTGGGTTTCCATTAACAACATCAAATACTCTTTAGATCTTGTCTGGTATATTCTCCCACCATTATTTAACTGAAACAGTAGTTGCAGATAACGGCTCAAAGTTTACAGACCATCAATTTTGAGAGCTCTATCATCATACTTTTAAGCGTATGTACTCTCCACTATATCCGAAATCGAACGACTGGAGTGAACGGTCCATTGATACTTTCAAGAGAACTGCATAGAGAGGGATTTCATCGCTTGACTTCATTCAGGAGTTTTTACTTGTGCATCATATAACTTCGGATTAGTCAACACTAAACTAACAGTCTCCAACTGAGGTGATTGTGGGATGTAAACTAAGGAATATTCATTATGCGATCATATAATGAAAAACTAGGTGTTCAGAGTCCCTAGCTGAAAACACAGTATATGTTACATGTAACGTACTTGAAATGGTTTTTGGTTATTGAGTTGTATTGCATTATTATATTATACTCATGGTAATGTGAAACTGCAGCTATAGATAGGCGTAGTCCATACCTGGTATTTTGTATCGCTTTACAAATTTCTTGCATTCATCTTTTCTAGGAGTAGTTCCACTGTCACTGGTATTTATCAAAGCTGGAACAGTACTCCAAGAACTCACGGATTTGGGAGTAGCGTCTTTAACCTCATTTTCAACATTGATTATACTAGCTGCTTTATCACTTTTGCCTCTGATTTTTCGCAATCAACTACGTGAAACATTTTTATAAATGCAGAACAGTTCAGCTATTTTTGATGATGATTAGTGCAATCTTTCTTGTGATCTCGACCTGATATTGTGTACTATCGGTTCGGTAATTCAGTAAATAGAGCCGTCTGGAACATTGTACAAATTTTCTTCCTATACGTGTTCAAAATATTGCCGTTGTTTACTTATTTCTTAACGTGTAATTGACTTTCTGTGATCACAAAAACCACTATTCAAGAGAATTTTAATGATTTTATCCTTCTTCATTTTTTTTTATGAACCTACCATTGAAAAACACTAATTTCTTGTCAGTGCCATCATTTTAATATATCATGTTTTCTGATGTACCATTCGATGACATAATCAGTCTAGTGGTCACTTAGATATTCGTTCCTCAGTCTTGTAATAAGTGTGAATTTAAATATCTCTTCAGCCTGATACTGTTGTCATCCCGTGGCACTTCTGTTATTCAGCGACTGATATGTGCTCAATTATTATAATCCGTCTACATATCGGTTTTGTGTATTTATTCTATTTGATCAGCGTAGGTAATTTGATCAAGCTTCTTTTATTGCTGGATTTTCTGTCGTAAAGAAGGTGTTTATAGGATATGAAACACGGATTCGGAAATTATAGGAAACAGTTAGATGTTCACTTTATAATGCAGTCATTTTGTAGTTGTTAACACTCTTCATATAATACAGGCATGTAAACTGCATAAAGGATGCAGTTATGGAGAGGAAGTTGACTACATTTGCATTTTGATAAACAAACTTGAGTTTTCTTTTATTTAGTTGCGGTCTCGATGAGCAGGTTTTGTTTTAGGTATGTCACAAATCTAAACGCGCTCGACGCTAACTATATTTCTTGGTTCTAGGGAGGCATTCCACTCTGCTCACCTGGAGATCCTATGGTAATGTTTGTCACTGAGAAAAGTGTAGTAAGTTAATCACCTTCCAACTACTGTGGTTGTTTTAGAGCCTAAAATATATGTTTTTGTAGTCTACCTCTTCACGTCATGGTGAGAGGGAAGGTTGACAGGATGCAGAGTGTTAATGTCTAGAGTGTGTTGTTATCTGAGCTCAGATTTCTATTGACGAGTGTTTCAGCTTCGTGCTAGGCATCACCATCAGAGGTTCACAAGGAGATGAAGTAATTGGTTGCACACAGACATTTATGATGCGCCACTTCCCTGGGGCCTAACCTGGGTTAGTGTATGGGGGCATATGTTGAACCTAATTGGTCAGTTTCTTGTCTTTAGTTTTATTCCAAGAGTGTCAAACTGTGTGACTGATTAACTTTCTTTGAACGAACTGATGGAGACTGCTTTCCTCTGAAGCTGCTGCTTGACCGTTTTCAGGTAACGATGAAAATACTTAGCATGCACTGAAATCGCTTTTGTGATTCCTATTATTAAAACAATCATGGTGCAGCAAGAGCACCGAGAAATGCTCTACACAAAATAATATGATATTATGAAGATAAAGCTAAGGAAAGTGGATAAGAAACAGTAAGAATAGAATGATTAGAAAGGCAGTGCAATAAGATATATTCAAAAAGAAACATTCATGACTTTTCAGCAACAGAAGATAGAAGAAAGCCACAGCATGACCGCCGCTGGTTTCGATTCTGAGTCATGTCTGATAATGTCTCGAGCTACTGAGTTGCGTGGTCTTTCGGACCCCACCTAGGAAGCCCTGATGCAGCAACAGATGCTAACTTGGAACAATTATCCTTCATCCCATGATATCAGGTCATACACTGACCACCCGTCAGCTTTTTCCACTCAGTTCCAAGGCTAGTGAATGGTATGGAAGTCGTTAAGACGACGTGCGTATCACATGTCCAAGCTATCGAAGCTGTTGTTTCCAGGTGACTTCATGTATTAAATGATGGTCTACATCATGCCTAAACATGTGCTGCCGTACCTCAGAATTACCAGTATGGTATTGCCACCAGATACGAGCAATCCTACGGAGACAATGATGATCGAACACAGAGTCCTAACACATTCTCAACTCGGAGAGGCCGGGTCTCACAGGCGTAGAGCAGAACTGCTCCCACCGAACCTTTGTGAACCCGACCTTTTATTGTCAGATTAACGGCGCTAAAGGTGGACCATATCGGCGTATTCCACTCTGTCCTATCAATATGTGGTTAGAAATTTCTTCACTCATATCTCTGCCAGCACACAACTACCAGGATACACGAACTTTTCGACTGCTTCCAACAGCTCACCACTGAGAGTAAGTGCAGGCTCCTGCCAATCTTGGGAAAGTACTCTGCACTTTGACGATGCAAAGCACATACCATACTTATGGGCACATATCCCCAACCAATTAAGTATGATTTGAGTAGCCTGTGTGTTATCGCACCCTAAGATGATATCGTCGGCATATTCAAGGTCGGGCAGCAGATCTACATCAACATCATGCACCTGCTTCAGAGCTGTCTCAAGAATGCCATCAGTGGCAAAGTTAAACGGGAATGGGGAAATCGAGCAACCCTGCCTAACCCCACTGCTGGTTTGGAACAATGTAAACAAGTGGTTGTATGTCCTCACTCTTCCTGAGGTGTTATTATATGGGGCTTTCAAGATGATAATGAATTTCCCAGGTTTGCCTCTCTCTAATAGAAAGTTACAGAGTACAGCTCTGTCCAACGAATCAAAGGCAGTGCTACTGTCAAGAAACAACCAGTCAGCCTACGATATATCAGATGTTCAAACATCTGGCAGAGGGTAAACACATGGTTAATGCATTCACGAACTGAATGAAACCCAGGCTGTTCCTTGCGAACCATTTTCTCGCTCTTTTCGAAAAGTCTGCGAAGCCATAGGAGCAGACGATATTTTCGACGCTAATGGTAATCGACCAATATCCCGGTGATTGTCACATACGTTACATAAGTTCTTATAAAAAATGGTCACAATGATGGCTTCACTCCAGAGTGATGGAAAACTATAAGTCTACCACATCTCAAACAATTTAGTCAGTTCCCTTACTAGAGTCGTCCCTCCATCCTTAAAAAGAGCAGGGGATATTTTATGTGGGCGGCGTATGTTTTTATTTTTATGTTGAAGCTTTGTTTTTATGAGTTTAGGAAATTTACACACTAATATTTGAGCACGAAACCTGGCTTTGATAGAAGTGGTACTTTACAGGTAGGCTGGTGATACATAGTCAGTTTGCGAATTCACTTATACTTTGAATCTATGCCTTTTTTAGTTGGTTGTAGGCCATCGGCAAGAAACCCTTGACTTGATTTTTGTGCTTGGCATTCATTACCATGGCGTAATCGAAAGTTAATTGGCATTCTGTTTGAGAATAGATTCATCGAGCTTCTACTACTTTTATAATAATCAGTTACTGCTTGTATGAGTTTTTTACTGGTCTATAAACTCTATTATCACCGATGATGATTATGTCACTACTGCTTATTTACTACTCTGGTATTTTTCCATATCTGAGACCCCTTTGGGCTGAAAATGTATGAAGTATTAGATGACGACTTACTTCCCGTAAATTACATTTCTTAGGCAGTCAGAATGCTAGTCACTACCTGCCAGAGAATTCTGTGTCATTTCCTGTTAGTAAGTCGAAATGTGAGAGATATTAATCATGACTGCATACAAGCATATGTGATCCTCAGTTCCAGAGGAATCAATCTATAGGTAAAAATGCCATCAGAGTGAATGCAACACTTTCTTGAGAGACGAGCTTTACTGAACTTAATTAAGAATAGAGAGTGATTTTGGTTAAACTTGATTTATGAAACCATACGTCTTACTAAAAACAGCGTATGCAAATTTAGCTGCTACGATAGGATAAGCTCTCTAGATTCAAACGTCAGTCATCGAGATGTAGTTTATGGTGGTACTCTGACTTTTTATAATTGCATTTCATGGAAATATGGCTCATTATTTAAGGGATTTGATTTGGGTAGCGGCTTTTGGCGACGCTTAATCTACCCAGCTAGTGTCATTACCCCTCACAGTAGGTATGGTTCGTTGCTCACTGCACAATTGTACATAAGGTTGCTGAGTACATTTCAGAAAAATCCAAATAGCTTCTCACTGAGATCATCGTGGTCCAGATCATTTAATGATGTTACAATCTTATCCCAGGACTAGAGACTCACAGATGTTTGACTTTTTTTAATTTATGTGGTTGTGCTGCTTTCAATTGTGTTATTTCTCACTCAGAAAAATATGGCGAAAACATTCGCTGTCACTATTAGAAAGATAGTGACAGCGAATGTTTTCGCCATATTTTAGAAAGATATTCTACTCGAATATTGCCTTTATTTACCAACAACAATAAACAAGATGGAAATTTTGATCACCATCAAACAGCCAATACTGATTTCACCCAAAAATGCTTACCAGTAAAAGCGATAACAAATTCTTATGAACATTTGGGAGTAAATGAAAAATATTTCACAAAACGTTTATTGTTTTAACAATCGATAAATGCACTTGAATATGCTGAGAAAACTCTAATTTTAGCTTCATCTTGTAGAAATATCTCTGAGTAAGTTAACAAAATATGTGTATCATGATCAGACAGACGGTGTAATTGATATTACTAGGTTCCCTTTTTTAACGAAAAAAAAGAATTTCACAACTATTATCAATGTGTCTGCATATATCGTTAATAATTGTTCTTATATGAAAATATCTGAAGGTAAAAAATACCTATAAATACGATAATCTTTACTGGCAATGATAACTGAATAACTTGTGGTTAATTGTAAACTATTATTAGTAGACATTATATGTGAATGAGTTTGATTTATCTGCTTGTCATTTTTTATCATTGGTAAAATGTTACAACAATTTGGTGACATGCAGTTTAAAAGTGTTTGATTATCTACAGTTATTGAGCAGATTCGTGTATGTTGAATATTGCTATGCATTGCGTAGATCAAATGACCATCCGTATTGAATACAGTGATGTTCAAATTGTTATGGTTGTCAACTGTATTCAAAAAAAAACAATAATCTAAACATATATTCTTTTCGAAAGACAATCATTAGTTTCAGCGAGTTAATCATACGATCACTGAACGAAAAAACATGTGTAAACTATTTGAAAAAAATTATTTTACAATCTTTTGTCTGTATAGGTATTCACTATATGAACTGTAGTAACAGTTCATGTGATTGTTGTTTCGAATTCTTAAAATTCATGTGTGATTATGCAGCTACAAGGCCACACTATGTTCTCCAACCGAATTGGTTATTTTTCCATCTACTTAGCCATACGACCGTTATCTGCTACCTTGATATGATCATCGGGCTTGCTTGTTGCCGGAACACGTTTCCCTCGAGGTCCCTACGTGCCAGATAAATCTATTTGAAGTTGTAAGATGTAAAGCAGTTATCGATGCAGTGTAAAATAGTATTCATTAATCGGAGTTAGATAGAACAGTTTTACTTACTAAACAAGGGTCTGACAGCAGTAGGGCGTTCCCCACAGATGACCAGCAGTGCCATATTAATGCTGCCTTTTCTATGGGAAGCTGAAGTTAGGAGAAGATTGATCACAAAAATAACACCCCTTACCTCGCTGTCTTCCGGTGCCAGTGTTATAGGTCAACAGCTGGATTAATAACCAGCAAACTGAAATTTCATGCTTTCAAAGAGGCTATGTGTGATCGACATTGAGCAGGTGTTCCATGGTCTTTGTGGTCACACACCATTATTATTAAGCCAATTTCTTTTTGAGGCACCTCAAGAAGAAGTAATCTTACACGATCTGAGGAGGAAAGAAGTGTTAACTACTTCCACAAATGTGTCAGTACTGAGGTTTCTTCATATCACTGTGAGACTTCACTACCTTTACTTTCTAATCTTCGTGTTTCTCAGTCAATATTCTTACATCACCTTTAATTTCTTCTAACTCTGCGTCTTTCGATAACGATACTAGTTTATGTGACAGTATCCATAGTCCAGTGAGACGGGGTTCCAAACTACAAATTAAAGCTTTTAATTTCTACGCTCCGTCGAATGAGGAAGGTTTTTGTAGCCAAAATTCTGGCATCTCCTATCATGAACGTTTTTTATGTTTGAGGCAGACATGTGTACAGAATTGAAGTGTGAGTATTCACTTGACGTCACCCGGCCAATATTGTGGCTGTGTAAAATTTGCGTTGAGCGTTTCCGGGAACACGATGATTGGTTGTTGCAGTGTTGTAGATGTAGGTGTAGCAGTACATTCGAAGGTGAAATGGTCGACTAAAAGGAATGGTGAAATTCCTCGAGATTGAAACAGGCTAGTACAAGAGGTATTTAAGGACGTTGATTGAGGATCACTCGTTAGGTTAGTTGAAGTTTTAGCTTATGGTTGTCTCTAAGTGGTCCCAATTAGTGATGTGTCATTCTTCAAGAAAGGTGAAGGATGCTCTTATGATGACCATGTGAGAATCAGTCTGGTCAGTATAGTGTGTAAGATTCCATATTGTGTGATTATGAGGTGTCTCAGCGGAGATGGGGGACAGCAAAACCGAGGAAAGCATGTAGGTTTTAGACCTAGTTGTATACATATATATATATATATATATATATATATATATATATATATATATATATATATCGAACCGGTACTCACCTTCCGCTGAGTTCTGGTGCCTGACACTAGCTTTATTTCTTGACCCGAAGGTGCATCGGGCTCCATCGACTGATATGTCATGTGGCAGTGTCTCTGACTGAATGGAGTACTGTGTAAGTATATGACTTTGTTGAGGACTCTATATTTGAATGCCTGTTGGTGTGTTACAGCCTATGGTGAGTTATCAGGTGAATTGCGTACGTTGATTGTTCTCCATTACTATTTAAGTTTGTCGTTGGACTGTCATCCACATTGTACGAGGCATTAATGCACAGTGGTTCAGGTTACTACACTGGATATCAACACATGATGAAAGAAGGGTTTGGGATGAAATAGAAGAGAATTGGTTGAAAGTAGGTGAGGAGAAGGAGGAGATATGAAGGAATACTGGATTCAATATATTTGTCATGAAAGGAGTTCTCCTTCTCTTCATCTGACTTTGAAGGGGTTGTCATTATCACATGAAAATGCTTAATAGATCTAGAGTAAGCAGATGACATATTTCTGTTGACAAGATGTATAGTCTCATGGACACCGTAACTGGGAAATTGAGAATGTTTGGGATGCGTGAGTCGCCTTTCAAATGTATCGGGATTGGGCTTTCCTGGGGTGTTGCCGAACGACAAATAGTGAAATGGTTGAGTGCGTTGACCACTTCATTTATTCGGGAAGCCGCCGCAGTTGTTGTGTGTCAGCGATCGACGAAGTCTGTGGACGGGGAGAGGAGAGTGGATTGGATTTCGCCAACTTGCATACCTATGATATGATTGGGGTATCTGGTTGGGTGTTAAGGGTGGAGCACACTGCACTGCAGTTGTCTCAGTCCTACCGTATAGCTGTGAGACACGACTGTTAAAAGTTGGAGTACATGAGAAGGCCTTAGGTGTTCAACTGCCGTCTTCTTCATAGCGTATACCATGTGTCACGGTGCCACCAAGTCGGTAATAAAGAGTTATATAGCGGAGCTGGGAAATGTTGCACATGCGTAGTGACGGTCTGGCTCGTTTCACATTGTTAGCTGATGTAGGTTCATGTTGGGAATAGGTTAGGTGCTACTGGACTCAAGCAGAGATAAATCCATGAGTTCTTTGACTGTTGGTCTGAGTAGTGCAGGGTAGTCCTCATGACAACAGAGAGATCAGTGATTGAAGACTGTAATTGGCGACCTGACTGAAAGTCAGTGTCTTTGACGCAAATGTATTCACTCATTGTTTTCATTTTGATCAATGAATCAAAATCAACATAGAAATTAGGCATTGCTGCTTAACTGTCCAAGTTGCCACTCGTAATATCAGGACCACAAGTAAGAAAGTAGTATGATGAAAGATGAAGCTCATCGTTCCGCTTTCAAGATGTAATGTTAAAGAGAAGGGATGATGGCTCGATTCGACGGTCAGTCTACCGGAAACCAACTTGGATGGTTCATTTCACTTATTTTTATACTTGGGTACCTCCTGGTTGTAGGAGAAATCTCATTCACTCACTGTGTTCCAGAATGCATGGTATATGTTCAGGAGATACGGTGGATGCTTAAATCGAAACACTTAGAATAATATTATCTAATAACGGATTCTTTGAAATATTTATTGATAAGTATCTGAGGAAACTGACCACTCCGCATGCCATTACAGTCTCTAAGAAGATTGTAACCATGAATGTAGAATTCAAAGCAGACACCACAGTTGAAGTGCAGAAAAATCGTCTGTCAATATGTATCTATCTAGTAGCTTCTATGCTGCTAGACAGATTGGTATTCTCCAGCCGTCGTCTGATTCATCAATGCGTGAAGGATAGGCTTCCACTTAAGTCCACATCTATGTGTATCTACAAGTTCAGATGCTCCTGTGGAGCTGACTTTATTGGATGTTGTAAGCGGGCCCTCCGAAAACGTGTTTCTGAACACCACCCGGTTTGGCTTACCAGAGGCAAGCAAAGGAAAACGACTCCATCCATACGTGAACACCTTGTTGAATTGGGACACTCAGCACCTCGAGATTCATACTTTAAAATAATTTACAAAGTTAAATTAAACTAACCCAAAGGTTTACGTTTCCACCACTTATGCATAGCTGAAGCATAAGCTATACATGAACAAAAACCGAAAGTTTGCTCTCAAAAACGTTTTGTGAAACCACTTTCTCTACCTTGGCCTTAACAATTCATTTTGTTGATTTTTTCAATTTCAGTTCACTTTGGCATACTTCTCTTCTATTATCATCATTATCACCAATTTTTACTTCATTGACAACATTTGACCCATATTTCACCTTTTAATATCAATTCATTCCTTGTTCATTGACCTATTTTACACGTTTCAGCTTAATTATAACCGTTTTACAATTCTTTGACAACACGTGTCTCATCTCACCACTTGTTATCAGTTCGTTCCTTTTTCAATGACTCATTTTCTATCTCTTCCACTTGAACAAATACCACCACCTATACCGATTGTATATTATGCATATTGACTGAGCAACTTTTTAGTGCAGTTATCTGTCACTTTACCGAGTATAAATACGACTTTACAGCTTGATAATGAAGTCGTTGAAAATAAATATTTCTTCGTTGATACATGCCTTGTTCGTGTTAATGAATAAGTTGCTATATTTCGTCAATATCTATATAGTTGATAGTAATGAGTTGTACTTGAGTACCCTTTTCTGATTTTCATTTTATATATAAAGAAACAAGTATTCGATTAGAAAAAACTGAATAAACAACTTGAAGTCTTAACCGTTTGAAAACTAATAAATTTCCAAGTAAGACTTCAATTCGTGTATGGAGATAAAGTTTCAGAGCACGGTAAATAACTATAAAAGCTTGATCTCTTGGTAGTTACTAGTAAGATTGTCTTGTCTATTTAACTCCAAAAACCAAAACAGAAAGTCAAAGCTATTGGAAACATATTCCATTCTATTCACGACTTCTTACAAATCCTTACCATTGGTTCTTTACAAGATTGAATTCACAACCTTCACATCCAGTAAGAAGGTTAATAAGACCCACATTTTAGTCATATTTAGCTGCTTCCCTTTTTCAGACTTTAGTTAATCTGCAGTCGCTGATGAACAGTCTAGTATTCATTTATTACTCAGAATATCAACTACAATAAGCAAGCAAATACTATTTTTGTAAACATAACCCCAGTAACATGCACTGTTCAGATACATACTGATTCAGTCCTTCACACTTGTTCACACTAATACTGTTCAAAATAAAATAAGATTTACATCTTTTTGGTAATGCAAATAGTATAATTTTACAAAAATATGTTCTTATCTTATTTGTTAAAGAACTAACATAAATGGGAAGTTTGACACATGTTTGGATTTTTCATATTTTTAAACAACTTACCACACTTTTAATCAGAATGAAGATGTGAATGTGAACTAAACAGAAGCTTAACTGGGAAATAAATCATTACATCTCTTATACACCAGTGATCAATGAATTATGCAGTGTAAGTAGTACCTGCCCAACAGTAGTACACACTGAGGTTTTGTACTTGCTTGGTAGAACAGTGTAAACATCCATTTTGTAAAGTACACCATTAGTTATTATACCATCGAATTTTTCGGTGGAATTAGGAGGAAAATATTGAATTAATGAATACTTTTAGTATTTCAAGTTGGTATTCATCATGGACTGACGTCAGTTGAAGAAACAGTGGGAGCAGTGGATAGCTATTTCATCCTAGTGCGGCACTCTTTAGCAGTGCTTACCCATGACCTCATTATGAATGAACCCAGGACTTTCACGTGCCGCCGCCACCAAGTTACCATCGAGTCGCTGGGTTGGAATCCAATGGTTCATATTTCCTATTTCTGCTAGTTTAGTATTGATAGATGGATTTTCCTTCTATGGAGTAAATATTTGTCGTTAGTTTGAAGCTGTGACTCATTGAACTAGAAATCCAGTCTTTAATAGATCAATCACGGGTTTCAATATCAGCCCACCTACCATGGTCTTCGCAGTCATGTGATATCATTCAGTATTATATAAAAGATTTGGTTCATTCCCTACTTTGTAAATAGATAGGTAGTTTCTGAGTTGCATTATGATTTTTTCAGTCCTTGTTTATCCTCTCAACGTCCATACACTTCATGAACCAGATCTACACCTTAGATAATGATTTATAAAATTACATCAGAAATACGTATGATTTTGTAGTGATATATAAGTCTATAACCGAGATTATGTTAGCGCATCTTGTCAGCAGGATGGTTTGACTGAAAAGTTTTCATTGTTGTTCAGAACAAAATCATGAGTGCCAACTTCAGAGCAATTCTGGAAAACATAGTTTCTGTTAACATACTGTTGTTGCTATCATTTTCATTCTAGAGGTATAAAAGAAAAAGAAGTGGTTCGTTCGCTCCACCTATCGAAGTTTGGGCAGCCATTAACCCTCACACAATAGATGTGGCTCATGGCCTGCAACATTAATGTACATAAGATTGATGAGTGCGTTTCGATTCGATTCGATCAAACAAACTGACTTGTTTAATCGATTTTCACCCCGGATCCACATCAACTAAAAAACCATTGGAAACCGTGAGGTACTGAATGTCAGATTCCTAATCGTTTGAAATTACTTAGGAGTATGCACCTATGATCTCATGTCTTATTGAGTGTAGTGCCATCAGTTCTTGCACTGAGTACATTGTCGATAGGAACAGCTGGTGCGAATAAAAAATCAATCACATTTATGTATTAATATCTCAGTTACTTTTGTCTGCTTACCCACAACCAACAGTTCCTGACTTTGTTCTTCATTCGATGTTGGATTGGAAAGTATTATAGCACCTACTGGAAAATTTGTCAGTCCACAAGCGCCTATTGAGCCTAATGATTCACCAGCATAATTGTAAACTGCAATACAATGACTTAGATTGTCTGCAATATAAATGCGGTGCATGGAGTCCACAGCAACGGATAGTGGAAATGCCAGTAAAATGTAAAACCGAGTTAACAAATCTCCAGTCCAAGTGTATATGCTCACTCTCATTATCTAAAATTCAGAAATATGAGTTTTGTTGATCAGAACAAAATGGATAAGTGAAATGATCTACATTTATACAGAAAACCAAAAACTGGGGAAACAGATATTTCTTTTCAGTCAGTTTCTCATCGATGACCTACACTTGTATATAGGTTTCTTTTAACACCACAATGCAATTTATGAAAACCAATTTGGTGATTATTTGGTTAATAACGTATTATTGTTTCTCCTAAGATATTTGAAAGTAACAGTTGACCACTGAAGTTTGAACAGCCTCTGGATACCGGTCTACCGGTCTACGCCCTACCAACTGAATCGCGAAACTCGGCTGATGAAGTCTTAACTTTGCTTCTGTCATTATGGTCCTTTTCTGCCTCTCAAATGAATGTGTAACATCTTGTTGTCTGTTTGTCATCATCATGTGAATCATCCAGCCGGGTGTTTTCATCAGAATCCAGATCAAGCTGAATTAGAAAGCAGAGTGTTGGATGAACTTGAGGTGAAAGTGTCTGATAAGGCTATGGTTTGTTGTATATCACAAAATTGTCAAATTTAAAAAATGCTTATACTTAATGTGTTACATAACAATAGTGAAAAGTGATTTCAAGTGCTCAGCGGTTGATATGAACTACACAAGAGTAATAAGAGAATGGGGGGGGGTATCTTTAATATAGGTAGGTAGAAGGATGTTTTATTATGTAGTTTATCAATATTTGCTTAGACCATGAATAAGGTCGGTGTAAAGAAAAAAGTAGGACAAAGTTCTCTTACTATACAGGGTTGGCCTGTCCTAATGAATAACAACAGCTTCCAGATGCTTGGATATATATATATATATATATATATATATATATATATATATATATATATATATATATATATATGCTTTCGGGAGTAAACACATATGTACCTAACGTTCAATGCTGATGACAGTGTCTTTTGGTGTGATCAAGATGTCTTTTATAGTTTCTGCGGATGGGTGGTTAGTGAAACATACCTGATATAATTGATTTCAATATTTATAATGGTGTTAGTTTTAAGGACTGGCCCTAATACGGTCGGGTGATAATTCAAGTTATAAAGAAAATCTGGGTCACAGCAGGATTCTCACTAATGACCCATGGGTTATCTGCCCAGCATCCTGCTCATCAACTCACTAGACCTAAATACTCTCTACATATCATTTACAATCCAATGACACAAAATACTGTCTGGTTATTATACAGATACTATGTTACTCTCCATTCATCTACCTATTAGCAGTTCAACAAGGTCCTCTCAAGTCATTTTAAATTGAAGTGAATTGGAGAAGAAAAACATCTATCCAGCTGTCAATGAATATATGAGTTTACCTCCTTGATGAAAATGAATCGGGTTGAAGCGGCCAAATTGTGAGATTACCCAATAGCAAAATCTTTAGCTTAAAAGTTATTAACTGTTTGGTACCGACAATGTTGTCAAGGAAGCAAGCATAATCGTTCGCCAGTCATATCGGCTTCATTTAAACACAGAATATTCTTTTCACTCGCTTGAAACAAAATTAATCAGTGTTATCCTTGGAGCTGTATAGCTTAGAGATTTAAAGGTGTTCATACTGCAGATAAAAATGCGTATTACTGTGCTCTTCATCTTCAATAAGTCAATGACATCAAAGCTTAACAATTTGAAAACTGAATTATTTTACGCTTATTTTTTGTGGAACTTTTGAACATAACGTGTAATCAATTGACCAGTTTGTGGAAATGAGAATGGTACACAGTCATCGTTCGATTCTTTTCTGAAAAGCTAAATGAATAGGTATTTATTTCCTTTTCAGATATCAGACCGGAAAATCATAAAACTCTTCATGGAGCATGGAATTAATCAGCAAATCAAAGTATTCAATTCACATATAAGAAAGCAATGTAGTGTTGTTTACTTCTTAGTGGTAACCAAAATTTACTAGGAGATTGTTCTTGAAACTGATGTATAGATAGTCCTGTATTTGTATGCTATGCTTGTTGGGATTCATGAACAAAGCACATGTACAACCTCAAGAAAATCCCTGCAGTGTAAAATAATGAAACTTAAGTTACTAATAGTTAAAAAGCAGAGGTATTGGAGTGACTTTAAAGGCTGCCCTAGCAACTGCTGAAATAACCGATCAGGTTTTAGTATTCCTGCTAGAAAAGAAGTTTTTCATAAAATAGACAAAAGCAGCTGACTATCTTAGCAGTTGCTAGAGTGACCTTTAAAGTCACTCGGGACATTGTCATCAACTTGTTTAGTTTATCTACAAACTTGTAAAGAGAAGTAGGTAGGCTACATATTTACTACCACCGTATATGGGGTGTTGGATGTTGTCTTTTTTGCTGTTGTTTTTGTTGTTGAAAAACCACTTGTTACTCTGCATTCAGCTCACGTAAAAATAAATTCAGTGCAATATGATGCACCAGAATGCATGCTTTTAATAAATACTACTTTTATAGAGCAAAATTGCACATCAGGTGTTCAAAAAGCATGAGACTTACATGACTTTCAACAATTATGATTCGTCCATCACAGTCCGTGATGACGCATCTCGGCGATATCAAATCTATACCAAATTCTCTGAGATAGACACCTGTAAGTGAATATATTTGTATCCCTGGCGTTGGTTTTCTTAAAACGACAACTAAGCCTGAATTCAGTTCATCAGTGGTATTCCATTCTACATTAGCTGGGCTGAAATCCAAATTATCATTCATCTTGCTACGTAGATTATTATTATTATTATCACTGGTAGTTTGATGTAATTCAAACGGTTTCTGAATTGTTTGGTACTGTTTTTGATCAGCATTCTTCGTATTATGATAAACTGCAATGTATGTTGGAAAAGCATTGCGTGCTCTTGTCGTCTTGATATCCCATGAATACAAATATTGTCCAAATGGCGTAAAAAACTGGAATAAAAGAAATTTGTTTCCATTTTAATTAGTCAAAACGTTTTACTGAATTTAACTAAAATAGCTATATTTGATAGAATGATTTTCATCGTCAGGGATACTTGCTGAAGTTGATGGGAAACACTGCTCGTGGCAGAAGTTAAAACACCTCCTGACCAGTAATTAGGAAGATACTATTACAGCTGTTGGCTCGATTCTGGATTCCATGAACTTCAGTTATCGTCCTTTTGTTCTCGTGAACTCGTTAAAAAAATATAATCATCCAACTTAACACATATTTGGTGGGAATGACCACCAAGAAATGATTCAGATAACGTAACAGAACAATATCGTGTGCATTTATTAAGAAACAGAGCTACGGAATTACAGACTTATTAAAGAATGAACATTTAAATAGAACAAATGCACTGCTGTTCATAAGTAAAAGACTTAAAGAAACTGCCTAATGATTGACAGTCATTTTATTTCAGATACATTTTCGATGATGCCTTCACCTAATGAGCCTGACTGTTTTCTGGATTAAATCTAGGTAGTTGTAATCCATGAAAAGTATCTTAATCTGTTACAACCATCCTTCATAGCTTATTTTCAAGTCATAAACTGATCATCCTTACTCTCCTATCTGCTATAGCAGGTGAACAAAAAATGAGTCAAAAACTGTTTAAATATCATGCATAAGTCGTGTTTACACACCTGAGGCTGGTGTCTTAAGCTGATTTTACTGTTAAATAACGTTATCTGTCTTGACATCTGAACTACCTGCATAGTATTGATGTCTTTTTGGTGGGTAGCACTAGAATCCCGAGGAGGTCGAGCGATTCGACTCTGTACAGCAACGGGGAGTTACATGTATCCGAACAACAACTGATACCTGTTGCATAAGAGGTGGCTATCATCTCCGGTGGTCCAGTGGATAAGGCGTTTGAAGCGATGTATACTACGTCCGAGTCTCAGTAATTAAAAAAAACATATATAGTCAATGACAGCAATCAAAGAAGACAACCAATTATATACCGGCTCATCAAGTCAAGCTACTGAGTCACTGATTGATAGCTACTGACAGGTCGTTCCGTACTGAAGTTAGTGCTGATGATGTTGTCTAGAAAGATGATGAAAGCTTCATGATTGGACCGGCCACCTCGTAGAAAATAGCACAACCAAGAAGTTAAGAAGTGTCTGGAGTTGAATTCTAAGCCTAAGATATATTATTCACGTCACTGTTATAGGATCTGAAGGTGTTCATACATAGACTGCTTATGAAGTTAAGAACTTTTACAGTTGTGGATTACTAAACTAAATGGAAACGCTTACCTTATACCTGAAGGCTTTCTAATGTGGTTGGATAGCTAGAACGATTTTAAGGTAGTTCGTCGTGAACCAAATCATAGAACGTATCGACTTTCATTACTAAATTATTGCCCCCTATATTTAGAACGTTACTTTTAGGAAAATACTCACTGACAACTGACATACAATGCACAACTTGACTATTTTAATCAAATAATGCACGTTGTCGTTACGAAGTCATCAAAGAAGGCAAGACGTTTCCCCCATATGTTGAAACAGTTTTAACAAAGGAAGTATTGGACTGTATGAACATAAACCTCTATCACCTGATAAACATTTCTGACTTTCAAGTTAGGTTAACTATCTCTCGGAAAATGCAAATCAAAAATATCAGTACATACATGTAACAAACAAATAAAAACAGAGTGACTGAAAACAACATATAACTTTGCACTGTTTAGTATCAGTTGAATTTGCTATACTTCTCAAAGGCGGGAAGAGAGAAAACCAAATAAGTTAATAAAAAGATTGAAAGTAAAGTGGGAGTAATTTAATGAAGAGTAACAAGAAAACAAGTATTGAAGATGTATGAGTTAATTGGATCGATTTTAAACTGTGCTGACTACATCTTTTTCATAAATCTACCATAGAAAAGGAGAATAACTCAGAATTCCACTTCTTGTACGTTCTACTGAGAAAAGTACATGATGATTCCACATAGAAATCGATTTACAAAAAACAAACGTGGAATGATCAATATATTCATTTCGATAACACTATTAGAAGAAGAAGATTATCTGAAAAATGTGATGTATTTGAGCAATGCATTTCGAACAATCTGATCACATATTTACTTGTCAAGTCCACTGATACATGAAAACGAAAGGTCAAATACAATGAATACGAAAGGTTGTTTCGCTTAATCTACCTTGGTAATGTCTATCTGATTATATTACAACCTTTTCATATTCATTATATTTGACCTTTCATTTTCATGTGTCAATTGACTTGAAAAGTAAATGTGTGATCAGATTGTTAGACATGTCATCACATTTTTCAGATAACCTTCCTCTTCTAACAGCGTTACAGAAAATAAAATAGTGAATAAAGCTATAGGGAAGGAAAAATTCACCAAGGCAATATAAGGTAAGCAACAAACTCTTTTTGTACACATAAGTTCGGTTTCAGTTGATGGATTGCTGCTGTTTGATGCATAGTGCAGCCATCTACTATTTCCTTGTTTATTGATTATTTTGAAAGCTATATCTGAGTGGACGACATGTCTCGTATCGAGGATGTGTTCATCGCCTTCAAATGATAGTCTAATGAGTACGCTCTTTTTCGACACGGTTGTTTCAATCGACTTCTGATTTTTTTGGTTCAAAGTATTTATTGACGAACTTTATGGGATATGCTCTATCCAACATAGTTTTTTGCGTATTTTCCAATTCATTCTCGATGACTTACTCAGAACATAGTCTAGTCGCCCTTAAGTAATACAGTCTCGGCTAGACTTCTTTTACAAGTAATGGGACAAAAACCATTCAATTTAAATACTGATGGGTTTGAGTAACCTTGTGTAAAAATGCTATGTAACATAAAACCATATTTGGCTGTTTGATACTAAATTCAAGAAATGGATTCCATCCAGTGTTTAATGTTTACAACTGGGTTTCACATTTGAATGAAGTGAACCGAAAGACTTGAGTAGATTCATTTCTAAAGTGAAGTCAAACATTTTAAAGGGAGTGTGCATTCGCCACTTCAACACAGCAGATACTTTGGCAATTCACCTGTACATGCCTGATCTTTGTGTTCAAAAGAGGTACATTATATCTTTAATTTCGCCCCAGTCGTAATCTCCTGAAGATAGTTTATTCCTTTATTTATTTATTTGTGATAACCCTATCAGCCATTTTTGATGACCTTGAGTTGACCCTCTAGTATCACGTTGTGACTTTATTGACCTTTTTCATGACTTCATACTGATCCATTAGCTACTGTTGGAACTATGATTATGATGTACAGCTTTTGAAAACGATTAGTCGAGAAGAAATTTCCTTCATTGAATTATCTTTCAATAATGATTCCTAATCCTCGGAGTACCACAATTGAAGGATATAAACTCTTCAACATAAATCAATGACTTCATGGGTTGTTATTAATTATGTCTTGATATCGGTTCTATGTAAGATAATGTTCTTTACAAGGCATTTTGTTGATAGACCAGAAAGTATAACCCAGTAGACAAAAGTACCATGACAAACTTCCTCCTCTTCTTGGTTTATTTCTTTTTCATTAAATGTTTAAAAAGGCGAATAATAGTCATACTTAAATTTTACTTCCACAGAAGTACATTTATCTTACCATAGAGTGATGCTGTTCTTAATACCATGAATAATTAAAACTTGTTATGTATGTTGAGTAAGGATGATTTTAGACAGATGAACCACTTACGGATGTTAGACTTTACTACCTTAAGGACGAAATCTCAGTGAATTGAAAATCAGTTTATTCAAGAAAGTGTGTCATTCACCTCACAGCTGATAGAGCTTAGAAAACTCTTTTGACTATTCAGAACTTGAATACCTAAAAAATAATGAGTAACAGTGCAGGTCTATATTGATTAAGATAAGACTAAGATTAATAAGCAGGTGAGTATTTATCATAGTACCAACAAAAAGTTAATGGACGACTAAAATGAAATACAAATTATACACTAGTGAATCAGTAATATAGCATTAAATAATCACATGGTTGTCAGCTGAGAATGACAGTAATAGAGTTTGACAAATAGCAGTGTTATTCATGAATTTAGGTGTTCAACTCTTAATAAAAGGGTATTATTTCGGCACACTTCTCAAAGTTTCAGTAACCTGACAATATCATCAACCCTATATGCAACAGCTGTGACTAATGGTCTAATGAACTAAATCATATAGAGATTACGGAGTTAAGAGAAAAGTAAAATGCAGAAATCTCCTGTAAGATCTACCAATATTACTGGGACACTTACAATGTCCATGTCTGTATTAGTTTACAATGATGAAGAGTAAGAATGCTTGGCATGAAAAGTTTCGAAGGAAAATTAGGTTCTACTGGATATAAATCTGACACGTCTTATTATGACTGAGTGCAATGGCTATGTGATTTAAGGATGAGCTATTTCTTGTATGAATTCAGACGAATAATGAGTATTTGTTGATAAAATTGTAGAATTGGTTTACTAAATTTCCATGAGCAAACGCTGAGCCACTGCATTTGCTAATGTACACTGTCAGATTGACTAAAATGTGAAGTGAAAACTTCTAATTTGCTAGACGACGAAATACTAACACTTGAATATGCCTACTTCACTTGGTTGAGTACAAAAATTTAAGGCAGTTAATTGATGCAAAAAAGAAATCATCAATAAAAGAGAATGCGACGCTTAAATAACAGACCTTCTTTTGATTATTGGATTATCGAAGTTAGTATTCTTAAGGTTGACAAAATACAGAAGTTTTCCAAACATGTTTAGTCAGAGCGTAGCACCGGTAAGAAGGACATGATTCCTATCACGCTACAATATGAAAACGAAAAGATCCTTAAAAAATGTCATAGATAATGTGGGAGTAATACTTGGGCACCGTGGTAGCGTTGACTTGTTAATAAACTGAAATGTTCATTACTTGTTGCGTCATTCCAATTGTCTTATAAAACTGACCAATCGAACAGGAAGTCAGACATCACTTTGATTTAGGAAAGAAACTCAATGAATAAGTTAAAATGCAAATTAAAAGTATTCCTAATTACATACATGATTAGTTAACTGCATTACTGTGTATTCTAACAGCCTGTGATCTACAATCTGATTTAAAGGGAAAAGTAACTGTAGCCAGAGTTAGCCACAAACAATCTATCAGGGACAAGCCTAATAATTCAACACATGGTGCGAACGTTTTGTTTTATAGGCAATTTATCATTTATTGTTCCCTAAAAATAAATGAAATTTCCACAGCTGTGTTGAGGCCCCATCGGTAGGTGGATGACACAGTAACCTTTAGGAGACTCATTTGAATTTTGTGGCAGCCGAGTTCTCCTTTCGTATTTAATCATCAGTCTGTAAAATTGAATCTTTACAGATACCAGGAGTCTGCTGGTGACTAAAAACTGAAGTCTACTGCACAAATGTTGAATCATATAGATTGCATTTGGTTTCCGCTTCACAATAAAGCTATATAATAGGGGAAAAATATTTCCTCAAAGAAATTCTTGTTTTCTGAGAATCTGTAATTTGATTGACAAAGGAATTGAGGAATATTATACCTCACATAAACGTAAATTAATTCAGCTCGTAATTTTTCACAATATAAGCAGGGACAGTAAGAGAGAAGAGACCAAGGGAAAGAGAAAAAGTGTTTTAAGAATTCTGAAGGTGAAAAGGTTGAATATATTTTCACCACTCTGATCAATTTGCCGCCATATTACTGGAAGTCATTCTAATCTGTCGAAAGTGAAGTATGAAAAATGCCAAACAACAACGGGAAAAACACCACACAAAACAATTATCAGTCAAATACAATACTTTAGTAAAAACACATGAGTTATTTACAGCGTTTTTCATTCATGCCATCTAAAAACTTACCTAACAGGTTACGCGCTTGGAAAGGATTTACTGATAAATGTCTGATGAGTGCTCGTAATGAGTAACAGAAGACACTGAAGTGCAGATTATCTAATCGATGACTTAGTGCATATAAATAATTATAGACAGATGGAAGGGTTATAATTATCGCTATCACTCTGATGAATTTTGGTTTACTCATGTTGGCTTATCATCAGTTTATTGTTCTTAGAATATATTATAATTTATTCTGAACTAATTATTGTGACTTTTCTAAGCATAACCGTGGGACCAATAGACTGTTAGTGATGTTCTACCACAGAAGCATACATTTCCTTTCGAATTCAACTTTGTAACTTGTTGAGTTATCAAGTGTTTTTGACATTCTTCTTACTGTTAAAAGTATAAAAAATAGACACAGTATTTGTCTGATTGTTCTTAGGTGTGTATTAGTGCTTACTACAAACACAGGCGTTAGGAGAGTAAATGACTATATTCATCAAATATTTATTGAGAAAATTTAAATTTTTGCTTTTTTATCTACCTAAAATATGTATTTCTGCTATCTTTCAATTGAAACTCAGTTTTTAGTTACATATATTGATCACTGAAGTGTAAGAAGTGTCAGATTTTAAGTGTCATAGGGTTTAATTGTGACTTTCTGATTTATAAAACTCAGACGCAGTGTCTCATTCTGGAGTAAATAATATAAGGTTTAGTACAATTTCAATTTGAAGTGAACTTCATATAAACCTCATGTAAAAATTTTTTTCGCACGTTCTAGTGTAGCTTACTATTTAATTAATGAATGGATTTGTTTCCGCTTTCATACAGAAGGTTAAATACCTTACACTACATACTGTAATAATTGGTTCTCCCTACAACCTAAGTGTTCTGAGCTCAGAGCTTAAAGTATTCATAAAGAGACTGATAACAATTGATTCATTCACATAATTAACAACCAATGCATCTTAATTCTGAATGGGAATGCACTGATTATGTGTTATTAAACAGAAGTGTGATCATAATTTCAGTAAGATAACTATTTATTATAGTGCACGCTTCTTCAATGAGACTTTTATTTAAGTGATAATACTTTTTAAAAACTTGAAAATATTTGTATGAATTGATTCGAATATGAAATATGGTAAATTGAAAAAAACTGGGTCAAAGTATGACTTAAACCAGAGTTTGATTGTACATCTAACACACACTTACATCAATTCATCATTTGATGAAACTAGGTCTAATGGTCATCTAATAACCAACAATTTAAAAAAAGAAGTTTGCACCAAACTTCTGTGCCAAGCTTTGGAATTATTTTTCTTTCAAACACGCTAGTATTTGTACAGACATGGCTTAAAGTAAAATACCTTGTAATCAACTGTTTATCAAGTCGAAGTCCACAAGTGATATGTGAGTGATATTTTTATTGTTGGCTATGAAACAAAAAAGTTAAATAAAATTCTGAAGATCTTTAGGGCGGAGTGAAAGCAGCTTAAACATAAACCAGGATTCTTCGAGACGGTCGTGAGCAGTATTTGGTGACGAAAACGATAGAGGCGGAGAATGCATCAGTATTAATTAATACTCCACAATTACTTCGGCCTATTAAGAATACTGGAAAGTATAAGACTGGTTGGTGAGACCATCACCGAAAAGTCTGGGTCTCTGCTTATCTTTCACGACAAGCAGATAGAATGTTGAGCGGGACACTTTGAAGTCCAGTTCGACTGTCTTACGACAATGTTTTAATTGCTCAGCATCCAGTTCGAGTATGAATAGAATGTAGAATTCAGTCATCTAATTTCTGTCAAAGTTAATGAGGCTATTTCAAACCTGAAACTACTCAAAGCAACAGGATCTGATTGTTTGCCACCAGAAGATTTTAAGGAGTTAGGTAGAAAAGTACTTAGGGGAGTAAAGAAGATACTGTTTAGCATTTCGAAATCAAAGTTAATCCTGTCACAGTAATCCGGATCACTGGTCAGTTCTGTTTTACAGAAAATAATAGGATCCTTTGTGCGAAAACCTCAGGGGAATCATTTGGACCAACATCGTGTTAAATATCCTGTGGTCTATATTAATCAGGCGCCTAGCCAGCATACGAAAACAGAGAACTAGAGGAAATCAGATTGGTGTCTACCTTTTCACAGTCTCTGGAACACAGGCATACTTACCATCGGTTGAAACTTGTCATATTTCGTGACCTTAAGACAGCGTTCGACCCCGCCAACTGGCAGTTGTTTTGACAAAGTTTGGCTGTGAAGGGATTCATTACATACCAATCTGCCATTCAAAGACGAAGATGTGTATGATAAAATCAAATAAAGGCTCGATTCGGCTACAAGAAGAAATTATTATACAACAAAACTATTTCCTGGCATAATGAAACGAGTAAGATTACACTCTGGGCAATACAAAACATCCATCTTCGACATTCCTAACTGTGTAAATCAGTCCAAATGTGTCTGAAGAGCTAAACAAATAGGTCGTACGGAAAGGCGGCTATCTCATATAGCTGAGCACTGGTTTAGATAGTTAAGTTGCTCTGAAGTGAGGATTTCAAAAATCTGCATAACTAACCATTTACTAGAATTCATGCAAGATATCAACGCTATGGAGTCATTTACCGTGGTCAGCAAAGTATGAATTAAGACACTGTCTGCAGCTGCAGAAGCATGTACAATTCTAGTTCATAAGCTGACCCTTTCGGTTCAAAAAAATGGTGGTCACTCTTGATTTACTTTCGTAACACTTTAAATGTTCTATGAATTCGTTCATTTTCAGTTACTCTTCACGACCCTTTCACATATCCAGTTGACAATGCTCAAAAATCGTTACGTTACTAAGTTTTATTCGTTGTCTTAGATTTAAATGAATGCGTGCTTCACGTTGTATTATTATTATTATTTGTCCCTTGGGTTCCTAGTGGAACATAGGGATTCAGTAGCATGTGTCCGTTTCACTCTATTCTCAGCAGTCTTTTGACCTGGTTCCACGACTGTCCATACACTGTATTACACCACGGCAAATATTGCTAAGTATGTAGAGTGTCCAACTGAAGAGTTTTACCGAAACTTATGAGTCCATTATATCCTGCTTTCTACACATTTGTTGCTTATTTTATATTGAGTAACTTTCATTTTCCATTTCTTCGTCTTTCTATAAACTTGTGTCCTTCTAACATCACTCTATTTCTATTAAGTTTCCCCTTGCATGCTGCTGTACAGTATAAGAACTTGAATCGCTGCACCCTAATAGGAGGTTCTACATTTATTCTGTCTGTCATTTCAAATTTTGAATGCATTTTTAACTGCTCCCATAGCTCAGTGAATCGATGGGTTAGGAGACTAGTGCATTCATGCACCTAATTCCCTGTTATTAAATGGCAGGTTAGCGTGAATTTTGGCTTTAAAATTTTATGCAGTCGAGCTATTCTTGTTGCTTAATTTTGAAAGATAAGCATTGAAATGTGCTCCCTAATTTAAATAGTTTGAACTCGTAATGCATCAGCAGGAAGCTCTGAACCTAGGTTCCATGCTGGTTGGCATACATCAACAAGGTGTTTCTTTAACCCTGAGGAAGCTGGTATTCCCTCAGCAATTTTAACTTGTATTGCTCATTGTTTAAGTCAAAGATTTAGCCACTAGGTTATCCACGTCACAACTGACTTCTCGTGGAACTATATTATGTACGCGAACTGATCACTAGTGGGTAACTGATAAAGCTATCTATTACTTAGTGATTAGCATTGACCGAAGAGCATTGCAGTGTCACCTCGACTCCCTGAATGTCCACATGGCAAAACTTCGACTGGTACTAAGCACTAAAGACTTCGCAGCTACATCGGTTACGCACTAGTTAGCAACTAGTGTTTACTTCAGTAGTATTTAGTGGGAAGCGCAATTCCTTACTTTATAGCTTTCCATCGATTTCCTCCGGTAACAATTTCAGAACTGTCTTTCGCATCCTGACTGGAAACATTTTATAACACAGATTACTGAGAAAATTATACATCTTAATGTTTTTTCGTGTGTAACCAGTGTAAATTAGAAGAATAGGAACACCTTATTAGCCATAATTAGCAAAATGGAATGTAGGAGGTGAATTTATGATAAAACTAGAGAAATGCTGTTAAAAAAGACAACCTACATTACCGAAGCTTTTTATAATGTTGTCAAGTGACAAATTACATCAAGTTAAGTGGACGTTACAACAACAACCTAAGAAAAGAAGTTCCAACAGATTCAGACAAGTTTTTATTTTAATTACTGACTTCCTATCTTTAAACGAAACCAGTGAATTGATATCTTCAGTTAGCTAATTGCTGCAAAGTTAGGTTGGTCATCGATACTTTTAATTTAAAACCTAGTGGTGGATTACCATCACTACTGGTTTTTCGATTTTCTACAAAATTAGTCTTGTTGCATTAGCTCACACCTGTCACCTGACAGTCAAACTTTTACTGAAACATAATCTAAGGTCTTTGGCAGCTTCAGTTTGATAATGATAAATAACTGCCATCATACGGTTATTTTCATGTCACAGAAACAAAAGTGGAGCCAGGTATATAGGTCATTCGACGTGACTGTTGTCCAAAAGGGTCCAAGAACACTATCCCGCAGGGTTACACAGAAGTAACAGTGGAGCGATAAGGAGTGCTATAAGTAAACACATCGTGAATAAAAATCACATTATATCAAAACCTCCTCGTTTAAAGTCGTCTGTATAGTGAAAAGAAACATCCCAAAGGCTGTGTGTCTTCGTATTCTCTGCATCGCCGAAGCTCTTACCATCCAAATTGAGAAGCCTGAACTGTGATGATGATGATGATGTGTACACAAAAGAAGATTGCTCAACCCCTTCTTCTTTCATGGTCTTAGTTTTCAGTCTACTCTACTCCCCTCTTTTTTCTTCTCATCTTTTGTTTCGACACTATTCACTTCTTAAGTAATTTGCTATTCATTCTGGTTGCTATGCTCTGCCTGGTCACAATTCAGTTTCCAAACTTGTTTAATCTTATTTTAACTAATATTCACTACTCATCAGATTTTAGTTTTTTTTAATTTTAATGACGACTCACTTATTGACACTATTTGCATTACCATGCTTGGCAAGCCGTCTGTAACTTTTAAATCCTTACGCTAGAAAAATGTGTAAATTCGCGACTGTACGGCTTTGAAAATGAAATCGCCAAAAAGAGACTCTTCGCTGAAGTACTTGTTCTTCCTACAAAAGTAATTAGCCACAGTGTGGTGGCAAATGTCACAAATCAAACTTCGAAATATCTTGTCGGATTTTAATCAAGAAATATTTAATCACCTTTAGTTCACTTAGAAAAATGAGTCGTTTCTTGTGAGTGTCATTGTCTTACTAACCTATCAGAAAATGTAGGTGATACAATTATAGTGTTGATTTTTGTGAATTGAATTTGTCAGCATTTATAGGTTTATACGTAAATCTCACTGACACCTATTTTTTTGCATGGCTATCACTGTGATGTAACAAACGCGATTCAACACAGTATACGTGTTTATCTGCTAGGCTACAAGCTAGACTTATTAACTTTGAACCAATGATGATACCTGGTTTCTTGAAAGCAAGTAGACGGACATGAGTTGTAACCTGCAGCTCATCAGTCGAAAACCGAATGTTTTAGTTAATGAGCCATACTTCCACCTATTCAGTTTGATTGAATTATATAGTAGTGAGTAATTGTAAACGGTGAAGTTCAAATCTTGGTAGCAACCAGGTTACTGTAGTTCAGTGGATAGAGCACCAGATGGGTGAACTTGAGGCTGTTGCTTCAAATCCTGCTGAGGCTTAAATTCTCATTGCACATTCAATCAACACCCAGTACTAATACAAGTCTGACAAATCTTAGATACTCAAACTGATAATTATGTGGTAATCAGCAATGGAATGTAAGATATGATTCCAGACTTATTTGGAATTTTTACGTTGAATGTTTTCTATACATGGGTGAAATTATGACCAGTCAAATTTGAGTCAGTCACACTCACTGTGAATTTAAATAAAGGGAAATAATTTCCTCAGATTTTTCTACTGTCCAATACGGTTTAACACGAAGAAAAAAGAAGAATAATCTCCTTTTCGAAAATGATCGATTCTTAGTTTGCGTTAGGTGCAACGAGGACAATCACTCCTTAGAACATGCTTTATGTACCCGAAAAGCTACGGAAAACAGTTTAAAAAACAACTTAAAGGGAAAAACAATTCCGAATTTAAATGCTATTATAATTTTCAAGCATAATGTCAAAAAACCACACTGAAGTTTTAATAACCACATGTGTTTATAAATCAAACGATTATACCATGAAAATAAGTGGAAACAAACATTAAGATAGAATTTCAAAAAACAGGTGCAAACAGTCAAACCAAGTAGTTCAAAATTTCTTTTATAACCTTTTCTTCATACAACTAGACCTCATTGCAGTTAACCAAGAGAAAATTAGGTCAATGAAATGGTGGTAGTAGAAAAATGAGAGAGGAATAGCAACAGTGTATAGTAGTTAGTTGGTATCATCAAGTTCATCCCACGTAAAAAGCGTACACTTAACTTCAAAGCTCAAACCTTAGTTATTAAGTTCATGAATTAGCATAGCATTCCCAAATGCCTACTTGTGAATCCTCTCACAACATGAACCATCATTCTGCTTTCTAACAGGAAATCGTTTAATGATCGAACCATATAGCTCAGAGGATATAACACCATCAAAAACAATCGCTTAGTAAGTTATAACTGCCTTGGTGACCACCAAAAGTGGAATTAAGGACAGGCGTTCCCTCTTATATGAGAATTATCAGCTAGACCTATCTGCATCTTAGTGAGTGAATATGCTACCAATGAAACTGAAACCCAGCTACCATCGTTATCTTATGCACCACTGAGTTTCCACAGCTACACCTTATGCAATGGATATCAGTTTTCAGTCATTGGTAAGTGCGATTTCCAGTTGTTATACTGGACCAAACTAGTTAATCCCTGTTAGCCTATAGGCTCTTGTATGGATATCCGGATACTGTTCACAGATGGTCCATAATATAATTTAGGTGGTGGAGGCAGCAGTGAAATCGGTTGGGAACAACGTCAGTGGGATGCAGGAACATCCAACTGGTAAGTTCAAAATGGAAAGAAACGAATATTCTGAATTCCACTGATAACCACCGCTAAAAAATTATAACAAAAATTTTTTAGCCAATTTAGAGCTTTATAAGCAGGATTCCATATTCTAATAGAGATCGATGAACTAGGCTCGATATAGCATCAGCAACCAGTTGCTAGGTTTGCTTGAAAGACATAAATGATTAAAAATAGATTACCAACCTCCTTACATATTTTTTGTCTTCTATGATTATTTCTGTCACTCACAGTGTAAGACTGTGTGTAAAGGTCACAGTATAAAAGGTTTACATCTAGAAAGCCAACTAGATTTCCTTCTGCTTCAACAGCAAACAAAGGGTGAATGCTATTCATTATATGCATAAATCCCAAAGAATAAGGGAAGTTTTATGTATACTTGTGTTTTTTTCACTGGCAGAATATTCTTTAATCATATCTTTCGAGTGAAGTCATATGCAAAAGCTAACTGATGTAGAATATAGTAAATCAGTTAACTTATTAAAGTTATGCAAGTGTATATCCAAAAAATATACTTGTAATGACTGTGAAGTCAAATACATAGGTCAAACTAGCCGATCGGGGTCAGTTAGATTAATAGAACATAGGAATTTAGCTAAACATAGAACGGCAGACCCCAATAGGATCAATAACCTAGAAAAACACTCAGCCATTGCATTACATTCATTAACACACAACCATACAATAGGGTGGGACAAAACCACTGTACTTAAGTCTAATATAGCTAGGTGGAAAGAGAGATTAATTACTGAATCTTTGTTCATCGAATCCACACCCAACACATGTAATAGGAATGACGCAACACCTATACCAGAGATATGGAAAACTTTACTACCAATCAAAAAACAAAAAAACAAAGAGAGATCAGGTGACAGGACTATAAAATCAGATATCGAGAGAAGTGTGATTACATTGATATGATTATGAGCAATAATTTATGCTCGAAACGTAATCAATTAAATAATACTGTATCACTGTGCGCTATATATCAAATAAACAAATCTAATATGGAATTACATTCTACTACAGTGCCCAAGTTTTTCACTTATACTTACTTTTATTTTCTCTCCATTTCCATCCGCTACTGCAATCAATCCATTTGGTAACGAAGCAACACTGTTCAGTTCAGAGAATTCATGATCTGCTATTCCATGTCTACCAAAATAACAATCACATCTATCTGTTAGACGTGGAATACCCTGTAGAGTAAATTAGTGAAAGATATTTCATAATTATTTAATTGAATATGACCAGGGAATTTCAGAACATATTTTTATTTCTTTAAAGACATATTCGCCGATGACCTAAACAGCACAGCTGAGAAGTAATTAAAGGTTTAAATGAATAAATCACTAATTTAGTTAATTCAAAGCACTCCATTTGTTTCGATAGCTAAAAAAAAATCACTTAGTCCGCTTTTAATCAATAAATGAGTAAATTTATACAAAAGTGAAATTATTTACTGGATAATAATATAACTCTAAAAATAACAAAGCAACAATCACACTACAAAAGTGTAAAGTGTACTGTTTAGCGAACAAAATAATCATTATTTCACAAATTAGGTGTAGAGTTTCAGGGAGATAAAGTAAATCAGTTGACGACCTTCATCGACTGAGATGGTTGGGACACGTACTACGTATGCCCAGTCGCCATCTTTCTTGTCACACAATGTTGGCCGAAGTAGGCGAAATCTGGAAAAAGGCCCAAGGTGGCCAGACTAAAACATGGCATCAATGTATGAAGTCTGTGACTGTTGATTTCAGCCATGTGGGGTGATGTAAACTAACCGGTTGGGGTCTACGGGACAAGAGAAATCAGTGGTTGGAGACTCTAGGTGATATAGTTCAGAACCGATATAAGTGGCGCAGATGTATACACATATTATCCTCATCTTAACGACGCTATACCAAATCTCACCACTTTCTCATTCTTCCTTTCTCTTTTTTCGTACCTTATATTTTCTTCGACTGCATTTTCTTTGCTTCGTCTTGCACTCCAAGGCCTTTTTACTTGATGTACTGGTATGAATTGTGGCAACTCGGACCGTTACACAATAATGCCTGGTCGTATGTTGATATTCATGATCATGATTTCACGAAAGGTTAAAACAGCAAAAATCCTATAAATTAAGTTGTATAGATATAAAAATAAATCGATAGATTATAAGATAGCATGCTAGGCCTCACAATTTCTAGTTTGTAGATTTTAAAATACTTCCAAAGTCGATTGGAACACCAAGTATTTTTATGCTGCCACCTTCAGACTGAGTGAATATCTATGAAAGCACATGAATGAGAAATTCCACCTATTTATGCCAATCACATGTGCATACCCATCATAGGACAATATCAATGTGGATTGTCGTCTCATAGCAATCTTTCTGATCTGGAGAAGGGTATCATGGAAACTGAAATCCACTATCATTATTTAAGTAGTTGGTAGAGTTATCATTGGATGATTGATTCATTTACAATATTAATTCATAGGGGAGAAAAAGGAGAAACATTCACAGCTTGAATAGTTTAGTGGTGTATCATATAATTTTTAGTTGACTGAGGTCGTTTCAGATATCCAAGAAAATAGTTTCTAAAAGGTTATAAGTATGCTTTGACGATGAGTACCAGAAATGAGAAACCTAATTTGACCGGGAACTCCTTAAGTTTGTCTATAAACATTCAACAAAAATTATACCGTTAAGATGATTATACGTTCGGCGTTTCTAAATGTTATGCTATCCAGGAAAAAGGTAAGCTAGGCACCTCTTAAATGCAAGTTGTTTAGTAGCCTCTCCTGATGATTTAGGATGTAACTGATTATTTCCTTAGTTTAGATCAGCTATCCTGAAGATCTGACCTCTAACCATTTTGCTATCTCACAATTTTTTATTAGCTGGAAGATTGAGGGAATGTCATTTGACTTGTCGACTGCTAACTGACGTTCATGTTAAGCTTCAAAACTTTGTCCAGGATTTTCGCGACTTAATTCAAGATTACTATATTTTGCAAGCGGAATCATACCTATATGGATTGAAATAAGCGAAGATTTTTCTTGAGGCTTAACTGCTAACTGGCATTTACGCGGACGAAGAATAGCATAAAAACTACTCTTCTTGAGGTATTAAATATCCTTTAAGTCAAACAAGATTTTGTAGACTATGGTGGGTATGCCTTCTCTTGTTTTTGCACCCATTGACTTGTATGATATGGAAGAAGTAGATTTTGAAAGCTTTTTTCCCACAGAAATTCAGAAAGGCTTCAGCATTCTTGTCACGATCTTCAAGGCGTCCTTCATAATAAACGATACTTTGTCTATTAGTTTTCAGTGAGGAAACCTTGGAAACATTTCGGTGATATGTAAAAGTTGATTGACACTAACTGATTAAATGTCTTGTTTTATTTCATTTGCGCTTAAATAGCTAAAACAAGCATCTTATGTTAGAACATTTCTTCAAGTGAATATAATCAGTAAGATATAAAGAATCTATATCTCTAATAAGAGTTGCTTTTATGCTATTCATCTCAAAAACTGTTGACTTAAACTTATACTACTGTCGTACAATTAAAATCATAACTTGTCAGAATAAAAATTTCGGACAGATGGGCAGACAAATCAATCTGAAACCCTGGTAAAAATCACATAATTTCAAGTCATTCCATCTCACATCACCATGCAAATAAGAATGACAATTACAATGAAATACGCAAACCGAAGGAAACAACAGGAAAGTGATCAAAAGTCAGTACCATTTAAACTGATTTTCAGCCATATTACCAAACGTCTCCAACCATTGATTCATATCATATTGAGGACCACAGCAAGACACTGTTACACACAACTCAAAGCAACACTCAGACGGATTACTGGTTGGTATCACATTTCCATCTGGTCACTCTTCACTTCAGAAAACATTGTGCGACAAGATAGTTGGTGTTAGGATATATGCAGCAGATAGCCAAGCCATGTGAATCGGTACAGGCTCGCGAACTCATCTACTGACTTAATTATGTTGCCTATAACCTACGCCTAAACTAGACATTAGTCAAATATTGGCTCCCGCACACTCAGGTAATAATATTACGACACTTTAGGTCAAACTCCTGCGGGCTCCTCATACTCATTAATTTCCATGATCATATTTTACATCCGTGGATGAAGATCGAGCAAACGTCTATACAATGCATTCACCATTTGATGTATAACGTCTTCAGATTCAACATAAAAGAACGGATTTAATTTCATGTTGAATACCACTTTATCTGCAATGACTTTTCATCTTGAGTATTAAGACTTAACAAATAGGAAGGAGACCTGAATAGAAATGTTAGCCATTTTCTTCTTTCTAGCTAGCAAATGTTCAGTATAAAGCAAATGATAATAACCAAAAGTTAATAATTTGTCTACTAAGATCTCCATTAGATGCATAGACACTTCCTGCTAGAAATGTTTATTGGTACTAATCTCATTGAAAAAGGTCCTGAACGCGACATATTTCTTCTCAATGGTTTGATCGTTTATCCATAAGGTTGCTCGGCATCTTCTTATCGGTAAAAGGTTTCAAAAGATATCTCCCATCTGCACAACATCTTACCTAACACACACTGGTACATTGATGAATTTATAATTAGCCTAGTAAGCTAAATTAGCCTACAGAAACTCTTAAACATTCAGGAGTACGATTCATTGCATGCATCCATTGAATTAAATCTTAAGATACTTACAACATTTCAGTGTGAAATTTCAACACTATGATGAAGTGTTGATCCATATATATTAGTTTAATACACATGATAAACAATTGCATTATACTGTTTGCTAGCAGGTACTCTGACTGCAATTTATTTTTATGAGCACACCAAGTTAGATTAAAAGACTAAAATATCTGGTATAGAAACTGAGACACACTTTTGTTGTTTAAGCAAACATTTTTCATGAAGACACTCTAGGGGGTGTATTGCTCTTCTAAAAGGTGATCTGGATAGCAGGAAGAATGGTTGAAATTAAAATTAATGAAATTATATGCCAAATTCGTTTTGCTATCTAATGATCTGTTAACGTATTTCTGTTCTTTGAGACAAATCAATTCAAATAGTCACAATGTGTTGTTTGATTATTTCACTTTTCTTTATTGCAGTGCGCCAGCTATGCGAACCGAAGTAACAAAAGGAATGGGAGAAATGGTACACTTTGAAATGGGGATACTTAAGCAAAAGGTTTTTTTTTATTCATACACCAATTTTTTCAGAGGCACATAAAATTCTAAAATAATAAGGCGATATACAGTCTGGTGTGTAAAATTTAGTAAATTTCATATAGTAGTATTTCCAAAGTATTATTTGCTTAGAAAACGATTTTGCGATAAAATAATGAGTTTACTTTCCTACACATGGTAAGAAACAATCCACTTTTGTGAAGTTAACAGCTAAACTTTATTATGAAACCGAGAAATACTTTACTCCGACTGATATGACTAAATTTTATGTTACATATATTGAACTACAATCAGATCTCATCTGGACGTTCTGACTTGACTAAGTATGTTGTCAACTGTGTGTATATCACTAAAGCAATCGAAACTTGAACGAGACACTTATCTCCCTTTCAGTGATATTTAACTCAGAACTAAAGATGATACTCAAAAACTTTAAAATATAATGCAAACATAAATTTATTAAGAATGACGGTAAACTATCTGACTGTATGAAGTCACTTACCACTAGGACTGGTAATTGTAAATGCCTAAGAACTGTCATTATTTAAACTTTTATTAATGAATCATGTGAGATGATACTGTCAGTCTGAAAAGTTAATTAGGTCACAACACGAGTATAAATGAAAAAAAACACTCACTTCAAGTAGACCTTTTGTTGATACATCCAACAAATCAATATCATTAGAATGTGCCAAACTGGAAGCATCATTGTTTACATCTGTTGCAATAGACTCACTAGCAGCATAACCTGAATCTGATCCACATACAGAAGTGCCAGATATTTGTAACTCAGGATTTTCATACAGTCTTATCCATTTACCTAAAGTAAACGCAATTCGTTTATACAACTCTCGTCGTGTGATACAAAAACGGTTGTTTTGCATAGCTTTTTGTTCCATACTTAGCCAGTGATCATATAATGTTAATAATACTGTATGGTGACTGATTGGGAGTGTTTTCTGATGTAAACTCTCCTCGGTAACGTTCGTACCAATATTTTTCATGGAAGGTTTCTGATTAGAAAATAGACTTTGAATACTTTTATTAAGTATACTGAGTTTAGTTTTTTTTAATGTCGACGAAAATAAATCAACAAGGAAGTTCAATATTGAATTAATGAATGAACATTCCTCGGATGAGTGATTTGAGCAAGCAGCATGAGTGTCTTTAAGCCAATCAATTTCAAAAGAATAAAGAAATCCATATGAATTTTCATCAATGCAAAGAAACCATCGTCCATAAAAATCAACTAAAATATTGTTTAATACGTTAGATGAGTATTCCGGAAATCTCATTGTAAAGGCATAAACTGGCGGTGTATTTTCACTACCTTCAATACCCCCCGGTTGAGTATTGTATAGAATTAGTCTTAGGCCACCATTACTAAGATTCTGAACTGAAATAAGAGCAGAAGAAACAAACCAACTTAAAGTTTATTGTCAATAACTATGTTTTATATACACATTGATTTGAACTACTGAAATAATTGAAAGTAACTCAAAGCTAAAATTAAAAGTGATGTGGTTTGTATAAGACATCTGATGTACATTGATGTGTTTGAAATCAAATATGACGTATACAGGAAGATATTTTTTTACATTGAAGGACTTTTTAAGATTTGGGGTTTCACTTTAGTAACGCTCAGTTGCCCATGAAATTTCTGTCTCTTATTTATTAGCCTGCTGCTATTTGATAACCAGTGGTATGGACAGAATTAGTATAATCTTTTAGATCCGACGTTTTACACTAGATTTTCAGTCGCAAACGTAATAATGCTTTGTGATGAAACAGTTGTATAATTTTAACACATGGGTAACCTTGAGAGTACTATAATTAATGATCAGATGTATAGAAATCAGTAGTTCCTTTTTAATGGGCACAAAATTGCTTTAAAATGTGTTAATATAAGTAAACACTATGAGGATGGTACAGTAAGTGTAATTTATTTAAAGCAGACTAAAATGAGAAAATGGGTACGTATACGGAACCTAAAATTTTTAGGAGGAATTCTTTCCAAACCACTTGCTAAACCGACTGGGGTATTAGCTGGAATACAGAAATTAAAGTTGGCCTATATAAACTGGTGTTGGTCAGTGGCCATTCCATTTCGTAAGACAGTCTATAGAAAGTATGTGTACCCACCTGACCGTAACAGTTTCTTAAACCATGTGATCAGTAACCATTCAGCATTAAGGCTATGTAAGGTGAAAGGAAGACAGTTGGATTCTAGCTAAGGTCGCAGGTGTACTAGCAAGGTCCTAATTTTCTGCTTTGACCTCAAACAGAGAGATAATCACAAATGTTATACAACAAAACATTTCTGAATTTAAAGAGGGTACTAGCTTCTACTGGTTAAGGGATCTCATTTTTATGTCCAGGTACATCGCGAATTTGTGCTATTCCAGAGAAACCTCTCTCCCTGTATTCAGTCAGACTTTTAAGACCTATTCGAAGATTATCATCTGTCTTAAAAAGCTTTCATCGGTTTTTATTGATGTGATACCTCACTAATTATATTTTGTTTTAAGATAAATATTCTGACGGAAATAACTACTTCATCGTTCATACCCGTAAAGGCCAACCAAATACTATGTAATTATGTAGTCAGACTGAAATGAATAAAGCCGTCTTCAAAGGCAACGCTCATAAAATTCATCATTTTCAGAAAATGTTCAGAATAATGTCAAAACGCATCATTATCTGTGTAACTCTTCTCCAAGACCACAAACAGATTAAAGTTTGCAAGCACTTTGTGCACTGAAATTATTGTTCACATTTATACTTGAATGTCTTATGAAGTGATCACTGGAGTTTATGTTAGCCTCTGTCAAAAATATCATTCTTTACGTCCATGGGAATAATGTAAGAAACCAGTTTAAAGCTCATAACTCCTATGAATTTTCTGATATTTACCAGTAGTGATTCATTAAGATTCACTTTATGAATCCTATGATAATGAGTGGTGATTGAAGGTGAAATGGAAATCTGCAGCGTGGCAGGACACAAACTCATCTAAGACTACCTTCTTCATATTAATGAACTGTCATTAAAAATTATGTATGTTGAGCTGATTTGAGCTACACTAATTTTATTCATATATATACTACTGTACAATCTCCTTCATTCTCTACAAAAAATTACGTCATAATGGAAACTTAATTAATGTATCGATTTCCTCCGGAAAAAATTCAATGGATTAAAAGTGGCAATTGAGTCAAAATCTACATGGTCACGAAACTGAGGTAGAATAATATTTCAGAACCAAACATCATATAATTATGTGATAATTTTAAGTTTTTTTGAGCGGATATCATTGATTCATAACCTAATGATGATCAGTATTCAATAAAAAGATTAACTACGATGTAACTTAGCACAGCTCAGTTAATGACGCAACTTATCAGTCAATAAATCCCTACCGAAATAAAATATGCTGGTAAATTCATATATTCAAAACACAAAAGTTGTTTTAGAGAGAGGAAAATCCTCACTAAGTGAATCAGAGACAGTAATGAGAAATGTTTTTGTCACACCATACGAAGATTAATTGATTAGCTAGGGTTGCTAGGCATTTATTTCGTCGTAGATTAAAAGCTTGCAATTGTCAACACCTTAAAAATGTACGTTTTCATTCGACCTACTAGTATAAATTTTCTACTTCACTCAATTCGCTATATAACTTTTTCACCGAATATCATTGATGAGCATCATATTTTAGGAATTTATTAGAACTCCGAAGTGTTCTCTAGATCATAACTTTAACCATTATCAATCACAAGCTTGTTTTAGTCAGAGGTCAAAGCCATCTATAAAACGAATGAAACTCTTTATAGAAACCCAGAAACACTCTCCAGCTCCTTCGATTTGGTTTTGGGCTCCTCAGAAACGTGCACTCATGTCAACATACAGAGTTGAAATCACGATCGTCGTATGTCACAGCAATCTTGTTATCACGCAGTAAGGCTAATGTTTCCAGCTTTCGTTGCAAGCTTATATATATATATATATATATATATATATATATATATATTCAATGACTATTTCTCATTATATCTGACTTAGTTGTTTCTATGCATCTAGGGTTTTTATTAGTTCTTTGAGAAAATACGAATGAACATTAGACTATTACTTAGTTTACGGGTTTCTGAGGTAACTCAGTAGTTTAAAAGTATTTTCTCATTGTAGGTAATATGACTAAAAGTAGTTTTTGAAATTATTCCAAAATATCTGAAAACTTACATAACATCAAAAGATTTATATTACTTGTTCGAACAAATTTAATCCAGTTTACTCTTGATTCATTTGAAAATGGATTGTGAAATGATTGTAGTTTGTTCAATATTTGGGATGTTTTGTCATCCTTCTTATGAATCTTAAAATGATGAATGGAATTTAGGTCAGAATTATATGGAAGGAATATATTAACAATAGAATTATCAATACTTAAACATGTACAGTTTACGGTGTATTCAATCCATTCTGGTAATTTGCTATACCATAAGAGACTAGGTACTGAAGTGGTTGAATAATTGACTGATGAATTGTTGATGTTCAGACAGAGTAAATAAGGTTCCATTTTGTTTGTTGTAATGGGAATATCTGTGGGATAACTATATATAAGCTAAACAAAATGTTAGAAAAAGATTTTTAAATAAAGTGCTCAGTAAAAGATATGAGTAAAACAACTGTCTATTTGAAAACCAACTAAATAAACTGTGAAGAGGCTCATTGGCTAAAGCACTTGACTTTTAACTATGTTTCATCTACTTCTGTGAAGGTTAATGTATACCATCAGAGGCCCTTACACAATAAAGTGGCTTATGTCTAGTACCTAAACAAATCAAATTTGTGCAGAAAAGATTGAGTCCTTGAACCAATCCTTAGAAAAAGATATTCTAAGCTATTGAAACAGACGGGCGACATATAAATTACTGTTACACAGTTATAATTAACACTACTAAGTGAGATGAATAATAAACACTAATCATGCAGATTATCTGGTCATATCAGCTATGCCATCATTATTTAACAGATTAATGGGGGTTTTTACCACCTGAAAGTAAACTTATCATTATTTTTTTGGACATATTCTCGCTTCCACCCTTTCGACTAACAAACAACTGATTCTACTCTAAATCAAAGTACACTGGTTAGTATACAGTGTAATATCTATGTCGATGCATCTTTAGGAGAGAAGTAATATTGAAGGCGTTGAAAGTCTGAATCACCTTTGCTATATAACAATGATTGTAATCTGATTTACGGGTAAGTTTCGACTTTAAGATTTGAATTTTTTCTCTGATGTTACTTATTTTGAACATAACGGTAAAGTGAGATAAATATTGTAAGCTGAAGGAAACTATTCTAGATCTGTTCAGTCCTTTTTAACGATAGGGAATGATGGTGTATGACGGAAATAAAACGGTTTCAGGTTATTAAGAGTGCATATAAGTTGAGTGAGTTTCAAATGCTACAGTTCAAAAAAGATGTTGACTTTATCTCTTGAAATGTCAAATGGATTTCGTACTTCTTCGAATATGCATAGTCTTTCTACTTATCATCCACATTTGCATTCTAAAATCTGATGATTATGAGCTCCTTATGAGTCTAAAAGTAGAAGCTGAAAAGTACGAAGTACTTACTACCAATCTTATCCTAACACAGTCATTACGTACACATAACTCTTAGAATAGGTCCCACGAAGCTCATATTAAGTATTGTATGCTTTGCCTAACATCATATCTAAATTGGTTACGGTGACTTAGTTCTTCATTTTTAATGACTTCACACATTACTAGTTCGGTCTCAGAAGTCAAGGAATTTTATGTAGAGTTAAAAACAACTGTCTCCAGGCAAACATGTTACGAGGACTTTGAAAGATTATCTGATTCGCAGTTTGCAATGACTTCTTTAGTAATAAGCTACACAGACTCGTACCATTTAGTTTAAATATTCCACCATCGGTGAAAATAGTTCTGCATTTGTTACATAAATTACTAATATGTGGAAAACGTTTGTTGAACTAAAACTGGATGTTTGGCAGGACTCAGCGGTTGAAATAGTAATATATTATTATTATTTATTTGTCCCTTGGGTTTCTTATGGAACATAAGGATTCAGTAGCACGTCTCAAGTGAACTCTGTTTTCTGTAATTTTTTGAACCTGCCTCCACGACAGTCCACAAGCTCTCATTTCTTCCTCACACCATCTCCTCCATGTCACTCTAACCTCACACGCCCAACTCGTCGCTTTCCATCTGGGTTCCACTCGAGGGCCTGGCACGTGATGTCCTCGGATGGCCTTCTCAGTGCATGCCCAATCCATCTCCACTTCCTTCCAGTGCATATTTGTTCAGCGATAGCTTCTTGGTTGGTTCATTTCCAGAGTTCCTTGTTGCTTATTCTTATTATTCTGGCCATCTGATCTTCAGTATCGAGCCAGCGTAAGCAGTTGTTGATGAATGTCTGTAGTTTGTTGGAAATCCCTTTCGTAACGCGCCAAGTCTCTGAACCATACAGAAGCACTGACTTGACATTAGTGTTGAAAACTCGGATCTAGTTCACGCTTTATGCTGAGTGCAGAAGATCTCCACACTGGTTTCAGGTTAATGAACGCCTGTCTTGCTTTTCCGATTCTGAATTTGGCATCCTCGTCTGTCTCACTTGTAGTTGAGACAGTGCTTCCTAGATAAGTGAAGGAGGTTACTTCCTTCAAGTTTCTCCCGTTGACGGTGATTGGAGTTTGTTGTTGTTGTTGGAGTTGTTGGTGCGGTATCTTCATCACCTCTGTCTTCTCTATATTCACTTGAAGTCCCGTCTTCTTTCGCTGTTCTGCCTCTTCTGTCAACTTGTTGGTTTTTGCCTGTAGATCTTCAAGTTTGTGTGACATCAGGCAAAAGTCGTCGGCAAAATCCAGACCTTCTAGGTTCTTTTCCGCAGTCCAGACAGCGTATTCGCCTCTTCTCGCTCCCCATTGTTTGCTGCATGATCCAGTCCAGTTGACCACAATCAGGAATATCATGGGGGATAGTAGACAGCAACCTTGTTTCACTCCTGTCTTCACTTCAAAGGCATCACTGAGCTTCCCATTGTGAATTACTTGGCATGTGGCATCTTCATATAGTTGTTGAGTGAGAATGATAAAGGTTAGTGGTATTCCGTAGTGTTGAAGCAACTGCCAAATTGCTTCTCGGTCGATGCTGTCAAAAGCCTTTTCAAAGGCGATGAGGTTGAGGTAGAGAGTTGACTGCCATTCTATGCTCTCTTCTATGATGATGAGTAGCACAGCCTTGCAATTTGGTCCGCACATGATTTGTACCTCCTGAATCCAGCCAGTCTTTTCCGGTCGTAGTTTTGAATCCAGCGCATCCTGTAGTCTCTCCAGGATGATGCGGCCTAATATTTTGCTTGCTCTGGGTGGACAGGAGAGTGAATCCTCGCCAGTTCTTGCAAAGACAAAGGTCACCCTTCTTCGGGAGTTTGACAAGATAGCCCTTTTTACAATCTGTAGGCACCTTCCTTTCCTTCCAGACCTTCCGCAATAGTGGTGTGAGCGTGTCCGATGTTATCTTTGTGTCTGCTCTCAGCGCTTCTGGTGGAATTCCATATGGTCCTGCTGACTTCCTGAATTTCAGTAACTTTATGGCATTAAGGACTTCTTCTTTTGTCGGACGGTTTGTGTTCACTTGTAGTTCTGTGGCTGAGCTGTAGGTGATATTTCTGGATGAAGTGCTGGTGGTGGTCGATTCAAGAGCTTTTTGAAGCGGTCAGCCCATCGTTTCCTTTGTTTCTCTTTTTTGGTAATTAGATTTCTTACATCATCTTTTGTTGGTTTCACGTGTGTTGATCTTTTCCCTTCCAGATGGTAACCTGGTTATTTGAAAACTATGTTGTCAAATCTATGCTCTCCCTACCTGCAGCCTGTTCTGCTTCACTTGCCAGTGTGTCGTAGAAGTGTCTTTTGTCTTTCCAAGTACTCCTCTTCACTTCTTTGTCCAGTGTAGTGTTTCATAGGTTGCACTCTGTTCCTCTTTTTGTTTTGCATCCCTTCACTGGTTCATCTTCTGCTTCACCGTCACCACCTCCCTCTCCCGCCTCTATCAGCTTACATGTTTGCATCCAGATCTATTCCTTGTCTTCTTTCCTCTTCTCCTCTAACACGGTTATGCAGGTCTCTTCCCACATCTCTCTTCAAGAGTTCTCATGCAGCTTTCTTCAGGGATATTGCTCGAAATCTCCCATTTTGTCTTGATGGCTGCCGTGAAGATGTCCTTTGTATTTTCGTCCTTCAGTCTCTGTTCTGGGTGTTGAACTTGAACTATGGTCTATCACCAGCTTCCTTGAAGGCAGTAGATAGTGGTCTGAACCTGCATCTGCTCCTCTTCTTCACCTTGTGTCAAGTAGGCTATGTCTCCATTTTCTTCACATTGAGATGAAGTCTATCTGATTTTTAGTATGTCCATCTGGTGAAATCGAATCCATATCGCTTTGTGGATATCCTTGTGCTTGAACACACTGCCTCCAATCACCAAATCGTTGAATGCACAGAATTCTGCAAACAATTCTCCATTCTCATTCATTTCATCTAGCGCTTCTAGACCCATGGTCACTTCTCTTCCCGTGTTGTCGGCGAAATGGTAATATACATACCAAGAAAAGAGAAGTGTTTAAAAATAAAACGATCTCTCCCTCAAACGAAAACAGCATGATAAATATGCTCTTTTTGAAGTCTGAGTAAGAATTATGATCTATTTTCAAAATCACTATAAGTGTATAAGTTAATTAATTATTCACAGTATGACATCATCAATAAAGCACAACTCACATTTTCCGACCACTGAGCAATCAGATATAAACGACTGTCGGGAGAAATTTCGAACGTATACACCGGAAGGATAGGACCTTGTATGTAAGCATCATTAAAACATAAGACACTAAGTGAATATTTCGTATATAGTTCTCTAAAAATAGCCGGAGGATTTTGAGATGCATTTTGTTGAGAAAATTTATATTCATAGACTAGTATTTCAATTTGTTTTCGAGGATGCTCTTCAGATGCTTCATTGGATATACTTAAGCCAACAAAATAACTTGATTTATCCGACTGGTAATTTCTGAGAAATAAAATGCTTTCAAAGAAGTAAACGGCCGGTTCTAAATTCAGTAAAAGTTGACTATCGTTTTCATCGTTTAAATTATATTCACGTGATGAATCCCGATGGTATATAGGATTGTTCGCTCTTATATCAAATGGTAAATTTAACTGGAAGGAAAAAATAAAAACAAAGCCTAGAATATTGACAGGTGCATCATAATTACACTTTAGTTAGTCATAGATTTAGTTGAGTAGAGTAGTCACATGGAGATATGTATGCATAAAATAATTCCTAAATTCTGAGTAGATTCTAAAAATTTTGTAGTTAGATAGTACCAATACTCAGGTAACATACAGATCTGTGAATTCGAAGATTATTTGTTAATAGATTATTCAGCTTTCCCACTTCTGCGGGGAGAAATACTGTGCAACAACATAATGGTGAGAAATAGGCATGATATTTATCCTCATTAAGACACAAAGGATGTGCAGCCTATAGAAGTAAAGTTTGTCTGTGTTAGCAGCTTTAAGCAGTTTAGGGTACACACTGTCGAACCTTAAATACAAGAATGGGTGGTCACATTGTAGAATCCGATCAGCACTCAGAACTACACAATATAAAATCGGTTGCCCCCCAGTGACCAATCAATGTAACTAACCCAGTTCTACAGGAGGTCAGTCGCAAGCCAAATAGCTCAGTAGCAAAGTAGCTGATTACAACACCAGGTGATGCGGGTTCGAATTTCGGAAGAGACATCAATTCCCTCAATGTTCCAGATACGCCTTGCTGACGAGTGCCAACAAGCTCGGAACCTACGTCCAGGGTTTTCTTCTAACTGCTTCCAGTCAATTAAAATCCAGACAGAACTCATCTGACAAGAAGCAAATTAGCATATTAGGATTTCCACTGATAATCTTTAAGTTTTTCAACACAAATGGAATTTTAACAAATGAAATATGAAAACTATCCACTATCAATACAAACCTGCCAAACCGCGGCTATCTCAGATGGCAGAACTGAAATATGCTTCAATGCTGCCAACAAGAATAAAAACTTTTCCATATGCAATATTTCTTTCATACAGAAATTTATGGGTCAAAATAGTCAAAGTGCTGGAAGGCAACTAAAATGTGTGTAGAAGAAAAAACAATTTTGTGCAAATTTCTGGGCATTTATACACATTTGGTTATTGACGAAAGTTAGGGTTTCAACACTATGCTTACGAAAACAGAGATATTCTTCACAATCATAACGCGTTAATTAGTGTATTTCAAGGCAAGTTATTTCTGTAGCATATTGTTTTAAGTGTCCATATGTCTCTGCAGCGAATCAACTCATTATCAATGTAAAAAATTACTATAAAGTGATAGTGAGATAAACTTTAATTTTCTGAACCCCTATTTTAAAATGTCATTGGGAGCTGGCAACGAAAGTGTAGTCATAAATACACTGAATAGATGTAAATAAGAAACAGGTTTTTTAGTGATGTTAGACATATGTAGCTCAAGAGACAAGTTCATTGACAGACATATCCTCTTATGTAGCATACTTTGGGGTACAGATTTCAGTGGCATTTCAGCCATCATCTTCACTGTAATTTAATGATTTTCAGTTACTCGAATGTTACAGAAAGCTCTGTCCTGAATAACACTGGCTTGCAGGACATTTCCACTGGCAGAGAAACAGAATTCCAGATATCATTCTAGATGTTTTTTTAACATGTACTCGATACCACGGGCTACATCATTACCAACACTGCTCAGTCATTGTAACTGCTTAAGCATGTTTGTTCTCTAAAACGCCATTCATCGACTGCTTGATTTTAGTACCATTTAAGATATACATGATTGGGTAATAAAAACAACGCATAATGTTATATTTCAAAGACCAGATCGGGATAATTATGAATCAAGGCACTGTCGGTATCCAGCATGTTTTCATGTGAGCTTAATGTGGTACTATAGACTGGAAATGTTATAATAAATGGAAAGATTAATATAAACTACACTCAAAACTGCTCATTTCACGCACTATTTGAACGGAATAATGAACAATAAAGTCAGCTATGCTACAGAAAGCTGAAATGGTAATAAGCCGAATAGCGACAGTGATCAAAAATAAATTTGAACATCTGTTTAAATAAAAAGTGCTCACTCAATACAACAATTATTACTATGAGTTATTTTATTTACACTTACCTGAAAAAGCCAATGATCAAGCCAAAGATATATTTTACTGTTATGTAGAATATTTATCAAGCAACCATTATTGAAAATAGAAAAAGGAAATTTATATAGTCCTAAAAATTTGCACATTGGATAACAGTTGTCCAATAAATTTTCACTAATCTCATAGATTAATTCTTTGGTGATAGCAGTGTTAGCATTATTAATGATAGTATGCAGAGAATTTTCACAAAAATAATTTAATAATATACTTTGAAAACTTTAAGGCATATTATAAATTCTTCTGGTAATGAATTTTGAAGATTTTTGTCATTTGTTGAAATTCTTTGTAGAGAGTTAATGTCTAAGTAGGAACAATTTATTAATGCTTTATTGTATGGCATCCTATCTTCTTCAGTAATATTTTTTTCAATAAGCTTTAGATAATCTGAACGTTTTATGCATAATTCCTGATATTTAGAATGTTGAATATCAGCTTTATTTTCATCATTTAAGTTTGTTGATGGGTTCATGGATTGAAATTCTGACAGTTGTCTGTAGTCTTATCTTTCAGAAAGACAAAGCTTGGATTCATATAATAGATTAGGCAATAAATGATATTTGTACGGTTCGTTTGAAAATTATTAGATGTAATACATGGAAGCACAGCGAATCATACCTGGAAACATAACTAAAAATAATGACAGGTATAGTTATACATAAACTAAACTTAAATTATATGTAGGTCATCAATAAAGACTTATGAGATTATATGACTAAAATGGGACTAATGTTGTAGTTCTATATTGCCCATAGCGAATGCACTTATCAAAAGTTTGTGAAAGTTTATCTAGAATTTCTTCACTTTCTCTTGATGTTCGTAATTTAAGATGTTATAAAGGGACCTAATATAATATAATTTTAGTAGGAAACAAATAACTTTTAAGGATGAAGACTTATGCAAAATCTTCTAAGTTTTAATTCAGTTACATACTTATTTGAAAAGAACCATGACAAAAGCTTTGGTTAAGTTTGAGGAAACACTGTTGAAAATCCTTTTTTGGTAAGTGTAGTTAATTTGAGGTTGGAAATATTAAAACGACTTTCCAATGGTTATCAAAAATACCAAAGATGATATAATTCTGAATACAGTTGATATGAACCTTTAACTACTAACAGGCTATAATGACGAGCGGCTAATTTGTAAACAGTAATCATTTATTGACTTGTGAAACATTAAAAGCTAATGAAATACTTACTTTATGTCTCTCCAAGATTGAATATCAAACTAGTTATTTTAGTTTCTCATGTATTTATACTAGAATTATATTAACCTCGCATTCTTTTTTGACCATTGTTACTTAGATCGAATCTTCAAACAACGATTGAAATTTCAATGACTGCATAACCAGACTCATTTGTTAGATGACTTGTTAGTCGACTTATTGATGATATGCACCCATGTACAAAACACACAGAAAGAAACATTTGTATAACTGAACACCATATATCAATAAGGAATTCATTGTAGTATTTACTATATAGTGAGAAGTTTATAAAATTACACCAAAGTAAGAGACAACCCTACATCTTCTTTGGGAGGAAAGTTCATCAGATCAAGAATAATTCAAAATCCTTCAGAAATGTGTTAAAACCTTGACAAAAGTCATTTTTCTTATCGTTGTATCCTACCCGCTAAATAAAGTTCACATTGTGAACGTCGGAAAGAACAATAATTTGCAGGTATTTTGCTTAACTCAAGATATTACTTAGTTTACTTAGCCTAGTTATAAATGACTGAAATTCTGATGAACCTCTGTGAAGAAGAAAGAGCTATGATCCTCGATGTTACAATGGTAAGGCGTACCTAGGAACAAAATCTACAGATTGAGTTGACGTAAAGTTAGCTCATTTAAACAGAAAAATGTTAAAATAAGTAAAATAAATAAACCATGGTACGTTTCTGATGCTTTCTGTATTATTTTTTACCTGGTTTATCTTGATAGACGTCACAAATGATCTGCATCGCAGCAACAGTAGAAAATGTTTAAGAGCTAGTTCACATATGAACAAATGAATTCAACAGAAGAATTAGAAACAGCTCTTTCAGAAAGACATTTACAACTAAAAACATGGAAAAGGGAGTAGGAAAAATGTTAATAAATCAAATTACATAGGGTTCGTGTTCGATTTAAAAGGAGAGAGAAAGACTTGCTTTATTCAGTTTCAACTGTCTTTAGAAGGTATGCATTCGGTTTCCGACTTTTGAAATCGCCTGTGATTCAAACTAGTTTGCGTAAGATATTATCCTGAACAAATGAATGCCTGGTTTATAAGTGGCCTATTCTGGTTCTAATTTGAGATAAAGTTGTTTCAAAATTAGTATATTTCTCTCGCTAAAGCGTAGTATGGTCATTTGTAAGGTGATCGTAAACTTATTTCAGAAACTGATTGATGTGAGCCTCAAGATGTATGCAAAACAGACAGGGAAAATCAATGTAAAACATGGTTCAGGTTTGCGTCAATCCAAGTTACCTCATTTCGCATGAAAATGCGAACAAAAAGTGGACAGTAAAAAATGAGAATCATATCAAAGTAAGCGAATGGGCTGACAGAAAAGTAATTATTGAAAATCAGTAGAAGGTTCGAAAATTCGAAGACTACAAAAAGTGCAGACGTCTGCACCATTTAAACTGGTTTTCAGCCATATTACCAAACGTCTCCAACCATTGATTCATATCATATTGAGGACCACAGCAAGACACCATTACACACAACTCAAAGCAACAGTCAGACGGGTTACTGGTTGGTATCACATCTCCATCTAGTCACTCTTCACTTCAGAAAACATTGTGCGACAAGATAGTTGGTGTTAGGATATATGCAGCAGATAGCCAAGCCATGTGAATCGGTACAGGTTTGCGAACTCATCTACTGACTTAATTATGTTGCCTATAACCTACACTTAAATTAGACATTAGTCAAATATTGGCTTCCGCACACTCAGGTAATAATATTAATATACTTTAGTTTAAAATCATGTAGCCTCTTCACATGTATTACTTTCAACATCTGTAGATAAAGATATAGCGAAGTGATGAATGATGCTATGATCTGATTGGTCTGATCTATTGGAGAAACCAAAAAAGGAGATCAGTAATCACTTAGAGAGGGATAATGCACGAATAAATAACCAATCTGTTTCTTAAGCAATCAGTGCAAAAGGAATCTCTCTCTTCAGTAAGATCTGAATAGCCAGCAGTGGTAAGGGACCAATCACGGGAGAGTACCTCCTCCAATACATAAGAGTACACCAACCAAATCAAGCTCATCGTCGCCAATCGAGCTAGGCGGAGGCGTCAACAAATCGTATTAAAGGGAAATACATTAATTTATTTTAACAAAAAGGACTTACAAGTCACAATGAAGTGACGTCAGCGTGCTGAGGGCAAACAAGAGAATCAAAACAATCCAATCTTTGTAAACCCTTTAGAGAAAACTAGAGGCAAAAAGTCAGTGACTCAGGTTCAGAGCATGAAAGCACAAAAGCGCAATCATCAAGCGACCAGACATACTGTACTCAGGCAGGGTGGCAACTTATAAGTTTCCATTCGCAGTCGAAAACTCCATTTACCTGTGAAGGTCTGATGGGCTGATGATGATGTTTATCTAGCATGACACTGAAACGTTTGATCAGATGCCAACTTACCCACGGCTATGAATATTAGCCGCAACTAAGCTCGGTTTAGCAAAGACAAGCATAAATGGATCAACGTAATTATCGATAAAGTATTGCATATCAGGAGATATCATTTACCATAACAAAAAACAGCAAGTATATTTCCCACAAAGTAGAGTGATCGATGAACAAAAACTGATTTAGTTGGGATTAATGTAGTCCTGCTGGTCTAGAATAGTGTAACTTTGTTGCGAAACCTTTGAATAGTTACTGACTGAGAATCGAAACTAAAAATAACTGCGTTGCAAAAAACAATTAAATATGATGCTACAAGTAGCCAAAAACTGGCAGAAATAAAGGTGTACTGTTTCCAATGTAGTGTTTCGGTCAAGATATAACCATGTTACCCACCCGAACGTGTCTTGAACTATACTTCAGAAGCTCAAAAGTAATTCCTCATGAAATGCGATACATGAAACTCACTCAAAAATGAATTAACGCTTGTAACCCCCTGTTTCAGTGTGCATTTCAGCGCTCAGAGAAAGTAATCATTAAAATAGGTATCGTAGTTTTCCTGAGATGTATGTGCATTATCATTTGTGTGAGATGCGAGAATACCCAAAACTCTTGAACTGTTAAATATCCCTCCTAGTAGCTTAGGTACTTAAATCGAACTCAGTGGCGTGGATACATATATGAGAAGTGATTAAATTCTAGGGAATTAGATAAATCTCAAGTGACCGTTGTGTTTTCGTCCAACTAACCCTATGCCATTCACAGTATTAACTTAATTCAGCTCACAATTTATGATGGAAGATATGGTGCCCAATTACGCACAACACACATCCTGGCCACTTAAACTGATGAAAGTTCACAACCTCATGAAACGAATTTCCTTTTCAGCTGAAAACACTAAGTCATACATTTACGTCACTCATATGGTGGCACTAAGACACACGATCTACGCTACGAAGGCACATGTGGTCGAACACCTGGAAGCCTTACATATCCCTTGCCTTTAATGGCTATGTTTCACAGACAAGTAGTAGGAGTGAATGAACTTCATTACAGTACTCCCGGTTCTTAATAGGCAATCGAATAACACAGCAGTTCCATAGGTGGGGTGGGTCGGCGTTAACTAAGCGAACTTGATCTAGAAGGAATGATACGACTTCCTAGGTACGTTGATTTGTCAACGTTTGTCAAATGAGACGCCACTAAAGACCAGTTATGGAACAACAACTTACATTTGGTTGGAGAGAAACACATCTCAGACGTTCGCGAAATGTCAATTAAAGTGTTCAGAAAACTGCATTTTGTCGGCGTCTTCACCTAATAGGACTATATCATCTGCGCACTCTAGACCTACTAACGAGCCATTTGTAATTAGATAAATTCCTGTAGTGTCAGGCGCCGGGAGGAAGGCCTCCATAGGGTTGTCTACGACAGAAGTGAATAACAATGGAGAGAGTAAGCAGTCTTGATGGACATAAATCGATGCACACAACTCATCTGAAAACTCATCATAGGCTTGACACTCCAATGTGTTTGAATGTAGAGCCTTCAACGTACTTACTCGGCATACATTTGCAGTAACAGACGCTGTCAAGAGATGTCTCGATTGACAGAATCCAACGTTACCTTTCAGTCAAGAAACACACTTAGTGTCGAGCGTCTGTAAGTATACCTGTGTTCCGAAATTCGGCCGAGATTGAATTCCTGGTCGACTAGGTCTTAAACTATTTTTTCCACTTTTGCTACTCCAAGGCTTCAGAGTGACGTCTGCCAATTTTAAAACAGAGGATCTAAGACACTATGTGTTATGATTCACGCTAAAGATAACGATACAGTGCTCCGAGACAATACGATTAGCGACAGAACAATGACTTCCCAGCTTGATATTCAGCCGACACTGAAGATGATGTGATTGGAAGTTTATTTACTTCAGCCTAATAATAATGCCTGAAAACTCAGTCCGTTATATATCTTTATATGGTCTTGGTCAGAGTGAACAAATAGCATGTTGAAAGTGTGAAACGAGCCAATTGGCGCTTAGTATCCTAAACTGAGGTAAAAATAAGTAAGATAGCATTGGGTAAAAGAGTAGCAAAAATACGGTTTAAATTCCACAATGATGACATAAACATATTATAAGTTAGTTTTCTTAGAAATTAGGCATTTGTAACACTATGTTGATCACAGTGATTGCCCAGAGATTATCATAGGAGGATTTCTCTCCGTGATTGAAGACTGTGATAATCAGTGGTTGAGACAAGTAAGTACCTTATATTTGATTTTCAAACACTAGCTAGAACTTCAGTTAGTCTTGCCAGTAATCCTCTGTCAACATCCTCAAATATCTTTTTGGCTACATCACCTTATCCTGGGACCCATTCTCATTTCGATGTACTCACATCTCACTCGGCTTCTTCTGGCGATGGATCCGATAGGATTGCCAGCAATGAAATGCCAGTTAGAGGCTAAAGTTTTCGGCCTATTGTCCCATTTGTCTCTCCTAAAAGTGAATCGTAGATCCTTTCATCTCCACATTAGTCTCACTAACCACTTATCATAATACCCCAGTTTCCTTTACAAGTCCAAACAGCTGTCTAGTTTTTCCTATCACTGCTGTCTTTTCCACTTACTTAGCCTTCTTGTGTGCAGTCACTGCGTAGTCTTCCTGTTGGTCACATTCCAGTTACTTCTACTCTAAATGTGCTCGTAGATTTCAAGAATGAGTTCGCGTGCATTCATTAATTCAGAAGAAGCTGCTGAGACTCACTGATCCTTCCTAACCACGTCCAAGGAATCAGTTAGGTCTTTAACTCTGCATCTACAGCAGACCATCGATGGTACCAAACATTTTCCGGATGAATGATATGGCCCTATCCTGATAACTGTCTAGTCAGTTTTTCTCTGGAAGCAACCTTAGTATTTTCGCCACCAAGCTACATGAGGAAATGTCCTCTTGTTGTATTTTTCGTAAGTCTATTTAGATGCGGACATAAGTGTGGTTGGAGCAACGCGTGATCATCACCCAAACACTTGCTCCTGAAGGAGCAGCAATCTTCTACCTATCCGCTTCACGGGTTACTGATAGCAACATTGTTTGTTGGCAGATGCTAAGTCTCTGTTTATTTCTGATATTCATGGTGACCGGAAATAGATAGTTGTCCAAACACAATTTAAGCAGGCCATGGTCTTTATCTGTTCTTTTGGTCATCACTCCAAAATTGTCACTTATTTGTTATTCTAACTGGTTTGGCCTGCCCACCTATATATTGGAATAACCTGCCGCAATAACTTTATCTTTCAACAGAAGGTTTGACAGCTTTTGACAGAACCCAGTATTCGCTTCAGTTAGCCGGTGTGCAAAGACAGATTAAGATAGACAGCGGCAGGCTCCATTACTTTATTTAGTCCTCACTTCACCCTTCAGTGAAGCAAAGCACAGGTGACTGGCACTCGAGCTTCACTTATAAATTACACCTTCCCATTTCCATTTTGGCAATTTACCTGTATCTGAAAGACGACAAGAACTAGCCATGGGATCTCCATAAAGTAGAAGAGTGCATCTTTAGACCCACTATATTGACCAGGTGAAGTTGAGTGAATAAAATTACTTGACTGTTGTTCGTGTGTCTTACAAACACAACACACGTTTGTGACCACAGATGCCAGACTTTTGGCAAGAGTAGCCTACTGGCCAACTTCACAGAAGACATGGAGATAGAAAGCTCTAATTTTTAATTTTGGGCTCGGCTTTATGATACCAGTAATGGTGTTCAGGGAATGCAAATCGTTACCAATGGTTAAGCAGCGGGAAGAAAATAAAAATGATGTAAAAATATTGACCGAGAGACAAGAGGAAAAATTAAAAGCCAAAAATATGGAATGCTGTTAATCATCTGAGTGAAGTGGAGTGCTGAAAATATTCTTGGGTTAACTGGCATGAATTGACCAACAGGGGAAAATCCTTGCATGACTGAGTTCAGATATTAGCATAATATTGAGGATACCTCAGATAAAAGTTGCGACTAAGGAAGTTTATAAATTTAATCAGTCGGCTACGTTCATTTTCAATTTTATGTGAGATACTCAAAACATCTAGATGGGGGATAATACAGTTTTATAGAGAATTAAGGGCATCTGTGATGGCAAAACAAGTTCACTCTTCAAAATGATCCTAATAAATAATAAAAATGCTCAAAAAAGGGAAAAGTCCATAAAATCGCTTTAACATAAGTACTGATATGCTCACTGACTGTGATATGTTTAATACCTAGTAAGCTAACGGAATACAGTGCCCTGGCTATATGGAATTGCTAACTGTGAACCTTCCCGATTAGGATAACATGAGAGGTGGTTAGTGTCCGATGTAGTGCTTTGAGATGGAACAATGGTTGTGGTGGGTTGGCGTCCACAGGTACCCATCAAATCCCTGTAAGAAGCTACAGCAATCATCAAATTTAATGACCTGGGTTTTTAGCAGACATATAACAGGACTGAAGCCAGTGGGGATCATATTACGGCCTTCGTTTTCTTCCAATTACTGAAAAGCAAAATGAATGTCATGAATCTTTTATCGGATGCATCCCTGGGTCTACTTCCTTATTAAATCAACTGTGGTGTTTTTATTCTGTCTTCCATCTTTTGTTTTTTCTTAGCACCATAATTTCTTTTGCGTAGTGCATTTCTTGGTACCCATGTTTGTTTTATCATTTATATTCCAGTTGTTAAATGAAGCTATAAATTAGAACAGAAATCACACTGTAACAGAATTGGTGACATCATTTTAAACATCACGATAACTTCTCAAGCTCTTTCAAAGCTGTAAAATGTATGTCACTATTTAGATACGGTATACAAAAGGCAAATTCAAATTACAAAATGAAACCTAACGCAAAAACGGGCTAAAATTAGGTATCACTTTGGTGACAACGGTTCGAAAACTCCGTTTTAAATTGCCATTATTACCTTTTACTGCTGTACTGTGGTGGGAATAGAAGTGTTTTTAGCTCAAAATTCTTCACTGTGAATATCAATTCAGGCATTAAAATATCTTATCATTTTTGTACCCTATGCGAAAATATCATTGCTTTATGAACATATCAAAGTGGTGGTTGAGCAAACAGAAAGTTCAAATTAAAGATACTGCAGTTTTAGGAGAATCAAATCTTATTATCCAGGATAATCAGAATGTTACGTTCGCTTTTTAAATACTTTATACACCTAAACAAATGCCTGAAAACAATGTATCACATCACCTTACCTTTCTGTTGTTTTGTGACCTAAGAGGGACTAATAATCCATCTAACAATAAATATTGTTTGGGGAGTAACAGTTAGGGTTAGGGTTCGGCAGAGTGAACATTCTAAGGATTAGTTATATAAACTATTACTTCTTGATTTCTTATTTTTCCGATTTCAGGCGATAAAGATCCCGAAAAAACTTACACATTTGATAACTTGCACAGAACACTCTAACTAAGCCCAAATGATTCCCATTTTATCAGATGTAAGTTTACACAATAAAAGCCAAATATTCTTTGGTTCCAACCTCACCTGGTTAACTAGTTCACTAATTACTAGCCGATTCTAACCCCGGGTAAAGAGGGAAGGTTGGGCATAGGGCTACCAACCCTACCCCGCAAAACAAATCTAACCGCTAAAGAAATTTCAAAGCACAAACGATGTATGAAAAATAAAAACAAACTTATTCCTCGCTGGAATCGGAGAGACGAAATGACGCCAGTTGGTGAAAGCCTTCGGGAAGCCAATTGGCCGATGTGTCTTCTCTCGATGAAAGCGAAAGTAAACGTGGGGACATGGAATGTCCACACCATGTTTGAACCCAGTAAGGCAGCCCAGATTGCAAACGAGATGAGAAGGTATCACACTGAAGTGCTAGGAATTCGAGAAAGCAGATGGAATGGGAGTGGACTCTCAAAACTCTCAACTGGAGAATCAATAATCTACCCCGATATTGTCACCCAGACGACAACCACGAACACACTGAGTTTCGGAGTGGCTATCTTCATGTCCTCAACAGCATCGAGGGCTCTCATGCAGTGGGAACCAATCTCATCAACGATCATGATCATAACAGCAAGGTTCAACTCAAAAGGAAGGAAGGTCACAATCATACAACGCTACGCTGTGCACCTACAAATAATGCAGAGCAAGAAAAAAAGGAGGAATTCCACAGACAACTTCGATCAACACTGGACAAGACACCACCTCAGTTGGCGATATCAAAATTCCAATGGGCGACATGAATGCCAAACTGGGAGGGGACAACACAGGAAGAGAACTAACCATGGGTCGAGAAGCGCTAGGTGAGGTGATGGACAAGAATGGAGAATTGTTTGCAGAATTCTGTGCATTCAACGATTTGGTGATTGGATTCAGGCAGTGTGTTCAAGCACAAGGATATCCACAAAGCGATATGTAGTTGATTTCACCAGACACCAGGACACACTAAAAATCAAATCGACTTCATCTCAATCTCAAAAAAATGGAGACACAGTCTACTTGACACAAGGTGAAGAAGAGGAGCAGATGTAGGTTCAGACCACTCACTATCTAGTGCAAGAAACCTTCCAAATCAAGTTAAAAGCCTTCAAGGAAGCTGGTGATAGACCTCAATTCAAGTACAACACTCGGAAACTGACGGATGAAACTACAAAGGAAATCTTCACGGCAGCCAGCCATCAAGACAAAATGGGAGATATCGAGCAACATCCCTGAAGAAACCTGTGTGGAAGAACACTGGAAGTCTTTGAAAGAGATGTGAAGAGAAACCTGCACAGCCGTATTAGGAAGGAAGAAGAAAGAAGACAAGGAATGGAATGGGCTTCGACGGATACATGGAAGCTGATAGAACAGTGAGAGGAGGATGGTGAAGGAGAAGACAAACCAGTGCAAGGATGCTCAACGACAAAAGGAAGTGAGCACAATGTATAAAACACTGGACAAAGAAGTGAAGAGGAGTGCACGCAAAGACAAAAGACTCTTCTACGAAACACTGGCATGTGAAGTAGAACATGCTGCAGGTAAGAGAGACCTGACAACATTATATCAAATAACAGGTTGCTATCTGGGAGGAGATGAACGCAGACGAAACCAATAAAAGATGATGAAGGAAATTTAATTACGAAAGAGGAAAAACAAAGGAAACAGTGGGCTGACCACTTCACAAAGCTTCTGAATCGACCATCACAACCACTGTCACTTCGTCCAGAAATACCACCAACAGCCGCTGAACTACAAGTGAACATAAATCCTTTAACTAAAATGGAAGTCCTGAATGCCATAAAGCTACTGAAATGTGAGAAGGCAGTAGGACCATATGGAATCCCACCAGAAGCACTGAGGACAGAGGCAGAGACAACAGCGGACATGCTCACACAACTATTGCAGAAGGTGTGGAAGGAAGAGAAGGTACCTGGCGATTGGAAGAAGGGCTACCTTGTCAGACTTCCAGAGAATGGAGACCTCAGTGTTTGCAAGAACTGGCGCGGAATCACTCTCCTGTCCACCCAGAGCAAGCAAAATATTAAGCCGCATCATCCTGGAGAGGCTAAAGGATGCACTGGATTCAAAACTACAACCGGAACAGGCTGGCTGGATTCAGGAAGTACAAATCATGTGCACACCAAATTGCAATGCAATGCTTCGCATCATCGTAGAACAGAGTATAGAGTGGCAGTCAACTCTACACCTCAACTTTATCGACTTTAAGAAGGCCTTTGACAGCGTCGACTGAGAGGTAATTTGAAAACTGCTTCATTACTATGGAGTACCGCCAACCTTTATCCGCCTCATTCAACAACTATATGAAGATGCCACATGCCAAGTGATTCACAATGGGAAGCTCAGTGATGCTTTTGAAGTGAAGACAGGAGTGAAACAAGGCTGCTGTCTACTATCCTCCATGATATTCCTGATTGTGGTCGACTGGATCATGCAACAAACAGTGGGGAGCAAGAAGAGGTGGATACGCTGGCTGGACTGCAGAAAAGAACCTGAAAGATCTTGATTTCGCCGATGACTTATGTCTGATGTTACACAAACCTGAAGATCTACAGGCAAAAACTAACAAGTTGGCAGAAGAGGCAGCGAAGATGGGTGAATACAGAGAAGACAGAGGTGATAAAGATACTAGGCGAACAACACCACCAACAACAACAATCTTCAATCACAATCAACGGGAGAAACTTAAGGGAAGTAGCCTCTTTCACCCACCTTCCTAGGAAGCACTGTTTCAACTACAGGCAGCATAGGCACAAACGAGGATGTCAAAGTCAGTCAGGATCGGAAAAGCAAGACAGTCGTTCATTAGCCTGAAACCAGTGTGGAGATCTTCTGCACTCAGCAAGCAGAACGAGATCCGGATTTTCAACACCAACATCATGTCAGTGCTTCTGTATGGTTCAGAGACTTGGCGCGTCACGAAAGGCATTTCCAATAAACTACAGACATTCATCAATAACTGCCTAAGCTGGCTCGCTACTGAAGATCAGATGGCCAGAATAGTCAGAATAAGCAACAAGGAGCTCTGGGAACGAACCAACCAAGAACCTATCATCCAACATATATGCAGGAGGAAGTGGAGATGGATTGGGCATGCACTGAAAAGGCCGACTGAGGACATCACGCGTCAGGCCCTCGAGTGGAATCCTTATGGGAAGCGACGAGTTAGGCGTCCGAGGTGAGAGTGACATGGAGGAGATTGTGCGAGGAGGAAATGAGAGCTTCTGGGCTGTCGTGGAACCAGGTTCAGAAGATTTCAGAGGACAGAGCGCATTGGAGACGTGCTACTGAATCCTTATGTTCCATTAGGAACCCAAGAGACTAATAATAATGATGAAAATTCTTTGGTTCCATATGTTGACAGATACCTCAAAATTACCCAGAAAGTCAGTGAAGCAAACCACAACTTTTTGAATACCATACAGAAACTGTAATTCCCCCGGTAGTTGGCAGTTGGAACTGCTTGCCATGGTAAGTAGTAACAGCTCATTTTATGAACATATTAAAATAAAATTAGATCTTCACAGAGATATCTTCTGCAAGGTTTAATACATTACTTCTTTCTGACAAAGAACTCAACCCCTTGATTTACTGTTCACGAATTGAGACGACAGTAAGGGTAAGTATCATATTATCACACTTAAAATCCCATGAATAACAGCTATGAAGAGTTACAAAGTGACTAAAAGTCTTTTTAAGTCCCAGTTTGACCTGTTGTATACAACGGCAGTCGTGTCTTGGTTTCACACTGAGACGATTGTAAGAGTTGGAAGAAAACAAAGTGTTCACCAGCAGTCACAACTGCCTACCATCTTGTTAAGGGTTACATAGATAGATAAAGTAAATGGAACTGAATCAACTGTTACGAATTCGCATCACGCATCCAAAATCGAGGTAGACATGTAAATAACGAATAGTAATTACTGGATATGCTGATAGTGGAAATACAAGTAGCATCGCAAATAATTTTTAAACGAATTCTCGCCCTGTGTATGGTTTCTTATACTTCTTTCATAGCGTTACGACATTTTCGTTTCAGGGTATATAGGACAGGGAGCATAATTACAAATAAGTCAGAGCGACAGTGGTCACAGATATTGTCACCAGAAGAGCAAATAAAGCACTAGGTTGTTAACAAGTTGAAAATATCTAGATATAGACGGCCCGTGCGTGGACATATATATCCCTATAGGAAGCATATAGCTTAAGAAGGTGGGTCGAACACGAGAGTATTTTATGTAAAGGGGACTATGCAGACAGTAAGAATTGAATTAGTGAGAAGAACTCAGTGACTGAGAACCCTATGAAGAGGTTTAGAACCATATTCTAGAAGATAATAACGCCATCTACCCCACAATCAACTTCACGAAGATCCTTACATCTCCCTTGGTGGTTTGATAAGGGTACTCAGAAACTATCGGGGTGCAGGGACCTTTTATGAAACTTTCCCATAGAAACTGAACTGGAAACATTTAGAAATGCTTTCTGTAAACTTCTTAACCTGTGAAAAACTTTGGTTAAACAGTCTCGAATGTCTGACAAGAAGCAGCTTGTGAGCGACTCCAAAAACTGTCATGAAAAACTGCTCTCATTCGTTAGAGGAAGCACTAAGAAATTGTGAATTCTCTCTCCGGTGATGGATGAAAAGTCTCATAATCCAGCTGGTGAAGCGCTCAAAAATGGCGTCAGCACTAGCCCGTCAATTGATACAGTGTTCACAACAGATCGTACTAGCATTATTAAGGATAGGACATGTATCCTATATTTCCTCTCCTGCTACGATAGATTAAGTCCGAGGGAATATGACACCATAAAAGCGCAACCCGCCGAAGATTAAAAAACATTATTCCCATAATTATATGACTGAATAATTGATGAAGCATTCTAAGCAGGCAATCCAGGCAAGAGAACCATACTTAAGTAATTAAGTTCAGGATAGTAAACTACAGATAGTAAGAAATTACTTATATTGACGGGTATTTCTGTAGTCAGTAAATGATAATCAAAACACTTAACGAGAAGATTTAAGCAGTGATAATTGAATTTTACAACGTCTTACCTTTGCCAAAAATACCACGCAAACATATACTACACACAAAAAAGGCGGTTCAAACAATAGGCTTTTCAACAACATCCACTATCCAACACCAATAGTGCGGAACGAGTAAACTTGTAGTTTTTAAGCTTTCGCTTCTAGGTCCTGAGGCTTTGTTCTTTAGATTCGGTTTTACTCCCTCAGTGATCGCAGAAGTCTTTACGTTTTTCCTGCTTCTAGCTTTGGAGACAATGAGTTTCTATTTGAGGGTATTTTTTCTTGCAAGTTGTAGCTTGGTTTGTTTGAGAGAAGCAGTGGAGCTGCTGTTAGGATCAATTAACCTTTCGCGATTCTTGTTTTTGTAAACACTTGCATAAAACAGACTTTAACAACAATTACTGCAAGCTGATAATAATGTGGTAATCTCAGTACTGGATATCTCTGTGAAAATCTCCTTCTTCACTGGGTGTACTGGTCAAACTAACTAGTACCATTTGTTAGATATAAGGAGTATCAGAGGTTCACCCCGAAATACCCAGTGTTAAACATCCGATTTCAAACACCTAATATCCTTTTGACCCTTTGGGGACCAGTTGATTTACTTGGGCTTGCTCCTAGATTTGGTGGAATGGTTCCAGATTTCGGTCGATTCAGATGCAGTAAATCTTTCCAGTTGCATGTCGTAACTTTGGTAAGATAGGGCAGCGGTTGGGGGTTAATTGGATTTGCAAGGGTTGTATTGTTTTTCCAGGGAGTGTGGTGTAGATGGGGTTCTTAAATTTTGTGTCACTGAACAGTTGTTTGGACTGGTGATAAAAAGAAGATTAAAGAAATGAAACAGTGTCCAGCAAAAAGGAGGGAGAGGACGTTTGGAGGGACAAGTAGAAAAGAAGTACAGCGAAACGAAATGGAAAATCTAGGCGAATTCTAGGAGGACATGAAAAAGCACTGTGATTGTGAGAATCTCAATAAGCAAGGTGAAAATTTGAACGTAGAGGGAGGGGAAGCGGTAGGCAAGATAATATGGGGGATAGTGGGAATGTAAATAGTAATGTTGTTAGTATGGGCATGGTAGCTAAAGATGAGACGTCGTACAGTGAAGTGTAAAGTTGAGCTAGGTTCACTGTAGTGGCGGTGCAAATGACTTGGTGTCGGGCTTACTGTCCTACAGTGATGCGGATTCAGTCCATTGAATTGACCCAGTCCGTATCCCGACTGGGTGAGGGTAAGTCGTGTGTAGCTGTATAGCTGCCAAAACGTTTTGAGGCCGTAGACAATTAGAAAACTAGCAATCTATGAAGAAGACGCGTTCCCTTGGCCGTGGACTTGTAAGGTGAAGAGGTGTGAACACACATTCATTTTCTACCTATAGTAGGTGGTTTATTTGGGTTAGGAGACTGATTACAGGGAAGAAAGTTCGGAGGAGATATCCTGTTGACGTGACCTGGATAGCTTGGTACGTTGTAAACCTTTGGTATGTCTCCACGCAACTTAGTGATCAATGGTATGGATTTCGATTGTTTCAACTCGTCACCGATAATCTCAGTTGTGGGCGTCCCATAACGTTAGTAAAGGCCGGTAAGAGGTTCAGCAGAGAAGAAACTTGGATCTGTGACTGTTTCAGAAACCTCAGTGGATACGGGTTATACCTATGCTTTTACCATAAATTGCGTGCAGGCTGAAATATCAGTCGCACAAGTAACATAGGTAGGTAAACATAATGCTGTCTGTATTCCATATATGCCGTACCCTGTGTAAAGAGAAAAGTTGGGAAGACAAGTGATAACGGTCGAAAATTCGGACTAATGGTTCAATAGTCTAAACGCTCTCATATCTTTCAGTAGTAAGTGACTGCTCCGAGATGATTCTTGTAATACTGCAATTTTTCAGGTTCCACTGGTATTATAGAATCATCTTTGGATTAGACAGGAAAGTGGGTGGAAATTTCGCAGCTACATGGTGAAAGGAAAGCACCCAATAAGCATGTGCTTACAGTACGAAGAGTCGTATGCAGGGTTTGAGTGTGCAAATTAAAGGGTTTTTGCAAAGATCGGAGGCTCGGCATAAGAGAACCTTGAAAGTACACAAATAGAATGCAAGAAAGAAAGAATACAGAAGCTGCCGTGGCGAAGACAAAATGTTCCAAGTATGACTTTCCTAACCGCTTAACCACCCTACATATTTTGCATTCGGTATAGTTATGCTAAATTTGAAAATACACTTATACTTTGTATGAATCGCAAAACTTCATTCATTGGTAATCGGTACCCATACGGTTGAATCCATCCTCGATCATCTGAAGGTACTTACAGGACATTCGTTCACGTTGTTAACCATGTAGACACGCCTCCAGTACATTTAAAGAAGGCTTTTATAGGTATCCTTTTACAGGTACGTAGTATTTCGTAACCGCCTGCCCAGAATTTATAGTCTCGTGCTCTTAGACACCGACAAATTTGGAATTGGTCAGAGGTCCCGGACATGTCACCCAGCGCACTCGCGGCCTGTTTTGCAAAACCTGTGTTACTGCCATATTCATTGGATAATCACTGGGTGCCCGAAGAATTTTCAGACGAATTCCGAGCCAATAGTGCGGTCAATTACTTCCGGAGAAGATCCCTTGGCTTATGAAGCAAGTGTTATATTTCTGCATCAGTTTTACCCGACACAGGTCCACACTCCAATGGCTTCGTCACCTTGTTGCCTTCAACGACTGCAGTATCCGCAGCTTTAACACCGAATATAGGGCTATGAGAAAACCAACGTGCACTCAGAACCCTTAATTGCCACTTCGAGTTATATTTTTTCCCATATTCGATTTCGACTTTTGATTTATTGTGAATGGTAAAGAAACGGTGCTCGTCATGGCATTGGGCAGGAAACCGCAAATGGTACTATCCACAGGTAGCGCAAAAATGGGTACCTGTAGGTAATAGTTAGAAAAACAAGTCCATCCTTGTGGCACTCGTTTTCCTATTGATGTATAATTACCCAACACTATATACTTCACGATGTTAGAAGATGGCGTGCATACTATTTGATAAGTTGGAATAATCATAAGTAAGCGAAAAAATTAGTTCGGATGAAACCAGCACACATACAGTTATTGCTTGCACGGAGCAGATCTATTGTTGCACTCAGACTGCCAAACCACTGTGTCCCTTAGTTTGTAGACAGACGGATGTGACTTCCGTTGTAGTGTACAATATTTGGTCTTCCGTGGGGTCAGCAGTAATTGAGGAGCCAGGATGGAGCGATTTGAGATGCTTATCCAGTGACATGCAGTCAACCACGGTGGCAAACAGAATAATACTACTATTCACTGCGTGCTGAACTTTATCGAGTAACGCTGCCATTTTGAAGTCATCATATCGCCAATATATCAAATACATATCTTCTAAGGAAGTGAGTGGCTCTTAGCCTGCCCACTTAGGTCAAGCGAACGTAGCGCTGCCAAGACGTAATGAACATCCTACGTTACTAAGGTTAGCAGGTAAACGCTATGCACATCAGACAAACACAAAAGAGTAGATGGTGACTTGAGTTAAAACATGTTGTAAGCGGTTTCATGAGCTGATTACGCGGATATGGTGGTTAAGGGTCGCCTTAACTAAGCACCGAATGATGTCGCTGTTTGCAAAACATGAAATTTATATGATCAGAGATAGCTGTCGAATAGCTTCATGTCATCCAAGTACTAATTGCTGTTCACAAGGACTATTTTACATACAAGCGTAAGTTCAGGAATGAATTATTGTTATGTATACATCAAATCTACAGCTTCTGTACAACTTTCACACTTTCACTGACTTCATCCGACTTCATTCATTTCAAGAGACGTACCTCGACGGTCAGCTTCCTTTGTTCTTGGTCGGGCCTAGTACCTATTTCTTGTTACGCAGCAGCCGGCATGTAAATCTTGAAGGGGATGAAAGTTATACAAATACTTCCTTTTGCAGTCTTTATTAATCCACAGTACTCCTATAGATTACGTTACAGGTATTTCGTACCTGTTCCTAAGTTGTCACAGAAGTTGTAAAGGCCAGCTCTTGTTAGATTTTTGTCTGTCTCATGGGGAGGCTGTTGTTGGGCACGTAGAAGAATGTCAGTTTACGGGGGAACAAGACAGTCTGTAAAAGAGGAGGTGAAGAAAAAATATGAGTCGATGACTCAGCAAGCACAAAGACCCACTGAAATGGTTACTTACCTGTTATCCGATAACAGTTCCTGCCTTTTTTAGAGTTCTCTGTCATCACTTAACACCTGACATCATCTTCATGGCTGTGCACATAAATACTTTCCCTGTCACTTGGTTTTGTTCGCAATTATATTTCCCGACAGCTACTACGTGACTTACAGTGAAAACGCCAACCGTGAATCACTTTCATCGCAGTCCGAAATGTCACCTAATAAGCCTAAATCGGCGGGTGCCATTCTTCATAATCCAACATCAGTGATACGAGCCTAGGAAGCTGGTAGGTTTGATCTCTCGCGTCCAGATGGCACAGAGTTTCGAGCAGAAGTCAGCAGAGCACACTCAGCTTGGAGAAAATCGTCATCTAGCGTATCCTAGCGGACGAATGTGAGTCTACTGCTCTTCCTTTTCTGTGAATGATCTGCCGTCGGGTTTCAGCACTCAGATTACACTTTACGCTAGCGGTGCTAAGCTATGGAAAGCTACGGCATCCATAATAGGACCGACGCACCATAAAGTGACCAGACAGCACTACACTCCGTGCTCAAGTAACTGGGTGCCTCCTTTTGCTGTGTTCGGTGGTGTCTCGTCTTTCTTTTTCTCTACCCATCTGCAGATGCTGCTCTGGGATCAGGCACGGGGAGAACGACGCTCCACCTGCCTAGACTACAGCAGGGAAACTGCGTTTTTCTCCATGCAGCACCAAGCCAACAAGAATAAAGGAAATATTTCACTCCGGAACATCATCGGTGTTGCTATTTCCACCTAAATCCAGGACTTTATGCTCAAAAACTACCAACATCGCAATGGTATGCTTACTAATTATCTCACATTAAACAAGCTTTCTATGCGGCAAAAAGTTTGCTACTGTGCTGCTTATGGGCTTTTATGCTAAAAATACTCATGTTTCACAGCTTCTGTAGTCTTTTCGATCACGTTTAGCCTCAAGTATTCCTTACAATCACTTGTCTTCGTGTAACGCAAGTGGAAATCCTTGCACGCTAAACTGCCTGTCACATATCATTTTACACTCACATTTGATTATTGTATCCCAAGCATAACTGAATGGATTTCTACTTGCTACAAGGTTTGCTTAACTTACTGCTCTGAAATAAATATTCTGCTGCTTAAGACCTATAACGCACAATTAATCAGAAACGTCCTGGTGTTGGAAAACTATCATCTCTGCTTATATTTGAAACGATTTAGTCTCAATGACAAGCTTAACATTTTTTGAATACTTTCTTTTCGTTTAAGAAATATAAATGATATTTGTCCTCTTGAAAAACTGACGTGAACAAAAACTTCAGATTCCCATCATCTTATTGCATTCTGTACATGAATTCTACTTGTATAAACCTGATGATTATTTTTGTAGAATGGAGACGTATCAGAGAAAATCATCACTCCGGCTTAGGTACGCAACCCCACCTGTAAACCGCGTGTTCACAAAAATAAATTGTTATTATTCACGTGACAAGGAAAGTGTTTTTCGGGTGGGAGCACTCCGGTTCACAAAGTTCCCTTTTTCCCCATTAAGTCGGTCGGGAAATGCGTAAATGCCGCGATAAGCCGGCTTGAAAACTGAGTGTGAGTTCCTACCCACGTGACGTTCCATACTTCAGTTCTGACGTCCCGTTGAAGGTCACAATTTCACGACATTCGCAGGACGTAAACCGCTTACCTCCTCCCTTGGCTCAGCATCCAATATATGCTCTTCACCTCGATGGCGACAATTGGACTTCACCTCCAAGTGAACCATTATCATTGCTATGATTGTTAAGATTATTATTGTCCCGAATACTCGTTATATATCTTGGGTGAATAATTCCAAAACTGACGCAATTTCTCAAGTATTTTCCGCATACTATATCTAAATATTAAATTTGCCTAAATGGATCATCTTAAAAGATAAGATCCTGAGCTGGACCATGGACAGCAGTTTACAACTCTCGGACTCCAGTTGGGGCCTCCGGGACCCGGTAAAAACAAGCTTTTGTGTGGCCCATTTATTAGTTAGCTACTTCTGATAAAGATTAAGAGATGTCCATGCAACGTCTTCAACACGTTGCACAGACTATACCGTCTAGGGGGACCGGTCACCACTGAGTTCATAACCCAACAGCCTTCCTGGTTTGATCGAGAGAGTGGGGTGAGCCAGATGTGGTTTTTCTCAAAAGGTGAACTGCTTGGTTAAGTAGTCTCCTAAAGTCCTAACAGCTGTCAGATGCTCATCTAAAACACAATAATACAATGCCCTAGCGTCCCTGTTGCAACCAATTTGATGCGGCTGCGGGGCGAGTTCCAGTGATGACAAAGATCAGAGTTTACTATTACTCCTGAGTCATTGGTTAGTGTTCTGGTGAAAAACTGATGTTGGGCTTGGGACATCTGTCCACTAAATCGCACACTGACAGAAGCCAACTCAAATGTACCTTATTCTACACCCGAACCACGCCCCTAAATCTCTCTTCATTCCAGACGGAAGTTCATCGTTCACGCTCAAGCGATGAGGTAGAATGGTTTTATTGGCAGATGATACCCGTACTTTCAGTTCCAGACCTTCCCCAGTCGGCCGAGGCACTTCCTCTGTTTTACTGAAATATACAAAATGCATTGGAAGCTGATGCTTGATGCACTTCACCAGCTTGCTTTTGAGAGAATAATATCCGGCAGCCAGACGAGTCCAACTCACCATCAACTCGTACATCCATATTCCATGGAATGTTTGACGTCATCAGGCTAAAACGTAGGCGGCATTCGATTATCCTTAGTCTTCCTTGCCCACAAACACTCAGGGTCTTCATGTACTCCCTTTAACAGAAGTCGTAAGCTTTCAAGCTCCGCGATTTTCTATGTAGAGTGCTTTGACTACCTCATGGCAAACACTTCAACCTATTCAAGCTAGTTAAAGGGACTTAAGTCTTTAGCTGAGGCAAACGTGGAGACTATAAGTTTCGACCACTTAAAACTAATTTACTTTAAAGTCGCGACGCTGTTTCGTATCAGAATGGTCAAACGTAAAAAGGCCTCTCGTTCAGACACGCTGACAACTTATCCAAAAATGTAAGCTCGAAATTATTCTTGAGAAGCAAAATATGTTGAAGCCAGAACATCATGCTCTCAAAACACTTACGACCGTATACGATAAGTTGCCGCAAGCAGACGGGTGTCAGTTTTCGTCCATGCTTATTGATGCTGTTCTACTGAAAACTCACGCTGCTACATGTTATTTCGTGGACGCTCTTTGTGCAGGTTGTATGGCTTTCTTTCGGAAACACTTATGAGCATTTCAATTGTTTTCATCTTTGGTTCTCCATTCCTGACATTACTTTCTGGCGGACTTTTCTCTCCGAACTCAGAGTTTCTGTCCACGATTCCAAGCTCCTTTAACACGGGAATGAAAGATGACAAAAGACGCGGATAGAGGATTACCTTCCCTTCTACTGACCTCATTGTTACTTTGGGAATATAACCCAGAATAAGTTCAAGTAGCCTAATGCCTCTTCTGTCCGTATGCACATTGAAACGGTTTTACCAGCGACTCAACTCGGTATTTACTTTTGACTGACAGTGATTTTTGTGCTCTCTGATTCATGAATGCCACCCGGCCGGTTAAGACGCCTGCCATCATTCATTGTCAAGACCTCACCATACGAAAACCCAACACTTTTAAATCTTTCTCTCCCGCTTCTTATCTGGATTTTAGCTGTCCTTCTACTTATTGTTTTTTGATGCGATCAGCAGGAGGCGAACCACTGCACAGGAATACTCTGGTTGTTTGGAATCTATGGATTTCCTTCAGAATGCCATCCGGTTTCCGCCAATTCGAACACGGGTTGAGTGGGCAAAATCTTTCACCCCCAGGTGTCACCTCCTTTCGCCTACTATTTATATCTCGAACAGGATGACCCCTGCTATGTTTTCGAGTGACAGCTTTTCATCAAGTTTTGCACCCTGGAAAGGTCATGCTGTGAACGGTTCACCGTTCTGAACCTCTGCTTTCTTCTGCTCTGCGGGCGACTACAGAATTTTCCAGGAGTTCTCCTTCATCTTTGCTCTGTGAACTGATGACACTGGGTTTTGCCACCGTCACCGGCTTTTTCACGTGTCGTTCAGTTTTAATCGCTCTCCATTTCTCAGAGTTGGGTGCGCTAGGCTGGCGAATCCCTGGTCCATTGACTTTGGCAGTGAAGGCATCAGAAGGTATTGTCATCCTCTTGCGTGCACTTCTCGTCAACATTTGGACCGCCGGGCTGGGTAGGACCAGCGGTCTACACAGTTCTTTAGTTGCCGATGAAAGTACCCCCTCCTGCCTCTTTCGTCAAGAACTGACCTAGCCTTATGGCCGGCAGTTTTCAGACTGGAGATATTCCCTTCACCCCGATTTGTGCGACGTATTCTCCAGGTTCAGACCTGTTGTTTGAGGATAGGACGCTGACAGCCTATATTAATACTTTTCCAATAGATCCATGGGCTTATCTAATCCTCCATTGAACGGGACAATTGATGATACGGACACCACTTCTCCTGGGAGTCGGTTCCAGGCATAGATTACTGGACAGGAGAACCGGTACTCTGTGGGGACTATGTTCATTCTTTTCCCTCGTAGCTCCCCACGGCGTCCTCCGAAGTGATCGGACCTAGTGTGAAGGAAAGCAGAGTATAGGTCAGGTTCAAAGCCTCTTTTTTAGAATCCTGTGTAGCATGACCAGGTCTCCCCTACGTCTGCGGTAGGACAAAGTGTAGAGGTTCAGCTTGTTAGGTCCATCTTCACAGGTGAGTGGAGCCATCTCATAGGTGGCACGAGGGGCTGCCCCCTGAACTCCTTCTAGAAGGTCCTCGTCGCCTTTTGGACAGGGTTTCACCACTTGTGTGCACTTTTCTAAATTAGACCTCACTAAACATGTGTATAAGATAATGAACGCGTCATCACCCTTTTTCGTAAACGTTCTACGTAATGCCCAAAGAGTCCTGAAACTCCGAGTAGCTCTCAGCCGACACCGTGCCGTGGTTTTCGAGTCATAACGCGCTGACTCCCATGTCCTCGTGGGTTAGCACAGACGGTAGAGGAGTCACATCAATACCATAGGTGTTACTGTGTGTGCTCCTCAAGTGAATGCTCACACATATACCTGCGTTGACGGGTATTGGCCAGTTCTCCGACCAGGTAAACAAGCTGTTTAGGTCTCATTGAAGCGCATATATGTCCACATCGTCCCTAATTTCTCGCCAGGTTTTTACATCATCAGCGTCGAGAACCACAGGATATTTGGCAAGCTGACAAGAAGCAGCTTGTGAGCGACTCCAAAAACTGTCATGAAAAACTGCTCTCATTCGTTAGAGGAAGCACTAAGAAATTGTGAATTCTCTCTCCGGTGATGGATGAAAAGTCTCATAATCCAGCTGGTGAAGCGCTCAAAAATGGCGTCAGCACTAGCCCGTCAATTGATACAGTGTTCACAACAGATCGTACTAGCATTATTAAGGATAGGACATGTATCCTATATTTCCTCTCCTGCTACGATAGATTAAGTCCGAGGGAATATGACACCATAAAAGCGCAACCCGCCGAAGATTAAAAAACATTATTCCCATAATTATATGACTGAATAATTGATGAAGCATTCTAAGCAGGCAATCCAGGCAAGAGAACCATACTTAAGTAATTAAGTTCAGGATAGTAAACTACAGATAGTAAGAAATTACTTATATTGACGGGTATTTCTGTAGTCAGTAAATGATAATCAAAACACTTAACGAGAAGATTTAAGCAGTGATAATTGAATTTTACAACGTCTTACCTTTGCCAAAAATACCACGCAAACATATACTACACACAAAAAAGGCGGTTCAAACAATAGGCTTTTCAACAACATCCACTATCCAACACCAATAGTGCGGAACGAGTAAACTTGTAGTTTTTAAGCTTTCGCTTCTAGGTCCTGAGGCTTTGTTCTTTAGATTCGGTTTTACTCCCTCAGTGATCGCAGAAGTCTTTACGTTTTTCCTGCTTCTAGCTTTGGAGACAATGAGTTTCTATTTGAGGGTATTTTTTCTTGCAAGTTGTAGCTTGGTTTGTTTGAGAGAAGCAGTGGAGCTGCTGTTAGGATCAATTAACCTTTCGCGATTCTTGTTTTTGTAAACACTTGCATAAAACAGACTTTAACAACAATTACTGCAAGCTGATAATAATGTGGTAATCTCAGTACTGGATATCTCTGTGAAAATCTCCATCTTCACTGGGTGTACTGGTCAAACTAACTAGTACCATTTGTTAGATATAAGGAGTATCAGAGGTTCACCCCGAAATACCCAGTGTTAAACATCCGATTTCAAACACCTAATATCCTTTTGACCCTTTGGGGACCAGTTGATTTACTTGGGCTTGCTCCTAGATTTGGTGGAATGGTTCCAGATTTCGGTCGATTCAGATGCAGTAAATCTTTCCAGTTGCATGTCGTAACTTTGGTAAGATAGGGCAGCGGTTGGGGGTTAATTGGATTTGCAAGGGTTGTATTGTTTTTCCAGGGAGTGTGGTGTAGATGGGGTTCTTAAATTTTGTGTCACTGAACAGTTGTTTGGACTGGTGATAAAAAGAAGATTAAAGAAATGAAACAGTGTCCAGCAAAAAGGAGGGAGAGGACGTTTGGAGGGACAAGTAGAAAAGAAGTACAGCGAAACGAAATGGAAAATCTAGGCGAATTCTAGGAGGACATGAAAAAGCACTGTGATTGTGAGAATCTCAATAAGCAAGGTGAAAATTTGAACGTAGAGGGAGGGGAAGCGGTAGGCAAGATAATATGGGGGATAGTGGGAATGTAAATAGTAATGTTGTTAGTATGGGCATGGTAGCTAAAGATGAGACGTCGTACAGTGAAGTGTAAAGTTGAGCTAGGTTCACTGTAGTGGCGGTGCAAATGACTTGGTGTCGGGCTTACTGTCCTACAGTGATGCGGATTCAGTCATTGAATTGACCCAGTCCGTATCCCGACTGGGTGAGGGTAAGTCGTGTGTAGCTGTATAGCTGCCAAAACGTTTTGAGGCCGTAGACAATTAGAAAACTAGCAATCTATGAAGAAGACGCGTTCCCTTGGCCGTGGACTTGTAAGGTGAAGAGGTGTGAACACACATTCATTTTCTACCTATAGTAGGTGGTTTATTTGGGTTAGGAGACTGATTACAGGGAAGAAAGTTCGGAGGAGATATCCTGTTGACGTGACCTGGATAGCTTGGTACGTTGTAAACCTTTGGTATGTCTCCACGCAACTTAGTGATCAATGGTATGGATTTCGATTGTTTCAACTCGTCACCGATAATCTCAGTTGTGGGCGTCCCATAACGTTAGTAAAGGCCGGTAAGAGGTTCAGCAGAGAAGAAACTTGGATCTGTGACTGTTTCAGAAACCTCAGTGGATACGGGTTATACCTATGCTTTTACCATAAATTGCGTGCAGGCTGAAATATCAGTCGCACAAGTAACATAGGTAGGTAAACATAATGCTGTCTGTATTCCATATATGCCGTACCCTGTGTAAAGAGAAAAGTTGGGAAGACAAGTGATAACGGTCGAAAATTCGGACTAATGGTTCAATAGTCTAAACGCTCTCATATCTTTCAGTAGTAAGTGACTGCTCCGAGATGATTCTTGTAATACTGCAATTTTTCAGGTTCCACTGGTATTATAGAATCATCTTTGGATTAGACAGGAAAGTGGGTGGAAATTTCGCAGCTACATGGTGAAAGGAAAGCACCCAATAAGCATGTGCTTACAGTACGAAGAGTCGTATGCAGGGTTTGAGTGTGCAAATTAAAGGGTTTTTGCAAAGATCGGAGGCTCGGCATAAGAGAACCTTGAAAGTACACAAATAGAATGCAAGAAAGAAAGAATACAGAAGCTGCCGTGGCGAAGACAAAATGTTCCAAGTATGACTTTCCTAACCGCTTAACCACCCTACATATTTTGCATTCGGTATAGTTATGCTAAATTTGAAAATACACTTATACTTTGTATGAATCGCAAAACTTCATTCATTGGTAATCGGTACCCATACGGTTGAATCCATCCTCGATCATCTGAAGGTACTTACAGGACATTCGTTCACGTTGTTAACCATGTAGACACGCCTCCAGTACATTTAAAGAAGGCTTTTATAGGTATCCTTTTACAGGTACGTAGTATTTCGTAACCGCCTGCCCAGAATTTATAGTCTCGTGCTCTTAGACACCGACAAATTTGGAATTGGTCAGAGGTCCCGGACATGTCACCCAGCGCACTCGCGGCCTGTTTTGCAAAACCTGTGTTACTGCCATATTCATTGGATAATCACTGGGTGCCCGAAGAATTTTCAGACGAATTCCGAGCCAATAGTGCGGTCAATTACTTCCGGAGAAGATCCCTTGGCTTATGAAGCAAGTGTTATATTTCTGCATCAGTTTTACCCGACACAGGTCCACACTCCAATGGCTTCGTCACCTTGTTGCCTTCAACGACTGCAGTATCCGCAGCTTTAACACCGAATATAGGGCTATGAGAAAACCAACGTGCACTCAGAACCCTTAATTGCCACTTCGAGTTATATTTTTTCCCATATTCGATTTCGACTTTTGATTTATTGTGAATGGTAAAGAAACGGTGCTCGTCATGGCATTGGGCAGGAAACCGCAAATGGTACTATCCACAGGTAGCGTTAAAATGGGTACCTGTAGGTAATAGTTAGAAAAACAAGTCCATCCTTGTGGCACTCGTTTTCCTATTGATGTATAATTACCCAACACTATATACTTCACGATGTTAGAAGATGGCGTGCATACTATTTGATAAGTTGGAATAATCATAAGTAAGCGAAAAAATTAGTTCGGATGAAACCAGCACACATACAGTTATTGCTTGCACGGAGCAGATCTATTGTTGCACTCAGACTGCCAAACCACTGTGTCCCTTAGTTTGTAGACAGACGGATGTGACTTCCGTTGTAGTGTACAATATTTGGTCTTCCGTGGGGTCAGCAGTAATTGAGGAGCCAGGATGGAGCGATTTGAGATGCTTATCCAGTGACATGCAGTCAACCACGGTGGCAAACAGAATAATACTACTATTCACTGCGTGCTGAACTTTATCGAGTAACGCTGCCATTTTGAAGTCATCATATCGCCAATATATCAAATACATATCTTCTAAGGAAGTGAGTGGCTCTTAGCCTGCCCACTTAGGTCAAGCGAACGTAGCGCTGCCAAGACGTAATGAACATCCTACGTTACTAAGGTTAGCAGGTAAACGCTATGCACATCAGACAAACACAAAAGAGTAGATGGTGACTTGAGTTAAAACATGTTGTAAGCGGTTTCATGAGCTGATTACGCGGATATGGTGGTTAAGGGTCGCCTTAACTAAGCACCGAATGATGTCGCTGTTTGCAAAACATGAAATTTATATGATCAGAGATAGCTGTCGAATAGCTTCATGTCATCCAAGTACTAATTGCTGTTCACAAGGACTATTTTACATACAAGCGTAAGTTCAGGAATGAATTATTGTTATGTATACATCAAATCTACAGCTTCTGTACAACTTTCACACTTTCACTGACTTCATCCGACTTCATTCATTTCAAGAGACGTACCTCGACGGTCAGCTTCCTTTGTTCTTGGTCGGGCCTAGTACCTATTTCTTGTTACGCAGCAACCGGCATGTAAATCTTGAAGGGGATGAAAGTTATACAAATACTTCCTTTTGCAGTCTTTATTAATCCACAGTACTCCTATAGATTACGTTACAGGTATTTCGTACCTGTTCCTAAGTTGTCACAGAAGTTGTAAAGGCCAGCTCTTGTTAGATTTTTGTCTGTCTCATGGGGAGGCTGTTGTTGGGCACGTAGAAGAATGTCAGTTTACGGGGGAACAAGACAGTCTGTAAAAGAGGAGGTGAAGAAAAAATATGAGTCGATGACTCAGCAAGCACAAAGACCCACTGAAATGGTTACTTACCTGTTATCCGATAACAGTTCCTGCCTTTTTTAGAGTTCTCTGTCATCACTTAACACCTGACATCATCTTCATGGCTGTGCACATAAATACTTTCCCTGTCACTTGGTTTTGTTCGCAATTATATTTCCCGACAGCTACTACGTGACTTACAGTGAAAACGCCAACCGTGAATCACTTTCATCGCAGTCCGAAATGTCACCTAATAAGCCTAAATCGGCGGGTGCCATTCTTCATAATCCAACATCAGTGATACGAGCCTAGGAAGCTGGTAGGTTTGATCTCTCGCGTCCAGATGGCACAGAGTTTCGAGCAGAAGTCAGCAGAGCACACTCAGCTTGGAGAAAATCGTCATCTAGCGTATCCTAGCGGACGAATGTGAGTCTACTGCTCTTCCTTTTCTGTGAATGATCTGCCGTCGGGTTTCAGCACTCAGATTACACTTTACGCTAGCGGTGCTAAGCTATGGAAAGCTACGGCATCCATAATAGGACCGACGCACCACAAAGTGACCAGACAGCACTACACTCCGTGCTCAAGTAACTGGGTGCCTCCTTTTGCTGTGTTCGGTGGTGTCTCGTCTTTCTTTTTCTCTACCCATCTGCAGATGCTGCTCTGGGATCAGGCACGGGGAGAACGACGCTCCACCTGCCTAGACTACAGCAGGGAAACTGCGTTTTTCTCCATGCAGCACCAAGCCAACAAGAATAAAGGAAATATTTCACTCCGGAACATCATCGGTGTTGCTATTTCCACCTAAATCCAGGACTTTATGCTCAAAAACTACCAACATCGCAATGGTATGCTTACTAATTATCTCACATTAAACAAGCTTTCTATGCGGCAAAAAGTTTGCTACTGTGCTGCTTATGGGCTTTTATGCTAAAAATACTCATGTTTCACAGCTTCTGTAGTCTTTTCGATCACGTTTAGCCTCAAGTATTCCTTACAATCACTTGTCTTCGTGTAACGCAAGTGGAAATCCTTGCACGCTAAACTGCCTGTCACATATCATTTTACACTCACATTTGATTATTGTATCCCAAGCATAACTGAATGGATTTCTACTTGCTACAAGGTTTGCTTAACTTACTGCTCTGAAATAAATATTCTGCTGCTTAAGACCTATAACGCACAATTAATCAGAAACGTCCTGGTGTTGGAAAACTATCATCTCTGCTTATATTTGAAACGATTTAGTCTCAATGACAAGCTTAACATTTTTTGAATACTTTCTTTTCGTTTAAGAAATATAAATGATATTTGTCCTCTTGAAAAACTGACGTGAACAAAAACTTCAGATTCCCATCATCTTATTGCATTCTGTACATGAATTCTACTTGTATAAACCTGATGATTATTTTTGTAGAATGGAGACGTATCAGAGAAAATCATCACTCCGGCTTAGGTACGCAACCCCACCTGTAAACCGCGTGTTCACAAAAATAAATTGTTATTATTCACGTGACAAGGAAAGTGTTTTTCGGGTGGGAGCACTCCGGTTCACAAAGTTCCCTTTTTCCCCATTAAGTCGGTCGGGAAATGCGTAAATGCCGCGATAAGCCGGCTTGAAAACTGAGTGTGAGTTCCTACCCACGTGACGTTCCATACTTCAGTTCTGACGTCCCGTTGAAGGTCACAATTTCACGACATTCGCAGGACGTAAACCGCTTACCTCCTCCCTTGGCTCAGCATCCAATATATGCTCTTCACCTCGATGGCGACAATTGGACTTCACCTCCAAGTGAACCATTATCATTGCTATGATTGTTAAGATTATTATTGTCCCGAATACTCGTTATATATCTTGGGTGAATAATTCCAAAACTGACGCAATTTCTCAAGTATTTTCCGCATACTATATCTAAATATTAAATTTGCCTAAATGGATCATCTTAAAAGATAAGATCCTGAGCTGGACCATGGACAGCAGTTTACAACTCTCGGACTCCAGTTGGGGCCTCCGGGACCCGGTAAAAACAAGCTTTTGTGTGGCCCATTTATTAGTTAGCTACTTCTGATAAAGATTAAGAGATGTCCATGCAACGTCTTCAACACGTTGCACAGACTATACCGTCTAGGGGGACCGGTCACCACTGAGTTCATAACCCAACAGCCTTCCTGGTTTGATCGAGAGAGTGGGGTGAGCCAGATGTGGTTTTTCTCAAAAGGTGAACTGCTTGGTTAAGTAGTCTCCTAAAGTCCTAACAGCTGTCAGATGCTCATCTAAAACACAATAATACAATGCCCTAGCGTCCCTGTTGCAACCAATTTGATGCGGCTGCGGGGCGAGTTCCAGTGATGACAAAGATCAGAGTTTACTATTACTCCTGAGTCATTGGTTAGTGTTCTGGTGAAAAACTGATGTTGGGCTTGGGACATCTGTCCACTAAATCGCACACTGACAGAAGCCAACTCAAATGTACCTTATTCTACACCCGAACCACGCCCCTAAATCTCTCTTCATTCCAGACGGAAGTTCATCGTTCACGCTCAAGCGATGAGGTAGAATGGTTTTATTGGCAGATGATACCCGTACTTTCAGTTCCAGACCTTCCCCAGTCGGCCGAGGCACTTCCTCTGTTTTACTGAAATATACAAAATGCATTGGAAGCTGATGCTTGATGCACTTCACCAGCTTGCTTTTGAGAGAATAATATCCGGCAGCCAGACGAGTCCAACTCACCATCAACTCGTACATCCATATTCCATGGAATGTTTGACGTCATCAGGCTAAAACGTAGGCGGCATTCGATTATCCTTAGTCTTCCTTGCCCACAAACACTCAGGGTCTTCATGTACTCCCTTTAACAGAAGTCGTAAGCTTTCAAGCTCCGCGATTTTCTATGTAGAGTGCTTTGACTACCTCATGGCAAACACTTCAACCTATTCAAGCTAGTTAAAGGGACTTAAGTCTTTAGCTGAGGCAAACGTGGAGACTATAAGTTTCGACCACTTAAAACTAATTTACTTTAAAGTCGCGACGCTGTTTCGTATCAGAATGGTCAAACGTAAAAAGGCCTCTCGTTCAGACACGCTGACAACTTATCCAAAAATGTAAGCTCGAAATTATTCTTGAGAAGCAAAATATGTTGAAGCCAGAACATCATGCTCTCAAAACACTTACGACCGTATACGATAAGTTGCCGCAAGCAGACGGGTGTCAGTTTTCGTCCATGCTTATTGATGCTGTTCTACTGAAAACTCACGCTGCTACATGTTATTTCGTGGACGCTCTTTGTGCAGGTTGTATGGCTTTCTTTCGGAAACACTTATGAGCATTTCAATTGTTTTCATCTTTGGTTCTCCATTCCTGACATTACTTTCTGGCGGACTTTTCTCTCCGAACTCAGAGTTTCTGTCCACGATTCCAAGCTCCTTTAACACGGGAATGAAAGATGACAAAAGACGCGGATAGAGGATTACCTTCCCTTCTACTGACCTCATTGTTACTTTGGGAATATAACCCAGAATAAGTTCAAGTAGCCTAATGCCTCTTCTGTCCGTATGCACATTGAAACGGTTTTACCAGCGACTCAACTCGGTATTTACTTTTGACTGACAGTGATTTTTGTGCTCTCTGATTCATGAATGCCACCCGGCCGGTTAAGACGCCTGCCATCATTCATTGTCAAGACCTCACCATACGAAAACCCAACACTTTTAAATCTTTCTCTCCCGCTTCTTATCTGGATTTTAGCTGTCCTTCTACTTATTGTTTTTTGATGCGATCAGCAGGAGGCGAACCACTGCACAGGAATACTCTGGTTGTTTGGAATCTATGGATTTCCTTCAGAATGCCATCCGGTTTCCGCCAATTCGAACACGGGTTGAGTGGGCAAAATCTTTCACCCCCAGGTGTCACCTCCTTTCGCCTACTATTTATATCTCGAACAGGATGACCCCTGCTATGTTTTCGAGTGACAGCTTTTCATCAAGTTTTGCACCCTGGAAAGGTCATGCTGTGAACGGTTCACCGTTCTGAACCTCTGCTTTCTTCTGCTCTGCGGGCGACTACAGAATTTTCCAGGAGTTCTCCTTCATCTTTGCTCTGTGAACTGATGACACTGGGTTTTGCCACCGTCACCGGCTTTTTCACGTGTCGTTCAGTTTTAATCGCTCTCCATTTCTCAGAGTTGGGTGCGCTAGGCTGGCGAATCCCTGGTCCATTGACTTTGGCAGTGAAGGCATCAGAAGGTATTGTCATCCTCTTGCGTGCACTTCTCGTCAACATTTGGACCGCCGGGCTGGGTAGGACCAGCGGTCTACACAGTTCTTTAGTTGCCGATGAAAGTACCCCCTCCTGCCTCTTTCGTCAAGAACTGACCTAGCCTTATGGCCGGCAGTTTTCAGACTGGAGATATTCCCTTCACCCCGATTTGTGCGACGTATTCTCCAGGTTCAGACCTGTTGTTTGAGGATAGGACGCTGACAGCCTATATTAATACTTTTCCAATAGATCCATGGGCTTATCTAATCCTCCATTGAACGGGACAATTGATGATACGGACACCACTTCTCCTGGGAGTCGGTTCCAGGCATAGATTACTGGACAGGAGAACCGGTACTCTGTGGGGACTATGTTCATTCTTTTCCCTCGTAGCTCCCCACGGCGTCCTCCGAAGTGATCGGACCTAGTGTGAAGGAAAGCAGAGTATAGGTCAGGTTCAAAGCCTCTTTTTTAGAATCCTGTGTAGCATGACCAGGTCTCCCCTACGTCTGCGGTAGGACAAAGTGTAGAGGTTCAGCTTGTTAGGTCCATCTTCACAGGTGAGTGGAGCCATCTCATAGGTGGCACGAGGGGCTGCCCCCTGAACTCCTTCTAGAAGGTCCTCGTCGCCTTTTGGACAGGGTTTCACCACTTGTGTGCACTTTTCTAAATTAGACCTCACTAAACATGTGTATAAGATAATGAACGCGTCATCACCCTTTTTCGTAAACGTTCTACGTAATGCCCAAAGAGTCCTGAAACTCCGAGTAGCTCTCAGCCGACACCGTGCCGTGGTTTTCGAGTCATAACGCGCTGACTCCCATGTCCTCGTGGGTTAGCACAGACGGTAGAGGAGTCACATCAATACCATAGGTGTTACTGTGTGTGCTCCTCAAGTGAATGCTCACACATATACCTACGTTGACGGGTATTGGCCAGTTCTCCGACCAGGTAAACAAGCTGTTTAGGTCTCATTGAAGCGCATATATGTCCACATCGTCCCTAATTTCTCGCCAGGTTTTTACATCATCAGCGTCGAGAACCACAGGATATTTGGCAGCTCGTTTATTTACGGGAGAAACGGCGAGGGCCCGGTACTGTTCCTCGTGGCACTTCACCTTCTACCGACTTCCAAGTAGAGAGTTGAGAACTGATCCTTACTCTTTGTCTCCCACCAACAAGGAAGTCCCTTGTCCATGCAAGCAGACTGCCAGCGATTCCAAAACCTTCCTGTTTCCCCAGCAACCTGGAATGAGGCGCGTTGTTGGGCGCCTTATCGAGGTTTGTGAAAGTGACATCCACGGGTATCCTATCATCTCTAGGCTTGGCCCAATCTTCCCTGACCATCAGTAGGTCCATCAAGCCAGGGAAGTTTTTACGAAAGCCATTCTGTGAATGACACAATAGAGTGTTGCTCCGTGGGTTGACTGTGATGGCTTTCCTGATTGCTCTTTCTGAGGTTTTTACGACAGCATTAGTCAAACTTTTCAGTCTGTCATTTTATGGAAGTTACCTAGAACCTGTGTGGTCGATAGGTGTTACCACTGCATCCTTCCAGTCATAGGAGAGTATGCCTTTACCGAGCGACAGTCTGAATATAGTAGTCAGTGGGCGGCTACACAAAGTACAAGCTTGTGAACAGCCTTAGTGCAGCTCGTCCGGTCCCGTTGATTTTTCCCCGTCGAAATTGCCTAATATCCGAAGTACGTCATCGTGATCAAAGTCCACAAACCCTAGTTTGTTGCATGTCAGTGCCTCTACTGTCGGACAAGCGTCCACAAAAGATTCCTGTGTAAAGACCTCTGCAAAATATCCGGCCATGGCTTCTGCTTTCTCCCTGCAGTCCTCAACTAAACAGCTAGTTTCGGTCCCATTGATTACGGTGGGTATATCACGACACATCTCATTTCTGTAGTTCATATAGGGAAATTACCTCTTCGGATGTTGCAATTCAGTCTGAGCAAGACGTGTTTTAAAGCATATTCGAGACCAGCGGGTAGCAGCGATACATTTGTTGCGGGCCTCTTTGTGACGCTTCACCGCTTGCAGTGTACCAAGGAGGGTGGCAAGGCTGCAACATTTTCTCTTGCGTCATAGCAAGACCCGGATTTCGTGGTTCATCCGTGGAGAACAATGTATCCGACCCCTCTGGACAGTCCGGGGAATGTATGGTTGGATCACTTGTGCATTTAACTGCTTGAGGGAGCACCACGCATCTTCAGCTTAAACTTCTGGAATGACCATCTAGTCCTCCGAAGAGGCTGCCGGGTTAATAGCTTCTATATTCCCTTTCCTTATGTTGGGTCTGGCTGGGGCATCGGCCTGGTACAAGACGTCTGCTGTGGACTTTGAAATGATCACAGCGTGGTCAATTCTACCAGGGGGTGCTAGGTGCCGGATGAAGCATACGTCATCTGCATGTGAGAATATTAAGTCTAGGACCGATGGAGCATGCTGATGATCATGTCTGGTTGGTGTCCTGATGTGCTGTATGAGGGCTAGGGAAGTCGACGCTTCCGCTAACCAGTAGACGAACGAATCACGTGGTGGTTCTGTTGTTAGTCTATCCCAGTCAGCTGATGGCTTCTTGAAGTCTTCAACAACAGGACGTAGGCATTTATCTGTTTAGGGGGTCAGCTTATTCAGGAGGAAGTCCGCTGTTTCAAAATCGAGACTTCGATATATTAAGATTGCGTTAACACCTTGCTCCTTTCGTTTAAGTTGGCACCGCAGCATTTTACATGTCCCAGTTTCATGTGCAACTGTTTCTATGTCTTCTACAGTCAAGGTGTTCTTAACGTAAAAGATGGCACCACCATCTCTGCGTGCTAACCTGTTACTTCTAAAAGGAACCAATCCTCGTGTGTTCTACAGTCATTGATCTAAGAAGAGGGAATTTGTTGCTTATCACATTACTGAGCTCATTCCACTTGGCTAAGAGACTACGTGCATTTGTGTGCAAAACAGAGAAACTACTTAAATGAATTTCCATCTTATCCACAGCGGCTTAGGCATCATCTGTTGCCGAAACCTCACTACACGAAAACCCACTTCTTTCGTACCTTGCTCTCCAGCCACTAATCCGGATTTTAGTTCTGCTTCTTGTTTTCAGTAATGGCCATCTCCTGTTTGCTTACTCTGTGTATCTCCAGTAGGGTGACTCCTGGCATGTCTTACTGCGGGTTTTACTCAAAGCTATCCCCTGACTTGTTATGGGTTATCGCGCGGATTTGGGAAAATGCGTGTTTTCCGTTTTCTGTTGGTATTTCTTACCCTTTTCTAAACTGTGAAACGCAGTTAATCATTTCGTCCTCCTTCTTACGGTCTATTTGCTGGTCAACAGCTTGCTGTGCTATACGTCTTTATTTGAGAAATTGCAACTGACGTGTTATTTTATTTGTGAAGGAAGACGGTCAAAAATGAAAGGATGGTAATTGGGCCTTTAAATTATTATGACGAAGAATTTAGATTGTATTGTTGACCCGAAGTCAACCTGTCGGTCATAGCAAATTTCTTAGAAAAAAAATGACCAAGAGTGGACAGGAAGCGGAGTGCGACACGATATGCTACAGTGAACTTATTAGATACTCAAATGTAACCTACTTTTCTTCACAACCTAACCGATCTCACGACTTAACACCTATTTCCTAAAAATCGCCCCTTAAAGTAAACTCTCCACTCCGAAAAGATAAAAGAACTGTCTGTCGGTGCATTTTCATAGCATGCAACTCTTTATTATTTGCCCTTACATCTAAGTACTCTGCACCAACATAGTTTCGGTAGACCCTATATGGTAATGCTCAACAGGCAACACCATGATCATTCCCCTCGTGACCAGATAAAGGGTGGTGGTCCTAAGAACAAAAAAAAAAACACGAATTTCACCTAAATGTTTATAACTTCATCATACGCTTGTACATAGGTACATAACAAGTTAATACCTGGTCAAATATCCTCTAATCTTTCTATTTCGTAGTGATATCTTCAGCTTCAGGCTGACTTTCATTACTGTCGTGCGCACCTTCATCTTCTTCCACCTAAGCTTACCTCTAAACAGTTGGTTCTGGACACTTCCTCAAGTAAGTTTAATAGTCAGTACAAACTCACCCAGATGTATCATGGTCGATCTACTCCTGCGTATTTTTGTGCCCCTGTTACAAATTTCGCCTGCTGCTCGCTTTTGTTATTCACTTTTCAGATTTACTTAACCAGTCCTGCATTCAAATGGAATCCTACAAATCGCATTCGTCAGTGGGAAATATTGGCACCGAAACCTGATGACGAACGTGCACACCCCAAGGTCATGAATGTGATGCGGCCTCACCTTCAAGAATATTGGATGATTCAAACGATGACCGGATAATCTTCAAATTCGAACTGAGCCTGCTTCAACATGCCTCCTATATGCCATAAATCACAGCATCTAATGTATAGCATAACACTGTACATAATAGTCATCTCTCATTACCAAAGTGATCAAACCTGTAAACTGGTTTGTATTCATGTAACCTTTGTTGCATGAAATATATTATTATTATTATTATTATTATTAAGTCTTGAAGGAAATCAAAGAACAGCTGTTCTGTCGGCCAAATAAATAGAATGAATAAGAAAAATTGGTAACTGAATGAAGAATTTCGGCTAGAATGGGGATATTGTTTCTGAAGGGCGTTAAAAGAGGAGTAAAGGGTAAAGGTATATTTTCAGGCCACAAAGAGGAATTAAAGTTGACACTTAAGTGGGAATGGTATGAAGATCAGGTGTAAAATCCGGAAAGTAAATATATATATGTTTTCTTTTTCTGCTTTTCACCCCTTGAATGTATTAGGGTTTAAGTTGAAGGCTACTTAAGTTGGGAAAAGCAGACAAAAAAAGAGAAAGATTGTGATAAAGGAAAATCGGTTTCTTTTCCCCACGCATGTCGCTTTATTTTACCACTGAGCTTCCCCCTGTTATCTATTTATTTCCCCCTTCTTGGTCTGTATGATATTGGATATTTTTCTGCTTAAGGCACTTTGGCTCGTGCAAGACAGATGAAAACTGCTTTGCCAGGTGAGTAGGGAGACGCACTACATCGAAGATCTGGGAGTGTCCCGCAAGACATAAAAGCTCGCACAAGAAAATCAGTTGGTTTCACAAACTTGAAAAGAAGTCAGGTGTTGTAAAGTGAACGTGAAGTACGCTTCTTTTTATTCTTCAGATTAATACATGAAGTTTTACTTAGCAGTAGACAGTTCGTTGCTGGCGTATGTCTGGTTAAATGGAGGCAGGCGGATGCAGTCAATGAACTTCTGCTTTTGAGACTCCGTTCAGAAAGAAGTTATGCTGAAACTGTATTTTTGAATGAATTTACGCTAAATATATGCGCATGTTTATTACTTTCTCCTGTAGTGTTATAATGGACGGGGAATTTTCTATTAGCGATGGATACCTAGGAAACTGAAGCCCGAATAAGTCTTCGGGAGTTGGTGGGATCCACACAAGAGTGCTCTACTATCGAGCATATTCAGATGCTCGTTTCCGGTATGCAGGTTACTCTGTGCTTGTAAACGGGTGGATGTCGTCCCAACATACAGAGGTTGAAACTAACCATTTCCCCCTAAAAACAGAAGAATCTGCCTAATATCTTCAGCGAGGTAGATCATGGAGAGAGTAGTAAAGGATTTACCTCTTGATTACTTATTTAGGAATTAAACCTTAAAGTACCACCAACATGGCTTTCTGCTCAGCAAGTCGATCAGATTCTAACAGCTGGGATCTTCCTGTTCATCATAAGACGCCCACTCATATTATTTTACCCGGCTCAAAGCTTCCATTATTGTTCCAGTACTGTTTCCTACTTTAACCAATGATTAACCGAAATCTCTTGACTGCCTTTTACCATTCTTCATCTGCTCTAAAATAATCGAATACTACCACTAATCCTGCCTTTCTGCATGAAGTATGTGATATACCCTAAGGTAGAAATTCACAGTAATATACGTAGACGTAATTTCATATGACGGCGACTGCGGATACACACTCATGCTCGCGGTACTCACGCATAATATCATTCACTGATTCCGACTTACAGGTACCAGCCCCTTTAGCATGCGCGATGAAATTGAAATACTAAATAGATGTAAGTAAATGTATATGTGCAAGGAAGATATAATAAAAAACTCACAGTCTTTCGTATCTAGCTGTATCTTCAATGGATAGGCCTCCGTATGTCAACATGCTTGAAGAAAGGTTTCCATCACTAAACTGCAACAGATGCGTTGCATAATCTCTTACCTGCACAACGTATTGACACTAGTAAACCGGAAAGTTATTCGACCAAGAATTCGTCCGCAGAAGTTGTTAATCTTTGCTGCTACGTCTGCGGCATATTCATCTCCGAATCTTTGTAGTATGCGACGGATGTTTGACCGCATATTACGCATTTCACATATGTACCTATCACATGGTGCTGAGATGGAGATTTCCGATGTGCTACGTGAAGCTTTGAAGATGTGTGACCACGTCCAGCGTTGGCAATGCCAAAGCACACGACTAGCTATATGAGTTAACTATGCAATAAGTAAATACGACAGACCTGTGAAACTGGGCCCCTTTAAATGTACCAGGAGCAAGTGTTTACATGGATAACGACAAGTTGTGAATGCTCTGCAGGTGCATTTACACGATAACAGATCTACTTCAACGGTGTGATCGTTGTCCATGATAAACGCGTAGTCGCTGCTTTCATATTCGATGTGTGTGTTCCTTCTTCTTTTAAAATCTTGAAGAACCTTGCGGGCCGCATGCGGTGTTAGGCAACGTAGAAGTGTAACTAATGCATCCGGGCAGTCAAACTTATACGATTTTGTCTGCGCGATAGCTGCCTCCGTTTCTTTTCTGTACGAACTCCGTGCATTCCGGTTGTGAACATTAAGCATGCTTTTACGCAAGGCATCAGATCTCCTGAGGTACCTCTTCAGTCGCCTATGGGAACTTTAAGCACGGTTGTTTGTGTTGCCCCCAGAGTCGGGACATCGTTGTTAAACGCCGCACTCCACATATGTTTTCGATGCAGCCAGTATGGGTTGACGTATTTGGCGACGTTGCGGTCTAATCTACTAATGAGTCTGCGATACCTGTGGAATATGAGAAGTTAGAGCAACACGCTTCTCACCTCCCAGTGTATTCACATGACACCAAACGACACAGGTATGCTTTCACTACCGAATTCCGGGTCTGTAATTTGCGCTACCGTAGTATTTTCTCAAACGTACTCTTTTACACAACGCCCGGCATACATGGAGCGCACAAAGCACGATGTTAGCTTGCCTGTGCGTCTCTTGGACGGCGGAGATTTCCGCGCGTGAGCAATCCATAATAAACGTCCTCATCATCCTTGTCTCCTGCATAACTTCTCTAAAACTATCCAGGACCCATATTACACCCCTTTTCAGCCCTTTCTTTGTCCACGCAAACAGCACAGGACGTCCGCGACCGCAGTTATCTGTAATCACCAACTGAAACAATCGATACCTATCTAATTATCATTACATAGAGACTTTATCCCCCCCGGCTGGTGCTATAAGTGGGGTCGATGCCGATTACTTCCGGATTTTAGTGATATAGTCGTATTTGCTCAGTCGAGGCAAAGCACTCTCTGAATAACACCTGAGAACTACCGTTTTCCGAATAAAATTTCTTCAAACTTCCCCTCTTACTCAAAAAGTCGAACACATCCAATTGCGTCCCACTATCCGAACAGAATTATATTCATAATTGCAAAACTACCTTGAATGACTTTCAACCTCATGTTTCTTATATCCTTCGCCGTGACTACCTTGTTCCATTCCTCTATAACATGCAAAATGACATCATCTGTAGAGGATGGCTGCTGTAAAATAGGCCTCAAATTCTCCTTCTCTTCTCCTGTTAGACGTCTGCTCCAGACATCACAAACCATAGATGACTGCGTACAAGGGTGGTTATGAACCATTTTGTAGGATCTAACAGTATACTCACCCATCTCCAATGCAAAACAAAACATTGATGGACAGTTTTGAAACTTGGACCTAAGACTATTCTCAGAGACAGGAGGAATTACGGTTTTTTTTATCAAAACAATACCTTGGGGTTTACGTTTTACACCGAAAGTACACCTAAACACGATAACAGTGTACTTCAAATGGGGATCTCCGGATCCCTTGCTTTTCAAATGCACATAGTGAGTGCAAGTAACCTACGTTCATCGTAAAATACAACAGTTACGTACTCTCTGAAATTCATTAACTGCTTCTTCAACAGCTTTCCAGCTGAAGAATGACTTCGACAACACCACTTCCTGGAATGCTCCAGTTATGTCTACTGAGACTGCAGCATTTTCAAAAGCTTAGGATGTCCTACTTAAAAATGCAGATTAATCATTAAACAACGAAAGGAAAATCCAGTAGCAAGCATATTACAGGGAAATTGACAATTTTCAGTGCACAGTAATGTTACAAAGCCAACTGGTGCTCGATGAAAGTCAGAAACATACGGCATCAGAGCCATTGTTACGTATCTTGATATATACTTCCTAAAAAACAAAAAATTAACCACCTGTGTCCAAAAGGTAGTTGTTGACAATATAAATCTCTTACAACAAAATATCCCAGCAGTTGGAGTATATTACATACACTTCAGCCAATCCCATGCAGCAGACTACCTGAGCACGATTAGATATGAGAAACTCGCTTCACTTAGGTGGCCCAAGGTAGCCTGGAAACAGATACCAGCCGAACTCGATTTGGGGATAGCTTATAGTCACACTTGTTACTGTGAAAGCTGGTTTACCAAAGTTCCTACCTTGCCAAGGTCGCGTACGGAACGTTTATGTGGGTCTGGGCCTCCACTCTCTCCCACTTTGTGGAAGAGTACAAACCTGTCAGAGCTCTCTACTTTGTCTTTACTCTGTGGAGTGATGACAGCTGATTTGATGACCGTTATTGGCTTTTTGGCATGCCATTAAAACATGGTTATTTGCCACTCCGCGGAGCCGGGTATGCAGGGTTTACTAAAGCCAAGCTCAGTGGCCTTGACGCTGGCAGCTTCGGGACAGACTTGCATCTCTTTCCATCTGGTTTTCGCCAGTGGTTGGATCTCTGAACTGGGTGTAACCTGTGGCCTGCATGGTTCCGTGGTTGGCTCTGAGAGTGCTTCAGTTTTGCTTCTTTCATCTGAAGGAGATCCACTCTTACGGTCAGCAGTTTTCAGACTGAGTCTGCTCTAGGAGTGCGACAACCTGAAGACACTCGCTTCACCCTGCTTGGTGTAGTTTTCTCCAAGTCTCCATCAGCAAACCTGATAGGTAGTTTACGAGTCTGACTTGCAGCTTGTCGTGGGACGTCCTCAAAATTTTGCACGTCAGTCAGTGTGTCAGTGGATGCTGTGTCGTTATCACCATCACGGTTATCGACAATGACTTTCGTATTTAGGAGTGCTTTCGTTTCTTCTACCAGAGTGCTAATATCCGAACAGCACAACATGTAAAGCCAGACACCTCCTGCGTTCCTGTGCCTCTTATCCTGTGAGGGTGTGAGGCTTATGCAGTTGTTGTGGAACAAACTCTTACATCCGCTACAGCACATACCAGAGGCCATTGCAAAGTGGCACTCGGCCATACCACAAGCGTTTTTACAACACTCTTGCCTCACCATGTAGCAGACACTGCAGAAATTCACCCGGTAGAAATTCTTGACTCATCTTGATCGAATAATATTCTGATTGGAGAAAACATGGAACGGCTTTTGATGCGTAAACACAAAAGTACCAAGAATCAGGCTGAGAGTGAAAAGACACTCCCCTTTTCAAGCAGCGGCCTTCTAAGTGAACATGAACAAACCTCGTAAGTATTCTAAGTGCTTGACTTCCAGTTTGTCGCGGGATATTCTTAAAAGTTTTCACAGGATTCTGTGGGCCAGTGGATGCTTTGTCACTGTCACCATCGCAGTTATCAAATCTGCCTTTGGACGCCAGCTTCCTTGTGGTCATACTTAGAAGTAGTTTCCTTTCTTCAACCAGCCCAGAAACCTCTGGGCAGCACCACAGGCAAAGCCAGACATTCCCTTCATTACTACCCCCATGATATGCTAGGGGTATAGGCTAGTGCAGCCGTCGTGTTACCAACTTTTACATCCAGGGTACTGTATAATAGAATCCACTACCAACTGGCACCCAACCACAAGCGTTTCTCCGACACCTTCGGTTGGCAACCCTGCAAAGACAAGAGAAACACTCGATAAGACGCGTGAGTCGGAAAGCAGAAAACTGTAAGAAAACTTTGCAAAATGTATCTAAAAAACTGCCCGCACTGGAAAAAAACAATTTCCTCAACTATAAAAATTTGTTCAGAAAACGTCCTGCAGACTTACCTAACAGTTATTTCGTTTAGAGCGAAAATGCAATAAGCTCTTGCGTGTAGACACAAAAAGTGCCAAGAACCTAGTTAGACGTGGAAATGTTACTCTCTTTTCAAAAAGAGCGGGAAGGACCAACCGACAATTAAACGTATGGCGGGGTTTGATAAGTGGCATAATCAGCTGATTGGGAAGATCGTCATGTCCAAACCGATCCAATCCAATATTGATGGTGCAAGCGTAGAAAGCTGATAGTTTTTTATCTCTAGCGTCTAGCTCTTGGGGCTTGGTTCGAGCTGTTCAATTGATTTCTGCAGTGGACGAGGAAATCCCGTCTGCTTTCTTGCTTTTAACTTCGATGAGGTGGATGTTTTGTGGATCAGTAAGTTGTAGTTTGTAGAGTGATTGGGGAGTTACGGGTTGCTGAGAAGGTTAGAGGACTGTCATGCCTCTTGTCTGTGTAGGTACTTGAAAGGGAATATTCAGGTAGTGGTAAAGAATAAAGAGAATGAAGAAAAGGGAAAGAGGGAAGAAAGAAAAAGAGGGAAATAGGAGGGGTAGAGAAGGGAAATAGGAGAGAGAGAGAAGTATGTAGGAGTTTCCCGAATGGTAAAACTAGATAGCGTAGGTCTTTTTCTTAGAAAAGAATTAGTATGTGACGTGGGTGTATTAAGGAGCTAGATTGTGAGTGGTAGGTAGGAGGGAGGTGAGAGTGGGCTGGTGAGGTTGGTGACTCCCTGAGTACGTTCGTGGTGGACCATGCGAGGTGACATAACTGTCTAACCGCCCCTTGAATGAGTCGACTGGGGGGGGGGCTATTACATCATGTCGCGGTAGGGCATTGCATGAAGCGCATACTCTCAGGCAGAAAAAATTGAACCTGAGTATGGCATTGGCTCTCTGATATGCTATCTTAATGGGGATTCCTCGTGAAGACCGCTGTGTTGCAGGCAAGGCTGATTTGCTTACCTGGTTTGCCTGACAGGCAATCTTGTAGGCCATAATGAGGTCGCTTCTTTTCCTAAGATAACCCAAGGTGATTATGTTTAGGTGTTTCAGTCTTTTAGGATATGCCTTCCCTCTTAGCCCCATGACTGATTTTTCAAGGAGTCTCACTTCAGTGCTGGATGGGGGCAACCGTATTGAAGACCTCCAGATGCTGCCGCATGTAGGACTTGAAAACAGTAAGGAAGAGTTCGGGGGTATTTAAAATATCGCTTGTACGGCCTATTTAACAGTATAAACGTTGATTTTATACGACAAAAGTGCTGGAAATGTGAAAAATTGAAATTTACATGCTATGAATTCGTGCACGCACGTAATTACTTGGGATATGTTTTGCTTTTACTGCAGAATGCCTGCATACTATGTGAATTTTAGGTTAAAGCGCCCATTTTACAATAAATCAAGTGTTATTAAATGGCTCGAGGTCATTCAAAAGGTTGGTAGATGCTAGCACATTCAATAGAATTAAAGGTGAACGGAATTTTAATACCGACTCTGCTGTTTGTAATACACTTACTTATTCGGATGTCTCATTAATAAATTAGTATCAATAAGAGCTGAATTTGCAACATCTTTTAAGTGAATAGGGTGAAAGGAGAGGTTGCTTGTATGTTGGTGTATACTCATACAGACAAGCGAAAATGCTGTAATGGAGAACAAGTTGGTGACTGGTTGCTTTATCTTTTACTAGCGAAAAATTGTATATCCCCGTTATTCATTCGTGCCTTATGTTAAAATCTAATTTTAGGTTGATGGATGCTGAACCTGATGAAAACTGAAAAAGAGTAACGGTGAATGGTCATCACAAACCTTTTAAAACTATCATCTACGCTATTCACCGAAATAAATAAATTCCAAAATGCTGCAGTTTTCTGAAATGACGAAATACTTAAGACTAACGTGTTATGTTAGACCTATTTATAGGACTCAGAGCCTCAGTTGCCAAGTCCATATTTAAAGCGAATGGCTAGATAATTAAGACCCATTCCTGAAGGATGCAGAAAGAACTGGTGTACAGAAATGGGAGGCTTTATTGGTACAATTACAAAGAGGAACTTAATAATTACAAAGAGTTTTCGAAATTGACAATTATCTCTTAATTTCATTTTGTTTCTTAATCATCCTAAAACGTTGAGGTTGAGATATTTATCTTGCTTTCCATAATGATAATAGTTGAGTCCAATGTTGGTGGACTAAGCAGTCCAGACAGTCATCTGCATCACTAATCATGAAAAAAGAAAGTGGGACTGAAAAAACCTGAACTTCAATGCTCTGCATAAGCTGAAGTATGGCTGAGCTAGGGGCTGTGAGTACGTGCATGAGAACCAGCACTAAGGAAGTGCAAAATGGCTTTCAAGCCCTAGTTGTATTTTGGTGTCAGGAAGGTGCACTACAAGTGCATCAGCACCTTAATTACGCTATATGCCCTCCATCCACTTCCCCGCATGGCTATGTTCATGATAATGTAGTCACTTATTTAGAATAAAAGTACCCTTTTTATGTCTGAAGATACGAAATGTCCGAAATTGGCTCCTAAGAATTCATTTTTTAGACCCCTCCTTTTCATCAAGCATACTGATGAGTTGCCGAAATAGGTTTTCTTCAAAGTCTTCACATTCGCATATAGCTTGGAAATATAGTAAGAAATCAAAAGTCAAGAAGGTTGAGTTTTCCTATAGGATTATTTGCCAATGCTTATGAAAGTGTCAAATAACAATAGACTTGCATTTAACATTGAAAAATGCAAAGCAGTACATCTAAGACATAATGCCAATCGCGTAGTAGAAAAATAGTAACATCACTTATCAAAATGATATGTATTTTTGTCAAAACACAAAATTCCACGCAAATTGCCAAATAAATGTACTTCCTACCGCCTTATTGCCTATAACTACCAAACGAAGTTTAGGGGAATTCGATGATATACACTTTGTCGTATTTTCAGCGGCTCACATGTAGTTTGGAAATTTAGTGATGGGTAAGTCATCTAAGTCAGTAGCCCAAAGTTCAACGGTGTTCATTATTGACGCTGCTCATCATAGTTGTAACAGACTTGTTAAACTGAAGGCGAATGATCAAGCGTCCAGTCTAGTATGTTGTCGTGTTGCGCTGTATTCCTCGTCCACAATCCCCCAGTTAGTTTGTTCAGGCATCTCAGTACATTGGCATAATTCTGCAACTATGTCATTTACACTGGTTGTCCCATTATGTTCTTTCTCTTGACTCATGGGTACTCAGCAAGAATGAGCAACTACAGGTTACCTATGTGTCAGGATTGCGTGGCACACTACTGAGTTTATTGTTTTCCCACTCTAACTCACTGTAAAAGTTCGTATCATTTCCGATACCCATCAGATGCCGTCAGCAATATCTAAATGTGAGCTTGAGCTTGAAACATATTCCGAAAAACTGATGGTACTTGATGTATGGAAGGCTTAAAGAGATTATCAATGGGATCTAACATTCTAAAGACCATATGCACACAGGTCATCATTTCCTCAGCTTTATTTACGTCACCAGTTTTGGGGGAAGCATAATGAAGTTAAGCTTTTTAAATCAGCTTAGATACCAGGTACAACATACTATGGAAAAGTTTCCAGGTCTTCAGACACTTGGTGTGAAGATAGTTAGTTATTGCATATCAAAATTCTTTAAACACTGACTACACTCCAAAGCAGCATCAGGAGCACTTAAAAGCATGAAAATGCAGTCCTTTCGAGATTAAGCAGGCTATTCATTTGGTGGGTTAGCCACCTTCAGTTTTCTTTTACACTGTTTACTCGCTAGAACAAGTAGCAAAGCTTCACTCATCAAATCGCTGTCACGTAACATCAGAGTTTCTTTCAGTATCTTGCTAAATGAGTTTTGATACAGCTTTCTGGGTCATTATGCGACTTCGCATTGGTCGAATGACAGTTTCTGTCCAAATTACAGGAAGTTTTTTCGCCAACAGCATTTAAACGGCTCTTCGTATAATGTTAAACCCAGGATTTCGGATAAAATGCACACCCATGAAGATATTGGTTAGGTGAAGTACTCGTATGTGTCTGGTATCAAGCCTACTTTCTTGGGGAAAACCGTAGTCAAACTGTATATCTCCGTTTACTAGGAAATAACAGTCTAATCGACGGAAAAGACGATTAGTGTTAGTTATTTAGTTCACAAGGTTATGGAAAGTTCAAACTCGAAGTGGTATTTACGCTTGACGTCTTTATGCGAAACACTGATAATATATGTACTAGGTGCAGAAAACTTTCAACAGGAGTTTCAAAACCTTTTCAGGTAAAACGAGCATACCAAATGAGAATTAAATATCAGGTAACCTGAAATCTTGCCTTCATGGTTTTAACCGTAAGTGCAGAAGTAATACGATCTCACACAGAGATTTCAATGTTACAGAAGTTTTGCCAGGGTTTTCGAACTTGTGACTAAAGGGCTTATCTCTAGTTTTTGGTTATCTCAGTTAGTTGATGCCCTATGAAACAAGACCAAGCTATGTTTTAATCACTCATTTCTTTTTGGTGAGTTTTGATTTGACTTTATATCAGAAGGAATTCTTCAAAATGTCCTAAAGCTTTCTGAATATTTTCAGTGTCTACCGTTTAACCTGAAATTATAGCATGCATTATATGGTTATCATGGTGAGAATTCACATAGAGTACGAGATTTTTCTTACATATTTTGTTTGGTGTGAAGTTAATCAAATGCTATGCGTATTAATGCCCCAACAAATGTTCAGTTTAGCCAAAGCCTGCAAACACTGTTGCTTTGAAAGCATGCTGTACATCTTAGCAGATTTAAACTTATTAAATTATAACTGTCTTATGAAAATGATAAGTCGCTATAACCTTGTGTTACCGATATTACATTTCGTCAAGTGGGTGATTGACAGGTGGCAAAATTTATCTGGTGGTTTATCGTCTTCAAGAGGAGCACCAGCTTGCTGAGTTGTTACTCTGTTTCGTTTTCTGACGTATCGTCACAGCATAGCAACTCAGGTCAGTTAGGGCGGATAGTATTCCACTTTAACAAACCTTATGGAAATTCTTATAAAGGTTATAAACTCTTCATCAACTAAGATTTCCAAGACTCGTCAGACATTGAATGTGTTCCATATGTGTGTCTTAATAGAGTTTCACTCCACTAAACTGCGAAAACTGATTTGAGGGTCGCTGTATTCTTTTGTAAGGATGGATAGTAACAGTCGTATTATCAGAAACTCTCATGTGAACACTGACCTTGTTATATAGTTAACGGGTAATCAGTTTTTATGTTGAGGAACCTCAAGGTTTTATTTCTTTTTTTAACTGTTGCGTTTATTGTTTGCTGCTTGATATACTGAAGTTCCAAGCATTTGCATGCCATAGCATTGTTTTTGCTGTATTAACAATTCTTCATTCTTGACTTTATTCAGATAGTGATTATAAATAAATTGTTCAAACATCACTTTTCTGATTATTTTTTGGACAACTCTTTCTAAATCCTTTCTTCCATTTAATGATATTCAGCATTAACAACCCCTTATAAATTTCTCTTTCGAAGACATAGTATACTGCTCAAAGTATAGTCAATATTCCTAGCTAATGCTTTGAATAACTTTAGTATCATAATATAGTTTAGTTAATTCATTCAGTAAACTGCAGATCTGAAAAATTCGATAAACAGTAAGGTGGGCACATGTCTGAACTAAATGACTTTATAGTATCTATTAATTAGTTTTAAAAAAATGAATGAAAATTTGAATTGGTCAGTTCGCTTCACCGAAACTTTTGTAAACCATTTCAGCAACTATTAAAATAAATAAATTCAAAACCATCTCTTATAGTCTGGGTCAGTCAAACTAATTTCAACATACAAAAATGATAATGATTGTGAAAAGAGAAATTCGGATAGAAGCCCTCTCATTATACTTCTTTAAACATGTAATTTGTAGTGTTTTAGAATTTCTACAGGGCTTGACGATACATAAAGTAGACAGACGCGGTTTTTCGTAAGTGAGCAAAATTCAGTCAAAAAATATATTGTACTTGACTATTTCAATTAGTGTACAATGTAAAACGTTCATTATGATAATTTACTTTGTTGTGGCTAGCAGAGGAATCCAGGATACGCGTTTCATCAGCTGGATGTACGTGCACCCAAGGGAGTAATATTGTTCCCATTGAGACCTGAAACTCGTACCCATCGTTCCAAATACTAAGGCGTTATCCACTAGGCCACTGGGGCACAATAGCCACCTCTTGTGCAACGGGTATAAGTCATTACAATTTTTTCATATGCTTTCAGTTCTCCGTTGTTTTACTGGATTGAACTGTTTGACCTCTGTTGGCATATGGGCTCGTATGCAGATGCCTAGATACTGCCTGAATATTTATTATGAAAGCCACAACTAAGTAAATTATTACAATTATTATTCAGGGAATATCGAGACATCCGTATGCGAGCCTATATGCTAACAGAGGTCGAACAATTCGATTCAGTAGGACATCGGAGAATTACAAGTATACCAACAAATAGCAATAAAACATTCGTTGTTATTTATTTCTATTTATATATAATACAGAGAGCTCCGCTGATTCTAGGCTTCCGTCTTTTCTGTGTAATGGTTCAAATCCTAATAGTTCTGTTACTACTACATACAATACTATTAACTATTATATTTTTGTGTCATTGAAATGTAATTCACTAACCTTGAGAAATTAGCTGTCAACAGCTTGGCACAAAAAACCGAAGAATACCTTAAATTCTTCGATGTGTGGTGTTTATCATAAAACCTGCGAGATAGGAAAATGTCTGCTCGTATTATTGCTGCAGTTGATGGAGAAGCATACAGTTTGTTGGGGAATCTTGCGTTTTGTGAAAAGCTCATTTCACTGTTATAAGAACCCTTTTGAATTCTTCCTATGGACTATCATCAGGTAACTTGTTTTGAAACTCAAAAGGCAGCTCAGTTGAATAAGCTTGTTCGTACTCACAATCAAAAGATTCGAAAATTCCGTTCTTCATCTGCACACGTATGCACACACGTCAAAGTGTAATTTTGTTCATTAGTTATGAAATGAATTGAGTGATCATTTAGTTGCTGAATCCGTCCTTAGCAGATTATGACAGGTGCAGACACCAATTTCTCATTCCTCGTACTTATTAAATACCGCTGAGTGCTAAACGTAGAAAGAACACGATTGGATAACCAGGTGTGAATGATATAATTGACGAGGCGTGCCAATATTTTGAGACGCTTGAACTAAATGGCTGAAGGATCGCGTACGGACAACGCAACAAAAAACCAACGCGCTGAATGGCGTGGATGCTTGATTGCGTGCCTTCAACCTAACTAATTCGCCAAAACTATGAAGATTAACATCAATGTTGGATCTTTTCGAATTATAGGCTATTGATTTTGGGGGATTATGTGCCGCTGAAGATTTATGTATCACCTACCAAGATATCAGTGATGACTGTCCGACTGTGTCCTCATAACAGTTTAATGTTATGCTATCTAGGGTTCACAATGCATTTGTCAATCATAAGAAGAAACAGAAGCTACCCACATGTGAAATAGTAAGTACAGAAGGATATCACATACTCTTCGCCAATTAACTCAAGACAAAATGGTGTCAAATCATGTTATTCATGTATAGAATTATACTTCCGAATTGCTTATCGTTTTCTGAATGCTACATATAAGTACTGCAAACGAAACCCATGATTATTATGTGCAGAATTTCAAATGGGCTGACAACTGAGATCTACCGTACTTTGTCTGAAATGTCAGCTAAGATGCAGTCATTATCTCTTTCAAAAATTCAAAATGGTCAGTCACATTTAAAGAAGACCTTCACTACTGAGCCAAGCTAGTTCTATTCACGTATCATTGACGCTGGGAGTACAGAGCCCATCATACCTAAGAAGGATCAGTTGCTACATTTTGATGATTTATAGTTCAAATTTGCCTATCGTTCGATTAGAGGCATAACTGACCATAAGTTACTTTTTGTTAGTGCAGTTGACATTTCCTTGAAGATACACAATATTGACTTTGTAAAAGTTAGTTTTCCAGTTAGTGATTATATTCCATTCGAATTCAAGTTGTAGGCTATTAATTTATTAGATATTCAGATATCAGGACATAAAGAGGAATCCCGTTTACCTGACCCGTAGACTAATTCCAAATGGCTTAGGAGAACCAGTTAAGAAAAAGCTAGATAAGTCAGTTAAAAAGAGCATATGTATGTCAGTTGAGTCCTCCAGTCCGGCTTCTTCTCTTATGACACAACTAAGGTAGATGAAAGAACACTAAGAATCTGTAATACGACATACTTTAGTAAATCGACAAAATTTTATGTGAATTGATATGGAAGGTAACAAAGATTTAGGTTTACCGACATGGATGAAGTTGTTACGACTACTCAAAGGTTAATTATCTTTACAGTGATAAAATGAACATTCGAGAGAGCGAAAATTTGGGTTGTGGGTTGTTCACAATATTATTCTAGAATTGGCAAAAATGATGGTTCAGTAAGCGTCATAACAGCTCAACAGGTTTTCACTATATTGATCGATAAGTTGAGTATAACTCAGAAACTGACAGTAGATTTTTAAATAGGTCAAGAAATAAAGTGCAGTCTTGTACTTAAACATTTAGGAGATTAAAACTATCAGGGTAATGCAAGACTGATAGTAGTGTCTTTCTGAATACGTGGGTCAGTATTGAGTCTTTTAACTGCATATACTTCAGCAAACTGCAAAACAGTAGGTTTACGTTGTTTATTGATCATTGTGAATGATTTTAATACGTCGGCTCTATGTCTAGTATCAAGGAAAGGCACAGTGATTGGACTGTTTCAACCCTGTGAACTCTTAAGACTCAAATTCCTCGAGATATGTTTAGGGATGTGGACAAGAACTCTTCTCTCTGTTCTCCCGGTATGTGTACTTTGGCAAGAACACGTGATGTGTTGGATGCACTTGAAGGCAAACACAGCTGGGGACTAGTGTACTTTGGACTATCTTATTGACCATTTAGTCTGACACCCACAGACCAACTTGGTGGTTGGGCGGGTCCTCTTTGTTACAGTACTCAGTCTATGACTCAGCTGTGTGGCGATTACATCCCCTTTGAAACCAAAGTGTAGATAGATGAGCTTCGTATCATCTGTACTGTATTCAGTTCTCCGCTCTTCTTTTCAATGAACTTTTGTGGGTAACCATTTTCGACAAAGGTCAGTTCTTCCTCATTTTTTTCTTCAGAGCACAGTTTATGCGAATGGCTGAAAAGTGTTTTAGCAGACATTTTGTAACTTAATAATCGACTATTTCAGTAAAGTTTCACGATGCAGAAAACTGAGGATATCTCCAGAATAGATCTAAAAGATGCAGATTTACAAATTCCTCTTGATCAAGCCTCTAGTGAACTGACCCATAATAATACTCCACTTGGGGTGTTTAGGTATAACTACTTGTCCTTTGTATTAACAGTATCACCTGCAATATTTCAAAAGTTTATGAATTAGGTTAGAGTTGGATTATATGGTGTCGAATCTAATCAGGATGACATAACAGTTCACAGCCTGAATACTGAACTGCATATTAAAAGCTTTTTAAGACTGATCCAGTGTTTCTATGGTAAAAATGTAGTAGTTAATCCATCCAAATGTTGATTTCATTTGGCGTCCTGTCATGCTTGGGAAACACCGTAGACCCGGTGACTTTAAGTCTGATATTGTTCGTCTAGATTCACTGATCGAAGCATGCTCACCGACAGATATTTTATCTTTGAAATCATGAATTATCACTTTGCAGTTCTGCCTCCGATTCACCACTAATTTCACGCAATTATTGTTTCCAATTTTCGACATTGCTTCTAATTGTCCGTTTGTATCGGAATAGTGTCATGAAAACATTTTATGAAACGCGCTAGTTTTTCTGAATATTCGAACTCTTCTAAGATCTTTCTCACCTTAAGACAAGTCTGTTCTCACTACATATGCTTCTCTGGTGGGTGAAGCTGCAGTACTACGTACTAATGAAAAACCTGTTACTTATATTTCAAGACGCTTGAATAAGAGTGAGCAGGGATATTGTCAAACCCAGAAAGAAGCACTCTCTGGGCCTCCAGAAGTATCTGTTTACTTGGAAGTTTCATAGTGTCACTGCTCATCAAGCTTTGAAACTCATTTATCATGCAGAGCAAGTCATATGCTGCTATAATTCCGAGATGCAATTTAGAACTGGGTGCTAATGAATATACGACTGAAAACAGACGGGTGAATTTCCTATCATGTTATTCCTCATTTAGGAGTTCTTCTACTGATGCTGATTTTCTATTAGTTCGGCCATTACTAGTTGAGGAAATACTGATACAGAACACTCGGAAGCATTACGAAACCATCACAAATGTAATGCAGAAGGGTTGGAATGCTCAGTCCAAGGGAAGATTCCTGGAGTTCTAAAACGAACAGATGAAATACCAGTACTGAAGGAGTTTTATATTCTAGCGAAAGAAATGTTATCCTTCTGTCATTGAGATTTTCGGTATTAGTTGGTCTTAATTCTGCGCACCTAGAAGCTGAGAAAATGAAGTTATTGGCACATTTGATATGCTAGTTAGCGGGAATTGTTACTGATATAACGAGAAGGCCAAGCGGTTTTTCTGAGTGCATGCATAAAATATTTTATAGAAAATCATTATCCAATCCATGGATGCTCATTGACGCAGGCTACTGTGCTCCCTTCTCAATCTCATACTACGATTTAGTTATGGTATATCCTTGTTTCAGTCGGCTAGAAGTGATACTTACGGACACTTCTAATGCAACGCTTACACACAGAGCGATGTGGAAGATTTTCAATCGTGGTGAAATACTTAATGTTTTAGTCACTGATAGTGGAACTCTTTATCTTGAGAATTTCAATGATTGGCCTATATATATTGGTTGCTATCATCTTCATACAGCCCCACGTTATCCTCACTGAGATGGATTGATAGAAAACTTCGTGTGGACATTAAAGAGCTCTATGGCATAATTAAATCCAAGAGCTGGAAAAGTGTGCGAATAACTTCCTAATTTGTTATGTAAAATAATGTTTGCGTGGATTTCTTCAGCAAAATATCTGCTTCAAGTGACTTTGTTCATGTGTTACATTTCTCATCCGATATCAAATTTCATACTATCGAAGATATGAGAACAAAAACGCAAATCGTGATGAAGTAGCAACTGGTTATGTCAGTTGCAGCGATTTCGTGAACTGATAGAAGTAGGAAATGTGGACCTACTGGGTCCAAACCCAGTGGCTTAAAGGTGGCTTCGGAACCTGAAGGTCCTGGGTATGATCCATGGTGGAGTCATAAGCGCATAATGCTGAGGAGTCTCGTACTACGACAAAACAGCTATTCAGTGCCCCTATGATTCCAATATTTTCCCTACGGGTGTCAGCACATAATGAATACCAAACTGAAATCAATAAACAAATCCCCATAGGCCACGAAATTGAATAACACAAATCACTTGTAACAAACCAAAATCAGAAACATCATGTAATCTTTGTATAGAAAAACAATTTCATTGGGACAGGAAGTTATTTACATAATATGAATCAGTAAGAAAATATGATTACTCTTATAAAAAGATCTCATGCAGACACAGTTTTGGATTTTGTTTCATGTTTACTGAACACTGATACGAATAAATCAATATGAAGACTGAGCACAGTAAGTTTGGACATCAATGTTAAAGTTACTGGGAGTGGAGATGGATGTTTTTTGACGACCCTTGATTGAAGTTCCGCTGTTTAAGGAAATAAAGGGATTTAAAAAGTGGTTACCACAAGACTTTCACCTGATGGTCGAAGTATAGCGAGCTCACTCCAAAACCTATCAGTCTTATATTCTCCAAATTTATAGATGCATATTTCTACTGCGTTTCAAATTTCAGTCTGGCATTCAACCATCTATCACTCGATGTCAGTCTATCAAGTATACCAATTTTTAATCGTTAATTTTCATTCAAACTCATCTGCTGAACTAAAGTGATTTGAGCAACAGGTGGCCATTTATTTGATGAGAACAATTTAATCACGCACTTTCCTATTAAGTGTGAAAAATAATTATTGTTTGTAAAGTTCCAAGTCTACCTAGAACATAGAAGGTAACTTTGTCTCCCATTCTACATTTAACAGTTGAACATTAAAACTAAAAAACTAAACTATGCCTACCAGTGTGGAGCCGAGCAAGCACAAATGGAGTACTTATAGTATAGCTGTGGAGAATGAAATCGGCCAGAAAGATATCTTCGATGAAATTCTAATTTTCACAAATAATTAAAGTAAACAGAAATGTGAAGTTCAGTGAGAATATCTAGTAGCAAACATGAAAACAAATATCTTGGGATTGATGTTCATTGTTTTCATCTAACGCCAGTTGCTAATTGATGTGTTGGAATAATAAGGAATGAGTAAGTAGACGAGACAAGAAGGTAACTTCAAACAAATTAGCATTAGATACTTTACTACGCATAAAAACATTTGAAGTACAAATTTGATGTTTGAAATTATAACTAGAACGTTAATTGACAAGAATGGTTTAAATACTTGTGTAAAAGCTTGGAAGTGTAACACAACACTGTTGAAAATAATCTTCTACTCTTAGTAAAAGCCTGAATAAAATTTTGCTTGGATATGGAACGAAACACAAGTTAAAAAACTGGTGAGAAGTATGCGGAAAACCTTTCATGACTCTCTCGATATCATCGGAAACCCGAAGATATTAGTAATGTGATTTATGAACATTTGTTATTTTTATTATTAGTCCCTCGGGTTCCTAATGGAACATAGGGCTTCAGTAGCACGTCTCCATTCCATTTTGTTCTCTGGAATCTTTTCAACCTGGCTCCACGACAACCCAGAAGCTCTCATTTTCTCCTCGCACGATCTCCCCCATGTCACCCTCATCTCGGACGCTCAACTCGTCGCTTTCCATGGGGATTCCACTCGAGGGCCTGACGCGTGATGTCCCCAGTCGGCCTTCTCAGTGTATGCCCAATCCATCTGCACTTCCTTCCAGTGCATATTTGTTGGGTGATAGGTTCTTGGTTGGTTCGTTCCCAGAGCTCCTTGTTACTTATTCTTATTATTCTGGCCATCCGATCTTCAGTAGCGAGCCAGCTTAGGCAGTTATTGATGAATGTCTGTAGTTTATTGGAAATCCCTTTCGTAACGCGCCAAGTCTCTGAACCATACAGAAGCACTGACTTGACGTTGGTGTTGAAAATCCGGATCTCGTTCTGCATGCTGAGTGCAGAAGATCTCCACACTGGTTTCAGGCTAATGAACGACTGTCTTGCTTTTCCGATCCTGACTGACTTTGACATCCTCGTTTGTGCCTATGCTGCCTGTAGTTGAAACAGTGCTTCCTAGGAAGGTGGGTGAAAGAGGCTACTTCCCTTAAGTTTCTCCCGTTGATTGTGATTGAAGATTGTTGTTGTTGGTGGTGTTGTTCGCCTAGTATCTTTATCACCTCTGTCTTCTCTGTATTCACCTGAAGTCCCATCTTCACTGCCTCTTCTGCCAACTTGTTAGTTTTCGCCTGTAGATCTTCAAGTTTGTGTGACATCAGACACAAGTCATCACTGGCGAAATCCAGATCTTCGAGGTTCTTTTCTGCAGTCCAGCCAGCGTATCCGCCTCTTCTCGCTCCCCACTGTTTGTTGCATGATCCAGTTGACCACAATCAGGAATATCATAGGGGATAGTAGACAGCAACCTTGTTTCACTCCTATCTTCACTTCAAAAGCATCACTGAGCTTCCCATTGTGAATCACTTGGCATGTGGCATCTTCATATAGTTGTTGAGTGAGAATGATAAAGGTTAGTGGTATTCTGTTGTGGTGAAGCAACTGCCAAATTGCTTTTCGGTCGACGCTGTCAAAAGCCTTTTCAAAGGCGATGAGGTTGAGGTGTAGAGTTGACTGCCATTCTATACTCTGTTCTATGATGATGCGTAGTGTGGCGTTGCAATTTGGTCCACAAATGATTTGTACCTCCTGAATCCAGCCAGTCTGTTCCCGTTGTAGTTTTGAATCCAGTGCATCCTTTAGCCTCTCCAGGATGATGCGGCTTAATATTTTGCTTGCTCTGGGTGGGCAAGAGAGTGATTCGGCACCAGTTCTTGCAAACACTGAGGTCTCCTTTCTTCGGCAGTTTGACAAGGTAAGCCTTCTTCCAATCGTCAGGTACCTTCTCTTCCTTCCACACCTTCTGCAATAGTGGTGTGAGCATGTCCGCTGTTGTCTCTGTGTCTGTTCCAAGTGCTTCTGGTGGGATACCATCTGGTCCTGCTGCTTTCCCGCATTTCAGTAGCTTTATGGCATTCAGGACTTCCATTTTTGTTGGAGGATTTATGTTCACTTGTAGTTCAGCGGCTGCAGGTGGTTTTTCTGGACGAGGTGACAGTGGTTATTGTGGTCAATTCGAGAGCTTCTTGAAGTGGTCAGCCCATTGTTTCCTTTGTTTCTCTTCTTTCGTAATTAAATTTCCTTCATCATCTTTTATTGGTTTGGTCTGCGTTGATCTCTTCCCAGATAGCAACCTGTTATTTGATACAATGTCGTCAGGTCTCTCTTACCTGCAGCATGTTCTACTTCACATGCCAGTGTTTCGTAGAAGAGTCTTTTGTCTTTGCGTGCACTCCTCTTCACTTCTTTGTCCAGTGTTTTATACATTGTGCTCACTTCCTTTTGTCGTTGAGCATCCTTGCACTGGTTTGTCTTCTCCTTCACCATCCTCCTCTCACTGTTCTATCAGCTTCCATGTATCCGTCGAAGCCCATTCCATTCCTTGTCTTCTTTCTTCTTCCTTCCTAATACGGCTGTGCAGATTTCTTTCCACATCTCTTTCAAAAACTTCCAGTGTTCTTCCACACAGGTTTCTTCAGGGATGTTCTTCGATATCTCCCATTTTGTCTTGATGACTGGCTGCCGTGAAGATTTCCTTTCTAGTTTCATCCTTCAGTTTCCGAGTGTTGTACTTGAACTGCGGTCTATCACCAGCTTTCTTGAAGGCTTTTAACTTGATTTGGAAGGTTTCTTGCACTAGATAGTGAGTGGTCTGAACCTGCATCTGCTCCTCTTCTTCACCTTGTGTCAAGTAGACTGTGTCTCCATTTTTTTGAGATTGAGATGAAGTCGATTTGATTTTTAGTGTGTCCTGGTGTCTGGTGAAATCAAGTACATGTTGCTTTGTGGATATCCTTGTGATTGAACACACTGCCTGACTCCAATCACCAAATCGTTGAATGCACAGAATTCTGCAAACAATTCTCTATTCTCGTTCATCACCTCACCTAGCGCTTCTCGACCCATGGTTAGTTCTCTTCCTGTGTTGTCCCCTCCCAGTTTGGCATTCATGTCGCCCATTGGAATTTTGATATCGCCAACTGAGGTGGTGTCTTGTCCAGTGTTGATCGAAGTTGTCTGTGGAATTCCTCCTTTTTTTCTTGCTCTGCATTATTTGTAGGTGCACAGCGTAGCGTTGTATGATTGTGACTTTCCTTCCTTTTGAGTTGAACCTTGCTGTTATGATCATGATCGTTGATGAGATTGATTCCCACTGCATGAGAGCCCTCGATGCTGTTGAGGACATGATGATAGCCACTCCGAAACTCAGTGTGTTCGTGGTTGTCGTCTGGGTGACAATATCGGGGTAGATTATTGATTCTCCAGTTGAGAGTTTTGAGAGTCCACTCCCATTCCATCTGCTTTCGCGAATTTCTAGCACTTCAGTGTGATACCTTCTCATCTCGTTTGCAATCTGGGCTGCCTTGCTGGGTTCAAACATGGTGTGGACATTCCATGTCCCCACGTTTACTTTCGCTTCCATCGAGAGAAGACACATCGGCCAATTGGCTTCCCGAAGGCTTTCACCAACTGGCGTCATTTCGTCTCTCCGATTCCAGCGAGGAATAAGTTTGTTTTTATTTTTCATACATCGTTTGTGCTTTGAAATTTCTTTAGCGGTTAGATTTGTTTTGCGGGGTTGGGTTGGTAGCCCTATGCCCAACCTTCCCTCTTTACCCGGGGTTAGAATCGGCTAGTAATTAGTGAACTAGTTAACCAGGCGAGGTTGATTTATGAACATTGGTGAGATAAATTATACTTATAGCTTCTTAGATAACCCTAAGTTAATCGCAGTATCATTCTCTTCGAATAAAGCATAGTCCTACATGAGTATAATATGACAGTTGCTTCCGAAGAAGTCATATAAGTAATAGGCATGACTGAACGAGGGAAGAAAATCAAGCTAAACCAGTAGTTTCGGTAGTCCATTGTCTCCACAACCAAATGCTTAGGTGAAAGTATCCAGTTTAACATGTTACATTTGGGAATGTAATTTCTCAATTACAACTTGAATCACCCAGTGGTAGACAAGAATCTGCAGGACATTCTAAAGAAGTTCGTGTGAGTGTAAGCAGTGGGCGAACTATTGCTCAAATCTTCTAACATGGTTGCATCCATAGTTTAGTTATCTGGGATGAAGCATTTTCGACTCTTCTTGAAAATTGGATTAGCGGATATAGTTGTGCATGAACTAACTCTGATAACTTTATTAGTTAGTGGCAACCATGTCTACTAACATGAGTAAGTGAATATACTTGGAAAACACAAGTAAAGTTTTATGAGAACTATCAGTCACTTGACCAACAACCTCATTGTACACTGTAATAGTTCCTTTACATTGTGAATAATCCTGTTTTTTACGCTATGCTGCTCATAAGTAGTGTGAAACAGAAAGGAAATTAGTATGAAATTTCATTGTATGAATTCACTGTTACAAGATTTCAAATGAATATTCGCACACAAGCATAATATTAATTCTTGGTAATATTTTGAGAAAAATGAATGTGTGTGATCACAGTGATAGTTTCAGATTTAGTTTCAAATTCACTGGTATATTACCTTTCCAGTCGTAAACCTATTTTTTTGTAAAGGCAATGTTTCATGTTGTTGATGTAGAGGCATGGTTACAGATTTGGTTGCTAATAGTTGTTTCAACTTGTTTAAACTTATCTTTACTACGTAAAATATGTTCTATATAATGAAATATTTTTCACCTCATATACTAATCACTGTCTATTTCCTGTCATGTATTGTATTAGGCTTGAGTAATTTTTCTTGCCAATTTACTATAGCCCTGAATGATCTTGAAGTTTGAATAATAAGAGTAATAATCGTTTTATTCCAAATAATGTGTCATAGAGTATGGAATTCTCAGTATGTAATATTTCAGCGAACTCGCTCTCTTAATTATTTTTAAAATAAATAATTATTGCATCTAAATAGCGTTATTAATAACAGTATCAAAGGCACTAGTGTTTGAAACGGGCGGCTGGTGGCAAATAAGCATCTGGTCTGGACTCGGTAATGAATACATAATCGAGTGCAATTTCAATAGTGGTAATTTAGTCAGCCAGTACAAGTATCTGCAATTCGACATAGGTCTCCCAAGAATAGCAAGGTACTATATTTTCAAGAAGTAATTAGTCCATTTTCAACCGTTGTTACATTTTTTCTTTGCTTCATTCTTAGCTTGAGAAAAGACAGTTTGAAAACAGTTTAAAAATGTGCGACACTGCATGATGCCTTTAGAAGACATATTTAATAGATTAAAACAAAGTGAAGGGGAATAAGTTGATGAAATATATTAGGTGGAAAATATTTGGTGACCCAAGATTTAAGCAGGCCGCATCACATTAATTAATGAAATAGACATAATATATGCTATATACTGCATTATATTTGCAAATTTTCCTAATTAGAACCTTTTAGTGGTTTGGTTTGTTCGTTATAAGATATATTTATTTGAATGTAGGATAAATACCTGCAATTTTAAGACTTCTTATTGACTTCAGAATGCCAGTCTCTAATATGAAAATACTACAATCCCTTTAAAATTTCATTTTTATTTATTTATGTTGATGCTTCGTGTATTTTACTTTATTAGATTTTAATGAATTGCATAGGATACTGGCAGATTAACCAGTAAAATATCCATTTCTCTGCATCAGTTATAAAGGCATGCTACTAGACTAAACATTTGTTTTGAAAGCCTTTGCATTATACCCATCGTTTAACAGAGAAAAGATGAAATTGGCGAAAATGTGAATGAGCTAGGATTCACTATGTCGTGATCGCGAAACTACTGGTAAAAATTCTTTTAGTTTGTGCATATTACTCTCTGGTTGTAGTTTAGTAGATTTAACGATGTACATATAAATATTTATGTACACATAGAATCTTCCAGTGTGTTTCAATCCTGTTTGTCCTTGGTGTTTTTACAGGTGTCGTTTGCTAAACAGCTTTTCTTCTCTGAAAAGCTTAAATATGTCCACCACTCTTTCTCAAGTTAGTAATAATAATAATAATAGTTCTATTCTGAAAGATATTTCGAGACTACTGTACTAGATTTTCAGCATGTCATATAGCAAAAACTGGACAGAAATGGTATGTATATATAAATAGTAAAATGAAGCAGGTATAAATTACATATAGAAGATACGAATACTTACTCCATCTACAACTTTATTGAGAATGCAGAATTAAAGAACCAAATTAACATTCAAATTCATAATACATAAATAGCCGCAAGCTGAGTACTCGTTAATTGGTCTGCTTCGAAAAACAGAAATTGATTAGTCAGTTCATTTGTACTACTTTCTTCATCACACAAGAGACGAGTTAAATACGGTATTTTAGAATTTTAATATTTAGTTGTATGTGCATACAGTCCTATGTACTTGTTCCTGGTCTTCCCTGTGGACCGACAAGTAAGGAGTTTTGAGTGAAGAGGACGTTTGTCATCTAGTAAAATAACTCCTGACAGATGTTTACAGGAGTTAATGTGCCTGTCCACAACAGTTTGAATTAGTGGGTTTAGAGACATATCACTAGTTTGGTTGAGAGTCTTCAGAGTTCTATGCAATGGGTTGGTAATTATATAACTATTCCTACATCTTTTTGCACATAATTCTCCATGGAATGCGAAAAAAGTTGTTAAATATATTTATACTGTTTTTAGTATTTCTTGAACAGATAATTTTGCATAACCACTTGAGCTATCCTCGTTGCCTAGTTTTGTGTAAAATTCATCGATAGTCAATTTTATCGTTTCATTTAGGCTATTGGCAAGAAACCTAACCAACACCTCCCAATCAACAATTTTGGAGTAGTTTATTCTTTATGTGGATTCAAATGAAGCAACTACTCTTGAACTCATATCATTTCTCGTCAATCCGAAAATATTGACAATAAAACTTGAAATCTTATGGGTCACAGTGTTGCAGAAATCTGTCATATGTCTTATATTATTCCCATCTTACCTTATTTTGTAGATCCATCATATAACTTTAGAGTAGCTCCAAATTAGTCAGACTAAGAAATTCTCCGTTTTATTATAATTACTGTTTTTGTTACTCTGATAATTTCATTCATCCAAATTCCAGACGTTTTGTTTGTCATGAAATAAGAACCACCTAGCTGATTTTATTTCGCTTCTTGACCACACATTATCAATCAAAAAAATACCTTTGTGTTTTCTTGGTTTATCGGTGAGAAAACTGTAAACGGATCTGTCAATCCTCATTTCTTTCAGTAGCGCTAACTCATTTTTTCTGGTTTTAAGTTTCCCTATTCTTTATCGTACCAATGTTGATGTGAACTGGTCTCGAACTAACTCATATACCTGTTCATCCCATTCTTCTATTGTTGTTTCATTACAGCCTATCTTTGGTTTTTATAAATCTGTTGTCAGCACTGAAGTTTATTCCTTTAATAAAAACTTTCTTTCGCTGCTGATTACTTTTTGCGATAAATAAAAGTGACACAAATAGTTTCTGTTATATATGTTGTATTCACAGTTATATTGTCTATAGGTTTAATAAATTTTTAGTTTGTATTTCCTGAGTATCACTCAAAAACTGTTTCCTTTCTTCTAGATACAACCGTAATTAGCATTTCATACAGTTAGTTCCCTTTATTAGTTTTTGCAAATTAAAAACGAAAAGCATTGTGGGATGAATCGGATTCAATTCATATCCTCCAAATTTTCCACGTACGCACTAAATTTAAAATTGTGTACAGTAAGCTATCAGTGTCCAGGATAAATAATTTCTTACATTTCAACATCAAATACATCTTTCATGTCTAGAAATCAAAACATGTATGGGTGAGCAAAGATAAGTGACAAAGTTCACATAGTCAACCAATACAGGGAACAAGTAAAATAACATATCAGACCACAAAATCGATAAGTAAAGGACAGTAATAGTAGTGCAGGCATATGATCACAGCTCAGGGTGGTAGGAAATCAGAAAAACAACTTAGTGTGAATTTAAACAGCGTAATGAGAAGAAGATTATCTGAAACATGTGATGTATTTACGCGATATATTTCGAACAATCTGATCACGTATGGACTTGTCAAACTATTTACATGAAAATTTACGAAAAGGGTCAGTGAAGTTAATAAGAAACATAGGAATAGGAAGAGCAGAGGAAAAACAAAATCTTAATCACGATATGGTATGGAAATTAAAATCAAAACTACGACCAATTTATCATCACTAACATTCAGGCAATATCGAAGTATCTGCATTGGAGCCCATATGCCAGTAGAGATCGAACAGTTCGATCCAACAAAACAACGGAGAATAAAAAGTATGTCAATAAATAGTAATAACTACTACCCGTTGTACAAGAAGTGGCTATCGTTCCTCTGTGGGTAACGCCTTGGAGTTTGAGGCGATGGGTACGAGGTTCAAGTCCCGGTGGGAACAACATCACTGGGGTGCAGGTACATCCAGTTGACGAGTCCCATATTGGACGAAACGCGCGTCCTGTATTCTTCTGCTAGTCACAACCAACCAATTTATCATAATTCCATGTAGTGCTTTAAAGGCTGTTTTTGCGTTTATCCTAGGCTTAATTTCTAGTATGTGTTTAACGATAGAGGAAGATGGATATTTTTTATCGATCCCGTTGAGATCATTTGTTTTTCAAGCCACTTGGGTACATGTTCACCAACCTTAATTGCATGTGACGATTACTCCTCCCTATGTATGTGTCCACACATACATGTAAACTGATAAACACAGTAGGATGTGATGTAATCGATTATATATTGTTGTGGTTTATGTTGTAAGTGTGAATTAATGGCAGAAGAATGGAAAAGGAAGATTTAAAGCACAGAAAATGAATCTGATTCATTCCGAATTGCCTATTGTTCTTGCTTTGCAAAAATTTACAGAGGGAGCTAATATGAGGACAAAAATCTGCCAAGTCTCTTGATTAAAATATAATGGATTAAAGTTTATCGAAAATATTGGGAATATGAGTAGTCAGACAAAACCTAAGGTGATTGAAGTGAAATAAAACTCTGGTCAGCAGTCGGACCCTGTAGTTCAGTTGATAGAACATTGAGCCGGAAACCCAATGGTCTCTGGTTCGAATCCGGCTGCGGTCCAAATCTTTATTTCACCTTCAGTCACCACCCAGTAAAAATATGAGTATTGTTGAGAATAATATGTGAGATAATAAAACGATAGGATAGAATAGTAATTTGAAATAGTTAGTTCCTTTATTAATTTTTTATAACGCTATTAGAAGAAGATTATCTGAAAATGTGATGTATTTGAGCAATGCATTTCGAACAATCTGATCACATATTTACTTGTCAAGTCAACTGATACATGAAAACGAAAGGTCAAATACAATGAATACGGAAAGGTTGTTTCACAAAATCTACCTTGGTAATGTCTATCTGATTATATTACAACCTTTTCATATTCATTATATTTGACCTTTCATTTTCATGTGTCAATTGACTTGAAAAGTAAATGTGTGATCAGATTGTTAGAAATGTCATCACATTTTTCAGATAACCTTCCTCTTCTAACAGCGTTACAGAAAATAAAATAGTGAATAAAGCTATAGGGAAGGAAAAATTCACCAAGGCAATATAAGGTAAGCAACAAACTCTTTTTGTACACATAAGTTCGGTTTCAGTTGATGGATTGCTGCTGTTTGATGCATAGTGCAGCCATCTACTATTTCCTTGTTTATTGATTATTTTGAAAGCTATATCTGAGTGGACGACATGTCTCGTATCGAGGATGTGTTCATCGCCTTCAAATGATAGTCTAATGAGTTCGCTCTTTTTCGACACGGTTGTTTCAATCGACTTCTGATTTTTTTGGTTCAAAGTATTTATTGACGAACTTTATGGGATATGCTCTATCCAACATAGTTTTTTGCATATTTTCCAATTCATTCTCGATGACTTACTCAGAACATAGTCTAGTAGCCCTTAAGTAATACAGTCTCGGCTAGACTTCTTTTACAAGTAATGGGACAAAAACCATTCAATTTAAATACTGATGGGTTTGAGTAACCTTGTGTAAAAATGCTGTGTAACATAAAACCATATTTGGCTTTTTGATACTAAATCCAAGAAATTGATTCCACCCAGTGTTTAATGTTTACAACTGGATTTCACATCTGAATGAAGTGAATCTAAGGCCTGAGTAGATTTTTTGCGTGGTTTTCACTCTCATATATGATGGACGCATCATCTGCATATCTAAAAACCAGTTTTCACTGTTTGATGGCGACGCTTAGTTTCGTATTCTCTAATTGGGTTTGAAAAATATCAACAAATATGGAACCAGTGGGACTACCTATAGCCACACCTGTCTGTCTGTAATACGAGCCATTACACTGGAATTATATGACCAGTAAATCTTTAACTTTATTATGTGGAAGGTCTTTAATGTTAGCATGACTACATATGACATCAATCGTTCTTTCAAGGGGTACGTCCTTGAATAGTGATTCACCATTAATAGAAACCATGTGATCTTTGCCTAAATCAATATCATGAATCCTATTAGCAGGTTCAAAAGTATCCTTAAATGTATGAACAGCTAACTCTTTCTGACAGGTTCAGGTAACCGTGGAAGTCACTGAACGAGTTCATGGTATTTGGAGTTCGACGTAGCCAATATAGCAAGCAAACGTATTCCCATTTTATGCATCTTGAGAAGGCCGTGCATTCTTGGCAAATGCTTATCTTGGGGTCTCAATGTCCCATGGAGCTTTTTATCAATTAAATAATGTTTCAGAAAGTGGCTGAGGACTTGATTATTCGTTAAAGTTCGAAATGTCTTGTCTTTATTATTCTTTTCAGGAAAGAAGTACCTCCTACCACTCAATACGGTGAGCACTTTCAGAAGATAATCTTTTCTGTTTAAAAAAACCAAACCTCAGCTTCCATCACGATTCAGTAGAATAGTGGGTTCATTCATTGTCAATTAACTTAAGAGGCGGTAAAGAATTCTTATGGAATGTAAGGCTGATAGCATATCGGTTAGCTAAATCAACAAATCTAGCTTTCATGCAAATGATGTAGGTTTAAAATTCAACAGCTAGATGTAAAAATTTTCAAAATGACGTTCCATATCTATTCGGCTTAGTTTTTAACACAAGAAATGATTTTATAAAGCATGATATCTTTGGTTTCAATTCAAGTTTCAACAGCTGGACATTAAAAAGATTTATAACACACTTTCCTTGGTTTCCTGGAAGATTTTACTAAATAGATTCTGAAACCAATGACAAGCATAATTCACTGTCTGTTTATGAACGAGTACGCTACTTTATATTACGACTAAGGTCGAGGAATTTTATGCAACAAAATAAAATTAACGAATTCAAAGTTGGTTGGTTGTGACGTAGTGAGTTATGTTACTGACTTAATGTATCATCAGTAGTCTCTGTATAGGATCGAGTAAGGCGACATAAGTTATTATAAGTACGAAACGGGTTTTTCTGACGTAGTTGTTTGTAGTACTGTCAAGGAAAGGTGTTGTCATGCATACAGTACTGAGAAATACAATACGAATATGTTCAGGTATAATTTTACACCTTGTTGCTACTAAATTGTCTGTCCACTATTATCATTATCATTAAATTACCATTATTAGGTTTTCTTTCCGCATTACTATTACCGCTTACTACTACACGATGTGAACAAGATATGTATGAAAAACTTTTTCGATTACCCACAATGAACCCATTGTCACCATGATCGTAATCATCCTTATGCAATGAAATATGTCAGGTGTACAAAAACCATTTGAAATACTAACCAATGTAATTCTTGTAATAAGTTGGAATGATTTATAACATTTCTGGTGAAGTGAATTGACCAAGTCAAATTCGTAGTCATTCTTTATTAACCTATGATTTTACTTAGTTCAGATGCATGTCCAACTTATTCTTTATTGAACGGTTCGAATTTGCAGTCTAATGGACTAGTCAGTCTATACTACAGTACTATAATTATTCAAGACATAATCTAGGGATATTTTTTTCATCGTACAGTATGCTAGAAGGATATTCTTCCATTCTGAGTTGCAGCACATATTGTAAAGAGAAGATAAATGTCATTTTCAGTAGTGGTTATATGCACCGTAGAAAAAGTACTCAGTACTCGTTGAATTGATCAGTTCACCCGATTTTGTAAACTGTGGCTTGCCGAGAAGAACAGGAATTTCAATCTATTTTGACACCTGTTATGAAATGTTAATCGTGTGGTCTTAGTTTTGGTTTCATGCTTGTCTTAATGACAGGGAATATTTTGTTTTGGACTCAGCATTTTGAACATAACGAGATCAATAGGACTAAAATGATACACTACAGTTTTTTCTAAAGGTTTCAAAACTATGTATTTGGCACACTTACTATCGTATTTAGATGATCTTCCAATCAGAGTATATTGGTATACGACTAGAGGGATTCCAGAGTCACTCATATCTAAAAGTAAGAGGCTTTTCACCAATCATCAAGCTACGGATTGGTAAGTCCAGCAATCCAAGAAATTAAAATCTTTGATAAAGTGGTCTGGAGAACTATTGAGCTTATCGTTTCTATCCTATGGATGACATAATTTCCATGCTAGCTTCCTTACATGACAGGACTTTTCATCGGACAAAAATATTGAGTAAAATGAAGGATAACGGAAAGTGGGAGGTAGTCCTACCAATATATTTCAATTAAATTCTCGATGAGAAGCTTTACACCAGGTTTCTCATCAAGGTAAATGGTTTCAGAATCACTGGTAATTTACTTGCTGAGATCACTGTCTTCTCTGTTGGTAGAAGTCGTGAGGTGAAGTTCAACTTTATACTTTACTACAAAAGATTAACAAAGAGGAGCACGCTGTTAAAACTGATTTCGCGTTCATCTTTGCTTCTCTTTTTAAGGGATGAATCGGTAAGACGTTTGAAATCCGCCTTGATTTATGTGGCTTCTTGCAGACCTTTTCAGAAAAAATATTTGACGTCTATCTTTGCAACTTAGCTGAAAAGATGCACATACAATGGGCAAACAAAAAAGTATGAAATGCTGAAAACTTCTCTGTACTCAATTCCATGTGAATTACAGATATTGTCCCAAGTAAAATCTAAGTTCCAATTCAAAGCCAGTCATAGTTCTATCCTTTGTGTAATAGTTCACCAGTGAAATGATAATGTGGAGAATTTCAATACAAACAGTTTCATTGATTCTCGACAACAACAGCGGTCAGGTAAAATTCAGCGGAGATATAAACTTGTTGCTAGTCCAAATGTGAACTATTATCTTAAATATGTTTCATTCGTACAACATTTCAGCACACGCTTAAAACCTAGCTAGTGATCCAGTTCCACATATCAATTAGTAAAACAAAGAATCAAGGAGCTTAAAGATCAGTATTTCAAATCCAGTACCATACACACCAACCGAGTAGTGCCATGTGCTCTCTCGTATTTAAAAATGTCTTAAATCTGTCCCTTAGCAAGTTCACAGCGAAACTAAACGAATACACTATGGTAGATAGCAGTATTTTCTTAAGCTCACAATAAGACATCATACAACTGTTCTTTGTATAGTTAAGGTAATCTGTTGCTTCTCATGCTACCTGAATGAAGATCCACTGCAAAAATCACTCGTACTTTTGATTTGCTCTATCGCCATCAAGTACTTGCAGATTGTATGGAAAATCAAACAATAACTGGTCATTAAATATTACTTCTGATGGTAAATACTGTTATTATCTACAGTGGTTTGCTGCCATAATTATTTTGCCTAGAATATTGTACAACAGGTAAATTTTTCGAGATATCCCATACTGAAAAGTTGGCAGTGCATCAAATGTATTGCCTGGAATAAGGTGTTGACTATTACAATATATTACACATGTTGAATTACTGCTTGCACAATAAAAGATAACAGTGACCAAGAATAGGGATAAAGTGTAAAAGAGTAGGTACAGAAGAGCATATAGAGCTGTCGAACAGAGTGCATATTGTGATCCTGTGCTTAAGCAAGCTTATTTAATCACGTTGTTGTGTGACCTTGCCTGAAGAATTATCACTGATACGAATGAAATACAATGTTGTAAAACATTCCAATGATTATATCATTCACACCTTTGAGTAATGTACTGAAAATGGGAAAAACTAAAAAATACATAAATGTATATATAAACCTTTTTATTTTCTTAAACATTTTTCGCCAATAAAATACTAAATGAAATTACATTTTTGCTTCAAAAAAATAGACAAACAAAGGGGAATACAAAGAGAAAGTATAGATGACAATGATATGAGATATATTCAATAAAGTAAGGACAAGGAAGACGATAAAGTAGGACAGGATGGTCATACTGTGGTTATATCTCTTCCCTAACTTTTGATATAGGTAACATAAAGGAGGATAGTGAGCTACTTTGTTAACCAGAGGAGAGTTGAGAAGCTATCAGAAAAAAATTCACTAAAATTAATTACTCCCAAGAGAATTATATATATATATATATATATCATTTTAAAACTTTTTCGTCCAAAAGAGGGAAAAGATTATAATTGAATTTATGTAAAGTCTCTCTTATATATTGCCGACTTTCAACTACACCAATGATATTATTACGTAGAGTAGTTTTTTTATAAATTAGAATAGAAGTAAAAGTACCATTACTTATCTTCAAAAATAATGTATACTGTAAATTTAATGAAGAAACAAGTCAACAGCAAGAAAAATTTATCATCTAATTTATAAACATGCAAAGTATAAGTCATGCAAACACGGACACTCAAACATATGTTCACTGAAATAAACAAATTAACAGTTAGTTAACTACTGTACTATTCTTTACGTGGTACTCTCCTCGGGTACTTGCTGTGAAAGTCGACTAACAAAGTGTGTTTTACCCAGTGGTCTGTCGTAATCTTCCATTGACATTCTACGATTTAATTGCATTGGTGTTTTTTGCAGTTTTAAATTGCTCACTAAAAATAGAAAAGGGATAGTTTATAAGTAGAAGTTGGAAACTATGCTTCATTTTATTTCATAAGATTTGTCACATGTTGAGACAACTTTATTTACTATATCATATTTCCGGAATAACTTATTGCTCATGATCATCTAATGGAAATGTTTTGTGAATTCAGTATTTTTGTCGCACCACAAAATTTTACAAAAAATTGTTTCCTGAATGTTAACAAGTAAATAATATCCTATTATGTGAATTATCTTAACAGAGAATCGAAATGAACAGTGAACAACATATTCAACGGTGAATAAGGATATTTAGTTATAGGAGAGAATACACTAGAAATTTCGAATCGATACCAGTGAATAAAAAAATTAATTTTGCCTAGAACATTCATGGCTTACGGTGGGCGTCAGTGTTTACCAGTCTTTTCAGATAAATTTCTATACCACCGGAATAAAATGCTGACAATATTTCCGGTTAGTGATCAGAATAACACAAATATGCGTAAGTCGACTGCGAGATTTCAACATAATTTGCTCTAACAATCGAAATTTCAAGACTACGAATTTGAAGAAGGTGAACATAAGAATTGTTCATAATGAACACCTGAGTAACTTTAGTTGTTAGAAATTAATCTGTAGTCAGTAGTATCACTTGTTGCATATGGTTCACAAGCCTGCTCGACTATCTGGTCACTTCTGAAGTAACTAGAACGATTCGACTTTTTGATTTGAATCACTTTGCGCACATAACTGAAACTGCTTGCAGACTACCGAAACGTCCATCTGATATTTTAGTTATCTAAATTTAACTAGCATACAGCGTTACTGATTGGACCTAGTGGTTTTGACCTTCTTACGTCAGTTAGTAGTATATTATCTTATTAAGTGCATTTAAATGGAAAAGAATATTTCTATGATTGAAAGAAAAGATTCTTATTGACCGGTTTCCATCATAAAAGTGCACGCTGATGTTAGAGGTAAGTGTGTTCATGAGGGACTTCTGAAGTTATATCAGAATTGGCTAACACAATAGAAAATAGGCTTGCTTTAGTGGATGTGAATGTAATAAAATGAACGGATTACTCCAAAAACAATTTACGTGATAAACTGATATCAGATAAGAAAGTAAGAAGATGGGCGTAGTAGTAGTATCCTACCTAGTTTTTCAAACAGAGACCTTACAGAATGATGAACCGTGGACCACAACGTGCTTTGAAACTACAGTTTTCACATTCATAAATATTGCAGCATTTATGATTTACAATACTAAGTATTTCTTCTTGCAGTAAGACTATGGGACATTGCCTCCATTGAATTTGGAAAAAAATAGGAATGCAGGTTTGATTTGAACAAAGAGAAGTAACCGTGAAGAGGCTTTCGAATAAGATGAAACTTTATTTCAAAATCCTTTTACTTTCAGTACTTCATCTGAAGATTTCACTTTGTCGTCAGGCTGTTTCATACGTTTACACAAACGCCTTTATGGACTTGATTTTATGAGAATTATCTTTGTGTCGTATTCTTTATTACTGCATCTGTGTTTGATGCATGAATACTTCATCGTTTAAGTTTTGTACACTTCTTTTTACCTGATTCTGTAACATTTTCATTGTTCTGTTATCATATAACATACATTGCACCTTGATCTTTACTGTGTTTTCAATGAGAAAGCTCTACTTAGGGGATCATCAGTAAAATTATAAGGAAAAAAATGCATGGTATGCATCCATCATTACAGCTTTTTACACGTATATGTTTACTTACATGTGCACGACAAAGCTTAACAACACAGTCAGTTAAGAAAACGAACAAGTCTTAGGTGAAAACCTACCAGCACAGCTAAGACAACATAAGTATTTAATCTTCAGGTATTCAGCCAATCCTAAGAAAAGAAAACTCTTCAGTTGAAAATACTAAAGCGATTGGATGACTGCAGAACCTCCAGCTTCTTCACACAGAAATAGTCAACGAGTTATGAGAAGCAACATCAGCGTGATAATTTCAAGGAGAAAGAAAGTTCTTCAATCACGTCATTGGGTATTCTCCAGTAAACAAGAACAAAAGATACTGATATGTCAACAGACTGAAGTGAAACGAAATCTCCAGTTATGAAAACTCTTGCCAGATTAAGTTGGTTCACTCTTTCGTCAAATTGTGCAGGTGACAATGTCCAATATGATAATTAAAATCTGTGAGATAAAAACCTCAGACTAATCACCGACTCTATCTTGATGTCACTATCCTGAGTTACAATTGTTTATCAGAAATTAGTGCATATCAATATGTGCATAACGCCAGTTAAGTTAATCGGGACAAGGGATTTTTAAAGAATTGATAACTTACACAGTCCAATCCCCTGTAAAAAGAACTGCATACTGTCAACCACTTTGTCGGGCTAGAGAAATGAAAGGATTATGAAGAGGAAATCAGCGAAAAGTACCATTATGATCCAAAAAATGTGACGGATAAATACTACTTGACTGCATATTATAAAAATTCACTAAAGTTTCGAGGTTGAAAGTGAGAATGTTACCCAATAATTCATCAATATTATGCGAAGACGCCGTACTTATATTCCGACTCGCTAAGAAATAAACGTGATATGGGTTGTAATAAAATGAGTGATACCAAGACTGGCCAACCAATATAATATAATGACTGACTGAAAACCCCTCATAACCACAAGCTTACGGCATTAATCGCTTCATGTAATGATAGACTGTTATCAAATAAACACAGAACCTACTTCAACTATGTAGGCTTTCTGAGCGTAAAATGTTGAAAATACATGGACATTTATGGTGTAGATGTTACTGAAGCTAACTAAAAAGTTGATGGATGAGGTTAGCACTGTATATCAACTTCAAAATGGTAACAAGTTCAGGTCATGTAGTGCGTTGCAAATTCTGAAACAGCATAGCATAGATAATACACGTTATTTCAGTCTTCGTGTTACCAACTTGTCAACTGTGTCACTCTTTCCATATGGTGATGCGGATGGATATTTGTTGTTAAAAAGTGACAGAGTTATTTCTCAATATTTTGTGCTGCTGAAAGCTGACATTAACCAAATGTACATTTGCACCTTCCTACTTAAAATCAAGCTGTCAACATAAACGTCAACATGACATGGAAGTGATATCTATTGTCTCCGATGACTCTCTGAATCAACTACTAACAAATCAGTATACATCCTAGAAAAAACTTTCAGTAGCGATATATTGAGACAATGTTTTTACCAATATTTTCAGAATGGCCTGGAAAAAATTCATTGGAAAGGCAGCTATTCATGATTTTATTTCAATTTCTTTTCAAAGACCAAGAATTAAGCAAGACTTGCTACAAATGATCCATATCATGCCAGTCCTAGTTTTAATGTTATGAAAACAATGATATTTTGATCAGAAACCAACCCACCAAATCAGCATCAGACTGTGAATCGGTCATTCCTTATCTAAAATTGTTTACTGCCTAACCTGATGAATTCGTTGTGCAAATTGTTCTTGCATAGATTCCAAGAACCACACCATGGTGGCTAAACAAAAAATAGTAGTTAAGGCTGAATGATGACAAAATTTGATAGAGTAGGCTTGCGTCTCAAGTGCAGTTTTCAGATCAATCCACAACCGATAAGTTCTTTACACAAGGCTATCGTGAATGGTCTCAACGGTGATTTTGGTCTTACGATATAAGTAAATAAACTCCCAGAATAATTGTAAATGTTTCGCAGATATTCTTTTCAATACAGTGCTTGAAGGCGGCGACCATTAAATATTCAGATTAGTAAAAGGTTAATGCTTTAATCCGGATTAACATAGTGTTAGAGGATGAAACCATTTCATTTAAGAGAATGTTTAACATACCCTTTCTGTAAGCACATTTGAAACATCATCAATCATTACAAATTCACTGCTGGCCGACTGACCACTGCCAGCATCGCGACGAACTTTCTCAAGATCTTCAAATAACTGACGACATTTTTTGTGATGTGAACCTAAAGCACCTGTGATTAATAGTATAGGACATCTGAAATGAAGGATATGGGGAAACTAGGGTTATGAAAAATAGGTCAATATTTAGAAAATGAGTTATTCTGTTTGATAAACTACTATAAGTAGCTCTGATAATTGAAAAATATTTTTGTCTAGAATTCATCACAAGTTAAAAGCAAACTTTATCAATAAGTATTTAAAAATCGTAACTTTTTTGATAAAGAACAAATTAATGAATAACGCCATTCAATTTGTTGGCCATATTCTTGATCAATATCCTCTGCGTTCCAGATTTGTGAGCTGTAACATTCTAAATAGTGACTGTTGTTAGATGGCGTAAAATTACTTTATTGTTGTTGTCATCATAATTTTAGAAAATTATCATTCGGTTACTACACTTTTCACTTGTTTCCAGACTGTAAATTTTTTTGAGGCATTTCGTTCGTAAAATCTATGCATATTAATTTGTCCTTCTTGGTTGAATACAATAATCAAGAACACAATACACTTTTCCTGATCAAATTTTCAAATGAACTCAAAACGATCATCTTAAATTTGTATAATAATCATCTTGCATCTTCATAGTTTTGCTATACTGATTTCATAGTTTTTAATTGGCATAGTTCTCTTGATGGTGCTAATTTCTTCTCATTAAATATTTTTTTTAAAATGACATTTAATGTTATGCTGAAAAAAAGCAATCACATTTAAAATTAGATTCAACTAACCAAACACTTGTGGTGAAATTCTGTGAATCCTTGTTTCATGAAGTTAGTGCTGATAAGGTTGGATGAAAATGATTTTATAATTTCTATTTCAAATCATCATCTTAAGGTCACCCAACATCAGTAAAATATCTAAGAGAAATGAATTATTCTCGTAATCATTTTTTTTAGCTCTTATTATGTTTTACTTTAGTGCTAAGCAGTTGGTGACCCCACTTCTATCTATAGTTTCTCCTAAATTCATAGACTTTGTCTAGGTTTATGATCTTAAATTCGTCTACTTTTCTAGTCTACAACAATCCTATTGGCCAAAAATCTTTGCTTCAAGTTAATTATTCAGTCCACACCAAATTTAGTCACAAAACAAGCAATTTATATTTCAAATTCAATAACTATTCCACATATAATGTTCGCGTGAATTCATTATGGAAGCTGGTTTCCAAAGTATTTCTCCACTTGAGTTTCATTAACTACTTTAGCAGTGGCAAGAATGTTAAGTAGGTACTAGTTACATGACTAAAAGTAGAATTCCTGAACACCATGAAGTTACTGAAATCCGAGAAAGCAGCAGAATCAGATGGATTTCCTCCAGAAGCACTGAAAACAGACACAGAGACAACAACGGACATGCTGACATCACCACTGCAGAACGTTTGGAAGGAAGGAAGGAAAGGTACTTGCCTATTGGTGGGAAGAAGGGTCACCTTGTCGAAATTCCAAAGAAGAGAGGCCTAAGTATTTGCAAGAACTGGCGAGGAATCATGTTCCTGTCCACCTCAAGCAAAATATCATGCCGCATCATCCTGGAGAGACTAAACGATGATCTGGATTCAAAGCTACGACTGGAACAGGCTGGATTTAGAAAGAACAAATCATGTGCGGATCAAACTGCAATGCTGCGCTAAGCATCATCATAGAACAGAGTATAGAATGGCGGCCAACTGGATCTTTACCTCAACTTCATCGACCCTGAAATGGCATTTTACAGCATCGACCGAGAAGTAATTTGACAGGTAGCTCCTTCAAAATTACGGTTTTAGCACCACAAACCTGTATCAACCTCATTCAACAGCTATACGCCATATCAGGATGCTTCATGCCAAGCTATTAACATGGAAAGCTCAGTGACGCTTTTGAAGTGAAGACAGGAAGGAGTAAGACAAGACTGCCGCCTACCATCACACATGATCTTTCTGATTGTGGTCGACTCAACTGGATCATGCAAGAAACTGTGAAGACCATGAAGAAGGACATACGCTGTTTGACCTATGAAAAGATCCTGAACGATTGGGATTTCGCTAATTATGATTTATGCCTGATGTCTAACGTTGCACAAACTCGAAGACCTACAGGCAAAAACTAACACGCTGGCAGAAGTGGCGAGGCAGCGAAGGAAGACGGGACTTCCTTCAGGTGAACATAGAGAAGACAGAGGTGATAAAGATACCCTAACCAACAACAACAAGACCCAGTGACCACCAATGAGAGGAATCTTAAGGAAGTTGTCTCTTTTACCCACTTGCACAGGCAATATTGTTTCAACTACAGGCGGCACAGGCATAGATGAGGACGTCAAAGCCAGGATCTGGAAGACAATAAGACAGACCTTCATTGAGCTGAAATCAGTGTGGAGATCTACTGCACTCCACTGCACTCCACTCAGCATAAAGCGTGAACAAAATCCGGACTTTAGTCACTAATTCAGTTAAGTCAGTGGTTCCATATGATGGTTGAGAGACTTGGCGGCACGTCACGAAAAGCGTTTCTAAGTTAATGCGTGAGGTTCAACACCAAATTGGCTTATAAAGTGATGTGTTTAGCTACCTGTTGAGATATAATTTGGTGTAGTCGCTAACGATGGGGCATCTGACTCTGTCTTCTAGATGCCAACGATCCCGAAACCTCAAACGAGTTCACAAAAAACCAAGCTCTAAAAACCAGCCTTTGAATATGTATATATATATATATATATATATATATATATATATATATATATAACTGCGAGCACAAAATTAATAAAACTGAGGCCCCCTAATAAGGAAACACTCTTGAAGACATAGAGTTGAGCAATCTACCGGCCACTGCGTAACAAAACAAGTGGAAACAGTAATTTTAACATTTGATAGCGTAAAAGAAGTCGTCAAGGCAGGTTACAATACTTCTTAGAAGAGAAGAATAAACAGTGTGTAGGCAGGCCACAAAATGATACGAAGGTTTGACGTATTGTAGAGAACTTCACCTTAGAAAGGTAAGTGGAGAATTTATATTTCAGTGAAATCTGATGGTTTATTTCATTTCGGCATTTCATACTAGTTATTTCATCATAGATGTTGAAATTGTATGTGGGAGAATTCGGTGTATCGTGGCATAGAATTCTGTGCCACCTTTCAATTGAGTTGTTCGAGTTTGCAAAGCCTTTTATGGAGGTTTTATTGCTTAATTTGGGAACTATCTGCAACTCAATAAACCTATTCACTTTTTAAACGATAGTTCAGAGTTCACAAAATTGAAAAACCATTAAATGGAAAACACCATTAATGCTTACTTAAGGCTTGGAAGACTGTCAGAGAGATTTTTTCGCCTGTGAAAAAGAAAAAGGGCAATTCGTTGATTAGAAATAAGGAAGGTATGAGGACACTGCATTTATTAATTAATGTATGCAGAGATCAGTTGAAGTAGTTAATGCTGATAAAACGTTATGTCTTACAGATCAAGTCACTGTTAGTTAAATACATATTTCATAGTGGCTGATTTACCGTTCGAATGGAATGCTATAGATCATATGTATATTATCTCCAATAGGTAGCTAACCATTCAACTTCAGTAAGCAACTAAATACAACAACAGCAACAGTTTCCTGATGATTATAGATATTTCTTGCCGATCCTTCTTAGCCGAAATGAAGAATGCACAGGCAGAGTTGATAACAAACTATTTCTGAATATTCAGCATTAAGTCATGTATTGTGTTATAATAATTGACTTTCAGTTTTGTTTTACGTAGATTGGTAGTAGAAAAATAGGTTCTTTAGATGAATGGATGGTTGCAAACCGTCGCAAAGAATGAATAACTTATCATTGTGGCCTATCCGTGACTGTTAGGCCTCCTGTGATCTCCTAGAGGTTCAATTTTTGACCGTACACTTTAAGCTGAAGTTATTATTACTTACTTTTAAGATCAGCAGCTGAACATTTTTGGTTTTGGATTAGATCTGTAAGAAGCATCAGTTTAATCAAAAATCAGGCATATATTACTAATGAGTAATGAAAACGCAAAGCTTGGCTGAAGCATTACGCGTTAATAGTAGCCTAAAACCATCGACTACACAGTATGAAAAATCTTGTGGTCACACAGAAAAAATGATCGTATTCTGTCATCACTAACTACTTTGCATTATATTGGCATATAATTTACACAGATTGCATACGTGAACTCAAATTATTTTTAACTTGCAAATTTAGATGAAACAGTAAAAATGAGTTATTAAATCTGTATTGATCTATATATTCAGCTCATTTTTTTCAGAATACAAAAAATAAAACTTGAGGCTTGTTAAATGCTTCTTACCAAGACGTTTGAATAGTTATCATTTCTTAAAGTACAAACTTTACCTTTAGTGGATGTGTTCATCATTACTAGAGTGAAATACTGATCGGTAAGAATAATATTAAATCTTAGTTGATACTGAAGTTTTCTATATATTTCGTTGTTGTTGGTGGTGGTGGTGACAAACGTATGATCTGATAGCAAATCTCGCTGACGTATATTTTGCAGGTAAAATGAAATAGTTCACCAAAATCAAAATCACTTGTTAAGAAACCAGATTAATGAAGTATTCAATATATCCCTTCATTTTTACACATGACAGTATAAACAACATTTGTATGGTACAAAAAAGTAAATACAACAAACAGAATATCATCCACATGAGTTGATTAAAAATTTGGTCCAACCTGACGTGTTTGTTACTTAAGTATAGTTGAACATCTAATTCATTAATTTGTTGAAACAGTATCTCATCAAGTCTAATAATTTCAGAAGTTTATTATTTTCTACTTTGTTTCCAGACAACTGTATTCATTGAGTAAATAGTTTCAGTTCTTATACAAGAAATCTTGAATACAATTCATTTAAATGTTTTGTTTGCATTACATAACTACAGATGCCTTTGTTAACTGAATAGAGATTCCAATTGTATGAAACACAACTTTCAGCATATCAAAAACTAACTTACAAGCTCAAAATAAAATTGATAATAATTCGCAATAAATATATCTAAAATCTGTGTTTACTACTTCCATAAAATAATGGTTCTGTTGTTCATTTTTTAAATCCGATATTGAGCTCAATTTTCCTATAAAAGGTTGGGATACATTAATTTCATCTAGCTACTACCAACCAAGGTATACGAATGTCTACTGAGTCCAAAATAAGTAGTGAAGTAGACTAGTTTATCTAGCTTCACGATGAATTTGGAAAATATTTCAAAGATTGAGTTATTTGATCTTATGATACATCTTATGGAATTAATGAGTAAAAACTGAAGATATTAGATGTGCAGACTGATGGTAAAGAGCTAATGTAATTGATTAGGATTTTGACCTTGAATGGACTATATGGTTGAGATAAGTAATGCATATCCACAGTCATTAACTTAGTTGACAGTCTATGCTAGTTGGGATCAGTGGATCAGAAACTGACGTTAATCAATTAAAAATTCAGATGTTGGTTTCAGGTTTTTAGAAAAGAATAAACCTTTTAGTTACAGACCAAGAGACAAATGAATTTGGTAAACTGATAATCAAAGGAAGCATGACTCATAGTCAAGCTCAGAAATACAGGTACATTTTCACCATTTTAAGTTTTTTCAGTCTTGGCTAGTCATCTGGCCTTCTGAGATGAGAGTGTTACTTGTGTAACTTTGGTGTTCACCCGATGAATATACCACGTGTATCATTGTTCAGGTGTTTGGACATAAGATCGAGGTTTGTTGTGGTACTTTTGTATCTAAGCAACTATCTGGAAAAGATCATGTATAAACAATGATCGACTAACTTGGTTGGACAAAGTTAACAACTAAAGACCATAAAATCTACCAGCTATCTTCATATAAATTAACTCTTCGACACCGTATTTAATGCCGAAATCTTCTTTTGACCTAAAACGTTTATTTTCAGTGAATCAACTTTGAGGAATGAATAATGAGAATTAACCGATTCCTTTTGACATTTATGCGGTGTAATGAAAAGAAATGCGGTTTTTCTTTTCAATTCTTGCCAAGTTAAATTCAAATATCTCACCTTTGTAGAAGTAAACCTTTTTCAAATCTTAAAAATGACAATAAAGGAACAAGCCTAATTTTAAGGAGTTGAACGTTTTTAATACACCAAAATAGAATTCTGTTTTACACGTGTTAAGAAGTGAATGGAAAAACAAGGAAACAGTGAAATCGGAAAAAAATTGGGAAGGTAACAGCAGTAACAATTTTTTTTGAATACATTTTAAAAATTTCCAAAACTAAGCAGTAATGAGAGTCTGTGACATATGGCATCCTCTGAAAACTTTTTATGGAAGAAAATAGACAAGTTTTTGCTTTGTATTTCAGATATATATGAAGAATTAGATAGTGTTATTCAGTTATATCATTTTCTTAACTAAGCACAGTTATGAATAGATTTTAGCCTTGAAAGGAAAGAAATTTGAATCTCAGCATAAAAATCTCATGGTAAAGCAGGGAAGTTTATGGTAACTACTAGCCGGTAAGACAGCTAAAAGAAATCTTAGAAAATACTCTTTCACAAATAGCAAAGACAAATGGTTTATTATTTAAAAGAGTATGATTGCAAGGAATGATTTTTGATGTTGAAAACCTGTTCATAGACACAAAAGGACTAAAACGTTAAGATGATGGGCGGATAACCTGTGAATATCAACAAACAGCCAAGATTGATAGCACAGTAATCAAATCTGCCATATGTCTTATCACTACATGAAGTTATGAGGTTAGTAAGACAAAGGAAAAAGAAATATAATAACAGCTGTGTAACTCCAAGACCGAAGAAGAAAGGGATTCATTTGAAATAATAAAAATTGAAGTTGCGATTGAAACAAAGGTAAGTTGTCAATGAATTTTCACAAATAAGATGGATTTTGAGCTTATAATAAATAGTGTCCAACAATCAAACTGGGTTGTCTCGTAAATCCCTATGCCCATTCAATATTAAATTTGTTTATTTGATCTATAACACACAGTAATCTAGTATTATTTACTTGATGACGTTTCGGGCATAAATTATTGCTTATAATCATATCATATCACACTGATATGATTACGAGCAGTAATTTATGCTCGAAAAGTCACCAGGTAAATACTAGATCATCGTGTGTTATAAATCAAATAAACAAACCTAATATGGAACTAAATTCTACCATTGCCCAAGTTTTACACCCTATGCCAATGCTTCATTAAACTCCACAGATAAATAGAGTATTTTTCGACTGATGCCATGTTGTTTTTGGGTCACTCTCAAAATTTTTCCAGCCTTACTATGATCCACTTTATGCTGCCAGAAGTTAACTTTAGCACTAGGTAAAGCTGAAGCACCGTTGATTAGCTCGATTTCAAGTGAGCAAAACCCCAAAAAGACCACCTGTGAAAGGCACCAAACAGATATCCATTGGGCTTGGCGGTCACGTATTAATTCTTCTTTTTCAGGTACTGCAAGAAGAAATAGCTTTTCACGATGTGGGTAGCCAAGAAGTGTAAGTCATACTGATAACACTGTTACCACCTAACTTCTGGCTGATCATTAACAACCTTCAACGTCTTTGCTGTCTGGTCCTTATTGACGTCGCTCCGTCAATATTTTTACGTTACCTTTAACTTCTTCCAGCTCCATAGCTCTTGATGACGATTCAAGGTCATAGAACAGTATCCCTGGTCTCATGAAGCCAGGCTAAAAGCCACATATTGAAACTTTCAATGTCCATACTCTTCATCAAATCAGCCAATAAGCTTCTGTAGCTAAAACGCCGATGTCTCGGGCTATGGACGTGTGCTGTGCTTGTAAAATATAGAAAAACCAAGTTAGGTTATTAATTTAGTCTCATTTGACCAATCTGGTATATCTGTGAATTCCACCACTCGAGTTCAGGCAGATCCGACGGATACTTCTCATCGTCTTGCAAATTTACGTATAACAGTAAGTGCTAAAGCATAAGACTCACTACTGGACTGGATCAAAGATGACGGTAGCCTGTGTGCTATTTGATTGAAAGGTATAGAGAGAACTAGAAAAAGTAGTAAAACTCACCATTATCTCTTTGTAATCTGTGCATATACACCTACTGACTGCAGCTAGAATAATGTAAAGTATGAGTTCAACTGAAAACTGTGTAATCTTCTATTGAAAGTCAAACACTCGGATAGGGATGTTGCAATAGATGGCCTCAATGCACAAGTGAGCAGACCAGGTCATGCGGAAAAGCGCTTAGGTAGCACTTCTAGATTGACAGTCAAACAAACAGACAAACATGATTGCCTGCTACAAATGTGTCTAGTCAAGCATATATTTTTGACCAACATGAACTTCAAACATAAATCCAGAAACCATCTGATATAAAGTCAATCTCAACTCAACGGTGGACGCGTATAGACAATATAGCTTCGAAAGAGGAGGGTTGGTGGAAGATGGCTGCTCCTCTTAGCGCACGTGTTGCGATAGCGACAACGTTCTGGTTTGGATATGCCCTTATCTTTGCCTAAATGAATGTAGAAAAACTATGGCAATTAAACCATCATGAATGCAGCCTGACAGTGACAGCACTATGGTTGCTTTTAGGGAGGAACTTGTTAGATAGAGCAAGATAACGTGACTCTACCAAAAGAAAGATGGAACCATACCCAGCCTGCTGTAAAAAAGCCTCTACGGTCGTAATTCAATCTCAGAGAGCTGTGAAGACGGGCTTCTTACTGAAGTTTCTGTTGATGATGTTGTCTAGAATGACAAGGAAAGCTTCAAGATTAAACCACCTAGCTCAGAGAACTGAACACCATCAAAATTATCCTCCTGAGCTACGAATATTCTCCATCATCTCAAACAGTCGTAATGTCTACAAATATCCGCCCAATTAATGAATTAAAGTGACCAACAAGTAAAATTTTGTGTTTTCAGCATATGTATACGATACAGTTGACATTCATATTGTAGAACATTGTCCAATGCATGTGTAATCTAAGTATCAATTAAAGTCAACTGTGACAGAATCGACCACTGCCAAGTGATATGCAATATAATATTGATGTAAAAATATACTGTGCGTCTATTGATTGGTCACTGGAGGGCAACCAACTTCATATTTTCTAGTCCTGACTGTAGCACTGGATGGCATGGTTTTGAATGTCAGGCGGGACATCAGTCCCATGGACGTTGTATATACACCTTGCTGACGAGTTCCAAGAACCCGTAACCTAGATCCAGGGCTTCCTTCTGACCACCTCCAACTAACATTGTGCGTTTTTTACTCAGAGTTTATTCTCTTTAGGCACTAAATGAAACGCGTTTGAAGTTAATATTCAAGAATTACGCTACCTTCAAACGCCATAAATAAGAATAAAATCCATAATATACAAATAAAGAGAAAAGTATGTGAGAATCATATTTTCAACTGCTTTTATTTCCTCAGCTATATATATTCTAAGGGTACTGATAAGTTTTGCAATATGAACCTACTTTCGACTGTTTTAACCAGTATGGATAATGCAAATACAGTACGTGTAACAACCTAAAACGTTATTGTCTAGCTCATAATTCAGATCCCACTAAATGCTAGCATGATAGGATACGGGTTTTTGACCCTTGTATGTTATCTATCAACTTTAAACATGCTAATAAAATAATATTATCAACTCATAAGACATCAAAACGCTTTTAGTGAACGTCTTTCAGTTTAACCCACACAATGTTTAGTTAGGTTTGCGTACAACGCTAGTGATAAAAGATTTAACTCATAGTTCAAATTAATATGGAAACAAGCACGGATGGTAGATTCCAATAAATACCCGTTTGACTCCCAAAATCTAACATACGAAATTATATCCATTTGAAATTGTTCAAATAGAGCGGTATCTCAGAGGTTTTCATCTCGATGTTTATCTACAGTGTTAAATTATTCTAATAAGACGTATCATAAGTTAAGCCAGAATGAAATATCTTAGAGGTAATCTGACTCTGTTCACAACTTCATAATATAATTAGGATTTTTTGACATGTTTGCTCGTTGAAGTTGTTCCTTAGAGATATGCAGCTGATACTGATAACACGATAAAAATTCTCAGCTGAAACGTTATCAACCAGTCCTGGTAGTCAATACTGGTTACTTTGGGGAATAGATGAATGGCTTTAATCGCCGAATTGGAGTGCCGAGGTTAGTTGCTGGGCTGACTGACTGCAAAAAGTGACAAAGAACCTCGCACACAGGTGCATAGGCTTAGTTTGGTGTACTTCACAGTAGTACTGTGCAAAGAACAGGTGGTTAGAAAACAAGTGATATGAAGATGAAGTTATGTGTCAGAATAAACAGTCTGAAGATAAAAGTTAGTACGAATATTCAAGCTTCATAAGATGTCAAGGAGTCAATACATCTGTGCCATTGCAGACAATTTCAAGCCTTGTCACCAAGAATCCTCAACCATTGGTACTTATCGTCTTGAGGACCCCAACCAAGCAGTCCACATCTCCACACATGACTCAGACTAACAGTAGGAGACTTCATCGACTGCTGATACGCCTTGGTCTGACCATTCTAAACCCTCTACCAACCTACTCCAGCTTCCCCTAGCATGGCACGTCAAGTTAGGTTGTGGTTTGACATAAACAGTATGTGTCCAAGTCATCTCAGTTAATGAAGGTTCACAATCTCATCGATAGACTTACTTGTCTTGCCTAGTAACCTTCATCTGACCTCAACATTGTTCACGCGGTGATTCCACCAAACGTGAGCAATGCTATAGGGATAGACACCTATGATCAAAACCCTGCAACCACTACATGTCTTCTGCTTTCAACAGCAATGTTCCAGCATAACTGAACGGAACAGACTGCATGACAGAATACTTTCCCTTTCAAAGATATTTGAATATCTCCCTGCTTAATTAACGATGAAAATTTAAAGGAAAGTCCTACTGCTGGTTGGAAAGAGGTGTAGAATCGCTAATTCATATCCCTGTGGTAACTTAAGCTCCAGTAAATGAAAAATGGAGATTTTATCAGAGGTTGATGATTTACTTATTGCAGAATACACAAGTACAAGATATGGTCATACTAGAGGGTGGCTATGGTTCTCACAAATGAGAGCCAGTTGGAAGGCATCTTCAGAGTATGTATGGAAATCCATGCTGATGAACCAACACTAAATGAATCTTTCTACAATTTCGTTGTCTTAATCACTTCGAACACAAGGAGCAACAACTGATTACTCACCTTCCAGTTACGTCAGTTTGACAATGTACAAAAACGGCTAATTTCACCAGAACCATAGCTGGAGAGGATTTGTTGGAAATTACTTTTCTTTGGAGTACAACCGTGGACTTCATTTTGAAAAGTGCAAGCACATGTGTGTTTAAGGCTTGATAAATTCAAAAAAGACAGTAATAGAACAAATTTCCTGGCTGCTTGGATAAAGGAAGAGAGCACCGAATATGTAACTGTGGGGACTGTAGGTAACCATTCATGCAGACATTCTTTCAGCCAAAGCCTGGCATAAAATTCAGTTTGTCGTTAAACTGGGGATTAAAGACAGTTAGTAACCAATAAACGGAGGTCATTAAAATTCGGATGATTCCTATTGACTTGTTCAAACTGATTGGTATGAGAAGACGTATTTTGACTGGCTTCAATCATGTTGAGGAGCAAGAGTTGTTTACACGTAAGAATAGTGGTAGGAAGTGAAATTGAAATAGGTGAAGGCGTCAGCACTGGGTCCTAACCACTAATCTTCCAAGGATAGTAATGAAACACGCATGAAGAAATTGGTGATTGGAGAGACCGTCAGAGAAAACGATAGGTCTCTGGTGATGGTCAAGATAGGCATCTGAAGCGATGAACAGAACAAGTGAAGGAAAAGTTCAGCTGGCAATCAGTGATCCTTCCTATGCCCAGCATTCAAAAGAGCCTAAACGGAATAAAGATGTTGATCCTCCAACCCTCAGTGAGTTTCGAATGGTTGTTTGAAGCATCACCATAAGCTTTAAGGAGTGTAGGTGGGAGATTGCTGACTAAAGTGACTAAGGTACTACCTGGTATATGATTGTCAGAGTTCTCACCATCAAACTAGTGTAGGGTACTCATTATTTCAATTCTTGGCAAATAAAAGTGATTATCCCGTGACAACCACAGGAGACAACTCATTTGAAATAACATCCTATCTAAAATCTTGCTGACCAAAGGCATTTAATGATAAACTGGAGTCTAAGAACAAAAACCGAAAACAAGCTGAGCAGCTTTCAGGTGTATATGTAGACGCATCGGGAGGGTTATGACCTCTAAACAGGTTTTGGAACGTAGGCATATTTATCCACCCTGACACTTTCCACATTTCTTGCTATGTGGATGGTATTAACTTTCATCACTTGAGGGGTATTGTGACAGTGTGTGATTGTGAAGGAAGTACATAGAGAGTAAATTATGGTACTCATAGACCTGTACCAAAACTAACACAGTTCTGTAGTGGCTTCCAAAATGACGGCAAACATTGGTGTATAGTAAGACTGTCTACTACCACCAGTCTTACTTTTACTCTCGAAGAACATGGATTGGTTTACTGTTCGTACAGTATCAGATTGACTTAGAGTATGCCAACTTCGCAGTCCTGTTTGATAAAAGCGCTTACAAAATAAAGCTTTTTCATTGCCCGGAGTAAGCATCTTAGTATGGTTAGCTTCAGTTTCCATCATATTGAATATTAGATGCTACTTCATAACAGCTATGCACTGACTTTCATTTTAAGAGTATGGCGTGAACTGTCAATCTTTACTTGTCTGAGTTGTTTATTTAGCAATAGTGAGATGATGAGGGATGAAATCTTAGCTATCATGTAGAAAGCTGGTTTGGGATTTTCCAACTCATTTCTTTCTAGATTGTCCTTACACTAGAAAAATATATAAATTCGCGATTGCACAGCTTCAAAAATGAAGTCGCCGAAAAGAGAACCTTCCCTGAAATACTTGTTCTTCTTTCATTTCCTGATGGATATATTTCACACATGTCCTAAATGTGTCGACGAGAGGATTGCACAGCAGTTCATACTATCTACTTGTTCAGCGAAGAATTATTACCTAGGAAGGCAGAAGACATAATGAGTTGACAGTTTTTCGATTGTACATTTCTTCAGAAAATCGTTAGCATTCACTGGATTCATAAAGTTTGAAATAATGAGATTTGGTGTACAACACTAATTTAGAATGTGACGTTAACAACTGAGACGGTTTGTAGATGTGTTACACATGTAAAGCTTGCACTTACGTTGATGAGGAATTTCAAGAAAAGTTGGATAATGTGTGATGAAATTTAGGGTGGTTAAACCACTAGTTTGTTAGTTCATGCAGTCTCTGACTGTTGGTGTGCGGAGGGTAGGATAATCTAGGCCTTCTATTCGGAATTTTTGAGATTGATGATTAAACGGTCAGAAACGTTCGATAATATTGTTCAAAATCTATCATACTGCCGTAAATTTATTCACACTTCATTTTTGAAATTTTGGACAGTTTATCGAAATTCACTATCATGTTCATTATATTCTCAAGCACGCTTTTTTTAGGTTATGTTATTCAGATACTGTGGACTCCCTCTCTGGGTAGCTTTGCAAAATGTGACAACAATTCTTCCTATGAAGTTCGCTTCAGTATTTCTGTCCGACTACTCCAGTTAACATTTTGTAGGTATTATTTCTTTTCTATAACCATGGTTCGACTGAAACACTTGTTGCCTACAGCATTACCTTGTAAGCAAAGAAGCCAGGGAATAAAAGATAACACAACTCTTAGAAATCGAAGCAGTCCAAAACAATCCCCTTAGCACTTAGTAACTCACTAGTCAACTCAAATTAGAAGATAGGATTTCAAGCGGTATATGATGTTTTATTTTTTATTTAAAAGCGTGTACCAATGAATTTGAAACTCATATATCATCTGATAGACAACAGCTAAAGCAATCCTCAGTTACCTACTAACAGTTATGACTCAGGCTTTTTGAAGCAGTCAAGAGGTAGGTTGATTGAATTTTGGTGCCTTCTATCACCGCCAAAATGTTAATACCTAATCGGTGTATGCGTTAACTATACGGCTACCGATATTGTATCGATATATTAGTGTTTATTATCTATTAATTATGCATAATCTTGTTACTTCATGTCACGTTTTCGCACGTAACAAGTTTTCATCACGGTCAACGCTCCAGGTCCAAGCTTTCACATTACAACTGCAGGAAGTCCATCTTGAAACAAGCCACAAGTGAGCACAAGACTTTTGCTCGATTCCACGATTTTTAGGAAATAAAAGAGCTGAAAATATCCTTGATGCAACATTTTAAAGTTAACGACTTTAAATCATCCTAAAGATCAAGATTCCGAGAGCTGAGCAAGAAGATTTTTGTTTACAATGAACTGAAAGATGGAGCAAAATTAAATAGATTATTCAACAGGAATGCTTCCAGGAATTTGTTCCATAAGTATGGTAATTTAGCATTAACTGATACGTTCCTGAAATAAACCGTTGTCATACGATAAATATTACTCATGAAACGGCAATCAATATCAACAAATATCAACTCAGGGGACAAATGAATGGCGCCACTGCTACCCAATACCACCTGTGATTTACACATTATTGGCATCGTAACGAGGGTGCAAAACTGTTTTTGGAAGCTACGGTCCCTGGGGTCGTCAAGACTGAGTGAGAAGGAATATAGTCGAAGATAATGATGGTTACATTATGAAGACAATTGACAGAAGATGTTGATATGAGTCAATGAGTTCCACTTCGGTGTCTTAATCGTTACCTGCTCGCTGCGAAATCTCAATCAGGGTTATACATACCTGTAATACTCTCCAGTTTCAAAGGATTCCGCAACTGCAGGAAAGTCATTTGAAGTACTTTCAGGTTATGCACTTTTACACATTATTCACAGTATAAAACGTCTGTGGTATACTGTTATGTTGAATTGCCGAAATACTGTCCTCTAAGCTCATTCGACTACAATATACCTAATTAGTGTCACATGATTATCAATTTTCGTGTGATCGTATGTTGTGCTTGCGTTTTCTGAACTGAGTAGTTAAACCGTGAAACTTTTAGTGTCTTTATAGACAACGTAATCAGCATTAACCTCAGTAAGAAGTGAATCATTCGTGTTTCTCTGTGAGTGGTTCAGTAGCTTGTTCTGATGAAGTGGTTTGTGACTGGTAATCCCCTTCGATTATTGTGTCATATTGTCTGTTTGCCTATCTGACCTCTGGCCTTTCAGTTGTCTATCACTTTTCATTCGATTGACAGAATGGGTCTATATTTAACCATATTTCGATGGCTGATTGACCTGAATGCCAAGCTTTCACAAATTCTCTAAAACTCATTGTGTTTACACTCCCAAGATTTCTATATTCTCACAGTTAAGTCCTTGTGGATTGATATGAGCTACAAAACTTTGTAGTGTTTAGTAGTCGAATGAAGGTGAAGAAGGCGACCACTTTATTCAATCCAGTGCTGATCGAAATTGTTGCAGTTGATTTCGTAAACAATATTTGGTTTGCCATTTGTAGCTGTTGCATCCTTTAGTGTGGATAATAAAGTTTGAGGAGGATTTGTTGGTTTATAAACCACACCAATTCCGAATGATCTCAGTAATTTTTTCGCGATCTCTGATATGTTACTTATTTATGATAGAATATTCCGTCTGCCGGTTTTCGTAGGTGACTTTTTAATTGACGATGAACAGGATGGGCATCTTATGATGAAGTTTCGCTGTTAATCCCACTTCTTTAGGAAAGATATCAAGTCATTTTTCCGTTCTCTCAGTATTTTATTCCTCTTTTTATTAAAATCTGTTAGCACTATTGGGCTGTTGCTGCAGTAGCTGAGGATTCGATCAGTGTATTGACTTCCTGTACTTAGGATTCTCCAATTTTCCGACATCGGTTCTACTGACTAAAAAATTCAGGAGTGATAATTTACTGTCTGATCGCTTCCGTATTGTGAACTTGATGTCGTTGGAAACGTTTTTGATCAAACTGTAGGCGTTTTTGTGTTCGTTCTTTTTGATGGTGACAAAAGTATCGTTTACATGTAAGATTCGAATTTTCGCTTCGATCACGAGTAAAATAATGGCTTCAAGTCTCTGCAAAGCTGCTTCTCTAGTTAATCCAGAAATAGGTGATCCCAGCGGAGCTCACTTAATTTGTTCTGATATCTTATGACCGAACTGAAAATATGTTGTAAATCGAAAGAAACTACTGATCATCACTCCGTCAGAGCAAGATACTGAATCACTCACGGAGAAATACGAAAAGCTCGCTTCGTACTGAAGTAAGCGCTGATGATGTTGTCTGGAAAGGCAATGAAAGTTTCACGATTAAACCACCCAGCTCAGAGAACACAACACAACCAAGAATTTGTTGTTTGCATAATGAGCTCAATAATGTCTGTAACCACCTACTCTTAATTGCACGAATAGTTTTTTAGTTGTCTTTTTCTCTGGTTATAGCATAAAGGTTAAAACTGATTCATCGTGTACGGAGACAGAGGCATAAATATTATCAATTTTCCAGCATTTAGGATTTTTTTTATTGAGAATGGATCCATTCTGATGAAATGAGTCAAGAAGTATCATTATTATGAATTAGTACTGAACTGATTTATATCAAGTTTCTGCTAATTGAATGCAGTTTCAGTACATCCTTATTAAAAACATTCTTGCGACATAAAACTTTAATAAATCCATTTAAACTCCCTCTTCACAGTTAATCTGAAAAATTCCGTCCCATACCAGCGTAAGATGTCAAAAGTTAAATAACTTGTAAAACAGGCCACAAAATCCTGCTACACATTGAATTACTCAGTGTTACAATAAGGCTTTATTCCGCAATCTCTCATCTTCTTTATGCAAAATCTGATAGCTTTGTATGTTGGATGAAAAGAGTACTGTGAAGAAGTAAAGATCAGTTAAGGGTTTGCAAACATTCTGTTAATATCACCTCCGAATAAAAAATCACTTTTTGTAACAAACGTTAGGATTTTGGTGACTTTAGATTTTCCAGTAATTCGTTCAGTTTTCAAGGCAGTTTACAACCAGTGATGGTAGGAATCAGTGGTTGAGAACTCGTGATAAAATGGCTGCTTATCCGTCATAGTGATGTGGATGTATTCACTCTATGGCATATTCTATTCTAAAGCTTGAATGTCTTGACTAGGCTCAATTTTTGAATTATTTCTCCTCTTACACACCTTGTTCTTCTTTGAGATTAGTTTTTTCTATCTTTTTCTTCTTTAAATACTACTGTAAAGTGTGGGAACTTGAACTGATGCAATTATGTGTAAGGTTTATCTGTATGTCTGAATTTTTCCGTTTCAGCAAATAGAAGTGTTCAGAAGGAGTACTTGATTCAATTTATAACTGTTTAGTTATGTAGACTGGCATCTAAACTGATAATGACTTTCTTGCTAAGACTCCCACCTATTACCTGCTGCTCCAAACATTACAGTATTATTCTCCAAGTGACAGATACATGAGAAATGCTCCTTGCGCAACACAGATTATCTTGTAGTTAAACTTCATCTCCTCGTAGTTGCTCAACTGGATTATTTTAGTGATTAAATTTTGATGGTTATATGCATTCTTGTAGGATTTCTATGACAGTGAAATGAGGCTACCTAATTGAATCAGTGGGATATTTTAACCCACAAAGATTGATTCTAAGTAGACTTTTAGGTTTAAATGAGACCGTTATCCAAGAAACAAACTAAAATGAAACCAATGTTAGGTTTTTGATGTTGACGCAAGTATATAAAATACTAATAAGCATTCGGAAACACATCAGTTACTTTTAGTTCAATGGAAGCAATAAACTGAAGCAAATCGTATGCAAATCAGAATGAAAAAGCTCTATGACGTAAAAACTGGACAGTATCATTTCAAAGTGAACTCACTGCATGTAAGAAGTTATGAATTTGTTCAAATTTTTTGGATTAATTGAATGACGTAAATTTTGACGGAAACTTTCAACTGCATTACGTAGTTCCACTTCACTGTCAGTTTCAACAACCTAGTTAAATTCGCCAAAAATTTGAAAGAAAACCAAAAAGCGGTAAGCCAAATATTATGTGCATATAGGCGAAAATATTTTACACGCATCATTCTTGATTTAGTAATCGGTTTTATAAATTAGCGATTTAGAAGTTCAGTTACATATATATATATATATATATATATATATATCACCTGATTTCTTCCGACTAAAGACATTTGGCCAAAAAGTAATCACATGATATTCCCGTAACAAAACGGATAACAAAAGAAGCTTGTTCTAATGTCTGCGCGTTACACTAGTCATTTATGTGTTGACAAGCTAGTTTCATTGTACCTACAGTCCATAGTCAAATAGATAGTTGCTTTCTTAGTTTTAATACACATGATGTATTTAATTGTCTTAAATCCTTGAACCCATCTCAGAGTCTGGGTTCTGTTGGTGTTTCGAGTAGGGTATTTAGAAAATATGTAGATATTTCATGTCGTCTTCTTACAGATATCATCAATTCATCGTTTCCGAGAAATCCAGTACCTGCTGCTTGGAAGGAAATTAAAATTGTACCTGTCTTTAAGTGATCTTCTAGATCAAATGTTAAGTTTCCAACCATCACTATAGCTTTTACTTTTCTGAGGACAATAGAAAAATTAATTTTTTTTGTGCCCGAAAGTTCATTGAAGGCCTTCAGAGATCAAAAATAATTTGCTTACAAATACAGAAGAAGAACTTAAGAGTCTGCCACCGTCCTGCTTTATGATATTGTTTCTAGTCTAGAAAAAAGTGCGAAATATGTTCATTCTGCCTTCTTGTTTCATTTGTTAGCCTGTGACTGCTCGTAGACCGTTCTTGTTAAACAAGCGTGCCATAGCTCATAATAAGCCATGGGTTGCAAAGTGGCTGTATTTTTATTTTTCTGAAATGAAACAGTATACTGTTCATAAAAGAAGGCGTTCCGCTTCATTGCTTGCTGAAGCTGGTGTGCATCAAGGTGCAATACTTCCCACGTTTCTGTTCTCGTTCTTTCTGCACTATTTATATTATTTATATTATAATGAATCAACCTGACTCCTCACTCAACTTCTTTCGGGATAGTCGTAGCAACTATGGCTTGGATGTTTATAATTCACTTTATTCTGTGCCAGCTAACTCTCACCCAGAGTACTTCGAATTAAACGGATTCTTGTCTTCAATTGACCAGTGGTCTCTGTCAAATGGTCTTAAGGTAAACCCTTCCAAATTTCAGACTGTTAATTTTAGCCTCAGGCGTAAAGACTTGTGTGAGCTGCTTAAGCTTCATGACTCCTGCTGCATTGCTGGTATTTGTGTAGAAAGTAAATCGAGTGTTAGCTATCTTGGATTGAGCTTTACTTCTACTTTGTTGGTCACTTCATATCTTGCTGACTTGTAAAAAAATCTTACTTTCAACGTATTATATAAAAAAACTGAAATGCTCTGGTACAACTCAACCCCTACTTTTACAATTCATTAATTCATGTATTTTATCTATTATTCTTCATTGTTCCCTGGTGATCTTTCCTGGCCTACTCTAACAGGACTGTTATATTACGTAGGACGCTGAAAGCTGTCAGTAGTTTAAGTGCTTTGCCCCTTGATAAAGTGATTACCACTGCAGTTGAAAGACATTTAAACTCTAGCAGGCAACCAGCTGCAGTGATTTTAACTGACAATGAGCATCCACTTAACTCACTGCTCTCTCCTTGTATCTCCTCGGGGATGAAAAAAGAAACTGCACAGGAATGTTCGCTTGTACGGCTAAATACGAAAATTCGATTGTGCCTTTTTCAAGTAAGCATATTATGTATAGAAAAAGTGCTAGAACAGAACTCACTCACTAAGTTTGCAACAGTAAATAAGCTGTTTCCAACATTTTCATTAACAATGTAAAATTTTCATCCTTACATATATTTTTTACATAACTTACACTGTTATACTGACACTTTGAATTATTGTATGTATACATATATCATGCTGAAAATTCGAAACTGTACCAAAACATTGTTTGGAACAAAGTGACCATTATTATTACTATTGTTATTATTATTGTTACAAATCAGTGGTAGTAAAATTTCTCACGAGCAGTCTTTACTTTTCCATAGAGGAACCGGTTACTGGACAGTTAGCAGTATAACTGTTAGTTAGTTTTGATCAAAGTGGGTGAAGCTAAAAGTCATCACTATACTTACTTTCAACCGAAGAAGTGGAGGTGCAGCCAATAATTTCAGCATTAATAAACGATATAAAACACCATTCAATAACAGATGTTGTAAAAACTAAACAAATAAGCGAAATATTCATAAAGAACACAGACAATACACTGATTTTCACGCAGAACGCTATAAACTATGACAAGTACGATGACTATTAGGCTCACGAGTTAGTCAGCAAAGGACAATCATCTGACGTTCATGATGGCTGGTGTTGATCAACAAGGCATGTCTGCAACCTTCAAAAGATTTACTTTTCCATGAAAGAGATTGACAGCAAAATTCGCTTGCTAGCTGTTACACTGAATCCAGTCCTAGTCAAAGTCATTCGTAACTTGAATAGCTAAGCATTATGATCTTCAAATGTGGTGACGTGTGAGATCAGTTCAAATGTCCGCAGAAATAAATATTTCTAAACAATTTGTTCATGCATCGTGTCTGAATAATATTTAGTGAATTTAGTGGTTGACATATCGAAAAAATATAGTTCTGAAGAGAAAACTGGTCAGAGCCGAGTGCCTAAATTTATTGAAGCTCTTGTCATCCGTAAATTTTAACCCCCTTATGTATACAAAAACAATTTGTACTCACGTTGAACCTACCTTAGTAGTATTGATTTTAATTTTTATACCAAGAATAAGGTTTTCCTTTTTTTCTATCCCTTCCTATTCCTATGTTTCCCATTAACTTCATTGACCTTTTCGTAAATTTTCATATAAATAGTTCGACAAGTCCATGTGTGATCAGATTGTTCGAAATGTATAGCGCTAATACATCACATGTTTCAGATAATCTTCGTCTTCTCATTACGCTGTTTAAATAAACATCTGCATCTTAATATTTAAGACTAGTAAATATTTTCCCCGAAGAATTTCGAACTAGAATTCCGTGCGCAACGTTAGAGTTATTTCATTTCAAACACTCTGTGACATAAAAATACAAATTATATCGAATGTCAGATTCGCACATAAGGAGGAGCTGATACTTCGCCACTAGACACAGAGTGCCAGTGAAAAGCTTAAATCTCAATGTATTTTTATACATCGATTTAGGTTTTCTACGGTTTGAGAATTTAATTTTTAGGCAGGCAGATTAAGTAACAGATACGATTAATAGTCACTAGTAAAATTTCCAATACCTTCCCCTGAAAGTTCACGACGTGTTAGGTGTGGCGCATCGTGAACTTTTACTTCTTTTTCCGATGAGACTTAATTATATGGCTTTGAGTAATTTCGACATGTCAGTGCATAACAACTCTAAGTTATAGGATCTAGTATAGGTGTAGCTATGAGCGGGAAAGATTTATTTCAGTAAAGTAACATGTCTCCATTTTAGTGACGATAGACTCACCGAGCGAGACTACGTTTGCAGAAAACAAACTATTGCGTATGAAGTCACTGAATCACAACACAAGTCCAGGATAGAATGGATGGCAATAAGTTATTTCGGTAATCAACTTGTAATGACCAGGTATTCAAATGAACTGGTCATATACCAACAAACGCTTATCGTTTTCACTTATTGGTGGAAACTGTTGAAAAACGCTTAATTGTTTACTGAGTCATCAATAAATCTGAAGGTGGTTGATGGAACAGTGTTTTACAACCCATTTCATCATTACAACAACTTAGTCTTACTTTTTTATGTTATGAGAGTTATTCACCAGTACTACTCACTATGATCCGCGTTTGTTTCTTTTTCGCGTCTACGTAAAGAAGACATCCAAATATTATATATTATATCTTAAAAAGCATTTCGTTTTGCTAAATCTCACGTTTCTTATTGCTTTTATAGCCCTTATTAGTTATCTCTTTAATCATGTATAGATTCAAAGTATGCTGTTTCCTTCAGCCCCTATTTGAATGATGCAATCCCAAACTCTTCTTCAATCGCAAACCGTTATTTATTTATAACAAATATAGGTGTCGTTGTGCTGCTTTAAAACAGATAGAATATTCTTTAAATGTGCAAAAATTAAATGCCAAAGCGGCGGTTGCTAACGTAAGATGTTGTAGACCACTAAAAAATCTACGAAACGTTTGTTATGGTTTCGCTCAACTGGATTCAGTGATGCAATATGAAAGTGGTTAGAAGTAATCTTGAACACTATGATAAATCATTTTTAACGGAAGAACCTTACTTTTTCAACCGGTTCTTGATCTGTTAGTTATTTTTAATTTTATACTGGGTGATGATTCAAGGTGAAATGAGAGTTTGGACGGCTGTCGGATTCGAACCAGAAACTACCGGGTTCCCGACCCAATGATCTACCATCTGAATAACGAGGTCCGACTGCTCACCAGATTTTTTTCTTTTCGCTTCAACCACCATGGTTTTTGCCCGACCACCATGCGAATTCGTAAAACGTTACTGCCGCTCTATCGCATTCATACTGGCTGACTAGTCAGGACTTCTCATCCTAGTCTAAATCTAACTTAATTGGAGAGGAGCAGCATCATATTGATTATTTCGGCTATTTGACCGGTGTAAGTACTAGTCTACCAAACCATGGCTACCTTAGGTAGTCAAAATGATAATTTTTAATTTTGTTACAGTATAAAAACAACTATAAGGATCACAATTTAGCTAACAATAATTCGTTAACTTGAAAAGTCTTATAATTGGATTGCTAAGATAAAATTTACGGACAAAATGCTGTTGACAGAAAAATTGTTTGGAAATCTGCTTTATTACTTAAGTTGAGAGACGGTTAGATTTACTAGTGCTTTAGAGTGGAATCACAGTTCATTATCAATTTTCTGCACAAATTCATTAGATAATTTTCTATGCTTTCAGAGGTCATCAAGAATAATCATTTTATTCCAGACAATAATTTCAACACAATGTGGAATTCTCAGTGTGAATTTCAAAAAATTTACACCTTGTACAGTATTTTTAAATTAAATAGACATCGCAGTTAAACAATAATAATAATACTAGCATTACGACAAGCACTAATACATACTACGGCCAATCATTCTCAAGTAATCATCTAGTTTGTGGTATGTTCTTGCACGCTCCGGGGTGATGAACAGAAAAATACTAGTAGGTTTGGTGGTGGGGAATTATTTAGTCAGCATAAGAAGTCGAAGTTTCTGCTAACCATCTATACAATACTTATGTGATGAACTGTTGTGAACTCAAGAGCCCACTGCCATCTACCGAGATATTCTTTGCATTTTTGTTGTCAACTTGTGTGACGATAATATGGCAACATTTGGAGAATGCGCGAGAGTACATTTCACAAAAAGATGACAACTGAAGAATTAAAACAAGTATAAAAGGAGTAATTTGGTGTGAGATATCATAAAAACCTTTATTTAGCCCAAATTTTAAGCAGGCCACCGTAAACATGTTTCGAATTTATGCCTGATGATAAATGTTGATACATTTGTTTGAAATTAGTCATGATAACTAGCCTAATTATCATAAAATTCCAAAGATAATTTTCATCCCGTTTCTTTACTATTTGGATGATTATCAGAAACCGGAGGCTAATGGTTGGAAACCTGCAGCAATCTAGATCTCGATCCCACTTCCAATCATAACACAGTATCAAAAGCCTGGGAACAATTTGTTTCATTTCAAAACTTTTCAATGTTGTATACATGCCACCAAGTTGAAGTTCCTCCGAATTCGGCTGAGGGCATGTGAGACTCTATATGGTGGGATGAAAATTAAGGAATTCATATGATCTGGCTGTATTTTACTTTTAAAAAAGGAACAGGCATCTAAAGTCATTCACATTCGTTGATCAATACTTATGATACTTATGATACACTTCTCAACACAAACCACTACTTCCTCGTCCAGCTTTAGCAAGTCAATCTGCAAACCGATCACTTATTAGTATTGAATTGGCATTAAATGTATAACGAGCTGATTAGTGTGAAACAGCTATCAGATGATTTCTAATGCTGCAAAATCCTCTAACTTGTCTGCATTAGTCAGTAAAAACTGTCCTCTTAATAATTAAGCTCCTAAGAAGCCAGTCAAATGAATAATTTTCCTCACAATTGTATCTTCCATTCACCGGTGAAAGTTTCATTCTTCAGTTTTCTCGCCTTTTTATGATCATAGTTTCTTACCGTTTTGATCTGCATTAAGCTTAACTTTAGCCACAAACCGAATCACATGACAACTGATCATTAACATTTCTTGACACAAAGATATTCTCTATGAAAAACTAAAATCGCAAAGGTTAGAATGTTGAAAAGTGCTTTCTGAAGAACAATTTCTGACAACTTTGACAAACAGCATAGGGGAAGCGAGTGAATGCATATTACAAAAAATGCTAAGTGTTCTTTTCATGTTTTTGCCTGCGTATATGCAGTTGTTACTCATGACAATTAGACAAGAATACATATACAGAGATTGATTTCTTAACTGCAAGTGAACAATTTAACCTTAGAAAAATGAAATACACAAATTACATATATTGAGAAATTAGATATGTTACTGGGGTATGGATGAAATGTTAATCTGAAAAATATTTGACATTTTTTAGAAATATACGTCAAATTTATTTCCAAATTGGAAGCAGTAGTAGATTTTCATCTAATTCATGTTTAGAGGTTGGTGTAGGTATAACCTTACATCAGTCTTCTAACTGTCATATAGCAGAGATTGAGATCGTTTTGCGATGCCACTCAAAAATAAGATCCTGGCAGTTTTGAAATTGTGATTTATGGGATAGGAGTTATATAGTCTACCTACTGTTATTGCTGGTTATAAATGCTAGTCATGTTTACTCCAGGTCATATACCTGAGGTTTTTCTCTTCTTATACTGGAATTGCCAGCTGTTAAGCAGTCGAAGTGCATTAGCTTGTTAGATTATATTAAGAAGAATACCAATCTAGTTATAAAGTTGCAAAGTTGTAGAACTTCGAAACCACCCGCTATACCGTTGTTAGTAGAAAAACGTTGGTTGTACACATCTGAGCCGTAGAACAAAACATACATTTTGATTTATATTGCGAGTTTAGAACAAATCAGTAGTTAGTTTTCATAGGTTTTGTTTTTCTTAATACTTATTACTAGAGTGTATCTAAAACCTCAACATTATTGACGTTCCCTCAGAGATCCAAACCAGTGTCATCTAGTATTGTAATAATAGACTTTTTCACTCATCGAATTCACCCATTTTTGACCTCCTATAAGACTAGATGATGTGCATTAATCAGTGACTAGAGACGATCCAACTTGATTTTTAAGGGATCGTTGCTAAATATTTTCAACCTCCCAACACCAACCGAAAGTGCACACCGATGTTAAGCCTTCGGACTTGATGATTGCACTTCAAGACGCTTGATAGAATTCTGTTAGTACTATTAACTAGATAACGTAAAGCGAGTTTGTATAGGGTGACCAGATGCTGTGCAACTGACTTCAAAAAAAGGACCCAAGTAACGACTCTTTTTTTTATCATGGTCATATCTTTAACATAATAGTGAAATACTTTCAGACATTCTCCTTTTAATAAATAAACTAAAGAGGAAATCTGTACATTAATTATTAACATAGTAAATTCAAGCTTAGCCATCAGCTTTTTCCACTTTCTGTTTACCATGAACATTCGATGAGGTTTTTGCTGTATGGAAGAGGTCTCACAATGACCAAATTAAAACGTCAAATGACGTTCATGAATTCAAAAGCAGTCAAGTTTTTCTTCATACATTCAAGAAGATACTTCATTTAAAGTTGTTTTAACAGTTGAAATTACCTGTCTAAAATCTATCCTGATGGTAAATGCACCTTTAGTAAAAAAAAATTTGATTCTACTAGTAAAATTCTTCTACTTTGTTGCTTAACATAACCCTCAGCGCAAGCTTTTCTGCAGCATACAATACAAATAAAAGTTACATTTTTTGATAATAATTTGCGGAGAAAAAAAACAATAGATTGTCATCAAAGACGTTTGTGAACACAAGAAGAACGATAAAAAAAAATGAGAGGGTATAAAAATCAAAGCAACAATGATAAAGAATTTTAGAGATATTAAAACAAGCAAAATGGTTAGTAAGGCTAGAAAATTAAGGTAAATAGAGTAATTAAACTTATCAGATGTTGAATATTATCCGTTTTTTAAGCATTATATGTTATGATAAGAGTGAAAATTCAGAGGAAAGGAATTAACATGCGTAAAAAATGAGGAAAGTCGACATTAACAGATGTACATGATAAAAATCTTATCATCAAAAGAATATTATAATAATTATTAAAATTAGAAGTGTAAGTCGTAATTTTTATTTAATTCTCGAAAAGAAAATGTGAAACAAACCAGATGTTAAGCTATATTCTGAGATATTGGCAAATATTTACGTCTCACAATACAATGAGATCCTTATATTTGTTCATTTCCTGACCAATAGTTATAGACGTAGTGAGAAACTACCTAACTGTCGAAGTGTCACAGATAGAATTTACTGTAAATTCATGATTAAGCTCTTGAAAATCAATAGTACATAGAGCTATGTGCATCGTAGATCTACCTAAAGAACAGATGGCAGTATATTTTGGAATAGCTCAAATCGCTGGAAATGCTAGGGTTAATAAATTACTTTACATACAAAAATTAGAGAAAAGTTTGCCTATTTTGTTAAGAAATTGAAAATTTTGTTGAGTTCATGCTTTCACTTCTTGAGCGGTTTGTCAGTTTTCCGTGATTTTCTGTCAAGTTATTAGTCACAAAAATTACTTTCACAATGGTTTAAGTAGCTTCTAAATAATTATATGCAGTCTGTATCCTTAGTATCTTCATTTACTACTTTTGACATGATTTAAGCTACCATCACTCAATGTCTGGTAGGCGTTAGAATGCAATTTATTCCCCTGATACTTACTTCCTGTTGGTTTATATTGACAAAAATCGATATGTTTTCTATAACTGCTAGTCTAGTATTAACTCAAAACCATTTAAGATAAAATGTTTTGAATTTTTAATCCTAATGTGATCCAACTGAACAGATAATTTTCAGTGTTCGAATTAAGCAAAATATTCAACATGTGTAAATTCCTTAAAACATTGTATTAAAGAGGGGTTCAATGAAACTTCAGTGGAGATACTTGTTCACTTAATCTCTAATCTCCCTGATAGTCTAACAAGTGTTTGTTTTTTTAAAGAACAATTTTATTACCTAAAGTTGTGGTGATGGCAAGGGTTGGTTTGAATTGTGATCAGAACATATCTCTTCAATGTTAATTGTTCAAAATACTTGAAGATGATAGTTTATTCATATTCATAACTTTCTGTTTATTTTCATACTGAACCGAACTGACCACCCTTTGTTGGCAAATGCATTACTGTTTAAATATCTAAATATTGTCATAATATTCATTAGGTCGTAACTTGCTTGATGTTGGTCATCGGTGGAATCCAGAAGGTACGTATACTCTTATTGAGAATTTTTCAGCTGGATCCACCCGCATGCTGTTTATTGGTGCTTTTTCCACCGAAGCAAACTTATCATGCTTGTTTACTAGCATCCCCCACTCAGTTGTTTGGATCGCATTAATTATCGTTGTTCATGATCGGTGAAAAAGGATTTACAGTTAAAAAGTAATGAAAAGTTGTTTCACCTTGTTTGAAAGCTTTTCTGCAATGGATCTTACTAATTCCGTTACATGGTCTAGGGCAGTCGATAAAAAGTATTTGTTTTAGATTTTTCAACCGATTATATGCTCAACATTAAGAAAACACTCAGTTTCTCAGAGATGTTCCAAATGGGCTGCTTTTAGTTTTATTCTAACTTAAGAGAGAACCACCATATTCGACAATGGCAACAAAAATACCTAAGGCTGAATAGCAATGATTGCCTTAGACAGATCAGTTAGTATGTTATTGCAGTACAAATAAATAGCCTAAGGCTACTTTATTTTATGAGAAACTGTAATTTTAGGTTGTTGTTCAATTTTTATGATCGTATTTAAGCTGGTACATGATGGAACAAGATCATCCATGATATTCCTGATTGTGGTCGACTGGATCATGCAACAAACAGTGAGGAGCGAGAAGAGGGGGATATGCTGGACCGCAGAAAAGGACCTAGAAGATTTAGATTTCGCTGATGACTTGTGTTTGATGTCGCACAAACTTGAAGATCTACAGGCGAAGACTAACAAGTTGACAGGAGAGGCAGCGAAGACGGGACTTCAAGTGAATATAGAGAGGACAGAGGTGATGATGATACCTGGCCAACAACAACTGCAACAACAAGCTCCAATCACCATCAGTGGAAGAAACCTAAAGGAAGTAGCCTCTTTCACCCACCTTCCTAGGAAGCACTGTTTCAACTACAGACAACGGCACAGATGAGGATGTCAAGGCCAGTCAGGATCAATAAAGCAAGAAAGGCGTTCATTAGCCTGAAACCAGTGTGGAGATCTTCTGCACTGCACTCAGCATGTGGAACAAGATACGGATTTTCAACACTAATTGCGTCAAGTCAGTGCTTCTGTATGGTTCAGAGACTTGGCGCGATTCGAAAGGGATTTCCAACAAACTACAGATATTCATCAACAACTGCCTAAGCTGGCTCGTCACTTAAGCTCAGATGGTCAGAATAATAAGAATAAGCAACAAGGAACAAGGAACTCTGGCTAGCTGGCAACGAACCAACCAAGAAGCTATCACTCAACAAATATGCAGAAGGCAGTGGAGATGGATTGGGTATACACTGAGAAGACCATTTGGGGACATCGCGCGCCATGCTAGGCCATCGAGTGGAACCCCGATGGGAAACGACGAGTTGGGCGTCTGAGCGAGGGTGACATGGAGGAGATCGTGTGAAGAGGAAATGAGAGCTTGTGGGCTGTTGTGGAGCCAGGTTCAAAAGATTTCAGAGAGTAGAGCACATTGGAGACGTGCTACCGAAGCCCTTTGTTCCACTAGGAACTTAAAGGACAAATAATAATAATATGATGGAACAAGTACATCAAAACCAACTGATTTATTTTCCATCATGATACTGTTTCCCTTCATACTAAAACAATAAGTTCTTCTAAATATTTATGCAGTGAAATTTATTTCTGCTGCATTATTCAATTTATTTACATTTTATCTTCCAGCAATTTGTTTGATAAACGACAGCTTAGAAAACTAGGCACAAGCATACATACCGTGAGAAGTTTCAGCACAGAAAAGGAATTCTAGAGCATTGTGAATAAAAATAGAAAAACATCCAAATGACATTCAATGAAATCAGTCCGCCTACAAACACGAGATGCTACTAACAGTTATAATCAATATGGTAGTAAAATTTTATCTTAAAGTCATATAGTAAATACTTAAATATATCAAGTAATAAACTCAGTGTAGAGAGAAATTATTGGTTAGTCTAGAGATCATTTGTTCTATCGAAATACTAGAAAAATGCTTAATAACGTTTTCCGAATGAGTATTTCTCTTATTATCCTAATATTGATTTATTTTATTGAAGTGGAAATTGAACAAAATAAAACTTATTTTTCTTCCGAAATATTCCTCAAAGCTTTACTTGAATACTATTCATTTCTGTGATATGCGCGAAAAATAAATATTCAGATGAGAAAAGTGAAGAGATGGTATAAGTGAAGAACAAGAGTAAATAACAATTCTCCAAAATAAGCAGAAAACAGTCATTTCCATTTCTTACTATCTTGTTATTCCTGAATATATATATATATATATATATATATATATATGGTTCTAGCAAACATTAAGACGTTTGTTTAACTTGAGATATCGCCCTCAAACTAAAATTATCTCAGATAATTTTACTTTTGGTGAATTATTTACTCCTGAATTCTAATAAACTTTTCTTTGACCATAGAAAGAAACGTAACTGAACTATTAGTAACTTGATGCCTATGAATCCCTAATTTACATAACGGTTGAGTAAACTTACACTTATTGCATTAAAATGGAGATCTTGCTAATAGTTGGGAAACGTAGCTTTGGTGCTAGAGCAACGTACCAACAAAAGAGTGGTTGTTGGTTGAAATTCTGCATGAACTAGGTTCTTTTTAGAATGGAATTATCATTCCCATTCAATGAAGTCAAGCTTTCAGATAATCTCAAACAATCTTAATTACTGTATTTGCATCTATATATGAACGTTACTGAACATTAATGTTATTTAGACAGCTACTGAATAGTGAGTTCTAATCAGTGCAAATTTATCAACCATTCCAGCTCACTGTTGCTGGAAGGCACTTATCACTTCACTCGTAATCATGAACAAAACCGAATTCATCAAAATATTTGATCTTTAACTATGAAGGTTAGTTTCAGTCACTAATGTTTAACTTCTCAAGACTTTCCAAAAGTTTATCGAAATTAAGTTCTCAATATCAGTATTTGTAAATAATTAACTTAAATTCAGATATAAGACTTTTGTCGAATAAAGATCACTTATGTAGTCTACAATAATATCAGCATAATTTGCGACAACAGTTTGGCTATGCTTTTAACGAAGGCTGATTAGGACTACTGGGAACTAGAACTGCTTTTCATCAAACAGTATGTTAGTTACAAAGCCTCAGAATATAACATCAGGGCAGAAAATTGTAGACGTGTACTAATAAAATTAGTCATCTACAATGAAATAGAGTTGTCGATAACATTTTCGAGAGTAAAATCACATGATTGATGAAATGCCATCCAGGTCCGACTAAAAGTTGAGCCTCATATTTTATTGTGTTGTGTTGGCCCAATCACCTGAAAGCAAGTGGTCAATCTTTGACCAGTATCCCCATTTACGTTAAATAATGCATATAGGTGTGAATCATTTCAGTTATCATTGAGTCCAGTTTAAACACTGATCAAGAAGGTACTCAGATCAATAACTTTAAGGTCATTCACTGTCTAAATGAAATATTACTACTCATATTGCAGAAGGAAAGGCATGCTCTTTATTTGATGACACAAATGTATCTGTATCTGGTTATTTAAATGAAAAAAAGGTCTATCATTTGGAGAAAAAAATTGAGGTAACAACGTTTTGGGCTGAAAGTTTGTCTTCATATATTCGTGTCTATTAATTTTATCCATAAAATAAATTCTCGCCGAAAATAATAAGTTATCCATTTTTAAATGATGAAAGTTTTGTTTAGTGAGCAGCAAAGTTAATCAATTAGTCACGAATGACCAACGTTCATTATTTGAGTAACTATAGCAAATGAATATTGTTTTTTTCCATACCCTGTATACTTTTGCTATAAAAAGAAGCTTTGCAGAAAACTGAAAAGTGATTTCCTACCAGCTGACAGTTTAATACTGAATAATCACAATTATTTTCTAAATTCCACACAGTAGTGAGTATTAATACAACTCAGCTATGTTATCACTTAATTGTACTCAGCATCTAGATCATTGAAGGTGATTATTTAAAATAATCTCACTAAAATAAAATTCATTCTTCTTCTATTTCATTTTACCTTTTATCAGATGGTGTCACCACTCCTTTACTGTACACATCTCCCATTATTATGGCAGATTAACGACACGCATAGTGCAATAACATACAAAGAGTGAGACTTGTGTATTACTGAAGATTTTCACTGTGTGATACTCATGATGCAGAGATTAAGATGAAAATTGTATATCGTTTAGGGTGACATAAGAATATAATTAGCCAATGGTTGGTAGAATGTGGATTTAGTATTCTAAAGGCCACCGTGAATAGCGCTATTTTGAACTAGTTTTTTTATCTACTGAAGTCATCATCGCAAAATACTGAGCTTGTTTTTCCTGTAGACATTTTTCATTGAGTCAAGATCTTTGTGTCTTCATCGCTACTTATTCAATCCTACTGTTAGATCTGTAACTAATATTATAATAGCCATTATCATTTACTGCACTCAATTATTATTCTGACGTTCAAATACTGTTTTACATTACATAGTCAGATCAATCGAAATAAACTTCCGACAGTATTAATTCTCTCTTATTCACTTTCAAATACACTTTTATCTCACAGAAGTTAAATTATAGCTACTTTAATTGCTTTTTAATTTCTGCAATTTTCATAGCTTCTCTAAAAGTTCGCACGTTCAAACTTTGATCACATAAAGTTGAATTGAATTGGATTTATTTCTTTTGTTACTGTGCAGACAGATGATGTATTTGAAATTCGTGTGCTGCTGATGAGAATTTGATAAATAAAATAATTCGGTTAAATTTTCAAAATAACTTTGCTTTAATTGCAGTTTTTAGAAATAAATTTCGATGTACAGTATGCTACTGATCGACCATACGTACTTCTTACAACCATGAGTTGTAGTATGTAGATTTCGCTTGGCAGATTACAGTAATCCAAATATCAGACCACCATTTCGCTGGTATTATCCTTAGCTTATCAATAATGTACTTGGATTGACTAAAATCATGGAGCCGTATTGATCAAAACGACGGACCCTCAGTAACTTACTTTAGTGGGTCGGTATACTTTGAATAGGATAATCAATTCAAGAAGTATTTAAAAATTTCCCAGTTAAGATTGACATTTATTGAAGCTAAGTAATTTTTCAGGTATTGGTGTTGTTCAGCAGTGTATTTAGTTCATTGTACTTTTAGTTGCTTTGCAAACTGATCGTCATATTTACCATAATACGCCTTAAGAAATAAATGTTATGACAGCTTTGTGTTCGCTAGTTTGTTTGTCTACTTCTTTCCTACTTTAAAGTTGTACTGTCAGGTTGCAGTCTGTATAGACAGACAGACGAAATTAATCTAGAACCTTACAAAGAAGTATATCGGTTCAAGTTGCCACACTTTACTGCGGCATACAAGGAATAAGTGGATCGGAAATGAGCGTATTAGGTTAGAAGAAAATGTAAGAGAGAATAAACAGTTTGACTAGAACGGTCAATCCATACATTATATATATGTATATATATATATCATTTTTGTGATTCAGTATCAATAAGTGAGTTACATCTTTTGAGCATAGGCTGATATCACACACACACCCTCTATCTGGATACCCCAAACCTTAATAGGCAGAACTGTATTTAAGCCTGTTACCTACTGGCTGGAAGTAGATTGCCTAAGGTTATAGTGCTCAGCTATCTTACTTTTATCATTTATATATAAATTCTCACATTTGAATTTTAAAATATCTATGAAGAGCGTTTATTCAAGGTTATAGGAGATACAGGTGAAAGTGACTGGACAGAAAAGCAGTTATCTACACGTTTTTCAAATATTCGAGATAGAATTACGTCGTTTTGCTTTCTTCCCATGAAAAATAAACAAAAAAACAGAGGGTTTTACTAAAATAAAGTTCATGGAGAACTAAATGCAATAGTAAAGTTAGAAAATCACTAGAAAAATTGCTAACAATTAGGTTCCTACCCAAGTTTTTTATTGATATATATATATATATATATATATATATAAGGATACGACCTTAGGAGTAACGTAAATTTTTTTACTGATAGATCATGAGACTGTCAGTGCATGTATGGATCCCCTTTTCACAGGAAAGAATCTAAATGACTAGTTAAAATTTGGGTGTGTTCTGGAATTTATTTTGTCAAAACATAAACAGTAGCTAAGTAGATAACGCTACTATTTGAAAGCTATAGCCACTTAGTGGCAAGGCTTTGTGGGAGAACCAACACTAATTGCAATATCAGTTCATCTTAACTGACGAATATGAAGTGGAACAAAATATATATCCGGGATTCCACTTCTCTCTGTCACCGACAATACTGAGGCACCCGCAAACCAACCTACGTGTCAGAAGAGACAGATCAACACGATTCAGCATAAAGACGAAAGGGCACAAGTATCAATGAGTAGAAAATGAAACAAAGTTCTGTGTTATTTCCATTACCCAATAAAGTACACACTCACAGCAATTGTCACAGTGGATTTCAAATGATTAGAAGGTTATTGATTTAACCTTTGAGAGGAAAAACAACTGAAAATTTTGTTTCCCTTAATCCATTTGTTCGGATCAAAAGAGTTTACACAAGCGAAATATATTGGACGAATATAATTTTGGTTAGACTCATCATCTAGATACTCAACATACACATCCACAGTGTTACAAGAATTATTCAATTTAATGGGTTGCATATATACTGGATGATGACTGAAGGGAAAATGAAAACTTGAAACGTGACTGGATTCGAACCCGTGACCACCGGGTTTCTGGCCTGGTGCTCTACCAACTGAGCTACGAAGCTAAGTATGAAAATGTGCATGTAAAGATCCAAAACAATAATCATTTGATATCCTTCAAGTCTTGGAATTTTTTTGTTTCTTAACAAGGCTAGATGACTTCATCAGCATATAACAGTAAGACAAAGCATTTAAAAGTTGTATAAATGATAATGTGGGATAAATGCAAACACTGGGTATTACTGTCAAGTAAGTAAGGGTAACCCTTTTCGTAAAGTAAATGAATCTAGATTTTTTAAAGTTATGAAAAAAGGAGACAGTATGCTTAAATGGTGGACGTTAGAATGTGAATGTATGGGAACATGAAAAAATGATAACAAGTGATGCTCCACTACTGTTTGTCATTTGTGACAGACCTAACAAAAGTTATTTCGGTCTGAGAAGGAACGAGTGGAGAAGTTGAAAAATATGCTAAAACGAAACTTCAAAACTGATCACCGTTTTCTACTGTACAAGATCACGTTTTTGTATCAATGGCTGTTAAAGTTCTACTAATATCCATATCATGATCATAGAGCAGACAACAGTAGTCATTGGCCAATAGTCGTGATCCTATTTGACCTCGCCTAGCTCTTATCCCCTGAAGCATTTCAAATACGAGAATATAGATCATCATGAATGTTAAATGAGAAAAGAAAAGAAAACCGAATCTTATGGTCTAGAAAACTGCATAACATTTTCATAGTTGAAGAGTTGGGAGCGATACAGCCATAGCTATTAAGTCAACAGGACGCTCATCATCTTGAATATGTAGAACACTATCTGATTATTGTCAAAAACTATTCTTCTCCTATATTTTCTTGTTGCGATGCCATTGAAACAGTCGTATTATCATAGTAAACAAACCACCTAACGTAAAGTATGCTTTCTACTCTAATTGATGTCGTGAGTGACGATAGCTTCAAGAAACATTTAACAGTAATTAAGTTGTAGTCAACAAACATGCACGTGTTAATCAGGAAATTAAATTCTATAAACTCAAGGTGAGTGCATACTTCCTTTATTCTATCTGACTATGCTTTTTTCCCTGTATACTGTTTACTTCCTGTTTAATGTCTTTTACTGCAGCTACTATGATGGTTTATTCAATGTTTCTTCAAAATACTGTCAGTAAAAACTCACTTCTGTATTCATCCATTTCTCCTGTAGTGAAGTGCATGTACAAAGATGTAAAGTTTCATGAATCTGTGTACGCAGTTTTCTAAATGTAAGTTGTTACACAACAAAATGTTTGTTCATATGTCTTTTATTGTCAGAAGTACTTTATGGCAGGGTGGTTCCTTAGTATGAATTTTCACACTTTTGTCATATGTAAGCTATCTATCGTGTACAAACGTTGTCTTCAGAATGTCAACTGCTAAATTCTTGTGCAATTCAAAATTGAACAGTTATGTTACTACTGTATCTCATATATTTTCAGTCATGCATACTAACGAGAACTCAGTAGTTGTTTTCCTGGCTGTTTAGTTGAAAATAATAAACTCAAGTTTCTTGTCAAGAATAACTTCTTACAAAGCATTATATACACCTCATAGATAAGTCAAAACCAATGCAGGTTATAGATGCAACCTTCTGGTTAGTCACCACTAGTCATCTACCTTGAAATGCAACCTATCTTTATTTTCGGTCGACTAGATTCATAGCTACACTGAAAGCCTGATAAATAAAGTTCCATCGGCAGTAAGTTTTGGGTAGTATGACTACGAATACTATCTTACTACTAATTTGTTTGAAAGTTCCGAATGGTCAGGTGTGGAACTAATTGAAACTAGTACGCTTTGAAATTATGTACAATGTTAGTTTGAAATCTATACTTATAGTATATTGTTTTACAAAATCTACCTCCTTCTTTGAAATACTTCAAGAAAGAGAGCCATGACTTCTAGATCTAATGGTATCAAGAATGAAAAGATACTAAATGAATTCATCACTGTATTACAGAATTTATCTTGTCCAAAAACCTGAAGTCGTAGACTGACTCTGTAGTAAAATAACTGTCTCTGGGTTATATATTTCAAGCTTTGATAGTACAAAGCCATAAGGATGCAAATTTTCAGCCGATTTTGATCCGAGAAGTTATAACCACTACCTCCTACTTTTCGATCCCCAAACTGACATTACCCTGTAATGAATGCGACCAACAAGCTAATCACCTGTATTAAAAACACAACAAATTACGTCAATGAACAAAGAAATCTCCTACTTACAAGAAGTTAATGAAATCCTATTTCATTGAAATCACATATTCTTATTCACGTAGACAGAAGTATAAGTAGACTTTAATCCTATTCAAGAACTTTTTAGCTGTCAGCTTTTAAACAGTAAAAAATGAAACAGTGACGCAAGAAAAAAAAATCATTTACAGTTCATTTAACTGAGATTTATAGGTTAGTTATTCAACAAAATGCATAAACCAAGTTTCATCGTATAGATTAGAAAATAATGTATCATTCAATATCTAATCACTTGTTTGTAAAGTGACTAAATAAAGTGGATGTTGTCATCGAATATAAAAATGACTTCATAATTTCATTGTTTATTTAAGTTAGAAAAACTAATAGAAGCTTAACAGGATATACATTATTCTAATGGATAATAAATAGTTAAAATGATAACTACTAACAACTGGAGACGGAAATTCAAATGATAACTTAGAAAGATACTTCAAATCCCAGAATAAAAATTAACTAGCGAAATATAGACGATAGAGCATTGAACACATATTTTGTATTAGCATCGCACTATTAAGTGATTTACATCCTGATATTTGAATATGAATTTTGTACCGGTTTTGAGGTAAACTTCAGTTATATCGACGAAAGTCGATATGCTGGTCACAACATTTGAGGATTTCGACTCTACTTCCATACAAGTTTCTAGTTGTACATTGCTTAGGTGTTTATTTAGAGGATGAGTCAGATATTCAGCACCCAATGTGTGTAGGTAAGTCACTGACTGACGTTGGATAATGAAAATACCAAGTTTCAAACGTTCGACCGGAAGTAGTTTAGACCACTGAAATGCTCATTTGCAGTTGATTGCTTAGATTAAAGTATCATCGCTGCACTAAACAATATCATATCAAAAGATTAGCTTAATTCATGAAATAAAGTGATCTGAGATGAAGAAAATCGATTGTACAGCTATCATTCGAAGGGGTCATATCGTTGTATCTTAGTATTCAATGCAGTAAACCTACGGCTTTTGATATCATAAAATACGTATGGCAAAATTTAAATTATAATCAGATCACAACCTACAATTTTTGAATAATACCAAATAGAAATTGCATTTTTCTATCTACAAACAGCAGTCTGTCAAGTTGAAGATAATCCTCTGAATCCACTTTTAATGCTTGTATATGAAAAACTGGTTAGTAACATTTGAAGTCTTACAACAATTGTCGATAATGGTTTGGGTAACAAAATTACAATAAGAAGAGTTTGACGCTAGCGCGATTTGGAGATGATGAAGAATATTTTTAGCTCAAGAGAATAATTTTGATGGTTTTGTGTTCTCTGAGCTGTATGATTTGATTGTGGAGCCTTTCTTGTCATTGTAGAAAACATCGTCAACAAAAACTTCAGAAAGAAGTAAGCTATAGGGTTTTCTCCATAGTTAAGTTAGTAGCTTATCCCAATGGTTATTTGTGTAGCTGTTTATTGCTGTCAAGTTCTTGTCATTGTTTCCATATTTATTTTGACTGGTTGTCCTGATGACCTGAAACTTGACTTTCTTGTTGTTTCTTATTGCTTGATAAGCTGAGTTAGGGCCAGTGTGTCTGTTAATTGCTGACTGATCTGAATGCTAAGCTTCTAAAAACTCTTTGGTATTCTTTGTATTCTCTCTATCCAAAATTTTCACATTTTTCCAACAAGATCATCTCCACAGTTGTCCGTATCCATTGATATGGGGAAGATATGTGATAATATTTCACTGCTAGTTGGTGTTAATGTCGATGGATACGAAGAGGGTGATCACTTCGTCAAATGTTATGTTTTTCTCAGCTTTTGCAGTTTATATTGTAAAAAAATGGTTGGTTTGTCTTCCTTTGCTATTGTTTCTTGATCCGTATGACTTGTTTTTCTGCGTACTTCAGTTAATTTGATTTCTTTTAAGTTGTAAATTTGATATCTTCAAAGATGTTGTTGATTAATTTGTGAGCGTTTTTTCAGTTAGCTTCTTTTAATGATGATAAACGTGTCAACTACATATCAGACCCAAAGTTTTAGTTTGATCAACGGTAATAGTCTCCATTCTCTGAATTACTGCTTCTGCAATTAATCCTTATATAGACAATCTCATCGATATCACACTTTTCTGTTTGTACATTTTGCTACTGAATTGAAAATATGTTGTAAGGTACAAATCAACCCATTTCATCAAGCTTGAACACAGCAGTTCCGTGTGTCGCGACAGGTGTGTATCATTAGTGTGGAGAAGAGTCATTGTATCTTTGGTCAGTTTCTGTTCAAATGATGAGCATAGAGCTGTAACTTCAAAAGACACCATGAATTGGTCGTTGTTTATATGAATGTGCTTGATCTTTTCTTAAAACTTTGTCGAAGAGTTGATAGAGCAGTCGCATGATTCTACTAGGTGTTTTAATTTCCCGACGGACTCTTTTGAAAGATTGTACGCTGGGGTTCCTTGAAGTGAAGCTACTGGTCATATTGAGAAATTTAGTTCGTATATTTTTGGTTTAACATAGAAGCATTGGAGAACAGGTCCATTGGATTTCATTCGCCATCGCTCTTGTTTTTTTTAATTTGTACCGCTTTGACGAGTTTTTTCAGGGTCTTGGTGGTGTAAGAGTCAAATGTTTGAATGGGATTCGTCCTAATTGTTTGATATACATTTCGGTTTATGAGTAAGTCTTCCCCTTTTTTGATGTGGTCTTCTTTATCAATGGCTAATGTGATGGGTCCTTTATAAGCTGGAATTATAACAACGTTCTTTTTATTCTTCAGATTCTTGAGAGCTTTCTGTTCTTTAGTGGTTAGTTGAGTTCGATTTTACCTCCGTCTTCACAGGGGTGCAATTGGTTGTCATATAGACTGTTAGGTCTCAGAGTTTGGTCGTGAGGTCTTCAGTGATGACTCCAGGGATGCAAAGAATTGTGGTCTTGAAGAGGCTCCCCCATTGTAATTTAATCCTTCCTGAAGGAGAAGTTACTCGGATTTGGTTAAAGCTTGTTTGGACAAATTGACTACATAATCACCTAAGTCTTCTGCTTCTGATACTGACGGTTTCAAAATTTTGTTAAGCTTCTCTTGAAGAACTTTTCCTTATTTATTGTGTTGTCTACTTGGTTTTTTCAGTAGCAGCTGCCAACACTGTAAAGTGTTCGGTTGTAAGTATCTCTTAAAGCTTTCTCTTTTAGCTCTGTATTATACGCTGGTAATTTCAAATTTTATAATGAGCTTCGGTGTTCATCAGTTGTACCACGCTTTTCCGTTAATTTCTAGCACACTGGACATTCGATAAGTGGTTTGTATCGGACAATAGTTGGTGGAACATACTGGCGTAATCTCTCATGTCTAAAAAATACTTATGTTCTCTTGTGGAAGCCTGCCTCGGCGAAGTTTTCACGTTTCCGGACAGTAAGAAGCGTCTGATGCTAGTACAACTTTGAGATGATGGATATTTTTATGTAGTTTAGGAAGATAATTCGATGGTGTTGCGTTCTCCTAGCTGGATGATTTGATCGTGGAGCTACCCTTGTCATTCTAGACAATATCACAAACTGCAGAAAGAAGTAAGCTATAGGGTTTTCTCCACAACTTATTTAGTGGCCTGTTCTGATGGCCTTTTGTATGGCTGTTTATTGAAAACATACCTCGATGATAACTGGTACCGAACAGGCTTTATGAAAGCATTAGCGTGACCATCTGCGCAAAACAAGAAGTGATATGCAGTTGAGGGTAAACTAACATTCTGGATTTTGACTTGAAGAGTAATTACTTCCATAAGACGACTAATTGTAGAATAAATACCCCAATGATTTAGGTTTATCTGTCCTCTAGGATAGTCAACCTGTATCAGACGAATTGCACACTGACATATTCTAAGATTGATACATCTCCTTTCTATGTTAGCTTCAAGTGTATATGTCATTTGACATTTATCTGCCAAGCTACATAGATTCCAAAACAAGACTTGGACGATTTGCGATCACATAAGTAGGCACTTTCCAAGATGTCTTCAGCAAAATAGTGTTTCATAACCTTCTTGATAAGGAGCACGAAGTTGACTTTTAGAGATCTTTTTAAGTAACTAATATACATAGGAACTTAAATCTATCGTGCTTCACTTAAGTATTACCCATTAAGCGGTTGAAAAGGAATTCATGCTTTCAGAAAGAATCCGTTAAATGTCTACTGTTGTCATGATGGTTTTCTAATAAATGTGATGACTGATTACTTAACATTATTCTACATCTCTGTGTTGTTCAAGTGTTCTTACACTAGTAACTTTACTGTCTGAATCCTCTAAATTTGCAATAATTCTGCATTTCTTAAGTGAAACGGCGATGACTTCTACAATACTTTTACTCCTATCTTGTCTCCAGAACATTCGTCCAACTTCCATACACATAAGTGCTCTAAGTGAAAAGTTACATCTCCTCAGATAACAAGTGGATGAAATCACCGTCTCCTACTATTCAATGTAAAAATGTCTATCAAATTAAATGAAGTTTAAGCAGACAGACAAATCATTTTACAATCTGGCGCAAAAGTACATCAGTTCAAGTTGTCACATTTCACAGTAGTAAGCGCAAAATGAGTGGAAAGAGTAAGAATGACATCAGAATAATTAAAAGAGTATATGGGAAGCAACAAAACAAATAAATGAAGATTAAGGAAAGTATTTAAGACTGTTAAGATGACAACGAGTGGGCGAATCTCTGTCATCATTATCTGTTTTGATCATATCACTTGGAGCATCAAACTATTAATTCTTGTCTTCATGATGACTAACGAGAAAACTAACATCTACGTCCACCACTCAGCCCAACAGTCACAAATGTCACCAACTGATATATTGTCCTGATGTGGCTGCACTTAATTTTCTTCAAATCGAAACATACTTCGGCTTACATTTCACGCCAAGGTAAGCGGTAGATAGGTCTGCGTAGCACATGTTCACGCAATCCCATGCGGTGAGGGTTCATAACTTTATTTACTTACCTGTCTCTCTTGCCCATTACTCTAAGAGTAAACAAGCCATTACTCATGCGATTTTTTTGTGACATGCCAATAAGTATATGAAGACACCTATGGTGGAAAACTAATGGTTTTGAGCACCTGCTGAGAAAAATTTGTTCTAAAAGTATGCTAAGAACGTTTGGAAACATCTGAATCAAAAATGTTTCAAGAGAACTATTGTATGTTTGGTTTCTGCCTTTTCAATAGGAGTCAGCTACCAAATCTTTTTTTAACGAACTTTATTATGTCAGAGTTCTCATTACTAGTATCTTAAAGCGAAAAATATTAGGTGTTTTCCTTATTTTACTACTTTACTATGAATTGTGTCTCTGTCATGCTTAATTTTTGAAGCATATATACTATGCTTTGTTACACGTTAGCTCTCAGTGGGATCTTCGTCTTACCAATCTGGTTTGGTCGAGCTAAATGTAAGTATTTTTTAAACCAATGCTAAGTAAACACAAGTAAGATAACAGGGCTTACAAAAAAATGTCGTGGCGAAGTTATGACCATTTCTTACAACATCGTGGGCTGATAATATATAACTCTCGTATATAATTATAGAAGACCTCCAGATTAGCAGTAAAACAGATTTAAGATTTTTATGCAAGTGACTTCGAAGTCTAACTTGACGAAGGAGGATATGACTATCTGACCAACTCTTCATTTTAACTGTCACTTACGGTAAAGATTTTTCCGGAAAAACTTTCATGATCACCTTTGAAAAAAGAGGGCTGTTGAATTCAGATAAGATTAATAAAAGGGTGAAAAAAATAAAGCAAAACATAACTTCTAATAACCAACGTTAAACAACAGGAAACTTAATATAAGCACAAAGCTGATACTCAACTTCTAGACACTTCACTAGTACAGATATAGAATTGTTAAAAGCAATACACAAAGTGTATATCAACTCATGCCTTAAAACTTTTCAAATCATATTTATTCGAATACAGTACTGGTTTGCTCGTTTTCTTAGTCGATATTTTTATGAAGACGGAAATTTTTCATGCATTACTTTAATCCTGTTTGTTGATAAGATGCAAATGGTATACACCTATATGCTTTCTAACAATGTGTACGTTTCTTTCTAAACAAAAAGCTAACTAGGTTTAGAGTGTCATTAACTTGAATGTCAAAAGATAGAGGCTATATGTATACAGAGAGACAGAGATGGGGAGAGAAGTTAATCAGGATTTTATTTTTTAGGGTCGTATCGATCACGAACTGACATCAGTTGTAGAACCACTGATAACCTGTTAGCACTGGACTGTCGTTTTGTCCTAGCATGAGACTCCCCAACAGCACGCGCTCGCGACTGTGGCAGGGAATGAACTCAGAACCTTCAGATTTCACTTCAGAAGCGTTACCACACAGCCACTGAGTTGAAGTTCAATGGTCCATAGTTTCCTGCTTCTTTGAAATATAGCGCGACTGTCTGCTAAGGTCCCTACTTGGCATACACTTCACTTCCAGGGTTAACCCCACTGGGCATGGCCTCTCATTAGGATCTCGCTGTGAACCCTAAAAGTTCTGAATTCAACCCCTGGAGTGGTTGCCAGCACTAGAAAGATTTAACCATTACCCTGCGATAGCCGGTTTGTGTAGAAGGAGCAGTGTTCCATGCACTGCCTTCAGCTACATAACACCAAATCTGATGTGTCAGAAAATCCAGTTACTTGGCCTATCGGTTACTTTTTAAATCTGTTTTATCAAAACTGGTCAGAAAAGTTGATTTGATTAAATACTAGTTTCACAACTTACGGAGAATTGATGTAAAAGAGTGTTGATTTTATAAAAAGCAACAGTAATAAATTTTCATTCCAGGTTCTATGCTTGATGTAGACGGAACATCGATACATACTTGCAATCTTGAAGAATCACATTTCCTCCTGTCATATTTCAAAGGGTGTGTTTCAGGGTTGTAGTAACAAAAGTAACTACTAGATGAACCAAACAGAGCCTAACCCTCAGTAGATAGCCTGTTTCATTATCTGAAAGTAAGTTTTCACTGAGGTGTACATCAGTGAACATGGTATGATTATTGAAGCAATTGACATTTGGTCGGGTAATGTCAAGTTCTTATGTATTACCAAAATGTTCCCTTTACTGCTGTGATACAATCAATTTAAGTCCAACCAAAAAATTTAATGATTCTGAGTCTCCTAGCTTGATGACCACGTAACAAAAGGATTGATAGAGTTTGGTCAGTACTTAAGATCAGTCAACATAAACTAGTGACTCTCAACTGACCCATCAATGCAATTTACGACTAATTTTGACGAAGCAGAACGCACTAAATGGTTGTGTATGATAACACTTTAAAGCACTCGCTGGTGTTATATTTTCAAGTTTGTTAATATGCCACTTCCAATGCCATGTGTAAGTTAGTTATTTTTATTTCAGATGAGCAGAAGATAATGTTGTTCTGGATCTTTGGCTTGTATGCGAAAACACTTGAACTTGATGTAAGGCTTGAAAGCTTCATGGTTTTTTTTATGATACAGCCCATGCAAGAGTCTTTCGCTGTATTCAACGTACGTTTAAACATGCTGACACAATAATGAGACTGTTCTATTTAAAATGTTTTTCTCATTTAGATTGGTTAACTGTACGTTTAATAAAATAGAAAGCGTACTAGTTACCACTAACAAACCAATGAAGAATACATCCAAGTTTTCTAGACAGCAGATGTACTCAGCTGTCTTTCACCGCACTTCATCACGGTTATATTGAAGTGACTGTACGAGTTTCTCAAATGCAATTTTCTTTTCAGTGTTTGTCACAGGAAGTAAGAAGTAAAATAGAACTCAGCTGGAGTTGCTAGTAATGAAATTTTATTTGACTACAGATTCCGTGGAGACAATTGCGAACTCGATACCTTCAAAAAGTTATGTCCAGCTGACCTAAAGAAGGTATCTAATAAGTTCTGTGCCCGTTATTTCAGACTGATGTGACCATAACTTCTAATCCAATTTCATTCTAAATTATCACAGCAAAAATTGGCTTTCTACCAAAAAGGAAATGGAAATCACAACGATTCACACCTCCAACAACGAAAATTTTTAAATGTTCATCATTCGATTGGGTTGATGAAAAACTTAAGCGTTATCATCTTTCGTTTACCGACCATGAGTCTACATTTAAGTAGCACTGAGATAGAAGAAAGTTAAGGGGATAGCCCGATCTAGGGGTAACATCAGAGCCCAGAGTCTGTCACGGTTACCCTGAGCCATACACAAGGCAAGAACTGAAGCTTTGAAAAATAGTGATATGATCGAATACCGGACAAAAATAAAACATACATACACTGATTATCATAACTGAAATTTTAGACATCTTTTTAACCCTGATTTATTCATTCCATTCTTGTACTCTTCGTTTTCTGGCATATCACTCCATTTATGTTGCTTCTTTATTTACACTACTGTAAATTTCGGCAACTTGAGCTTATGCAGCTATATTCATGATCCTTTTGTGGTTTCACATCTTTCTATTATCTTTCATTGGGGGATAGCTTCACCTTCAATTAGAGTTTTAATTTTTTTTCTTTAATCTCCTTATTACTTTAATTGTGTAATTAAAAAATTACTAAGCTATTAGAAATGTATGACGCCCTTTGAGAATGATAAACAACTTTTAAAATTAGAATAAGGCATATTGGCGAACAATGTTGTTTCCAATTAAATCCTCTTGAAGTATTACTCTAATGTAGATAGCTAGATATCAATAAAAATTAAACCAATGATGTAGATTTGCTGGTTGATGATAAGTATTTTCAAGTAACTGCAGGGGTAACGAAAATAATAATAATAACGTTATCATTTTGATTATCTGAAAAAGATAATTTTGGTTTGGCGGACTAGTCTTAATACTAAGTGATGACTCAAGATGAAATGAAAATCCGGACCACCTTGTCAATAGAACTAGCGAACGCCGGGTTTCTGATCCCATGCTCTACCAACAGCGCTACGAGATCCAACTGCTAACTAGATCTTACTTCACTTCAATCACCAAGGTGGCCGCTATTTCAAACGCTGCCACGGCCCAGATTTTCATTTCACCTAAAATCATCACCCATTATCAATAACAGTACGCCGAAACACAGCTACCTCACTCAGATAGTCAAAATTATCATCAATATGATGCTCCCTCTCTCTAATTCAGTCAGATTTGGACTGAAACGAGAATTTTGATTTGGTTACCAGTGTGAGTACGATCAAGTGGTAGTAACTTATCATGAATTCACATGACACCCGAACAAAAAACCTTGGTGATTGAAGTAAGATAAAAATGTGATCAGCAGCCGAGTCTTGTAGGTCATTTGATAAAGCACAGTCCGGAAACACTAAGGTCGATGGTTTAAATGCCCCCGTAACCCAAATTTACATTTCTGCTCCATTCATCAATAATAAAGTTGACAGTCATAGTGACAGTGATAACTAAAGTAGTTGATATACAAATGATAGTGATGATCAGAAACAAGAAAATAGCATAATAATATAGACACTACGATAACCATAGTGGGTCAATGATTTTGGAATAAATAAAAGTTCCGTAACACTAAACAACAAAGTAAGTGGATAAACAAAACCTAAAGAAATGTAGTTGGAGTATAAAAGGGTCAAAGGATAATAAGGGGGAAAGAAAAATACCAATTATCAAGCTGCATATTAAGTATTCTCTGGCCAACATGAATACAAGAGATGTACAAACTTCTTCTAGACACAAAGCTTAGGGGTATTAGCTCAAATTCCCATAGCTTCTGATATTTGTGGCAGATGAGTTGGAATGCCTTTCGCAAGATTAGGCGTTATCTTGCAGACAATCTTGAAAGTATTTTTCCTATCCAACCTGCTGAGTTAGAACAGAACTTCTTGAAGATTTCATTTCTTTCTTTCCTAACCTTGAAGATAGATGTATATGGAAATAGCGAAACTAGGAAACTTATTTTTTGTTTGAGCAACAACCGTTGGTAGGCTGGAAGACGACAGACAGAGTTCTGTAGTGTAGAGTCTTCTTAATGGCTTTAAAAAGATTTTGGTATCAAACATCACTAGCTACATTTCCATTGGAAGGTAATATAATACGTTTTGTTTTTCCTTGCTTTGTTCATGCTTTTTATAAAGCTGTTAGGATAAGTTCACTTTGATCAATGAGTTTAAGATATGTGCTACCTCATTATGTAATAAATCGTCATAACATACTCTACTGGATGTGTAATTAAGGCAAGGAATCTGTCAAACGTTATTCAAACTACACTTTTTTCTTTTCATTAACGTCCCTCGCTGATATTGACAAGCTATGAACAGCTCAACCGATCAAGCTTGACTTGGCAAAGCATTATGCTGATGAGTTTGATTTCTGATTCATGAAGCATTCGTTCAGTTTCCGTCTGATATAAAAAATCCTACCCTACTCGAAACTGAAGATCTGGATTCAGTTGTTTCTTTGCTAAACTCCTAGTGTTCAGAGACTTGACTAAGTACTTTTAAGCTAACTCTTTAAATTAAGAGGTCAAAATAAGGGTAAGGGTGCGAAATTATAATGTACACTAATGCGAAGTTGCTACTTAGTATAAAATATTTGTTGTTCATTCTTAAGAATTGAAGATAATAGGAATACTGGTAAAAGTATATAGAATAATCAGCCTGAATGAACATAAACATAATTTTTTTTGCATTTTCATTGAATATCTGCTTAATTAATGCCGGCCAAATCATCATTAGCCTGTAAATACAGATGACATCCCAAAGTAACAAAACAGTTTCTTTAAGTTCGGGAAATTTCTTTACTTATGGTATGTATTCTAATCATTATATCTGCTGATGAAAGCCAAAAGTCAGTGTGAGTTGTGTCTAGATAATTTGACATTTTCAGTACCCTATTTAGAAACCAATATTCTATGGCTGGCAAATAATCAACTGATGAAGTATATTCAATATAGTGTAAATTTAGAGCCGAACCTCGTCTGGTTAACTAATACACTAGATACTAGCCGGTACTAAGATCGCATAAAGAAGGAAGGTTGGGCATACGAATAGCAACCCTACCTCGTAAAACCAATCCAATCGCTAAAGAAACTTCAAAACACAAAGAAAATATAAAAAATAAAAACAAACTTAATCCTCTCTCCAATCGCGGAGACGATGTGATGCCGGTTGGTGAAAGCCTTCGGGAAGCCAATTGGCCGATCTCTCTACTCTTCTCTCGATGAAAGCGGAAGTAAGATTGAGAACATGGAATATCTGCACTATGTTTGAACCTAGCAAGGCTGCACAGATTGCAAACGAGATGAGAAGTGGTAGGAATCTGCGAAAGCAAGTGGAATGGAAGTGGACTATCCAAACTGTCAACTGAAGAGCCAATAATCTACTCCGATTTTGTCATCCAGATGAAAACCATGAGTGCACTGAGTTTTGTAGTGGCTATCATGTTGTTCCCCTCACAAGAGCATTGAAAGCTCTCATGCAATGGGAACTAATCTCCTCCAGCATCTGGATCATAACAGCAAGATTCAAGTGAAAAGGAAGGAAAGTCACAAAAATACAATGCAATGCTACACACCTACAGATAATGCCGATGGAGAGAAGAGGGAGAGATTCTACAGACAACTGCAATCAACACTGGACAACACGTCATTCAAGTTGGTGACATTGAAATTCATTCTAACGGGAGACATGAATGCCAAACACGGAGCGGACAACAAAGGAAGAGAACTGATCATGTGTCGAGAAGCGCTAGGTGAAATGAATGAGAATGGAGACTTGTTTGGAGAATTCTGAGCATTCAACGACCTCTGATTGGAGGCACTGTGTTCAAACACAAGGATATCCACAAAGCGATATGGATTTGATTTCTTCCGATGAACACACCACGCTAAAAATCCGATCGAATTCATCTCAAGAAAGTGGAGAAAGTGGAGATGGAGACGCAGCCTACTGGGCACAAGATCCGATGAAGAAGGGGAGCAGATGTAGGTTCATACCACTAGTTATCTAGTGCAAGGAACCTACCCCCGAAATCAAGTTGAAAGGCTTCAAGGGAGTTTGTGATGATAGACCATAGTTCAAGTTGAACACACAGAACAGAAACTGAACTGAAGGACAAAACTACAGAGGAAATCTTCACGTCAGCCACTAAGACGAAATGGGAGACATCGAACAACACCCGTGAAAAAACTTGCGTGTAAGAAAACTGGAACTCTATGTGGAAAGAAACCTACAATAATATAGTAAGAAAGAAGAAAAGTTCGGTTCAGGAATGGATCCCCACAGATACACGGCGGCTGAAGATAAAACAGTGCAAGGATGAACAAACAAGAGAGGAACTGAGTACAACTTATAAAACACTACACTTGACAAAGAAGTGAAAAAGAGTGCTTGGAAAGACAAAAGACACTCCCACGAAACACTAGCAAGTGAAGCAGAACAGGCTACAGGTAGAAGAAACAGAGATCTGATAACACTATATCTGGGAGGGAAGAGATCAACGCAGATGAAACCGATGAAAGATAGTGAAGGAAACCTAGTTACCAAAGAGGGGAATGAAAGAAAACGATGGGCTGACCACCTCAAAAATCTCCGGAATTGACTACAACCACCACCTGCAACTCGTCCAGAAATACCACCAGCAGCCCAGCCACAGAAACATCAGTCAACACAAAACCTCCGACAAAAGCAGAAATCCTAAACACCATGGAGTTACTGAAATCCGAGAAAGCAGCAGGGCCAGACTGAATTCCGCCAGAAGCACTGAAAACACACACAGAGATAACAGTGGACATGCTCACACCACCACTGCAGAAGGCTTGGAATGAAGAGAAGATACTTGCCAATCGATTGGTAGGAAGGCTACCTTGTCAAACTCTCGAGGCAATCTGACCTAAGTCTCTGCAAGAACTGGCGAGGAATCACACTCCTGTCCACCCCAAGCAAAATATTGAGCTGCATAATCCTGAAGAGACTGAAATATGCTCTGGATTACAAATTACAACTAGAACAGGCTGGCTGGCTACATTCAGGGAAGGCAAATCATGTGAGGATCAATTTGCAACACTACACCACGTATCATCATAGAACAGAGCACAGAATGACAGTCAACTGGATCTTTACCTCGAATTTGTCGACTTTAAAAAGGCCTTCGACAGCGTCGACCGAGAAGTAGTTTGTCAGGCAGCTGCTTCAACAATATGGTTTCAGCACCACAAACACTCATCAACCTCATTCAACAGCTATGTGCTTTATGATGCTACATGCCAAGTGATTGACAATGGAAAGCTTAGTAACACCTTTGAAGTGAAGACAGGAAGGAGTAAGACAAGACTTCCGCCTACTATCAACCATGATCTTCCTGATTGTGGGTGACTCAACTGGACTGGATCATGCAACAGACTATGAGGAACGAGAAGAGTGGGAATGCGCTGGCTGCATCTATGAAAAGACCCTATTTGGTTTTCACCACCGATGATGATTTATGTCTGATGTCTTGTGTCGCACAAACTCGAAGATCCACAGGTAAAAACCAACGAGTTGACAGAAGAGGCTGGGCAGTGAAAACAGGATTTCAAGTGAACGTAGAGAAGACAGAGGTGATGAAGATGCGCAGCCAATAAAACAACAACAACAACGAGCACCAATCACCATTAACGCGAGAAACCTAAAGGAAGTTGTCTCTTTCACCTACCTTCCTAGGTAAGGCTGCATCCTTTCAACTACAGGCGGTACAGGCACACATGAGGATGTCGAAGACAGTGAGGATCGGAAAGACAGCAAGACAAACTTTCATTAGTCCGAGATCAGTGTGGAGATCTACTGCACTCTACTGCACTCCACTCAGCATGAAGCTTGAACGAGATCCGGATTTTCAACACCAGTTCAGTTAAGTTAGTGCTTCCATATGATGGTTGGGAGACTTGATGGCACGTTATGAAAAGCATTTCCAACAAACTGCAGACAGACGTCATCAACGGCTGCCGCCTACACCCACTCGATACTAAGATCAGATGGTCAGAATGAATAGACAACAAGGAACTCACTCTGGTAACGAACCAACCAAGAACCTATCACCCAACAAACATGCAGAAGAAAGCGGAGATAGATTGGATTGGGCATACACTGAGAAAGCCATTCGGAGACATCACGCGCCAGACCAGGCCCTCGAGTGGAACCCGAAATATGAAACGAAGAGTTGGGCATCTGAGCTGAGAGTGATAAGGAGGAGATGGTGTTGGGAAAAAATGAGAGGTTGTGGGTAGTCGTGGAGCCAGGTTCAAAAGACTGCAGAGAATAGAGTGCAATGGAGACGTGTTACTGAAACCTTATTTTCCACTAGGAACCCAAGGAACAAATAATAATAATATTTAGAGCTGACGAAAAAGATATTTCTGAGATGGGAAGTGGCATTACCTAGTCCTGGACACTCATCACCGAAGGATATTTCAAACCGAAATTCATTTCCTGGTTACATCAATATGAACTCATGCCGTTTCAGGGTTGACAAGGTATGAGTTCAAATATCTGACAGAGTAGTGGTTTATTTATGTTTGATGGTATGCTGTCGTAAATGTCGACGCTTATGAAACTTAAATCAACTGATTAGTCCCCCAGTTTGGTATGGAATACATTTCATGCCTACTTTGACTACCGGCTACTGAGTTTTCACGAAGTGAATCTCTCTTAGAACAAATAACAATGCAAAAGGTTGACTAATATCAATAAATTGTTAGAGAAAAATAAAGGTATACCAATATTTATAAGCTGATGATGTGGGTAATTATATGTAACCACTAGGCATTACATAACTTCCAGGAGAGCATTCGGGTCTGAATGAAATGGTTAGATATGTTGACTAGGTATATTTGTCGTCTTACTACAGGGTAAGTGTTTTAATTTATGGTCCATCCAGTCCTATTATATCCCTTGATTCACCGCTGAATAACAGGTAAGGGGTTAAAATGTTCAGGGTAATGGAAAATTGGTGGTCTGGAAGTATCACTCGTTTGTGGTAAAACTAGTGACGGACTGATGTGAACTCAAATATATAGTTCTAAAATGCTGGAAATACTTATTCTCTGTTTACTGATGATCCTATACTTATTTCAATATTTGACAGTTCCTGTTGTCTTTCTGCTAGTAGGAAACATCATAAAATGATCTGTTCAGGGTCATCTGATTATGTTTCCTTACCTTACAAACTAGTCACTTCATTTATTATTACTAGTCCCTTGGGTTCCTAGTGGAATATAGGGCTTCAGTAGCACGTCTCCACTGACCTCTGTTCTCTGAGACCTTTTGAACCTGGTTCCACTACAGCTCAGAAGCTCTCATTTCCTCCTCGCACGACCCCCTTCATGTCACCCTCGGACGTCCAACTCGTCGCTTCCCCTGGGGATTCCACTCGAGCTACTGGCCTGACGCGTGATGTCTTCAGTCGGCCTTCTCAGTGCATGGTCAATCCATCTCCACTTCTTCCTGCATATTTGCTGCGTGATAGGTTCTTGGTTGGTTTGTTCCCAGAGCACCTGTGCATCGGTTCAAGTCATTTCATATAAGTGATAAATTTCGTCCAATTTTGTCTACAGCTTCTGTAAACGATTTGGTTTACCATTTATATAACCTACCATTTTTGTACGAAGACTCATAGCAGTACTAAATGTTTCAGTTAAAATGACTGAAGCTAATCAGACTAGCATCTTTAAACTCTTATCATTATGAATGAAAATTTATTTGATTTAACACAAATCGCTGTCATACACCTTTGCTCATTACACCCCCTGCATAAATCACCAGAGGTTATTAATATAAAAGTATTGTTCTTACATAGATTTATGAAAGGCTGAGTTTATACATTCTTCCATATCTTCACATAATAATCACTCTAACAAAAGGTATTCTCAATCACCTCAAACAACTAGTAAGCAGTAGGTGTTCTACTGAAATAATAACTGAATGAAAATCAGTATTGCATGAAAAGTAATTTCTTTGAGGGCATATACATAAACTTACTGAACCGAAACGATGCACAATCAGAAAGCTTTCAGTGGCTGCATTCATGCCAGAAGAACTCAGTTTCCAGTTCATTAGCTATTCGATAAAAAGGGAGTTCAAAAAAGAAAATGAGTTAAATATATATATTTACTTGCTATTTAAAAGCATAGTTTTATAATTTTTTTATTGGTTCAATACCGTGTACTAAACAACTCAAACAAATTGCATTGATTCCTAAATTTTGTCACCTGTCTCTTTCGTTCTAAAGATATAGGAGTGAATTCTGTTGTGACCTTACCGGTGCAAGATTAGATCATATATACCTAATGATCCTTGAATGATAACCAACCAATGGATTTTGACTTGTAAGAGATAATGAGTTCTTTGAGGACTGTGCAAATTCCTTTTTTACTAGTATTATCAGAACTGGAGCACAGAATGGGCACAAAAGAAATAAAAGATTCTTTCTCATACCTTATTAACTATATCTCATTTCCTTGACTAGTGCTTGGAATACTTTTTTGATATTCTTTTAACTGATGGCAACTACTTACTATGTATCACCATATTTTAATCTCCATTTGTAGACCATAGGTATGGCAACCCGTCATTCAGTAATCAGCAATCAAGTCATTAAGCATATCTAGATAGGTAGGTATGATAGATCAAATGTTATCAGTGAATTTCAAACGAACTGTGCATTTCATTTCCTATGAAGTACTGGTTAGTATAGTTGATTGCATCGTCCCAGATATATACTCAGTCTTTCTAGTTGATTGTTTCTGCTCCTTATAGTATAAACGTTCAGTTTGTTTCAAAGCCTCGGAACAAATCCTACTTATTAAGCTTCCACATCTGTTATACTTTCATATGTATTTGAAAGTTATTTATGTTAACGCATGCTTCTTTCCTTTGAAACCATGACTTTTGGAAGCACTATTATTTATTAAGTCTCAGAATAGATCATGGTGGCAGGAATCCATACATTTTTCCTTGTTGTTTAAACTGTTGCTCCACATTTTCTGATTCGCATTACTCTCTCCTTTTTTTCCCGTCTCACAGTTACTATGACTATCGGTCATATACTTTCAGCTCCTTTGTGTTTCCCTTCGGTGCTTACATGAAGTTTGGTAGCTGTAACCATTGCAAATGGATACCAGCTTTGATGTTCATTAACAATGACTGATTAACTAACTAATTATTCCTACCAAACAGACATAAGATAGGTAACAATCGAAAAAATACAGCGCTTAACTGCTCATTGACGTTTAGAAAACTAAACTTAAACTATCGGATGTTTTCTTCTATCTCTTTCTAACTGTTCTTGTAATGCTTATCAAAAAGAGGGTTCGTGATTGACCATTAAGCTGTATTATTGATAACTAGCTTAATTCTCTTATATAATGTGTAGAATGTAGAACTTCATAAACTGAAGTTGTACTTTAGGAGAACACTTACAAACCAACATGGAAACTAGTACCAAATGACATACGTTCAGTTTGTCATAATTCACGATAGCATGCAAAGAAGGAGGGGATAGAATGAAAATGACATTAAAGCACACAAAGTATATAAGTGGGAACTAAACAAATGAGTGATAATAACGGAAAATGGTCTGTTTCGAAGACAAAAACAGCGTATGCAAGACTACTACTTTAGCTGATTAATGACTATAATATACCAACAAGAATAATAGCAGTCCAAGCAAAAACTATATGAATACCAATATTTTTTACTTATTTTCTGATAGGTGTCGTATTCCAGCTAAGAAGAGGTATGGAATTGGCATTCTCTATACTTACTTCTATATCAAATGTAGTACACCTTAATAATGAGAATGATATGGTCAGCTGAAAACTATTTAACGTGTTCATATTTATTGGTTATAAGGCCATCATTACCATCAATTACACCAGTGTTCTAAATGTTAGTTAGATATGGTTGAATAATTGAATTATCAGTTTACTTTTGTAGTACATGAACTTAATTTCAGAAGACCCATCTAGCTAACTACTCACGGCTCATTCCACCTCATTTTGATGAATGGTGTCAACAGTCTTGAAATACTCACTGTAATCAATGGAAGCGATTTTCTTGCTTTCAAGGTTATTTAAGAAGCAGTTTGTGTAGTCACTAGATATTTGATTAACATTTGTGTATTCTATATATTTTGACCACATGAATGTATCCAAAGATGTTAACTGAGATGTAAATTATCCACTTCTAGAACTCTTAACACCGAGGTGTATATTAGATCGACCATGTATTAAAGGTAATTCAGACATAGTTTCCATTGCTTCTACTAAACTGTGTACTAACTTTTCATACTGTTTTTCAAAAGCGCCACTCAAACTTTATCGATAAAAACACTAGTGTCTGCATTCAGATAAATTTAACAAAGTTATTTCTTATGATTATTTGTCCCTTGGGTTCCTAGTGGAATATAAAGCTTCGGTATCATGTCTCCATTGCACTCTATTCTCTGCAGTCTTTTGAACCTGGCTCCACGACTACCCACAATCTCTCATTTTTTCCCAACACCATTTCCTCCTTATCATTCTCAGCTCAGATGCCTAACTCAATGATGTAGGTGATCTAATCCTCGATCACAGTCAGGTCTCATTCGTTGAGCTGAGTTTGCTCAGATGTTTAGGAGTTGGAATAAACTGAGAATGGGTAAACTATCCTTCCATTGGTCTCATTTAAATAATTAAATATGAGAATTAATATAAACAGTAACCAACTGCTCTTACTTTCCAGCACTGTTAGTTTTCCACGGATTATTTTAAAGTATATAAACTTTTATCTTGAGGATGTGATCACTAACACTGACGTATATTGTTTTGCTTGACTTCATCTGGATTTTTCCTTTTCTTTCGAAATGATGTGAGTAACAGAAGTAATCTGTTGCTAATCAACCCATTGGTTGCTAGTTCGAATCCCACCGCGGTCCAGGTTTTCATCCTACCTCCAATCAGTCACCTACACCAAATAGCTACCTGAAGAGCTCAGTGATAAGGTTGCGTACTGCAGCATTGAGTAGTGGGGATTCAAATCTCTCAGGGAAAATCGGACTCTTTTATGCTGCACAAAACTTAGATCTAGTGAATCCTACCGATTGACTTCAAACAACCAGCACATCTAGTTCTCTTACAATGACAACAATTAATAATACTGTTTAAATTACTTCTTTTTATCATTTTTGTGTTTTTGAAAAGCCATCCAGTTAACAGATTAAAAGTATCTACACTGCATTATTTCGGTTGCATGATTCAATTTATGCGTCAGATGCGGTGTCCCACAAAGCATCCTTACGGTAAGTGTTGCTAAGCGGTGTAGAGACTTTCTGCAAGAATAATACTGTAAGATGCACTACATAGCATTCAGTTACATATCCTCTTCAATTTAAAGTGTTATTACTGCATAAAATTTAACAGATTTACAGAACACTACTTGGTTAGAAGATGATGACTGAAGTTAGTAGAAAACTCAGACGACAATCATGCTTGCAAATTCAAAATCCCTAATAACTTAAGTCTTTTCGATTAAGTTATCCCATTACACGTGAACTCTACATTTATCTTAAATAAAAAATGTCGACAAGTAATAAATACGCGAACAACCCTGGATGTAATGTAAATGCATAACAGTCAAAGTTAAGACTCTTCATATCAAGCTGAAGGTTGACAAAAAGGAAATGGATATAGAATTACTTGGATTCGAAGAAAGTCATAAGATGAAAAATAAACGAGGCGAGGCGAATAATGACATAAGATATTATGATTTGTATCAGCATAAGGCATGGACATAACAGTATTAATTTGAGAAAGTGAGGAAATTTCGATATTTTTCTACTCAACTATTTCTACGATACAAAAAAATTTCTATGCTAGCGACTTTAGAATTTCGAAATTGATCACTTTATAAAGGTGAGGTTCACGTTACTACTTTTAATTATATTATTTAGAATAAAATCCTCATATCATAATGCACTTGGTTCCCCTACTTCTTTACCTCATTATTTTTCAAAACCTTATGTTACGTCATCTTTTTCATAGCTAAAATACTTCTATTAACACTCAAGTTATATTGTTCATTCACCGAGCAACTTTTGTAGTTTGTCACAGCTCACTGTTAAACAGAAGCTACGATAAGATCAAATAAAAAATGTGGCTAATGGCAATTTAGATAAAACTTCCAATCTGAGTGATGTTGTGGAATTGAAGACAGGCTTTCTTGATTGAGGTCTATTAGACCACCGAATCTGACAGCTACACAATAAAGTATTTCGTTGTTAATGTAAATGTTTGTCAGATTCGTACACCTGAAGTTGAGCTCATCGGAAAAATTGATATTTTGAGAGTTGGTGCTCAATATGAACGCAAAATCCACTTTTTAATATTTCAAATATGTAGGGAACCGCTTTACTGATATAACAGAAATTTTCGACTTTGTCAATAAAATTATTAATTTTTTGGCGTAGAATCAATACTTCTCCCTGCCAGTTAATAAACCAGTACCTCATATTATGGCAATGATAAATACGCTACTTGTTATTGTTGTTCACTGTAATGTGTTGTAAAGTAGCGACTTAATTTCATTCAAGACTGCGAATACACTTTGCTAATGAGAGATGATAAAAGCAAAGCCTAGATCTCAATTTTCGCCGTAGCTGCCTGCATCTGTCTATATGACAGGTAACTCGTAGCGTCACGATAAGGACAGAACATCTGATTGCTAAATTTTCTTGTTGAATGTTATTTTATGGTGTTTATTTTTAATGCCACATTTGACTACCCCATATTTAAATGTTGAAGCTCATATAAATGACCAGTAACTTGCTGCTAAAAATCATCCCGTATATTATTTGAGCTCTGAATACATAGTGATAGTAAGAAGTGACGTGAGGGGTAGTGTGTAAATATGCTTGTAGTTCAACTTATTTCAGAAGACTTTGAAGGTGTTCAAAGACACGCTATAGAAGCATAAGTTGAATCACAAAAGAAACTTATGAAAATGACATGGTCTGTTTTAAACTAAAGATCAATGTTTCACCAAAAACGTGTATTTCTTCCTCTGATAAACTTGAAGAACGTATTCGAAATGCCAAGTGAAATACGTTTACGGAAGATTGTATGATGAGGTAGATTTCCAGACAACATTCTCATGACTTTTGACCGACACATCACATTTGTATGAGTACACACGTAAGTGAGAGTTAGAGGCAGTAGGATTTTTTCTAAGGATTTTAAGATTTATGCCTGCTTTACTAGGTCCCTTCAAGATTACGATAACTTTTCATTTGGTGAATACGGGATATTATTATTATTATTTGTCCCTTGGGTTCCTAGTGGAAAAAAGGGCTTCAGTAGCACGTCTCCATTCCACTCGATCTTCTACAATCTTTTGAACCTGGCTTCACGACTGCCCACAAGCTCTCATTTCCTCCTTACACGATCTTCTCCATGTCACCCTCGGATGCCCAACTCGTCGTTTCCCACCCGGGTTCCACAGGAGTGCCTGATATGTGACGTCCGTGAATGGCCTTCTCAGTGCATACCCAATCCAGATATTCACATCCTGCGAAATTCTAGGCTTCCAGACGATGGTAATTTTACTTCGGTTTGAACTTCTTACTTCTATCAAAACAATTCTATTCAATGCGCATCTTCAGAAGTTGAAGTTTTAAACTTCAGATTTCTTAACTAGCAGTGAAGATTGCAACAGCATCACTCACTAGAGTTCAGGTACATCCAGAGGACAGAACAAAATGTGCGTCCTACATTTCTCTGCTAGTCATGAAGATCTAGATAGTTTCTAGTTAATCATTTTTTTCGGTAACATTCTTGTCCGCAGCAGTTCTGTATTATTGATCATGTCCTTTGATCTAAGATTGATTCGTCATGGGGATTCGGTAGATATGGTTGAAGGAGGATGAGTTATTACGTCATTTCGCTTAGATGTTAATTTTACCTGTTACTTTGTAGTAGAAGGCGTTCAGTAGGAGCCGAATAACTGCTGGTTACTCAGTAGTCGACGTTTCTTGCAGACTAATGTACAATCTTGAGACAGTATCAACAACTGAAGTTTAAGGTTGACTCAACTTCGTCTCCTGGGGTTGTGACCTATTGGTTCAGGAAAACTACCTTCAACTTACGCGTCACGGTTTCTAACGCTACTCTACCTACAGACGTTCAGGCAGCCAGACAGTGCCATTAGCCCTCGCACAATAGGTGTGGCTCATTGCCTACTGCATAAACTTGAACAAAGTTTCCGTGTGGATTCTTTCCCCATAACGTCTTGAGTATTTAAAGGCTTTACAATCTTTTAAAGCTGACATTTTATCTGTTAAATAACGTGTAAAAAATCAGAAATGTGCCCATTTACTTTTCTTGTAACCATGTAATCTAGAAATATTTGACAAGTAAACACAAAATTTTTATCATATCTCGTAGCATATTTCCAGAGATTCTGTCGCAAACATCTGGTGAGATATCATTATCATATGAATCTAATCTGGCTACTGGTAATTAACCATCTGTTTATTACATCGTCTCAGCTTATCTATTCTCTCACTTGTGTGACTGAAGTGATAAGTTAAGACAAAATACCTGAATGTACAAATTACTGCAAAAAAAGCTTATTAATTTCCTTTCCATTTTGTTGAATAAGAAAAGATTTTGGAATTACATGAAACCTTAGTGGAATGCACCCACTTAAATCAACTGATATTAGGTAGGAAGATGGCTGAAACAAGTATAAAACAAAAGCTTGTACAGTGGAAAATGTATAATTTACAAACAAACGTTATAGTAACAACAATGTTAGTTTTTTCGTTGTCGTGATATGCTTAAGAAATTAGTGCCTTGATCTTAAATGTCACCCTGATGATGACCATCAAAAAAGTGAACTTTACTTGCATTTGTCATCAACTTCATAATGACCAGTGGTATGGCGGCAAGTACTCGATTTTGATAAGATTTTACAAGCGAGTCATAGTATGGTCTACAAGTTCACCGACTGTGGATCATTGATACAATATATAGGAAAAATATTCACATCACTCCCTAAGTTCTTCTGGCGTCAGCAATGAAAACCAATGGCTCAGATTCCCTAGATGAAACATCCATGGCTAAAACTTGAGTGTACATCCCCAATATGCTAAAAAAGTAACTTGGTGTAAGGATAGAAATTTAGCCACTGTTGTAGATTATAATTCCATATGAATTATGTGTATTCGATACAGAAAAAAGTGACTCGTCATGTAACAACTTAAGTTTAGAGGATAACTTATTTCTCACAATCATATCAAGGTGATCCCAAAATCTTTCTGACTTGGTGTGTAGTTTTTTGCTTTCTGAGCAAGAATTTGAATGGCATTAAAGTTTTTCAAGCATTTCAAATTAACGTTGGTGTTGACTTAACAAACACAAATACTAAGAACTGTTACTTTATGTTACTCTTGTATGTCAATGCATTCAAAGCGATGGATGAATTTTCTTGCAGATTATTGTGGTGAAGTTAATCATTCTAAAATGAACTGATATCCTATGCTGTAAAACTTGAATAACCTTGGTCGGCCTATTTGATCTATATGCTTGGCCTTAAAATCTTGGCATGCTCTCAATCCACCAAATTACCTTTTCTCAATGGGTAGTGGCATCATGAAACCTGCAAGATTTTTTTTAAGGAATTCATGGACTTCATTACCTTTTTAATCTTGATTAAGAAACTAATGCGTGACTACTGATGCCTTCATTTAGTGATATTTAAAAAACCTTAGATTACTTGTTAGCCATGTTTAAGTCACTTCTGGAATGGCTATTCTTTACTTTATGTATGAATTTTAGGCAGTAGTCACCAAGTAACGATGCTTTTCTTACTTGTTTCAGTTATTTATTTGGATTTTCAGACTTACTAGTTGGGCTTTTGACTTCATTAACTAAACAATTAACCCTCTATGCCTTCACTAGGGTGAGATTGGATACCCTCAAGTCAATTTATGTGTGCAGATCCTATGGTTTTACATGAATAAATACCATGGCAAATAGATTGGTATCGCTAGCTCTAGACGAAGTTACCGTGAAATGGTAAAGAATGTTTGTAGCTCAGACGGAAGATCCTAACTGTTTTACGTCCTTAGAGTTTCATGACTAGACTGCTCATCTTAGAGAGCGCAACACAACAATTAGAATACACTGACCTGCAGCATTTGTAGGTGGAGACATCCAGGTGTTCTTGTCGGAGTTCCAATGAGCGGCAGAGTTTGTGAGGCCAAGAATCCAGAGAAGAGGCTAGCGGGGTTAAGTACCCTCCTGAACTGTTGCTTACGAGACAACCGACAGCGAGGTGGAAGATGTCAGTGTAATCGACGTGTGGGGAGGTTAAGCGTGCTCATCTGACCGCAGACGTTGACAGCCTGGTGGATAAGATGCATACTACGCAGGTATTCAGAGCAGCCAGGATCCTGATGCTGGTCACAAAACTAACTAACCTTCTTCACCACGCACTGCTTAATAACTATGAGTCAGTGGCACAACTACTGACAACATGTCATTTGACACTGCTCAACAGCTGGCATTTGCAGACGCATCGGAGCCCTTGAAAATCAAATGATTAGTAAAATCTTTTCTACAGTTGTTGGAGACAACAGCAGTATTTCCTGTAGGAGTGCAGCAAAAAAGCCGACGAGGAAAGAATTTAAAGACCTACAACAACTAATCGCAGCCGTACATATGATTTTCAGCAGGAAAGACGCATTCCTCATTAGCGAAAGGATGGGGCTTTGGAGCAAAAACTTTTCCAGGAGATAAAAATATAGAAATCTTAGAAATTACACTATGCATTCTTGTTCTTCGTTAAGACTAAAATGTTTCAAAAAGTGGATAAAAAGAATATGTACACTAGAGTGAATGGTAAGAAATCGATCTGTTAAATCAACAGACAGACGACAGTTTCTTTATAGGACAAGAATAATACCAAAGTGGGAGGTCATGTGTGATGTCAATGCATACCGTATGCTGATACGTCCTAGAGTTTCCACCCATGTACAGTTGTGTTGTTAAAATCAGAGGCCATGAAACTTTCCATCTATTTGTTGTAACGACTTGCATACGATGAACTAACTACACTAGGCGTAGATCTCTTGAGATAAATATGAGCAGCTATCGATACAGAATTAGGAAGGTGACCATGAAACATGGATTATTTGACAAACATAAAAGTGACGAGTTAATTGAGGTCAAGGGTCCATCATGGAAAGAAGCACCTACCTTTATCAAGTTGACTACAGACTGCAAGAGTTTATTTATCAGAGATGGAGAGTAATACGGACTTTGTGCCAAAACAGTACGTGGAATACCAACTAAAAATCACAGATGATCTATTCAGTTCATCCGTGCTCTAAGTCAAGAATCTGGACGGGAAATATGAGTTTTGTGTATATTTTAGTGAGCTAAATATTTTCACCGATATGAAAATATACACAACTACGACGGTGGCTGAGACAGAGTTGAAAGCCACAGTGTTCATGATATTGAGCCTACCCTCGCACTACTGGTAATTACAGATAAAACAGAGTGACAGCTTTTAATATGGGAAGAAATAAAAGCAAGTTAGCTGAATGCTGTTCTGTCTTACAGGAGCATAGTCTGTGTTTAGACAGTGGATGACATTATTCCTCAAAAACTAAAAGAATGTAGATGTGCAGAATGATGACCTTATAGTGTACAACCTATTCATAAAAGATTATCCTGAACAATAATGAACTGCTATAAAACACTTTAGGGAGTTTGAACGACATATTGACAGGGTGAAATCTCAAATCCCTAAGAAGAATGTTGTTTTCTTGGAACATTAATGGGAGATGGTGAAATAAAGTCACTATCTAAGAAGATTCTGACCATCAACAGCATTGCAATTTAGAACTACTAAACGAAACTCGGACGGTTCCTAAGAAAAACAGCCTTTCACAGTCGAATCATAGAAACTTCAATGAAATAATGGCTGCACTATATTAACTATTGAGAAACCCAAAATTTATGTGAAACAAGAGGGCACGGAAGACAATTTACCAAATTAATTGACTCTTAGGTGACCATCGAATGAACCAAGATTTCTGGTACCTGATAAAGCATTCATCGTTTCCATAGATGTCAGTGTTTACGGAATAGGTGTCATCTTACGACAGACAGAAGCATTGGTTGAGCATGCTAATTATGTCTTGAGACCTGCAGAATGGAAATATCCCCAGGTAAAAAAAGAATGATTGCCGATTGTTTGGGTAGTAGGAAAAACAAAACCGTATCTCCTCGGATGATGGTCTCACATTGAGACAGACCAGAAACCCTTATTGTGGCAGCGCGAGACCCCCGTATGAAACTAGCATTATGATTCTCATCCCTACAGCAGTATGATTTCATGACTGAGCACTTTCCAGTGAAGCAAAATTTAGTATCAGACTACTCATCAAGGCCAGATGAGACATATTATTTGCGAAAATCGCACAGAGAATCGAAACCGAGCAAAAAGATCCCTTAGAATGGTGCGTTATCAGTAGACGGATCCCAAAGAAATTCAGTCAATAAGGGAAGGAATAGATGTTAAGGAAATCATAACGAATAATGGGTTGAAACCCTCGTCAGACAGAACGATTTGTTCATGTTTGAATAGTTTCTGGTGTTATTTCATTTGATCACCTTAACCACTTCGAAATATATTAGTTTTATTTTAACCGAATCTTTAATCCTATTATATAATACTTTGAGATACTGTCCTCATCAATTAAACACTTCTTTCTCAGTTATATGCATTGTATGAACCATTCTATGTATTAAATTATCTATTTTATTATCATTCATACTTCAACTGTTATCATAAGTACCTTTATCGTTATCACTATTATCACCACTGTTATTAATTATTATAATATTATATGATGTTTAAATATTCAGTTAGCTCTCGTCAGGCTTTACGCTAATATACTTAAGTTTTCCCACATATCAAACATTAAACCAATCGTGGTGGATTCTTTAGTCTGTTTTAAAACTTCCCATCATGCAAATTAGAAGAATAATAATTTTTAGTCTGTCGTAAGTAGGACATGAAATATGCAAACAGCAGATATCTAGACAGCGGTCACGTAATAGACAAGACCAAAGAGTTCAAGATCATCTATCGCATTCCACAAAATCTTTCGAACAGAATTCACACCCAATTTTCTATATAGCTCAGTCAATGGAATTCACAGAAAACAAACCTAGCCTTTGTGTTCAGAAAAAGTTTGTGCAGCCTTTATCTCTGTCTTGGCCAGAAAAGACCTAATACACGGCTTCAAAGATTAATTCAGTTTTCATGCTGTTCCCTTTTCCTCATCCCCTTCACATAAGTTTATTTGCGAAGAGTTTGATTATTTACACATTTAATCCTTTAGTATTACGTAACTTTATTTTTTAAGTTTTGACCTACATTGTTTGTCTGAGTGTTTGAAGTACCAGACTGTCCCTATTATTCGTATCATTAAGATTATTGTTAGTACTATTATTGTCTAGATACATACTGATTGCATGCTTCATGTCCTAGTTACCACATACTAAAGAATCCACCATGATTAGTATGATGTTTTATATATGAGAAAACTTATGTATATTAGCATAAAGACTCATAAGAGGTAACTGGATGCAATATTGTTCGCTTATATGTCTTCTAATTTTGATAATGAGAATTTTCAACGTTCAGATATTCACGTCTCCGAAATAGTTATTTATTCTTTCTCACTGCTGATGACTCAGAACTCCACTGTACTTTTCATAGTTGAACTAAATTTTCCCACCTTACTTCGTCAACTGGAAAAAGTCTCTCACCAATTTGCTAATTCTCTCACCTACATTATATTGATCTCTGTTCCATATCATGGTGTAATTGGATGATTGTAGAGGTCACGTTTCGTCGCGAAGTGGCCAATCGCAGTTCTACAACCCCTACACAAACAAGTTGCTAAGACTAGTTTCAAAGATGTATTCGACTTCATCTCCAATTTAGAAAACTTGTTTATGAACGTGAAACATGGTATCATTAGATATGGCTTCTTTATTCTCTAATGTACCACTCCTAGAAACAATAGATTTCATTTGTAAGCAAGTAGCAGAAACACAGATTAACGTTGGACTTCCAGAAGATAGCCTCAAATAATTACATCTGCGATGCACCGTGAATGTTTACTTTCTCCTTAATGATGCATGTTACAAACAAGTTGGTGGAATTGCCATGGGTTCACCATTAGACCCGATATTAGCTGATTATATTCTTGCTAAACTTGAGAATGGACCACTAAAAGATTTCATCGATAACCTGCATATGTATAAACATTATATTGACGTCCTCGTTCGAAACGTCGACAAAAACGAATTGTTAAGAAAACTAAATGGTGTGCATCCTTCTCTCACTTTCACTTGTGAAGGAGAGCAACAAAAGATACTACATTTTTAAGGATGTTCTATTGATCAGAAGAGAAGCTAAGTTGCTTGGTAGAAGGGTGTACAGAAAGATCATATATACGGGTCAGTACATACATTTCCTTAGCTTTGTGCCCATTTGATATAAAAGAAGTCTAATTCAATGTCTTGCAAACAGAGTTAGTAGGATCTGCTCCAGTGACTTGATAAAGAAGTTAGAACACATCTATTAAATGCTGCTAGAAATAGGTTCCCCTCATAGTCATATCAAAAGACACATGAACAAAAGAAGTAGGAAATCTGATCAAATGGTTGCCTAAAAAATATCATTATTCATGAAGCTCCAATTCAAAGGAGACACAACTAGTAAAGTCCTATTCCACAGGCTGTCTACAGCCATCAGAAGAACCGTTTATGCTGCCAACCTCTGCTTATCACTTCCCAGTCGGCCAACAGTTGTTGCCTAGACAAAAAACAAGCTGCCTAGCTCCGCCATTTTGATGTGTATTTATCAATTCAGCTGCTCATGTGGAGAAAGCTATATTGGGTGTACAATTAGGCAGCTTAACAAACGTGTTGCTGAGCACCTACCGTCATAGTTAGGAAAGGGACAAGTGAAGTCAATACGAAGCTCAATTCCAACACATTTAGTCGACAGTGGTCACGTAATAGACAAGACCAAAGCGTTCAAGATCATCTATCGCATTCCACAAAATCTTTCGAACAGAATTCACACCCGATTTTCCATATAGCTTAGTCAGTGGAAATTATAGAAAACAAAGCTAGTTATTTGTGTTCAGAAAAAGTTTATGCAGCCTTTATCTCTGCCCTGGCCAGAGCGAATCTGATAAATATTATTATTATTGTTATTCATTATCTGTCCCATGGGTTCCTAGTAAAACATAGGGCTTCAGTAGCACGTCTCCAGTGCACTCACTTCTTTGCAATCTTTTGAACCTGGCTCCACGACTACCCACAAGCTCCCATTTCTTCCTCACACCAACTCCTCAATGTCACCTTCGGAAGCCCAACTCGTCATTTCCCACCTGGGTTCTACCCGAGTGCCTGACGCATGATGTCCCCAGTCGGCCTTCTCAGTGAATACCCAATCCATCTCCACTACTTACTAAATATTTGTTGGGCGATAGCTTATTAATTGGCTTGTTGTCAAGCCAGAGATCATTGTTGCTTATTCCTATTATTCTGGTCATCTGAGCTTCAGTATCGAGCCAGCGTAGGCAGTTGTTGATGAATGTCTGTAGTTTATTGGAAATCCCTTTCGTAACGCGCCAAGTTCATGAACCATATAGAAGCATTGAATTGACGTTGGTGTTGAAAATCCGGATGTTGTTCACGCTTTACGGCTGAGTGCAGAAGATCTCCACACTGGTTTCAGGCTAATGAACGCCTGTTTTGCTTTTCCGAACTTGGCTGGCTTTGACATCCTCAGATATGCCTCCTGTAGTTGGAACAGTGCTGAATAGTTAGACGAAAGAGGCTACTTCCATTAGGCTTCTCCCTCTGATGGTGATTGGTGTTTGTCATTATTCTTGTTGGTTGGGTATCTTCATCAACTCCGTCGTTTCTACGTTCCCTTGAAGTCCCATCTTCCTTTACTACCTCACCTCTTCTGTCAAATTGTTAGTTTTCACTTGTAGATCTTCATCTTCGTATGACATTAAACACATGTCATCCGCGAAATCCAAATCTTCGAGGATATTTTCCCCGGTCCAACCTATCCCCCCTTCTCGCTCCTCACTATTTGCCGCATGATCCAGTCAACCACAATCAGGAAGATAATGGGTGATAGTAGGTGGCAGCCTTGTTTCACTCCTGTCTTCACTTCAAAAGCATCACTGACCTGTCCATTGGCAGTCACTTGGCATGTGGCGTCTTCATACAGCTGTTGAATGAGGCTGATAGAGGTGTGTGGTATTCCGTAGTGTTGAAGCAGCTGCACGCCAAATTACTTCTCGGTCGACACTGTCAAAGGCCTTCACAAAATCGATGAGTTTGGGGTAGAGATTCATCTGACTGCCATTCTATACTCTGTTCTATGATAATGCGAATCGTTGCAATTTGGTCAGCATATGATTTGTACTTCCTGAATCCAGCCAGCCTGATCCGGTCGCAGTTTTGAATCCAGTGCATCCTTCAGTCTCTCCAGGATGATGTAGCTTAATATTTTGCTTGCTTGGAGTGGACAGGAGCATGATTCCACGCCAGTTCTTGCAGAGACTTAGATCAACCTTCTTTGGGAGTTTGTCAAGATGACCCTTCTTCCAATCAATCAGTGGGCAGACACCTTCCCTTCCTTCCAGACCTTCTGAAATAGTGGTGTGAGCGTGTCCGATGTTATCTTTGTGTCTGCTCTCAGTGCTTCTGGTGGAATTCCATCTGATCCAGCAGCCTTCCTGAATTTCAGTAACTTTATGGAGCTCAGGACTTCTGCTTTTGTCGGAGGGCTTGTGTTCACTTGTAGTTCTGTGACTGGGCTGCAGGTGGTATTTCTGGACGAGGTGACAGTGGTTGTTGTGGTCGACTCAAGAGCTTTTCGAAGTGGTCAGACCATCATTTCCTCTGTTTCTCTTCTTTGGTAATTAGATCTCCCTCATCATCTTTTATTGGTTTCATGTGTGTCGATCTCTTCCCTCCCAGATTGTAAGCTGGTTATTTGAAACAATGTTGTCAGGTCTATGTTCTTCCTACCTGCTTCCTGTTCTGCTTCACTTGCCAGTGTTTCGTAGAAGTGTCTTCTATTTCTCCAAGCACTCTTCTTCACTTCTTTGTCCAGTGTAGTGTTTATAGGTTGTACTCCGTTCTTCTCGTCTCTCATCCTTGCACTGGTTAGTCTTCTGCTTCACCATCCTCCTCTCACCCATCTATCAGCTTCCATGTGTCCGTCGAGATCCATTCCTTGTCTTGCCTCTTCTTCTTCCTTCCTAATACGGTTATGCAGGTTTCTTTCCACATCTGTTTTACGAGTTCCAGTGTGCTTCCACACAGGTTTATTCAGGAATGCTGCTCGATATCTCTCATTTTGTCTTGATGGCTGACGTGAAGATTTCCTCTGTAGTTTTGTCCTTCAGTTCAGTTTCTGTTCTGTGTGTTCAACTTGAACTATGGTCTATCATCACAAACTCCCTTGAAGCCTTTCAACTTGATTTCGGGGGTAGGTTCCTTGCACTAGATAACTAGTGGTATGAACCTACATCTGCTCCCCTTCTTCATCGGATCTTGTGCCCAGTAGGCTGCGTCTCCATCTCCACTTTCTCCACTTTCTTGAGATGAATTCGATCGGATTTTTAGCGTGGTGTGTTCATCTGAAGAAATCAAATCCATATCGCTTTGTGGATATCCTTGTGTTTGAACACAGTGCCTCCAATCAGAGGTCGTTGAATGCTCAGAATTCTCCAAACAAGTCTCCATTCTCATTCATTTCACCTAGCGCTTCTCGACACATGATCAGTTCTCTTCCTTTGTTGTCCGCTCCGTGTTTGGCATTCATGTCTCCCGTTAGAATGAATTTCAATGTCACCAACTTGAATGACGTGTTGTCCAGTGTTGATTGCAGTTGTCTGTAGAATCTCTCCCTCTTCTCTCCATCGGCATTATCTGTAGGTGTGTAGCATTGCATTGTATTTTTGTGACTTTCCTTCCTTTTCACTTGAATCTTGCTGTTATGATCCAGATGCTGGAGGAGATTAGTTCCCATTGCATGAGAGCTTTCAATGCTCTTGTGAGGGGAACAACATGATAGCCACTACAAAACTCAGTGCACTCATGGTTTTCATCTGGATGACAAAATCAGAGTAGATTATTGACTGTTCAGTTGACAGTTTGGATAGTCCACTTCCATTCCACTTGCTTTCGCAGATTCCTACCACTTCTCATCTCGTTTGCAATCTGTGCAGCCTTGCTAGGTTCAAACATAGTGCAGATATTCCATGTTCCCAATCTTACTTTCGCTTTCATGGAGGGAAGAGTAGAGAGATCGGCCAATTGGCTTCCCGAAGGCTTTCACCAACCGGCATCACATCGTCTCCGCGATTGGAGAGAGGATTAAGTTTGTTTTTATTTTTTATATTTTCTTTGTGTTTTGAAGTTTCTTTAGCGATTGGATTGGTTTTACGAGGTAGGGTTGCTATTCGTATGCCCAACCTTCCTTCTTTATGCGATCTTAGTACCGGCTGGTAACTAGTGTACTAGTTAACCAGGCAAGATTGCCTGATAAATAATTTTATATAAATTCAATTTTCATTCTCTTTCCCTTTCTTCACCCATTTCACATATGTTTACTTATTTGTTTAGGCTTTGATTATCTACACATTTCATCCTTTAGCACTACGTAACTTTTGTTTTTCTAAGTTTTGATCGACATTGTTTGCTTAAATATTTTCAGTCCAGTGCTGTTCCCATTGCTTTTATCATCATTGAGATAACTATTATTATTCCCATTATTATTATTGTTATCTAGATATCTACTATTTGCATGCTTCATGTCCTAGTTACCACATACTAAAGAATCCACCATGATTGGTTTGATGTTTTTATATATGAGGAAATTTATGTATATTAGCATGATAAGAGGTAACTGGATTCAATACTGTTCGCGTTTATGTCTTCTAGTTCTGAAAATGGAAATTTTTAACATTCTTAAGTCATCTTCTGTACCCATTCTTGAATAGTAACCTAAAATCTTAGTGCCAGATTCAAACTCTTGAAAAGTATCTTCTTAGCAAGATTGATAAGTTGAGGAATAATACAAAATATTTGTTTACGATGTTATTTGTTCTAATATACTCTGCCTCGATTACACAAATCAAAATACTCTTTGTACGAATCTTTATATATATAATCTGATTTCATCTGAACTTCAGTTTCATTCATAGTATGCAACATAGTGGATTCGTATATAAGTTAAACAGAACGGTTTCCTATTTGTATTTATAACTCATTGCACTTACTTGTATCTATGAGGAAAAAGCGTGTATGTAGTCACAGAGATGAATGAATGAACATTTAACCATCGAGTAAACAAATACTTTTATCTCTTAAAATGAGAACATGTCGCATCTTTACAAACTGAAACTAATTGTTAGAATTGAAAAGATAGATAACAGTGCGTAGTAGGTTGAATACGATGTATTTCATTGATAGTTCTGAGTTTCCCATCTTTCTGTACATCAAAAATTCTTATGAATTTTCAATTTTCACCAAAACAAAGAAATTGAAATTATTATCTAATCAACAAGAACACTAATCTACTCGAGAAATTTGTTTAACCTCAGGTTTGCTAACTTGAGGAATCTAATCCTTTGTCAAAACTTTGAGTTCCTATACCAGAGTAGTTGTCGCAGATATTATCACTAAGATGTAAAAAGCGATTTGACAACAGTGAAGTACTTTTGTCACTCACATTTTGCTGACAACATCTGATCTATACTTATCCTTTTATTTACCTAAAACAAAGTCCCTAAGCATAAATATGATACCACTACATTACTAACAATTTGTTTATAGGATTTTCGACCCAAGTGAAATTAAGGAAAATCTTACTTCAGAGCTGTTTATCTCATCCTGTCGGAAATATTTTCTAACTTTTATATTTAAATAAAAAACTATTGTTGCTGCCACTTCCATGAATACTGATACTGTTACTTACCTTGTCTCTGAGAGATTCGGTAAATGTAGCCGGGGTGCCAGTGCAATTGATCAGTATTGCTCCAAGTACCAAGTTGTCATAAGCGATCTGTAAAAAGGAAAATGATGGTAATATAACGTGATAAAACATAATAATCAATTAGGAAAAAGTCTAACCTTTCAGTTGATATCTATCTGTGGTAATTTTGTCAGTAAGTGAGGTGACAATTTATAAACTAATAAAAACGTATGTATTTGGTGTGAAATGAATAACGCTGAGCGTAATTTTGATTGATTTCTTCATTTATTGCAACATTTTAAATCCACAGTACCACGCTGAGGTTAGATGACAGCATGCCGGATCCAAACAGTAGAAGAAATGCTTAAGTTATAATCAGTAGGAAAATTGTTAGAATGCAGTTGAATAGTTCATTAGTTTGCCAATAATCTAACATATGACTTTGAATTTAGAAGTAGTTTTCATCATGGACTAACATCAGTTGTGCTCATTAGTGACTTGCTTCCACATGGATATTGGAAAGCTCTAATGAGAAGCCGTGACCTGTAGGGTCAACCAGTCGGAAGTGAAGTGGATGCTAACTGAAGACCTTGGGTGACAGTTGCGCTATGTAGTGAATTGACAGAAGTTGAAAATTGTGAACCAATGGAAACCAACCCAGTGGCTGAATGGTTAACGCGTTCGCCGTGAAACCTGTAGGTCCTGGGTTCAACCCCTAGCCGGGTCGTGAGTGCGTACTGCTGAGTCCCATACCAGGAGGAAACAGCTGTCCAGTGCTCTCAGATCTTCAATGGTTCCCCAACTGATGTCAGTCCATGATGAATACTACTTCTAAATTAAAAATCCCCATTCATCTCAAAAATATATGACTCTGAAGGTTTCAGTGATTGAATTAGCTTGTAACCAGTTGTCATTTCTTAAACTGTACTACTGCATTAAAAATAAATGGCGTCTTCCTGAGTAAAGAAAAATGCCTACACCACTCGTTTAATTCACAGTGGGGGGTAAGATCGCATAGAAGTGAATTGACAATCAGTCAAGTGCCCTATTTAATTCAAAAGAATTGTCTGACATTGTTTAAGAAACAAGAGGATTACTTGAAAGGGAATGTACAATACATTAGTTAAGTACTTCGAGTATAGTTATCAAAACTGGAGTTTTTTTCAAAACACAAAAATCTATTCATTCTCTTCATTTTCTGGTTAAAATGCGTTTTCTAAGCCTTATATACTAAGAAATTAGGCAGGTTTTAACTGTTATACATGTTCATTATTTCCTTCCTCAGTTGTGTAGTCTCATATTATGTAATACAATTCACACTTTTTTCATTATCACTTTGAAAGAATCAGTTACTCTGAAGCAAATATATTTTGAAGCACCCATGTTCCTGAAAGCTTTTTTGTGTACTATGAGGAACCCTAAGGAAGAAATTTAAGTACTCGGAACTATATTTAAGATGGCACTGATATATTTAAATACGTTTCAGTTACTGGTTAAGTCTGCAGTGTTCAGTCCAAATGTCAATTTTTCAACAGTCATCCGTCTTACTGTACAATAATTTCAGAATTTCAATTAATTAGCTTGCCAAGTAAAATACAAAAACATATATGCTTTTCAACAACATGAAAGTCAAGACATAGCACAGAATAAATAAAATTTAGTTGGAACTATATTAGGTAAACTTTTGAGACAGTTTTTCACTATTGTGATATCCATTTATCTGTATTCAGTGCAACCGAAGTCAATTTGGCTAAGATAACTTTGGGGCTTGTTTTAAAGAAGTTTTCGTTTGTATTCCAGCCTAATAAAAAAAGAAATAACTTAACCATTAAAGTTGCAGATGTCTGGGAAAATTTTGGACGCTAACTTTGAGTCAATCACCAAAATATGTTTATGAAATTCGTATTACTTGGGATAATTTAAACCCTTGATCTGATACCAATCCGATTTAAACTTGTTTTTGAGATGTACTGCTTGTTCAAACGGTGTTGTTTGTCGTGACATTTTTTATTCCTGTTGATGCTAAGGTAAATTAACAAACTTCAGATACAACTTATAATGTTTCCCCTACCCATTGTCATAGGGGTAGCAGAATTTTCTAGATATCTGGAATAGATACTGAGTAACTCTTAAGTGGTCGACTAGTGTCAGTGAAAATATCTGAGTACATAAACTTCGTTAAATCAGGAGTGGTAGACCCTAGTAAAACAGACAGACAGACAACGTTCTTATTAATTATTGCTAGTATTCTTGACCGTCAAATCTCATAGTACCATATTAAGATGGAAAGTAACAGCATGGAAGACGAAGAACTGAAGTTGGCCTTAAAAGATGCAGATAACCTCGAAACGAAAAGAATAAGAAGAGGTGACTAAGGTTTCAAGTATTGCAGTACATGAATAATGCATTTGTTTCAAACCTTCGACTTCAGGTACCTCGTTTAATAATGTAAACCTATATGCCAGGAATAATCTCTATCGTCATTTCTAACGTCTTGTCGAAGAAAGTATGGTTCACAAGCAGATGTACATGATTTTTTAAATGACCATTGTTTGTAACTGATTTGCAGCAAGAGAAATACAATAAAGGAGCTGCACATTGTGTTTTTTAACCACAGAGCTTTATGTTACCAGATTTAGATTTTAGGTAAATGAACTCTTGAAAAAAGTGTCTAATCTTTTTCGAAGACACCATGAGCAAACTGTTTCTTTAACTGACACAAGTAGGGTGATGATTTTTGTGTGTTGTCATACCTTAAATGATCAAGGTTTTTTGACAAGCATAAGTATCTCGGAAAATTCTGAGGATAACATTGAGGACGATCTCAATAAATCTGTTCAATGAAAACCTATTAGTCTTCATCTGTAAAAGTGAACCTTTCTATGCAGTAAAGCACATTTATGGAATATCAACAGACAAATAAAGATTGATAAATTAACCACAACAGAGGGGTTTGGTCCATTTCAGATCATAAGGAGATACCTTTTCACAGGCATTGACTATCCCTCACTAAGAAGCCTAGTAGGTACTTTTAGTACGGTCATGTTAGAATTAAGGTGTACAAACAGAGCTATGCTTTCTTTGAGAAGAAAATATAGAGTTCTTTTTCTAACCAGACCATTGTGTATTTATTAATTTAACCGCTCCTGTGCAGCAAGACAAACTGAAATTAATATTTGGAACCTTGATGATATGTGCATCACTTATGTCTGATGAATTCATTAGTGGTGACTGTATGTGCAACAATATTCCTACAGCTTATTTCCGTTCTATGCTACTATGAATAATACAATATCCTTGCTAGTTATCTTTTAAATGCAAATGAGTCTATGCTACTGTAACCATGTTACTGCAAATAAAGATATAGAATATTATGTGACTAAGCTTGTGGGAACTATTCAGAGGAACTTTCTGGAACTGCCTGCAGTTGTAACCCTTGTTCTCATAAGTTATTCTGTAGTACTAGTTCTAGTGAAAACCAAGTATGAATAAGCAATTAATAATGAAGTTCCAAAGACATTACAGACTTTTGTGAACTCACGAAAGGGTACCCATTTGCGTGGTTGGGTAAAGGATGAGGCAGAGCAACCACTAGTTCTCTGCATATGTATCTGATAGATACTGATTATTCAGAAAAGACAAATAAATCGTTCTCAAAAATACATGACATTCCGAATAGACTACCATATGGAATTAGTCCTCATTTTTTCTTTACTGTATAAATAAACGACATGGAAAATTATGAGGTTCACCCAAACATTTGTAATAGCTTTGACGTCATTTTGTTATTTGAATTTGCGTGGGTAGTATTCATCATGGACTGAAATCGGCTAGGGAGTTAGGCTTATTTGCCTTCGTATATAATAATTATTTCATGTTTGTAAAATTTCGTGTCTACTTGTATTCATTGCTTATAATCTCTTCTGTAAGTTATTTGCAAATCCCTGTACAGTTATCTTTTGATTTCAGATATTTTTGCCTGAATGCTTATTCAAGTGTTACATAATACTAAACTTTACATTGACTGGTCACTGAAGAACAACCAATCTCATGTTGTCTAGTTCTGAGTGCTGACCAAACTCTATCAATCACTTTGCCACGTGGTTACAAAGTTAGGAGGCTCATCATCACGGTGGACTTTCGATGGATATTAGGATGAAGATATACTTTCCTGACGTGTGCCAAAAAGTGATAAACCAGGGCTTCCTGTCAATCGCCTCCAACTAACTAACATACATCATCGCAGTGATGAGTCTCCTACCGTGGTGACCACATTGCAAAATCATAGATAGAATTCAGTCAGCACTCGAGACAAGATAATATGAAGTTGGTTGCTGTCCAGTGACCAATGGATTTATCTAATTCAGTCTTACAGGACGTAACTAGTGACCGAAATAACCCAACGGTTACGTCGCCGACGGCAACACTGGGCGACGTGGGTTTGAACCTCATGCGGGACATCAATTCACTCGAGTTTACAGAAACTCCTTCCTGACGAGTGTCAACAAGCGACAAGCCTAGGTCAAACAAGGCTTTCCTCCAACTGGCCCCATCCAGCTAACATCATTCAGTTTTACTTTATATTACCTGAAAATAAATTACTATGTAAATGACCCTAGTTCCTGAGTTGCCGTACATTAATTGTTTATTTACTGATTCGCACTCCATTCATATACTTAAATGTATGAAAAATTCATATTTTTAGGCGTAAAACAATGAGAGTTCAGTAAAAATGTGTATTTGACCGTCGTTTCAATACATAAGAATCTTAGGATGAATTAGTTGGTTTATAATGTCTCTGATCAATTTCGTACAGTTGCACGGAATATAGTGAGATGTAGAACATTCTGATTCTTTATTCTTACTTCCAGATTTAACACCGTTCAGTGTTAGGAATAAATCTACCCATATCACCCAGACAGTGAACAGCTGTTGGTCCTGCTTATTTATTCAATAAAATTGATTTCGTGGGCATTTAGATTATAAATGGAGTCATATGGGATTCATACATAATGTAGTAAGTATAACACATGAGTTTTATAACCCTATGAATTAGGAAGAAAAACTGGGTTGCTACAAAATTTTAACTGTTTTTAGTCATTAGAGGGTTAAGGTAACAAATTAATCGCTCATTTTGTCCTAAATTGTTGTGACAGAAAAGCCAATGGGAATTTATTGATCGCTCAACTAAACATATACATCCATATGCATAGCTATGGGTTGGAAAAGCAATTTTCTACAACTTGTTTAGGTCATTTGTTACATTACATCCATTGAGATGTGAATTAATTGGTGATGAAAACCTCGATTCATTAATTGCTTGGATTTTGATTGCTTTGCATTCTTTGACGTTAATGATTTGTTCGTAAGACTTTCATCGTCAGCTTGGATCTTCTAAGATCCTACAGGACACGGTATATGTCTGTCTTAAGATTATGCTTCTTATAATAGACCCTAAAGCAGGTTTGTGATCGGGAATAATTATGACAAATATTTCTATTTGTTTGAACTTTTACCTTATAGTGTCAAGTCTCACTAGAATAGATATCTTAATCCTGTCGAAAAATTGCTAATAAAGTTTTTTAACCAAGTGACTAAATGTTCACAATAAACACATTCAACTCTACTCCCGCAAACACCTCAAATTTTAGTCGAAATTGTAACTTCAAAGAAAAGATTCTTCATGTTTACTTTTGCACATTGTAAGACCTAAAGATGAAACTTCTACGGTCATTGTGATACAAGTTTATCACAAGTTCAGAATGGAGAAAGAAAATACAAATCAAAATTGATTGATAAATTGGTCAAACATAAAACTTTCGGTGTATCTGCTAATAGGATGGAAAGGCACGTTGCGGTAGTCCGCCAAAGATGAGAAAGCAATTTATTAGTGCCTACCAATAAATTCAATAATAGATAAGATTCTTTATACTGGGTGATGATTGAAAATGGAATAAAAGTTTGGACCGCTGTCGGATTCCAATAAGCAACCACCGGGTTTCCGGTCCGATGATCTACCAACTGAGCTATGAGGTCAAGCTCACCAGATTTTTTCTTTTCACTTCACTCACCATGGGTTTTGCCCGACCACTAAGGGCGATGACACCATTCTGCCAAACTACGGCTATCTAAGATAGTCAAATGATAATCAATATGATGCTGCTTTTCTCTGATTCAGTTAGATTTGGACTGAGATGAGAAGTCCTGTCTAGATAGCCAGTGTGAATACGATCAAGCGGCAGTAAGGAGTTACGAATTCACATGGCGGTCGGGCAAAACCCATGGTGAGTGAAGTGAAAAGAAAAAATCTGGTGAGCTTGACCTCATAGCTCAGTTGGTAGATCATCGGGCCGGAAACCCGGTGGTTGCTGACTGGAATCCGACAGCAGTCCAAACTTTCATTTCGCTTTTAGTCATCACCCAGTATAAATACTAGTTTGCCAAACTACAGCTATCTCAGATAGTCAAATGATAATAGATAAGATTCTATTATCACGATTCTGGTTATCATGAAATTTATGTTCTCACTTATTGTACGTCAGTAATCTGGTGGTAGTTCAATTCATCACTGAAATTCTTCTGAACACAACAGCAAATTTATTTTGTTTTAATCTAAAGATAAGTAAGATAAATACCTTGAGATCTAAAATAAGTGCAGTCACTTTAGTTGCAATATTCCACATAGAGATGGTGAGAAGAAGTTAACAATAAGGAAGACAAGGAATAATATCTAAGGTTAGTGATATAAAGTTTCATAAAGAAGGCAAGAGGGCAAGTGGAAGAGGTAATAAAAGTAGCTAAAGGATGTGAAGAGAGAATTGTTCGCACTAATATAAACCCTACATGCTTATTTAGATGCGCTGCTGACACTTTGTTTCAAGAGGCTGAGTTTAATTATTGCGAGGAGCTTCGTAAGAGAGTTTGTAAAGTTTTGTATGACACACACGTATTTTCGAGGTCAGAGTCATTTCGGGCTTCAGCCGGCCTTCTTGAAAATAGCCTCACTGTAGTTGATGTCATACATTAAGTTAAGCAGTGACCCAGCAAAAAGACAAACTTTATAATAAAGAGGACTCAAAATTATCTAGCAGTGGCTTAAACTGTCACCTGTCCAATCAGAATATACGGAAGGAAGGTGGTACAGGAAGTGAAGAATAAATAAAAACAATATCGGTGCAAGTGGAGGGAAGTAGTGCACACTCATCGGCACATTGTTGATCATAACCTCAGAAATGCACAGTAATGGCTATTTCTGTTTATTGAATGAGAAAATGAATATGAAGCAAGAAAATTGTCCTAGGTCCAAAAAGAAGAACAAATATGGTTTCCGAATGACCGAGGTAGTACAGAAAGGAGAAATTGTCAGGAACAGGGCCACTGAAACAAAAAAAAACTAATGCCGAAACCAATTAGACATCATAAGAAAGTAAGTTTGGATAAAAGAGGCATATAGCAACAAAATATTAGCGAAAGATTTTTAGAAAGAAATGCCTTGCTCGTGTATTAACCAACAGAGGTGTGTATTCACTATACCAACTTACGTTTGTGACTGTTTGTCTGAATTGTTTCACAAAGCACAAATACTGTATGAACCAATAGTCAAAAATCAGAAGAACTGGCACTAATCATTTTCCTGATAGCTGGAAGACGATTTTATGCTAGTCATTTCCTAACACAGTACTTTTAACCAGATGGTAGCTTAAAATTCGTAAGACAACAAAGCTATGATCAGGCTGGTGAAATACCTCAGGTAAGTGTGAGTGGTTTCTAACTATTCAAGTTGTTCAGTAGTAGTATCTTAATAACAGTTTCAGTCAGTTAAGCTTGATAACTTCATCATTTCCAATGATTTTAACTCGGAATTTTAAATTTAGCTTTTACATAATACGATTGTGAATTGTTATGCTAGTATTACCAAATAAAGCTGATTTCTTTGACAAGTACACGTTTATCGCTTTAAAAAGGTTTTAGTCAAGACAATATGAAAGCCTCTGCAAACGTAATTTAATAGTGAGGGATAGAAACTTTTGTTTTGGTTTTCCTAGTAACATAATTGATTAAACTTTACTTGCCTTTAAAATTTCTTGAGTAAAAAACGTATGTCTGATTCATTAAGATATCACGTGAGTTGTTTTCGTAATTGTTACATTACTCCATAGCCTTTTTCATAGTTCTCTAGAGATTAAACTTGAAGAAAATTAATATAAAATTCTGTTTTAGAACAAAAATGAGAATTTCCAAAATACCCGACAATGCTTCATTGAGCAGAGAAAATAAGTATAATTAAATTAGGCAACCAAAAATCTTGGAAATTCATATAATATCTAATTAAATTACTTTGTAACGAGAATTCCATGTCATACAACACCAGGTCAAATATTATAAGCAAATGAAAACACAAGAAATTTGTGTTACTGGTGGAAAGGAGTTAATAGAAGGTCAGAAATAATTTAGTTTCTTCCCTCGGTTAATTTTATCAGTCAGAGGTGAATATCAAGTCAAAGAAAAGTAATGTATCCATATAATTCCAGTATACTATGAAAAATAAATAGCACAAAGAAACGAAACATAATTTCTATTGCGGTTCTCCCAGCAATGCAGAATATGGTCTAAAGTATGGTAATTAGTGTTTCTCAAATTTCGATTCTGACGTTTGCAAAATAATAATTGCTGTCTTCTGGATATTCCAAGATTTATAGCTAACTTGTTTTATAAGTTATCTACTGAAGCTGTATCAGTACAAGATAAATTATAATGATGCACTCCATATCACAAACAGAAGTAGATTGTCATCACTTTTAAGTTCATCCTATTATCTCCTCCCTTTCCTGAGGTTTTCCTGTACTATTAAAAAAAAATATACTAAATTAAAGAGTTGGAAGGCATGACACAGTAATTGCCTGTCAAGGTCATGGTGAAGTTTCATTAGGTTAAGTTACGATACTTCAATCTCAGTGCCTGTGTAAGCTATTGAGGCTTTTGTTACAACTACGCATGCAAAAATTCAGTATTTTAGCCTAAAACTTAACTACATTGTTTGTGATCTTCAGAAGTATCTTTCTAACAAAACGAAAACTTCAGTGACTTATAACAGACAGCAATTTGTTGCTTTATTCTATTGATGGATAGTGAATGGTATTGGAAATTAAGTTGCGCGTAACGAATTATTTTAAATTCATCAGCTTAGTGTACTTGCCTTCCGTTATCTGCTGTTTTCCAAGTCAATCTAAAACCAAGCACGTATCAATTCAAAACCAGTATTATTATTTATAATGCTACTGAGTAACTGTGAAAACACTCCAATCGCAAATCGAAATTTAATATTATGGATTGTAGTTCAGTGTTATTAAATAGTTTCAGTCAAATCGATAATAGTCAATCAGTAAAATATACTAACGTGTAGGGTTCTATTCTGATGTCTCCATACCCTTTTATTCTAATTTAGATACTAACGATGGTAAGAAATTCTTTCATTCCACTGCTAGTCATTATCTTCCATTACTTTTAAACCAGAATTATCAACAGTACAAATAGCTAGAATAGGATTCTGTAATCCATTATCTACTGGCGAATTTGCTAAACAGGAGACAGCGATGAAAAACTAAAAGTTATAACGTTCATTAATTTGGATTGTGCAAAGATGCAACACATGAAATGCATTTTATGCGTGCGTTATATTATCAACTAGGTTTTGAATAATACAACTTGATGTTATGTAGATCAAAAAAACTAGTATATCATGTTGAACTATAAGTAGAGTCAATCACTGAAAGTGTTTGCTTGCCATTGAACGATAGAGGTCACAGTCTTAAGCTTTTTACTTTTCTGGCAAAATTCTATTTCGCTACAAATAAAGCTTGATTATTTTAGTTCCAAACCAAAAACTTATTTTTTGCGTTAATCCAAATACAAACATTCACAATCCTTGTAAAATCAACAGTCAACAAGACTTCAATGCGTACATCAACTCAGCAGGATATCGAAATGTTAGAAGAAAATAAAGGGAAATGTTGCACTTGAAATATATTACAATAATATGAAGTTTGCTTCAGTAGAAAGTAAAATGTGCATTCTTTAAAGGCAAAAGATACAAGAAAACGATTTATCAGATTATAAGCATCTAGACTATAATTGTTACGAATGTCCTAAAAGTTGAGGGCCAAGTTTAATTTCATCATCATAGGAATAGATTTTAATGTAATTCCAGCGTGTTTCGAAAATCGAAACAAGATATTTCTGAATGTTTCGCTGTGCAAGCCACAACTTCAGCAGAATATACGGACTTTTATTAACATACTAATAAAAATCAGTATATTCTACGCATCATCATAGAACATAGTATCGAATGGCAGTCAACTCTCTACCTCAACTGAATCGAAATTGAAAAGGCCTTCGACAGTGTCAACCGAGAAGCAATTCGGCAGGTAGCTGCTTCAACGCTACGGTTTTGGTTCCACAAATCCTCATCAACCGTCATTCAACAGCTATATGAAGACACCACGTGCCAAGTGATTGACAATGGAAAGCTCAGTGATGCCTCTGAAGTGAAGTGAAGACAGGAAGGAGTAAGACAAGGTTGCCACCTACTATCACCCATGATCTTCCTGATTGTGATGGACTGGATCATGCAGCAGACAACTGTGAGAAGCTGTCAGAAGATGGGCATACGCTGGCCAGACCGATGAAAAGACCATAGGAGATTTGGATCTCACAGATGACTTATATGAAATGTCGCACAAACTCGAAGATCTATAGGCGAAAACTAACAAGTTGATAGAAGAGGTAGGACAGCGAAAACAGGACTTCAAGTGAATGTAGAGAAGACAAAGGTGATGAAGATACCCAATCAACAACAAGCACCAATCACCATTAACGCGAGAAACCTAAAAAAAGTAGTCTCTCACCTATACCCACCTAGGTAGCATCGTTTCAACTAAAGGTGGCGGCACACATGATGATGTCAAAGACGGCAAGGATCGGAAAGACAGCAAGATAGGCTTTCATTAATCTGAAATCAACATGGAGATCTAGTGCACTCAGCACAAAGAACAAGGTCAGGATTTTAAATACTGATGTCAAGTCAGTGCTGCTATATGGCTCAGAAACTTGGCGTGTCACGAAAAGCATTTCCAACAAACTACAGACATTCAACAACAGCAAACGCCTAGGCTCACTCGATACTGAAGATCAGATGGATGACCAGAAAGAATAAGCAACAAGGAACTCTGGCTGGCAATGAACCAACCAAGAATCCATCGCTCAAAAAATATACAGAAGAAAGTGGAGATGGATTGGATTAGGCATACACTGAGAAGGCCGACTGGGGACATCACGCGTCAGGCCCTCGAGTGGAACTAAAATGGGAAACGACGAGTCAAGCATCTATAGGGTGACGTGAAGGAGATCATGTGAGGAAGAAATGAAAGCTTGTCGACATTCGTGGAGCCAGGTTCAAAAGACTATAGAGAAAAGAGTGCAATGGAGGAGTGCTACTGAAGCCCTATGTTTCAATCAGAACCCAAGGGGAAAATAATAATAATAATATATTCTGCTATGGAAGCTGTGGCCTACGCGGCTAAACGTTCGAAAATATCTTGTTTCCTTTGTTTAAAATCCCTGGGATTAGATCAAAATTAATTCTTATGAAACAGTTTATCTTTTTATAATGCTGTGTTCTCTCAGCTGGATGGCCTCATCATGAAGCTTTCACTGTCATTCTAGACAACATCGTCAGCACAAACTTCAGAAAAAAGTTGGGTATGGGTTTTCTCCACAGTGCAAAATACATTCCTCCTGGTACTGAATAGCACAACCTCTTGTTTATCATAATATATTTTCACTGGTGGTTGCTTGATTTCAAAATAATACTCATATTGAACTGAAATCAGTCGCGGAAACAATGAAAATTTTCGAGCACCGGCCAGTTGTTTATTCTTATTACCAAACTCTCCACAAGTGGGCACCCAAAACTTCACGACAGATCGAATCCAGGGCATCATGGTGGTTGCACTATATCATGAGTTGACAGAGATGGGAAAATGTGGACCCAGTTTATGAGTGATCACGTACTCACTGTGAAACCTGATGGCCCTGAACTTGATCATTTGTGCATTTGTGGGCTCATAACGTTGAGGAGTCCCATTCAAAGATTTAATCCTAACCCAATGCTCCCGAGTTTTCACTGGTATAGCAACTAACGTCAGTGTGTGATAAATACTACTTGATATTCAAAAATATAGTAGGCGAAGTTATTCAGTCTATCGAATGCCATTTATTTTAAGAAATGAACAAGAAAATTGTCTTTCATTGTATATCCACCGATCAAAAAGTGATTTTCCTCTACAAAAATATCAAGAAATAAGCATCAGCCAAGTGAAATATGAAAATGGATCGTCAACTAGACAGAGGACGACAAATGCAGTCCATTACACACTCAAGGAAGCTTAAATTAAAGAGTTTATATCTTGATGATGAATATGTAAATGACTTCTGACCAATAATAATAAGCTGATTCAAAGAGTAAAGTTGTCTTTGTAGGGTAATACTTTTAAAATATCTACACTTTTGTTCTCCTGAAAAGCTTAACCTAGGTTGTTTTTATATCTACGTTTGTGTAAATGAAGTTTAGCATTTCCCTTGTCTACTGAACTTGGAATAATATGAGCCTGATCTTCATTTTCCACGGATGAATTTCTAGAGCTCTTATCACCTAAAAGTACTGGGTTAGACTTCAAATGAAATGAAGAATGGAATTATTTCAAAAGCTAAAGAATTTTAACAAACATTTTCAAAATGATGTTTAGATAAAGGGTTGAGTACATCAAATAATCATGTTTTGAAAAAGTATTATTCGTAAAAGAAGATAAATTGCTCAAAAGGAAGGAGAAAGCACTCTGACTTCTTTTCATTCTAAGAAATAATAGGTATTATATATAAATATATATGTATAATCCTCCCTTCTCAGAAATCTTTCTTATAAATGCTATCCTTATACTCATACTGACATAAAAGACACATATTACTAAATTAGAAACGGAAAGTGTCATTACCCACACTTCTAAAGACGGTAAATGTCAGCATAAATTATCATTACTGTTTTCTTCTAAGAATTTTGCTAATATTCGATAACAGATTTAATTTCACATATTTTAGCCCTTTCAGTAATGAACAGCTGATTGCATGTAGAACGTAATGTAGCCTAGTCATGGTGTTATCAATGAAACATATTCGAAGGACGTAAGCGAGTCATACAAACTGTAGATATACATCAACAGCTACCGCCCGCGCTCACTCGATACCGCAGATTAGATGACTAGAAAAAATAAGCAACAAGGAACTCTGGCTGGAAACGAACCAACCAAGAACCCATCGCTCAACAAATATGCAGAAGAAAGTGGAGATGGATTGGATTGGGCATACACTGAGAAGACCGTTTAAAGACATCATGCACTAGGCTCTCTAATGGAACCAAAATGGGAAACGATGAGCTGGGCATCCGAGGGTGACGTGAAGGAGGTCGTGTGAGGAAGAAATGAGAGCTTCTAAGTAGTCGTGGAGCCAGGTTCAAAAGACTGCAGAGAATCCAGGGGAATGGAGACGTGCTACTTAGGCCGTATGTCCCACTAGGAACCCAAGGGACAATAATAATCAGAGAGTCATAATCTCATCCTAGAAAGACATTGTATCACGCTAACGCCAGTGATTCTAATCCCAATACAAAGGATTTCCAATTTTTTTCTATTTTCGTCTTATATGAGAAGCAGCTAGTCAACTGAAGGCTTTGTAGATAGTTTCTTTAGTCGTCAGAGTCGAATCAATAATTGTGATTTTCTCTGGATTCCCAGTAAAGCGAATTATATCTGTCAGTGAACATCCAGCGATGAAACAAGTCTGTAGTGGATATTTAAAAGATGGCAAGCTGGTAGAAAACCTGTAAACAGGAAGTATTATAATTATTGCAAACACCATTATAATTCTGTTTAATAGAATTTGTGTCCACCGGGATTTATCAACAGAGCATATCAAGCAGTATTGTCAATAAAGATGATAGCAACAGCAATTATGATGATAATATTTGCGTGTATAATGATTTCCGGTTGCTGATTTCACCGGTGTATTTCTCAGGGACAATTATGAGGTAATTAAAAATGGCATTTAATGATTTAGGGGAAGAATTTGTTGTTTACTCAGCAAGAGTGATAATACGCAAAACAGATGAAGGAAGATGCAAATACATGCGAAAACTCATCAAAATAGAAAGGAGATTTACTCTCAGTGAAAAACAAAATGACCACGATGTTTTAATACTTTTTTTCTGCTTTTTGTTCTGAATTTTTTAGTTTAAAAGCATACATAATGACTATCTGAATCGTAAATTTCGATAAGGATTGATTGTAACAGAAACTTTGTCATGAATAAGCTTTATTCAGGAGTTGACATTTAAGCTAAATCTTTCTGATTGTAGTCTTTAAATGTCATATATATACGAGTGTATAGCTTGAGATTAAATTCGTTAAAAAGAGTCCTCTTCCCTGGATATCTTGTTTTTGATGTCAGAATGAGAATTATGAAATTATTTGACATTCCACCCAATATGCGGTGCTAATTGTAGATCCGGGATTAATCAAGTTCAGGCACTGGATTTCTCATGTAGTGATTCGAACTTGTTAACTGGATAACACACCCACCATACACAAGTCATGACTCATAGTTAAATGAAGGTAACTCGAAACTTTTTGACCAATTCTACGTGTTTTCGCTTTCTTCTAATTGGGTCAATATACGAATTAGAAATCAATTTGTCAGACGTAACAAAGTTGTGAGGTAAAGGTGCTACTAATAAAGCCAATTATTGGAGTCCAGAACGATGCTTTTTTCTATGTAATGCATTTAACGAACGAATTTACATGGGATCATTATCTATAACAATCTTAAAATACTTCAGATATCAATATGTCTAACTGTTTTCAGAGGATGGGTTGCTATCTTCAGTGATGTGATGCTAACTGGTGTAGGACAGAATGCAAAACATTGTGATGGGATCTCTAATTTCATTGATGAGCTATTTTGGTCATAATCATTCGTGAATTACCAGTTTTCCTGAGATAAAAGATGAACTTTATCGATAACTGTTTGCGAAATAAAAAATGTCATGTCATTGCACTTAAAAGATTGACAGAACGGGAGAGAATGATCAAATAAGCATACTGGGGAAAGAAAGTATAGACTTTTACAGATGAGTTAATGCACTACGCAATTTCGATTAACTTTGAAATAATTTAGTCTTCATCCTTCGACTCTTAACATTTCCAGGACCATAATTACACAGTCTACGATTTCTCATGCGAAATAGATCTACAGTCAGGAAATTCATAAATTGGTGATGCGTTTATTAAGAATGTTAATATATCGTTTACTTTAACCTGTGGTCACAACTTAAAATCCTCATTTCTTTCACTCCCGATAACCTTATTTTACAAGCATGCAGCAGTACATAAAGAATTAGCAAAATAAATCATCACAACGATCTTCAGTAAAGTCAAAATTAGAGGATAATTTCGGAGCTGATGTTAAAAACAAGTTCGTTCAGACAACTGTCAAATGGAGTGCCAATGAAACATTTCATTTCAGACATCCCGATGAAAGAAATGAACGTCAGCAATACATAGAATCAGCTAGATTATTTGAGATTAGAAATGTAGTGTAATCTCGAGACCGAAAAATCACTAAAGTAACATAAACACTTTATAGCCTAAATGTCAGCATGAATTATCATTACTGTTGAAACCATTAAAGTATTCTTCGAATGACAGCAGAAGTTGGCTTGTAGCTTAATCTGTGATACAAACTTATAGTTCTTTGGTGACTGATTTCAGTCTTGGAGCTATCGAAAACTCGAAAGCAACTTGTAGCTATTTTAGTTAGCATCGAAGCTCATTGACAGTGAAAAGATTGTTTTCAAAATCCCCATTTTTGCAAACCTTTGTGCTCTAGTGATCTGTGTGGAATAAGATTTACTGAAGTTCCAACAGGAAACTACGACACATAGTTATTATTAATGCGCACTAATGAAATTACACGGTAGTTGCATCGTTCAGTTCAACTGACAAAAGATGAATGAAGTGTCTGATAGCTTTACTACTCCTGCTTAGTCCTCATGGGATCAATTCTGCAGCCTATATGGTAGGAAGTGAGAATTCCCTTATGAGCCTAGAAGTTGTGATTAGTGATATTCTTCAGAGTTGACATTACGGAGTTTGCAAAGTATTCAAAATAGGTAATGTAGTTTGCAAGTTATCTTTTGAACACTAAAGCTTAGCTTTCAGTGACAAAAGTAAACTGAAAGCTAATGAATACGGCGAAGCATTATGAATTTTTCATTCCTGATTTCCACAAATTTAGCCATGGAATTCAAGAGAAGACCCTCTTGTCAGGGATTCGTTTCATAGGGTGATTCGCATAAAGAAGCGTTACGGATCTTTAAGCCCTTTGTAAAACCAGCCTATAGTATATACCTGAATCAACCGGTCTCTTTTATTCTCATTTTCTTTGTGGATTTTCACTAGAGTGAACATTTCTCTGAACGTCAAAACGGAGGCATGGTTTAATATCACAAAAGCTGAAGGAAACTTATCTTTGATTAAATCTTTGCTTTCTTTACTTATCAAGAGAGGTAAAATCTACTTTTTAATGATGGGACGGTTCCTGGCGGCAAAATACGCGACGTTCTAATTCAAAACCCTTAATTGCAGAAACAGTTTATTCGATGGTAATGCTTGACGAATTAAAACAAACACATGATAGAAATCTCTTACTATCTTTGCTTATCTGAAGCAGAACTTGTTCACTCACTGATTTCAAACCTCAGAATTTGACAGCTGGAAGGGAGCAGTATCCTAAAACGTTACAAGCTGAGATGAGACAGTGGTTTGTCGTGGTTTTAAGTGGCTTTTAAATCTCTCTTTGCCCATTCAAAGAAGTATTTGATTTACATCACTAAATTATCCATATCAGAATAATATGAACTACTTTGCATTGATTGGTCACGGTACAGTAAACAAGTTCATGTTTTCTAGTCCCAAACGGTGATCGAATTCCACCTGTTGTTTTGCAATGTGATCACTAGGTTAGGAGTCTCAGTATCAAAGTGCGTTTTAATTTATATTGAGTAATGTTTGGTGACCATATTACAAAATAATCAGTGGAATATGATCATTATATGAAACTACGCAACCTGAAGTTGGCTACCAACCAGTGACCATTCAAAGCACCTAATACAGGAGGTCAATCGTCCCCTGAATTACTCACCGGTAACGTCTCTGACTACAGCAATGAGTGATTAAGGTCCAAATTTCTCAGGAAATATCAATTCAGTCGTGTTTACAAATATGCTTTGCTGACATGTACTAATAAACATGAATACAAGATCGAGCTGGTCTTCTTTCTGATTGCCTCCAGTCATACAACATCAGTATGAAATATTTTAATTGTTCCCATTGAAAATGCAGGTAATAAACACAGAATTATACACAAAGCAAAAGATTTTGGGCTCTTTTCCTTAGATCTTAGCATCATTGCAGACTCTCAGCACGTATTATTTTAACAGCTATTTGGAATCAGTATTTCCTTAGTTACCAACTCATTGGCTACGACTTTACTGGTGATGCAGTGATCACTTACGTGATGCTCTTCAGTGTTTATAGATCATGTATCGTTGTCTGATGTGACAAGGATATTCCTACTAAATAATAGGAGATAGTTACCATGTTACATATTTGATAGCTTTGATCAAACAAGTTAGTTTATGCACTCGCTGAAAATTATCATTTCGATTAATTGACTCGTTTGAAGAGTTTTTTGGTGTTAGTTGTTGACACCCAGTATCCACTGCAAAAATATTAAAGTTCGTCAGAATATCATCTCATTTTGCTGAATGACCACGCCTACAAATTCGGTCAATAGATTCTGATCGGTACTAAGCGCTAAGAGCTACACAAGTATAACAATTGCTCACTTGTGACATCTCTTTTAGATTTTTCAGAGTTGTTAGCAGTCATAACTCATCTTTTAACCAGCATACTCTAACTAAGCATAAAATCAAACAAAGGTTGATTTACTTCCTCCACTTTGCATAATCTATGGGAAAAATGATTGATCGACTAGTATGTTTCCTGTATCAACAAAAAACAACCACAAAAATAAGTTAGCCAGGATTTCAAACATTCATCCCTTTAATTCTCATTTAATCCACTGAGTAAGATAGGAAGAAGGACAGAGAAGAATTAAATAAATATAAACTGGCCAATCAAAGAAGTATGAATGAAATCCTCTGTTTTAATTTGGAACACATTATTTTCATGATGACTCATTCCATAGATTATTGATTCCCTAATCAATAAATAATAGTGACATTTTTAGGCATATAGAATTTTGTGTCAGATAGAAAACATTTATGATACATCTCAAAGAGTATAGGACTTTTTCCACGAGAAATATTTTTAAAACATGTATCCCTACCAAAAGTTTCATTTTGGTATATCCCATTTCTCAATGACAACAGGTTAAAAAATTCAGTCCACATTACATACAATAATATTACAAAGCGACGAAATCGGTCACCTACACAGAAATTTCATTCAGTGTAGTTTGAGGATTATGTAACAACCATGCTTTGGTTAGTATTCAAACTCTTCTTGTAGACTTCTGGATGATGATATGAATGAAGTGCTGGTGTTGTACGGTGTAGGTGTTGATAGAATCACTCATATTCGTTCTTTCCTATATGCAATATCAATAAATGTTGGTTTTTTCAACTTAAATAAGGAATACACCACAAAGTTGCGATAACTAAATAGATACAAGTAATAAATCCATAATTTTGATCTTTACTAGCTCAAAACTTCAGATCAGCGCCTAGTTTACACTTTTTGGAGACTTAGGCTTTATAGCCACAAATTATTCTATTAGTAGTACAGAATTTATCATTGAACAAAGTTATTTATTGGTATTTGTAATTTACCGCTGAGTATCAAGCTCTATCAGCATATAGGTTCTCATAAAGATACATCAGTGTCGTCTGCAGATTTATGATGACGTAGATGCCTTGATGGTGAATAGCCGCAAAAATTGATTGAGAAGTCCTAAATACAGTGAAAAGCATGTCATAGATTTTATTGCTAGTCTCTAATCAGACATTTACTGACGAAAGTTGCTTACTGAAAGCTCAATTTTCTATGTGAATTGAATTTTAGAGTAAGGTAGTGACACTTTTCTTTATCATAGCTGCTCATTCTCCTTATACACCCCAGTTCAGTGTTTGACATGGTGAAATTCCCAATTATAATCATAGCACCCACTTTTCATCATAGAATAATAGTTCCTGATACCGACTGGGAGTTTGAGTCGAATAAATCATCCACAAAATGCAATTGATATTTTATTATTTACAATATGTTACTAGCTTGCGCCCAGACCGCTATCTAATGCAAGGAACCTAACCCCAAAATCAAGTTGAAAGGCTTCAAGGAAGTTGGTGATGATAGACCATAGTTCAAGTTGAACACACAGAACAGAAACTGAACTGAAGGACAAAACTACACAGGAAATCTTCACGTCAGCCATCAAGACAAAATGAGAGATATCGAGCAGCATTCCTGAATAAACCTGTGTGGAAGCACACTGGAACTGGTAAAACAGATGTGGAAAGAAACCTGCATAACCGTATAAGGAAGGAAGAAGAAGAGGCAAGACAAGGAATGGATCTCGACGGACACATGGAAGCTGATAGATGGGGGAGAGGAGGATGGTGAAGCAGAAGACAAACCAGTGCAAGGATGAGAGACGAGAAGAACGGAGTACAACCTATAAACACTACACTGGACAAAGAAGTGAAGAAGAGTGCTTGGAGAAATAGAAGACACTTCTACGAAACACTGGCAAGTGAAGCAGAACAGGAAGCAGGTAGGAAGAACATAGACCTGACAACATTGTTTCAAATAACCAGCTTACTATCTGGGAGGGAAGAGATCGACACACATGAAACCAATAAAAGATGATGAGGGAGATCTAATTACCAAAGGAGAGAAACAGAGGAAATGATGGTCTGACCACTTCGAAAAGCTCTTGAATCGACCACAACAACCACTGTCACCTCGTCCAGAAATACCACCTGCAGCCCAGTCACAAAACTACAAGTGAACACAAGCCCTCTGACAAAAGCAGAAGTCCTGAGCTCCATAAAGTTACTGAAATTCAGGAAGGCAGCTGGATCAGATGGAATTCCACCAGAAGCACTGAGAGTAGACACAAAGATAACATCGGACACGCTCACACCACTATTTCAGAAGGTCTGGAAGGAAGGGAAGGTGCCTGCTCACTGACTGATTGGAAGAAGGGTCATCTTGACAAACTCCCAAAGAAGGTTGATCTAAGTCTCTGCAAGAACTGGCACGGAATCATGCTCCTGTCCACCCCAAGCAAGCAAAATATTAAGCTGCATCATCCTGGAGAGACTGAAGGATGCACTGGATTCAAAACTGCGACCGGATCAGGCTGGCTGGATTCAGGAAGTACAAATCATATGCTGACCAAATTGCAACGATTCACATCATCATAGAACAGAGTATAGAATGGCAGTCAGATGAATCTCTACTCCCAACTCATCGATTTTGTGAAGGCCTTTGACAGTGTCGACCGAGAAGTAATTTGGCGTGCAGCTGCTTCAACACTACGGAATACCACACACCTCCATCAGCCTCATTCAACAGCTGTATGAAGACGCCACATGCCAAGTGACTGCCAATGGACAGGTCAGTGATGCTTTTGAAGTGAAGACAGGAGTGAAACAAGGCTGCCACCTACTATCACCCATGATCTTCCTGATTGTGGTTGACTGGATCAGGTGGCAAATAGTGAGGAGCGAGAAGAGGGGGATAGGCTGTATCGGGGAAAATATCCTCGAAGATTTGGATTTCGCGGATGACTTGTGTCTAGTGTCACACGAAGTTGAAGATCTACAGGTGAAAACTAACAATTTGACAGAGGAGGTGAGGCAGCGAAGGAAGACGGGACTTCAAGGGAACGTAGAGACGACGGAGTTGATGAAGATACCCAACCAACAAGAATAATGACAAACACCAATCATCACAAAGGGAGAAACCTAATGGAAGTAGCCTCTTTCAGCTATCTATTCAGCACTGTTTCAACTACAGGAGGCATATCTGAGGATGTCAAAGTTATAATCGGAAAAGCAAGACAGGCGTTCATTAGCCTGTAACCAGTGTGGAGATCTTGCGCTCTCAGCCGTAAAGCGTGAACAACATCCGGATTTTCAACACCAACGTCAATTCAGTGCTTCTATATGGTTCATGAACTTGGTACGTTACAAAAGAGATTTCCGACGAACTACAGACATTCATCAGCAACTGCCTACGTTGGCTCGATACTGAAGCTCAGATGACCAGAATAATAAGAATAAGCAACAAGGAACTCTGGAAACGAGCTAAGCAAGAACTTATCGTTAAATAAATATGCAGAAGGCAGTGGAGATGGACTAAGCATGCACGGAGAAGGCCGACTGGGGATACCACGTGCCAGGACAGGCACTCGAGTGGAACCCAGATGGGAAGAGATTAGTTGGGCGTCCGGGCTGAGGATGACATTTAGGAGATCGTGTGAGGAAGAAATGGGACCTTGTGGACTTTCGTGATGGCAGGTTCAAAAGTTTGCAGAGAAGAGAGTGAAATGGAGACGTGCTGTTGAGGCCCGCAACAGATAAATAATAATAAAATAATAATTATTTATGACTGCGTAATTTTGACTTAATTTAGCTTAATATCGGCTAGATTAACCCTTTTTCAGGGTATTTTTCATCAGAGATCGATATCTATAAAGGATTTTCTGTGTATCATTTAAATTTGAACAGACTGTATCATCCAATTACAGAACTTTTCAACAATCCACAACTAAGAACCAATAAGAGGTCAAACTAAAACAATGAAGTCACATGGTAAGTATGTGAACCACACTCTAGACCTTTTATTGACTCAGGATGTATGCAAGTTATCATCCACTGTCATCGCAGTGAGTTCAACATCAAACTAAATTTTGTTAACCATGCAATTCACAGCTTTACTTAAAAACCTCAAAATAATCTTTCAACAACAAGTCAATAGTAAACAGTGAACCACTAATCATTTATCCGGTAGTGTATATATAGTTTCCAAGTGTCCTTGGCCATGAAAAGTACTCTTAAAAAGTGGAAGACAGTGAAGTGGAAAATGTTCTTTCCAAATTTTACAAGGTATACAAAATAAAAAAAACTAATCAAAACAAATTCAGCTAATAAACGATGAGAAATAACAAAATAGGCTAATAATACCACTTTCAACAACTTCAATGAAAGTGTTACCCTCCAATCAAATATTGCAGAAAATTTTTTGATTACAAGCAATCAGAAACGACAGCTAATCAGTACTTCATTTAACAACCACAATAAATCAGATAAACAATGTTTAAGTGATATAAGAAGATGGAGTCAGTTGAAAAGGCATACTTTTTTCACAGCTGCCAAAGACTTACAGACTTTATAAATGTTCTATGAGTGATCAAAAGGTAATTTCCTTCATTGTAAATAAAAAGCTGGGCTGTTATTGGCAGCTGTTGCATCCTACCTTGAGTCTCGTGAAGAAAAAAATTAACATTCAAGCGACACATTTTCAATACACTTGTGAATAACTTCTTAATTCTTTACACGTTAGTAGTAAATCAGGGGATTGAACCGAATTCATTGAAGATAACTATTTCTTCTATCCGATTAGCAGAAGCAGAGCTTTAAATGGATTTGTGTGCCTTATGCATAAAGTGAGAGATCAGGTCATGAACATAGTCATCAGAAGGAAATGAAAGGTATTAAAGTATTTGCTGATAACAGTTAATCATGTACCCAATTATCAGGAACACTTGAGACATGAGTTATCAACAAATTCTTATTATTTAGTTATCTTTAAAACATAATTTAAATGGTCATCCATCTATACTAAGAATAACCTCTATTCTGTCTTAATCTCAGAATTAATTGGCTTTAAATATTTTCTGGGCAATGTTCAAAAAAGCACACAGATGATCAGAGAAATAAGACGAACAAACAGGGAAATCAACAACAAACCTTGCATTAAAATTAATCATTTCAAGCTAACATGTTTTATGGAAGCTATACTAAAACATTTATTAGAAAAGGAATAATAATGAAATAAGCGAACGTGTAAAAGAGTGGAGTTGTATTGCAGAAAGCATCAATAATTAATAATGTCAACCAGGTCTATTGATTTTCCAGAGTCAGAATGATCCTACTAGTCACTGGATGTACATATACCTAGTCATTTTTGAAATTTTTGAAAGTTCCACACGCTTTCGTTTCTTCATTCGCTCTTTTCCTATGTACTTTCCTTCACTTTGTTATAATTATTATTCCGATTGTGGTTGCCATCTTTATGTGAGCACTTTAGAAGTGTGACAACTTAGAATCATGCACTTCTGAGCAACTACCTTTGTTAACTTATCTTTCGTTTCCTATAATTGACAAGAGAAATGAACGAACTATATGAATATTTAACTAGGAATATTCTTTTCATCAGCTTTCAAACTGTTAAAAAATGCATGGATGACTCAATGTGGCATTTTAGCAACTAAATCTAGGAACGTTATGAGATCTTCAACGAAGGTCAACATATCAGTGAGGATAATTCAATGAAATATATCATAAATACATTAAAAAATTATTCATTGCTATATTGGTTGAAAAGTTTTTATTTCTTCAGCCTAACGTGAGCATAGCTAGACCCTTTTTGAATGACTTAATGAAATGAACAACTACTTATACGACTTCCAGAGTGGTTTTTGGCCTTCATCAACCTAACTTAACTGGATTATATAAATTCCACTTTATATTTCTCTATCTTGTACATGTTTGTTTGTAAAAAATACATACATTGTTAACTGTCATTATACTAAATTCTTCAATTTTGTATTTACTTACTTCTTCAAGAACTAGGTCATATTTTCAAGTGAAGACTTAATTTGCATGTTTTACTGTTTTTCAAAGGCAGAAGTAGACTAATAGATTTATTATCCTGCCTATATTGAGTTGGGTTAAATGTGACAAAGGAATGTGTAGTAGATCTAAGGGATAATTTTTTTTTCAAAACAGGAACAGCTGAACTAACTGTCATTGGAGATCGACATAAACCAGGAGTACCATTGAAAACAAAAACCACTAAAAAAACAACTTATACCAATCTACTTTTTTAATGGAGACAGACTTAAATGAGTCATTTGTTTACATATCATTTTGGTGAATTCTTCATCATCTTGACAACTTGATGTATGTTATATCTTAGCTATAAGTTCATATTTTGAATTAAGAACTTCGTTACAATGATTAATGAGGACTGATAAAAATCACCAATTTGATATCTTTGTTCTGAACAAGTCATGCGTGGTTACAATTCTGGATAGGAATTAGTCGTTTACCTTCTTCTGGACACAACGAAATTCTTATTATTCGACACATCCCTATTGCTTCTCACTTATGATTTTCTTTTAATTATTTATGATACAATGAACTGAATCATTGTTGTGCCTGCTTAAACAATCCTCACTCGTTAGTTCTGTAACTACAAACAAAGACAAATCTTAAGTGATTTGACTGTCAGAGATAAAACGAAATGCTTGCAGATAATTGATTTGTTAGCTAATATTTTGCATTGTTACGCTAGCTAAAAATTATCAGAAATTAAAGGCACGAAAATACCTGATCTACTTAGCACTTTATATGTTTCACTTATGTTATGCATTTCATAGCAGATTTCACGTGATATCTCTTACCATCTCCTGTTCTGTGTTTCACGCATCTTCTGGTTTCCTTGTGTGACGTTTCTACTTCCGTAAATCACTGATATTTATGGATCAGTAGCTAAACAGTATTCCTCGAAGAAAGTGTCATTAAACAGTATTTAAATAGGAATATGTCTTTCTTGCTATAATCTGAACATAATCTGAACATATAATTACTGATGTCGCTTACTGTCAAAATTTGCCATCTCTTAAGCATGTCTAATGATTGATTTGTTATACATTATTCTTCCAAGTCTATAATGCTGCACAAATCTACCGAAATTTCGTCATTAAACTAGAATACGTAAAGTCAAAGTGCAGTATACAGGAACTCATGCAGCTATATACTTTTTTATGAGAATTTGTAAGGTGAAGTTTTGACAACCAGTGGTATCCACCTAGAATGCCTATTATCATCCTTTTTGGTTACCTTCGTTACTAACGTGGTAATGCACATATTACAGGATACCTCTGGCTTTACAGAAATTGAATTATCGCTAAGAAAGCACTTGGGTGGCTTAGTGTATTCAGACGACATTGTCCTCCTGGATGAAAATGCTGACAGAATCCAGAGTTTACTGAACGCCTTGAGCAGAAATCAAATTATCACTGGCATTCATTTTGTTTCTGCCAGAAGTAATATGATGTATCCAGGCTGCTGTTTACCAAGTGGGGATTGAAGTACTGAATTATCTTGACTACTTCACTTACTTAGCGGGTTGTATCTACCCAAAGTAACTTTTTTCGATGATACCTAATTTCAGATAAGTTAATTGGTCTGTATGTTTGGTAAAATGCCTAAGTCTAAGTATCCCCAATCTAATCCTACCAACCAGGCGTCCAAAGGTGACATGGAGGAGATCGGACGAGGAAGAAATGAAAGCTAATGGGTAGTCATGGAACCAGGTTAAAAAGACTACAGCGAACAGAAAGAAATAGCGACACACTACTGAAGCCTTATGTTACAGTAGGAACCAAAGGGACTAATAATAAGTAATGACAACAATAATCCTACTATATTCAGTGTAATGCGTTGGTCAGTACATTAGGAAAAGAAACATGCTAAGAAAAACGTTAGCATATTTTCATTTCTTGTAAAATTCGTGTTCTGTAGAAGCTATCAATCTATTCATGTCAGTGACATCTTAATTATGCGTGATAATTCTAGACACACCAGTTCAATCCTCAAGCTTATAAATGAAGCACAGAACAGCATATCCGTGGCGTGAACAGAAGACTAAGGTGGTTGCTTGTTCTTATCAGAGTTACTGATTAGTTGACGACAGAATGGGTCTTTAAATTGATCTGTCTACACCAACTCTCAAATATCTGTCAATATCCGAAGTATCACAGCCTTAATCTTCTTCAGTACAGGTGAGTGTCAGTCAGACGCTTATTCAATAGAACTCAAAGAATAAATGTTAATAGTGCTTGGAAAGAGGAGACACGAATATTGACTGAAACGGTGTTAAAAATAACTAAACATTGAGATTAATTAGTCGACAAAAAGTAGCCATAGCGTGAAAACCTGCTCTTCAATTTAACCCGAAGTAAGATGCTCTCACCAGTCTTCCGTACAAAGGTGGCTCTCAAGGAGAAATGCTCAAGCAAAAGCTTAACGCTACTATCAGAAAGACTTACTATGCTCTTGGTATCTGATTAACAGAAATCACCATATCTGTATACTCTGTGCAACCCCCAAGACATGTGGACGATAATGCCGCACTCTACTGAATCTGGGAATTCAAATGACAAATGTATAGGGAGGACACATAAATCAATACATGTAATGACCTTGAAGCATATTTCTGAACCCAAAATCTTTGGCAGCAGACTTCCAAGTCCTTCAGCTGGGGAATACGACTTTCAGATAGGCAACAGGATTGACTTTTCTACATCCTTAAGACCTAGTTACAAAACCTGTTGAGCGGGGGGTCCTTAAAGTTTTCGACGCTTTGGCTATTGGAAAGCTTAGGCCACTTTTGTGTGCTCAAAAACAATTAGTCATCCCATTTCATCTCCTTAAGTAAATTCAACTCTGAAACCAAGTTTGATGTACCATTATCTTCGCTCTAATGGTTTTCATCATTACTTCGGTCTTTCATTTAGACTTCCTACTTGATTTCTCTTCATATTCTCACCTCTCATCTCCTTAAAAATTTTAAAATAACTACCTACGACAAGCGCGTGTGTGATCAGATTGTTCGAAATATGTAAGGCAAATACAATGTATGAAGCGGACAAACTACGCCAATGTTTAAAAAGGGAACCAGTTTTAATAAACTACATATTATTTTGCTGATTTTTTTCCAACAAATCTGAGGACTGGTACTCTGAAGTGAGTTATGTTTCAGATGGAACAGTCCACGTGCTAAATAGATGACTTCTTATTTATATGCAAAAGCAAGACGGAGACAGAAGCATTGATAAAGAGCTTCAATTCATGTTATCCAAACCTGACTCACAATTAGGTATGAAGAAAACAATATGATCAAATTCTTTGGTGTCTCACTATCTAAAAAAATCGGTGAGTTTATCGAATGGTCCTCGTATAAAATAGCTTCCATGGATCAAAGAGGACCTTCTTTCGAAGAGCTTTTTCCCTACCTAAGGCAAAATAAATGCAGTCAGAACGACGTTGTATAGATCAGCTCGATTGTGTCTTCAGGACCAAATAAATGGGTCGTAAGGAGAGGCGTCTGTCGACCCGAGTAATTGAGCACATGACCAAATAGCTAACCCATACCGAAAAGACAACCTTGAGGAGTTTGACAACTAAACATATAATGGACTGCGGACTTGATATTGATACCTGTAATTTCTTGATGATTATCACTGGACAGCAGAATAAGTTGCCTATGGTTGCAATAGGTTCTCTGGTTCGAGTTGTCAAAACAAATCTTTGTCTTCAGAACGAAGTGGTAGTCAGGTTGGATCTAACACAATAGGAATTAAAACGTCATGTTATCATATTTGCTCTTCCTTGCTTGTTGTTTTCCTTGAGTTATTACCTCCATTTTACATTTTGGTTTTCCGTTCCTCATTTGTTTCACTCAATTAACCTACTTCATATGGCTAGTATTATCGTAATTATCTGTCTGAACATATATCCAATTTTCTAATGATGTCTTCTTGAATGACTACTAATTATTCTATTGTGAATGATGTAGCCTGCCCTCAACTGATTCATTTCTCCTCTCAGTGTCACCATTGTTACTTTTTTAATGATAGTATTCATCATGGACTGAAGCTGGTTGGAGAACCATCGAAAATTTGGGAGCTCTGAATAGCTGCTTCGTCCTATGGGACTCCTCAAAAGTACGCATCCACGACCCCATCAGGGATCAAACTTAGGACCCTCGATTCTACGGCAAACTCCCTAGCCATTCACTCAATCGCTTATAGCTCAGTTGTACACAGTTTCGCACTTCTGTAAATTCACAAAGCAGTGTGACTATCCACTAAAGTCTTCAGCTGGCATTCGTTTAACTTCTGACAGGTTGACTATCTTGATCACGGTCTTTATAATAATAATGACTTTATTCCAAACAATATATATGATGCAGTGTGGAATTCTCAGCATGTAATAATTTAACAGATTCACCTCCAAAACAATATTCTGAAACAAATTGTCATTGCATCTGAATGATGTTCATAATAACATTATTACAAGTAATGATATAAAGTAGCTAGTTTGTGCTGGATTACCGCCTGGTGTTTATTGGTGGTGGTTCATTTACCCAGTAGAAGAATGAACTATTCCAGATAAATATCCAAAGGAAAGAAAAAGTCAATTTCTGTTTAACATGACATTTTTCCTCGTTTTGTTATTACTTCGAAAGACGACTAGTTAAGAACATTTGAAAAGTCTGCAGGAGTACGTGAAAGTTTCTGAGGACATAACTTGTTTTAGGTAGATTATCACTTCGCTCTTCCCGAATAAATAAACACATCGTAAGTTACTGAATTATTTCTAACTGTATATTTTAAAATCAACAAATCTGCCAGATTGTACATATATGCACAAGTAAATGTCTATATAACAAAATTAAAAACTGCCAGGAAAGGAGAATACAGTCAAAAGAAAAAAAAATGTTTGCTTTATGTTGAACCTTATTTCTGATGACATCAAAATGTTTTTAAATTCGTTCACTGTCAGTGTGGTGACCTTTTTAAATGAGAGATTTTCCATAGAACAACAAAACAATGACATATGGGTATAATTTCAAAGATTTACTACTAATATGGCCGTTTTGTAAGTCTCAGTGACAAAAGCTCTAGTCTTCTGACATCACCGTTGAGCATATATATATATGTATATAAATCAACGCTATGCTGTATAAACATTTGCTGATCACACCTACAATTTGGTTGTTAGGCTGGGTAGCTACAAACCTATATAGTATCCTTGAGGACGGTTTTTTGTTTGTCTGTGCTGATGTACAAAATGTCTTTAAACCCCAAAATAAAATTCACGGATTCTCAAACATTCAAAGAAGCGCAGTTTGACTCTACGATCAAATATGCCATTGTGATTCTAAAAGATCAAATCTCAGTTCATGTTTGTAATTACAAAATGTGCCTATTTATACGCTTCACAGAAATTTACAGCATTAAATTTATGAATAAAGTTCAGAAAACTTAGCTAACTAAAACAATTTTCATTTTATATCAAGAAAATGAAAATCAGGAAAATTTACTGTAATATTTTGTGTACTGATTGTGAAATGTTGTTTTCTTCGGAACTTAATAAAGTCAGAATAGTTCCATATTATTTCCTTTATTTGATATAACGCACAGTGAAATAGTATCATTTACTGGAAGGTGTTTCGAACACCTGTTGTTGGTCACAATCGCATTAAGGTAATCACAACTTTGGACACCTTGCTTTGATATTAATGGGAATAATGCAGAACCCGTTCAATATGAATATACCTAGTGCTACTGAGACCAAAAAATGATAAGCGGCAACAAATGAGCCTGTGTCACAGGTTTAGCAATTACTTTGATATAAAATAGACTAGTTGAAAATACTACATTTTTGTGTGACGCGTCAAATGAATAATTCTTGTATGGAATCACCTTCTATAACTGTTATGTTCCTGAATCACAATCATGGTCGCAAATGCGAAACAATTTCTTTCTATAAATATTAGGATAACTGGATAGGTTGATCTCAAATAAACCAAACATTCACAAGCCAAGTTGTCTCCTCTAGCTATCCTCTTTACCATTGTATTACTACACATTCAAAGACTATCGACATCAAGGTTGATAGTATGCATTACTTTGAATAAATTACAGAGCAGAAGTGGTTGGACAACTCATTCACAGCTTGCAACTTTGGATCGATAAGGGACAAATACAACTCCAATCAACTGTAAAATCTGAAAATATGGCAGAGAAAATGCAACCTATTTTTATCTTGAATAAGTATTTTCTTTTGCAAAAAGTATATCTTTCTTCTGGGTGGCTATCAAAAACACCTACAATTCCTACATTCCAAGGTGATATGAGTCCTGTAGAAAAGTGCTCCGAATTGGCGTCAACAGAAATCGATGACATTTGAATAAAAATTCACATTTGAAACAGTCAAAAAAAACTATTTTTCTGGCTGGTTGCTGTTTTTTCCTAAGATTTTATGATACATATCACTTGTATATATGTATATTCTGTACAATAAGCATTTGAACAGACACAGATAACGTGTTAGCCCATATGCACAGCAAATTGCAACCATCAAATAATATTTAAACTACTCTTAAAGGTATGAACAAAGCAATATATATCTTTTTGATGAAAAGGCACTGCCAACTTACCGCAAAACGTGCTAATATATTTGCTCCAGCTCCTTCTCCAAAAAGAACAACTTGTTTTATTCTATAGAGAAATCAAGACCAAAAACATGGATCGTTATAATTGTGGAAATATCTGGTAAAAACAAGGATAAATTAATTTGAGGTTGAATGGACTCAAGCATTTTTTACCCAAAATTAGACTTTATGATACGTAGCTGATCAGTCTTCAAATTAATATACTAGCTTTTGTATGCAATAAGATGTGAAAATGCTTATTGTTAATTCTTGGGAGGTTCATCTACGACTGTCAATCATGAATACCGCACCAGTGCTGACTGTCTGTTTTAACCACAGAATTTATAACAGGATTCCAACATATGATGAATAGGCCAAAATTCAGGCTTTTTAATCTATCATCCACTGTTCAACGAATCCTTCTAAAAAATGGATATTATTGTATTCGCATATGAAACAAAATTACTTGTTCAGTGTGATCCACTACTAGTAACGAATGTTTCTGAATCCCTGAAATAATAAATACTTTTATGATATTACAACGGCGACAGATGTAAAACCTACTGATCATTTATTATAACCATGTTACAATCTTTTTTAAGCGCCAAGCATCAGTACTAAAATCTGTGTTACGGAGTCAACTAAATGGCTTTAATTTTCAAACTTAACTCATTTTAAACTGAAATGAGATCTGACTAGGCGACTAGTTTTATGGTGATGAGCTGAGAGTTACACATCACTCATTGACATAAAAGCAAAATACAACTTAGTAACTATATGAAATCGATGCTTTGTAACCAGTTAACTTCAGTAGCACATTTTGTTGAACTCTAACTGGTTTGAATCACTATAGGATTTCTTTTAACTCTATTCATCGTCACCGTAGAAAATATGGTGTAATAAGATTATTGAAATTATCTAAGTCCCTACTGAAACGTTAAATTTCGATTTTATTTCATAAAGTCTTTAGCAAAGATATTATTCCAAGAATAATAAAAACTAATTTATCTTCAACAGGATGAAAAGCAATAAAAAAAAACCAAGTGCATAAAATAACTGGTTGCAACGAATCAAATCAAATTACACAAGTTGTCAACATTATTATTTCTTTTTTCCTTGAGCTTCCTGTTTAACTACTTTTCCTAAATAACTTGTTTATTGAATTAAGTAGTAAAGCATTAATTACATCTGATTTCCATGTTCATAAGAAAATAACAAACAAAGTTAATGAATATAGGTAGAGAGTGATGAGTGATGAGAGCCTAAGTGTAATTTATTTCCCCATCTGATTTTGACACAGTTTAATTTCCCGCATTATGATTTAATATCAAACTGTATGACAGATATGAGTCGACAGTAGGTTCAAAAATGTTACACATATGTATCTACTACGTTATTCCCACCAAGTTCATATTCTTACGAAATTACTTACTATGCTTGCTGCAAACTTTGAGTGCAATACAAAATTAATTCTTATATCATTTTGATGTTTGATTATCTTAGATAGCTGTGATTTAGCAGGCTGGCATTATTGATACTGGATTTGGACCGTAGCAGGATTCAAACCAAAGGTATACAGTTAGAATTGTAAAAAGAATATAAATCATGAAGCTTACAATAGACCCTCAAATACGCCTTTTATGGTAATGAGTTTTATTCTGAAAGTTTTGTGCCTTATCTGCTGTTCGATTCAAGTGATAGCCATAGGTTTTGAACTGACAAGATGGGTAACTTTTATAGGTTTATAAAGTTATGCTGTCACTAATCGATTAAATGATGCTGAATTGAAATTTGGATGGACCTCAGATTAAAGTGGCTTTTTTATTGATACAGCCTGTGATTACTTCATCTTACTTTTTCTCTACAAATCCTTATGATAACCTCAGTTAGAAACCTTAAAAAGTCACAAGTTTAATCTGAAGTTTGCTGGTCCGAATTTTATTCTCTTTAACTACCTTCATATCAGTCACTCATTAACAATTTTCCTTATCCAATAATGAGGAAACAGTTTTGACAACTTTATGGTGAATCTTCTTCAGATCATTAAACATCTTCATATGACTTATATTGATCACATTGCAACTTTTTCCATATTTTTCATATTTTTGTTGTTCATGAATTGATCGTTGAAGGATAGTCCACTTAGTTGTTGAAATTTAGAAACTGACTGAAGTTTACTGATCAGTTTAGTTTAGTGGCCATACTGCAAGCTACATTGACGGATCTGAACTATCATCAAAGACCTAATGGTAGCGCCAACTGGCAAATTTCGACTACTCCATTCATGGAATCTGACCCTAGGGTGAGTTGTTGACACTTCTCCTAAACAGATCTCCAGGAAAACCTTTGAACTCGAAGGTAAATGAGACAACTTTGTTACTTCGAATGCACTTAAGTTTCGTCAACATTGCGTACATGTGTTTCTGATGGATACTGATAAACATGAAATCAAAATGAAAACTATCTTACTATCTCCTAGTTCGGTCAATTTTCTTCATCGTTTCATTTTAAATTACCCTTGTCAATTAGTCAGCAAAGCAAACCATTAATTATATTCTTCATATAAGACTGGTGATTGCAGAAAAACAGACCTTCAAATGATTGGCTAGCAAGTAATAAATTCATAATCAGAGTGACCTACTAAGTCTTCCTCAAAATGTAATTAACCGTCATATAACAAGCTGGTCTACAGTGGACCATGAACTGTAAGCTACATCAGTGTGGAAATCGACCGTATTATTTTAGTTGTTTTGTAAAAAATAAGGTTGTTTCGTTGGGCTTCTCAACCAAATGAACTCAACGAAAGTGACCAGTTTTAACAAACTTCCAACTATCTCAATCTCTTTGTCATCATTTACAGTTAAACTTAGAATAAAGTGAATGGTGCTTCTGTAAGCCGATTTCCTTATGGTAAGTTAGTGAAAACTTGACCGGTCTGTTGTCAATTAGTCTTCTAATAGTTAATATTATGCAACCAACAAATTATTTCAGGCAAAGTAAAGACTAGCGTGCAGCTGGATCTATGAAAGCAAATACAGTTTGTCTTGACAAAAATGTTTGTAGTGAAATTTGTGTTTCACAATTTATCCTAAAAGAATTGCCTAAAAAAGTTTTTCTCTGTAATAAATTCACAACTGATTACTGTAAAGCTTTCGAAGAGATTCACGTAATTAACTCTACTCATATATTCTGTGAATAATGTTAACTTTTATGGAACGCATAGGACAAATATTCTGATTATGGTCGTGTTTTGTTATTGTTCACTGAAATTCTCAAACAGAAATAAAGCAAGACAACTCCAAAATATTTGATCAACTTCATGTAGATAAGATTTTAGAAAACAATCAGATGACCGACAAACATCAGAGTAGAAAACGATGAAAACATACGAATGGAAGATAAAAATTCATGGGATAGCTCAGAGTACATCATTTATAATTTAAATAATAAGCATGTGTCTAATATGATTGATTTTTTGCCATGTTTCTCAAGATCTTTAACTATTCAATCATGCCATAACCAGAATCCTCATAGTATACTAACTAACGAAATGATGTGTAATTTTTTCACTGGGATAAGAACTCTATGCTCAAAAGACAAACAGAAAGAAGAATACGGTATCATTAAGAAGGCATTTACTGAGTTTCATATAGGTGGATGGTGCATATTTATCTATCTAGGCGCAAGTAAATATAAGCACTCACACTTGAATGATATGAGCAACAGGATTCTGTATTGGACACTCTAGTGAACCAGATCAGGAGTTTGTGAGATGTAGTGACGCAGACAAAGAAGCTATCTCAGCTTTATCTAATATATCAGCCCAGAAAAAGAGACCACTAATACCAACCTTTAACCTTGGATCTATTCACAGGATTTCCTTTATTGTTACTGAACTACATGGAATGTCGGCCAAATTTTTTAAGTGTTTCCCGACAAATAAGGTTGAGGACTCATTCCGAAGCAAAATGTTTCCGCAAAATCCCAACTATTTATTCTAATATTATTATTATTTTTATTTATTGTTTGACCGTTAGGTTCCTAGCAGAAAATAGGGCTTCAGTAGCACGTCTCAATTTCACTCTCTTCTCTACAAACTTTTGAACCCGTTTCCAAGACAGCTTACAAGCTCTCATTTCTTCCTCACACGATCACCTCAATGTCAATCTCACCTCGGACGTCCAACTCACCGTTTCCCACCTGGGTTCCACTCGAGTGTTTAGCGCGTGATGTCTCCAGTCGGCCTTCTCCGTGTATACCCAATCCATCTACGCTGCCTTCTGCATCATTGTGAGGTGATAGGTTCTTGGTTGGTTCGCTGTCGGGCCAGAGTTCCTCCTTGCTTATTCTTAGTATCCTGGCCATCTGAGCTTTAGTACCGAGCGTATGCAGTTGTTGATGAATGTCTGTAGTTTGTTGCAAATGCTTTTCATAACACGCCGCCAAGTCTCCCAACCATCACATAGAAGCATTACATTGACATTGGTGTTGAAAATCCGGATCTTGTTCACGCTGTATGCTGGGTGTAGTGCAGTTGAGTGCAGTGCAGTAGATCTTCACGCTGATTTCAGATTAATGAAAGCTTGTCTTGCTGTCTTTCCAATCCTCACTGGCTTTGACTTCCTCATGTGTGCGTGTACCGCCTGTAGTTGAAAAGATGCAGCCTTGCCTAGGAAGGTAGATAAAAGAGACTACTTCCTATAGATTTCTCCCTTTGATGGTGATTGGTGTTTGTAGTTGTTCTTGTTGGTTGGGTATCTTCATCAACTCCGTCGTCTCTACGTTCCCTTGAAGTCCCATCTTCCTTCGCCACCTCACCTCTTCTGTCAAATTGTTAGTTTTCACCTGTAGATCTTCAACTTCGTGTGACACTAGACACAAGTCATCCGCGAAATCCAAATCTTCGAGGATATTTTCCCCGATACAGCCTATCCCCCTCTTCTCGCTCCTCACTATTTGCCACCTGATCCAGTCAACCACAATCAGGAAGATCATGGGTGATAGTAGGTGGCAGCCTTGTTTCACTCCTGTCTTCACTTCAAAAGCATCACTGACCTGTCCATTGGCAGTCACTTGGCATGTGGCGTCTTCATACAGCTGTTGAATGAGGCTGATGGAGGTGTGTGGTATTCCGTAGTGTTGAAGCAGCTGCCTACCAAATTACTTCTCAGTCGACACTGTCAAAGGCTTTCACAAAATCGATGAGTTGGGAGTAGAGATTCATCTGACTGCCATTCTATACTCTGTTCTATGATGATGCGAATCGTTGCAATTTGGTCAGCAAATGATTTGTACTTCCTGAATCCAGCCAGGCTGATCCGATCGCAGTTTTGAATCCAGTGCATCCTTCAGTCTCTCCAAGATGATGCAGCTTAATATTTTGCTTGCTTGGGGTGGACAGGAGCATGATTCCGCGCCAGTTCTTGCAGAGACTTAAGTTACTTTTTTTCGGGAGTTTGACAAGATAGCTCTTCTTCCACTCGGCGGGTACCTTCTCTTCCAGGACAGCTAATTACGGCAAACGAAAGTTTAGTTTCCATCAAGTTAAGTATTCTGGTCGAAAGCTCAACCTTTGATATGTCTACACTGATGCCATAATACCACAGGATGAGAAAAAGTTAGAGTTCTAAGGGCTAACATAATAAGGTGGAAGCAGATGTTGATCACCCCATCTGTTTGTGAGCCAGTACCCGAAAGATAAAATGGGTGTGATTCAACAGCGATCGGCTGTATTCAGACATTTTTTTCATCATTTAAAATTAAAGAATGGAAAGCGATGGAACAATGTAAACTAAGCCACTGAGTGAAATGATCAATTTAAAAATAACTCCAAATATATATATGAGCTTCAAACATCATCTTGTAATTCTTGCTGTGTGACTATGTGTTTTAATAGGTACAGTTATGCAATACAGTTTGCACGATGACACCAAAATGACTGATATCCAACGGCTTGAACCGCTAATCCTTAATAATATTTCTCTGCTTCTCGATTTCAGACTATTATCTCAGAGTAATGCAAACGAATGATGTAGAGATTAAAGCATATTCATTAACAGATACCTGCTTCTATGAATTTACGTCTTATACCTCTTCAGATTAGAGGATCTTAGTGTTCAATCCTGAATTTTGATAAGTTCATTCGTACTTGGAGTTCGATTTTTTCGAGGATAAACATAAACTTTGCGAAATTCACATTCTGTTTGCAAACTACATGATCACCTCAGATACTCTATTTTCACGTAGTAGTCGTAAGGTTACTGTACGCTATCGATATGCACTTTAAGATGGGATTAAACCACAATGTTAAATGATATAAACATCTGTCAATTCCCTATTCCAGTTGGCAGTCGTTCGTAGACCTACTCACCACAAATACCAGCCATTAGTATGCTGAATGCAAATTTAGACAACAATCTAGTAACTAAATTGTCAGCATTCGTTATTTTAATAAACAATGAAATTTCATTTAACTTTTCAGCCGTCACCCTTGTTGTTAATATTAGGAAACCGTTAAGGTAATAAATCTGGATAAAAAAATACCGATATCTACAACAGAACACTGGCGCAATACTCAGTAAAGAGAATTTTGTTTCGAACAGATGAAATATTGGGAGTAGATTTAAAAGCAAGAAAAAAATGAATATAGAAAAAGGATAAAATACGATGAAGTAATTTTTACTTACATTTGATGATGATCAAAAATGGAGAGAAAACATTGTAGTGAATAAACTTACTAAGGTTCCAAAGCTACACACACTAAGAATAAATAAGCAAATCCCTCAATATTAAAGAAGTAAGATTCTGTACAGAAAGATATATTATATGCACTGATGCAAAAAGCAACAAAAGATGGAACTACTTACTTCGGAGAGATAGTAACAAATGCAGGACTACATAAAAATATCTTGAGGTAGATGAGTATATTACACAATAGTGGTCAAGACAAGAAGTTGGCAGACAAAAATGGGCCAGAAAGTACAAAAAACAATTGAAAAAAGTGTTCTTAAGTCAAGGGACAAATACAACTCAAAAACAGAAAATAAAATGTTTATAAACAGTAAGATAAATCTATATGCTTCTATTATTTCATTTTTCAAAAAAAGATATACATAAATTGGAAACAGGTTAAATAAAAGCATCGGTAGCAAACTCCAAATGAAAAAGAAGTCTAAATGTGAATGTGTAGTATTGACTTCCGTTTTTTTATCTCTGACCAATAAGGTATTGAAGAAAAGATTCAATTGAAAACTAATCTTAGAGCAGAAATACTGATACTGAAGATGGATAGTAGCTAACAGTACAATTCAATAGGCTAACTACATCTTTTTAACGATCCACCATTTAAATATACTTGAAGTCCAGTGAGTGCTAATAATCCCATTGAGACAAGTCATAATACCAACATACTGATATTTTTATATAAAACTACAGAAGTTTTACTTCATATCACATGTAGTTAGCAAATTGTACGACTTAGATAACCAAAGCTGAGAGGTTGCAAGAGTCAAAGTTTGAAGTAACGACATTTAATTTCTGTGAAACAGGTTATTATTAGGTTCGAAGAGAGTAGATATGAAATAGATTGACTGGTCAAAAGACAGCAACCAATGCATGTTACTTTGTTCTAAGTATAGAACAAGTGCCGTTTATTGAGTAGGAAATGAGGTCATTAACTTGAATGAATTGAGATCACAGTCCATTACAAGTAATGTTAGATAAATACGGTGGACAAAATGTGAAAAAGATAAACGAATTTTCGTTCTCTTATGTTGTACTTTACTAGACATGTTAATGTATATGTTTTGGAACTTCAGTGCAAAAATCTTTACGCACTTTTGAAGGTATTCGTTCTGATCCTTCCGATTCTCAAGGAGTGAGATTACAAAAAAGTGTTTACCTAATAGTTTCATGTGGAATTGTAATGAGTCATCCTTTTAACAGGTTTTAGGCCACCTGAAAAAAGATTTATAAGGAGATAAAACGTTTGCGAGTGATAGACAATTGGTTTCAAACGTTTTAAAACATACTGTTTTGTCATAATAACTACGGATTCATAAACCTCCTTTACTTCTCTCCTGCCATTTATTCAGGTTTTTCGAGTTCATTTCTTTCCCTGGAGGGGGAATTTGTATGAGTATATACGAATTATACTGACTAAATAACTCAGTAGTATTCAAAAGTTATTCTCCCGAGTAATAAATATCAGCTAATACCTGTCAACCTTTTTGTGAATAGTGGTTGACAGGCTGAGTAATTTGGCACTGAACTGTCATTTCTCAAGCTACATAAAAGCAGCAATGATTCAAGGAGCGGTATGACTGTATTTCATTGCTCATTACTTGGGAATATTTGCATTATCTGAAAGCCAATATTTTATATGAACGTTGGAAGGCATTACTAAGCTCTACAACCACGCCAAATACTATGAAGCTTTCTAAAATTAAAGCGATCGGTAATGAAACTCTGTCGTAAGAATTCCAGTTACTGAATCCCTTCAATTTCCTGTGAAATTTCAAGCATATTATACACTGTTGTGAACGTCAAATACTTGGACAAAATTATAATAATAGTTGAGACTGGATGAAATTATTATTTTCTAATAACTAGTTCTGATTATTGGATAAAAAGTAAAACAAGAGTGTCCATTTTTTGAAGACAAAATATTTAGCATTGGTAATAATTTACTTTTCATTTTATTCTCCCCTAGGGGTCAAGGATGAAAAGAGTTAAATTTACAGGGACACTAATTATGTACGCAGTTCAATTATTATTTACCAAAATAAATTTGGATATATTTCTGTGTACTGAATACGCATATTCAGTGACTTCATAAAACTAAATGGTATCCAACTTATAGCCATAAAAATAATTATAATTATTGTTATTATTGGTTTGACCACTTTTTTGAATACGAACTTGCAGGAATATATTTCTCGTTTAGTTCAAAAGGGCATTTTAAGGACTTGTACATAATTCAAAGTAATTATATCTCTTTAGTCACTTCAATGAAATTATATCTCTTAAAGCAATAGTTTTGAAGTTCATATCATGGTCAGCAAAATAAAGAAAGCCGAATATTATGTTTACCTGCTTTATACACCCAAAAGTCAATGAAGTCTTAGTTTTGAATGTAATTAACAGGGAAAAAGTGGTTGTTATACAAATGGAAAATCTGTTTGATTAAATACATAGTATGTGTACGTAAATTACTATTTAAAGAACACAGTGATATTTACAAGATATTTTATTGATCAGCAAACATGTTTTAATGGTTTGATGTTCACAGTTCATTAACCCCTTGATGAAATACTTGAGAAATAAGTAAATTTAAAAAAATGAAACTATCATCTCACCTCTTTTGGAAAACGGAAGTACTGAAAATCAAAAGTTTCAAGAAGTTACGATATACACACGAGTGGGGTTTTTGAAATTAACAGTACATTAGTCGGTAGTTTCCTTTGAAATTTCGATAAAATATTGAAATCCTGATTATTGCTGGCAGTATTTTAGAGTAACTTTCCTCATAATACCCAAGATTCAACAGAAATCATGCCTACAGATTTTTATATCTGTTGTTGACACCAACTATGATCGAGGTCATTTAACTGCCAACTTAAATTATAACAGAAATTCACCTGAGGGTAACCAGTCGCATGTAATCTAGTTCTGAGAAGTAACGGAATTCTACCGAACATTTTGCGATTTGTCCACCAAGCTAGGTGACTTACCATCAGGCTGCGCTATGATGAATGCTATTTGCTTCAAGGTAATAAGCAGGAAGCCCTAAATAAGTGGTTCGTCCACTTTTGCAGACACCTAGTTAACTAGTTCACTAGTTACCAGCCAATCCTAAACCCGTACAAAGACAGAAGACTCGGCAAAGGAACAACAACCCTATCACATAAAACCAATCGAAACGCTACCGAGACTTCAAAGTACTAAGTAAATATGAAAAACAAAATTAAAATTATTCCTCGCAGGAATGGCATCATGTTGTGAAAACCTATGCGAAGCTTCTTGACCAACATGTCTTCTCTCGATGAAAGCAAAAGTAAGGATGGGGAGATGGAATATTCACAATATGTATAGACCCGGCAAGGCTGCACAGATTGCAAAAGAGATGAAAAGGTAAAGCATGGAAGTGCTAGGAATCTGCGAACATTATGCAGATGGAACAGAAGTGGACTATCCAAACTGTCAACTGAACAGTCAATAATCTAATCCGATATTGTCACCCAGATGACAACCACGAGCACACTGAGTTTTCGAGTGGCTATCATGATATACCCAAGAACATCAAAAGCTCTCATGCAGTGGGAACCAATCTCATACAGCATCTGGATCACGACAGCAAGATTCAAGTGAAAAGGAAGGAGAGTCACAATCATACAATGCTATGCTAAGCACCTTCAAATAATACAGATGAAGAGGAGAGGGGGGAATTCTACAGATAACTGCAATCACTCAGTACTGGACAACACCCCCACTCCAGTTGGCGACATCGAAATTCATTCCAATGGGTGACATGAATGCCAAACTGGGGGTGGACAACATACGAGGAAAACTGACCACGGGTCGAGAAGCACTCGGTGAAATGAATGAGAATGGAGAAGTGTTTACAGACTTCAGGGCATTCAATGATTTGGTGATCGGAGGCAGTGTGTACAAACACAAGGATATTATTCACAAGACAGCGACATGGATTTGGTTTCACCAGACACCAGGACACACAACACTAAAAGTCAGGTCGATTTCATCTCAGTGTGAGGAAATTGGAGGTGGAGACGCAGCCTACTGGACACAAGATCAGATGGAGAAGGGGAGCAGATGTAGGTTCATACCACTCACTATCTAGTGCAAGGAATTTACCCTCACAGTCAAGTTGAAAGCCTTCAAATTAGTTGGTGATGATAGACCACAGTTCAAGTTGAACACCCAGAACAGAAACTGAACTGAAGGACGAAACTACAAAGGACATCTTCACGTCAGTCAGCCATTGGGATGAAATGGGAGATATTGAGCAACATCGGTGAAGAAAGCTGCGTGGAATAACACTGGAACTCTTTGAGAGAGAAGTGCATAACCGTGTTAGGGAGAAGGGAGGGGGGAATAAGAAAGAAGACAAGGACTAGATTTTGATGGACGCATGTAAGCTGATAGAGGCGGGAGAGGGAGATGGTGACGGTGAAGCAGAAGACGAACCAGTGCGAGGATGCAAAACAAAAGAGGAACTGAGTGCAACCTATGAAACACTACACTGGACAAAGAAGTGAAGAGGAGTGCTTGGAAAGACAGAAGACACTTCTACGACACATTGGCAAGTGAAGCGGAACAGGATGCAGGTAGGAGAGACAGAGACCTGACAGCATTATATAATATGACCAGGTTGCTATCTCGGAGGGAAGAGATCAAGGTGAACGAAACCAATCAGAGATAGTGATTGGGAAATTTAGTTGACAGGGAGAAGAAACAATGGAAACAATGGACTGACCACTTCAACAAACTCTTGAATCGACCAGCACTGTCACAATCACCCCCTGCAACTCATCCAGAATTACCACCAGTAGCCGAGCCATACAACTGTCAGTGAACACCAACACTCCAACAAAGCAGAAGTGATGCCCTGGACGCCCTAAATTGAGTGAAATCCGTGAAAGCATCGGGATCAGATATAATTCCTCCAGAAGTACTGAAAACAGATGCAGAGACCACAGTGGACATGCTCACACGACTACTGCAGAAGGTTTGAATGAATGAAGCAAGGAAGGAAGAGAAGATACTTGTCGAGTGGAAGAATGTCTACCTTGTCGAACTCCGAAGTAAGTTTGAACTAAATCTTTGAAAGAACTAGCACACTAACATGTTCCACACCTGTACATCCCAAGGGAATTGAAGTCGACTGTATTATGCAGGAGACAACTGTGGGTAGCCAGAACATGGACACACGCCAGATAGACCGATGAAGAGATCATAGAAGATTTGGATTTCGTAGCCGATGATGATCAAAGTCTAGTAACTTGTCGTAGAAACTCGAAAATCTACAAGCAAAAACTGACAAGTTTGCAGAAGATGCGAGGCAGTGAAGGAAGATGGGGCTTCCTTCAGGTGAACGTAGAGACGACGGAGTTGATGAAGATGCCCAACCGACAAGAACAACTACAAACACCAATCACCATCAAAGGGAGAAATCTATAGGAAGTAGTCTCTTTTATCTACCTTCCTAGGCAAGGCTGCATCTTTTCAACTACAGGCGGTACACGCACACATGAGGAAGTCAAAGCCAGTGAGGATTGGAAAGACAGCAAGACAAGCTTTCATTAATCTGAAATCAGCGTGAAGATCTACTGCACTGCACTCAACTGCACTACACCCAGCATACAGCGTGAACAAGATCCGGATTTTCAACACCAATGTCAATGTAATGCTTCTATGTGATGGTTGGGAGACTTGGCGGCGTGTTATGAAAAGCATTTGCAACAAACTACAGACATTCGTCAACAGCTCACGCCTACGCCGGTTCGATACTGACACTGAAGATCAGATGGTCAGGATACTAAGAATAAGCAAGGAGGAACTCTGGTCTGAGAACGAACCAACGAAGCAATAACCTATCACCCAACAAATATGCAGAAGAAGAGAGTGGAGATGGATTGGGCATACACTGAGAAGACGGTTTGGGGACATCACGTGCCAGACCAGGTAGTTGATTGGAATCCAAAGAGGAGTTGGGACGAGTTGGGCGTCCGAGTTGAGGGTGATGTGTAGGAGATCATGTGAGGAAGAGATGAAAGCTTGTGTGTAGTTGTAGTGCCAGGTTGAAAAGACTGCAGAGAAGAGAGTGAAATGGAGACGTGCTGCTGAAGCCTTATGTTTCACTAGGAACTCAAGGGAATAATATTAATATATGTTTACGGGCTTGCTATATGTAAACTGAGCAGCTGGTTTCTGAGTGGTGGACGTTCGTGGTCTGTATTTATTTTGAGTGAGACCATTTTTTCTCAGTCGTTAGGTTTATTCCTTTGTATTTCATTCTAGTTTGCGGTATGCATAGATTAGGTGAGATATCACTTTTTGTTGTAACTTTAGAGAAGAAATATAGGTCTCATTTTCTTGATAGGGTAATTAAACTGCTTTACAATTTGGAACATATCTGAATACTCCAATTGCTGAGCCGCCGTCTACCTTGAATTGTCACGCTAAAGGAAGCTGGATTAGTTTGAAGGAGAGTTAAGGTTGACCAGACTAAGACCTGGAACCAGTCAGTGAAGTCTCTTTCTGTCGTTCTGGGCCGGGTTGTGCGATCTAGACTGCTTACTTAGGATCTCCGGGGTGATATGAATCACTGGTTGAGGATTCTTGGTTACGTGGCTGAAAATCGGTCACTATGGTGCAGGTGTATTAACTCCTTGACATTTTATCCACACTGACCTTCATCTTCAGATAGCTTATTCTCTCACACAACTTTCTTTACTTTTATATCACTTTTCCCATCCGCCTGTTCTTTCTTTATTACTATGAACTGTGGGAACTTGAGCCGATGCATTTGTGTGCGAGGTTCTACATTGATTTTGTCTGTCTGTCAATCTGTTAGTTTTCATTTTCTGTATCTTTCAAGCTGCATTTAACTTGAAATATTTAACATGTATTGTCAACTTAGTCATGCATATGACCACAAATGACATTTATTTTCATCGTATTCAAGTCTGCATATACATCTAACACCACCCATCTTAAATTTATCGAGGTGTTTTGTTGAGTATACTGAGACCGCTTATCCAAATTTGTGTACCATCTTCACTGTATAGATTTCTGTAACTGTCAGCATGATAATTAAAGTTAAATGCAACACATTAAAAAGCTACGTAACAGACGCATTTCTATGGTACCAACTTGCATGTGCTCAGTGGTTCCTGAGTGTCCATATCCATAAGATTAATGTCATTTTATTGGTTATACTAATACAATTCATCAATCAAAAGTCATATGTGTGGGAAATTTAATAAAATATGCTATCGAATTTAGTGAATATTATTATAGCTACAAATGAAATCATAATTTTTTCCATGAGATACTTTGATCTCCTTTTCTATTTTTGTATGGGACAATTTGAAGCTTGATATATGGAAGACATGTCTTGTGATCCCAATGATAGCAATGTCCATTGTGTATACACAAATGGTGGTAGTGACAACAATAATCAAAATGAAAGAGAAATTTCCAAATAAAACTCATATCTACATCCTTTTGCATTAAATGATGCTGACGATGAAATCATGCATAACAATATCCCATAATTCAAATTTTCAATTTTATATCATAGTTTGGCTTTTTCCCCAATAATTATTCTGATAGGCCTACAAATGATTGAGTTGTTTGTACCCTTCCCCACCCAATTTGGTTTCTTATACTTCATATAGCTTACGAAAGTGTTTTATATGAGCGCGTGTATGCATAAATGTGTATCAGATTTTACGAAATCCTCTTGGATTTACTACACTTCATCATAGTAGGAAATTTTATATCTAATACTAATTGCCTAGTATTTTTACCATTTATTCCTTTATGCAAATCAAAATGAAATCAATTTTTACTACCAGAGTAGAAACCGAGGCTTTGAAATCCCTTCAGAAAAATATTTCTGTACCTTATCAGGCCTTAGGTGAAGGGCTACATTATTTTACTTCTAGAAATTTCAGTAAATGTTTAATTTTATGGGCTTCTGAATCTGTAGTAGAAAGCAGATGCATATGCTTCTCATTACCGAAGATTAGAGTTATAGATATCAGTAGCTTTTGGTACTTTGTGTAAAGTCGAACTTATTGTTAGGATGAAGATTTTCCGAGTTGGGATCAATTCTCTAGTATCAAATAAATTTTTCAACTTTAGCTAGAGAATTCCAGTATTTCAATTTCGTTCATTATATTAGTAATTGGGGCTTCATGATACCTGCTAACATTTATGCCTAAGGGTTCTACTGACAGCCTTCCTACACCAACTATGTTCACAGTCTTCAGTGTATGGTTTAAGAAGGCCACTGCATCACTCTATCACTAACTTCTTGCTCATAAAATAATTGCGATCGTTTACAATGTGTGCTGTTGAACTATTCAGATAAATGTTTTTATTAGACTTCATGTTATTCGAAAATGGGAAGTTTGTAGTGATAGTATGCTGTGGCACAAATACAGAAAATACAACATAACAAGATACCATTTGGCTATGAGGTTTTAATTCAATAGTCCACATTTTCTTACTCTTATCGATTTGTGAGATAGTGCAGCCGACATCTAACGCAGTGGATGAGCATTTGTTCTCATATCTGACTTGGTTAATCCGACAGGTTACATATTCTCATCTGAAATTCCCATGTGAGAACAAATAATCGACGATGATATTGCTTGACGCTGACGTTATATGACGTTTCAGCCCTATGCATGAGTGGTAATATGCTCAATACGATACTCGCAAGTCTTAGGCGTGATCCTCCTTGTGTTTGTATGTGTTCAAGGCTTAGGAGTCTCAAAGTAGGATGAAACAGATGTCTGTTGCTCTTAGATTTTTAGCGTTTCTACATTAGTGTTAGCTTGAGATGATAACTACTATGAAACCAGCCAATACCATAAAAATGACAGCTTTCAATGAATTACATTAAAAACTTCATCATTTGAAGAAGATACTTCTTCGTTCATTCCTTTTTCTTAGCCAATATATAAATGACTGCTTTATCTGAATTCAAGTCGGATCAATACATATATGATCTTCTTAGTGTTTAAAGTATAATTTCCTAATTGAACTAATCGGTCTTGAATACTGAGGTACTGTTACCAAGGTGTAGTTTCATATTTTACCAAGAGGTATCTTGATTGGCGATTGCATGCATTGCAGATTTACATTCTCCTGCTTTTTATTCTATGCTTCACTTTTGTACCTTTCTGTCTTGTTACACTTTAAGTAAAATAAAATAAAAGTATAGCAGTCGATTATGAATTCTGATATTGTTGCCTATTAAACCCTCTTAAAAAGTCTCAAAGAATATTGGCGGACTGTAGACAATTGTACGTCATTTACTAATTAAAACCAGTTTTGTAAATCAATGGATTTTGTCATTGTATACTGACGGTCTTTGGTTTGGAACTGGTTGAAACCTAAGCTTTATTACAGTTTTGGCCCTAAAAAAACTTTAAATACAAACTGGTTGACTAAGTAGTATGCAGAACAAAAGAAAAGAAATTTTATTTCACCGACTAGAAGTTTTTTACTGCAAAACATGGAGATGATAGAGAATTTGAATTCTACCACAGTGACACAGCAATTGGCGGATAATAAATGACAGGATATTTCTGTCTTCTTCGTATAAATAAATTTCGTTTGTAACTAAGATGAAAAAATTTCCTTCTCTACTCATTTTAACAACTAATTTTTGTGATTACTGTTTTGCATTTACATATTATTGTAACCCCCCAATAGGCGATCGGCACCCAAAGTTGTTGAGTCCCAAAAGAAGACGTTATTTTCCTGCTGCCTCCTCCTATTGAAAACCAACTCAGGTGTTGACCTCTGTGATTGTTCAGATGTACAGTATGCCACTGTAATTGACCTCAGAATTAAGTAGTTAGAAAACAGATAATTACATTTACGCATATCAAAAATATACTGGAATATCTACTGGGAATTAATGTCATATGTAAAGTTGGATTGAAGGTCGCCTAACATGAAGTATATTCAACCATGTTACTTCAGTACGTTGACGAGTGTTATCGTTACTACTACATCTGATATTTTTATAGATTATTTCATTCTCAAAATAAATACAAAATTATCTTGTGCGTGGTTGACCAACTTTATTTCAAAAGCACTGGGGAGCTCCGTCATCAAGGCCTCAGTGATGAAGATATTTTACCAATGCATGTCGAGGTAGGCAGTGGCTCGGCATGTGCAGTACGTTTCTAAGCCATCTCAATCAACTGAGGTTCACAACCTTACAAGCCAACTTGTCTATCCTGTCTAGTAGCATTCACCTGACCTCAATACCACCCACGCGGTGATTCGACAAGTTGCCAACAATGTTATGGTGACACCTACGATCGAAACCTTGTGGCAGTTTTATGTCTTTTGCTTTTAAAGGAGATGTCTCACAGCTGTACAACAGGACAGAATCGACTGCAGTACAGTATACTCGTCCAGCGATACATAACTGGGTATCTCGGCACCACAGGTGAAGCAAGCTAGCGAATGCCAAACCAGCCTTCTTTACCCGAACTGAGCTTTTGTCAGCTGATTCAAGAAATTCTGATACTTCCTTTCCTGCCATTAAACTGAGTGTGGTCGCAAATCAGCCGTAGAGCATTGTCTTACATTTGACAGGTGCAAAATTTAAGCCAAAAATAATCAGATTTCTGCTCAAGGCGTTCAGAAGACCTTGCATTTTATCATCACCTTGATGGACAATACTGTTTCATAAACCCGGCCAATCAGGCGACCTCTAGAGAGCAGGTCAATCCCTATGTAGTCAAATGTACCCATGGCTATGTCCATTAGTGTATCAATGACGGAGTTAAGTAGGGACGATTACAGTGAGCATCCCTGACGTACACCACTAGTTATCGTCAATTGATACCACAACTCTCCGAAAGGCTTAACACTGTCCATATCTGACACTTAATTTTTTAGATAACAGAAGATTATGAATGAGATACATTAAATTTATTGTACTATAGTTTCTGTCGAACATACCTTTTTAAAGTATCCACTTTTTGTAGTAAACTAAAACATTTTTGGCTTTCACTGACAGTGGACAGTCTCTTCTTAAGCAAGAAGTTTAGGTTTTTATCATTTAATATTTCTTAATATATTTCTTGATATTTATCACAATTTTCAAGTTATCTTTCTGCATTATTTATTTTTCAATGTATGGTGGAATGTAAAAAGACATAAGACCTCATATATCAACGTTTTAAAATACTAAATTTGAAATGTTTACAGCTCCAGTGACCGTTATTGTGTAGTATTATGAAGCAGTACTAAAGATAATCATGACACCACGCTTATAAACCTCGTTTCATTCATTTTAATTTGAATTATTATATTTACCTTTTAAATTGTTTTAACTTAAATGGAGTTAATATCCAGTTGTTTATTATGAATGTTAAATTAAAAAGGAATATTTAAAGCTTTAAATGAAGAAATCGCCTTGGATTATAAGTTCATGCAAAAAGTATAAAGCAGAAGTTATAGGGTGAGCCTAATTGATTCATCAATCTCCAAAATACCATCAAGTTGCATTGAATTAGATGCACTTTATTCAAATATATATAGAAGTGCAAGAATCTAGCCTACTCATTTGTTTAAAAAAAAATAGTTACTGTGATAAAAAAAAACTCATTACAGGAAACGAGTAACTGGAAATTGATAATTATATGATGTGAAATTTTTCACAATGCAGCAGTCAGTTACTGAACTCTAAGCTTTCATACACTAATAACATGTAAGTTTTCTATGGATGAACTTTTGTGGAGATAGGTAAAGAATGGAGACAAATAATTGAAAAAATTAAAGTTATTTCTCAGTAGGGTTTGGATTTTAATCGCCCGGCTGGGTGTAACTGATTACACTGAAAGGAGGAAGATGCTAGGTTTTGTTACTTTTATTTCTGCTTATGTCCTCATTTGGCTATGTGAAACTGAATACATACATCTTCGCAAACTCTTCTCTACCAAAGGCGTGTATCAAGTTGAAATGGAGAAGAAAATCGTATCAACTAGTCTTTTTGATCGGAAAGAACTCAATAATTTCAAAAACATACTGTGTACTCAATCAACCCTCCTATAAACAATCTTTACATTTCCTATGATTCTAGAACTTACCATTGAGAAATTCCTCATTGTGAAAGATTTACCCGCCAATGATCACTGTTCAGTTACTGGAATTATTCCATTACAGCACTTCCAGATTTCCTCTGGAATAATGGACCTCATCTCCTCAGACTGATGCAAATCGGTGCCTGTTATTTCTGTGACTGAAATACCTAAACAAAATTTCACGTTTTCTTAATTTTCCTTCTAATGGTTTCACAATTTTAGATGGGCCTCCATTGAAATTAATTTATTTGAAAATGCAGAACTGCATTATTTTAGTTAGTTCTGCATAAATTTTATCAAAGTTTGAAAACTGGAGAATATGGTGATACTTTTAGCGTGAAAGTCCATCTTATATTTTTTCTACTGATAATGAAGATGAGTGCGTAACTAAACAGGCACTTACTGACTAATATGCTTCACTGTCATTGAAACATATTATATGAAGACTTAACATATTTCTCTATTTTCTGAATCTCAAGAGGAAGATCAGTGACACTTTCATAACTTTGTGAACAAAGTTCAAGTGTCTGGGTCAGCAGAACGACACTCAGTTCGACGCTAGGCTCAAAATTAAATAAATAAACTGTCAGTATCATACATCAACTTACTTGTTTCAGGAGAATTTTAAGAAATGGAGAACATATATCTTATTATAAAATTTTGCTGTATAGTTACAAGGATAGGAGTCGAAGTGCACATAAGTGGATGTTGGTGGGTTGCAGGCAATCACTAAGAAGTTCTAGACCTAGGTTTCAAGCCCATCGATATTCATCAGGAAGGCACAACTGAGGCATCGAGTGAAGTGATATCCTAATGCAGCAAAATGATTGCTAGAATTTGGTCAGCACTTGGGAATAACTGAAATAAAACTGGTTGCTCTCCAGTGACAAGTCAGTGTAACTTATACACTCTTCCAGAAGGTATATCGCGACCAGAATAGATCAGTGGTAACGTACCTAACTGCAACACAAGGTGATGCATGTTCAAATCTCAAACAGGACGTCACTTCGCCTGAGATTTCAGATACACTCTAAAATTATTACTATTTTCCCCCTGAGTTCCCAGTGGAACATAAGGCTTCAGGTAGGTTTTTGCTTCGTTGGTTCGTTCTCAGACCAGAGTTCCTCCTTGCTTATTCTTAGTATCCTGACCATCTGATCTTCAGTGTCAGTATCGAACCGGCGTAGGCGTTAGCTGTTGACGAATGTCTGTAGTTTGTTGCAAATGCTTTTCATAACACGCCGCCAAGTCTCCCAACCATCACACAGAAGCATTACATTGACATTGGTGTTGAAAATCCGGATCTTGTTCACGCTGTATGCTGAGTGTAGTGCAGTGTAGTGTAGTGCAGTGCTGTGCAGTGCAGTAGATCTCCACACTGATTTCAGATTAATGAAAGCTTAACTTGCTGTCTTTCCAATCCTCACTGGCTTTGACTTCCTCATGTGTGCGTGTACCGTCTGTAGTAGAAAAGATGCAGCCTTGCCTAGGAAGGTAGATAAAAGAGACTACTTCCTATAGATTTCTCCCTTTGATGGTGATTGGTGTTTGTAGTTGTTCTTGTCGGTTGGGCATCTTCATCAACTCCGTCGTCTCTACGTTCACCTGAAGGAAGCCCCATCTTCCTTCACTGCCTCGCATCTTCTGCAAACTTGTCAGTTTTTGCTTGTAGATTTTCGAGGTTGTGCGACAAGATATTGGACATTGATCATCATCGTCGGCGTCGAAATCCAAATCTTCTATGATCTCTTCATCGGTCTATCTGGCGTGTGTCCATGTTCTGGCTACTCACAGTTGTCTGCTACATAATCCAGTCGACTTCAATTCCCTTGGGATGTACAGGTGTGGAGCATGATAGTGTGCTAGTTCTTTCAAAGATTTAGTTCAAACTTACTTCGGAGTTCGACAAGGTAGACATTCTTCCACTCGACAAGTATCTTCTCTTCCTTCCTTGCTTCATTCATTCAAACCTTCTGCAGTAGTCGTGTGAGCATGTCCACTGTTGTCTCTGCATCTGTTTTCAGTACTTCTGGAGGAATTATATCTGATCCCGATGCTTTCACGGATTTCACTCAATTTAGGGCGTCCAGAACATCACTTCTGCTTTGTCGGAGTGTTGGTGTTCACTGACAGTTGTATGGCTCGGCTACTGGTGGTAATTCTGGACGAGTTGCAGGGGGTGATTGTGATAGTGCTGGTCGATTCAAGAGTTTGTTGAAGTGGTCAGTCCATTGTTTCCATTGTTTCTTCTCCCTGTCAACTAAATTTCCCAATCACTATCTCTGATTGGTTTCGTTCACCTTGATCTCTTCCCTCCGAGATAGCAACCTGGTCATATTATATAATGCTGTCAGGTCTCTGTCTCTCCTACCTGCATCCTGTTCCGCTTCACTTGCCAATGTGTCGTAGAAGTGTCTTCTGTCTTTCCAAGCACTCCTCTTCACTTCTTTGTCCAGTGTAGTGTTTCATAGGTTGCACTCAGTTCCTCTTTTGTTTTGCATCCTCGCACTGGTTCGTCTTCTGCTTCACCGTCACCATCTCCCTCTCCCGCCTCTATCAGCTTACATGTGTCCATCAAAATCTAGTCCTTGTCTTCTTTCTTATTCCCCCCTCCCTTCTCCCTAACACGGTTGTGCACTTCTCTCTCAAAGAGTTCCAGTGTTATTCCACGCAGCTTTCTTCACCGATGTTGCTCAATATCTCCCATTTCATCCCAATGGCTGACTGACGTGAAGATGTCCTTTGTAGTTTCGTCCTTCAGTTCAGTTTCTGTTCTGGGTGTTCAACTTGAACTGTGGTCTATCATCACCAACTAATTTGAAGGCTTTCAACTTGACTGTGAGGGTAAATTCCTTGCACTAGATAGTGAGTGGTATGAACCTACATCTGCTCCCCTTCTCCATCTGATCTTGTGTCCAGTAGGCTGCGTCTCCACCTCCAATTTCCTCACACTGAGATGAAATCGACCTGACTTTTAGTGTTGTGTGTCCTGGTGTCTGGTGAAACCAAATCCATGTCGCTGTCTTGTGAATAATATCCTTGTGTTTGTACACACTGCCTCCGATCACCAAATCATTGAATGCCCTGAAGTCTGTAAACACTTCTCCATTCTCATTCATTTCACCGAGTGCTTCTCGACCCGTGGTCAGTTTTCCTCGTATGTTGTCCACCCCCAGTTTGGCATTCATGTCACCCATTGGAATGAATTTCGATGTCGCCAACTGGAGTGGGGGTGTTGTCCAGTACTGAGTGATTGCAGTTATCTGTAGAATTCCCCCCTCTCCTCTTCATCTGTATTATTTGAAGGTGCTTAGCATAGCATTGTATGATTGTGACTCTCCTTCCTTTTCACTTGAATCTTGCTGTCGTGATCCAGATGCTGTATGAGATTGGTTCCCACTGCATGAGAGCTTTTGATGTTCTTGGGGATATCATGATAGCCACTCGAAAACTCAGTGTGCTCGTGGTTGTCATCTGGGTGACAATATCGGATTAGATTATTGACTGTTCAGTTGACAGTTTGGATAGTCCACTTCTGTTCCATCTGCATAATGTTCGCAGATTCCTAGCACTTCCATGCTTTACCTTTTCATCTCTTTTGCAATCTGTACAGCCTTGCCGGGACCATACATATTGTGGATATTTCATCTCCCCATCCTTACTTTTGCTTTCACCGAGAGAAGACATGTTGGTCAAGAAGCTTCCCGAAGGACTTCAGCAACTGGCGTCGTTCCCGAGAGGAATAATTTTTTGTTTTTTATGTTTTCTTTGTGCTTTGACGTTTCTTTAGCAGTCGGGTGTAGCGTTGTCAGGTCTCTGTCTCTACTATTTGTACCGTGTTCCACCTTACTTGCCAGTGTATCGTAGAAGTTTCTTCCGTCTTTTCCTGCCCTCCTCTTTACTTCTTTGTCAAATGTATTGTTTTATAGGTTGTTTTCAGTTCTTTTCATTAATAATAGGTGTAAGACTTGGGTATTGTGGTAGAATTTAATTCCATATTTAATTTGTTTATATGATTTATAACACAAAGTGACCTACCACTTTTTACTTGATGACGTTTCGAGCATAAATTATCGCTCATAATCATATGAATATAGTCACACTACTTTCGACATTTGATTTTATAGTTATGTCATTTTATATGAGTTGTTTTTATTGGTAGCAAAATTTTCCATATCTCTGGTATAGGTGTTGCGTCATTTCTACTACATGTGTTGAGTGTTGATCAGACGAATAAAGATTCAGTAATCAACCTCTCTCCACCTAATTATATTTGACTTAAATAGGGTGGCTTTATCCCACTGTATTGTGTGGTTATGTGTTAATGCATGCACAGCAATAGCCAAGTTTTTTTTTCCAGATTATTGATCCTATTTAGGTCTGTTATTCTATGTTTAGCTAAATTCCTATGTTTGGCTATTCTAACTGACCCCAACCGACTAGTTCCACCTATATACTTGACCCGACTCACAGTCGTTACATGGGATTTGATAGATTATATTATTTTGCGTAATTGGTTCTATCGGATCCTTAAGCCCACAAATTTTAACTCTGAGTTAGTTGGTAGGTTTAAATGCCACCCTAATCCCAGCTTTGTTGAGGATTCTAAGTAAAGTTTCTGAGGTACCCTCCTCATCATGTAATAGAAATGACGCAACACCTGTACCAGAGATATGGAAAATTTTGCTATCAATAAAAACAACTCATATAAAATGACATAACTATAAAATCAAATGCCGAAATTAGTGTGATTATATTGACATGATTATGAGCGATGATTTATGCTCGAAACGCCATCAAGTAAATAGTACTAGATCACTTTATGTTATAAATCATATAAACGAATCTAATATGGAGTTCTTTTTTTCCTTGTTCATCCCTACACTGCACTGCACTGCGCTGGTTCATCTGCTTCACCATCTCCCTCTCCCACCTCTATCAGCTTACATGTGTCCATCAAGATCTAGTCCTTGTCTTCTTTCTTATTCCCCCCCTCCCCGTAACGCGGTTGTGCACTTCTCTCTCAAAGAGTTCCAGTGTTATTCCACGCAGCTTTCTTCACCGATGTTGCTCAATATCTCCCATTTCATCCCAATGGCTGACTGACGTGAAGATGTCCTTTGTGGTTTCGTCCTTCAGTTAAGTTTCTGTTCTGGGTGTTGAACTGCAACTGTGGTTAAAGTTCAATTTCAAGGTTTGTAAACCTATGGCAGACTCTGAATAACTGGTGAAAAATTAAATGGGATAGTTTGGTAGTAATTGTCATGAGAATGTGACAATTTTCACTGTTTTTGGAATTGCTATGAGAATGATGACTATAGTGTCAACTAAGGCTACATCTCACAATACATTGGCCTGAAAATACTTTCGTTAGAACTATCATATCTCAATTTATAACTGCTCTCCATCAGTCGTGGGCAAAACAAAATATTTTACAGTCGAATTTGATGTAAATTAGGGGATCGAACCGTAGAGTTTATTGCATATGTATATACCAGCTACTGATCACTGATAAAAGCCACTTTAGAATATATACTTATCAGTTAACACAATAATACTGAAATTATGCAACATACTTCAGATGTTCCAATACATCACGAAAGGCATCAGGCAGTTGATTGATTGGAGGGAACACATAACTGAAATCAAAATTTCAAGAAAGATATTAGAATAAGGTGAGTGATTTAAGTTTTCTAGAGAAATGTTTCGAAATGAAGCAGTTCATCCATGCTCATTTGGCTTTCCAGGAAATATTAAAGGATGACAACACCACTAATATTTTTATGTGATTATAATGGGTATGAGCTATGTCTTATAACATAAACAAAGGAAATGAATAGTAGTAACTTGAATTATATGGGTTCAGATACTTACATAGTCAATGTCTTCTGAAAACTTTGTTCATTTTATGTACATATGAAGATAAGTTCTTACTTTAGTTTAGAAGATTTATTTAGCAAGAAGACTTGCCTGATCTAAGCTTTACACTCTTTGGTGTTCATCAGCACACCGTATCTGCAGAACAGATGAAGTTTATTATTGCTTCCAGGATTCAGGTTTATGTCATTTAATGCTGAACAAACGACTTAAATACTCAGCTTATTCAACCAGAACTAATTTCAACAGTTTGAGACATATCTCCAAATTGATAAAGGAAATAATACAGACGTGAATGTCAGATCCTGTTTGCTGTTTGACTGATGAAGAAGAAGTCTATAATACGCTCACCAAACTGACTGATACAACATTATATCTCACTATTTCATTGTGAGGAGTAAGAAAGGTAATTATCTGAAAGTTGAACAATTCCACTTTTATAATTATTATTATTATTATTAGTCCCTTGGGTTCCTAGTGGAACATAAGGCTTCAGCAGCACGTCTCCATTTCACTCTCTTCTCTGCAGTCTTTTCAACCTGGCACTACAACTACACACAAGCTTTCATCTCTTCCTCACATGATCTCCTACACATCACCCTCAACTCGGACGCCCAACTCGTCCCAACTCCTCTTTGGATTCCAATCAACCACCTGGTCTGGCACGTGATGTCCCCAAACCGTCTTCTCAGTGTATGCCCAGTCCATCTCCACTCTCTTCTTCTGCATATTTGTTGGGTGATAGGTTATTGCTTCGTTGGTTCGTTCTCAGACCAGAGTTCCTCCTTGCTTATTCTTAGTATCCTGGCCATCTGATCTTCAGTGTCAGTATCGAACCGGCGTAGGCGTGAGCTGTTGACGAATGTCTGTAGTTTGTTGCAAATGCTTTTCATAACGCGCCGCCAAGTCTCCCAACCATCACACAGAAGCATTACATTGACATTGGTGTTGAAAATCCGGATCTTGTTCACGCTGTATGCTGAGTGCTGTGCTGTGCAGTAGATCTCCACACTGATTTCAGATTAATGAAAGCTTGTCTTGCTGTCTTTCCAATCCTCACTGGCTTTGACTTCTTCATGTGTGCGTGTACCGCCTGTAGTAGAAAAGATGCAGCCTTGCCTAGGAAGGTAGGTGAAAGAGACTACTTCCTATAGATTTCTCTTTTTGATGGTGATTGGTGTTTGTTTATGTCGGTTGGGCATCTTTTTCAGAGGAATTTCACTTTAGATAACCAAAACTCTTAATATGTAATGAATTTTAGACAGCTTATGTTACGAAACTGAATAATTCCAATTCTGTATAAAAAAACAGACGGAGATCACACGAAAAAACGACAAAATGGAAAGGGTAACAGACATGCACAGCATGTTAACGCTTACTCACGTACAACCTAATTCTTCTCAACTATTTACAGTGTTTGCACTGCTTGTTTATTAAGTTTGCCATTCATTCCGCTAGTATTCTATATGATGAAAATAGTTGCTCAACTCTAAAAATCTGTTAAATGAGTAGCAGGATATAAAGTTTCATCAGTGGGCTAAATTTTCATAAATACTTTCTTATTTATTGATGACGTTTCTTTTAGCGTTTTAGCAAGATGTTCTCAGGGCATAAGACGTATGAAACTGAGTATTTTATTTACAGTGACAATTATAACTGGGTTAGTAGTGTAAATTACTAGTATAGTACGGAATCTTCAGGTTTAACCATTTCACAGAAATTATTTACTTTTTTTAGCATCATTACCCACAATGCAAATCGTAGGTGCATCTGAAAAGGTTTATTATCTGGTTAAATTTACGCACAGATTGTTCTTCAGGACTGGTAAATGTTCGATCAACTGTAGTTTTCCTCAAATATTTTGAGTTATCCACTCAGTTTAAAGCTAAATTTTGAGTACATTTTGAAGTGTTTAGTCACCTGTAAAAATACAGTATTATAATTTATAAGTGATGGTCAATAGCAGAGGATAGCAAGATGCGCATATTTTTTCATTTAAAAATAGCTAGACACCTTTGCATTTCAGTGGCTGGTAGTGTTTGCGCTAACAATCTAGTCTTGGACTAGCATATGAACGACTAGAAGCATCCACTGGGCAACTATGTCATGAGTGTCATTCACTGAATAAAGTGTATCAATCACTATTAATGGTTTGAAACCTCTTGTCATGTACACTTATCGGCAGTACTGTTGATGTTATCTTACCACACACATAACTGTATAATAAAAATTAAATACCATGATTATGTATTACAAAGCTGTGTAGTTATTTGAAAGTTATATATGTTGAGAATAGAAGTGATAACAAGAATAGATATCCTCATGAAGTTACTGATAATTCAATAGATATGGTCTTTGACTCACAAATAGGTGATTTTTCTGGATTATTCGGTTATTACAATAGAGATAAGGTCGTTGACCTGTTGTGAAAAATGAGCTTTACTGATAATTCGGAATAGTCTTAGAACGGGAGATAGTTACCATAACTCATTCGACCAAGAAACAAGGCTGTAACACATAGAGTACGAAGCAGTGGGTTCAAATTTCAGTGGAAAAAGAAAGATTCACCAGAATTTGATTAAATTCATGCAGTAGGTACTATACATCTTGAATTAATAATTCATTTAGGAAAATACTAAATGGGATAATAGTTTTTGCCTAAATGGTTCATTTAAACAATCTGAAGGTTCAGAAATGGATCAAGACAAGAATAGAGAGTGCAACAGAATAAAACACAATCCATAGTAAATGATTAAGTTATTTCCAATATGAACTCTATTTATGAGATCCAAAAAGTATACTCTCATGAAGAGATTGTTTGAAATATTTCCGCTTCTCATATAATAAAAGTTGGATAAATAAATGGTCTACTACAATTAATACTACATCTGATTTTTTAAGAGGGGAACCAATAGGCACATCAACACTGGACTCTTAGGACTACGTCAGTTCTTGTCGGCTTGCTTCATAATATTATGTTAGGGAAAAAAGAGCAAGAAGAAGAAAAAATATTGCAACGAATAAACTGTCTGAAAGGAAAGATGAAGATCAGTAAAATATTCAAAATTTCGAAAACACCAGAAGTAGATGTATCTTCATTTTGTATCCAATTTGAAAGCATATTACCAAGGCATATACATGCTAAAATAATGATTGTATGGTGTTCTCAAGACTTATATATCAGTTTATAGAAATTGAAGAATACCAAACCAACATCATTTGAAATTCATTTCCGAATATGTAGAAAATAATGTATTCAACATAAATAATGCTTTGAATAAAATCCTGATCAATTATTGTACAATTCAGTTCAAATATGAGAATATAAGCAGAAACTGGATTAAATATTCATGATGATACTGCTACATTGGAAATTTACACAAAGCAGTTTTATTAAAGGCTAAACATGAAAAGTAATAAAAAAATCTTTTTGACTAACAAGTATTCAGTATTATTAGGTTATTTTGTAGAAGACATTTACATACGTTTATTTTTATCCAAAATGACGAAAATATTTTTCTTAGAATCATAAGATAAATTTCTGTATATGAATATATCCAACTAATGTATTAGTCTGAAATTATTCCTGATGTAATAACTATAATTATAGAGCTGTTTATGTAAGCAGTATACACTTTTTAAGCTATTTCAATCGTTATGTCCATTTGTAAATGAGATAAGTCATTCACTTTGTATAAGTCATGAAGAATTTCCTAGCATATTGCCTATATTAAATTATTCATTTTTTTCAAAAGAATGAAAATATGAGGCAAGGCACTATTGACGAAATAGCAAAAACTGAATTGTTGCCAACTGGTGTCTTAATGTCAGTAGCGCTACAAGCTATAGATTTACATTCCATATATACCAATCTGCAAGTAAATTAGTGTTTACTGTGCTTATAGTTATATTCATAAGTAAATGTAGATGAATAAATACACCTACTTAAAACTAGCACACAAATGCACTACTTTTGGGCTAAGATAGTGAATATGTAGCTAGGGGAAGAATGATATTGAAACAGACAAAATCACCAAAGAAAAACGATAAAGAAACTGGAACCAATAAGATGACAAAGGCTCCAGTGATGATTTGCAGTGAATAAATCATCATCGTTGGGACTAATTTTGAGCCAGATTACTGGCAGTATTTAAGTGTTTTTTTCTTAGCGTCTGAGAAACTGCAGCCAAGCGGCAATCATGTGAGCATTTGACATGGACTAAAAGTTAGCGTTGTCATGAATTGGTGCCGTATAATAGTTTGGTCACTCTTAAACCCCTTCTGTACTTAATCGACTAAAACGGTTAATTAATTTGTAAAGAGAGCATAAGATTAAGAAGTGGACTGTAGGAACAGTAGGGAAGATTTGTAGGTCAGAGGACACCAATTATTTATCACTGTAAGAACAGTTCAAGCAGTAATATGTAGTTGAATTAATTCATTCACCCATATTATGTAACTGCCAGCAAACATAAACAATACGTATCTGAAAAGTTTAGAACCTTTTTGTTGCTGTATAGTTCTGAAGAAACATCCATGAAGAAAGCAGTCAATGAGGAAAAACAGAGGCTAGCTTATCAGTTCATTGGCAGTCTCTTTGAGTATGGAACTCGGTGATGCATAACTCAGTGACTCAGAAAGCACTGACTCTCAGAAGGTTATTTAAGTAAAATTTGGGCATGGTTTTCGACAGACAGAAGCGTTTGTAGGATTTCCTTTGACTAAAACAATATGAAAACAATCTAAATTATGAGCATTAAGGCACATAAATGCCTAGATTTATTGAGGAGAAAGGCAGTTATTCACTCTCACGATATTTGCAACTAGTAACTAAAATTCTTAAACACAAATAAATCCTGAGATTTAAGGGAAGTCATCACAGAATTTATTCACAGAATAGGTGGTCCAAGTACACAGCAACCAGTAGAATCCCTAATGCAGCAGTCGTCTAAATTCTATCAATGAATGGGAAAAAAATGCTTTAAGATTTACGGGAAAGTCTTCATTTTCTCAAGGTTATAGAAACACAATCTTATTGGTTGGTTCTCAGCAGAAAAGCTAGTTTCGTTATTATTTATTTACCTCCCTGAAAAACATTTCATGAATTGAAATATATTGCAGTGATAACTGTTTGATGTTATCTAAGCCTTGATGTTTATTCTTCAACTTCTCATCATCGGGCTACGTGGTCTTATCAGTATTCCCCTAAAAAAATACCTGTCAAAGAACTAACATCAAAGGCTGGAGAACACTAAACAATTATAATCCCCAATGTGAGTTAAAAATGTCTGCTACATGGCCCATTATCATAACTCGGTTTATTGTACAATTATTTTTCAATTAATGCGTTTTTACCAGCATCAAGAACTAGGGTTTTTCAACAAAAGGTGTATAGATATTCACTGGAGAAAAAGGTCCCACGAATAACTGTTTTACACTGCTGCTGGTCAATGTAGACCTCAAGCAGCACTTAGCATGTATGCATCTCAACTACTACTATATGAAGGAGTAACTCTCTCAATAGCTTATCTTAATTTCGCCTGAAAATACGTTTCTTCAGTCATTCAGGAAATGGTAGTTCAAACAGTAAGCCTACCTTGACTTGTTTTCGACTTCCATAATACCTTCCTGTCAAAAATAGAATTTGATATAAAATGCAATTGTGGAAGTTATGTTTAATCATAAACTTTCACTCAATTTACTCTGGCTATAATGAGTAAAGATAGAATGTTTCTCTTGTTGAACAGCAAAAATTTATTATGATCTATTTTCGGATTATTCAATAATATTTGCATTCACTATACCTATATGAAGACTAAGTTGTTTCATTATTGCCATCATTTACTCCCATAGCAGAATTGAATTAATAAAAAGAAATAAGTAGCACTCATCCTTTTTCAATGTTTATATGTTATCGTATCTCAGTCAGTCAGTTATTTGATAAAGTTCTTTGCTTTTATAAGGGTTATACGTATAGTATTTTAAAACTAACATACTAGTGAAAATCAACTTCATGGCTTCTTTACAAATTGATTAAAGAAAAATACAATGCTCAAATTGAGTTTACTCAAGAAGAATCTTTATGAACTGATTATACAGGACTACTTATTATAACATTATGTGTGAAACAGGCGATTGCAGTACACTGTTACGTCTTAAGAAAGATCCATTAACTAGATATTTCATGGTATATATAATAAGGCTGCTTTTTCGCGTCTAAGTACTAATACATCTGGTAGTCTGTTTTTATCGACAATACAAACACATATATGTTGCTAAACCCTAACCGGCTTGAAGTGAGCGAAGGAAAAAGACACCACTTATTTAAAGACGCTCAATGGACTCAATCTATTAAGCTGTTTGTTGAACTCTTTTCAAATCAATTTGTAAATCAAAAATTTTAGCCACTTCAAAGATTGATATTTTCATCACATGCTTGTCAGTGGAAACTTCAGATTTGAATTCAAAAGCGTCTTACGAAATCCACTTTTCCTACCTTGGCTATACCAATATATTTTCTATTACCTCAACTACACTTCGCTTGGTATATTTCACATTGGATATTATCACCCTGATGATCAGTTCACGTGCTTTTGATATTAAGTGGTCTATATTTGACCACTTGAACGCTATTCCTCACTTTTCAATGACTTTTGATATTTTGTCACCTTGTAGCCAATTCTCTCCATCACTACTCTTATGTGTATATCAACCAGACAATTCTCAACATTTCATGTCGTTCTCATCCATGAAAAATGGGCATCTTTCGCTGATTAGCCGATGTTAAAATGCTTTATTCTTTTTTCTTTGGAAGAAACTCCGAATGCATTGGTGTCAGTTTACCGTATTATAAACCTTGCTTTTGGCTTCAAGTTGGTTTTCGTCACCAAGTGATATCAGCCATTGAAAACCTGTGACCACCGTACAGTCATTTGAATCCAAGCTTATGACTCCTCAGTAGCAGTGCACGCACAAAATATTGACTTTTTCCTATTGTAAGTTACAGGCCAAGATTGAGTTATAAATTTATTTAAACTATTGGGATAGGGTGATAGACGGCAGTTCAAGTACAACACTCGGAAACTGAAGGATGAAACTACAAAGGAAATCTTCACGTCAGCCAGCCATCAAGACAAAATGGGAGATATCAAGCAACATCCCTGAAGAAACCTGTGTGGAAGAACACTGGAACTCTTTGAAACAGATGTGGAAAGAAACCTGCACAGCCGTATTAGGAAGGAAGAAGAAAGAAGACAAGGAATGGATCTCGACGGATACCTGGAAGCTGATAGAGGAGAGGAGGATGGTGAAGCAGAAGATAAACCAGTGCAGTGCAAGGATGCTCAACGACAAGAGGAACTGAGTACAATGTATGAAACACTAGTCAAAGAAGTAAAGAAGAGTGCACGCAAAGACAAAAGACACTTCTACGAAACACTGGCAAGTGAAGCAGAACAGGCTGCAGGTAAGAGAGACCTGACGACATTGTATCAAATAACCAGGTTGCTATCTGGGAAGAGATCAACACAGATGAAACCAATAAAAGATGATGACGGAAAGTTAATTACGAAAGAAGAGAAACAGAGGAAACAATGGGCCGACCACTTTAAGAAGCTCTTGAATCGACCACCACCTGCACTTCGTCCACAAATACCACCTGCAGCCGCTGAACTACAAGTGAACATAAATCCTCCAACAAAAATGGAAGTTCTGAACGCCATAAAGCTACTGAAATGCGGGAAAGCAGCAGGACCAGATGAGATCCCACCAGAAGCACTGAGAACAGATGCAGAGACAACAGCAGACATGCTCACACCACTATTGCAGGTATGGAAGGAAGAAAGGTTACCTTGTCAAACTTCCAGAGAAGGGAGACCTCAGTGTTTGCAAGAACTGGCGCGGAACCATTCTCTTGTCCATCCAGAGCAAACTAAATATTAAGCCGCATCATCTTGGAGAGGCTTAAAGATGCACTGGATTCAAAACTACGACCGGAACAGGCTGGCTGGTTTCAGGAAGTACAAATCATGTGCAGACCAAATTGTAACGCTATGCTACTCATCATCATGGAACAGAGTGCAGAATGGCGGTCAACTCTATACCTCAACTTCATCGACTTTGAGAAGGCCTTTGACAGCATCGACCGAGAAGTAATTTGGAAACTGCTTCAATACTACGGAATGCCACAAACCTTTATCAGCCTCATTCAACAACTATATGAAGACGCATGCTACATGTCAAGTAATTCAAAATGGGAAGCTCAGTGATGCTTTTGAAGTGAAGACAGGAGTGAGACAAGGCTGTTTACTATCACCGATGATCTTCCTGATTGTGGTCGACTGGATCATGCAACAAACAGTGGGGAGCGAAAAGAGGGGGATACACTGGACTGCGGAAAAGAACCTAGAAGATTTGGATTTCGCCAACGATGACTTGTGCATGATGTCACATAAACTTGAAGATCTACAGGCGAAAACCTACAAGTTGGCAGAAGAGGCAGCGAAGACGGGACTTCAAGTGAATATAGAGAAGACAGAAGTGATGAAGATACCCGGCGAACAACACCACCAACAACAACAAACTGCAATCACCATCAACGGGAGAAACTTAAAGGAAATAACCTCCTTCACTTATCTAGGAAGCACTGTTTCAACTACAGACGGGACAGACGAGGATGTCAAAGTCAGAATCAGAAGAAAAAGACAGGCGTTCATTAGCCTGAAACCAGTGTGGAGATCTTCTGCACTCCACTCAGCATGTGGAACAAGATACGGATTTTCAACACCAACGTGAAGCCAGTGCTTCTGTATGGTTCAGAGGCTTGGCGCGTTACGAAGGGGATTTCCAATAAACTACAGACATTCATCAACAAGTGCTTACGCTGGCTCGCTACTGAAGATCAGATGGCCAGAATAATAAGAATGAGCAACAAGGAGCTCTGGGAACGAACCAACCAAGAACCTATCACGCAACAAATATGCTGGAGAAAGTGGAGATGGATTGGGCATGCACTGAGAAAGCCGACTGAGGACATCATGCGTCAGGCCAGGACCTCGAGTGGAATCCCCATGGGAAGCGACGAGTCGGGCGTCCGAGATGAGGGTGACATGGAGGTGATCATGCGAGGAGGAAATGAGAGCTTGTGGGCTGTCGTGGAGCCAGGTTCAAAAGATTTCAGAGAACAGAGTTCACTGGAGATGTGTTCCATTAGGAACCCAAGGGACTAATAATAATAATAATAATTGGGATAGGGTGTTTGTGTGCATTAAGTGACAAGGGAAATTTTTCGATTTGGGTCTTCCTATTGACTGTCAACATGAAAGCAGGTGAGCAGTTATTTACTCAACAGGTTTATCTGCATCAAAACAATTTGATCAATGACTGATGAACTTATCCATAGAGAATTAAAAGAAACTGAATTTATTCACTCACGCCAATAAAATTAATTAAGTTTTTACATCTCCTGTCAGTACTTACTTCAAATCAAAATAGGTTTTTATCTAGTTCATCGTTATATAAGCCCTTGAATGCATATGGAAGAAAACAAAAACCTAAGCTATTTTGTTTTATAAAAAGTGCATGTATATTTCACCAATAATTTCAAAATATAAGGAAAACAAATTATATTGCAATACTGAACTTAGAAACCAGTTGAGTAGCCGTATTTATTCAAGGAATGTTTAATTTTTATTTTCAACATTTTAATTATGAAAGAATCGGTTTTTAGTGGATTTAAACACGAAAAATGAAATGCAAAAATACACAGTAATCTAATGAACTGTGATATGTACTCTGCCAAATTTTTCAGTGTACAATAAGTATGGAAAATATTTCACTAACTGCATTCATTATGACTTATTTTTCACAAATTTGTTAAAATTCACTAAAATTAACATTGATTTGTTATTGGAAAGGGATTAGTCTCTCCTTGTCTAGTCCTAATAGTTGACTGAATTCAACCAATTATCCTGCAATCTGGTCACCAATCTAGATGCCTCACCATAGTAGCGTACTTTGAGTGATGTTAGAAGATTGGAATCAGTATAATCTGGCTCTACAAATGGTTAGTAATGTGCGATGATTGGGTAGTTGGACATCATGAGCTTACGTATTAATGAATGAGTGGATGAAGAAAAATGAGAATACCCGGGTATGATGTAATATATGATTTTCAGTGTCACCTAATAAAACTGGCAATATGATATATTAGAGTCGTCTGTACACCAAAAGATGTAGTAAATGGTTAGTGAGATCGATAAAATATTTATCATTATCATCATCAATATCAACATATGACTAGGCATTACTGCGTAACTATCCGAGTTGCCACACGTCATATCAGTACATCAAGTAGAAAGGTAGTGAGGTGAAAGATGAACACACAAGAGAATGCAGTCAAAAGAAACATAAAGTGCAAGAAGAAAGAAAGGAAGAATGACGAAATGGTGAGATTCGGTATAGCGCCGTTAAGATGACGATAATGTATGTATACATCTGCGCCACTGATATCGGTTCTGAGCCATATCACCTAGAGTCTCCAACCACTGGTTCCTCTTGTCCCGTGGACCCCAACCACCTAGTCTGCATCGCATTACATGGCTCAAACCAACAGTCAGAGACTTCATACACTGATGCCATGTTTTAATCCGGCCACCTTAGGCCCTTCTACAGCCTGGGCCTACTTCAGCCAACATTGTGTGACGAGGCAATCGGTGACTAGGCATACATAGTACGATAAAATATTCACTAATTGTAGCTAGCTGACATCATTTAAGAGCAAGATCGTCTTGCTAAAAATGACTTATGGAAGGCGAAAGTGATGATGCTACACTTTTTCGACAAGCTGACATGATATGCGCAATGAACAGAAATAAAACTAGTTAGTATTAGTCGATGAATACTATGGATATATACAGTTTCACGGTTTACTCTGAAGCTGATAAGTTCAGAAATCACGGGATAAAACATCAATGAAAAACATAAAAAGGAATTATTGATCTTAAGACAAAACAATAGGAAGAAAGGTATCCTTAGATTAAATTATCACTTAGTTTCTCTACATTCACATTACAACTAACTTGATGTAAATAGATAAATAAATAATTTATCAGCTAAATACTTCTGTTACACTAGTAAATTCCAAATGATAATAAAACTGGGAATATAAAATTAAGTAAGAAGAAAGAGGAAATCTCAACAGAATAACCGTTGGTAATGTTTGTTTCACAATAGTTGATGGTTTTCAGGTTCAGTCCAAACAGCCAACAATCTAATTAGCTATATGTTAGGCACACTTCCGTTAGACTGAGTCATATTCTTCATCATACTATAATCAGTATATATGCCAATTTGATAGTGATTGTTATTATTTCTAATGTAGCCATGTAGCCATCAGCACTTTAGTCTGATGAAATCATTTAAGACTCCCTGAGGAATTCAGCCGGTATTAGAAGTCAACAACAGAAAAGAATTCAGCTCACAAACTGTAGGGCAGATTTATGTAAATAAAATATCAAACGCAATCTAACATTCAATAAACTATTAACAATGACTACCATATAGTTTAGTGCAACAGAAATAACTTCTGTAGTATATTAGTTAGAAGCCATTTGAGCGGACAGAGAATATTATTTTCCCTTACTTCTTCTTCAGGTCCTACAGTTATATGTAAATATTGAGGAATTAGAGATTTTGCCTATAAGTTTGTCAGAAACATTATACAGTGGAGGAGGTCAATTCAGAAAAGTCTTGTATGAACGTTAATGATGGGATTACTTGTTACTGGAATTCAGTTCAAAATAATCCACAATGTAAACGATTATACTAAGTAGGTAAAGCTGTAAAATGATAGTTTAATAAAACAATAGGTTTTACGAAAGTTGAATGAAGCAAACAAAAGAAGGTAATTTGAGGAATAGTTGCCTGATGAAAAGTGAATTATGTCAGATGACAGAATAAGTTGAGAGAATTTCTTTAAAAATTTCATTTTATAGGGATGAAGAACTTTCTACAATATGAAATTAGACTAGCTGGGGTAGAAATGCTAATGAATTGTTCCATCTCGAATTGGGCCATGGTAGTTGAAATGCCAACCCTTGCTTCTTTTAAACATACTATTCAGTTTGCTTGATCCTGATTGTTCCTGATTTTGTGGTTTGAAAGAGCCTGAGACGGGTGCATTTTGTTAAGTTGATGGGAACACGGTACGGAGTGGAAAGTAACTTTCATATCCTTTTTGTGGTTCGTTTCAACCAAATATGCTAATACGGAGCTGGAAATAGTCACTACCACACCTTTACTTAGGCAGGCTGGAAGATGTTTGCTAGCACGTAAAATAAAACTCTCAGAGCAGAGGCCGACGTAGCTGGCTCCACAGGTGTAGTCAAACTGAAAAGTACGACAGAAAGTAGTCATTACTATTTATTTACATACTTTTTATTCTCTGTTGTTTTGTTGGATCGAATTGTTCCACCTCTATTGGCATATAGGCTCCTATGCGGATACTTCGATATTGCCTGAATGTTAATTATGATAAATTTATCCGCATAGGAGCCCATATGCCAATACAGGTCGAACAATTCGACCCAACAAAACAACGGAGAATAAAAAAGAATGTCAATAAGTAGTAATAACTATTACCCGTTGTACAAGAATTGACTATCGTTCCTCAGTGATACAGTGGATGACGTCTTGGCGTTTGAAGCGGTGGGTGCGAGGTTCGAGTCGCAGTGGGGACAACATCACTGGGGTGCGGGTGCATCCGGCTGACGAGTCTGGAATAGGACGAGACGCGCGCCCTGTATTCTTCTGCTAGCCACAACCGACCAATTTATCAGAAAGTGGTCAGTCTAGGAGACTCATCTTTCAGTCTCGCCGTCACCACTAGATATGGGAAAACAAAATTTGCAATTTACATGTATTATAATTTCTTGAAACTGATCTGCGTAGTTTGTGAAGTAACATCTCACTGGGCACGTCATCTCTATACTGTACCCAAAGGTATATCGGTTTCCTGCAACCTGTTCGAACATTCTTCCTCGCCATTTTTGTAATCACGTTTCTTAACGAATTTATCACGATAGCCATTTACGACTAGTGTGTTGTGTGAAGTCACCAGTTCCTCCTCAACTTTATCTTCCTAACATGTAGCCTTCATTCTGTAATTTAATGCTTTTGCTAAATTCCTTTTGAAACAGTTGATTCCCTCTATGAATTTTGATAAAGCAACAAGACAATTTGTCTGAATCGTGTAATGCATTTGCGCAAACTACTTCGAACGATCTGGTCACACACTTACTTTTTTACTAAAGAGGAAAGGAGCTGAGGAAATATGTGTATTGCCACGTCCACGTACCTTTCCTATAGAAATTACTCTTTATAGACCCATCTTTTCTTATAAGAGGAAAATATCAACGGAAGCTATCTTGCCTTGTGACTCTTTCTCATATGCAAACTTCATAGATTGGCGTGTTGTTTTGCATCTGATAAGTATCTTTCACTAGTCCATTTTGTTTCCGCACACGATGAACGTAACGTCCATTTATCGATATTAAAATGAAAATTCTCTTATAGATTGTTCAAGTGCACCATTTTGTAGTTTCCATAGAAAAACGTCTGCTGGTATTAGACCCAGTGGTGGGCACTTCGCAACCTCATCCACCTGCCTTTACAGTTCACCGTTAAGTTTAAAGTTAACATTCATCGTGCATTTGACCAACACTTTTGTGAGGACATCTGTGGGGATTCTAAGTGTTCACCTTTACAGTTGACTGTCTCAAGAAGAGGAATATTGGTAGATAGAGAATTTTGCCTCCAGGGATGCAATAGTTTTATTCATGATGTTAGTATCCCTAGTTCTTTCTGTCTATAAATTCAAAAACATCTCTCAAACAATGTTTTATTGGCTGTGTGTAAAGTTTGGAGAACATTGATCAAGTTGGATTACTTCGTGACTGGTTTATTTTATGATTGACATGTGAAAGAATTGTATGAAGTTTCATTTTAAAGCGATTCATCTTAGCACAAGCCTACCATGAAATAGTACGGCAATAACTTCATGAATTCAGTTCCTTCTTCTGCAAACAACCAATAGTAAAAAATAACACTTAAAGCGAATTACAGTAGTCAAGTAAACGATCGAGACAGTGAATTTATCCCGTTATTTGAGCTTTACGACACCATATGCTAACAATATTTTCTTCACGGAGCAATGTATCGTATTCTGAAAAGTTACAAGTTCATTGAAGTCACCAGAAAGAAAGTTTTACCGTTGATGTGAAATATTTATATAGGGCTACTTACTTAAATCATACTGTTATCAATAAATATATTATTGTCATTTAGAACAGTCATTCATTTAATGATAAGAAATAAATGAAACGTAGTACTTACGTAGTAAACCTAAAAAGCATATGACGATAGGTAAACCGAGCAAACTTATAACAAGTTTAAGAATATTCAACCTTTCTAGTTCATCCCATCGGACAAGCTAACAAGGAAATACTTTGGAATAATAACTAGGTATACCCATATAACTAGTAAAAAGTACTAGTATAAAAGGAATATATTTGAAGTGTTTAACTTGATTAAGGCAACTTCCCGCTTGCAGATATGTTTTAACAAAATTTACACACGTGAATATTAACGAACAGAGCAAAGACACGCACATCAAAATGGTTGGTGATTAGAAGTGACATTTAGTAGCTTTTAAATCATCTGGATTGTTATAACAGTTCATAGCTGTGCTTGGGATCAGATTTTTATTTTCTCTTCATACTTATGTTTCTCTCCTGAAAGGTAGTTAAAGTCGTTTTAATGCCAAGATGTGTATAGGAAATTCCAAAGCTGTGATTAATTAGGTCTGCGTTTATGTAAATAACATATATATGCACAAAAACAACCATGCCACCAAAAACTAATTATTACGAAATGTTTGACATAGTTCACTGATGAAGATATAAAGACTGTAAACTATATCTTACTTGGTGTTTGATATGTTCGTATGTTTAGGAATATTAATACTCCATCTCCTCTAGTTCAAACCTTATGTTATATAGGTTTACCGAGCCACCAAATTGAAACAATCAACTTCTGTTTCTATGTAGCCTATATTCGCACATGCTTCAAAATCACTATGATTTTCATTTTCATGTCATTCATTTCATTGATGATAGTCACTAAGAACCAGAACACATTTCCCTTACTCCTTGACACTTATTGGTCGAATCCATTACATCCTAGGGATTGTCGACGCTAGCCAGGGGTAAAATCTAGCAGTATTCGATTCCGGTTCTTGAATATATTGTAGAGCATCTTCCCATATAACCGAGTCAAAACAGCTACATACTGCACAATAAGCGAATCATTTCCACAACGTGGCTTTCCACCGTTAATATTAAGAGATTTCACTGCATATCATCATCCAATGGAGAAATTATTTCGCATGATATACGTAAAAGAGAGGTATTACTTAGCATAAAGTGTAAAGTGCAAAGAGATTGAATTAATCAAACTGTCGAATACTAAATCATATTATTATAGCAGCATTCAAAATATTTGATAGGATAAAAAAGAGGTTTGCTTAAATACTATATGATTGTTAGAGCTAGCCAGTGACTTTTTAGTTTAATCCTAAATCGCAATGACTGTTGGTTGAAGTTAACACCTCCATCATTGTCCAAATCAGCCGTGAATTACTCGGAATCATCTGCTTTCTGATGCATTTAATTCAAAATTTAGAATTTATTGACATATTCACTTATTTTAATCTTCAGGAATAACAGAAAATCTTTCATAGGTCCATATATTGGAAAGATTGTGTACGAATAGTGGTAGTGAAAACTGGATGTCTTCATACAAATCGATTAGTTAAGTGAACTTCAAGCGCGATCTTTAGGAAAGGAATACATTTCCTAATGTTTAATATCCATAAGACATTCTCTACAGAAAACCTTACAACATTCATACTAGATGATGAATGAAGGTGAAATGGAAATTTGGACAGCGGCCGGATTTCAACCAGCAACCACCTTCAATCCTCACCCAGTATCAATACCAGTCCGCCAAATCACGGCCATCTCAGATAGTCAAAATGCTAATCTTACACTTTTGCTAATCGCATTTGCGTTCAATATAAAACAACCACAGTTGTCTCAATGGTAATTTAGCTTCATAAATAGCTATTAGTATCCAAAACTCGTTAAAGCTTCAAAAGTTTTAGTATTAACGGCAATGAAACAACTAAGAATTTTCCTTCTGCAACCTCAAAAACTGAATTTTGTTGATTATGACAGTTCTTAATGCTAAGTAATTGTTTATCAATAACACGAACTAATCTTGCCACTGTGGGAACTGAAATATTTTGATCACTGAATACTGTTCATTGATAGTATATTTAACTCAAATGTTTATTTCCGATTGTATTTGATAGTGTGTACCGTTTCTTTTTTGATTTCTGATAATTCTTGTTTGTCCAGTGATAAAATCAGATGAAGGTTGATAAATCAGTGAAGAAAAAACATGTCACTGCTTATGGGAATATACCAGTTGGTAATTAGGATAAACAATGTGCACCAGTGGATTTTTGCATCAAACACAGCTGATTCGGTACACGTGTAGCCAGTCTTAATTGAATTGTAAAACTGACAAGGAAAACATTGTCATATATCACGTGCTTTTTCAATTAAAAGAAAATACTATCAACTTCTTATGATTTTTATCTTCTAAATACATTAGTACAAAAGTAGTTGACTTCATAACTGCTTTCTTCGGTATATTCTTTGAGCGGTGGTTTGCGTCAACTTTAAGTACTGCAAAATACATTGTTTCTCACTTTAAATGCAGTACAGGCTATTTCCAGATTCTGAGCCTTAATACTGTTCCAGAGACACCCAGAAAATGACTTATTTTAAGCACACCTCCCTCATTATTCATCCGTTTGAAAATCAGTTTCGCGTTATCTACTGCACTCTACTTTTGAACACAAATTGTCTGCAGTTAATAAGATAACAACAAATTTTAAGTAAAATGTCATCCAGTTAACAGTACATTATCAGTAACTTCCATAGAAAACCAAAAATTCATACTGTCACAGTGACGAAGTTAAAGTTCTACATTCCTTTGAGTGGATCTATGACTGGTATTTAACCAATATAGCTGTGTGCTGTCCGTTTACAAAATACATCATTTTCCTTATTGGAATGTCTTATTTTTCTCATTACCTACACAAGCACTTGAATAAATAGTTTGTGCCAGGATACAAGTTACAGCTCTATATTCTTTTGGGTATCAGTGAAAATACCTAGACTCCAACATGAAGAAAAATTCAACCAATAACTCTCAAACAAAGGGAAACTACAGTTTTGGATTTCGATTGCTACAAAATATTTAAAATACTTCATTAAGATAAAAGATAATATTTTTAGCTCAGGACTATAATTTTGATGGTGTTCTCTAAGCTGAATGGTTTATTCGCGGAGCTTTCATTGTCATTTTATATGCGATAGCAAAGATACAAACATATAGCATACTGTTATTACCGTTAACTTATTCACCTAGTATGCGAAGAAAACTTAGTGGCTATTGCTCAGTCAACAAAACACACTGAAACTTGACCAGCCTAACTATTCCAACCTTTCCAAAATAACATTTCTTGGGCCATATTTTTAATGCCAGTTTAAACAGCTCGATGGTCACTGGTAATCTGTTCTATGTCAGCTAACTGTAAAAAAGTAGGGTATTAAAATAAGCAACAAATCTGCAGCATGTAGTAATATTTTGGTTTCATAAACTCTCATGTAAAACTCCCCAGCTGAATAATTCACATATCTGATTATATATAACAGGGAAAGTTACAAATGTATTACGCAGCAACAATGAAAAGAGTTTTTTGAGTAAGATAAGATAGTTGAGTGTGAATTTCGGAGAAGTATGAAAACTAACAAAGGTGTGAAATACTCGTTCTCGACACTACTAAGAGTATCAGTCTGAATGTTTATGCATAAATGAATACACTTCTTTTGAGAAGCAGCTATGTAATTGTATTGTTGTGCAATGACACAAATGGTTAAGCTATTCAAAAGTGAATAGTCTAAAAATTTCCGTATTTAAATGCCTCGTAGATCACATAGTGATGCTAATCACAATTTTTTTAAATAGTCGAACGACAACGGAATAAGAAAACCTTTGCAATCACAAAAACTAGTCCAATTTAAGTCTACAAACCAATCCTTTGCTTGTTAAAAGGAACAGTGGTCACTATGAATCTGTTTCGGTAGCTATTTTTAAAGCACTATGACTTCAGCGAATAATTTATTATGTTAATTTTAGTCAGCTATCATTCCTGATAGTTGGTTCCGTTTATTTGTATCTTGTTCCCTTATTATTTTCTAAGATTTTCCTTTTTATCAACAGATTTATTACTTGTATTTATCCCTTGTTAATGCATCAACTGATACATTGATCACTGCTTACCCAAACTGTAATCCACACCATTTTTAACGAACAATTTTCACACGTCTTTGACTTATGCCAACAACTGTTTAACTCTCTTCTAAGAACCCTTTTCCGCTTTACATGACTGTTTTCGTAGTTTTACTGGATTGTAATACATGTTTACCTCTCATGCAATATCTGATGAAGTATGTACAGCTTTTGTTCTACTTCTAACGAAAAGTTTTGAAATTAAAAGCTCTTCTTTTCACTTTTTTAAACTTACATCTGGAACTAAATGTTTTGAATGCTGAAATTCAGGTGATTTCAAGCGGACCATTGATAAATAACATAGGCATATTTATTACCTTCGCACTAATAAGTGAATGAGGTACTGTACACCTTTATCTTTCCACTATACTTTTTAAAAATTTAATCTATACTAACACATGAATCATAACCTTTCAAACTACAGTCATAGTAGTAGTAGTAGTACCCGATACAGTAGAATCCACATTCCATACCTCCTGATAGCTGCAGCCTACTTACAGATACATTTTAGAGCGGTTGGAGAACAATGAGTGGGCCAAAATTTTAACCATACCTCTTTTAAATTCAAAAAAGCTAAAACTAACTGAATAATTGTCAGTTTGAATGTTGCAAAATTATAAGCAATTGACCATTAGTAGGATAAATGGAAGTAGTACACTTATTTCGACTACAAATGCCTTCCTAATAAATCGCTTTATGATTTATCTCTCAATTTATTTAGAATATAAATAGCCAATGAATTGTTTTGCAGCGGGATAAATAATTTTTTAATTTGGTAAAGAAAACAGGGCATCAGAGTTGATACATTTCTAGTGGTAATCTTGTTTGTATAATTGTGCATGCAGATATATTTTGATGTTGTTAGAAATGTGTTTAAGCATTAGGCACCGAGCTTGCTCAATATGCCTTAAACTAGACTTAATGAAATTATTTGGTGACCTTAATTTGCTAACATTCAGTGGAGCTCAAACAAAATACTCACATACACAAATCATTCGCATAAATTGTTGTCCATCTGAAAAATACTCAAATAATTTGTACTGTAACATAGAAAAAAAACAGATTTAGACATTGGGGTACAGAATATCGGTGAATGAAGTCAAAAGAAAACGGCTTTTTTCTTAATGAAAAGTGTTTATTTTCATTTCAATGAATGACGCTTAATTGAAAGTAAACTTAGGATTAACTGAAATTAACATGGAAAATAAGTGACTAGAAGCCAATTTATCAGACACTCTGTAAAAAGAATCCACTAACAAGGTCACGTTAAACCATTATTATGAATTTGAGGTCACATCTCTGTTTTTCTTTTATAATAAACTTCAATATTGAGATAAAATGGAGAGTAAAAATGAAACAATGAAGAGAATCATATAAAAGCCAGTAAATACTTCATGGTAGAAGAATAAGATGAACAAGACAATTGACCTCATGCAAGCACAGACGTTGTTATTGCCGTGGTTTCGAAAGAATGAGTACACAAATTCAAAATACTATCCAGCTAGGAAAAGTTTAGTCTGTTTACTGGTGAGCAGTCTGATGAAAATTCTGAGTATCAAGAGTAGCAAATATCTTTAATCTTAATATCTAACTGAGCAGTCTTTTTCGAAAATTAACTGATTTCATAGCGGGTGAACCAAGGGTTGAAATCAACAAGAAAACAATGAAAAATCTTAAAACAATGGATAGCTGTTTCTTCACATTTTTGTAACTCTCCAGCTGTGCAACAACATGCTTTTAAATTACATGGGGTAAAAATAGTGCCTATTTTTATTGTAAAACTGTGGCTGATTGGTAACAGGTTCACTATGAGCCAAAACCCTGCTGGTTGCCTTCGTTGATACAGTCACAACAGTACACTACCACGAATGCTGAAAGGAAGCCAAACAGATGTTCATGATTTGTAGACTTTCTGTAGTTGTTGAGATGACAACAACCAGTGATAAAGTATCCAAGAAAAATATTTAGATAGTTGATTTCACTTAGTTAAAGTAACCAGTCATTTATAACACACGGATGAGTTGGTATTGTGAGCAGTCATAACTTGTTTGTTCGATGTAGCAGTACAATCTATTGCTCAGTAAATATAACCGTCATAATAATTCGACAGCATATAGATTAAACTGAAATCGATAGGTCTTGTTAAGTAAGGTATGATAATTCTTAATTCATACAACAATGACGTATTCAAAATCCCAGTAAGTGTATTAGATTCTCAGCGACAATCGTAATGATAAAAAGGAGGTATTTTCATTAAAAAAAGACTCCTAATGCATCCAAAATGGCTGCTTGTATATTATGAGGAACAAATACAGTGCCGGTGCAAGCACAACAAAATGACGAAACAACCCCTGACAAGTCAAACCTTTTGCTGAAAAACAATATCACCGAAATCGAAGCGTTGAAAAAGTTTCGCATCTTTACCTGCAGCTAATAAGAGGTAAAATTGTCAACAACAAAAAAAGGTTATAATAAATTATCAGAGTTCGTTACCAAGGCTTGTCGTTTCACCTTGTGTGATATGTCTACTCAATATGTATTGATAATTTCAAAACTGGGATACTTATAGATATTTAAACTGTGAGGTAATGTGATACCAAGCAATGACCAATTAGAAAAGCACGTGCAGCGTTGAAATGGCTCGGACAAGAATAGAACAGCTGTTTATTGTCATCTGATCTTCATCTATCGTTTAAAACTTTCTGTGAGGTACTGCAAAAACGTTTCGACTTATTCGATCCTCTATAGTGGGCATACTAATATAACATTAGTGGTAATACTCTTCCTACTTATTCTGCTGTCATCAAAACACGCAGCTCATATAAGCCACATTCGAGAAATAATGTTGTTAATACTTTTTCATCCATCTAAACACCCCTGAACTAATTTAAATATTTTGAGGGTATGATGAAAGGAAAAATAAGTCTATTCCATGTTTTGGAAATTAGAATAATGAAAATAGAATACTTTGCCTAAAATCTTGTTCTTTCAAACAACTTTCCTTCTATTTATCCACTTCTGCAAGATATTTTCTTTACTGACATCATTGAAGGACAGTAAATAAAATTTGAAAAAATGGGGTGGAATATACGTTGAAACGATAAAAGATCTTCACTGGATGAGCCTATTTTGTTGAGAAAAAGACATACTCATTAAAATTAGAAGACCAAAACAATGTCACGTTATTTTTCATTCCTAACTTTGTGCTTTTTTTATAAAATGCAGATTTTTTAGATTGTTACTTGCCATTCCGCCACATAAAGATTTGTTCATCAGGCATATTACTATCGAATATATCTCCTAATTAATTATTCGTAGCTGCTTTTGGAAGAACGTATCCTTCTTATAGCTAGCGTTTAGAAGAACAGACACTAGCTCTTGTTCATCTGAGAAAAATGTTAGGTGACTAAAATGAAACGGAAGACGTGGTTTTAATGAAAATCTCATAGCTCAGTTGGTAAATTGCAGAGACAGTGCGATAGGTGCAGCAGCTTCAAATAATGAACTGACAAAAAGTTTCTTTTGCTTTCTTGCCTAGTCTTGGTATTAAAATTAACAAAGTAGGGAGAAAAATATGAATAATTATTGTCAAAAATAACCATATACGTTTTGCAGAAGAAAGACAACTGAACCGATAAAGTTTACTAGACCACTAAATAAATTTCTAAATATTATTCTCATATGATTAACAAAGAGCCTTTAAAATCAAAGTGACAAAATGTTATTTATGTCTATATGCATTGAATCCATTTACCTGCAACCAAAAAGTCATTCGTAGTACGTAATGATATTGGAAAAGTGAAAACACAACACACTTAAGATTACGCGAAAAGAAAAGTATATGTCAAAATTTTATTTGTTGTAAAAAGAAAAGTTTTAAATAGTAATAACAAAGTATTGGTCTTTTTTTAATTATTTTAAAAGTTAACTACTAGTGACAAGTAGACCCATTGTAAAAGATGTGCTAAAAAGTTTTATCATTGTCTGATTCATTTTATGTCTTGTATTTGAAAACAGTAGAAAAACAAAGGGGAGATAAGAACTTGACACGAAATCTAACAATACTCTTCTTAATAGGATTTCCCTAACCCCTTTTCATTAAGATACCCACATGTATAAAATGTGAATCAATCGTGCTAATGCTTTTAGTCAATGAAAACAGAGATACGATACTATTTTCAACAATATCTTAACCAAATACGTAGTACTCGTTAACAATGTTCTCCATTTCATATACTTTATCTTATTAGGAATTGGCAGGTAGATATGTGTTGGTATTCCAGTTTTGGTACTAATACCGAAACTCAAACTAATATAGATTGCTTCCAGTTGATCAATCCCATCTTTATAGTCTTGTTGATCCATAAGAGAAATTTTAGGTTGCAACCGTCTTTAGTTGTGCGCTGTTCGTTCTGAGATCAACGCAAATAGCAAATGCAAACCCATAGAACCGAAGAGTCCCAACATAGACAAAACGTGCATTTGAGGTTTCACTACTAGCAGGCATCAAACAGGTAAATGAGGTGTACTTGCAATTGACATAGCTGTTATATATTAAGTAATGTTTCACTCTATCATCTTTTGAGGAAGAAAAGAATTAAAGATGCTTAAACGTTCATCAAAATTGTCTCAATCTGTAAATTAAGACTTGTTTGTGATATTTGAAGATATTTTACCATCAGTAGATATCATTATCTGGAGAACTTGATGCTGTATTCTAAGCAGCATCTGATAAACAGATTTTGTATGAGATACGTTCTTATTTACACACATGATCACTTTGATTCTTTACATATGACGATTTCGCTGAAAGTATTCTCTAAGAATTAGTAAAACAGTTATCATCTAAAACATCATGACGAAATTATAAAGATAAAGTCATCATATTCATGAAAATGATATGATCTCTTTCCATCTATTTACCGTGAATAATTTTGCAGAAATTAATGGACCGTCTATGCAAGTCAGCCAGCCATATTCAGATGATCTGAATTAATTCAGTTGTATGAGCTGAATTTGTCCGGGTACACTACTCATGAGGTCAGCCCCAAAACGAGCAAAACGGCCTTCCAGCAATCAGATCGCTCCGATTCCGCTGGCAAAATACTACAGACCAGCCTGAGTAATTTTTTAAAAGATAATATCCCCCATATTATCAGATAAACATTCACTTATATAAAAAAGCATGTGAAATAATTAACTCTGTCAATGATAATACTCTGAAATATAGGTCAATCTTTGTTTCATCTTCAATATAAACTGTGATCATATAAAATGAGTAGTACTGCAATAGACCAAATACTTTTTTAAAGATGCTTACCTTGAAGCAAGTTCTTCTTCACCATCTCCTTGACCTGGTAAGTCAATATGAACCCATGTTGATCGTTGCATAATTGGCAGCATCTTCGAATGTGCCACGAATTCTTCATACTGATAGTCTGAAAACACATTCACCAAAAATGTAAACAATCGTTTAGAGTTGATAGTTAATGGATAGGTTCTGTGTGTTATTTACTGATATAAGACAGGTGTAAAAAACGTCACTTATTTCTAGAATGAGGAAAATACTGAGTATACTGTGTCCAAAACAATTGAAAATTATTCTAATAACTTCAACTTTTGGTATTTCCATCCTGCCAGTTTGACCAACCAGTAATCTTTTAAACTTCAAGTGAATGTAAAGGTTGCAAGATCTGAGCAGAAAAATTTAAATCATTTCTATGATTAACTTAATGTGTGAAAAATACCACCAGTGAGAGCTGAATACATAAACAGGTTGTGAACACATTTCACTAATTGTGTTATACAAGAAAATGTCTTATACAACCGAACAATATAGTAAGTAGTCTTGAGGATAACCAATAATTTCACATAACCAGGTGCATAAAGAAACAGACTAAGGAATATTAAACTTCCAGACTTAAGTGTTAAATTATCAACGGCTGAAATTCCTTTGTTGTTTCAGAAGTCATGGAGACTACTAGACATAAAGGTTCACTGAATACAAAAAGGGCTGAGCAATCCAATAGACAATAAAGAGTTTACTGACAATGAAGTCAACAGCTCAAAGACCACTATCTTCTTTCTAATATTGTGGTATACAATATTTGCATATATCCACACAAAACCTGTTGTTCTTAGTCAATAAATCGACCTAAATATGATCAAAATCCTCAGTATATCACTGCTTTACTTACTGTGGGTTCATGGGTCTCAAGTGTGCTATACGATAGATGGAAGAAAACACTACTGCACATCGAGATATTTCGCGATGAAAATCACTCAACTAAAAGTAACATACATTGAACTTCTTATCCTGAGGTAAAATAACTACGCAGTTTCAACACGATCCATAAATGTCTAGCTAGGTACTACTAAATTTTGTATTACTGATATCAAATGAATTATTGCATAGAACAGTAAATGTAATATTCATTTCATTGTTCTGTAGCATTTTAAAATGCATTGCATCGAACCGTGAACATTAAGTTTTCCTTTAGAATATCTGCTGAAATAAAGATATCATTTACCAGGAAAACAATTCGTAGTTTTTTTCTCCGTTACAAAATGGGATCCCTTATTTTAACGAGATGATACTGCATCATTAAAATCACCTAATTCATATGAGAATTGCATTAAATAATCAATATTCATATATTTAATACTGAGATGGTTTTATCGTGGAGAGAAACGATAGTAAAGTCTGAGTGAGTATTGATAATTTAATTCCAGATTTTGAATGGGGAACAGAACAAGCAACACAGTACTTCACATCAAGACAAAATATCAAAGTAAAATATTAGAATAAACAAAAGGCGAAACATTAATAAACAGGAACGAAAGTGGTTAACACTGCAATATAAGATATAAAATCAGTTTGAAAACTTAAGTGAACACTTATGCACTTATATGGATATTATTGTACAATACAGATTGCTTTTATACTTACTAGCGGTAGGCATTTCTTCTGTTAGTCATAATACCGACATTCTGTGATATCTGTCAGCAATCGCTTGAGAATATCAAACAAAGTGTATCAGTACATGTGTACAAGAACGGGTAAGTTCTTCTACAAGAGTATAGGCATATAAAACAAGACATATTACAGCGTAGTCGTCCACAAGTCTTGAATGTCACCTTTCAGAACAACAGAGTAGAGTAAAAACACTGTTAAGGGAACCGATCATTGAAAATGATCAATCCATGTACCATACTAAGTAAGTGGAAGAATGAGGTTGAAAAAGACAAGCCTAGTACAATTCCAGATTTAAAGAAATACAGGTTATAATTGAATATGCGTAATTATGACAGACTTCAAGCTATACCATTTGCTGTTTTCTGTACCGCAGCCGGGAAGCTTCTGGTTCATGAATTATTCCAAATTCTGAGTTTGAAAACTCTGAAACTACTTCTGTTTCATTTTTTTCTGCATCTAGAATAACGTTACATTATATACCGACTGTTAATACATAATCTACTACCCATTTATTTCGGATAATGAAAGCTCAGAGGTTTTTATTATGTACATTGATTTCACGGAGTACCCGTCTTTTTCTTCAGTGTCACTAACTTCATTTACTATAACTAATAACACAGAAAGATACAACAATAATGTCTTCAGTGAAATCGTAGCAATCTGCGTCAGCACGCGGAAGTTAATGAAAACAAAAATAATACGGTGAACTAGAATCATATTAAAAAGTGAACAAACCAGGATCATCAAACTTTTCAAAGAGAAAAACTACATCTACTTCATCAAGATTGGCCCGGAATTACGCAACCGATAGTCTCAAATGATGGATTTCTGGCGTCTTGAAAAATTAACCAAAATTGCATACAAAAGCATACAAAAAAAGGCTTAAAAGCCACATTGACTACTATAATCTGAATAATTCGTGTAAATATTGAACGAAACAATCTCAGGCATTTACATCCTAATAATGCAAATCTGTAGGCGTCTTTTTTAAACTTGTATATTTGCAAATAAATAATCCTACTCTTCACTGAATATTTAAAACAGTTTATCCCTAGCCATACATCCACTCTTCTAGTTTACTTCCTAAATTAGTTGTAGCAAACTAAAGTATAGTATCCAAAAGGCATTAAAAATCATTTTCACCAAATTTATAAAATTTTTAATTTCTCAAACCAGTGTTCGTAGTTTAGTAGTACAACTATTATCTCTTTTAGAACGACCACTATCACTGATTTAAATTATTTTTATCCTATGGAGTTATATTACACACTAATAAGCTAAATATTGAGAGGAAATTAACTAGGCCCTTAGAAAATCAACTATCTCTTGCATTACTCTCTTTTCTGAATCCATGTGCTCCCTATCTAAATAAAAGAGATAATGATGTAAGTGAACATACGATGTGGATAAATTTTCAGTTGCTGTGATCATAAGTTCATGGATGTAATTATAAAACGAGTAGTGTAGAATAGAAAGTAAAATTACAAATGAATCAGTAAGTATGATGAATAAACGATGTGAAACATGGCTATGATTAACATGAATAATGATTAGATTATTGTTGACTATCATATAAAGCAGGTAGGTACATCCAGCTGACGAGTCCTAAATAGGACGAAACGCACATCCTAGATTCCACTGCCAGCCACTACCCATCATTACTATAAATAGACGATCCGTCATGGTATGACGCTGAGTGACTGAAAGCCTGAACCTTGTAGTAAAGTAAGGCTGGGGATTATGTCTATGAAAGGCCTCATCTCCAAGATAGGGTTTCAAAAAGTTAAGATACCTAATAATTTCTTCCGCGTCATGCAAGCTGACTCATTGGTGGACAAAGAATATTAAAACTTATAAAGTCTTCTCTGTTTTGTGGTGGATGCCAAATAGTTCATTAAAATGAACACTACTGTATCTTTTATGCCCAACTGAAGTTATAACAGTCAATAAGAGAAAGCTATATTCATGCAATTCAGATAAGTGCATTTGTTCTCTACGTCTACCTTAGCTTATCATAGGGTAAACCCATGTTCACTCATCATGCAAGCATACTGTGATTGTCTACTTTTTATTCTTTCACTCTATCTGTCTTTATTCCTTTCAGACATTCGAGCTACACAGTATACTAATTTCATGATTATATTAACGTGACACATACTTTAATTATCGCCACCATTTTTTTCATTGTTTTACCCTAAGTTTGGTTTAATCTGGTAGAAGTTTACGTAATAAGCTGTGAACCACACTTATTTTAAGACCCCATGATACTATTCGGTTACCAAGCATGAAATAGATGGGTCTAAATTTTAATCGAAGACCCATCGCCTGAACGTCAAACAAGTTAGCCGCGAATAAAGCGGAATACTGACATTTGCATTATATGCACACCACATATAGATATCCAAAAACATCTGTCGAACACAAAATGTTAACAATTTAGAAAGTAAATTCGTAGATAAACTATTTTCTTTCATTTAAATACCATTTACATTTTTGTGCAAAACACTAAGATTTCTGCTTTGAAATCGATTTTTTTAAATGTTGTACTTATTATTGAAAAGTGAATAGGCAAACTTTTCTCACCGTGATAAAAAAATTTGATGTATTGTATGTGTTCTGTCCAAAATATATGGCAACCTGTAGAAAAATACTTTTACATACCAATCTAAGAAGATTATTCACAAGAGCTTTACACATGACAATATAAATAAACTCAGAGCATGTTACGAACCAAAGAATGGGATATATTTGGAAATGATGCCTTGGATGACACAATCTATGCTGTCACATATTATCTTGAAGTTTGCCTTGGTATTTGCTACCCAGCTGAAATAACCTTACTAAGGCTTGATAGATATTCTTCTCCGCAATTAAAAATACTGTGAAGGGAAAAAGAAAAACCACATAAATCGAAGCATAATACTGCTGCCAAACAACTTAACTGCCTCATTAAGTTTGAAATATGAAGCCTAAATTTAACGTATAACAACAGGGTTATGTCATGTAAAACTCTTTCTAGTACATGAAGACAGTTTAATGATCTTGCTAGGAAGAGAAAACTCCGAAGGGAAGTCTATGAAAACGCCAGTGCATTAAATCAGTCATTCATACGTAAACCTGTTGAATTTATCTCTTCTAGTTCCTCACACATAACAGAATGTAGTTTTCTTAAACCATCTTCAAAATTTTAAGGTCATTAAAACCTTTGCAAAGCCTTGGATCAGATGGTATATCAGGTATTCTTTTTATGAAATGTGTTAATATTCTATTTCATCCGCTCACAAACATTCTTAATCAACCATTGGCTAGAAATGAAGTATCAACCACGTGAAAGTAAATTAATATAGTTCCGGTACCAAAGTTCATGTCTCATGAATCAAAAGTGAGATTTCAACCATTCCGGAAACAAGGGAAAAACTGTTGCTCCGTGGACTTGAACTTCATTGGGGGCTTTCAGAGATTCAAATAAATTTGTTTACAAACCCAGGTGGAGTACTTTGGATGCCGCAGTTATTTTACATCATAATATCAATGCCTGTCTGGACAAGGGTGATAAGTATGTAAGATTTGTCTGCGTACATTCTACTTCTGCCTTTTATTCTGCCTCTAGACGCCTTTTATTAAGCAAGCTTGCCAAAACTCAAATTATGTCCTAGATTGCAAACTACCTTGATCCTTGTTTTTCTGAGAGAAGACAGTACACTCTATACAATGGGAAATGCTCTACTCAGCTGCTAAGTGAAGCTGGTGTCCCTCAAGGTGCCATTCTTTCTGCTATCTTCTTCTTTTTTGCATGACCTACTCACCCTAACTAAAGCTAACTTTAATGAGTATGCAGATGATCTAACAATACATTTGTCGGTCATCTCTTCCGATTTTTTACAGTTTAGTAACTTCCTAACCGAAATGGTCACTGGTCTTCCTTCACTGGCCTCATACTCAAACTTTCCAAACGTCAAGTGGTTAATTTTAGTTTGAGATGCGAAGAAGACCAACGTGAACTGCTCCAGTCCCATAACTCTTATCTTATGCATGGCTCTATTGTAGAGAATGTATCAGACCTGACCCATCTCGGTCTGTGCTTTTATTCTGATCTTTTATGGTCCCCTCATATCTTATTGAGTTACAGAAACTCCTTCACCTCACCTTTTATATGTGGAAAGTCAAACTGTTTGGCACAGTTCAGCCTCTACTCTTACGAATCATTGGTTCCCATTTTTTGCCTATACTATCTTATTGTTCCTACTTATCCTTTCCTGGACTCCGATAAAACGACTACTACGTATTGGATAGGATTTTGAAAGCTTTTAGTAGAATGAGTGGTACATTGTTGACCATGAAGACAAATGTGGTTGTTCATAGACATCTGGACTCTTGTAGACAGATGGGCAAAATATTTAATCTGATAACAGCCATCCTCTGCATCCCCAACTCTCTCCATATCTGTCCATAGAGAAAACAAGAAGCAAATATATTGGACTTTATGTACTCACAACTAGATGCAAAAATTCAATTCGCGGCCTGCTCGAACTCCGGACTACCTTATTTTATAACAAAATATATACTGCATCAAATTTCTTCTTTCTTTACTGTTTTAATCGTCCAATTATGTCAACCAGTCATACGGTATACTCTTGCGCGTTTTTAAAATCGCTTTACAAGCTGATAGGCAAATTAAGAAGAAGCACCATGATGGCTGGTAACGGGCTCTCAAGCTTATGATTATAGATCAAATGACTATTCCGGAAATACTTAGCACAAATTGCAGATCTTTACCGAAGAAAGTTGGTCACCTCCAGTTACCCTTGTTCACAAATGTTTATCGAAACACGGGTGTAATAATGATACAGGAAACATGGCTTCATAACCTGTATGATGATGACTTAGCCTGCTCAAATGGTTTCAAATTATTTTGACAAGATCCAACCTTTTGCAAAAAGAAATATGATGGTGATATACAACATTTATCAGTGCAAACTGGTAAATTACACAAAAAGGCCTTCGGATATCTTTCCAAAAAAGTTAATTACAGATGCTGTTCACGAGAAAATATATTACGTTTGAGAATCATGCCTATGGAAACAGACTTGGATATATTTGCCGATGAAGTTTTGGAAAACGCTATCACCAATATCACAAGCTATCTCAGATTCTGTTTCAATATTTGCTGCCCTGCTGAAACAATCTACATGAGATTCGATAGACTTTCGTCTCCTCATCTCAAGAGGCTCCGGACAGATAAGGGAAGGTTGTATAAGACGATTACCCTGGCATTTAAATACTTAACTGCCTAATTAAGTCTGAAATACAACGTCTGAATACTATTTACAACCAGAATTTTCTATTGTATAAGACCTCCTCCAGTATATAGAAATTATTTAAAGAGGTTACTGGTGGAAAACATGTGAAAAAAGAAGCTTGTTCAGATGTCTGCGCGTTAAACAATTCATTTATACTTCAGCCAGTTGATTTAATCCTTCCTAATCTCCAAAGTCAAATGGACAGCTGCTTTCCAGGTTTAAATACAAATGATGTATTTAAATGTCTAAAATCGTTTAATGCATCCTAAAGCTTACGTCCTGATGGTGTTTCTAGCAATATATTTGGAAAATGTGAGGATATTTTATGTCACCCCCCTAGAGATATTTTCAATGCATCGTTTTCCAAAAAACATAATACCCGCTGCTTCGAAGAAGATCAAAACTGTACCTTTGCCTAAGACACCTTCTGGATCAAATGTTACATTTCAACCCATCGCCATAACTTTCCCCTTTCTGATAACAATGGAGAAATTACTTCTCCTTGTTATTGAGCCTTTATTGATGGTTTTCAGAGATCCAAACCAGTTTGCTAAAAAACACGGAAGATGTACTTTAGGTGCTCCCGCTGTCTCGCATCATAATATTGTTTCCAGTCTAGACAAAGGTGTTAAGCATGTTCCATGTGCCTTCGTAGATTGTTTACTTATCAGCCTTTGACTCTGTTCTTAGATCATTCTTGTTAAATAAGCTTGTCACAGCCTATACTGAGCCATAGGTTACAAAGTGACTGTATCCTTATTTTTCTGAAAGGAAACAGTAGACGGTCTATAAGGGAAAGTCCTCCACTTCATTCCCTACTGAAGCTGGTGTGCCTCAAGGTGTTGTACTTTCTCCATTTCTCTTTTCTTTGTTTTTGCATGGTTAACCTTATTCTGTTGAAAATAATTTTATTAGGTATACTGATAACCTGACGGGGTCTATTTCACTTAACTCTCACTTAGATTCCTCTTAATTAAATGGATTCTTGTCCGTAGTTGGCCAATGGTCTCTCTCACATGGTCACAAGTTAAACCCTTCTGAATATCAGACTATTATTCTAGCCTGAGGCATAAGGAAGACTTGTATGAGCTGCTTCAATCTCATGACGCCTGTTCCACTGATGGTATTCCTAAAGAAAGTAAATCGAGTGTTAACTATCTTGGATAAGTTTTACTTCTGATCTTTGTTGATCATTTCATATCTCGTTCACTTGTAAAAATATCTTTCGTTTGATTTATCACAAAATGAAACTGAGGCTGTCTGGTATGACTCAACCTCTTCTTTCACAACTGATTAATTCCTGCATTTTACGTATTCTTCTCCGTTGTTCCCTGTTGATCTTTCTTGATCTTCTAAAAAGGACTATGTTATGTTGCGTAGAGCTTTGAAAGCTGTCGGCAGGGTGAGTGGCGTGCCTCTATATCAACTGATTAACACTGCGATTGATAGACACTTAAATTGCGGAAAGCAAATAGCTACAGTAATCTTAACTAACACTGAGCATCCACTTCATTCACAGTTCTCTCCTTGTATCTTCTCAGTGGGGACAAGAAGAAACTACATGAGACTGTACATTCGTACAACTAAGTATAGGAATTCGACTGTACCTTACCCAGAACGCATACTATGTGAGAAGAAAAGTGTAAGAACAGGACTCATACATCAACTTGTAACAGTTAACAATCCCACTTCAGTAATTTAATTCACAATGTAAAATGTCCCCGTTTTTAACATCCTTTACATTACTTAAATTTTTATAATAACACAATTCGAAATGTTGTAAAGGGTTATGTATACACATACATTTTGTTGTTGTTGCAATATATCATGCTGAGAATTCCATATTAAACCACAAATTGTTTGGAATAGAGTGATTTATTATTACTACTAACCATAACTTAATTAGCTTACGTGCTGTGTGAAGAAAATCATGTTGGAAATAGTCTTATCAATCAACTTTGTAATAACGGACAGCTATCGCGACCCTGAAGTTCTTAAACATATCAACAATTCTGTTAGTTTTCATTATGTACTGATAAAAAACCGCACCATTGTTGATTTGTATTAAAAAATGTTTTACAGCCAGTAAATTTATGCGATATCACACACTAAGAATTCTACACCGTACACACAATTATTTTTCAGAATAAAGCAAATATATTTTTTTACTACCTTAATGGATATGATGACATCATTGATAATAAATAAGATCTCCGCTTAACCACGTTGGTTCAGTTTTCTCATATTACCTCATCAAATATCAAACTGACTCTCTTTTGGACACATCTTGCACATTTTCATTTCATCCACAATCGCCATATTTTCTCAGATTTTTAATCATTTCTGCGACCACAAAACATGAAATTGAATGATGGTATATGTTGAGGTGCATTGGGATATGCTCCGTCAGGGTTACTAATCCAATGTCTTACCAAAAACGTTTTCATACTTATCTCTGAAACAGGTTCCACATTATTTAAACTATTACGTACAAATCGAAACATTTATTTGTTTTTCTGTCACTGTACTACTTGCCTAGTAACATAGTTTTGTCTTAATGCATTCGAAAGATATTTTGACAAGTTAATTCATCTACCCAGTCTTGGAGATTTGCAAGGAATTTCCATGAACAGTAACCTACTGGTAAGTCGTTTAAATCCTCAAATCGTCTAAACGTTGAAGGATAACCTTTATCGTAGTTGAATCCAAGCCAAAGGCCTTCGTACTATTCATATAAATTTGTACTGACTACCAGTAGAGACCGAATAAATAGACTGTTGATACACGGACTTAGAAGCTATCAGTGCACATATTATGATAAATCTCGTACTGTTCTACCGTGAATCTTAATCATACATAGTAAAACTAAAACTGTGGTCAATAAGATTGTCTCAAAAGTCTATTCTATTCTTAAAACAATCAGTCTATATTAGCTAGTTAGTATAAATAGTTTTAGTAAATGACTTTTTATTGCAATAATGGAATTTTTTAACACTAAACAGCTTTCCATGGAGTATTTGAGTGATCTATCCAATATCTTATTCTTGAACACTGTATATCTAAGGAAGTTATTTTGCATCTCATTGACTGCCCTCCAAATGGGTAAGTACAGATAGAAGTAGTACACAGATGTTTTGAATACAATAGTTTATTCTCAGCTCAATAACATCGTTTTCTTCAGTGAATAAAACTTATGAAAGTCATAAACTCATTTGAGCTGCTTGAAAAGTTTTGTAACATTTATCAGGGAATCTGGAAATCAATACTATCTCATGTGGTTTTACTAGGAATGTATATATTCATACGGATCAGTAATTTGGAGGCTGTTTGTTCAAATCCTATCGCTAATCAAGTTTTACGTTTATTCGTCACCGTGCATCATATTAATGTGGGTTTTTTTCTAACAAACAATTATGACAGTAAGCAAAAGAAGTTTTTTTTACAGTAAAAACAAATTAAGATTCAACTAGGATATCAGATAACTAATAAGAGCGGAAGTAGTTGAAAATAAATAATTCAGAAGAAACAAATACCGCACCATAAGAATAGAACCAATTGAGTTTTCATATATAGAAGAAGCACTTACAAACAGTTCAATATGTCTGGTTTGTACTTTTTGTACTGATATTAAAATAATAATGTTGGTTAAAGGGGATTATTTCAATGTACAAACATAAAACTTTTTTCTTCTAAACCAGTAAAACTTGAAACTACTCAAGTCACAAAAATCAGTATCTAGATATATTTAACATATGTTAATACTGTAAAATTATGGGAATCACGGAAGGAAAATAAGAAAGGGAAACATAAACTGGTAAACAGGATAATCCTTAGTCGATATACACTCCTTTACATGAATACATCAAAGCTATATGCTAAAAAGAACTGCCAGTTTTGTAAAACCAATGTACACCTAATTAGTTATATCATACTAGAACCAATACAGTTTCATTAACTAAGTATAGTTTACTTAGGCAGCACTATACCACGCGGTGGCAAAACATTTTTCAGTGAATTAAGGTCCAAAGTTGTTCACCTAGAAAACAATCTGAATAACAATTCCTCACTTATTTTGGAGCTGTTTCAAGACTTCTGTGATTGGTACAGTAAAAAATTAGTTGTTACTAGCGGCAGTAATAGCAAGTAAATATATAGCCATCCCGTCATTTAGAAGTTTTACTGGACTGTTTTTATCCTATGTACAGCACTTCTTGATTGCTGTTGTAGTGTGAAATAAGATTGACATAATCCTCATAAAATTATCCCAATCCTTGAAGCTTATTACAACCAATCGTGTTGCAGCGAAGTTTCGGCAGAAAGCACGTGAACCGGCATGTGAATTTCAGTTTGGTTGAAGAAAAAAAATCAATATGATCCAAATCTAAAAAGGCTCGAAATTCCCAAGAATCTTGTAAATATACATAAACCCTTATATTTTGTACATATTTTTGGACATTGAAACACACCTACTGTCACATTACTGTCTTTTCCATCTATCGACTAATGTTAGTGATAATCAAGGGTTAGAATCTGAAGGTTGTTGTTCAAGCGTCCACAATCATATGTATATATACATATATGTATACACAAGTCAGGTTACAGCAAGCAGTCACCGCAAGAATACAACAAGTGGCTACAAGGCCTTAAAAAATGTCTACCAAAACTTCGTTGCTTGGACCAAATTGGTAATCCATGATGTAATGTGGAATAAAGCCATAATTAATACGGTTTTGTTTAGTAAATTCCACATAAGTTAAATCAAACTTGAGGTAAAAGTTTGACCGGTAACACTTACAATGTTATCCAGTGGTTATCATATGATGATGTCACCTGGAAAGTGTATGCATTTACCTAGTTTGAGGGGGGCACCGGATAAGTCTTCACTTTTTCTTATGAAGAATTTATTTAGAAATTTTGTTTTTCCTACTTTACTTCGTGCTGTTATGTATCTTAAGAATAATACAAGGAAAAAGATAAGTGAAATAAAGGTAATAAGGGGAGAAAGCTTTCTTGTTCGACAGACAACTTTAAAATTTATCACCAGAATAAGTGACTTATACGAATATATACACGAAAAAGAAAGTTGTACCAATCCAGGTAAACAACATTACGATTAAGTTAGTCTTAAGAATGTACATGCTATTGATTACTTTGTCAGAAATTAAGGTTTTATTCGGAAAATGTATTGATCGACCTTTGGTATGTTTGCATGCTAAATCGAACAAGCAAGTTCAAGAGATTTGAATACTATGCATTTATGTGCTTGGAAGACGGATTTATGAATGACAATATTGTTAAATCTAAATTTTACTGTAATAAGTGGATAATTCAGTGGTCTAACATACAACATTGACAAAAGTTTAACAATCAGTTTGGTCAATTTTAGCGATTAAGATTGGTTTCTGGATACTACGATTCAAAGCATTCGATATTTTTTTAATTCAATTCGTAGAATTATGGGTTAGAAGCAGGTAAAAGCACCGAGTTAGTAAGTAGAAATAAGTACTACTTATAAGGGTATTGAAGTCATCAAAATATGATTTATGAGCTTTGAGCTCCACTTCACCATTTCTACAAGTAAAGAGAACAATTTCAATGCATTTAACGTAGTCTGTAAATCATACTGTATGAGTGTAAAGTTGGCATGAAATACCAGTCAGAATTATAAGGATGCTACGTCTATGGGAAGTACGTATGTATTACTGTATAAAAAAAATTTAAAAACTTCACACAGCACATGGTCAAGTTAAAGTCTATTAAAGATTTGCATACAGGTACCAGTCATCACCAGGCTCATAAAAGATAAAAAAAGATTGAATTCATGATGGCTAAATACATATAGAATAAGAGAAGATATTTTTTTCAAAAATACAGACGATTTCCACCTGCTGGATTCAGTAGCACGGTATTTCAAAAGTAGTCTCCTTTGTACATCAACCGAACCGGAATACTTTGATAAAAGATAAGAAGCTATGGAAGATAAAAATCCCCAAAAAAGGGTTCTTCTTTCTTTAAAAATGAATTTTTACTTGCTGCCTGGTTTAAGCGTGACTTACTATTGACTTTTATCTGAATCAATGTATTAGTTTATCATTAAGAAATATTCATAAGACCTGTTGTAAATTCTCTGCATCACATTTTATCACCAGGATTAATAAATTCCCTAACGAAAGTTTACCAGTCCATGCTGTCAAGCTGCAATGAACATAGACGAATAACATTCGTCTATTAAAACAGAGGACGGGAACAACAGGTATAGTTTAGAAAGGTACTCAAGAATTTCGGAAACACCAGAAGTACGGCATTCATTCGAATTTGCCAATGGTCTTTAAGCCCAGAGCCGTAACACAATCTAGTCTCCAATCAACCAGTTTTTAGTTATCCAAACAGTATGAACAAACAGTCACCAGCCTCATGTATTGGTGTCATGTCTAATTCTGATGAATGGCAGTTTTTTAAAGGTGTTGAGTGTATTGTTATTACCATTCAGGTTAAACAGTAACTCAACTAAGTAATAAAGTAATAATCAGGCTATATCTTGAGCATCATCATACATCTGTGCACTTTCAGAGAATTCCATTAAGAAACAGTCGGTAGATTTTAAGGATCAAATGATTTCAAAGTGGTTCTTCATCAAAGGCCAATATCAGTTGGAAAACCACTTAGAATTTCGAAGCACTAAACTACTGTTTCACCCAAAGGCAAAACCTATCGGTATTTCATCACTATGACCCCATGAGGGGTTGAGCACACTGCTGAGGAATCACAAAGTAGGACAGAAGGGCTGTCTAGTGTTCTAAGACATTCAATGTTTCTCCGAATGGTCATGACAAAATATACTTTGATTTCACTTTAGTTGGGAATAAAGTCACTTTACTTAAACTCGTTAAAATTATCGATTCTTCCGAGTCTCCTTCACTCTAAGCAAAATCTTTATTTGTAATAATGACTTAAGAGAAGGTTATTTCTGTCCCTGACCATACTACGTAAATATATAAAAGAAGCCGAAATTTAGTGCATAAAATGTTTTTGCACATTTACGTTTCATGCCTGAAATGATAGGATCAATAGCAGCTTCACTCAAACTTATCTAGAAGCTAGTCTAAAGTAATACATCAAAAAAGTAAGAATTTGAAAGATTTAAACACGATTAACTAGCATTTGTTAAGATAGTCAATTCAACAAGTGGAATACAACCGTAGACTGAAACAACACACATTTATCATAGCTCGTTATAACTGTATGATGCCTCAACAAATCTGGCTAAATAAGCTGAATCAGTTCTTCCTATATTTTTTACACAGTAGTAGTGATGTCATACCAGTGTAAAAACTTTATACAATACTGTAGGTAGGTTAAAGCTTCCACTAACAATAAATAAACATGAAGCAAGCGGCTATTAATATTTGAAATTCATAGGATTTTCCATCAAGGATGTTTGTTGCACTCGCATATCATCAAGAGTAATTCTGGTCTTTTGTTCATATTCAGCTAGTACATACTTGAATAAAACAAGGCGCAAATGAATTTACTACCATTCCGTTACATTCGAAGAGGTGTGAAAACGTAAACACTAAATTATTATTCTTGGACGTTTTTGTCGGTAGTGATCACTAGATTTACATGATCATAGGTTCAAAGGTAATTTACCGTACATCAAACAGTTAAATCCATGGTCAAATACAAACCAGCTGCAGACGACGAGAAAAATCTTTCTCCACCTCAGTAAAACAAATCTTTCAATCCATAAAACAACTATGCCGTAATTCTGATTACCTCAGATCATTAATATCGTCTTAACTTTCACTTAACCATACTACATACGAACGTCGCTTTTTCGTATGTACTCAAATTATGTTTTTGAACAAAGCAATAACAAAAGTTTTATCCATTAGGCAAAATGTATGACATTCATAATGATACATAACCACTTGAGCAAATGTTTCAATCCTCCTTCTATATATCTTTTGTAGCTCAGCATCCAGTCAAAGACTATCCTGTTTTTCCGTTATAATACTGTTAGAAATTTTGATTTATATTTTACTAACAATTTACAACTTCATCCATGAATTCAGACTCAAGTAGCAAACACGTCACTCTAATACAGGAACAAACTGTGAAACTGATTTATTCACCTTGAGCCATGACAACAAACTTGTTAAAAATAACATTTTCTTCAACTGTAGGTATTTCAAAATAGTCACTGGAAAGTTGCGCTGAATGTAGGCATTGTACTTGGCATTAACAGATGGCTTACAACTTCATTAGTGCTATTACTCCTTGAAGGATTCAAACTAGCATGACGTTTATTAAAGTACCTTTAGTGGTAATTCGCTTTAAACCCATGCATATCTGTCCATTTTGAGCTGACATTAATGGGTGCTACACGTGTTATACGATTTACAAATATACAGAATGATAGGCCTAGTTCAGGATGAGAGTTATATCTTCATTAAACCACCTTAGAGAATTTTCTCTGTGTTTAGGACTAATACTATGGTTAGTTATTCTGAAGTTGCTTTTGATGCATCAATCCTACCTGTATAACAGCTAGTTGATAAATAAATAATAAGCATAGTATTGCGTACGTAAAGTTGTTTCCGGCATGGATTTATGGAAACTGTTATAATCTGTCTCTCAGTCTCCTCAGCATATCTGATTTATTAAATATATTTTACCTGGTTGATACATTTTGAGGCAACATTAAATGAAATAAGCTTTTATTTTGAGCTGTTATCGGTGATGAACACAACATGATGCCAGGTAACATTAGGTCCTGGTTGCAGCGAGTGTACTGTTTAACACACAGTGTTTGAAAGCCACTAAGATGTCAAACAATGCAATGAAAAAAACAAACTTCTAAAGAAATCTGTTATAATTCTTCGAAGTGTACAGTCTGTCATATTGTACAAATAACCAACACCGAACCAACAGACGCGTAACTATACACCGTGTACTCAAATAAGTATCCAAACCAAACTTCAACCTATTTACTTAAAATCAAGGTATCTAAAGAGATATGTGTTTGCTCGATAGATAAGCTGTAATTTTACTACCTTTGCATTGAATTTTCGATGCATTAGTATACGTTTCTAAGTTGAATGACCCAAGAGTCAACGAATCTGATTTTTATCAGTGTAAGTGTAATTAAATTTTCGGGAAACATGAAGAGAATGAATCTTGTTACTTATCCATAAAATGCCACTTCTAGAATCAGTGAGCGAAAATTCAGCCAAGACTTATTGGTTTGTAGTAACTCAGCTTATGTATAGTCAGATAAAATACCTCTCACTGCCTCGACAATCAGTTATTTAAACCTACTTTCACTTTAGTGAAATGATCACTGAGGTTATTACTGATCAACTTGAATAAGTCTTTCAACATTTTGTAGTTTTGTATGCAAAGAGATGATCAAACAGGTGAAAGTGATGGATGCTTAGATAAATAAATTTGCATATAATATTTAAAGTCAGTTCAAATTTACAGGTAGTTCACCTGACTCAATAGTCTATTTATAAACAAAACCAAAGCAAATTATAGTTTCAAAATATCGTTTGTTTTCTTTCTCTACATCATTTCCCAATATGCTACTTCATTAAGCTATTCACAGAAAGAAAGTATAAAGAATTAATGTTGTTTCTTAAGTATTCGTAAACCACCATTCACGTTTAATCTCAATTTCTTTACAGGGAAATAGAAAAGACATAAGAGTGTAGAAACAAACACAATGAAACTTGTAGGAAAGGATTAGAGAGGAAATAAAATTATACTTAGTTGAACATTTTTAATTGTTTTGCAGACTGATCCTTCAAAATAACTCACTAACTTTGTCTGAGTTTATGTGCAGTTGTATATATTTATAAGGCAGTGAAATAACCCACTATTATCGTTTACTTCATCCACTGAAAAGACTTTTAGTAATTGTGCTGAGATTATTTGGCGACCGTATTGTATATTTTCCTTTATTTTCCCCTAAGTAGGACACTATCACCAAGGTTACTAAAAACAATACTAGCCACTGCTACATCTTCACAAAAATCAAAGTTTTTTGACCACCCTTACACTCCTGAAATATTTTATGTGTGATAAGATTAATGTGCAAAACGTGCTGAGGTTAAACACTAATTTCCACTCAAAGGAAGTAGTTAAGTTGACGAATCTGTTAAACATTAGCTGAAGTGAGTTACACATTTCAAACAACCGTCTATCTAGAGTTGATACTTTTGCTGAATTGTCAGTGGTTTCGAAAAAGTTAATCATGACCAGACAAAAATGTAGTAGAACTCTATAAAGTTCACATGTGACATATTAATCGATAAGGGAAGGTACAGACATCTGGGCTAGTGTCTGTAAAATACCATACATCGACCGTATTCTTTGTTTTATGTCCTTTGTAACCTAAAACTTCCCATTACTGGTTGTATCTTCCTTCGGTTATCACGCATACAAATATATCCTTCTGTGTGGACACAAGGTGCGACAGCTTGAGAAAATATACGACTCACCCAAGCCGAAGACAGTTTATGCCCAATGTTTCTCTATCTATTGGACATGTCCAGGAATTCGAGGAATCTGGAAACGTATTTTACAAACAATTTATAATTCCGATTCTCAGATAAGTTGTGGGATGGATCTGATCACTTTCACAATGAAAGGAAAACAGATGTCTTATTAAACAGAATATATTGCCACTGCAGAAAGCAATAATTTATGTCACATAAAGAAACATATATTCCTAAAAGCCCTAATAATTTACACTTTTGGCATTAATGAATGAAATCAAAATAATGCGTCATGGTGACATTAAAACTGGCAACTTCCAGTTTATTCTCTCAGAACTTACATATTAGCTTGACCCAAGTATTATTAATCCTATCATGAGACAGTGATAGCTACGCCATACAGATCAATAATCAATTTTGCCATATTTTCCGTTCTGAACAACAAAATGGCATTCTTATCACCAAAAATGAATCATTTTTACATGCAAAGCGAGAACTACTTTGACAATTTCCTGTCTACATAACATGAGAAGTTTCAAAAACGTTACAACATACTAGACTTGAATAAAACGACAAGGATGATTTTCATTTCGAATATGGCATGTCTAATAAAATGAGTTATCATGTGAAAGGAATATCGTAAACGTGTAACTCACCAATAAGACAATTTCTTTAAACAGTATAAACGACTGCGTCACATCCCACTTCTTTTATAAATTCACATGTGTGTGAACAAACATACTTAGAGAGGACCAATCGTGATATACTCTTGCGCAGATGCAATCAACCATCATCATCCATTGCAAAACTTATCGTCAATATGAGTCACAGGATTGATATTAAAACAGCCTTTACAATTTTGTATAGAAACTGTCAGGGGCGCATACTTAAGTTTGCTGAGGCGCTAGCCATAAATAAATACAACCCCCCACTTATTGAGCAAAACCAGTTTGTCTTTACATTAAGCCTACCTTGGTAATGCTTATTTTATCGTATTACCATGATCGTATTCAAATCTTATCTTTTTTCCTCTCATTACCTTTCTTATTATTGAATTCCTTTATGTCATATTTGTCCTTCCCCTACTTCTGGTTTTCATATATCATGCATTACCAAGCAATTGTGTGATCAGATTGTTTGAAATGTATAGCGCTAATACATCACATTTTTCAAATAATCTATGTCTTCTAATTACATTATCCAAACTACTTTATACCCGAAAATCACATACATCCTATCTGTGAAGACACTCAAACGCTGAATGTTTCAAAGAAGCGCATCAATTCAGTTTAGTTCACTACAGCTCACAAATACATGAACGCAAGCAGAGTAATATTACAATAAAGTAAAGGACCTGTGTAGAGAGGTAGACGGGAAATAATTTAATGGTTCTTACAGAAAATGTGTAAAATTCTAAACGTGATAAAGAGTGAATGTCTCTTCACCACTGTGATCGATTTGTAGTTGTATTACTACGAAATCTCAATCACTGGTTCCTTATATCTTGAGGACAATAACCAAGCAGTTTACACTTCCTCAATCAACAAACAACAACACTAAACAAATTCATGTAATGGTACCATGAACTCATCTGGTCACTCACAGCTTTCCTTCAAACCCACTTCTAATTCGACCAACAAGACACGTCAGAATAAGAGATGGCTCAATATGCTTAACACATGTCCAACCAACCCCCGACAATGACGGTTCGAAACCTCATCGAATGACTTGTTTTCCCTGTCTAGAACTCTACGCCTAACTAAAACGGTATACGCATGTTGGCTCCACCAGACGTCAAAAATTCTATGTAGTATCTCAGTTTATCTATTTAGTTTTATCTTCACTAGTACAAAGAAATTGAACTGCATGCATTTTGAGGCTAATAGATGGCCTACTTATTGATGAGTTTAGTTTTCCTACTGTTTTGATTCACTTTGTTCCACTGATTTGAACTAGTTTATTACACTCACAATATATGTAGAAAATAAATCAGTCTCGCTGAATTCCTTTTTCTGTATTCTCTAATGGAACCAAGAGGTTTACGTTTTCTTGCAGTCTTCGTAACTTGAATTTGACACCTTCATTACATTTATACTTCAAATAGATTATACACGATTATTATACACGAATACACGAAATCAAATCGGTAAAGTCTGGTGATAGAGAGGGTTGGTGAAATATTTCTGTTGTTTCTGAAGTATGAATTTTAAACAAAGTTTGTGCCCAATTACCAGCACATGGTTTTCTGCCTATGGATGGGGAAGGAAAGTATGAAGATGTATACACGAAGATAAATCACAATAGAGAGTTAGGCGAGATTTTTTTCAGTGATTTATACAGCTTGTTTTTGTTCGATCACTAATCATAAATATTTGACTACACTGTTTTTTGTTTAAATTCATTAACTGTCGATCGCTGAACGAAAGAAGATTAGGGCACTTTATTTCAGGTATTGGTTTGGAAGCCCAAATCGTGTATTTGATTTTGAAAAGCAGTAGAATAATGACAGCAATTTTCATTCTATATAATACTCATCAGTTGGTCGTACTTGCACATGTTGATGTCCAAAATGAAACTGAAATTTAGTCCCAGTCACATTAAATGTCAGATTTTCATTCTCTGTGCCGTTGAGTCCCGATGTACACATCTTTTTATATATTCAGGTTGCGTTCCTCAGATGTACATGGTTATGGCTCTTGCTTTATTTCCACCTAGCCAGTGAACTGGATTTGCAAAACTCATCTCATACATATATCGAGACTCCGTGATTAGTTCTTTTATTCCAGCTAGTGCAAGTAAAGCAAACAACTTAACAACGGTGTGTATGGTATCCAGCTAAGTAACCCAGTAAAGAAGTGGGAATAAGCGTGACACTCATTGATGCGTATGTTTAGTTTGTCAAAGGATTTTGACCAACAAAGTGAAATGTTTAGATGTAATCATGTCAACAGCGGAGTTTAGAGCATGAATATGAATGTCAGCTCGACAAGAAATGTATGCTATGGTTGTCTTCAAAATTATCAGTTGACAAGAAAATAACGACGACAGTATCGTGCAATATTAGAAACGAGAACAAAAATTGTTTCATTAGGTGACTACAGACATTGAGCCAATGTTGAACAGAAATCAAATCGGTAAAGTCTGGTGATAGAGAGGGTTGGTGAAATATTTCTGTTGTTTCTGAAGTATGAATTTTAAACAAAGTTTGTGCCCAATTACCAGCACATGGTTTTCTGCCTATGGATGGGGAAGGAAAGTATGAAGATGTGTAGCTTTTCTGTACTCATACAGGAGATTTCAACATCAGATATATACTACGTCAAGTGACAACTGGGCAGTTATGGGAAAAAAATTGAAGCAATACGTGAAACAGTATGGATAACTGAAAGGACAGTTAGATGATTTCAAACCTGATCGAAACAAGCCTAAGGATTTTCTCAGTTGTATCAGAACTAATGAATAAAACAATTATTATTTTAGTTGTCTGAGTTAAAATTATTTGAGAAATTAGCTTAGGAGTCGACGAATCAAGAGTGACCAAAGTATTGACCTTGGTGACTAGCAGCGGAATCCAGGAAGCATGTTTCTTCCTATTTGGGACTCGTCAGCCAGATGTACTGCACCCTAGTGAGTGGTGTGTCCACTGGGACTTGAACCCAGTACCTTCGCTTCAAACGTCAAGACACCGCTAATCCACTGCAGCGCGATAACCATATCTTGTGCTCTGTATAGCAACGGGAAATTACAAGTATAATTACAATAACTGACACCCATTGTACAAGAGGTGGCTATCGTGCCCCAGTGGCTTAGTGGATAACGTTCAAACGTTTGAAGCAGAGGGTACTGGATTCGAGCCTCAGTGGGAACATCACTCATTAGGGTGCAGGTACATCCAGCTGATGAGTCCCAAATAAGACTGAGAACGCATTTTGGGTTCCCCTGCTAGTCACCAAGATCAGTACAACATCATGAATATCCGGCAGTATCGAGGCATCTGCATAGTAGCCCATCTGCCAACACAAGCCAAGCAATTCTGCCGTTTATAGCAGTGGGAAACTATAGGTATCATTACTAGAGTATTTGAAGTAATTCGCTAGTAGCTTTGGTCCTCAAGATCGACGGAGATGAGGAAGGTATCAAGGATAGGCAATACTGGATAACCATCAGAATTAATAAAGACGTAACCAGTAAGGTGATAGCAAGCATTAGGACTGTTACCTGAACAATCTGAAGAACAGTTCTGTTAATTCACAACCACCCATTAGTTAAAGTATAATCTATTTGAAGTATAAATGTAATGAAGGTGTCAAATTCAAGTTACGAAGACTGCAAGAAAACGTAAACCTCTTGGTTCCATTAGAGAATACAGAAAAAGGAATTCAGCGAGACTGATTTATTTTCTACATATATTGTGAGTGTAATAAACTAGTTCAAATCAGTGGAACAAAGTGAATCAAAACAGTAGGAAAACTAAACTCATCAATAAGTAGGCCATCTATTAGCCTCAAAATGCATGCAGTTCAATTTCTTTGTACTAGTGAAGATAAAACTAAATAGATAAACTGAGATACTACATAGAATTTTTGACGTCTGGTGGAGCCAACATGCGTATACCGTTTTAGTTAGGCGTAGAGTTCTAGACAGGGAAAACAAGTCATTCGATGAGGTTTCGAACCGTCATTGTCGGGGGTTGGTTGGACATGTGTTAAGCATATTGAGCCATCTCTTATTCTGACGTGTCTTGTTGGTCGAATTAGAAGTGGGTTTGAAGGAAAGCTGTGAGTGACCAGATGAGTTCATGGTACCATTACATGAATTTGTTTAGTGTTGTTGTTTGTTGATTGAGGAAGTGTAAACTGCTTGGTTATTGTCCTCAAGATATAAGGAACCAGTGATTGAGATTTCGTAGTAATACAACTACAAATCGATCACAGTGGTGAAGAGACATTCACTCTTTATCACGTTTAGAATTTTACACATTTTCTGTAAGAACCATTAAATTATTTCCCGTCTACCTCTCTACACAGGTCCTTTACTTTATTGTAATATTACTCTGCTTGCGTTCATGTATTTGTGAGCTGTAGTGAACTAAACTGAATTGATGAGTTTCTATCAAACGTTCTGCAATCAGTTATATCTCTTTATGTCAGAATTCGTTTGTCCGAGTTTTAAAGTAGGCTTTTTGCTTGAATACCGTATATGACTGAAATATATGTATGTCGTAAATCTCTTTCTGGAGTGCGAAATGCAACGTTGATCCTGTTGGCAGCCGACGACATATAAAGCTACCTTCTTAGTGTAGTCGATATCAAAACATTCTTGCTTGGATGAGAACATCTGATTAGAATCATCGGACTCAGTCTCTGACTTAGATGATGAGAAATATTAATATTTTGTATCAAGAGTTTGGTTCTGCACATTCTTCGATATTTCCAATAAAAATGTGTACATTGTTGTTAATGTTATTAGGCTCAGTTGAGTCTACTAAAAATGGCGTCAAATTTTTCTAAAATTTTACGTTTTGCTTCACATACTGAATCATAAAGATTTAACTTTTTAATCGTCAAATAAACAGAATATTAAACAAACGGCTCTGAAACAACCACAGTCACCAAATATCATTTTACTTGGGAAAGTGAAGTAAATAATGGCTCTAACATCCACATGGCGCTTTAAAGTTTTAAACTGAATAGAAGACGAGATTAATGACTGGTTAAACAGTTATTTGTTTGGAAATTATGGGTTCTAATGTCGTGTCTGAATTTCAGTCTGTTAATTTTTTTTCACTCAACTCAAAACCTTTTTTGAGTTTATCCTAAAATAACAGGGTTTAGCTCATAGATCCATTCACACTCATGTATTTGGAATGAATTGTATCAGAAAGCAAGGCAAACAACCTGTTCATCAAGTACACATTTAATGAACCCTGGATCTGGTTAGTAACTGATTCTTTTCTAAGCTGGAACAAGATTACGATGGTAATCTGAAGACCTTTGATCAAAAAGTGGTTGAAATTCATGTTTTCTTTATAAGTTAGTCTTGCGTCATTTCATCAGTATTAGAGAAATTAAAACTTTATATCATTCATTTGCCTTAGAAATTAGAATTAATTTTTCAAAATACCTAGGCTTTTCTTAACACTTTGAAGCAAATAATTAATACTGATGTAAAGCAGTTAGGATATCCTTGAGAATAACTTAATTTGCTGATTTATTATTTGGTTATATAACCCATATTTTCCCGTTGTATCAAGAAGTATCCTCTCCTTTCTTATTTTCCACTGAAGCATCAATATCCCATTTCTCTACAACCGTTCCCTCTCCTTAAACTGATGTCGATTTTTTTAATCATAGAATACCCCCTATTTTATTTTCTTTCAGTTACTGTACCGTTGGAAAACTTTGCGACATTAACCTACAAGCTGCTTTGATCAGCTGCTCATTCATGCGCCAATATTTTTTAAATGAGAGGCTATCTACCAAAATTTGACGACAACATGTGTCTTTTATCAGTCCTACGTATGATCAATTAATTCTGCCTAATTACCTTATTTTGAGGTAGCTTTTGTTCAAAATTTAGAAGTCGAAGATGCATCATTTATGCCCATGTGAAAGTAGTAATGTACTCTTGTTCCGCTATTTGGTACGACGTTTTCCTTGCTTCTTCTGTCCTAATAACCAACTACTCACGTTTTACTACCCATGCTTACTAAAATGACCTGAAAAATTGTTGACCTTACCTATACTATGATTATTGGGATATATTTTAGAATGAAGATATTCAAATTTTATTAATCTAGTAATCTTCATTCTTTCATTCTAAGTAAAACTTAAACATATGACATTTATTCACTTCAGCTACAAAGATAAAATTACCAGAATAATAGAAGAAAAACATTTGTTTGCCAGACACGTATAAAGTCGCTTTTCATATGCAAGGAGTTTATGCTAGACTTGCAATGAAGAGATCCTATTTCAAATATGTAGTCTTAAATCGATTTGCTACTTTAATGGCTTACCACCATGAGTAAATATGAATAATGGTTAACAAACATACCAGTTATAGTAACCAGTCGTGGTATTAAAGCTGAAAATACACTTACATAACACATAAAAACGATGTGTTAGATATATATCATGCGAGAACTATCGTAAAACTAATAGGAAAACAACACAATACATAATCAAAATAACCTAACTGATGTCAGTGACACGATAAAATGACTCATCTAGGAAGACTGAATAAAATTAAGCTAGAGACGGCAAACATTGAAAAACTTCAGAAGAACACAGAATATGATTACAATCACAGAAATCCCTACATGAAGTTGTGACTTATTGCCCTAGGCTTTCAGCTTTCATCTATCATTCACATCTCTTAAAAATAGGAATTCCAAGAATTTAGGTTGTAATGCTGGCTACTGCATCACATGTGTGCTTCCTTGACTGATACATGAATCTATATCAGACTATCATGACCAAGTGATGGCCATCATTCTTTTTTTCACAGAGTTTCTTAGTTTCTTAACGATCGAGAACATTTTCATGCTGGTAGGGGTGAAGATATTAGGGAACTATGGCTCTTGATATGCCCCATCATCAGGCTTTACAAAGTTGATATGTCTAAGACTAAATTTATTTCATTGAAATTAACTGAATGTATCAATACAACTTTATTTGCTATTCCAGTTGCATGCTGATATGGCTGACATTTAAGCACTATATTTATTGTAACGAATCTATTTTCAATACAAGTGTTTTTCATTGGATAACTGAAGTGCATGAATTGTTTGTGAACTGTCTAGAACCGTTTTTAATTACTGGATTGCGTGAATATAAAGATTAGGTTGTTATTTATGGTCTTCCTGTAAAGGTCTAATAATCCTACTTTTAGTTAACAAGAATTACGACGCTTTTTTTATTCACCTTTTTCGTACAGATTAGTTTGGTAGTTACTAGTGAAATTTGTCAGTTGTATTTACGCTCAGTTCATATAACGAAGGGATGGTTTTTGAACGTAATATTTACAATAATGAAAGCGTAAAGAATTATTCAGTTTGTGAAATTGACCATAAGGGGAACTAAACACACTTTACATTTTACACTGCTGCATCAACATCTGACCACCTGTGAGGTAATCTAAGTATTTTCATTGCAAATTTACAAGAACCCGAAGAAGATTATCACAAGGACGGGAGTAGCAAACAACTGCCAAGTATTGATCTCTAAGTAACAAATACCTTGTCATCTAATCTAATAGCTTTAAGCAGTAATTTATTCACAGAAGTGTTCTAATTTAGCAAAGTAACAGTTTAATACTATGAAAGTCATAGTGATGATGTCTACAAGCTCTTCACTTTAAATATATGATATCGAGAATGAAAAAGAGTGTTTTCAAATTGCACCTTTAAGATATGAGTTACTACTATTCTCTGTTCTTCAAAACAACATTAAGTTTCATAAGACTGACCATTCTTTAGAAAACAAAATATGTATACTATTGAGATGTCCTAAAGTAGGTCAATAAACCAGTTCAGTGCTCCATGGTTTTCAGCTGTTCTCCATCCCATGTTAATTATTGTTGAAACCTACCTTGGAAATATATATGAGTCAATGAAAGCTTCTCTTCTTCTCAAACGCAACTAAGTAAATATTGAGCAACTCTTAATTTCTGAAATTAAACATAGGAGTTGACTTAGTGTTTGTATTAGAAACCCATCTAGCGGATATCTGTAAGTACTTGAAGGAAACTGAACGAGTTAAAAATCAACAATCAAATGTATATGAAATCAAATTTCATATTGGATGATAGATAACCCAAACACCTTGCTGGTAAATATTGCTAGCCAAGTGGCACAGACCTTTTGAGGACAAACAGGTTTCCTGAAGGTCATAGATACGCCCTGATGATTAATGATTGCCGAGAAGTAAGAAATCTCGACCAAGTAACTTTGTCTAGTGATTGACTTCAGACATTTGATACTGATACATTGCTGCAAAAACTCATATTTTCTTAAAAGATAACATGTGTACGTATATAAAAGTTTCACTTGCTTTCAAAAATAGACGCATAATGTATATTTAACGTTTTGTAAACATATCACCAAAAGCTCAGTCATATGAGAAATGGTTTATTACTGATTCATTCACCCCTAAAACATAACGAAAAAAACTTTTTTCGACTTCATTTTAAAATATGAAGAAAGTAAACTTTAATTAGTTAAAACCAGTGACAATTTTAATTATTTTTTAAAACTCAACTGAAATCAAACATTAGGCAGTTGTGTTTATTTTATCAAATCTATCCTTCAAATTATTATCCATTATTTAAATAGTGCAAAAATGAGGAAAAGAAAAATGCGTATATTGTGGTAAAATGTATCTCCAATTTATTCACTTTTTAATAAACAACCAAAATGAAAAGTTATACAATTCACATTGGTTACTTACATTTGGAAGTTTAAATCAGGACGGTTAATTAAACAAACAATAAAGTCTTATTACAAGCAAGTTTTTAATTCAAAGTTTACACGAAGTCATAATTTTTTATTTTGATAATACTTCGAGCAAAATTACTGCCCGTGATCACACCAACATATGGAAGAAAAAGACTAACAAACAATGATTAAAGATGATACAGATGCTTACTGGTAAATTTGTGAATAAATACTGCTAAAAAATTCAAACTGTTGGTGTGATCAAAGGCAGTAATCTTGCTCGAAATATTACCAAAATAAAAACTTATAATTGTGTATAAACTATGCATTTTTGAGATGAATGGGGATTTTTAATTTAGAAGTAGTATTCATCATGAACTGACATCAGTTGGGGAACCATTGAAAACCTGGGAGCACTGGACAGCTGCCTCGTCCTAGTATGGGACTCCTCAGCAGTATGCACCCACAACCCGGCTAGGGATCGGACTCAGGACCTTCAGGTTTCACGGCGAACGCGTTAACCATCCAGCCACTAGGTCGGTTTCCAGTGGTTCACAATTTCCAACTTCTGTCATTTCACGACATAGCGCGACTGTCACCCATGTCTTCAGTTAGCATCCACTTCACTTCCGCAAATGATTTCAGTCCATGATGAATACTACTTCTAAATTAAAAATCCCCATTCATCTCAGAAATACATTACTCTATAGTGCTCATTAGTGACTTGCTTCCAGATGGATGTTAGGAAGTTCTAATGAGAAGCCGTGACCTGTGGGGTCAACCAGTCGGAAGTGAAGTGAATGCTAACTGAAGACATGGGTGACAGTCGCGCTATGTCGTGAAATGACAGAAGTTGGAAATTGTGAACCACTGGAAACCGACCTAGTGGCTGGGTGGTTAACGCGTTCTCCGTGGAATCTGAAGGTCCTGAGTTCGATCCCTAGCCGGGTTGTGGGTGCGTACTGCTGAGGAGTTCCATACTAGGACGAGACAGCTGTCCAGTGCTCCCAGGTTTTCAACGGTTCCCCAGATGATGTCAGTCCATGATGAATACTACTATAAACTTTGCACTAAAAATTTACTCATAATAGGGTGATGCATTTCACAAAGCAAAAACTTTTCATTGATAAATTTAAGTCGTAGGTTTGTATGCATATCCACAAACGAATCGATATGATAATAAAACCATACTGCTAACTGAATAATGTTGAAATATAATCATCGCTCAATTGTGACCTAATCCTTGAATAAACATTCAGCATCCTGGGGTTCAGTTCTATATAATTACAACAGTGTGAGTTATTAAAGCTTCATAACCGGAGGAAACAACGAATCAACTCTACATAGGTTTTCATTGGTTCTATAGTCGCTTTCAATTTGTTATACAACTTACTTCTAACTTTACTGAAAACGCCATGATATTGTCGATATTTAGAAAAAACAACAGAGATTTATTTAAACCAAGAAAAATTCCTTATGTAATAACTTAAGCAAATAAGAAGAGTAAGTCCACGAGAAAGGTAGGTGAACAGGTTATCTAATGAACTCAGCTCACAATAGTGTACCAGTTGAAGTCGTCAAACTTGTCAAAACCACAATGAAAAGCTGACAACAAAAAGAAATGATGAATTTGATTATTAGAAGAAAACAAGTTGATAGGAAATAAATAAAAGCAAAATGACAGAACTTTCAAATATAAACTAAGATTAAAAATGAAAGTGGCTGTATTTTTCTTGAAAGTTTCTAAACAGAAACATAAAACGTAGACAAAATTTACCTTAGTATCAAACTTCTATGACTGACTTTATTGAACCATAGTCGCAGTTTTCTAAATGCTAGTAGTTGGCTATCAACTGCGTCCAGTCAACGATGGGGAACTACAATCTATGGGCAAATTGCGCACAAAGTGTACCTGTCTTAAATCAACAGCCTGGTTTACAACGATATCGAATTTGAAGCGACAGCCACCGGCCGGGTTCAAGTCTAGGTGGGAAAAAGTTATCCACTGGGGTTCATATACATTTGGCTGATGAAACTCAAATGAGATGAAACTGGCTTCTCAAACTAAAATGTTAGTCTCCGTCCATCATTACCATCAAATTTGACTTCAGTTTATTAAATAAGTCCAGCAGTCAGGTCAAATTGCCTGCCGGATAACTTACTGGCCACAATTTGTTGTTCTTGCTCATTCCAGAGAGACTCAGTATCTTTGAAAAGCAGTACATATATTCTTAATTCTCTCTTTGTCCTTGTGAAACTTCCTAGATATCTGGTTCAAATAAGGACCAATTTATATTGCGTATGCTTTGTGTGAATTTGATAAAGATTCAGCCATCAGCTTCTCTTACTCTACCTTAAGGAGGTAATTTTACTCTCACACTGGTGAGATGAATTTAATATATCTGCGACTGAAGTAGTGCTACTCAGAGAATATCAAGTAATCACTGAATTTTGAAGCAGTCCATCACAATAAACTAAATCATAAATGGCCTCGTAAGCTAGAAAATAAAGCACTTGATGAAACTTGTTCTTCGCTGGTTTTACTACTCCTTAATAGCATAATCTGCAATAGTAAGGTTTCTATTTGGAATGTATTTGACAGACAGCCACAAGAAATCTCTTCTATATGTGTCCACATAAAATACACTATTTAGTACCAAATATCAAGACATCCAAAATTATGGATGGCGTTTGCGCATAAGCTAACTGGATGATTCGTCTATGTATGACACAATCATAGTTGACCACCAAATTACAACTCTATATATCACAATTGTCCACCCATCTAAGCAGAAAGAAATCTCAACATAAGACAACAGTGACGCCCTACAAAGGTTAAACATGCAAGTTCACTATTGTAATCGAGAGAGAAAGAGGAAGAAGTGTACGTAAGTGAAGATCAGTTGTCGCTTATCTTCTGTTCAAATGACCGAAACATCAATCAGCATAAGCTCTTACTCAAACATACCAAATTTTAGTAACTTATTCAAGGAGTATTCTGTAACCGTACAGATAACGTTGCTACCATCAGCATTCATACTGCTAAAATGTTTCGGTTTCCTGACAACACCATTTAACATCATTAGAACTTCATTAATTAGGTATGTTTACCTTGACAACAAATGAGAAGATTTCATTATGTTGAGTATTAACAGTCAAATGACAGGAAGTAATGAACATTCAATTTCGCACTTAAGTGACACCCATCACTCTATTAGGCTAATATAAACCGCATCGTTGTGTCACTACCTACATTGTTATGTTGTGAACTTGTTTATACGGTAATAAAACATAATACTGAAATCTGTATCAAGAAAACTAGCAAAAAGCAATCCATTCACATGTAAGTGGTCTTCAGTACGAGTGAATATCATATGAGTAAAAACTTAAAACTGAGAATTCGCAAGTGATTGTATTGCACTATTTATTTAGTTACTCCATATTAAGATATTTTTATGTTACCTCACGTCTGTCCTCCCATTTTTTCTAACTCATGTCTGTTTTCGCTGTCTCCATAGGGTTTTACTCCACCCCTCAATCCAATTTATTCAGGGGATATATGTTTTGTTGCCCACTATTCACCTTGCATTTTTCAAAAAAATTGTCTTAGCCCCCGATTTCCATTTGAAAACCACTCATTAAAACCTGAATACTGTAATAAACTAATCAACTTTATGGCAGGTCGAAATCAAGACCTGGTTCCAGATACATCTTATCAAGTTCATAAACACCAGTGGCCGATCCGATCCTTTTTCGTAACCTTCGATAAAGTAGGTAACTTAAGGCAAAGTGCCAAACGGTTCGAGAAGTAGAGAGTCAATTCACAATAAGCACTAATCAACATAAGCCTCATGGTTGTTGGCTGTGATTAGCAGAGTATTCCTGTAACCGGAAAAATCTACAAATTTATTGGAGACTCACAACCCAGCTACTGGTTGCCAAAGTCCAGGCCGTAGCAACAATACAAAGCGATGAGACAGCTGTTTAAAAATGTGTATAAATTTGTAGAACTTAGCAACTAGTCTGTAATGTTCTGGAGAATGTCCTAATGTTTCTTTGCACGCAGTACAAAGATAAACATATCTATTCCTTGCTTGTATCTTTCATAGTGATATTCATAATCTGAAAACTGGAAACAAAACGTCTATGCTAACCAGAAGCACTGCAGTTTACAGCGATTATTTATCTAACGTCATTAGTTCTTCAATCGAATTACCACTCTGAGATTCCTAAACATTTTCTGCAAAACTTAAGAAAGAATTCATTCCTTCAAAAAATTTCATTTTACCTAAGATCTCGTTAAAATTTACTGTCTGAATGGTTAAGGTGACTTCAGTAACTTCAGGTGCATAATGAAAGTTGAGATAAAACCTTAGTGGCCACATTTCAAACTCACTAGACAGACGTAGTTAAGTGGTAATCAACAAAACCTGGCAGCTGTATCGGGTTGCATGTGCAAACCCACTGGTGTGCACCGTGGAATAGATAAGGTGATCAGTTATGAAATGGATATCTCAGTGGCTGAATCTCTAACTGCAGCAATGAGTGGTGAAGGTTCGAATCACCAAGAGAATCCCAATCACCTCATGAGTGCAACTGTACCTTGCTGATCAATACAGATAAGTACGAAACACATCCAGAGCTTCTCGCTAAGTTACTCATGTCATCTAAATCAAAAACTTCTAGTTTGATTGAACACATTGTTTATTCTGACGCTTCACTCAACAGTGAGTCACTGTCATGTAACTTTGCCTTCATTATTAACAGATTCTCTACAGAGAAAACTCATGTTTAATTTTCAAGTTATCCAATTTAAAGGAGGACTTTTGGTTAGTAAAATATGACTACTCTTGGTGTACAAATTGATACACAGAAGAGGATGGAATACATGCAAAAGCATGGAGGCCGAAGAGATAGAGTAAATACAGACTTTGATCATCGAATAACCACTTTTCGAATTAATGCCGGATAGAAGCAATAACAAATATTTGACCAGAGAAACAAGCATAGAAAATTGCCAATATCGAATATATAAGAGATAAAGCAGTTAAACTACACGAATGTTTCTTTACACGATATATGACACACTGATTTACTTCAAGAAAAGTTTTGTGACCGATGGAATTCAGATAGGGGCAGAACAAGAATTATAAACGTAATACCTGTATTTCAGCCAATAATCGAAACGAGTCACAAAACAGTTCACACTATCTAAATTATAAACTATTTAATACATGTATTTACACTAACATTGTTCCAGTAGCATGAACTTAATGCTATTAATGGATAGGCAGTTGGTTTATAGTATTTGTCAAAGTGACGTACAACTACAATAACCACTGAGGATATTGTAAGATATGACTTGGCCAGACGTAAACTCACACATGCTTCACATGTATACGTAGACGGTCACAACTCATCTCATTTACTTCATAAGGAACTTGAATAGTCTTGCACTGATTAACATTCTAGATTACACAAGTTAATTCGATCTAAAATAAAGTGATATTACAGTCCACTAGGCATACGTTTCTGCTGAGTACCATGGTTAAAAAATTTGCTTCAATAGCTTCTACACACAAACATGATTAAAGAAAATTAACGTGAGAATATGATTTTTATAAATGAACATTATCATTTTAGAAATTGTATAAAAAACATGGTGTCATCAGTCGATAGTAGGGCTGCATGTTTGAAACACCTATGTGAATAAAGGTTCCAATACTTGAATTCGTTGGTTGAAACCTGAGTTAAGGCTTGGAAACTTGTTAACGATGAAAATGTTTCATCGTAGATGCTTTATATACAGCTCTTTTGTACTAAGCATCTTTATCACTGAAAAACATCTGCTACTTCCCATATTCATCACTATTTAATACAGCATTTAGAAATAAGCGAGAAGCAAACGAATATTCACCAAAATTGGCAAGTCTTCTAGAAAGCATTTCTTGAAGTCACAGGTTTATGCATACTGCCAAACAAGAATGACCATGGTTTCTGCATCCAGATAACTCCTATGAAAGCAGAAAACGCTTCTAACCCCAGTACAGTTATATTCCTTCCTAAACACTTTGTTTCATCTGATGTTCAATTGTTTGTTCTAATCCAGATAAAATACAGAATGCCATGTGAATGTCGATGAATGAATCATGACAAAGTTCAGTTATCCAACATTAAATCATAGGAAATAATTTATTTGCTGTCGCTGAGAAATATAATCTTTGAAACTCAGAGTGGCATCAGTTCTATCGGGTCGCAGACATGACCTGCTGATGAGTACCGACAAGCACGAAAACTAGGTCAAGGGCTTTCTGCCAATTGCCCCCAACCAACTAACAGCCATCGAAATTCATCATGATGATGGGCTTTTCAGCATCCTGGCGACAACACAAAACTATTTGCTTGCTCTCCGATGGCCAGTCAATGTATAATCTTTCAATGTCATTATGCCAAATCGAACGGCCGTGGAGTGTAAACAATAAAATGATAGTCTGTCAAAAACATCTAAAAAGACTCGAATAATCCGCTTTATCTGCATAACTGGATAGCTCTACCACTTGTGCCTGTCATACACATGACTAATAAATTATTATAAAACTATCTAGCAGACTATTTGAAAACAGCACGCACTGAATGCATTTATTAGACACGTGACAAGTGGAAAACCCTAGATAACAGATAACTTCATGATGATGAATATTATGATCTCAACAGAAAACTGCCAAAAAAGGCTATCATGTTTATTCAGTCTTTTTTTGGTGTATACCGAGGTTGATAATAAAACATTTGATAGCTTGACTTAAAATCTGACATCACGCTCCAGGCAGTTGACCGTAACCATTGTAATAATACACTCACGATAACACATCTCTATCATTTCAGTAGAAAACAATACAATCATCATAAACTTCATGATATTCGACTGAAGATTCCCTTCAGGGGGAAAAGATGGCCATTATTACCGGAAAGCAGTCAGAGTACAAGCTTAACATCATTACATGTGCAGTAGAATGAAATATTCAGACAGAAAGACCAATTAGTTCCCTCGAAAAATGAATTACTTTATGCTGATGAACGATGACTATTTCCATTATCTAATGGACATTTAAAACCTTCAATTCGAAACATTGAGATAAACAGTAATCAAGTGTCTAGTGTATATACTAACAGCAGAATCGAGATATTTGAAATTCACGGGAACCACTTATTCGCATAGGCGGAAAAACACATTTTAATGCACAGTTGATAAAAAGGTATTATACTTTTGTTCAACGCTGGATTATTTAGTTAACTCTCAAAAAAGTTTGATAGACCGTACGAGATATATGTTGACTAATAAACTAATAAGTATCTTATACAATCTAGATCTTTCTCTAATGACATTATCAATATCTCAGCAGTAACTGAAACACTGGAAAAGAAAACGCAATAAAATCCGTTCAGGATATAATATACAACGCAAATGACTCAACATCCACAAAGGAATCGTCGAATGTGATTTACGGATGGATCATGTGTGATAGTTCCGTCGCTCAACACTGAAAAGTTTACATGAACAACCAGTATTATTGGGATACCAAAACACAAAATCTTAACTACATTTCCTCAAGTACACGTATCGATCCGACTGAGAAAACTTGTTGACATTTGATCAACTGGACTAAAAGGCATCAAAGAAATTATGTGGAGTGTGGTAATCATATGAGATTGCAATCAATAGACTTTTGAACATGGAATCCGTCTATGAACTCGCAAAGAACGAAGTCCCGAAAAACGTTCCTGGCATAAGAGAAGTGGTAGTGGATTTGACGAACACACATCCACGAATGAAAATTATCACTACCAATTCACCTTTAATCAGTTAGACCAGACCAAAAGAAACCATTCAACACGCTTAGATCAGCCAGTAAAGTCCATCATATTCGAGGAAACCAACTCATTTGCTAGTCCATTTGATATCTGTCAAAAACCAAATACATGGCAGCAGTCAATACTGTACGATTCATGTTCATGAAATAATCATCCACTGAGTAAAATCGGTTATCGTGCATTATCACAGTTCATATTGCAAAAAATCAATTAGCTTGCTCGATCCAATTATGACTTTTCGCGGATATACAATTCAGCTGTATATATAAATGATTCCGATCGTGAAAGGACAAAGTTAGGAAGCTGTGAGCACACTCTTCTTCGGCTGTAAAGTGGGGGGGGGGGGAAATGACTGCTTGTTAAAGGCATGCGAACATCTCGTCTCGTATTCAGTTCAGATCAGTTGGAGATTCGTAAGCGTAGGTAAAGCGTAGACAAGTACAGCGATACTCAGATAGCGAGTCTGGTAGGCAGTCAGAATCACATTCCAGTTACATATTTCGTAGTGTCTCATTTAAACACGCGATATCAGGTCATATCACTCTATTTGTCACTGCGATAAACTGTTGACGGCGACTTCGATTCTTGTGCACGTGATCCCACCTGAAATCGAATGCTTAACCTCTTCAAAATCTTGCTAGCGTATTCCTCTAACGTGTAAGGATGAACGCCCTACTAAGAACTTCCCACAGACTAACTCTGTGAGAACCTTTGTAAATTCCATTCACAAATTATATGCAATAACCTTAAGTAAATAAGTAAGGAATCCTCATCACACTGACTATTGCGAACAAAATCTCAAGGTAAAAAACACATTACAACTCACGGTTACACCCCAAATCATGACAGGTAAGGAATACGGGCTTCTGAGGCATAATTCTACCCTAAGAAAAGTAAATAAAACGATTTTACAAAGAAGACGAGTAAGCCACACTTTCACATATGATCACTTCAGAAAATTTCAACGGTAAACAAAGGAACACATCCTCAAGTTAAGTCACTTCAGCCACAAAGCAATGTACTAATTATAGGCGAAAATTCCCATCTAGACATTTAATAAAAATAGACAATGTAGGCGAAGAGATATTTCTTCTCAGTGAGTTCCTCATCAGTGGCTCCACACTGATATATCGCATCCTCGAAACGTAAAACTACATACCAATCCAGTGGTGAACACAGGTTATCAATCTCATAGTATCAAGGGGGTGGTAACTGACCAGGTGATTAAAACAATGAAATAAATCTTAGATTATATATAGCAGGAAGATTTTGTAAAATTTCAAACGGGTTGTTATATCTCTGTGATCTATGATCAAGATTTGATCGTTTAGCATGGCGATTATCGGGTGCCGAGTAAAAGGTTAACATTAGACAAAGATTGTATTTGTGTAAGTCACAGAGGGTTTGAAACCAAATAATTCCAGCATTTCGCACGGAAGATTGGTCCGAGCTTCTTGTCACCGGTTTCAATTACATAATACTCGTAACTATTATTTTTTTAATAATACATCCTTGTGATTATGTGTACAGTTGCAACTGATAATGATAACCAGTTATTTGACTTCCGCATAGAAATAAAGTGAATAAGTATGTACAGCTTACCAGTTCATGGTGGTTAATAATCTGAGGAAGCAAAATTTTGAGTAAGGCTACTAACACTTTACTCTGTCAGATCGTAAGTCAGAAAAACTGTGTCCTGGGAAAGTCAGAGGTGAAATAAGTCTAACGCAACGGACCACTGATTATATATAATATCAGCCAGTACCATGATAACCAGATATTTCAAAAATGTCCATATCAATTCCGTGTTGATTAACAAATAGTAAAAGTTGTTAGCTTCAGATCATTTGAATATTAGTCAAAGATGACCCCAAAATCTCAGCATTCTATTCCGTCTATAGAGAGGTCATGTTCGTCCAAGCATCAAGGGAATGGTATACTTACATACCCAACTGCTGTATAGCATTTAAGGTCGCACAAGTCACAGCCTATTGACTTCAAAAAATTGGAACTGGTAGTGGTCACTTTGGACTTATTAAATGGGAATTTAGCGGTCGAACATGAAATACTTGTTTGATAATCAAGAATACTTTTCATCATTTTCGGAAGAGAACAATATCAGGAGCAGTGAAAATGGAGCTAGAAAGTTGGCTGAACTTTGTAACGAAACCATTAGCCGTATAATGTGATGCCTAGTTTTCTTTTTGCCTGTGACTTTTAACTTTGGACCTTATGGAACACGCGCACATTTATGGGACTCAATGAGTATGCTGAGGAGAGACTTCACTTTTCGCCATCTAATGATATTATTCTCTCATCAGTGTAGGCTTTTAGATGACCAATTGAAACTATCTACGCTTTGCATAAAGAAACAATAAACAGTGTTCGCTTGCAGTGTACAGAGGCCTTTAAAGTCAAGTTAAACACTTGGGTTTGTCCCGCCAAAACAAAAGCAACACGTAGGAGGGGGATAATCAGCTCATGATAATTTTTGTCTCCTCCCCAGCTATATGAAGTGTACAGGCCACAGGACGTATATGGACATATTCAGTTTACAAAACCTGATGATCAAAACATATCGGTTTCACTCCCTACAAAATAATAAACGAAAGCAGAGTTACAACAATCAAAAGGTGTAAATGGATCAGATATTGAAAAACTCCAGTGTTAATCTATTATTTTCTTCCTCAGGAACTTTCTGGCTGTACAATCCCGCTCTTGCCTGTCACTTTTTCAGGTAGTAGGATACTTTCCTACTGATCATTCAAGCATTTTAATTGCTTTCATTCATTCGTAGTCTGTAATTTCAGTCTGTGTGTACCCCACAAGTAGATGATAACATCCTATGAATTTATTGTGTTCTACAAGACTTGTTGTTTGGACTTTTCTGCAACTCACGAGATGAGCAAGACCTATAAAACATTCATTCATTTAGTTTGTTTGTTTTTCTCCACCATATCGATGCTAAAACCCGTTTGACTAATTCCCATAGGTTGATACCAGAACCTCATTTAGCTACAATGGTTCACCAAACTACGTGATTTGGTTTATAACTCTCATAGTTTTTTCTCACGAAAATCTGTTTATCAGACAAATTCGCCCCACATATGAGGCGGTTACCCCTGATGCTTTCAATTGGTTTGAACTTAAGTCATCTCAACTGAGGAAACACAATCCAGGGGAAAAGGTCAACAAACTTGAAACACTTTAAAAGTCTTTGTTGGATTATTACACGTATAGTTGGCTTTTGTGGAACAAACAGACATACAAATCAATGTAGAAACTTGAAGGCATGTTGATCAGTTCACTCCACTATTCCTCCCAGTGACAAAAGTGATAAGATTTTAGAATGGAAAAGTTAGTGAATATGTTAGCGTGTAAGCAGCAGACATACATTGATAGTATATCTAGTATGTTGAAGATGATGAAAAAACTCATCTGTATGATTGTAGTCGATGGCATAGCGTGTGAGCTGTTAAGACTCCTGGATGAAACGCTGACCAAAATGTTATTTACACTGACGCTGTTTCAAACTCAAATGCATGATAATCATTAAGAGTCATGCAACAAAACTCCTAAACTGGGTGAGCTTTAGACTGACTTTCAAGTAGCTGAAATACAAACGCATTTTGCGAAGCTTAGTCTGAGGAAAAACGTGAGATTAATGGAAACCACAAGAAAAGTATAACACACAACTAGAGGAGATTAATGCCCTATTCTGCATACAGATCGGCATAAATTACTCAACACTGCAAGTGAAAATAATATTTCTGATCTTTCAAGGTAACAAAGAGTCCTTAATGTTAATTCTAGTTAAGCTTTGTATGTAGGCAGTGTAACCGACATTATGCCTTAGCTGGTAGTAATGCCAAAGCACAACCCCACTGGAACACTAGATTCAAATAGCCTCTAGAGACCTAGTCATTTTATTGATAAAGCTACTTCCCAGCAAAACGTTTTGTGAGATGGTGTATGTTAAAATAAGTAATGTAACTGATTGGGTGAGGGAAAGTCAGCTTAGTCTGAAATTCAACACTACCAACTATCAGCAAATCTCAAATTAAATCGAACAAAATATTAGTCATTCCGTATCAAAAGGCTTGTATTTCCAAGTACTTCAACTTCTGCGTATTTTTATTTCACAGCACACATTACAAACCAGTATCTAACCAATCCTGTCGATAATTCGTGTGATGGCTCCTCTCCGAGCCAATTTCGTTCACGTTTATCTAATTCACAAAATGAGGATTTCAAGCACTTTAACAGTTAACTGTGAAGATGGATCTACATTCTATTTCACACTTGAACTCGTATTGTGGTAGTAGTCAAGTCAAGGTTATTCGAGTTAAATGTCAGTGCTGTGAGAGGATCGGCAACCCGTTGATCCACTTTATATCTCATTTTGTTAACTAGATGGATCGTTAGTTTTTGGTTAAACGAAATAGATAGAAACAACTGCTATATCTGTCCATAAAATTATCGTTGCACGCTCATGGCTGGTAAGAACATAGATACTAACATGTTTTTTCAATAATTCTTAGTCGGCATACTAAAAGCTGAAGATAAGAACACAATCATCAGAGAGATTATAATTACTTGCTGCACGGAAAATAATATTACCTGAACATAGACGTTGAGCTGACACACCTCTGTATCAACCACATGATGCTAAACATTCGGGCATAAAACACACAATTTCATCATTTACTGTTTCATTTGTCATTCCGATTCCAGCCATTTTCACAGTTTAAATTGATTAAGGATCCGAAAAGCACTAACAGGTAACAAATTTAGAAATTGCGCCTTCCGACAACAGTAGTATTAAGTAAGGGAAAACAATGATCTATTGCCAACAGGAAAAGGACAGTCTAAGTAAGCTTCGGCCACTTCGACGTATTTTTCGTGTCTCGCGTCGCTAGAAAAATCTTCAGCTAGCTGTAGACGCTTCGAAATCCTTCGCAATTCCAGCGATGAAACCATGCGGGCCGCCGGTCATACCGAGTTAGGCGACCCAGTCATTGGCGAAACTCACACAAAATGGGATGCAAGTCCGTTCTGAGGCTCTCAGCTTCAGGGTCACTGGACCAGGCTGTAGTAAACCTTGCATACCTGACTCTGAAAAACGACAACTAACTAAATCTAAACGGCATGCTAAGAAGACAATGGGGGTCACCGAACCAGCCATCATCACTCCACAGAGCAAAGACGAAGCAGAGCCCCTTGACAGGTCAGTAATCTCCCACAGAGTGGAAGAGAGTAGAGATCCGGACCCACGTAAACATTTTGAACATAATCTAGGCAAGGTACAAAGTTCGATAAACCAACTTTTACCGGAAAACATGCCGAGATTCGCACTACTCAAGATATGGGGAGTAGGTAAACAGGAGGCAGTCATTACTGAAAACAAGTTTCGGCCACCTAAAGTCGTGTTTAAGCCAATAGATGAGAGGGACCAGCCTCTGAAGAACGCGCGTAGACTTCAAGGGTCTGAAGTGTTCGTGCGAAAGGACTTGGCTCTTGCTGACCGAATCAAAAAACGAGAGGCAGAACTAAAATCCAGATTAGCAGCTGGAGGGCGGAATATGAAAGTGGCGGGTTTTCGTGTAGTGAGGTTTCGGCAACAAATGATGCCGAAGCCTCCATGGACAGGACAGAAACTCATTCAAGTAGTTTCGTTGTCTTGTACATAAATGTATGTAATCTCCAAAACAAGCGGAATGGGCTTTGTAGTGTGATAAGCAACGAAAGCCCTGACATCATTGCTGTCTCGGAAACCTGGCTCTTTTCAGGATTCATCCCTCTTAGAAGTGATGGGTTAGCACGCATGGTGGTAGTGTCATCCTTTACGACAAGGATACCCCAACTATAAAAGCCATAGAAACAGTTGCACATGGAGGTGGGATAGGCGAAATGCTGCGCTGCCAACTAAAATGCATGAGGCAAGATGTTAACGTAATCGTAACGTATCGAAGCCCTGGATGTAAGGCAGCGGGCTTCCTCCTGAGCAAGCTGACCTTCCGGACAGATAAATCCCGATGTCCAGTTGCGGGAGACTTCAACGCAACATCGGTTGACTGGGATAAACTGACAACAAAAGCACCGCGTGATTCGCTTGACCACAGGTTGGTGGCAGCATCAATTTCTTAGCCCTCATACAGCACATCAGGACACCAACCAGATATGATCATCAGCATGCTCCATCAGTTCTAGACTTGGCATTCTCGCGTACATATGATGTATGCTTCATCCGGCACCTAGCATCCCTTGGTAAAAGTGATCACGCGGTGGTCATCTCAAGATTCACGGTATACGACTTGCACCAGGCCGATGCCTCAGCTAGACTCAACGTGCGGAAAGCGAATATCGAAGCTATTAACCTGACAGCCTTCTCAGGGGATTGGGCAGTCAATCCAAAAGCCTCTGTCCAAGGTGCGTAGTGCTCCCTCAAACAGTTATATGCACGAGTGACCCAACCGTTCATTTCGAGGACTGTCCCGAGGGGCAGAAACGCTGTCCTCTGTGGATAAACCACGAAACCCGAATCTTGCTACGACGCACGAAAAAGTGTTGGAGTTTCGCCACCCCCCTTTGTACGCCACAAGTAGTGAAGCATTACAAAGAAGCCGGCAACAAATCTATCGCTGCTATCCACCGGTGCCTTGAAACACGCCTTGACCAGGCTGAACTGCAACATCTCAAGAGGTTATTCTCCCATGTGGACCATGCACATCAGGTGTGACGCGGTATACCCGCCCTAATCAGTGGGACCGAAACTGAATGTTCGATTGAGGACGGTAGGGAGAAAGCAGGAGCCATGGCCGGATATCACAGGAATCCTCTGTGAACACTCGCTAAACAGTAGAGGCATTGACATCCAACGGAATAAAGTCTGTGAATATCGATCGCACCGACGTATTTCCGTTATGAAGTCGTCTCGGCATGGGAAAATCAGCGGGGCCGGATGAGCTGCACCCAAGGCTGTTCAGAGAGCTGGCACTCTGTGTAGCCGGTCCGCCGACCTCCATGTTCAGGCTGTCTCTCAGTGAAGGCACACTCCCTTGTGACTGGAGGGATCCCAAGTAACACCTATCCACCAGGCAGGTTCTAGGAAGCCCCTGTTAAATGACAGATCGATAGGTTTGACTAGTACTGTATTGAAAACCCCAGAAAGAGCGATCAAGAAAACCAATACAGTCCGCCTAGGGAGCAACACTCTATTGTCTTGTTCACAGCATGGTTTCCGCAGAAACTTCGCTTCCCTGACGAACAATCTTACAGCCAGAGAAAGTCGAGCAAAGTTTAGAGATGACAGGACACCTGTAGATGTCACTTTCATTGACTTCGGTATGCCGTTCGACAAAGTACTTCGTTCCAGGTTGCTCGGGAGACTGGAAATTTTTTGAATCACTAGCAGTCTGCTTGCATAGACAAGCAGCTTTCTTGTTGGCAGAAGACAGAGAGTCGGGATCAATTCTCAACTCTCCATTTGGAAGCCGGTAGGCGGTGAAGCGCCTCAAGGCACAGTCCCGGGCCCCCTGGTGTTTCTCTCGTACGTAAATGAGCTGCCAAACACCACAAAATTCACTACGGTTCTCCACGCCAGCGGTGGGGGTATATGTGCACCCCAGGCAGACCTGAACAGCTTGTTTACCTGGTCAGAGAAGTGGCTGATGTCTGTCAACGCATGCAAAGGCGTGAGCATGCACTTGGGTTACACATGCACCTACGATATTGATGGGACTCCTTTACAGTCACCACCGACCCAAAATGACCTAGGAGTCACAGTGAGTTATGACTTGAAGGCCACGTCTCGCTGTCGATCTTTAGCAGCTCGGAGTCTTAGGACTCTGGGCATTACGTAGGACGCGTACGAAAATAAGTGGTGACATGTTCACCATCTCATACACACCTTTAGTTGAGTTTAAATTAGAAGACTGTCCACAGGTGGAAAATCCTTGTCTGAAAGGTGATGCAGACTTTCTAGAAGGAGTTGAGACGGCAGCCGTCCGTCTCATTCCTGCGATGGCTGGCCTCACCCATGAAGATCGACCTAGGAAGCTAAACCTCATCGCTTTGTCCTATCGCAGAGAGAGAGGACCCAGTCATGCTGTACAGGATCCTAAGAAATGACTTCGGACCTGATCTATCTTCTCTTTTACCTCCACTGGGTCGGGTCAACTCAGAGGACATGGGAGGAGACTGCAAAAGCAAAGAACGAACACGGTCTCCGCAAAGCACTGGTTCTCACGTCGAGTAATCAATGCCTGTAACCGACCCCCAGAAGAGGTGGTGTCCTCGTCACCAGTTGACTCGATCAAAAGGGGATGGGACAGGCATAGAAATCTACTGGTAAAGGATTATTATGGCCTCCCAGCCTCCCATCCTCGAGCAACAAATCTGACTACCGGTATTGTGATGTTTCCTTCCGTCTATTTTCATAGGTGGAAATGAGATTCGAGTGGTGGTGGTTGTTCACTGCACATCGAGCCATGATAAACTATGAAGAATATTGTCCCTGATTTTAAACGGGGCCTGCCAGTGTAGACTTTAGCCCCGGCATGTTGTCTGCTACACGAGCCATCCAAACGATATACATCCATTAATTTTTGTCGCACATCTAACAAGGGGTATGGAAAAAGGTTAAGTGTGTCTCTAGTCATCTTAGTCACATTGTAGGTACTCTGAGTGTCCAACATCCACCCTTCCAATCGCAGCCAATGGTAGGAACAAGAATAAATAGAATCCACCCTGAGAATCCGTTATCTGGACCCCCTGTAGTGTTCTGTATTGCAAACCTAAACGGGCTAAAATCTGCGTCAGCCACCCGGAAAGGAAACTTCGCATTTCTAGTGTTTAAAGCCAGGCCTCTCCAGCATCTTCAGAGAGGTCTATTGTTCAAGTCAATCTGTGTTGTCCGTGGTCTGCGTCCTAAAACATCCCGAGGAAAACTGCGCGCTGCTTCCAGGTAATCTGTATGAAAGAGGACTCACGTGCGATGCAACGCTGAGGAGTCCCATCTGTAAAAAGCGTGGGGAAAGAGTGGTAGCTTATGAGCTTGACAGGTTGCAAACGTCTTTTCGAGAAGACCTCGAACCTGGTAGGTAGGTCAGATAATGTCAACCTCTGTGGCTGATGTTAACATGGCACTTTGTAGTTAGGCATTATGGAACCAAACTGTTGGTGCGACAGCAAAAGTCTTCTAACACACACGCCAGCTACACCACCAAAAGGTTCTTTGATTCACGCGTCGCATCGTCAGCCTCACAGAAATCCACACCCTGAAGTCGGCAGAAGGCTGTTTGCGGACGATAAAACCCTGAATAGTTCCTCCGTGACGTCATCCCAGTCACCACTTACGTTGGTGTTGTATTCGCTGGCAGTGACCACAGAATGGTTTTCTGTTGCTTATCAATTTCTCCTCTTCGTGAGGAAAACGGGGAACCTATGAGAAACACTTTGTATCGTAGCTTCAGAAGTGTAAACTTGGAGGTATTCATCGAGCTTGGAGTTAGGTGGCTCGATCAGGAACTGAGTGATGAACACATCCATATGAGAGGCGTCTGTTTATCATATACCCGAAACATGCTTGTGGGTTCTGATGCATTCTCGCACTCGCTAGCGAGCTGCACGGAAACGAACTCTAGTTTAGCAGCACTAGGCGCACGATGAGGAAGACAAAGTACCACACTTTCAAGCAGTGCTATATAGACGCTGGTGGAACACTTATTCTTCAAGTGGGAGACACAAGTTAGAAAGCCTAACAAGAACTACGGGTAATTTTAGTTGCCTTCATCCTAGTTTCTGCCTAGACTTCCCATCGAGGGGTCGCAAGACGACGGGTCACCTGAAATGAAATCTAACCGAAGCAAGCGGCAATGATCACGCGATCACTACACGAGAATCAATGAACAACACTTCGGAGGGCAGATTAGAGCAAGGTTTCATGAGCTTTTAAGCCTGTTGGGCTTCTTCACTTTCCTGGGCTGTCCTCTCGATCTTGTTAAGCCTTACATTTCTGGATTTCACTTCAGTGCGTAGGGTCAATTTGATGTAATATCAGATGTATCGAAGCAACCACATGCTATACTAACAGTTTCAGGTTTGGGTTCAGCAAAAACAGCTACTGTGGCCAACCTACGGCCATACGTCTGTGAAGAGTTCTGAAGACGATAGAAGTGCTCAACGAGTAGACTGCATACTTAATAGACTCGTCTGCTGGCCAGCGCTGGGTTTCTGTACTGAACAGACGTAACGTGAACGATCCACCTACTTACTTGACCGAAGAGTATATCCGCCTGGAACATAAAGTACTGGTCTAGGGAGGACGGACGTCGGAGGTGTGTCCAAGCCACTGTGCCTCTGTTGCAAGAACTATTGAAGGATGACGGGCTGATGCTGCTATGGAGACTAAATTCACATCTTTCCGTTTATGGGACGTACACAGGTGGGAAGGAGCAAGCTATAGACAGTAAACGCATTTAAAAGCATCACGCGAGGGCAAAGTAGTGTGTAGGCCGTTGTATAACAAATCAGTTAGTTGATGTCTCACTCAGGAATAACGCCCGCCATCGTGGATGGTAGACGGCCGTTTACTTAACTGGGTGCCAGTGGGATATCCTTATCTTGTTCCCTGTAGGCATTTTATGATGGATGGCGGCCGACTTTAAAATGCCGTTGCATGCATATCCGAAGGTGCCGGTATTTTCTGAAGCCCAACTGAAAAATGCTTCTCAGGTAGACCTCCAGGCAGAGATTCCTAATGGAACGTGGAGCAGGTGTCGTATGCGACGGCCATTTTGCTGTAATTGGGGCAGAGATAAGAATGGTTCTCCTGAACTGTCAGAGGAGTGGGTTTGGTTCGCATAATGACAGGTTGTTAGCCATAAAGTTGCTAAGGTTCGCTGAGGTTATTCTCAGGGAGGGTTGAAAATTTCGCACATGGTGGCAGTGTAAAAACCCATCAACTTTTCCTTAATTTTTATTCCCTAGTTGGGTTGTCTGTCATTCTCTTTGCGTAAGCACTCTTTGCTTTGCTCCTACGATTGAAAAATTAAATCATATTTTGGTTAACTGGGACCACCCTACCACCTGGTAACAAGGGCAAAGTATTTTGTACGAGTCTTCATATGGGAACAAATTTTGTTGAAACACACCCACCGAGTAAGTCGGGATATAGGGATACGATGAGATAACTCTGAGTGCATACTGCCACTTGCTGCCGAGAGGCTTGGATCTGTACTACATTCCGACCGTGATAGCCCTTGAGGTTACCGCATTGAGCGACAAGCCTGGAGAAGGGAGAGTTTCCCCAAAGCGATCTGTCTGCATCAGGAGTGGGAAACGAATGCACCAAAATCTCAGCAACGGACTTCTTAGATTGTTGCCGCCATTACTCGTATCAGCATCATCAGTGGATATTAGTTCTACACAAAAGGGAGGTTTGGGATTGTAGCACGCCTTCTCGGCACCAAAATAATGATAGGTTTAAAACAAACAAATGAGCATTTGAGGGGTTTAAATAATAGTTAATTAGCCTCCTACGCGGTTGACGAACGACTTTAGTTCTATGCGTTTGCTTCAGCGTATGGGCGTCCACCCGTCGAGATCTGCTACTTTTGCGTCTTATTTTTGCCGATCAACAGCAACTAGCTCAGAATCCCTGGCCTATCCAGTGGTGGACAGATAAGCTACCATTCCTCTTCTAACAACCTCCTCCCCTCTGATTAACGAACAAGCTGCCCGTTTGAGCACTTTCTACCGCATGACGTGTTTCCCAGTCTAACTTTTATTCCCAGCACATACAGGTATGTAAAGCGGTGATTAGTTTGGTACTGGCACACACGGATTTGCCTAAAGTCCGTCAGATGTTGGGCGGTAATAACAGAAAAAGACACTCGCGGCGCCATCATTTCTCGTGCCATTACTGCAGTTACAGAGGTCTTAATGCTAACTGGAAGGAAGATTAGAAACGGTGAATTCCTATCTACCTTTCCATCCTCCTGACTTACATGTATAGCGCAACCTTTTACCGGTATATGGGGACACACTGCCTCCTGTCGACTCTAGATGCCCTTCTGTCCAGGTGAAGCTCGCAAGACCACCGTAGTACTGGGATGCCATATCCGACAATTTGAGGAGTTGGGTCAGGGTGTACTTTCAACTTACGCCAAAAGTTTGTAGATGATATAGTTCTCTGAGACGCAGAAAAGTTCATAGGGTTGGAGAGAGAATCAAAATGGAATAGAATAGGGTGTGAAGCCACTTGTCTCGTTCTGGGGCCAACGGACACCAACTTTTGCCGGCAGGCCTCTTTGCGGATCAAGTGATTACAATGACTTTCTTCAGTAGCTGAATAGCTGTATAGCGCAACCTTTTGGTGGTATATAGGGGCATACTGCCTCCTGTGGAATCTAAATAAATTTTTATTCTCACATTAGTAATTCAACATGAGAGAAGTCAGTTTACCGGCATCATCACATTGATTCATGTCGAAAAATCCACAAGATTTCACGGGTCCTGGATAGTACGGAGGGGAGGTCGTTTAACTCCATCAAAAACGTCAGATAGCGGTTATGGGACAAAGAAAATACCACTTTCAGCATATGCAGTGAGTCAAAGTGAGAATAATAAAAATTCTCATCCCCAAACAATGGATTTAACATGACAGATACCAGTTCACAAGCACCGTCAAAATGATGATTTTGAAAGTTTACAGAGTAGTGCCGGGATTTATATAACTCACATAGCAGGTTACTGATATGCATAATCTTATCAAAACTTGCTGCAAATCAAGAGACGGGTTTTGATTTCCACCCGTTATTACACATAAATATGGTAGATTCTTCTGATATAATCAAGCGAAATCCGGCTGACAGAAGTTATGAGACCATTTCTCGGATGTCAAGCGAGAAACATTCAATTACCGCGATAGAAGAGCATACGACGGGATAGGTTGGGGCCCTTCCAAGTCACGAGCCAAGGTACAAAGACAGCACGGGAGGTTATTATTACATAAATTGTTTTATTGCATGGCGTGCAGGGGCTGACACTGATGGATCAGGGCCTATGTTTCAAGAATGATTTTAAGTTTCACCTGAGAAAGATGAGCTAAGGAGGATAAGAGCTACATTTCATCGTGCTGAGAACTATAGGTGAGCAGAAATGGGTAAATGTGCCTCGAAAAAATACCCCATCACTAAACAAGGCAACTGGGATGTCAGCAGCCACTGATCTTATGAATTCATCACATTTCTGTTCAGAAAACGAAGAAAAAGGACGAGAAATGGTCTGCTTTAATGGTTGACTAACAGCCTTGTTGGATGCGGAGTAATGTTCAGGTTTGCAAACCAGGTTCCTATGTTAGACCCGTGAATGACGTTGGAAATGATTCTGCATATTAGCTGTCTCAATACTTAGCGTCAATATTATGCCTTATAAAACACCACTCAAAATCCAGGTTAATTAATTCATTTGAGATGAAGCGGAGAAAATATTATATTAAGACAGAAGAGGATGATAAATGATTAGTTTTGGTGTGATAAGCTCATGTGCTAGTTTACCATTCAGCATGACTACAGAAGCCATCAGAAATGAACTTCTACAGGTCTTCAGATCTCTCATAGAACTAGGGTACCACTCCAAGGCTTCTTGTTAGGATTTCTATTATGAAACTTCCACCGTTTCAAAACTTCAAGAGAACGAAGTGGCAAAACTAAATGTTGGATTTCAAAGTAAAGGGAAGACAATGCAGTGGTCTGGGGAGAATTGTCAGAGGAAATTTAACATATTACACTGGAAGTCTATACATTGGGTCATCTTATCCTGCATCGCTTAAGGTTGGTCCGATCAAATGTTTAAGAAATCGGGCTCGGAGATTCTCCAGCGAGTCCAAAAATTCAAATGGAGAAATGAGACACGAGAAGCTTGGTATTCGAATGATTATCCTCCTGAATTTATTGAGAAATTACCAATGACACATAGAAGGGAAGCAGTGGTGTGAATAGTTATTGTAAAACGATTATCGAGGAATTCGAGGTCTTTATAACATTGCCATATGAGGAAGCTATATCAATAAATAGCACAGAGCTGAAGGCGCATTTGGCAGAAAGGGGCCTGGGGCCTAAGTCCTCCGTAATCTTGAACCTCACGCCAACCTTGAGAATAAAGCATTTTGTGCCAATCCGGTGCTTGTTACCCTGGAACTAGTCAGACAGCAGTTTCATCACGACTGTTCCCGTCGCGGTCACTGATGTAGAACTGGCGGCAACAATCATTTTCCAGATGGATTCAGGTGATCGGTAACAGACAGAAATGAGGTTCCCCCTGTTAACGAATAAATAAACATTTCACTCTCACATTGGTAGTTTAACGTGGGAGAGGCCAGTTAACAGGCGCCATCACATTGGTACATGTTGAAAAATCTATAAGATTATACGGATCCTGAATGGTACGGAAAAGAGGCCATCAAATTCCATTAAAACGTCGGAAGACCCCGTCAGTTATGAAACGAACAAGAAAACACCACCTTTAAGCCTGTAAGGACCGTGAACGTTTAGGTAGTTATAAACGTTGTCCTCACATAACGGTGTGACCATTAGAGATACCGGTTTACAAGCATCATCAACTTGATAATTCTTGAAGGTTTTCAGCGTGGTACTTGATATCAAATAATTCACATATCAAGTTGTTGGTGAGCATGAATTTTCTATCTCCATGTCTTGAAACAGTAGACCGTGGGTTCCTTTGGCTGTTGATCTATGGGAAATAATGATTGATAAAACGATGAAAATTATAATAGGAAGAGAAAGTTTGTTTTACCTTGGCTCCCGCCCACCCCATAGGCGGATATCAGGCCGGATTTAAAATGTCAGACTATGTAGCCCGGACCGTTTCTGTCGGAAGTGTTCCAATATTTAACAACCCGCTTTTCACCTCAACGTATCCATGACAGCTTCATCAAAATCAGTCCATGGACTAAAGTCCCGATCAAAGAAGGAATGCATAGAAGCGCCTGGTCCACAGTCTACGAAATGCAAGTGATTAGAAGCTAACCGAAGGATGGTATGGGGTATGAAATACCTCAGGTCACCAGCTTCATCATCTGCTTAGGATAGGCTCCGAGACGAATCCTAGCGGGTGGGTGTAACTCAGAAGTTGGAAACTCGTTAAAGTAGGCAGAGATGGAGTGCAAAATTCGCTTTAGGGACAGTTGCCAAGGCCGGAGTATTATTCCTGTAGACGTTGTTTGCGCTGGAACACTGGTCTCCCCAGAACGCAATTCAATATCCACTTAAGATGACAGTGTTAGCTTTCAAACTTAATTGCTCACAGTCCGAGCCCTTGCTGTTTTGCCCGTTTATCTAGATTCTCAGACACATACTGGCCCACTGAAGTTAGACTCAAACACTTCTATCTTGTCATCAGCCATAGGAAATCGTTTAAAACGAAAATCTGAATTTTCTTTTCGAAGCTTTTGAACTCCGCGATTTATCGAAAGATAGCCAGAACACCAGTGAAACATGGGAAAAAGTGTTACTTAACGATAAACTACTGAACGCTGAATTGTACATTGAGCCCCTGAATAGTAGTAGTGATTTGTCCACACCAATAGCTAAGATTAGGTCTGTGGCCTGCATTCAAACTAAAGGTCGATTTCAAGACTAAGGGGATATGGTGTATTCAGTGTGTATCTGAAGATTGCCTTCGGTAAAGGATTTTTTGACCTAAGATTTACACCCAGCGATATGTTTTTTACCTCTGGTTGTAACTCAATCCGTCGTAAACAGGAGAATTTGCCGGAATGCGGTTACCGCACAGGAACATCATTTACTGTCCGAATGCACAAAAGAATGGAGAAAGTACCCGTGGGAGCAGTTTAGAGTGGACATTTCTCCTGAGTGCTTAACATGCCGAATAGTTTCACCATTCGTATGGGATTCCAAGATTGCACCTTTACTCTGCTCAACTCGTATAAACAGTCAAGAGGTAATTCAACCAGTTTGTTAATATTAGGCTTAGTGCAAAAACATCATGAATGCATTGTCATGGCTTAGAAACTTAAAGGTGATTGCAGATTCTTGAAAATATTGTTAGCGGAATCGTAATGAAGTCTTGTGTAACATACTTACTCTTTGCGACTCTCATGGATACATCAAGGTAAGTATTCATATGGACTAATATCCAGGACTTGAACTTTGGTGCTCCACTATGTGACGACTGTAAACGCCTAGTTAATGATATGCGGAAGCTGATTGAAGATAATTCAACGGCTGTCCAGATTGAGGCACAGCTTGACGAATTAGTATGTGACAATCTTCCAAATGAAATCGTACCATACCGCAAAAATATAATGAATGTGCATGTTCCATATGTCTTGCACATGATTGCTCACAGTATGGCTGGTTTTTCGTTTTATTTATTGTGTACTTTCAAGAGCCCTGATGATATATGTACCACACTTAGATTTTGAGGTAACGGACTGGTTAAATTCACATTAGCTGATTTCATGGTAAGAAAGTCAGTTAGCTTTAATCCCTGTTTGCCTTTCGGTGGATACTTTGCATGGTTTTAGGGTACACCTTACTGTTTTAACATTTGAAGTTAAACTTATATGAATTGTTATTCAGGTGACTAAGTAACTTCAACCTTGTACACAAGTAGTTTCCTCAGTCGGCTGTTACTTCTCTCCAAAGTCACTCTTTGTTAGATCCAAAAGTGTACTCAAAGTTTCAGCACATTTTCTGGTTGATTAATCCCTGTCTTTCACACTTTTTTAACTGGTCATTCCTAGGGCCGTGATTTTTCCAACAAGTCATTGATTTCCTAAGATAGAGCGAATTTAATACCACTTTGCGTTACGCAAAGATGCGTTTGTGTCTCTCTTGGTGGTAGTAACGAAATAAGCATTAGGAAAACTATTCTCTTCTGTGATGAACCGAGATTATATCGAATACGGAATCGGTTGTAGTTTACTGGTTATTGATCACACCAGTGCTTATAGTGTCAGATTTTCATATTTTGTTTAGGCACAACTTATCTGTTCAGTTTAAGGTTAGGAACGCTTCTTCCCATAACAATCAGTGTACTAGGCTTGCTTCTTTTCTATCTTACTGATGATAATGGAGGTCCAGAGTGTAGGTTAATAGGGGACGCGCTACAATTTTTCATATTTGCCTCTACCGGCTGTACCGAGTTTGCTATCTAGACGGGGGTTTCCTGAGGGAGAGGTGGGATGAAAATGTCAACCTTTTCGCATCTAGCAGTAGAGTTTGTGAACTGAAATCTTTCTGCAATTTATCTTGATGCATGCACTTACATTCCATGTGTTGATGGCTTAACGTAGATTAACAACGGCTATTTGAATTTCTTTGGGGTCTTTCTGAAAATGTAGTGTTTCATTTTAGTCTGTTAATCAGTATTTTTTAACTTGTGTGGTTAACACACCGTACTCTCATAAATCCACATGAAGCTTTCATCTTTATGGGAATGTTTGCATTTCGTATGTTACCTCAAATAAAAAGTCTCAAAGTCGCCGAACTAATCGTTCGTCAGAAGTCTAATCTCGGGCAAAATTAACCACAGTTTAAGGGTACCAGTGTGAACACTTGTGTTTTCGTGTCATTTCTGTATATGCTGGGTCACAAAATTCCGGTTGTTTTTTCCAAATATATGAACTAAATCATGAAATAAAAGCAACTCCGTGTAGACTCCTTTTAAGCGACTACTACTTTTTACACCATTATTTAAGTCGTGTTTTAATTAAAATAATCCCTGATGCTAATCTGAGGAAGTAACGGCTGAATTTTTTTCAAATTGAGTAGAACTCAACAGTTGGATGCTCCTTTTTCTGATTGGTTGTACCTACCAGGCTTCAGTGATATATGCATCAGTGATACACAGTAAAACATCAAATGAGATGTAGCAACATAGAGGTGGATAATTCTGACAGGTTAGGGGAGACTGATAGGTTTTGGTGAGTTGTTATTATTGATTGTGAAGATTGAACTAAAAAATAAATTATGATCGTTGTCTACAGAGCAGCTATTCATAAGGAAGGAGTCAGTTGGACGTAGAACCAAGAAGAGCTGAGTGAACAATAATAAGGCTATTAATGATGAAACTTTCCTCTATTAAGTAAAGTAAGATAAAAGGAGAAAGCTTAAAATTACAATTCATCAAAATACGTTCGAAATGGTGTCGTACTAAATACAAGTTAATCATCATTTCTTTCCGTATGTATACGTTTGACTTCTAAACTGAAATCACGTAGGCTACTGAAATTTTCAGCATATATACAGTGAAAATGTTATCCATATACTGTTGGTCTAATTGCGTCTTCTGTTTAAAACACTACTTCGTTTTGTCTTTTGTCAGAAGACTGGCAAACAGGTTGCTGGCAGTTGCAATAGCCTTTGCAAATTAAGTCTGTTAAATCTCAAATTTGCAGCAAAGCATGAAAATTATAGATCTGTATTTAAACTTTCAGGGTCAGAAGGAAAAGTGTCATGAAGATCAGAAGTATTCATGGATAAGACGCCCAGCGGGTAGTGTCGGTTATAAATGGACTTCGTACAGCATACAAGAAACACCGAGTTGTGCGGATTGTCTCAATGTACTGAATCAATTTAAGAGAGGTATTGAGGATTCAAATATACGCGAGAGCCTAAATTAGTCACTTGATGAGAAAGTTTGTTCACACTTGGGCTTCTTCACTGCCGCAGTAGGTTTGCATAATCATATATCAATGAATTTGGTTAAGAATTGAATGTATGTGATTAAATGGAAATTTCTTTCTTTCTGAAAGGAAGTTTTTATACATAACTCTTTGGCTAGATTCAGTCTTTTTTTTGGTAGTGAAAAGTGTTGTTCTCCGAGTTTTCTGAAATGTAAGTAGATATCGTATTTTCAGGGATTAGGTTGAGTAACAGTATACACAACGAATTCGAAAGCGAGGTGACATCTTTTTTTATCAAAAATTTGCAGAGTACAGGTGGTAAACTAGCGGAAGCGGTGAGATACTACCAGCAAGAAGGCGTAGAAGAAATTAGTGGAGATTGATAGATGAAATATTTGAGGTTTTGGGGAAGAAAACAAATGGTAAGCCACTTCATGACAATTTATTGACCAGTTCATTTCTCCGCAAATATCTAATCAACAGTTCAAAGTATCTTGTAGACTCCCGACCGATAGCTGCTACCTTGACGTGGTGGTCGGGCTTGCATATCACAATGACCCAACGAGCTATGCTGGTGGAACGCTTGTTCCCTCGAGGTCCTACCATACCAGAAAGGTCTGTTGGGTAGTGGTTAGACGAAAAGCAGTTACCGTTATAGTGTAAATTGCTACACTATGATGGGGGTCTGAGGGCGAAGTCGTACTGCTGCTAGCTGGATGGGGTGTGACAGCAGTAAGGTGTTTCCCTTGGATGACCAGCAGTGCCATGCTGATGCTGCCTTCTCAGTGGAAGGGGGGGTTAGAAAAGGTCGGCCCCAAAAATAACACACTCCACCACGCCCCACGGTCTGCCGGGCCGGCGGTGTTGGTTCACTTGTCGTTTCCTTTCGACCATCCGGCCCCAAAAATACAAAATTCAAAATAATCATACTCAAAAGGCTGGGTGTGACAGGCCTCAAGCAGATGTCCGATGGGCTCTGCGGTCACACAAATCTCTTTCAGGTACCTTAAGAAGAAATAGCCTTCCACGGTGTGGGCAGCCGGGAAGTGTCAACCGCCCTCACAACTCTGTCAGCACCCAAGTTTCTTCTGACTGCTATCCTCCTCCTCCATCATTACCTTCTAATCTTCCTTCACGTCTCTTAATTAATGATGCTGCATCATCTTCAATTTCTCCTACCTCTGCAGCCTTCGACAACGATCTGAGTCCACAGAACAGCATCCCTGGTCTCCTTAAACCACGCTCCAAATTACATATTGGAGCCTTCAATGTCCGCACCCTCCGTCAAATTGGCCAACAGGCTTCGTTGGCAAAGACTCTAGCAACTCGGGCATGGATGTGTGCTGTGTTTGTGAGACACGCATACAGGACCCAAGTGTGGTTATTCACCTGACCTCTCCTGACCAATCTGGTGAATCTGCAAAATTCACCCTTCGAGTTTCTGGAGATTCGATAGCTAGCTCTCGTGGTCTTGCAGGTGTAGGTATAGCATTAAGCACCAGGGCAGAAAACTCACTACTAGACTGGATCCCAGTTGATAGTCGCCTCTGCGCTATGAGGCTGAACGGCACAGTGAGAACTAAAAGGAATAGTGAGACTCGCCGTTGTCTCTTTGTAATCTCTGCTTACGCACCCACTGACTGTAGTTCGGATGAAGTGAAGGACGAGTTCTACCATAAACTGTCTAACCTCCTCTCGAAAGCCAAACGTTCGGACGTAGTGGTTGTTGCAGGTGACCTCAACGCACAGGTGGGTAGACTGAGTGAGGCAGAAAGGCACTTAGGTGGCACTTTCGGAATCCCAGCTGAACGTACAGATAACGGTGATCGCCTATTACAACTATGCTCAGATAACCGCCTATTTTTAGCCAGCACAAATTTCAGACATAAAGAAAGGCACTGTCTGACCTGGCGTCCACCGAGCTCGACTCAGCGATGGACACAGATAGACCACATTGCTATTAGTCATCGCTGGAAGACTGCCGCTCCTTCTGGAGTACGTGTTTGGACAGCGATCATGCGTTGGTCCGAGCACGTATATGCCTGCGTCTCAATGGACGTAGAAAAAATTTGGCAACAAAACCACTACGAGTTCTGCTGGACAACGAAAACACCAAAGCCGTGTTCAGTGAGAAGTTGGCTAGGCAGTTATCGGAACAAAAGACTGTCACTCATCCAGAAGAAGCTTGGTGCCATCTTCAGTCTACTGTAAAAGCAGCACTGGAGACTGTAGCCGACTCCAAGATAATGGCTAAAAAGAGCCAGTGGATATCAGCAGCTTCTTCCAAACTAATGGATGCACGTGAATGCATCCCTGCAGGCTCTGAGTACAATGAAGAGCGAGCGCAACTTAAAAATAAACTGACGAAAAGTCTGCGCAACGATCGTGAACAGTGGTGGGCAGCAAAGGCTAAAGAGATGGAAAAGGCAGCGGCGATCGGTAACAGTAGACAGTTATTTAGACTTATTAAGGAGACTGGGGGGAAATGGTCAACAACAGTTAGTGAGGTTATAGCGGAGAAGGACGGATCGGCGATTCACTCGCAGGGAAGGCGACTGGGACGATGGGCAGAACACTTTGAGGAACAGTTTAACTGGCCTCCAGCCACCATTGCGCTGCCCGCTATCCAGTCGGACCCTGAATGGGACATAGAGACAGGTCCCCCAACACTAGAAGAAGTTGAGAAAGCGGTAGGTAGCCTGAAACGGGAAGGGCAGCAGGACCAGACGGACTACCTGCTGAGGTATACAAGAATGGTGGTAGAGTTCTCTTAGTCAGGCTAACGGAAGTGTTAGCCAGTATATGGGAATCAAATACGATCCCCTCCGACTGGTCTAAGTCACTGATCATCCCAGTCTTCAAGAAAGGCGAGAAGTCCTCTTGTGATAACCACAGAGGAATCAGCCTGACAAACATAGTGTCTAAGATCCTAAGTTCTATAATTCTCCGACGCCTGAGTGGAGCTCGGGAACAGCAAGCCCGAGAAAACCAGGCAGGCTTTAGACCTGGCCGTGGATGTATCGACCAAATATTCACACTGCGCCAGGTCCTGGAACATAGGCATGCTTACAGACGCCCGACAATAGCTGTATTTCTCGACCTGAAGGCGGCATTTGACTCCGTTGATCGAGAAGTCTTATGGCAGTGTCTGTCACTGAAAGGCGTGCCTAGTAAGTACATCACCTTATTGAAAGCTCTCTACTCGAACACTTGTGGGCATGTTAGAGCCTATGGTGAGTTGTCCAGGGAGCTATACTCATCAAGTGGTGTCCGTCAAGGATGCCCACTATCCCCATTCTTATTTAATTTTATCATAGATATTCTTATGGAGGTTTCCCTCTCGTCACCTAATTACAAAGACGTTGACCCGATCACAGGTGAATTTTCCTTAGATCTAGAATATGCAGATGACATAGTCCTGTTAGGTGAAGACGCTGACAAGATGCAGAGTCTTCTGAACACTTTGAGTGGGAATTTGAGAATGTTTGGGATGCGATTTTCACCACCCAAATGCAAATTTTTGCTCCAGGACTGGTCTTCAGCGGTACCGCGGTTAACAATAGAGAGTGAAGTGGTTGAGTGTGTTGACCACTTCACTTACCTGGGAAGTAGGATCAACCCGGTGGGTTAGTTGCCGATGAGATTTCTGCACGGATACAAAAGGCTCGATTGGCTTTTGCCAATTTGCGCCACCTATGGCGCCGCCGTGATATTCGTTTGTCTATTAAGGGTCGCGTGTACTGCACAGCAGTCCGCTCTGTTCTACTGTATGGCTGTGAAACATGGCCATTGAAAGTGGAAGACATGAGAAGGTTACAGGTGTTTGACCACCGTTGCCTTCGTAGTATAGGACGTATTCCGTGGTGTCACCATGTGAGTAATGCAGAAGTTAGGTGTAGAGTTTTAGGGAGAAGAGGTAAGTCAGTCGACGAGGTTGTGAACCTTCATCGACTGAGATGGTTGGGACACGTACTACGTATGCCTAGTCACCGATTGCCTCGTCACACAATGTTGGCTGAGGTGGGTTCAGGCTGGAAAAAGGCCCGAGGTGGCCAGACTAAAACATGGCACCAATGTATGAAGTCTCTGACTGTTGGTTTAAGCCATGTAGGACGATGCAGACTAGGTGGTTGGGGTCCACGGGACAAGAGGAACCAGTGGTTGGAGACCCTAGGTGATATGGCTCAGAACCGAAGTCAGTGGCGCAGATGTATACACACATTATCCTCATCTTAACAACGCTATACCGAATCTCACCATTTTGTCACTCCTCTTTCCTTTCTTCTCGTACTTTATATTTCTTTTGACTGCATTCACTTATCTTCATCCTTCACCTCACTACCTTTTTACTTGATGAACTGACGTGAGGTGTGGCAACTCGGACCGTTACGCAGTAATGCCTGGTCCCATGTTGATAATAATGATGATGATGATCTTGTAAACTCCGACCACCTTTAGATTTTACATGTTTAAAAGTTGCTGACTATTCAGCAGTACCACATCCATACAACACTTAGAACTTGGATCCGTAAAATTATCTACCGTCAACGGTAAGAAATAATGAACTGTCACTCGGTTTAATGACCATTTAGTTAACCGCTGAATGCCTTATAAATGTTATAGGCATCAGGAGTCAGTCAATTCTTGGATTTTATCGGCAGCAAGTCTTTCACGCCTTATACAATACTCTATATTAGTATAGTATTTAGTGGAAGAAACCATTTCACTATGCTTTGACGTAGTTCAGTTTAGGCAAGCAAATAAGGTAATAACGCCTCATATGAAGCGTGGTCCAGAGTGTAGTATGAAATGCACTCCTGTCTGGTATGGGTTTATGTACTAGGTTGAGTCACGCTTATTACAAGGGCCTGTAATTGTATGCGGTTAATCGGTGTATCTTGAGATCGACTTCCTCGGAATGATAATATACGTGATTGGAGATCCTTGATGACATGGCCTAAAGTCGATCACAGTAGAACAAACGTATTCCAGCTTTGAGGTGATAAAATAACTACAGCGAAAACATTCTGTACTCTGCTCGACGGTAGGAATACTCTGTCTGCTTTCAAAGAAATGTTGGCTTAGCAGTTATCAGGAGAGGACAGTGTCACTTATCCAGAAGAAACCTGGTGCCATCTCCAGTCTACTGTAATCAAAGTGGCAGATAACGCAACACCTATTCTCAATGGAACCATGCTGATACTGTCATTAGGTTTTCTGTTGATAGGTAATCAGAGACGCTGCTTTTAATTACCCTTTCCATAATTCTAGAGAGGACTGGTGCTATGTTGATGGGTCTGTAATTATTGGCAACCGATTTGTCTTCGGATTTATAGCGAAGCGTTATGTAGCTAGTTATCCACTCGATGGGGTGTACGCCACTTCCCATTGATGGGGTGAATACCTTAAGCGGGAACAGAGACATGGTCACCGCTGCTCCCGATAACAATTGAGTTTAGGTTGTCGACCCCCACACCCGATGACAGTAGCAAGTTCATGATAGCCTCTGTGATACTTTTGACAGTAAAATTCACGTTGGCGCATGAACCTGCAGTGAGCAGTGTAAAAGTTGTGGGGTTAAGTGTGCTGGGACTAAATTTTGCGAAGGATTCGCTAAATAGTTCACAAATTTCGGGGAGATCGTTACAGACCATTCTGTCGTGTATTAAACAAGCTGTCTCTCGATGCCTGCAAGCATTTATCCAAAAGGGGGGTCAGACTATGTATCTTAAAACCACTTTTGAGGGCGTTCACCTTTTCACTTATTGAGTCTTGTGCACGTGAAGTCTTGATTGCTTGATAAGTATCGTAGATTGAGTGCAGCACCAGAAAGTCTTTAGAGGAATGATATAGCTTAGATAAGTTTCTTAATTTGTTCCGAAGTATTCGAGGGATGTATTGTCCCTCGCTCTTCTTCACCTTAGCTGCTCTCATAGGGGCAACAATATCTAGACATTATATTTCTATAGAAAAACGAAAGTAACCCTGTTAATGGAGCGGTCATGAAGCACTGATCCCATGGGCTGCACCTGAGGGGCTCGATGAATACCTCCAAGTTTACACTTCTGAAGCTACGATACAAAGTGTTTCTCATAGGTTCCCCGTTTTCCTCACGAAGAGGAGAAATTGATAAGCAACAGAAAACCATTCTGTGGTCACTGCCAGCGAATACAACACCAACGTAAGTGGTGACTGGGATGACGTCACGGAGGAACTATTCAGGGTTTTATCGTCCGCAAACAGCCTTCTGCCGACTTCAGGGTGTGGATTTCTGTGAGGCTGACGATGCGACGCGTGAATCAAAGAACCTTTTGGTGGTGTAGCTGGCGTGTGTGTTAGAAGACTTTTGCTGTCGCACCAACAGTTTGGTTCCATAATGCCTAACTACAAAGTGCCATGTTAACATCAGCCACAGAGGTTGACATTATCTGACCTACCTACCAGGTTCGAGGTCTTCTCGAAAAGACGTTTGCAACCTGTCAAGCTCATAAGCTACCACTCTTTCCCCACGCTTTTTACAGATGGGACTCCTCAGCGTTGCATCGCACGTGAGTCCTCTTTCATACAGATTACCTGGAAGCAGCGCGCAGTTTTCCTCGGGATGTTTTAGGACGCAGACCACGGACAACACAGATTGACTTGAACAATAGACCTCTCTGAAGATGCTGGAGAGGCCTGGCTTTAAACACTAGAAATGCGAAGTTTCCTTTCCGGGTGGCTGACGCAGATTTTAGCCCGTTTAGGTTTGCAATACAGAACACTACAGGGGGTCCAGATAACGGATTCTCAGGGTGGATTCTATTTATTCTTGTTCCTACCATTGGCTGCGATTGGAAGGGTGGATGTTGGACACTCAGAGTACCTACAATGTGACTAAGATGACTAGAGACACACTTAACCTTTTTCCATACCCCTTGTTAGATGTGCGACAAAAATTAATGGATGTATATCGTTTGGATGGCTCGTGTAGCAGACAACATGCCGGGGCTAAAGTCTACACTGGCAGGCCCCGTTTAAAATCAGGGACAATATTCTTCATAGTTTATCATGGCTCGATGTGCAGTGAACAACCACCACCACTCGAATCTCATTTCCACCTATGAAAATAGACGGAAGGAAACATCACAATACCGGTAGTCAGATTTGTTGCTCGAGGATGGGAGGCTGGGAGGCCATAATAATCCTTTACCAGTAGATTTCTATGCCTGTCCCATCCCCTTTTGATCGAGTCAACTGGTGACGAGGACACCACCTCTTCTGGGGGTCGGTTACAGGCATTGATTACTCGACGTGAGAACCAGTGCTTTGCGGAGACCGTGTTCGTTCTTTGCTTTTGCAGTCTCCTCCCATGTCCTCTGAGTTGACCCGACCCAGTGGAGGTAAAAGAGAAGATAGATCAGGTCCGAAGTCATTTCTTAGGATCCTGTACAGCATGACTGGGTCCTCTCTCTCTGCGATAGGACAAAGCGATGAGGTTTAGCTTCCTAGGTCGATCTTCATGGGTGAGGCCAGCCATCGCAGGAATGAGACGGACGGCTGCCGTCTCAACTCCTTCTAGAAAGTCTGCATCACCTTTCAGACAAGGATTTTCCACCTGTGGACAGTCTTCTAATTTAAACTCAACTAAAGGTGTGTATGAGATGGTGAACATGTCACCACTTATTTTCGTACGCGTCCTACGTAATGCCCAGAGTCCTAAGACTCCGAGCTGCTAAAGATCGACAGCGAGACGTGGCCTTCAAGTCATAACTCACTGTGACTCCTAGGTCATTTTGGGTCGGTGGTGACTGTAAAGGAGTCCCATCAATATCGTAGGTGCATGTGTAACCCAAGTGCATGCTCACGCCTTTGCATGCGTTGACAGACATCAGCCACTTCTCTGACCAGGTAAACAAGCTGTTCAGGTCTGCCTGGGGTGCACATATACCCCCACCGCTGGCGTGGAGAACCGTAGTGAATTTTGTGGTGTTTGGCAGCTCATTTACGTACGAGAGAAACACCAGGGGGCCCGGGACTGTGCCTTGAGGCGCTTCACCGCCTACCGGCTTCCAAATGGAGAGTTGAGAATTGATCCCGACTCTCTGTCTTCTGCCAACAAGAAAGCTGCTTGTCTATGCAAGCAGACTGCTAGTGATTCAAAAAATTTCCAGTCTCCCGAGCAACCTGGAACGAAGTACTTTGTCGAACGGCATACCGAAGTCAATGAAAGTGACATCTACAGGTGTCCTGTCATCTCTAAACTTTGCTCGACTTTCTCTGGCTGTAAGATTGTTCGTCAGGGAAGCGAAGTTTCTGCGGAAACCATGCTGTGAACAAGACAATAGAGTGTTGCTCCCTAGGCGGACTGTATTGGTTTTCTTGATCGCTCTTTCTGGGGTTTTCAATACAGTACTAGTCAAACCTATCGATCTGTCATTTAACAGGGGCTTCCTAGAACCTGCCTGGTGGATAGGTGTTACTTGGGATCCCTCCAGTCACAAGGGAGTGTGCCTTCACTGAGAGACAGCCTGAACATGGAGGTCGGCGGACCGGCTACACAGAGTGCCAGCTCTCTGAACAGCCTTGGGTGCAGCTCATCCGGCCCCGCTGATTTTCCCATGCCGAGACGACTTCATAACGGAAATACGTCGGTGCGATCGATATTCACAGACTTTATTCCGTTGGATGTCAATGCCTCTACTGTTTAGCGAGTGTTCACAGAGGATTCCTGTGATATCCGGCCATGGCTCCTGCTTTCTCCCTACCGTCCTCAATCGAACATTCAGTTTCGGTCCCACTGATTAGGGCGGGTATACCGCGTCACACCTGATGTGCATGGTCCACATGGGAGAATAACCTCTTGAGATGTTGCAGTTCAGCCTGGTCAAGGCGTGTTTCAAGGCACCGGTGGATAGCAGCGATAGATTTGTTGCCGGCTTCTTTGTAATGCTTCACTACTTGTGGCGTACAAAGGGGGGTGGCGAAACTCCAACACTTTTTCGTGCGTCGTAGCAAGATTCGGGTTTCGTGGTTTATCCACAGAGGACAGCGTTTCTGCCCCTCGGGACAGTCCTCGAAATGAACGGTTGGGTCACTCGTGCATATAACTGTTTGAGGGAGCACTACGCACCTTGGACAGAGGCTTTTGGATTGACTGCCCAATCCCCTGAGAAGGCTGTCAGGTTAATAGCTTCGATATTCGCTTTCCGCACGTTGAGTCTAGCTGAGGCATCGGCCTGGTGCAAGTCGTATACCGTGAATCTTGAGATGACCACCGCGTGATCACTTTTACCAAGGGATGCTAGGTGCCGGATGAAGCATACATCATATGTACGCGAGAATGCCAAGTCTAGAACTGATGGAGCATGCTGATGATCATATCTGGTTGGTGTCCTGATGTGCTGTATGAGGGCTAAGAAATTGATGCTGCCACCAACCTGTGGTCAAGCGAATCACGCGGTGCTTTTGTTGTCAGTTTATCCCAGTCAACCGATGTTGCGTTGAAGTCTCCCGCAACTGGACATCGGGATTTATCTGTCCGGAAGGTCAGCTTGCTCAGGAGGAAGCCCGCTGCCTTACATCCAGGGCTTCGATACGTTACGATTACGTTAACATCTTGCCTCATGCATTTTAGTTGGCAGCGCAGCATTTCGCCTATCCCACCTCCATGTGCAACTGTTTCTATGGCTTTTATAGTTGGGGTATCCTTGTCGTAAAGGATGACACTACCACCATGCGTGCTAACCCATCACTTCTAAGAGGGATGAATCCTGAAAAGAGCCAGGTTTCCGAGACAGCAATGATGTCAGGGCTTTCGTTGCTTATCACACTACAAAGCCCATTCCGCTTGTTTTGGAGATTACATACATTTATGTACAAGACAACGAAACTACTTGAATGAGTTTCTGTCCTGTCCATGGAGGCTTCGGCATCATTTGTTGCCGAAACCTCACTACACGAAAACCCGCCACTTTCATATTCCGCCCTCCAGCTGCTAATCTGGATTTTAGTTCTGCCTCTCGTTTTTTGATTCGGTCAGCAAGAGCCAAGTCCTTTCGCACGAACACTTCAGACCCTTGAAGTCTACGCGCGTTCTTCAGAGGCTGGTCCCTCTCATCTATTGGCTTAAACACGACTTTAGGTGGCCAAAACTTGTTTTCAGTAATGACTGCCTCCTGTTTACCTACTCCCCATATCTTGAGTAGTGCAAATCTCGGCATGTTTTCCGGTAAAAGTTGGTTTATCGAACTTTGTACCTTGCCTAGATTATGTTCAAAATGTTTACGTGGGTCCGGATCTCTACTCTCTTCCACTCTGTGGGAGATTACTGACCTGTCAAGGGGCTCTGCTTCGTCTTTGCTCTGTGGAGTGATGATGGCTGGTTCGGTGACCCCCATTGTCTTCTTAGCATGCCGTTTAGATTTAGTTAGTTGTCGTTTTTCAGAGTCAGGTATGCAAGGTTTACTACAGCCTGGTCCAGTGACCCTGAAGCTGAGAGCCTCAGAACGGACTTGCATCCCATTTTGTGTGAGTTTCGCCAATGACTGGGTCGCCTAACTCGGTATGACCGGCGGCCCGCATGGTTTCATCGCTGGAATTGCGAAGGATTTCGAAGCGTCTACAGCTAGCTGAAGATTTTTCTAGCGACGCGAGACACGAAAAATACGTCGAAGTGGCCGAAGCTTACTTAGACTGTCCTTTTCCTGTTGGCAATAGATCATTGTTTTCCCTTACTTAATACTACTGTTGTCGGAAGGCGCAATTTCTAAATTTGTTACCTGTTAGTGCTTTTCGGATCCTTAATCAATTTAAACTGTGAAAATGGCTGGAATCGGAATGACAAATGAAACGGTAAATGATGAAATTGTGTGTTTTATGCCCGAATGTTTAGCATCATGTGGTTGATACAGAGGTGTGTCAGCTCAACGTCTATGTTCAGGTAATATTATTTTCCGTGCAGCAAGTAATTATAATCTCTCTGATGATTGTGTTCTTATCTTCAGCTTTTAGTATGCCGACTAAGAATTATTGAAAAAACATGTTAGTATCTATGTTCTTACCAGCCATGAGCGTGCAACGATAATTTTATGGACAGATATAGCAGTTGTTTCTATCTATTTCGTTTAACCAAAAACTAACGATCCATCTAGTTAACAAAATGAGATATAAAGTGGATCAACGGGTTGCCGATCCTCTCACAGCACTGACATTTAACTCGAATAACCTTGACTTGACTACTACCACAATACGAGTTCAAGTGTGAAATAGAATGTAGATCCATCTTCACAGTTAACTGTTAAAGTGCTTGAAATCCTCATTTTGTGAATTAGATAAACGTGAACGAAATTGGCTCGGAGAGGAGCCATCACACGAATTATCGACAGGATTGGTTAGATACTGGTTTGTAATGTGTGCTGTGAAATAAAAATACGCAGAAGTTGAAGTACTTGGAAATACAAGCCTTTTGATACGGAATGACTAATATTTTGTTCGATTTAATTTGAGATTTGCTGATAGTTGGTAGTGTTGAATTTCAGACTAAGCTGACTTTCCCTCACCCAATCAGTTACATTACTTATTTTAACATACACCATCTCACAAAACGTTTTGCTGGGAAGTAGCTTTATCAATAAAATGACTAGGTCTCTAGAGGCTATTTGAATCTAGTGTTCCAGTGGGGTTGTGCTTTGGCATTACTACCAGCTAAGGCATAATGTCGGTTACACTGCCTACATACAAAGCTTAACTAGAATTAACATTAAGGACTCTTTGTTACCTTGAAAGATCAGAAATATTATTTTCACTTGCAGTGTTGAGTAATTTATGCCGATCTGTATGCAGAATAGGGCATTAATCTCCTCTAGTTGTGTGTTATACTTTTCTTGTGGTTTCCAATAATCTCACGTTTTTCCTCAGACTAAGCTTCGCAAAATGCGTTTGTATTTCAGCTACTTGAAAGTCAGTCTAAAGCTCACCCAGTTTAGGAGTTTTGTTGCATGACTCTTAATGATTATCATGCATTTGAGTTTGAAACAGCGTCAGTGTAAATAACATTTTGGCCAGCGTTTCATCCAGGAGTCTTAACAGCTCACACGCTATGCCATCGACTACAATCATACAGATGAGTTTGTAGGGGTGCGTGTTGCAATTCCGTAGCGTTTGATCAACCCTACTTAACTTGATGTGCTCTAGTACCTGCTTAACCAGTACTTTACCTAACGTGTAAGTACCGATAACAAAACACAAATCGAAAGAACTGACACGCAATGTACTTGAAGGAGCTATGCATTTAATTAAAGTAAATGTAGTAATAATGAATAGGGGAAAAGTTTAATCAACTTATCTGGCTTCTAAGGCTGAACTGGGGACTCGGAGTACGTGCGTGGTAATCAGCACAATGGAGCGCGAAATGGCGTTCAAGCCTGCTAGGATGCATGCTCGTTAAAACAAAACTTAAAACACCCTAAGCATCCGGAGGCAAGCTAGAGATTTATTTAGTTAATTTAATTTAGACTGTTTGTTTTAGCCCTAGTTATATTTTCGTGCCAGGATGGTGCATCACAGATTATCCCTCTCCTAGAAGGTTGTTAGGATACCGGCAACCTTCGATCCTAGGAGGCGACTGAGAGGCGGACACGCAACACCTTTCCATATTGGTGATGTTGTGGGTTACGTGTGGGTCTCCGAAACTAGTTCAACCATGCACATCTTCGAGGTAAGAGAACTTTGTGTCTAGACGCAACCCTTCCCGCAATGGTGGAAGGTGACCCAAAGCCTCCGTCTACTTTTCCCCATTGCTTCTTAATCTACCAGGGGGTGTACAGGGGGAAATCGGTACAAAGAGAACCGAAGAACGATCCAAGTAGCATCGTCAGCGGCCAAATTTATCCAATTTTCAACGCATTTTCTAGGTTCTGCAAGAAGAAAGAAATAGGACATTAGAGTGCTAAGAAAAGAAAAACCAAACAATTCGAAGTGGGGGAGTACAGGAAAAAAATAATAACCAACCAAAAAAGCTCTTGAAATTTAAACTGTGTTTTTGGTTTTTCTTTTTTGTTTTTTTTTAAAAAACTGTTTGCAAAGTAGTGAACAAGACTTGTGAAAACTTTAGATATGAAAACGCATTGATAGTGCATGCCACGACAAACAGTTGAAACTCCAAATTTACCAAGTGTGAAGTTGCGCTGGGGCTAATTAACGAAATCGGCGTATCGTTCGGGCCAATGTACACGCCTCCTAGCACGTGTAGAGGGTACTGGATCAGTGCTACTAGACGTGGCTCTTTTAGAAGATTCAGGGTACGCGCGACTAAACGAGTCTGTTTGGGAGTCCGGCGGCAAGGGTTTTTCTAGTTGTGTCGGTGTAGAGGAAGGTGGGTCGTCCTCTATATAAGCTGCCTTCAAACGATCGACACTTATAGAATCCTGCCGTCCAGATCTGTCAATGACGAAAAACTTTTCTTTCTTACTGAGAACCTTGAAAGGTCCGTCGTATGGTGGCTGTAAGGGTTTACGTACACCGTCACAACGCACAAAGACGTGAGTGCAATCTTGGAGTCTTTTATCCAACTGCACCCGTCTACACTGTATCCGTGTGGATGGGGGTTGGAGGCGACGCATGTGTAACTTAAGAGTTTGAGCATAGCCATGGATATCGGTAGGAGTTGGGTCACTACAATCTGAAGCGACCATCTCACCCGGCAAACGTAAGTTACTGCCGTAAACTAACTCAGCAGGTGTACACTGTATATCCGTCTTGAGTGTAGAACGGATGCTGAGAAGAACCAACGGCAGAGACTCAGTCCATTTCATATTGTCGACTGCCATTAGTGCGCTCTTAAGGTGTCGGTGGAATCGTTCCACCAAACCATTGGAAGCTGGATGATATGCGGTAGTGCGGATGCGTTTGCATCCCAACAGATTCATCAGCTTCTGGAAGGTAGCGGATTCGAACTGTTGGCCTCTGTCGGTTGTCACGGTGGAAGGGCATCCAAACTGTGAAACCCATCCTTCGACGAAACCCGACTTACTGTTTCGGCAGTAATGTTAGACATGGGATGGCTAACGGCCAGCGAGTAAACCTATCGACACATGTCAGTAGGTAACTATATCCATCGGAGGGTGGAAGTGGGCCGACAATGTCTAAGTGGACATGAGCGAATCGTGAGTCGGTTTGGCGAAAGTTCCAAGTGGTGGGATGTTGTGACGATTCACCTTGGAACGTTGGCACTGAATACATGACCGTGTCCAGTTTCGAACATCACGGTTAATACCAGGCCAAACAAACCTAGCAGATATGAGCTTGTCAGTGGCCGGATGCCAGGATGTGAAAGATTGTGCAAAGCATCAAAAACATGCTTACGCAAGGGTAAAGGAACAACCGGTCTGGGTGTGCCTGTGGAGGTGTCGCACAATATTGACACTTCACTGTTCAGGAGCGGTAACGCTGTATCTTCAGAGAGGATGAGTGTTGAAGTTTTTCAATCTCCTCGTCTGAATCCTGAAGTTCGGCAATCTTCCGTAAGTCGACTGCTCGAGGCAAAGTAGTGGTGCAAACGCGAGACAGTGCGTCCGCGACAGGGTTATTCGCACCAGAAATATGACGGATGTCCGACGTGAATTGCGAAATATAATCTAGGTGACGTAATTCACGCGGTGAATATCTGTCAGTAGTGGTGTGTAAGGCATACGTCAGAGGTTTATGGTCGGTAAAGATGATGAAGTCACGACCTTCCACAAAATGACGAAAATGTTTCACTGAGGCATATATGGCGAGCAGTTCCCTGCCGAAAGTGCTGTACCGCATTTCGCAGGTGGATAACTTCCGAGAGAAGAATGCAACCGGGATCCAAGTGTGATCCGAAAGTTGTTGCAACACAGCTCCAATGGCCGTGTTAGAGGCGTCAACCGCAATGCTAAGAGGTAGGTTTACGTCTTGATGCACCAGCATCGTGGCGTCTGCTATTGCGGTTTTGATCTTGCGAAATGCTTCTAGTGCCTCAGGAGTCAAGCTGAAAGTTTTACATTTACTTTTCAGCAGGTCGGTCAGTGCAGTCAAAATGTGCGCGCACTGGGGAACGAAGCGACGATAATAGCTCACCATACCCAAAAACGCACGCAGAGCTTTAAGTGACGCTGGGACTGGGAAGTCTTGGATCGCCTGTACCTTTTCAGGTAGTGGGCGAATGCCTTGCTCGTCGATAACGTGTCCCAAAAATTTTAGTGAACGAACGCCAATCTGGCATTTGGCCAGGTTGACTGTCATCGAATGCTCTGACAGTCTGGCGAAAACCTGTTTCAAGTGGTTAAAATGAGTGTCTTCGTCAGGACTAGCGATTAGTATATCGTCTAGGTAGGCATAGGCGAAATCGAGTCCACGTAAAACATCGTGAATAAAACGTTGGAAGGTTTGTGCTGCATTGCGAAGACCAAAAGGCATACGGAGGAACTCAAAAAGACCAAACGGTGTAATGACGGCTGTCTTGGGAACATCATCAGGATGAACCGGGATCTGATGATATGCACGCGTCAAGTCAAGCTTACTGAAGATAACCGAGCCTTTTAAAGATGCAGTCAAGTCGTGAATGTGAGGGACTGGGTAACGATCTGGAATCGTTTTAGCGTTGAGCCTTCGGTAGTCACCACAAGGCCTCCAGTCCATGCCATTGTTCTTGGGTACCACATGCAAGGGTGAAGACCATGGACTGTTGGATGGTCTGATTATTCCCATTTCAAGCATGTGTTCGAACTCGGCTTTTACAGCACGCAGTTTCTCCGGGGATAATCGCCGTGGTTTCGCAAACACTGGCGGGCCAGTCGTCGTTATGTGATGAGAAACGTTCGAAGTCACACAAGGGACACAACGACTTGGCTTAAAGACATCCGGAAAGGACTGAATGATAGACGCGTAGGGACTAGAAGCGTCCGTCGTGCAGTACACGGGACTGAGGGGCGGCGTCTTTGTGACTATACCGGAAACAGAGAGTGTTGTGGTAGAATCTATCAACTTATGCTTGCCAGCATCTACCAGCAGCTGATAGTGCTGCAAGAGATCCATACCAATAATACCGGTGGTCACATCCGCCACTATGAAAACCCAACGAAAGGGACGACGCAATCCAAGGTTGAGATCGAGGAATCTCCGACCATAGGTTGTGATGGGCGAACCGTTGGCGGCACGAAGTTGCAGAGACATTGGCCGCAGACGCTCTTCCTTCGTAGGTGGGATGACGCTAGCTTCTGCCCCAGTGTCAACTAGGAAGCGTATCCCAGAATGTCGATCAGTGACGAAGAAGAGGCGACATGGAAGTGGCTCGCCAGCGACGTTAGTCGCCGTCACGTGCTGGCTCACACGTTTCCCGCCTGGTTAGCCTCGAAGGTGCAAGGTCGAGTGCACCTTTTGGCATTGGCACCATAACGTTTATGGTACCAGCACAACCTGGGTTGGGATTGTCGCGATTTGGAACGTCTGCTACCGGTACGGGAGGCAGACCTGTTGCGCGAGCGAGACGTGCGACCTTTGGAAGAACTACCAGACCGCATTTCGTTCCTGATGCTGCACAACTCCTCATACAATTTCGAGATGTGAGCTATAACATCGAAACTTGTTGGCTCACAGCCGAGGGAGGATATGGGTTTTTGGACGAATCCGTGGCAGTAGACAGTGCAGCTGAGATACTAGTGTTGGGTTTCGTAGCATCCACAGCTCTGTCAGCCGCTTCCGCCAGCTCTATTAAGGGACACTTATGGAAGGGTGCGAGGATCCCTTGAACCGACTGTGGTAACCTCTGTAACCACAGTTGCTTGAGAAATGCTTCATCAATGTTGAAGTCAGCAATCAGCTGCTTCATCTGACGAAGCAGTTGCGTCGGCTTGCGATCACCCAGATGCACATCCCTGAAAAGTTCTTGCACTTTCTGCTGGTCAGTAAGTGCAACACGTTTGATGAGGGCGGTTTTGAGGCGATCGTAAAGATTCGGTGCTGGGTCATCTAGCACATCTGAGACGTCTTCGATCACATTTTCCGGTAAGCTGACGATGACTAAGTTGGACTTAGTTTCTTGTGATTGAATGTGTCTCAAGGCAAACTGAGCTTCCACATGGGAGAACCATGCAGATGGTCTGTGGGCCCAGAAGGTGGGAAGCTGGAGGGTTGCGGCCATCTGCGCAGTCGAGTCGTTATCCGCCATTGATCAGGGAATTAGAGGCACGATAACGATAATAAAAAAAATTACAATGCAAAAATAACCGATGAGGAGTGCAATAAAAAAACTCAAGACAGTGCCGAAAACAAAAATAGGCCAGACAAATCAACGCAAGAGAACAAAGGTACTGAACAAAGTAAGAAGTGATACTCGGGCTCACCAATTTGTAGAGATGCGTGTTACAATTCCGTAACGTTTGATCAACCCTACTTAACTTGATGTGCTCTAGTACCTGCTTAACCAGTACTTTACCTAACGTGTAAGTACCGATAACAAAACACAAATCGAAAGAACTGACACGCAATGTACTTGAAGGAGCTATGCATTTAATTAAAGTAAATGTAGTAATAATGAATAGGGGAAAAGTTTAATCAACTTATCTGGCCTCTAAGGCTGAACTAGGGACTCGGAGTACGTGCGTGGTAATCAGCACAATGGAGCGCGAAATGGCGTTCAAGCCTGCTAGGATGCATGCTCGTTAAAACAAAACTTAAAACACCCTAAGCATCCGGAGGCAAGCTAGAGATTTATTTAGTTAATTTAATTTGGACTGTTTGTTTTAGCCCTAGTTATATTTTGGTGCCAGGAGGGTGCACTACAAGTTTTTTATCATCTTCCACTTACTAGATATACTATCAATGTTTGTCTGCTGCTTACACGCTAACATATTCACTAACTTTTCCATTCTAAAATCTTATCACTTTTGTCACTGGGAGGAATAGTGGAGTGAACTGATCAACATGCCTTCAAGTTTCTACATTGATTTGTATGTCTGTTTGTTCCACAAAAGCCAACTATACGTGTAATAATCCAACAAAGACTTTTAAAGTGTTTCAAGTTTGTTGACCTTTTCCCCTGGATTGTGTTTCCTCAGTTGAGATGACTTAAGTTCAAACCAATTGAAAGCATCAGGGGTAACCGCCTCATATGTGGGGCGAATTTGTCTGATAAACAGATTTTCGTGAGAAAAAACTATGAGAGTTATAAACCAAATCACGTAGTTTGGTGAACCATTGTAGCTAAATAAGGTTCTGGTATCAACCTATGGGAATTAGTCAAACGGGTTTTAGCATCGATATGGTGGAGAAAAACAAACAAACTAAATGAATGAATGTTTTATAGGTCTTGCTCATCTCATGAGTTGCAGAAAAGTCCAAACAACAAGTCTTGTAGAACACAATAAATTCATAGGATGTTATCATCTACTTGTGGGGTACACACAGACTGAAATTACAGACTACGAATGAATGAAAGCAATTAAAATGCTCGAATGATCAGTAGGAAAGTATCCTACTACCTGAAAAAGTGACAGGCAAGAGCGGGATTGTACAGCCAGAAAGTTCCTGAGGAAGAAAATAATAGATTAACACTGGAGTTTTTCAATATCTGATCCATTTACACCTTTTGATTGTTGTAACTCTGCTTTCGTTTATTATTTTGTAGGGAGTGAAACCGATATGTTTTGATCATCAGGTTTTGTAAACTGAATATGTCCATATACGTCCTGTGGCCTGTACACTTCATATAGCTGGGGAGGAGACAAAAATTATCATGAGCTGATTATCCCCCTCCTACGTGTTGCTTTTGTTTTGGCGGGACAAACCCAAGTGTTTAACTTGACTTTAAAGGCCTCTGTACACTGCAAGCGAACACTGTTTATTGTTTCTTTATGCAAAGCGTAGATAGTTTCAATTGGTCATCTAAAAGCCTACACTGATGAGAGAATAATATCATTAGATGGCGAAAAGTGAAGTCTCTCCTCAGCATACTCATTGAGTCCCATAAATGTGCGCGTGTTCCATAAGGTCCAAAGTTAAAAGTCACAGGCAAAAAGAAAACTAGGCATCACATTATACGGCTAATGGTTTCGTTACAAAGTTCAGCCAACTTTCTAGCTCCATTTTCACTGCTCCTGATATTGTTCTCTTCCGAAAATGATGAAAAGTATTCTTGATTATCAAACAAGTATTTCATGTTCGACCGCTAAATTCCCATTTAATAAGTCCAAAGTGACCACTACCAGTTCCAATTTTTTGAAGTCAATAGGCTGTGACTTGTGCGACCTTAAATGCTATACAGCAGTTGGGTATGTAAGTATACCATTCCCTTGATGCTTGGACGAACATGACCTCTCTATAGACGGAATAGAATGCTGAGATTTTGGGGTCATCTTTGACTAATATTCAAATGATCTGAAGCTAACAACTTTTACTATTTGTTAATCAACACGGAATTGATATGGACATTTTTGAAATATCTGGTTATCATGGTACTGGCTGATATTATATATAATCAGTGGTCCGTTGCGTTAGACTTACTTCACCTCTGACTTTCCTAGGACACAGTTTTTCTGACTTACGATCTGGCAGAGTAAAGTGTTAGTAGCCTTACTCAAAATTTTGCTTCCTCAGGTTATTAACCACCATGAACTGGTAAGCTGTACATACTTATTCACTTTATTTCTATGCGGAGGTCAAATAACTGGTTATCATTGTCAGTCGCAACTGTACACATAATCACTAGGATGTATTATTAAGAAAATAAGTTGGTTTGTCGGCAAGGAACGATCGTCTTACGATGATCATAATAACCAAACTGGTCATTGGACGAGTTCACGTTTGAACCTGTAGTACTGCTTCAGTGGTATGTAATAACAATATAGCACTTTGTTGCGCAAAATAGACAAAATCTCCACCTCACTTCCGTCAGGTTTGCAGCATTTTGGCAAAAAATAAGAATAAATAATTAGGTTCGACTGCATAAAATGTGATCTTGATGATGTCATGTTGACATACGACGAAGTCGCACAAATAAATAAATAAACAGTTTTATTCTCGTGTTGAATAAAGGATTTTAACATGAGAGAAGCCAGTTCACAGGCTTCATCACGTTGATACATCTCAAAATGTCTACAAGACTTGAGCCCTGAGTGGTACTGATGGAATGTCATTAAACTCAATTTTTAAAAAACTGCCGAAGGTCCTGCTAGTTATGAAATGAACGGGGAAATATTACTTTACAGCGTACATAGGGCATTAAAGTTTAGATAATAGTAAATGTCGCCTTCATTTAACAGGCTTAACACGAGGGATACTAGTTTACAAGCACCGTCAAATTTATAACTTTTGAAAGTATCTGGTATTAAATAATTTACATATAAAGTCATTAGTGCGCATAATCTTATTGAAATTTGCTGAAATTCATGAGACGGATGTGGATTGCCATCTTCCATCACATAGATAGGTTCCATTATCAATATCAGAAGCGCGCAGTGTTCAGAGTTTGCGTTGTAACCAACCGACGTTGTTGGTCCGTTCGCGAAGTTTGCTGATTAGTAATATACTAGTTTGTTACTTAGAATGATCTTCAGTTTTTAGTTTGCTAACCACAAAGGACCCAGTTATACAACCTGGAGTATCAGTAAAGTATCCACAGTTATATAACCAACGTGTATGGCTGTATCAATGCATATCCAGGTCACCATGTTACTTTTAGAAGTGATATAGATTAATTCTGATGGGAATACTAGTTGTATTGGGTGAAAATAGGTGTCTAGGTATCTAGGTATCTAGTTTCAGCTTGGTCTGGTTATCCTCCTCCCTCTCTTGTAAACCTCATCTGAAAAAACAACCTGTTATCATGCCGGAGTTATAGACTGCCATTAGCATTGTATCGTAATCTTTTTTATTTTATGCGAAAGTGCTTGCGGCATACTAAACAGGTTCAAGAGCAATGAATATGATAAGTATGCATGAAAAATGACAGACGGTAAATGGATTATCCCGGCAAAAAATAAGAACAATGGTAAGAAAGTTAACTCAAAGCTCATCGGAGTGTTAATTATGGAGACGAATTCTAGTTCCCTGCCTCCTACACATTAGTCAGTCAGTACTTCCTCGTCAATAAATAAATTGTTTCCCGGTTTCTGACTGATTGTAGTCAGTGTACCCCAGATCTTTGCTCCATTAAAATGTAATTCTTGTCATTGCATTTTCCAGGCCTTAGCAATGATTGTACCAACTTGTAATCAAAGCACAGTATTTGATCATTTAAGCCTCAACATGGAAAATATTTAACTTGCATATTTCCTCCCGACTATGAAGAATGTCTCTTCCAAACGAGATTGATCTAGAGTCGTAAGGCTGTAAAGGCTGCGAAGAGGTGTTTCCCTAAGTGTCTGAATAAAACGTGGTTTTGATGTAAGGTGAGGGGATGAGAAAGTTCATGGCACAATGTGAACAATAGTAACCAGACAACTAACTGCCACAACCAAAGTAGCATTGCTCTACTCATTTTGTTGATGTAAGTGATATGGTCCAGTGACATAAACTGGGAAGAATCATACACGCATGTGGCACTAAAATATCAGCTTAAATTCTGATGGTGGTTACGTAATTGTCAGAAGTTTCTCACACGAAATTTTTCCGTCGTAATAAGCTGGTTTCAACTTACGAGAGAAATAGCAAATGCAATATAGATGTGTAGAACTGGTGCAGTTTTCTTGAATGACAGTAGGCCCATAAAGCTGACAACTATTCTTGTAGAAAAGCTGTGCTGGTAGCTTGAGAAAGGAGACTTGCTATTTAGCCAGGAATTATTCGATTCACGCGATGTGATACAAAATAAGTTACCAAAGACAATCCTCAGGATATTGGAGGAGACGAGAAGTTTGGTGCAGAAATTTTTTCAGAAATTTTATTCGGCTTTACATTTGCAATTTATGTATTTTTCCATCTATATTGGATAGTTACGAGTATTATGTAATTGAAACCGGTAACAAGAAGCTCGGACCAGACTTCCGTGCGAAACGCTGGAATTATTTGGTTTCAAACCCTCTGTGACTTACACAAATACAATCTTTGTCTAATGTTAACCTTTTACTCGGCACCCGATAATCGCCATGCTAAACGATCAAATCTTGATCATAGATCACAGAGATATAACAACCCGTTTGAAATTTTACAAAATCTTCCTGCTATATATAATCTAAGATTTATTTCATTGTTTTAATCACCTGGTCAGTTACCACCCCCTTGATACTATGAGATTGATAACCTGTGTTCACCACTGGATTGGTATGTAGTTTTACGTTTCGAGGATGCGATATATCAGTGTGGAGCCACTGATGAGGAACTCACTGAGAAGAAATATCTCTTCGCCTACATTGTCTATTTTTATTAAATGTCTAGATGGGAATTTTCGCCTATAATTAGTACATTGCTTTGTGGCTGAAGTGACTTAACTTGAGGATGTGTTCCTTTGTTTACCGTTGAAATTTTCTGAAGTGATCATATGTGAAAGTGTGGCTTACTCGTCTTCTTTGTAAAATCGTTTTATTTACTTTTCTTAGGGTAGAATTATGCCTCAGAAGCCCGTATTCCTTACCTGTCATGATTTGGGGTGTAACCGTGAGTTGTAATGTGTTTTTTACCTTGAGATTTTGTTCGCAATAGTCAGTGTGATGAGGATTCCTTACTTATTTACTTAAGGTTATTGCATATAATTTGTGAATGGAATTTACAAAGGTTCTCACAGAGTTAGTCTGTGGGAAGTTCTTAGTAGGGCGTTCATCCTTACACGTTAGAGGAATACGCTAGCAAGATTTTGAAGAGGTTAAGCATTCGATTTCAGGTGGGATCACGTGCACAAGAATCGAAGTCGCCGTCAACAGTTTATCGCAGTGACAAATAGAGTGATATGACCTGATATCGCGTGTTTAAATGAGACACTACGAAATATGTAACTGGAATGTGATTCTGACTGCCTACCAGACTCGCTATCTGAATATCGCTGTACTTGTCTACGCTTTACCTACGCTTACGAATCTCCAACTGATCTGAACTGAATACGAGACGAGATGTTCGCATGCCTTTAACAAGCAGTCATTTCCCCCCCCCCACTTTACAGCCGAAGAAGAGTGTGCTCACAGCTTCCTAACTTTGTCCTTTCACGATCGGAATCATTTATATATACAGCTGAATTGTATATCCGCGAAAAGTCATAATTGGATCGAGCAAGCTAATTGATTTTTTGCAATATGAACTGTGATAATGCACGATAACCGATTTTACTCAGTGGATGATTATTTCATGAACATGAATCGTACAGTATTGACTGCTGCCATGTATTTGGTTTTTGACAGATATCAAATGGACTAGCAAATGAGTTGGTTTCCTCGAATATGATGGACTTTACTGGCTGATCTAAGCGTGTTGAATGGTTTCTTTTGGTCTGGTCTAACTGATTAAAGGTGAATTGGTAGTGATAATTTTCATTCGTGGATGTGTGTTCGTCAAATCCACTACCACTTCTCTTATGCCAGGAACGTTTTTCGGGACTTCGTTCTTTGCGAGTTCATAGACGGATTCCATGTTCAAAAGTCTATTGATTGCAATCTCATATGATTACCACACTCCACATAATTTCTTTGATGCCTTTTAGTCCAGTTGATCAAATGTCAACAAGTTTTCTCAGTCGGATCGATACGTGTACTTGAGGAAATGTAGTTAAGATTTTGTGTTTTGGTATCCCAATAATACTGGTTGTTCATGTAAACTTTTCAGTGTTGAGCGACGGAACTATCACACATGATCCATCCGTAAATCACATTCGACGATTCCTTTGTGGATGTTGAGTCATTTGCGTTGTATATTATATCCTGAACGGATTTTATTGCGTTTTCTTTTCCAGTGTTTCAGTTACTGCTGAGATATTGATAATGTCATTAGAGAAAGATCTAGATTGTATAAGATACTTATTAGTTTATTAGTCAACATATATCTCGTACGGTCTATCAAACTTTTTTGAGAGTTAACTAAATAATCCAGCGTTGAACAAAAGTATAATACCTTTTTATCAACTGTGCATTAAAATGTGTTTTTCCGCCTATGCGAATAAGTGGTTCCCGTGAATTTCAAATATCTCGATTCTGCTGTTAGTATATACACTAGACACTTGATTACTGTTTATCTCAATGTTTCGAATTGAAGGTTTTAAATGTCCATTAGATAATGGAAATAGTCATCGTTCATCAGCATAAAGTAATTCATTTTTCGGGGAACTAATTGGTCTTTCTGTCTGAATATTTCATTCTACTGCACATGTAATGATGTTAAGCTTGTACTCTGACTGCTTTCCGGTAATAATGGCCATCTTTTCCCCCTGAAGGGAATCTTCAGTCGAATATCATGAAGTTTATGATGGTTGTATTGTTTTCTACTGAAATGATAGAGATGTGTTATCGTGAGTGTATTATTACAATGGTTACGGTCAACTGCCTGGAGCGTGATGTCAGATTTTAAGTCAAGCTATCAAATGTTTTATTATCAACCTCGGTATACACCAAAAAAAGACTGAATAAACATGATAGCCTTTTTTGGCAGTTTTCTGTTGAGATCATAATATTCATCATCATGAAGTTATCTGTTATCTAGGGTTTTCCACTTGTCACGTGTCTAATAAATGCATTCAGTGCGTGCTGTTTTCAAATAGTCTGCTAGATAGTTTTATAATAATTTATTAGTCATGTGTATGACAGGCACAAGTGGTAGAGCTATCCAGTTATGCAGATAAAGCGGATTATTCGAGTCTTTTTAGATGTTTTTGATAGACTATCATTTTATTGTTTACACTCCACGGCCGTTCGATTTGGTATAATGACATTGAAAGATTATACATTGACTGGCCATCGGAGAGCAAGCGAATAGTTTTGTGTTGTCGCCAGGATGCTGAAAAGCCCATCATCATGATGAATTTCGATGGCTGTTAGTTGGTTGGGGGCAATTGGCAGAAAGCCCTTGACCTAGTTTTCGTGCTTGTCGGTACTCATCAGCAGGTCATGTCCGCGACCCGATAGAACTGATGCCACTCTGAGGTTCAAAGATTATATTTCTCAGCGACAGCAAATAAACTATTTCCTATGATTTAATGTTTGGATAACTGAACTTTGTCATGATTCATTCATCGACATTCACATGGCATTCTGTATTTTATCTGGATTAGAACAAACAATTGAACATCAGATGAAACAAAGTGTTTAGGAAGGAATATAACTGTACAGGGGTTGGAAGCGTTTTCTGCTTTCATAGGAGTTATCTGGATGCAGAAACCATGGTCATTCTTGTTTGGCAGTATGCATAAACCTGTGACTTCAAGAAATGCTTTCTAGAAGACTTGCCAATTTTGGTGAATATTCGTTTGCTTCTCGCTTATTTCTAAATGCTGTATTAAATAGTGATGAATATGGGAAGTAGCAGATGTTTTTCAGTGATAAAGATGCTTAGTACAAAAGAGCTGTATATAAAGCATCTACGATGAAACATTTTCATCGTTAACAAGTTTCCAAGCCTTAACTCAGGTTTCAACCAACGAATTCAAGTATTGGAACCTTTATTCACATAGGTGTTTCAAACATGCAGCCCTACTATCGACTGATGACACCATGTTTTTTATACAATTTCTAAAATGATAATGTTCATTTATAAAAATCATATTCTCACGTTAATTTTCTTTAATCATGTTTGTGTGTAGAAGCTATTGAAGCAAATTTTTTAACCATGGTACTCAGCAGAAACGTATGCCTAGTGGACTGTAATATCACTTTATTTTAGATCGAATTAACTTGTGTAATCTAGAATGTTAATCAGTGCAAGACTATTCAAGTTCCTTATGAAGTAAATGAGATGAGTTGTGACCGTCTACGTATACATGTGAAGCATGTGTGAGTTTACGTCTGGCCAAGTCATATCTTACAATATCCTCAGTGGTTATTGTAGTTGCACGCCACTTTGACAAATACTATAAACCAACTGTCTATCCATCAGCTGCATTAAGTTCATATTACTGGAACAAAGTTAGCCCTAATGATGAAACTTGTGCTACTCTGGTTTGTCTCTAATGTCTGTGACAACAAGTAGAATAATTTCACGATTGTTTTCTGAAAAATTAAATTTTCGTTAAGAAATTGACCTGCTGGGAAGTGCGAGAGACTTTTGATGTAGACCTCAAAGCTTGAACAGACGGTCAAGTAAATGTATCTTCTGCCAAATTCTGAATTTCTTGTTCACATTTGTCTTACAATGTTGTATCAAAGCAGGAAACACTCTTATTCCAGAATACAATGAATTTAATGCTTTTTGCTATCATATTTTTACCTACAACCTCGCCTTATTAACTAGTTCACTACTTACTAGCCGGTCCTAAGCCAGGATAAAGAGGGAAGTTGGGGCATAGAGCTAGCAGCCCTACCCCGTAAAAGCGATCCAACCGCTGAAGAAACTGCAAAGCAGAAAAATATGTGTGAAATTAATCAAACTCATTCCTCTCTGGAATTAGAGAGACGAACTGACCCCGGTTGGTGAATGTCCCCGGAAAGCCAACTGCAAGAAATCTGCAGATTGAATGGAAGTGGGCTCTCCACTGTCAAATTCAGAGTCAATGATCTACTCCTAGATTGTCACCCAAATGACAGCCATGAGCACTCTGAGCTATGAGGTGGATATCATGATGTCCCCAAGAGCATCGAAGGCTCTCACATAGTGGGAACCGATCTCCTCCAGCATCAAGACAACAAGATTCAGCTCAAAAGGAAGGAAAGTCACAGTCACACAATGCTGGGCTACGCTACAAATAATGCAGATCAGGAGAAGAAGTAGGAATTCTACAGGCGACTGCGATCAACACTGGACAAGACCTCAGTTGGCAACATCAAAGTTCTAATGGGCGACATGGATGCCAAACTGGGAGCGGACAACACAGGAAGAGAAGAAACCATGGGCAGAGAAACGCTCGGTGAAATGAACGAGAATGGACGGTTGTTTGCAGATTACTGAGCATTCAGCGATTTTGTGATTGGATGCACTGTGTACAAACACAAGGATATCCACAAAGCGACATGGATTTCATTTCTGTAGATAAACACACTTCACTGATAAATCAGATCGACTTCATCGCAATGTGAAGGAAGTGCAGACGCGGCCTACTTGACTCAAGATCAAGAAGGAGAGCAGGAGAACGAAAGTACAAAGGACATCTTCATGTCAGTCACCGAGACGAAGTGATAGATATCCAGCAACATTCCTGAAGAAGCCTGCGTGGAAGAACGCCGGAACTCTTTGAAGGAGATGTGGAACGAAACCTGCATAGCCGTAGTAGGAATGAAGAAGAAACAGGGCAAGGAATGAATCCCCATGGATACACGGAAGCTGACAGAGCAGGGAGAGGAAAATGGAGAGGCAGAGGACAAACCAATGGAAGGATGAACAGGGAAAAGAGGAACTGAACACAGCGTATAAAACATTGGACAAAGGAGCAAAGAGGAGTGCGTGGAAAGACAAAAGACACTTCCATGAGGCACTGGCAATTGAAGCAGGGCAGACTACTGGTAGGAGAGACCTGACAACATTGTGTCAAATAACCAGGTTACTATCTGGGTGGGAAGAGATCAACACAGATGAAACCGATGAAAGATGGTGAAGGAAACTTAGTCACCAAAGGGGAGGAACAGTGGAACCAATGGACTGACGACTTCAACAAACCCTTGAATCGATTACCACCGCCACCTGCAAATCGTCCAGAAACACCACCAGCAGCCCAGCCATACGACTGTCAGTGAACTCGGGCCCCCCGACGAGAGTCAGCGTCCTGAACGCCATAAGGCTACTAAAGTGTGGAAAAGCAGCAGGACCAAATGGAATCCCACCAAAAGCACTGAGAACAGACGCAGAGACAATAGCGGACACGTTCACACCACTGTTGCAGAAGGTCTGGAAGGAAGGGAAGGGACCTGGTGATCGGAAGAAGAAGTACCTCGTCAGACGTTCAAAGAGCGACCCAGGTGTTTGCAAGAACTGGCGCGGAGTAATGCGCCTGTCCTCCCTGGGCAAAATATAAAGCCATATCATCCCGGAGAGACTAAAGGGTGCTCCGGATTCAAACTTACGACCGCAAAAGGCTGGATTCAGGAAGTACAAATCGGGTGCGGATCAAAATGCAATGTTTCGCATCATCATAGAAAAGAGTGGTACAGAATGGCAGTCAGCTCTCTACCTCAACTCCATCGACTTTGAAAGGGCCTTCGACAGCATTGACCAAGAAGTGATTTGGCAACTGCTTCAACACCATGAAATACCACAAACCTTTATCAACCCCATCCAACAACTACATGAAAACGCCGCGTGGGAAGTTCGGTAATGCCCTTGAAGTGAAGACAGGAGTAAAACAAGGCTGTCTACTATCACCCACGATATTTCTGACTGTGGTGGACTGGGTCATGCAACAAATAGTGAGAGCGAGAAGGGGGATACGCTGGCTGGACAGCGGAAAAGGGCCCAGAAGATTTGGGTTTCACCGACGACTCATGTCTAATGTCGCACAAACTCGAAGATCTACGGGCGAAAACTAGCAAGTTGGCAGGAGAGGCAGAGCAGAGAAGACTGGACCTCAAGTGAACATAGAGAAGACGGAGGTGACGAAGATACATAACCAACACCTCCACCATCAACAACAAAATTCGATCACCATGAGTAGGAGAAACCTAAAGAAAATGGCCTCTTTCACCTATCTGGGCGGCACTGTTTCAACTACAGGTGACGGCACAGACGAGGACGCCAAAACCAGGATCGGAAAGAAAGCAAGACAGACGCTCACTAACCCGAAACCAGCATGAAGATCTTCCGCCCTCAGCATGTGGAACAAGATCCGGATTTTCAACACCAATGTCAAGTCAGTGCTTCTATATGGTTCACAGACCTGGCGAGTCATGAAAGGGATTTCCAAGAAACCGCAAATATTCATCAACAACAGCCTGCGCTCTTTACTGAAGCTCAGATGGCCAGAAAGAATAAACAGCAAGGAACTCTGGTCTGGCAACGAACCAACCAGTGAGCTATTGCTCAGCAAATATGCAGAAGGAAGTGGAGATGCATGGGATTGGGCATAAACTGAGGAGACCATTTGGGGACATCACAACCGGGCTAGGTACTCAAGTGGAACCTAGATGGGAAACAGAGGGTTAGGCGCCAGGGGTGACATGGAGGAGATTGTGCGAGGAAGAAAGAAGAGCTTGTAGACTGCCGTACAGCCAGGTTGAAAAGATTACAGAGAACAGAGTAGAGTGGAGACGAGCTAGTGAAGCCCTATGTTCCATTAGGCCCTCAAGGGACAAATAATAACTGTAACAATAATGTGGCAAACACATCGGAAGACTGTGACGTGTTCTGTGGATGCATACTTCGAAGAATGAGTCACGTTGCGAGAAGCGAATCACCGTTCGCCCTGACAACCATCTGACTGCTCAACTGCCTAGCATACTGACTGACTGTCTTTCTGGTTGATCTTGTTGTCCCGTGGTCGACTGATTGTCCGCCCTGCTGATTGCTCCCGGTCCGTATGGACCGACCGAATCATCTGTGTCTGCAGTCCGGTATTTCGACTGAGTGAGATGGAGTGTGATGTGGTGCTATGAACAGAGTTGCTCCACGATGCACTGCAAAGCGCCCCGACTCGAGGCGTTGAAATATGCTGCGATGCGCTGTGCTGCAGTGCAATTCTCTGTGATGCGATGCTCTGCTATGCGGTGCGATACGATACGACGTAATACCCTTAGATCAGCTGGGATGCGATGCGATGCACTGAGTCGAAACGCATGTAATATCCTGCGAAGCGATGAGATGCTATTTGCTGCGCTGCGCTGACATGCTGTGTAATATCCTTCTGTTCGATGAGATACGATGCGATGCGCTGCGATGAGATGGTGTGCGGTGCGATTAGCTGTGATGTGACTCGATGCGATGCTCTGTGATGTATTATCCTGCGGTGGGCTGCGATATGGTGCGATCCGATGCGCTGCGTTGCGATGCGGAGCAATATCCCCCGGCTGGCTGAGATGGGATGCGCTGTGATGAAATGTGATTCTCTGCGGTAGCATGCGCTGCGAGACTATTCGCTGCGATGCGCCGGGATGTGATGCTATTTGCTGCAATGTGGAGCGTTCCGATGCGATCTTCTGTGAAGACGTGAGCTGCGATACGTTGCTATTCAATGCACTGCGACTCTTTTTGAGGCCATGCGATGAAATATCCTGCCATGCGATGATATGCCATGCTTTACGGGTGGACGCTTTGCAATATGACGTGATACGCTGCGAGGCTATGCGCTGTGGCTTGATGCGACGCGATGCGATGCAGTTTTCCACGATGCGCTGTGATGCGATGATTTGCAATTCGATGCGATGCATTATCCTGCGATAAGCTGCAGTTTGGTGCTATACGATGCACTGCGGCTCGTTACGAGGCGATGAGATGCAACGCAACATCCTGCGATACGCTGTGACCCGATGCTACGCGTTGCGATGCGGTATCCTGTGGTGAGCTGCAATACGGTGCGATCCGATGAGCTGTGACTCGATTCTATGAAATTCGATACGACGTGGTTCTTTGTAGTGGTATGAGCAACGATGCGAGTCAACGCGACTCGCTGTGCTGCGATGATATGTTGGGCGATGCGCTGCTCTGTGACGGGACGCAACGCCCTGTGGTGCGGTGCTTTTCGTTGCGTTACGAGTCGATACGAGGCCAAGCGAAGTGATGAAATATCCAGAGATACGCTACGAGTCAATGCGATGAGCTACGATGGGATGCGCTGAGCTGCGATGCGATGCGGCTGGGTTCGATTCTCTGCGGCGGCATTAGCTGCGATGCGGTGCCATTTGGTCCGCTGCGGTGCAATACATTGCATTGAGCTGCATTGATATGCAATGCGGTATCCTGCGATGAGCTGCAATGCCGAGTGATCCGATGCGTTGCTACTCGATGCGATTGTTTGGGGTGGCATGAGCTGCGATGCGCTGCTACTCGATGCGCAGCAATGTGATAAAATATCCCGAGATACGCTGCGCCCCGATGCGGTGCGATTCGATGCCCTGCGACTCGATATAAGGCGGAGCGATGTGATGCCCTGAGATGTGATGCGCTTCAACATGGTGCAGTTGCGCTTTGACGCAATGCTTATCGATGCGCAGTGATTCGGTGTGACTCGAAGCGCAGCGATGCGATGCAACTCAACGCAATGCGCCGCGATGCGTTGCGCTGCGATGAGATTCAGTGTGACGTGATGCCATGCGGGGTGATGATATGCGGTTCGCTGCGTCGCGATGCGAGGCGACGATATGCGATGCGTTGAGATGTGCTGCGATGCAATGCACTGCGATACCATGCAATCTGCTGCGATAAACCGCTACGTGATGCGCTGTGAGGCGATATGATTTGTTGCGCCGAGCTGTGAGGCGATCCACTGCGACACGTTGCGATTCGATGCAAAAAGCAGCATTGCGGTGCACTGTCACACAGCATGATTTCATGCACTGCAACGCGATTCAATGCGCTGAGCGGTGAGGCGACGCGCCGCCGCACGGTACTGTTCGATTTGATGCGATGCCATGCGATATGCTGTGTAGTGCAAAGCGATGATACGCTTTGCGTTGAGATACGCAGCGATGCGTTGAGCTGTTAGGCATGTGATTTGCTGCGCTGAGCCGCAAACTGATATGCCACGATACCATGCTATTCGATGCGCTGTGGCACAGTGGGATTCGACGCGCTGCGACTTGGTGCTCAACGATGTGATGCGAGGCGAGGCGAAGCGATGATATGCGCTGAGATGCGACGAAAAGCGTTATGACGAGCTGCGACTCGCTGCGCAGCAATGCAATGCGGTGTGGAGCGATGCGTTGCGATGCGCCGTGATGCACTGCGACATGGTGCGATTGGGCGTGCTGCTACGTGACCCGGCGAAATGCGATGTCAAGCGATGATATGCGAGGCATAGAGACGCGATGAGATGCAGTGCGTCTCGATTCGCTGGGATGTGATGCGAGGCGATGCGGTGCAACTTTCTCGGGAGAGCTGCGACGCGTTGAGATGCGAAGCGATGATATGCAATGCTTTGAGATGCTAATGGGATTCGATGCGGTACGGTGCGCTGCAACTCGATACCAATCGCTGCGAAGCGACGCGACCTGTTGCGCAGCCAAGTGACGTGCTGACATGCGATGTGATTGGATGCAAACGATGTGCTGCGTAGGTATGCCATGCGCTGCAGTGCGATGCGTCCAGACGCGCTGCGCTTCGATACGAGGAGAAATGAAGCCCTTCGTTTTCATACGCGGTTCTTCTACGCACTGGGATGCGACGCGATGCAAAAGATTGCTATGCGTCACGACTCGATGAGTCAAGATGAATTGCGCAGCCATGGCATCCGATTCGTTAAGGTGCGCCGCGATAAGACGCGCCTTCATTCGATGCGCAGCACTGCGATGCGATGCAATGCGATGCGCTGCGCTGAGCAGCACTTCACTGCGAAGCACTGCCATGAGTTAACATACGACGCTATGAGATACGATGATCCGCAATGCGATGTTATGCACCGTGATGAGGTGCGCTGCGAGGCGATGCCGTGCGAATCGGTGCGCAGCGATGCGACGCGCCTTCATTCGATGCGCAGCACTGCGATGCGCTGCGGTGCGGTGCGATGTGTTCACACAGATGCGCTGTGATACGATGATCCGCAATGCGATGTTATGCGCCGTGATGGGGTGCGCTGCGATGCGATGCCGTGCGAATCGGTGCGCAGCGATGCGACGCGCCTTCATTCGATGCGCAGCACTGCGATGCGCTGCGGTGCGATGTGTTCACACAGATGCGCTGTGATACGATGATCCGCAATGCGATGTTATGCGCCGTGATGAGGTGCGCTGCGATGCGATGCCGTGCGAATCGGTGCGCAGCGATGCGACGCGCCTTCATTCGATGCGCAGCACTGCGATGCGCTGCGGTGCGATGTGTTCACACAGATGCGCTGTGATACGATGATCCGCAATGCGATGTTATGCGCCGTGATGAGGTGCGCTGCGATGCGATGCCGTGCGAATCGGTGTGCAGCGATGCGACGCGCCTTCATTCGATGCGCAGCACTGCGATGCGCTGCGATGCGATGTGTTCACACAGATGCGCTGTGATACGATGATCCGCAATGCGATGTTATGCGCCGTGATGAGGTGTGCTGCGATGCGATGCCGTGTGAATCGGTGCGCAGCGATGCGACGCGCCTTCATTCGATGCGCAGCACTGCGATGCGCTGCGGTGCGATGTGTTCACACAGATGCGCTGTGATACGATGATCCGCAATGCGATGTTATGCGCCGTGATGAGGTGCGCTGCGATGCGATGCCGTGCGAATCGGTGCGCAGCGATGCGACGCGCCTTCATTCGATGCGCAGCACTGCGATGCGCTGCGGTGTGATGTGTTCACACAGATGCGCTGTGATACGATGATCCGCAATGCGATGTTATGCGCCGTGATGAGGTGCGCTGCGATGCGATGCCGTGCGAATCGGTGCGCAGCGATGCGACGCGCCTTCATTCGATGCGCAGCACTGCGATGCGCTGCGGCGCGATGTGTTCACACAGATGCGCTGTGATACGATGATCCGCAATGCGATGTTATGCGCCGTGATGAGGTGCGCTGCGATGCGATGACGTGCGAATCGGTGCGCAGCGATGCGACGCGCCTTCATTCGATGCGCAGCGATGCGACGCGCCTTCATTCGATGCGCAGCACTGCGATGCGCTGCGGTGCGATGTGTTCACACAGATGCGCTGTGATACGATGATCCGCAATGCGATGTTATGCGCCGTGATGAGGTGCGCTGCGATGCGATGCCGTGCGAATCGGTGCGCAGCGATGCGACGCGCCTTCATTCGATGCGCAGCACTGCGATGCGCTGCGGTGCGATGTGTTCACACAGATGCGCTGTGATACGATGATCCGCAATGCGATGTTATGCGCCGTGATGAGGTGCGCTGCGATGCGATGCCGTGCGAATCGGTGCGCAGCGATGCGACGCGCCTTCATTCGATGCGCAGCACTGCGATGCGCTGCGATGCGATGTGTTCACACAATGCGCTGTGATACGATGATCCGCAATGCGATGTTATGCGCCGTGATGAGGTGCGCTGCGATGCGATGCCGTGCGAATCGGTGCTGTGCGATGCGATGCGCTGCGATGCGATGTGTTCACACAGATGCGCTGTGATACGATGATCCGCAATGCGATGTTATGCGCCGTGATGAGGTGCGCTGCGATGCGATGCCGTGCGAATCGGTGCGCAGCGATGCGACGCGCCTTCATTCGATGCGCAGCACTGCGATGCGCTGCGGTGCGATGTGTTCACACAGATGCGCTGTGATACGATGATCCGCAATGCGATGTTATGCGCCGTGATGAGGTGCGCTGGAATGCAATGCCGTACGAAACGGTGCGCAGCGATGCGACGCGCCTTCATTCGATGCGCAGCACTGCGATGCGCTGCGGTGCGATGTGTTCACACAGATGCGCTGTGATACGATGATCCGCAATGCGATGTTATGCGCCGTGATGAGGTGCGCTGCGATGCGATGCCGTGCGAATCGGTGCGCAGCGATGCGACGCGCCTTCATTCGATGCGCAGCACTGCGATGCGCTGCGGTGCGATGTGTTCACACAGATGCGCTGTGATACGATGATCCGCAATGCGATGTTATGCGCCGTGATGAGGTGCGCTGCGATGCGATGCCGTGCGAATCGGTGCGCAGCGATGCGACGCGCCTTCATTCGATGCGCAGCACTGCGATGCGCTGCGGTGCGATGTGTTCACACAGATGCGCTGTGATACGATGATCCGCAATGCGATGTTATGCGCCGTGATGAGGTGCGCTGCGATGCGATGCCGTGTGAATCGGTGCGCAGCGATGCGACGCGCCTTCATTCGATGCGCAGCACTGCGATGCGCTGCGGTGCGATGTGTTCACACAGATGCGCTGTGATACGATGATCCGCAATGCGATGTTATGCGCCGTGATGAGGTGCGCTGCGATGCGATGCCGTGCGAATCGGTGCGCAGCGATGCGACGCGCCTTCATTCGATGCGCAGCACTGCGATGCGCTGCGGTGCGATGTGTTCACACAGATGCGCTGTGATACGATGATCCGCAATGCGATGTTATGCGCCGTGATGAGTGCGCTGCGATGCGATGCCGTGCGAATCGGTGCGCAGCGATGCGACGCGCCTTCATTCGATGCGCAGCACTGCGATGCGCTGCGGTGCGATGTGTTCACACAGATGCGCTGTGATACGATGATCCGCAATGCGATGTTATGCGCCGTGATGAGGTGCGCTGCGATGCGATGGCGTGCGAATCGGTGCGCAGCGATGCGACGCGCCTTCATTCGATGCGCAGCACTGCGATGCGCTGCGATGCGATGTGTTCACACAGATGCGCTGTGATACGATGATCCGCAATGCGATGTTATGCGCCGTGATGAGGTGCGCTGCGATGCGATGCCGTGCGAATCGGTGCGCAGCGATGCGACGCGCCTTCATTCGATGCGCAGCACTGCGATGCGCTGCGGTGCGATGTGTTCACACAGATGCGCTGTGATACGATGATCCGCAATGCGATGTTATGCGCCGTGATGAGGTGCGCTGCGATGCGATGCCGTGCGAATCGGTGCGCAGCGATGCGACGCGCCTTCATTCGATGCGCAGCACTGCGATGCGCTGCGGTGCGATGTGTTCACACAGATGCGCTGTGATACGATGATCCGCAATGCGATGTTATGCGCCGTGATGAGGTGCGCTGCGATGCGATGCCGTGCGAATCGGTGCGCAGCGATGCGACGCGCCTTCATTCGATGCGCAGCACTGCGATGCGCTGCGGTGCGATGTGTTCACACAGATGCGCTGTGATACGATGATCCGCAATGCGATGTTATGCGCCGTGATGAGGTGCGCTGCGATGCGATGCCGTGCGAATCGGTGCGCAGCGATGCGACGCGCCTTCATTCGATGCGCAGCACTGCGATGCGCTGCGGTGCGATGTGTTCACACAGATGCGCTGTGATACGATGATCCGCAATGCGATGTTATGCGCCGTGATGAGGTGCGCTGCGATGCGATGCCGTGCGAATCGGTGCGCAGCGATGCGACGCGCCTTCATTCGATGCGCAGCACTGCGATGCGCTGCGGTGCGATGTGTTCACACAGATGCGCTGTGATACGATGATCCGCAATGCGATGTTATGCGCCGTGATGAGGTGCGCTGCGATGCGATGCCGTGCGAATCGGTGCGCAGCGATGCGACGCGCCTTCATTCGATGCGCAGCACTGCGATGCGCTGCGGTGCGATGTGTTCACACAGATGCGCTGTGATACGATGATCCGCAATGCGATGTTATGCGCCGTGATGAGGTGCGCTGCGATGCGATGCCGTGCGAATCGGTGCGCAGCGATGCGACGCGCCTTCATTCGATGCGCAGCACTGCGATGCGCTGCGGTGCGATGTGTTCACACAGATGCGCTGTGATACGATGATCCGCAATGCGATGTTATGCGCCGTGATGAGGTGCGCTGCGATGCGATGCCGTGCGAATCGGTGCGCAGCGATGCGACGCGCCTTCATTCGATGCGCAGCACTGCGATGCGCTGCGGTGCGATGTGTTCACACAGATGCGCTGTGATACGATGATCCGCAATGCGATGTTATGCGCCGTGATGAGGTGCGCTGCGATGCGATGCCGTGCGAATCGGTGCGCAGCGATGCGACGCGCCTTCATTCGATGCGCAGCACTGCGATGCGCTGCGGTGCGATGTGTTCACACAGATGCGCTGTGATACGATGATCCGCAATGCGATGTTATGCGCCGTGATGAGGTGCGCTGCGATGCGATGCCGTGCGAATCGGTGCGCAGCGATGCGACGCGCCTTCATTCGATGCGCAGCACTGCGATGCGCTGCGGTGCGATGTGTTCACACAGATGCGCTGTGATACGATGATCCGCAATGCGATGTTATGCGCCGTGATGAGGTGCGCTGCGATGCGATGCCGTGCGAATCGGTGCGCAGCGATGCGACGCGCCTTCATTCGATGCGCAGCACTGCGATGCGCTGCGGTGCGATGTGTTCACACAGATGCGCTGTGATACGATGATCCGCAATGCGATGTTATGCGCCGTGATGGGGTGCGCTGCGATGCGATGCCGTGCGAATCGTGCGCAGCGATGCGACGCGCCTTCATTCGATGCGCAGCACTGCGATGCGCTGCGGTGCGATGTGTTCACACAGATGCGCTGTGATACGATGATCCGCAATGCGATGTTATGCGCCGTGATGAGGTGCGCTGCGATGCGATGCCGTGCGAATCGGTGCGCAGCGATGCGACGCGCCTTCATTCGATGCGCAGCACTGCGATGCGCTGCGGTGCGATGTGTTCACACAGATGCGCTGTGATACGATGATCCGCAATGCGATGTTATGCGCCGTGATGAGGTGCGCTGCGATGCGATGCCGTGCGAATCGGTGCGCAGCGATGCGACGCGCCTTCATTCGATGCGCAGCACTGCGATGCGCTGCGGTGCGATGTGTTCACACAGATGCGCTGTGATACGTGATCCGCAATGCGATGTTATGCGCCGTGATGAGGTGCGCTGCGATGCGATGCCGTGCGAATCGGTGCGCAGCGATGCGACGCGCCTTCATTCGATGCGCAGCACTGCGATGCGCTGCGGTGCGATGTGTTCACACAGATGCGCTGTGATACGATGATCCGCAATGCGATGTTATGCGCCGTGATGAGGTGCGCTGCGATGCGATGCCGTGCGAATCGGTGCGCAGCGATGCGACGCGCCTTCATTTCGATGCGCAGCACTGCGATGCGCTGCGGTGCGATGTGTTCACACAGATGCGCTGTGATACGATGATCCGCAATGCGATGTTATGCGCCGTGATGAGGTGCGCTGCGATGCGATGCCGTGCGAATCGGTGCGCAGCGATGCGACGCGCCTTCATTCGATGCGCAGCACTGCGATGCGCTGCGGTGCGATGTGTTCACACAGATGCGCTGTGATACGATGATCCGCAATGCGATGTTATGCGCCGTGATGAGGTGCGCTGCGATGCGATGCCGTGCGAATCGGTGCGCAGCGATGCGACGCGCCTTCATTCGATGCGCAGCACTGCGATGCGCTGCGGTGCGATGTGTTCACACAGATGCGCTGTGATACGATGATCCGCAATGCGATGTTATGCGCCGTGATGAGGTGCGCTGCGATGCGATGGCGTGCGAATCGGTGCGCAGCGATGCGACGCCGCCTTCATTCGATGCGCAGCACTGCGATGCGCTGCGGTGCGATGTGTTCACACAGATGCGCTGTGATACGATGATCCGCAATGCGATGTTATGCGCCGTGATGAGGTGCGCTGCGATGCGATGCCGTGCGAATCGGTGCGCAGCGATGCGACGCGCCTTCATTCGATGCGCAGCACTGCGATGCGCTGCGGTGCGATGTGTTCACACAGATGCGCTGTGATACGATGATCCGCAATGCGATGTTATGCGCCGTGATGAGGTGCGCTGCGATGCGATGCCGTGCGAATCGGTGCGCAGCGATGCGACGCGCCTTCATTCGATGCGCAGCACTGCGATGCGCTGCGGTGCGATGTGTTCACACAGATGCGCTGTGATACGATGATCCGCAATGCGATGTTATGCGCCGTGATGAGGTGCGCTGCGATGCGATGCCGTGCGAATCGGTGCGCAGCGATGCGACGCGCCTTCATTCGATGCGCAGCACTGCGATGCGCTGCGGTGCGATGTGTTCACACAGATGCGCTGTGATACGATGATCCGCAATGCGATGTTATGCGCCGTGATGAGGTGCGCTGCGATGCGATGCCGTGCGAATCGGTGCGCAGCGATGCGACGCGCCTTCATTCGATGCGCAGCACTGCGATGCGCTGCGGTGCGATGTGTTCACACAGATGCGCTGTGATACGATGATCCGCAATGCGATGTTATGCGCCGTGATGAGGTGCGCTGCGATGCGATGCCGTGCGAATCGGTGCGCAGCGATGCGACGCGCCTTCATTCGATGCGCAGCACTGCGATGCGCTGCGGTGCGATGTGTTCACACAGATGCGCTGTGATACGATGATCCGCAATGCGATGTTATGCGCCGTGATGAGGTGCGCTGCGATGCGATGCCGTGCGAATCGGTGCGCAGCGATGCGACGCGCCTTCATTCGATGCGCAGCACTGCGATGCGCTGCGGTGCGATGTGTTCACACAGATGCGCTGTGATACGATGATCCGCAATGCGATGTTATGCGCCGTGATGAGGTGCGCTGCGATGCGATGCCGTGCGAATCGGTGCGCAGCGATGCGACGCGCCTTCATTCGATGCGCAGCACTGCGATGCGCTGCGGTGCGATGTGTTCACACAGATGCGCTGTGATACGATGATCCGCAATGCGATGTTATGCGCCGTGATGAGGTGCGCTGCGATGCGATGCCGTGCGAATCGGTGCGCAGCGATGCGACGCGCCTTCATTCGATGCGCAGCACTGCGATGCGCTGCGGTGCGATGTGTTCACACAGATGCGCTGTGATACGATGATCCGCAATGCGATGTTATGCGCCGTGATGAGGTGCGCTGCGATGCGATGCCGTGCGAATCGGTGCGCAGCGATGCGACGCGCCTTCATTCGATGCGCAGCACTGCGATGCGCTGCGGTGCGATGTGTTCACACAGATGCGCTGTGATACGATGATCCGCAATGCGATGTTATGCGCCGTGATGAGGTGCGCTGCGATGCGATGCCGTGCGAATCGGTGCGCAGCGATGCGACGCGCCTTCATTCGATGCGCAGCACTGCGATGCGCTGCGGTGCGATGTGTTCACACAGATGCGCTGTGATACGATGATCCGCAATGCGATGTTATGCGCCGTGATGAGGTGCGCTGCGATGCGATGCCGTGCGAATCGGTGCGCAGCGATGCGACGCGCCTTCATTCGATGCGCAGCACTGCGATGCGCTGCGGTGCGATGTGTTCACACAGATGCGCTGTGATACGATGATCCGCAATGCGATGTTATGCGCCGTGATGAGGTGCGCTGCGATGCGATGCCGTGCGAATCGGTGCGCAGCGATGCGACGCGCCTTCATTCGATGCGCAGCACTGCGATGCGCTGCGGTGCGATGTGTTCACACAGATGCGCTGTGATACGATGATCCGCAATGCGATGTTATGCGCCGTGATGAGGTGCGCTGCGATGCGATGCCGTGCGAATCGGTGCGCAGCGATGCGACGCGCCTTCATTCGATGCGCAGCACTGCGATGCGCTGCGGTGCGATGTGTTCACACAGATGCGCTGTGATACGATGATCCGCAATGCGATGTTATGCGCCGTGATGAGGTGCGCTGCGATGCGATGCCGTGCGAATCGGTGCGCAGCGATGCGACGCGCCTTCATTCGATGCGCAGCACTGCGATGCGCTGCGGTGCGATGTGTTCACACAGATGCGCTGTGATACGATGATCCGCAATGCGATGTTATGCGCCGTGATGAGGTGCGCTGCGATGCGATGCCGTGCGAATCGGTGCGCAGCGATGCGACGCGCCTTCATTCGATGCGCAGCACTGCGATGCGCTGCGGTGCGATGTGTTCACACAGATGCGCTGTGATACGATGATCCGCAATGCGATGTTATGCGCCGTGATGAGGTGCGCTGCGATGCGATGCCGTGCGAATCGGTGCGCAGCGATGCGACGCGCCTTCATTCGATGCGCAGCACTGCGATGCGCTGCGGTGCGATGTGTTCACACAGATGCGCTGTGATACGATGATCCGCAATGCGATGTTATGCGCCGTGATGAGGTGCGCTGCGATGCGATGCCGTGCGAATCGGTGCGCAGCGATGCGACGCGCCTTCATTCGATGCGCAGCACTGCGATGCGCTGCGGTGCGATGTGTTCACACAGATGCGCTGTGATACGATGATCCGCAATGCGATGTTATGCGCCGTGATGAGGTGCGCTGCGATGCGATGCCGTGCGAATCGGTGCGCAGCGATGCGACGCGCCTTCATTCGATGCGCAGCACTGCGATGCGCTGCGGTGCGATGTGTTCACACAGATGCGCTGTGATACGATGATCCGCAATGCGATGTTATGCGCCGTGATGAGGTGCGCTGCGATGCGATGCCGTGCGAATCGGTGCGCAGCGATGCGACGCGCCTTCATTCGATGCGCAGCACTGCGATGCGCTGCGGTGCGATGTGTTCACACAGATGCGCTGTGATACGATGATCCGCAATGCGATGTTATGCGCCGTGATGAGGTGCGCTGCGATGCGATGCCGTGCGAATCGGTGCGCAGCGATGCGACGCGCCTTCATTCGATGCGCAGCACTGCGATGCGCTGCGGTGCGATGTGTTCACACAGATGCGCTGTGATACGATGATCCGCAATGCGATGTTATGCGCCGTGATGAGGTGCGCTGCGATGCGATGCCGTGCGAATCGGTGCGCAGCGATGCGACGCGCCTTCATTCGATGCGCAGCACTGCGATGCGCTGCGGTGCGATGTGTTCACACAGATGCGCTGTGATACGATGATCCGCAATGCGATGTTATGCGCCGTGATGAGGTGCGCTGCGATGCGATGCCGTGCGAATCGGTGCGCAGCGATGCGACGCGCCTTCATTCGATGCGCAGCACTGCGATGCGCTGCGGTGCGATGTGTTCACACAGATGCGCTGTGATACGATGATCCGCAATGCGATGTTATGCGCCGTGATGAGGTGCGCTGCGATGCGATGCCGTGCGAATCGGTGCGCAGCGATGCGACGCGCCTTCATTCGATGCGCAGCACTGCGATGCGCTGCGGTGCGATGTGTTCACACAGATGCGCTGTGATACGATGATCCGCAATGCGATGTTATGCGCCGTGATGAGGTGCGCTGCGATGCGATGCCGTGCGAATCGGTGCGCAGCGATGCGACGCGCCTTCATTCGATGCGCAGCACTGCGATGCGCTGCGGTGCGATGTGTTCACACAGATGCGCTGTGATACGATGATCCGCAATGCGATGTTATGCGCCGTGATGAGGTGCGCTGCGATGCGATGCCGTGCGAATCGGTGCGCAGCGATGCGACGCGCCTTCATTCGATGCGCAGCACTGCGATGCGCTGCGGTGCGATGTGTTCACACAGATGCGCTGTGATACGATGATCCGCAATGCGATGTTATGCGCCGTGATGAGGTGCGCTGCGATGCGATGCCGTGCGAATCGGTGCGCAGCGATGCGACGCGCCTTCATTCGATGCGCAGCACTGCGATGCGCTGCGGTGCGATGTGTTCACACAGATGCGCTGTGATACGATGATCCGCAATGCGATGTTATGCGCCGTGATGAGGTGCGCTGCGATGCGATGCCGTGCGAATCGGTGCGCAGCGATGCGACGCGCCTTCATTCGATGCGCAGCACTGCGATGCGCTGCGGTGCGATGTGTTCACACAGATGCGCTGTGATACGATGATCCGCAATGCGATGTTATGCGCCGTGATGAGGTGCGCTGCGATGCGATGCCGTGCGAATCGGTGCGCAGCGATGCGACGCGCCTTCATTCGATGCGCAGCACTGCGATGCGCTGCGGTGCGATGTGTTCACACAGATGCGCTGTGATACGATGATCCGCAATGCGATGTTATGCGCCGTGATGAGGTGCGCTGCGATGCGATGCCGTGCGAATCGGTGCGCAGCGATGCGACGCGCCTTCATTCGATGCGCAGCACTGCGATGCGCTGCGGTGCGATGTGTTCACACAGATGCGCTGTGATACGATGATCCGCAATGCGATGTTATGCGCCGTGATGAGGTGCGCTGCGATGCGATGCCGTGCGAATCGGTGCGCAGCGATGCGACGCGCCTTCATTCGATGCGCAGCACTGCGATGCGCTGCGGTGCGATGTGTTCACACAGATGCGCTGTGATACGATGATCCGCAATGCGATGTTATGCGCCGTGATGAGGTGCGCTGCGATGCGATGCCGTGCGAATCGGTGCGCAGCGATGCGACGCGCCTTCATTCGATGCGCAGCACTGCGATGCGCTGCGGTGCGATGTGTTCACACAGATGCGCTGTGATACGATGATCCGCAATGCGATGTTATGCGCCGTGATGAGGTGCGCTGCGATGCGATGCCGTGCGAATCGGTGCGCAGCGATGCGACGCGCCTTCATTCGATGCGCAGCACTGCGATGCGCTGCGGTGCGATGTGTTCACACAGATGCGCTGTGATACGATGATCCGCAATGCGATGTTATGCGCCGTGATGAGGTGCGCTGCGATGCGATGCCGTGCGAATCGGTGCGCAGCGATGCGACGCGCCTTCATTCGATGCGCAGCACTGCGATGCGCTGCGGTGCGATGTGTTCACACAGATGCGCTGTGATACGATGATCCGCAATGCGATGTTATGCGCCGTGATGAGGTGCGCTGCGATGCGATGCCGTGCGAATCGGTGCGCAGCGATGCGACGCGCCTTCATTCGATGCGCAGCACTGCGATGCGCTGCGGTGCGATGTGTTCACACAGATGCGCTGTGATACGATGATCCGCAATGCGATGTTATGCGCCGTGATGAGGTGCGCTGCGATGCGATGCCGTGCGAATCGGTGCGCAGCGATGCGACGCGCCTTCATTCGATGCGCAGCACTGCGATGCGCTGCGGTGCGATGTGTTCACACAGATGCGCTGTGATACGATGATCCGCAATGCGATGTTATGCGCCGTGATGAGGTGCGCTGGTGCGCAGCGATGCGACGCGCCTTCATTCGATGCGCAGCACTGCGATGCGCTGCGGTGCGATGTGTTCACACAGATGCGCTGTGATACGATGATCCGCAATGCGATGTTATGCGCCGTGATGAGGTGCGCTGCGATGCGATGCCGTGCGAATCGGTGCGCAGCGATGCGACGCGCCTTCATTCGATGCGCAGCACTGCGATGCGCTGCGGTGCGATGTGTTCACACAGATGCGCTGTGATACGATGATCCGCAATGCGATGTTATGCGCCGTGATGAGGTGCGCTGCGATGCGATGCCGTGCGAATCGGTGCGCAGCGATGCGACGCGCCTTCATTCGATGCGCAGCACTGCGATGCGCTGCGGTGCGATGTGTTCACACAGATGCGCTGTGATACGATGATCCGCAATGCGATGTTATGCGCCGTGATGAGGTGCGCTGCGATGCGATGCCGTGCGAATCGGTGCGCAGCGATGCGACGCGCCTTCATTCGATGCGCAGCACTGCGATGCGCTGCGGTGCGATGTGTTCACACAGATGCGCTGTGATACGATGATCCGCAATGCGATGTTATGCGCCGTGATGAGGTGCGCTGCGATGCGATGCCGTGCGAATCGGTGCGCAGCGATGCGACGCGCCTTCATTCGATGCGCAGCACTGCGATGCGCTGCGGTGCGATGTGTTCACACAGATGCGCTGTGATACGATGATCCGCAATGCGATGTTATGCGCCGTGATGAGGTGCGCTGCGATGCGATGCCGTGCGAATCGGTGCGCAGCGATGCGACGCGCCTTCATTCGATGCGCAGCACTGCGATGCGCTGCGGTGCGATGTGTTCACACAGATGCGCTGTGATACGATGATCCGCAATGCGATGTTATGCGCCGTGATGAGGTGCGCTGCGATGCGATGCCGTGCGAATCGGTGCGCAGCGATGCGACGCGCCTTCATTCGATGCGCAGCACTGCGATGCGCTGCGGTGCGATGTGTTCACACAGAGGCGCTGTGATACGATGATCCGCAATGCGATGTTATGCGCCGTGATGAGGTGCGCTGCGATGCGATGCCGTGCGAATCGGTGCGCAGCGATGCGACGCGCCTTCATTCGATGCGCAGCACTGCGATGCGCTGCGGTGCGATGTGTTCACACAGATGCGCTGTGATACGATGATCCGCAATGCGATGTTATGCGCCGTGATGAGGTGCGCTGCGATGCGATGCCGTGCGAATCGGTGCGCAGCGATGCGACGCGCCTTCATTCGATGCGCAGCACTGCGATGCGCTGCGGTGCGATGTGTTCACACAGATGCGCTGTGATACGATGATCCGCAATGCGATGTTATGCGCCGTGATGAGGTGCGCTGCGATGCGATGCCGTGCGAATCGGTGCGCAGCGATGCGACGCGCCTTCATTCGATGCGCAGCACTGCGATGCGCTGCGGTGCGATGTGTTCACACAGATGCGCTGTGATACGATGATCCGCAATGCGATGTTATGCGCCGTGATGAGGTGCGCTGCGATGCGAGCGGTGCGCAGCGATGCGACGCGCCTTCATTCGATGCGCAGCACTGCGATGCGCTGCGGTGCGATGTGTTCACACAGATGCGCTGTGATACGATGATCCGCAATGCGATGTTATGCGCCGTGATGAGGTGCGCTGCGATGCGATGCCGTGCGAATCGGTGCGCAGCGATGCGACGCGCCTTCATTCGATGCGCAGCACTGCGATGCGCTGCGGTGCGATGTGTTCACACAGATGCGCTGTGATACGATGATCCGCAATGCGATGTTATGCGCCGTGATGAGGTGCGCTGCGATGCGATGCCGTGCGAATCGGTGCGCAGCGATGCGACGCGCCTTCATTCGATGCGCAGCACTGCGATGCGCTGCGGTGCGATGTGTTCACACAGATGCGCTGTGATACGATGATCCGCAATGCGATGTTATGCGCCGTGATGAGGTGCGCTGCGATGCGATGCCGTGCGAATCGGTGCGCAGCGATGCGACGCGCCTTCATTCGATGCGCAGCACTGCGATGCGCTGCGGTGCGATGTGTTCACACAGATGCGCTGTGATACGATGATCCGCAATGCGATGTTATGCGCCGTGATGAGGTGCGCTGCGATGCGATGCCGTGCGAATCGGTGCGCAGCGATGCGACGCGCCTTCATTCGATGCGCAGCACTGCGATGCGCTGCGGTGCGATGTGTTCACACAGATGCGCTGTGATACGATGATCCGCAATGCGATGTTATGCGCCGTGATGAGGTGCGCTGCGATGCGATGCCGTGCGAATCGGTGCGCAGCGATGCGACGCGCCTTCATTCGATGCGCAGCACTGCGATGCGCTGCGGTGCGATGTGTTCACACAGATGCGCTGTGATACGATGATCCGCAATGCGATGTTATGCGCCGTGATGAGGTGCGCTGCGATGCGATGCCGTGCGAATCGGTGCGCAGCGATGCGACGCGCCTTCATTCGATGCGCAGCCACTGCGATGCGCTGCGGTGCGATGTGTTCACACAGATGCGCTGTGATACGATGATCCGCAATGCGATGTTATGCGCCGTGATGAGGTGCGCTGCGATGCGATGCCGTGCGAATCGGTGCGCAGCGATGCGACGCGCCTTCATTCGATGCGCAGCACTGCGATGCGCTGCGGTGCGATGTGTTCACACAGATGCGCTGTGATACGATGATCCGCAATGCGATGTTATGCGCCGTGATGAGGTGCGCTGCGATGCGATGCCGTGCGAATCGGTGCGCAGCGATGCGACGCGCCTTCATTCGATGCGCAGCACTGCGATGCGCTGCGGTGCGATGTGTTCACACAGATGCGCTGTGATACGATGATCCGCAATGCGATGTTATGCGCCGTGATGAGGTGCGCTGCGATGCGATGCCGTGCGAATCGGTGCGCAGCGATGCGACGCGCCTTCATTCGATGCGCAGCACTGCGATGCGCTGCGGTGCGATGTGTTCACACAGATGCGCTGTGATACGATGATCCGCAATGCGATGTTATGCGCCGTGATGAGGTGCGCTGCGATGCGATGCCGTGCGAATCGGTGGCAGCGATGCGACGCGCCTTCATTCGATGCGCAGCACTGCGATGCGCTGCGGTGCGATGTGTTCACACAGATGCGCTGTGATACGATGATCCGCAATGCGATGTTATGCGCCGTGATGAGGTGCGCTGCGATGCGATGCCGTGCGAATCGGTGCGCAGCGATGCGACGCGCCTTCATTCGATGCGCAGCACTGCGATGCGCTGCGGTGCGATGTGTTCACACAGATGCGCTGTGATACGATGATCCGCAATGCGATGTTATGCGCCGTGATGAGGTGCGCTGCGATGCGATGCCGTGCGAATCGGTGCGCAGCGATGCGACGCGCCTTCATTCGATGCGCAGCACTGCGATGCGCTGCGGTGCGATGTGTTCACACAGATGCGCTGTGATACGATGATCCGCAATGCGATGTTATGCGCCGTGATGAGGTGCGCTGCGATGCGATGCCGTGCGAATCGGTGCGCAGCGATGCGACGCGCCTTCATTCGATGCGCAGCACTGCGATGCGCTGCGGTGCGATGTGTTCACACAGATGCGCTGTGATACGATGATCCGCAATGCGATGTTATGCGCCGTGATGAGGTGCGCTGCGATGCGATGCCGTGCGAATCGGTGCGCAGCGATGCGACGCGCCTTCATTCGATGCGCAGCACTGCGATGCGCTGCGGTGCGATGTGTTCACACAGATGCGCTGTGATACGATGATCCGCAATGCGATGTTATGCGCCGTGATGACGTGCGAATCGGTGCGCAGCGATGCGACGCGCCTTCATTCGATGCGCAGCACTGCGATGCGCTGCGGTGCGATGTGTTCACACAGATGCGCTGTGATACGATGATCCGCAATGCGATGTTATGCGCCGTGATGAGGTGCGCTGCGATGCGATGCCGTGCGAATCGGTGCGCAGCGATGCGACGCGCCTTCATTCGATGCGCAGCACTGCGATGCGCTGCGGTGCGATGTGTTCACACAGATGCGCTGTGATACGATGATCCGCAATGCGATGTTATGCGCCGTGATGAGGTGCGCTGCGATGCGATGCCGTGCGAATCGGTGCGCAGCGATGCGACGCGCCTTCATTCGATGCGCAGCACTGCGATGCGCTGCGGTGCGATGTGTTCACACAGATGCGCTGTGATACGATGATCCGCAATGCGATGTTATGCGCCGTGATGAGGTGCGCTGCGATGCGATGCCGTGCGAATCGGTGCGCAGCGATGCGACGCGCCTTCATTCGATGCGCAGCACTGCGATGCGCTGCGGTGCGATGTGTTCACACAGATGCGCTGTGATACGATGATCCGCAATGCGATGTTATGCGCCGTGATGAGGTGCGCTGCGATGCGATGCCGTGCGAATCGGTGCGCAGCGATGCGACGCGCCTTCATTCGATGCGCAGCACTGCGATGCGCTGCGGTGCGATGTGTTCACACAGATGCGCTGTGATACGATGATCCGCAATGCGATGTTATGCGCCGTGATGAGGTGCGCTGCGATGCGATGCCGTGCGAATCGGTGCGCAGCGATGCGACGCGCCTTCATTCGATGCGCAGCACTGCGATGCGCTGCGGTGCGATGTGTTCACACAGATGCGCTGTGATACGATGATCCGCAATGCGATGTTATGCGCCGTGATGAGGTGCGCTGCGATGCGATGCCGTGCGAATCGGTGCGCAGCGATGCGACGCGCCTTCATTCGATGCGCAGCACTGCGATGCGCTGCGGTGCGATGTGTTCACACAGATGCGCTGTGATACGATGATCCGCAATGCGATGTTATGCGCCGTGATGAGGTGCGCTGCGATGCGATGCCGTGCGAATCGGTGCGCAGCGATGCGACGCGCCTTCATTCGATGCGCAGCACTGCGATGCGCTGCGGTGCGATGTGTTCACACAGATGCGCTGTGATACGATGATCCGCAATGCGATGTTATGCGCCGTGATGAGGTGCGCTGCGATGCGATGCCGTGCGAATCGGTGCGCAGCGATGCGACGCGCCTTCATTCGATGCGCAGCACTGCGATGCGCTGCGGTGCGATGTGTTCACACAGATGCGCTGTGATACGATGATCCGCAATGCGATGTTATGCGCCGTGATGAGGTGCGCTGCGATGCGATGCCGTGCGAATCGGTGCGCAGCGATGCGACGCGCCTTCATTCGATGCGCAGCACTGCGATGCGCTGCGGTGCGATGTGTTCACACAGATGCGCTGTGATACGATGATCCGCAATGCGATGTTATGCGCCGTGATGAGGTGCGCTGCGATGCGATGCCGTGCGAATCGGTGCGCAGCGATGCGACGCGCCTTCATTCGATGCGCAGCACTGCGATGCGCTGCGGTGCGATGTGTTCACACAGATGCGCTGTGATACGATGATCCGCAATGCGATGTTATGCGCCGTGATGAGGTGCGCTGCGATGCGATGCCGTGCGAATCGGTGCGCAGCGATGCGACGCGCCTTCATTCGATGCGCAGCACTGCGATGCGCTGCGGTGCGATGTGTTCACACAGATGCGCTGTGATACGATGATCCGCAATGCGATGTTATGCGCCGTGATGAGGTGCGCAGCGATGCGACGCGCCTTCATTCGATGCGCAGCACTGCGATGCGCTGCGGTGCGATGTGTTCACACAGATGCGCTGTGATACGATGATCCGCAATGCGATGTTATGCGCCGTGATGAGGTGCGCTGCGATGCGATGCGTGCGAATCGGTGCGCAGCGATGCGACGCGCCTTCATTCGATGCGCAGCACTGCGATGCGCTGCGGTGCGATGTGTTCACACAGATGCGCTGTGATACGATGATCCGCAATGCGATGTTATGCGCCGTGATGAGGTGCGCTGCGATGCGATGCCGTGCGAATCGGTGCGCAGCGATGCGACGCGCCTTCATTCGATGCGCAGCACTGCGATGCGCTGCGGTGCGATGTGTTCACACAGATGCGCTGTGATACGATGATCCGCAATGCGATGTTATGCGCCGTGATGAGGTGCGCTGCGATGCGATGCCGTGCGAATCGGTGCGCAGCGATGCGACGCGCCTTCATTCGATGCGCAGCACTGCGATGCGCTGCGGTGCGATGTGTTCACACAGATGCGCTGTGATACGATGATCCGCAATGCGATGTTATGCGCCGTGATGAGGTGCGCTGCGATGCGATGCCGTGCGAATCGGTGCGCAGCGATGCGACGCGCCTTCATTCGATGCGCAGCACTGCGATGCGCTGCGGTGCGATGTGTTCACACAGATGCGCTGTGATACGATGATCCGCAATGCGATGTTATGCGCCGTGATGAGGTGCGCTGCGATGCGATGCCGTGCGAATCGGTGCGCAGCGATGCGACGCGCCTTCATTCGATGCGCAGCACTGCGATGCGCTGCGGTGCGATGTGTTCACACAGATGCGCTGTGATACGATGATCCGCAATGCGATGTTATGCGCCGTGATGAGGTGCGCTGCGATGCGATGCCGTGCGAATCGGTGCGCAGCGATGCGACGCGCCTTCATTCGATGCGCAGCACTGCGATGCGCTGCGGTGCGATGTGTTCACACAGATGCGCTGTGATACGATGATCCGCAATGCGATGTTATGCGCCGTGATGAGGTGCGCTGCGATGCGATGCCGTGCGAATCGGTGCGCAGCGATGCGACGCGCCTTCATTCGATGCGCAGCACTGCGATGCGCTGCGGTGCGATGTGTTCACACAGATGCGCTGTGATACGATGATCCGCAATGCGATGTTATGCGCCGTGATGAGGTGCGCTGCGATGCGATGCCGTGCGAATCGGTGCGCAGCGATGCGACGCGCCTTCATTCGATGCGCAGCACTGCGATGCGCTGCGGTGCGATGTGTTCACACAGATGCGCTGTGATACGATGATCCGCAATGCGATGTTATGCGCCGTGATGAGGTGCGCTGCGATGCGATGCGTGCGAATCGGTGCGCAGCGATGCGACGCGCCTTCATTCGATGCGCAGCACTGCGATGCGCTGCGGTGCGATGTGTTCACACAGATGCGCTGTGATACGATGATCCGCAATGCGATGTTATGCGCCGTGATGAGGTGCGCTGCGATGCGATGCCGTGCGAATCGGTGCGCAGCGATGCGACGCGCCTTCATTCGATGCGCAGCACTGCGATGCGCTGCGGTGCGATGTGTTCACACAGATGCGCTGTGATACGATGATCCGCAATGCGATGTTATGCGCCGTGATGAGGTGCGCTGCGATGCGATGCCGTGCGAATCGGTGCGCAGCGATGCGACGCGCCTTCATTCGATGCGCAGCACTGCGATGCGCTGCGGTGCGATGTGTTCACACAGATGCGCTGTGATACGATGATCCGCAATGCGATGTTATGCGCCGTGATGAGGTGCGCTGCGATGCGATGCCGTGCGAATCGGTGCGCAGCGATGCGACGCGCCTTCATTCGATGCGCAGCACTGCGATGCGCTGCGGTGCGATGTGTTCACACAGATGCGCTGTGATACGATGATCCGCAATGCGATGTTATGCGCCGTGATGAGGTGCGCTGCGATGCGATGCCGTGCGAATCGGTGCGCAGCGATGCGACGCGCCTTCATTCGATGCGCAGCACTGCGATGCGCTGCGGTGCGATGTGTTCACACAGATGCGCTGTGATACGATGATCCGCAATGCGATGTTATGCGCCGTGATGAGGTGCGCTGCGATGCGATGCCGTGCGAATCGGTGCGCAGCGATGCGACGCGCCTTCATTCGATGCGCAGCACTGCGATGCGCTGCGGTGCGATGTGTTCACACAGATGCGCTGTGATACGATGATCCGCAATGCGATGTTATGCGCCGTGATGAGGTGCGCTGCGATGCGATGCGTGCGAATCGGTGCGCAGCGATGCGACGCGCCTTCATTCGATGCGCAGCACTGCGATGCGCTGCGGTGCGATGTGTTCACACAGATGCGCTGTGATACGATGATCCGCAATGCGATGTTATGCGCCGTGATGAGGTCTGCGATGGTGCGCAGCGATGCGACGCGCCTTCATTCGATGCGCAGCACTGCGATGCGCTGCGGTGCGATGTGTTCACACAGATGCGCTGTGATACGATGATCCGCAATGCGATGTTATGCGCCGTGATGAGGTGCGCTGCGATGCGATGCCGTGCGAATCGGTGCGCAGCGATGCGACGCGCCTTCATTCGATGCGCAGCACTGCGATGCGCTGCGGTGCGATGTGTTCACACAGATGCGCTGTGATACGATGATCCGCAATGCGATGTTATGCGCCGTGATGAGGTGCGCTGCGATGCGATGCCGTGCGAATCGGTGCGCAGCGATGCGACGCGCCTTCATTCGATGCGCAGCACTGCGATGCGCTGCGGTGCGATGTGTTCACACAGATGCGCTGTGATACGATGATCCGCAATGCGATGTTATGCGCCGTGATGAGGTGCGCTGCGATGCGATGCCGTGCGAATCGGTGCGCAGCGATGCGACGCGCCTTCATTCGATGCGCAGCACTGCGATGCGCTGCGGTGCGATGTGTTCACACAGATGCGCTGTGATACGATGATCCGCAATGCGATGTTATGCGCCGTGATGAGGTGCGCTGCGATGCGATGCCGTCGAATCGGTGCGCAGCGATGCGACGCGCCTTCATTCGATGCGCAGCACTGCGATGCGCTGCGGTGCGATGTGTTCACACAGATGCGCTGTGATACGATGATCCGCAATGCGATGTTATGCGCCGTGATGAGGTGCGCTGCGATGCGATGCCGTGCGAATCGGTGCGCAGCGATGCGACGCGCCTTCATTCGATGCGCAGCACTGCGATGCGCTGCGGTGCGATGTGTTCACACAGATGCGCTGTGATACGATGATCCGCAATGCGATGTTATGCGCCGTGATGAGGTGCGCTGCGATGCGATGCCGTGCGAATCGGTGCGCAGCGATGCGACGCGCCTTCATTCGATGCGCAGCACTGCGATGCGCTGCGGTGCGATGTGTTCACACAGATGCGCTGTGATACGATGATCCGCAATGCGATGTTATGCGCCGTGATGAGGTGCGCTGCGGTGCGCAGCGATGCGACGCGCCTTCATTCGATGCGCAGCACTGCGATGCGCTGCGGTGCGATGTGTTCACACAGATGCGCTGTGATACGATGATCCGCAATGCGATGTTATGCGCCGTGATGAGGTGCGCTGCGATGCGATGCCGTGCGAATCGGTGCGCAGCGATGCGACGCGCCTTCATTCGATGCGCAGCACTGCGATGCGCTGCGGTGCGATGTGTTCACACAGATGCGCTGTGATACGATGATCCGCAATGCGATGTTATGCGCCGTGATGAGGTGCGCTGCGATGCGATGCCGTGCGAATCGGTGCGCAGCGATGCGACGCGCCTTCATTCGATGCGCAGCACTGCGATGCGCTGCGGTGCGATGTGTTCACACAGATGCGCTGTGATACGATGATCCGCAATGCGATGTTATGCGCCGTGATGAGGTGCGCTGCGATGCGATGCCGTGCGAATGGTGCGCAGCGATGCGACGCGCCTTCATTCGATGCGCAGCACTGCGATGCGCTGCGGTGCGATGTGTTCACACAGATGCGCTGTGATACGATGATCCGCAATGCGATGTTATGCGCCGTGATGAGGTGCGCTGCGATGCGATGCCGTGCGAATCGGTGCGCAGCGATGCGACGCGCCTTCATTCGATGCGCAGCACTGCGATGCGCTGCGGTGCGATGTGTTCACACAGATGCGCTGTGATACGATGATCCGCAATGCGATGTTATGCGCCGTGATGAGGTGCGCTGGTGCGCAGCGATGCGACGCGCCTTCATTCGATGCGCAGCACTGCGATGCGCTGCGGTGCGATGTGTTCACACAGATGCGCTGTGATACGATGATCCGCAATGCGATGTTATGCGCCGTGATGAGGTGCGCTGCGATGCGATGCCGTGCGAATCGGTGCGCAGCGATGCGACGCGCCTTCATTCGATGCGCAGCACTGCGATGCGCTGCGGTGCGATGTGTTCACACAGATGCGCTGTGATACGATGATCCGCAATGCGATGTTATGCGCCGTGATGAGGTGCGCTGCGATGCGATGCCGTGCGAATCGGTGCGCAGCGATGCGACGCGCCTTCATTCGATGCGCAGCACTGCGATGCGCTGCGGTGCGATGTGTTCACACAGATGCGCTGTGATACGATGATCCGCAATGCGATGTTATGCGCCGTGATGAGGTGCGCTGCGATGCGATGCCGTGCGAATCGGTGCGCAGCGATGCGACGCGCCTTCATTCGATGCGCAGCACTGCGATGCGCTGCGGTGCGATGTGTTCACACAGATGCGCTGTGATACGATGATCCGCAATGCGATGTTATGCGCCGTGATGAGGTGCGCTGCGATGCGATGCCGTGCGAATCGGTGCGCAGCGATGCGACGCGCCTTCATTCGATGCGCAGCACTGCGATGCGCTGCGGTGCGATGTGTTCACACAGATGCGCTGTGATACGATGATCCGCAATGCGATGTTATGCGCCGTGATGAGGTGCGCTGCGATGCGATGCCGTGCGAATCGGTGCGCAGCGATGCGACGCGCCTTCATTCGATGCGCAGCACTGCGATGCGCTGCGGTGCGATGTGTTCACACAGATGCGCTGTGATACGATGATCCGCAATGCGATGTTATGCGCCGTGATGAGGTGCGCTGCGATGCGATGCCGTGCGAATCGGTGCGCAGCGATGCGACGCGCCTTCATTCGATGCGCAGCACTGCGATGCGCTGCGGTGCGATGTGTTCACACAGATGCGCTGTGATACGATGATCCGCAATGCGATGTTATGCGCCGTGATGAGGTGCGCTGCGATGCGATGCGTGCGAATCGGTGCGCAGCGATGCGACGCGCCTTCATTCGATGCGCAGCACTGCGATGCGCTGCGGTGCGATGTGTTCACACAGATGCGCTGTGATACGATGATCCGCAATGCGATGTTATGCGCCGTGATGAGGTGCGCTGCGATGCGATGCCGTGATCGGTGCGCAGCGATGCGACGCGCCTTCATTCGATGCGCAGCACTGCGATGCGCTGCGGTGCGATGTGTTCACACAGATGCGCTGTGATACGATGATCCGCAATGCGATGTTATGCGCCGTGATGAGGTGCGCTGCGATGCGATGCCGTGCGAATCGGTGCGCAGCGATGCGACGCGCCTTCATTCGATGCGCAGCACTGCGATGCGCTGCGGTGCGATGTGTTCACACAGATGCGCTGTGATACGATGATCCGCAATGCGATGTTATGCGCCGTGATGAGGTGCGCTGCGATGCGATGCCGTGCGAATCGGTGCGCAGCGATGCGACGCGCCTTCATTCGATGCGCAGCACTGCGATGCGCTGCGGTGCGATGTGTTCACACAGATGCGCTGTGATACGATGATCCGCAATGCGATGTTATGCGCCGTGATGAGGTGCGCTGCGATGCGATGCGTGCGAATCGGTGCGCAGCGATGCGACGCGCCTTCATTCGATGCGCAGCACTGCGATGCGCTGCGGTGCGATGTGTTCACACAGATGCGCTGTGATACGATGATCCGCAATGCGATGTTATGCGCCGTGATGAGGTGCGCTGCGATGCGATGCCGTGCGAATCGGTGCGCAGCGATGCGACGCCTTCATTCGATGCGCAGCACTGCGATGCGCTGCGGTGCGATGTGTTCACACAGATGCGCTGTGATACGATGATCCGCAATGCGATGTTATGCGCCGTGATGAGGTGCGCTGCGATGCGATGCCGTGCGAATCGGTGCGCAGCGATGCGACGCGCCTTCATTCGATGCGCAGCACTGCGATGCGCTGCGGTGCGATGTGTTCACACAGATGCGCTGTGATACGATGATCCGCAATGCGATGTTATGCGCCGTGATGAGGTGCGCTGCGATGCGATGCCGTGCGAATCGGTGCGCAGCGATGCGACGCGCCTTCATTCGATGCGCAGCACTGCGATGCGCTGCGGTGCGATGTGTTCACACAGATGCGCTGTGATACGATGATCCGCAATGCGATGTTATGCGCCGTGATGAGGTGCGCTGCGATGCGATGCGTGCGAATCGGTGCGCAGCGATGCGACGCGCCTTCATTCGATGCGCAGCACTGCGATGCGCTGCGGTGCGATGTGTTCACACAGATGCGCTGTGATACGATGATCCGCAATGCGATGTTATGCGCCGTGATGAGGTGCGCTGCGATGCGATGCCGTGCGAATCGGTGCGCAGCGATGCGACGCGCCTTCATTCGATGCGCAGCACTGCGATGCGCTGCGGTGCGATGTGTTCACACAGATGCGCTGTGATACGATGATCCGCAATGCGATGTTATGCGCCGTGATGAGGTGCGCTGCGATGCGATGCCGTGCGAATCGGTGCGCAGCGATGCGACGCGCCTTCATTCGATGCGCAGCACTGTAATGCGCTGCGGTGCGATGAGTTCACAAAGACGCGCTGCGATACGATGATCCGCAATGCGATGTTATGCGCCGTGATGAGGTGCGCTGCGATGCGATGCCGTGCGAATCGGTGCGCAGCGATGCGACGCGCCTTCATTCGATGCGCAGCACTGCGATGCGCTGCGGTGCGATGTGTTCACACAGATGCGCTGTGATACGATGATCCGCAATGCGATGTTATGCGCCGTGATGAGGTGCGCTGCGATGCGATGCCGTGCGAATCGGTGCGCAGCGATGCGACGCGCCTTCATTCGATGCGCAGCACTGCGATGCGCTGCGGTGCGATGCGATGTGTTCACACAGATGCGCTGTGATACGATGATCCGCAATGCGATGTTATGCGCCGTGATGAGGTGCGCTGCGATGCGACGCGCCTTCATTCGATGCGCAGCACTGCGATGCGCTGCGGTGCGATGTGTTCACACAGATGCGCTGTGATACGATGATCCGCAATGCGATGTTATGCGCCGTGATGAGGTGCGCAGCGATGCGACGCGCCTTCATTCGATGCGCAGCACTGCGATGCGCTGCGGTGCGATGTGTTCACACAGATGCGCTGTGATACGATGATCCGCAATGCGATGTTATGCGCCGTGATGAGGTGCGCTGCGATGCGATGCCGTGCGAATCGGTGCGCAGCGATGCGACGCGCCTTCATTCGATGCGCAGCACTGCGATGCGCTGCGGTGCGATGTGTTCACACAGATGCGCTGTGATACGATGATCCGCAATGCGATGTTATGCGCCGTGATGAGGTGCGCAGCGATGCGACGCGCCTTCATTCGATGCGCAGCACTGCGATGCGCTGCGGTGCGATGTGTTCACACAGATGCGCTGTGATACGATGATCCGCAATGCGATGTTATGCGCCGTGATGAGGTGCGCTGCGATGCGACGCGCCTTCATTCGATGCGCAGCACTGCGATGCGCTGCGGTGCGATGTGTTCACACAGATGCGCTGTGATACGATGATCCGCAATGCGATGTTATGCGCCGTGATGAGGTGCGCTGCGATGCGATGCCGTGCGAATCGGTGCGCAGCGATGCGACGCGCCTTCATTCGATGCGCAGCACTGCGATGCGCTGCGGTGCGATGTGTTCACACAGATGCGCTGTGATACGATGATCCGCAATGCGATGTTATGCGCCGTGATGAGGTGCGCTGCGATGCGATGCCGTGCGAATCGGTGCGCAGCGATGCGACGCGCCTTCATTCGATGCGCAGCACTGCGATGCGCTGCGGTGCGATGTGTTCACACAGATGCGCTGTGATACGATGATCCGCAATGCGATGTTATGCGCCGTGATGAGGTGCGCTGCGATGCGACGCGCCTTCATTCGATGCGCAGCACTGCGATGCGCTGCATGCGATGCGCAGCACTGCGATGCGCTGCGGTGCGATGTGTTCACACAGATGCGCTGTGATACGATGATCCGCAATGCGATGTTATGCGCCGTGATGAGGTGCGCTGCGATGCGATGCCGTGCGAATCGGTGCGCAGCGATGCGACGCGCCTTCATTCGATGCGCAGCACTGCGATGCGCTGCGGTGCGATGTGTTCACACAGATGCGCTGTGATACGATGATCCGCAATGCGATGTTATGCGCCGTGATGAGGTGCGCAGCGATGCGACGCGCCTTCATTCGATGCGCAGCACTGCGATGCGCTGCGGTGCGATGTGTTCACACAGATGCGCTGTGATACGATGATCCGCAATGCGATGTTATGCGCCGTGATGAGGTGCGCTGCGATGCGACGCGCCTTCATTCGATGCGCAGCACTGCGATGCGCTGCGGTGCGATGTGTTCACACAGATGCGCTGTGATACGATGATCCGCAATGCGATGTTATGCGCCGTGATGAGGTGCGCTGCGATGCGACGCGCCTTCATTCGATGCGCAGCACTGCGATGCGCTGCGGTGCGATGTGTTCACACAGATGCGCTGTGATACGATGATCCGCAATGCGATGTTATGCGCCGTGATGAGGTGCGCTGCGATGCGATGCCGTGCGAATCGGTGCGCAGCGATGCGACGCGCCTTCATTCGATGCGCAGCACTGCGATGCGCTGCGGTGCGATGTGTTCACACAGATGCGCTGTGATACGATGATCCGCAATGCGATGTTATGCGCCGTGATGAGGTGCGCTGCGATGCGACGCGCCTTCATTCGATGCGCAGCACTGCGATGCGCTGCGGTGCGATGTGTTCACACAGATGCGCTGTGATACGATGATCCGCAATGCGATGTTATGCGCCGTGATGAGGTGCGCTGCGATGCGATGCCGTGCGAATCGGTGCGCAGCGATGCGACGCGCCTTCATTCGATGCGCAGCACTGCGATGCGCTGCGGTGCGATGTGTTCACACAGATGCGCTGTGATACGATGATCCGCAATGCGATGTTATGCGCCGTGATGAGGTGCGCTGCGATGCGATGCCGTGCGAATCGGTGCGCAGCGATGCGACGCGCCTTCATTCGATGCGCAGCACTGCGATGCGCTGCGGTGCGATGTGTTCACACAGATGCGCTGTGATACGATGATCCGCAATGCGATGTTATGCGCCGTGATGAGGTGCGCTGCGATGCGATGCCGTGCGAATCGGTGCGCAGCGATGCGACGCGCCTTCATTCGATGCGCAGCACTGCGATGCGCTGCGGTGCGATGTGTTCACACAGATGCGCTGTGATACGATGATCCGCAATGCGATGTTATGCGCCGTGATGAGGTGCGCTGCGATGCGATGCCGTGCGAATCGGTGCGCAGCGATGCGACGCGCCTTCATTCGATGCGCAGCACTGCGATGCGCTGCGGTGCGATGTGTTCACACAGATGCGCTGTGATACGATGATCCGCAATGCGATGTTATGCGCCGTGATGAGGTGCGCTGCGATGCGACGCGCCTTCATTCGATGCGCAGCACTGCGATGCGCTGCGGTGCGATGTGTTCACACAGATGCGCTGTGATACGATGATCCGCAATGCGATGTTATGCGCCGTGATGAGGTGCGCAGCGATGCGACGCGCCTTCATTCGATGCGCAGCACTGCGATGCGCTGCGGTGCGATGTGTTCACACAGATGCGCTGTGATACGATGATCCGCAATGCGATGTTATGCGCCGTGATGAGGTGCGCTGCGATGCGATGCCGTGCGAATCGGTGCGCAGCGATGCGACGCGCCTTCATTCGATGCGCAGCACTGCGATGCGCTGCGGTGCGATGTGTTCACACAGATGCGCTGTGATACGATGATCCGCAATGCGATGTTATGCGCCGTGATGAGGTGCGCTGCGATGCGACGCGCCTTCATTCGATGCGCAGCACTGCGATGCGCTGCGGTGCGATGTGTTCACACAGATGCGCTGTGATACGATGATCCGCAATGCGATGTTATGCGCCGTGATGAGGTGCGCTGCGATGCGACGCGCCTTCATTCGATGCGCAGCACTGCGATGCGCTGCGGTGCGATGTGTTCACACAGATGCGCTGTGATACGATGATCCGCAATGCGATGTTATGCGCCGTGATGAGGTGCGCTGCGATGCGATGCCGTGCGAATCGGTGCGCAGCGATGCGACGCGCCTTCATTCGATGCGCAGCACTGTAATGCGCTGCGGTGCGATGCGCTGCGCTGCGCCGCAATTCACTGCGAAGCACTGAAATGAGTTCACATAAGACGCGCTGCGATACGATGATCCGCAATGCGATGTTATGCGCCGTGATGAGGATCGGTTATCACATTGGGAATATCCAGTGTTTAGTTAGTTGTGGTGAATATCATGGGAGCATTTGAGTGACGAGTCTGATTTAGTCATTGCATTGTCTATGTGTGTGGTGATATAATCTCAGTTGTGGCATACACACCGGAAGACTGTGACGAGTGTTCTGTGCATGCATGCTTGGAAGAATTAGGTAGTTGAATGAGTCATGTTGCGAGAAGTAAATCATTGTTTGCCTTAACAACTGTCTGACTACTCAACTGCCCAACATACTGACTGACTGTCTTTCTGGTTGATCTTGTAATCCCCTGGTCAACTGATCGTCTGCTCTGCTGATTATTTCCGGCCCGTATGGATTGACCGAATCACCTGTGTCTACAGTCTGGTATTTCTATTGAGTGGGACGGAGTGTGTGATGTGATGTGATGCTATGATATGAGATGGGACGAGCGGAGATGAGATGTTGTGTGTTGAGTTGAGGTGAGTTGAGGTTAGGTGAGGTGACGTTACGTGGGGTGATGTTCGGTTAGGTGGCTTGAGGTGGGGTGGAGTGAGTTGGTCTGGTGCTTTGTGCTTTGGACGAGATGAGAGTGGCTCTGTGATAGTTGGCATTGCAAAGATTGAACATAAGTGTTTGGTATTCTCACGTGTGGAAATGGCGTCACCGCGACCTATGTGATTTGGTTGTGTGGCTGACTGAAATGTGTAGAGGAAAATGTCGGGATTGCGAAGGTGGTCATCCTGGCCATGAACCCCACCTTGGTGGAGGCGTAGGTACTGACCACCGACTCACGTCGGTAATCCATGAAACTGTCGAAGTAACCACCTCCATCGCCCGACATCTACCGACTACCAACATTTCTCTCTTCACTCGTTTACAGACGTCAACCAATCAACGCTGTCTACTCACGCCATTGGCTACTTCTTTCACTTCACAAAATGCAGATACACCGGAGGCATGGAAGAATATATTAGCAGCCGTCAACAGAAAAAACTGACTAGCCAACTAACACCTCACACGCAGCCATCTAGCCGTCCTCTCCCCAATGACACAATCTTTCCATATATGAACACGTGTGTGTGTGTGTGTGTGTGTGTGTGTGTGTGTGTGTGTGTGTGTGTGTGTGTAAATATTTCTTTGCATTGCGAGCTGGGAGATTCGAGCATAGCTTCAGTGAAGGAAAGCCAAACGGTCTAGTCTGGTACGGCGTAAAATCATGGAGTGAAAATGACTGATTTCCCTCTGAAATGCCCTACTTTTCGAAACAACAACAATCATGATTTACGAAATAGATTACAAAACTGAAGTCGTCAGGTAGACAGTCATCCAGGTGTTTAACACACCGTCAGTGGGACTCACTCACACTGAAGTGCTTGAATCATCGAAATGAACTGCGAATAGCCGTGTCAAAGTCAAAGGTAGTCGACAATGAACGGTAGGTGGGTGGAGTGGAGCTTCGTGATGACCGATACGACCAAGACGACCAAGAGGTCTTCAGATAAACAAAGCTGCTTCAAGGAACAAGCTGACGATGACACGTGCGAAGCAAACTAGACAAGATAAAATACAGTCACAGGGTGACAAGCAAACCTAATACACATAGCACGATTGGCACAACAACACTGGTGTAGCACGATCTCCATGATACACCGAAACCACACCTCACCTCGCTACTTCGTATCATGTCATGCCAAGTTGTGTCATCTCACATAACCAGGTCACGTCAAACACAACGAAGTTATGTCTACATAATTCATGATACTGCTCACTATTATTAAGTAGTATGAAGTGTGAGGCATAAAAGTCACGAGGTTGGCCACCACACAGAAGTGAAAGGGGTAAAATACCAATCAATATTAGGTTAGCTTTGCTTTGCTTTACCAGTGTGAAACGGATAACCGACAGACAAGCGAACACGCACACAGTTCTGGGATACAGTCACTCTCTCAAAAAATATTGCACGCATGTGAGCTGACAGTAAAAAAACTCGAAGTGTTACAGCATGCACGTCCACCTGATAGTTTATTCACAATTATCGCATTTCTACCATACGAAGGAAGTTCGCATGCACGGACTGGCTCCACAATGCGCGGAACGCCACACTCACAAACCACACTGCCAACAACAGCCTCCTTCACTCATCTCATTCAGTCGATAAGCAAGTGAACACGCATTCATCACAATAATAATTGCAACACAACCACAGGAGATGAGCCATCTCTAACAACATCAACATGAACATCAAAAGTAACAACCACATTTCTGCTCCAATTATGTATCACCAGCATCTGTAAAGTAGCTGGAGACCGGAATTCGGAAGAGGATCAGATCACTGACAATGTCACCCATTAGTCTAATCCATATACACATCAATCGAAATCAATTACAAATTAGCCACACTTCCTTAACCTCCGTTCTCTTCCGTTACTTCTCTCCACACCCTCAATATGACTGACTACACAGCACTGAAACACACAGCAATCAACTCCACCACACTGATCTCCATATCACAACACTACACCACACTACACTACACTAAACTACACTTAACTACACCTAATTATACTATACTGCACTTTACTATACTTCACTTTTCAGTACTGATCTCCTATGCACTGCACTGCACAACACTCCACTGAATACATTTCAATTGCAGGAGTTTCCGTCTCACCTGGATCGCTTATCACATTGGGAATATCCAGTGTTTAGTTAGTTGTGGTGAATGTCATGGGAGCATTTGAGTGACGAGTCTGATTTAGTCATTGCATTGTCTATGTGTGTGGTGATATAATCTCAGTTGTGGCATACACACCGGAAGACTGTGACGAGTGTTCTGTGCATGCATGCTTGGAAGAATTAGGTAGTTGAATGAGTCATGTTGCGAGAAGTAAATCATTGTTTGCCTTAACAACTGTCTGACTACTCAACTGCCCAACATACTGACTGACTGTCTTTCTGGTTGATCTTGTAATCCCCTGGTCAACTGATCGTCTGCTCTGCTGATTATTTCCGGCCCGTATGGATTGACCGAATCACCTGTGTCTACAGTCTGGTATTTCTATTGAGTGGGACGGAGTGTGTGATGTGATGTGATGCTATGATATGAGATGGGACGAGCGGAGATGAGATGTTGTGTGTTGAGTTGAGGTGAGTTGAGGTTAGGTGAGGTGACGTTACGTGGGGTGATGTTCGGTTAGGTGGCTTGAGGTGGGGTGGAGTGAGTTGGTCTGGTGCTTTGTGCTTTGGACGAGATGAGAGTGGCTCTGTGATAGTTGGCATTGCAAAGATTGAACATAAGTGTTTGGTATTCTCACGTGTGGAAATGGCGTCACCGCGACCTATGTGATTTGGTTGTGTGGCTGACTGAAATGTGTAGAGGAAAATGTCGGGATTGCGAAGGTGGTCATCCTGGCCATGAACCCCACCTTGGTGGAGGCGTAGGTACTGACCACCGACTCACGTCGGTAATCCATGAAACTGTCGAAGTAACCACCTCCATCGCCCGACATCTACCGACTACCAACATTTCTCTCTTCACTCGTTTACAGACGTCAACCAATCAACGCTGTCTACTCACGCCATTGGCTACTTCTTTCACTTCACAAAATGCAGATACACCGGAGGCATGGAAGAATATATTAGCAGCCGTCAACAGAAAAAACTGACTAGCCAACTAACACCTCACACGCAGCCATCTAGCCGTCCTCTCCCCAATGACACAATCTTTCCATATATGAACACGTGTGTGTGTGTGTGTGTGTGCGTGTGTGTGTGTGTGTAAATATTTCTTTGCATTGCGAGCTGGGAGATTCGAGCATAGCTTCAGTGAAGGAGAGCCAAACGGTCTAGTCTGGTATGGCGTAAAATCATGGAGTGAAAATGACTGATTTCCCTCTGAAATGCCCTACTTTTCGAAACAACAACAATCATGATTTACGAAATAGATTACAAAACTGAAGTCGTCAGGTAGACAGTCATCCAGGTGTTTAACACACCGTCAGTGGGACTCACTCACACTGAAGTGCTTGAATCATCGAAATGAACTGCGAATAGCCGTGTCAAAGTCAAAGGTAGTCGACAATGAACGGTAGGTGGGTGGAGTGGAGCTTCGTGATGACCGATACGACCAAGACGACCAAGAGGTCTTCAGATAAACAAAGCTGCTTCAAGGAACAAGCTGACGATGACACGTGCGAAGCAAACTAGACAAGATAAAATACAGTCACAGGGTGACAAGCAAACCTAATACACATAGCACGATTGGCACAACAACACTGGTGTAGCACGATCTCCATGATACACCGAAACCACACCTCACCTCGCTACTTCGTATCATGTCATGCCAAGTTGTGTCATCTCACATAACCAGGTCACGTCAAACACAACGAAGTTATGTCTACATAATTCATGATACTGCTCACTATTATTAAGTAGTATGAAGTGTGAGGCATAAAAGTCACGAGGTTGGCCACCACACAGAAGTGAAAGGGGTAAAATACCAATCAATATTAGGTTAGCTTTGCTTTGCTTTACCAGTGTGAAACGGATAACCGACAGACAAGCGAACACGCACACAGTTCTGGGATACAGTCACTCTCTCAAAAAATATTGCACGCATGTGAGCTGACAGTAAAAAAACTCGAAGTGTTACAGCATGCACGTCCACCTGATAGTTTATTCACAATTATCGCATTTCTACCATACGAAGGAAGTTCACATGCACGGACTGGCTCCACAATGCGCGGAACGCCACACTCACAAACCACACTGCCAACAACAGCCTCCTTCACTCATCTCATTCAGTCGATAAGCAAGTGAACACGCATTCATCACAATAATAATTGCAACACAACCACAGGAGATGAGCCATCTCTAACAACATCAACATGAACATCAAAAGTAACAACCACATTTCTGCTCCAATTATGTATCACCAGCATCTGTAAAGTAGCTGGAGACCGGAATTCGGAAGAGGATCAGATCACTGACAATGTCACCCATTAGTCTAATCCATATACACATCAATCGAAATCAATTACAAATTAGCCACACTTCCTTAACCTCCGTTCTCTTCCGTTACTTCTCTCCACACCCTCAATATGACTGACTACACAGCACTGAAACACACAGCAATCAACTCCACCACACTGATCTCCATATCACAACACTACACCACACTACACTACACTAAACTACACTTAACTACACCTAATTATACTATACTGCACTTTACTATACTTCACTTTTCAGTACTGATCTCCTATGCACTGCACTGCACAACACTCCACTGAATACATTTCAATTGCAGGAGTTTCCGTCTCACCTGGATCGCTTATCACATTGGGAATATCCAGTGTTTAGTTAGTTGTGGTGAATGTCATGGGAGCATTTGAGTGACGAGTCTGATTTAGTCATTGCATTGTCTATGTGTGTGGTGATATAATCTCAGTTGTGGCATACACACCGGAAGACTGTGACGAGTGTTCTGTGCATGCATGCTTGGAAGAATTAGGTAGTTGAATGAGTCATGTTGCGAGAAGTAAATCATTGTTTGCCTTAACAACTGTCTGACTACTCAACTGCCCAACATACTGACTGACTGTCTTTCTGGTTGATCTTGTAATCCCCTGGTCAACTGATCGTCTGCTCTGCTGATTATTTCCGGCCCGTATGGATTGACCGAATCACCTGTGTCTACAGTCTGGTATTTCTATTGAGTGGGACGGAGTGTGTGATGTGATGTGATGCTATGATATGAGATGGGACGAGCGGAGATGAGATGTTGTGTGTTGAGTTGAGGTGAGTTGAGGTTAGGTGAGGTGACGTTACGTGGGGTGATGTTCGGTTAGGTGGCTTGAGGTGGGGTGGAGTGAGTTGGTCTGGTGCTTTGTGCTTTGGACGAGATGAGAGTGGCTCTGTGATAGTTGGCATTGCAAAGATTGAACATAAGTGTTTGGTATTCTCACGTGTGGAAATGGCGTCACCGCGACCTATGTGATTTGGTTGTGTGGCTGACTGAAATGTGTAGAGGAAAATGTCGGGATTGCGAAGGTGGTCATCCTGGCCATGAACCCCACCTTGGTGGAGGCGTAGGTACTGACCACCGACTCACGTCGGTAATCCATGAAACTGTCGAAGTAACCACCTCCATCGCCCGACATCTACCGACTACCAACATTTCTCTCTTCACTCGTTTACAGACGTCAACCAATCAACGCTGTCTACTCACGCCATTGGCTACTTCTTTCACTTCACAAAATGCAGATACACCGGAGGCATGGAAGAATATATTAGCAGCCGTCAACAGAAAAAACTGACTAGCCAACTAACACCTCACACGCAGCCATCTAGCCGTCCTCTCCCCAATGACACAATCTTTCCATATATGAACACGTGTGTGTGTGTGTGTGCGTGTGTGTGTGTGTGTGTGTGTGTAAATATTTCTTTGCATTGCGAGCTGGGAGATTCGAGCATAGCTTCAGTGAAGGAGAGCCAAACGGTCTAGTCTGGTATGGCGTAAAATCATGGAGTGAAAATGACTGATTTCCCTCTGAAATGCCCTACTTTTCGAAACAACAACAATCATGATTTACGAAATAGATTACAAAACTGAAGTCGTCAGGTAGACAGTCATCCAGGTGTTTAACACACCGTCAGTGGGACTCACTCACACTGAAGTGCTTGAATCATCGAAATGAACTGCGAATAGCCGTGTCAAAGTCAAAGGTAGTCGACAATGAACGGTAGGTGGGTGGAGTGGAGCTTCGTGATGACCGATACGACCAAGACGACCAAGAGGTCTTCAGATAAACAAAGCTGCTTCAAGGAACAAGCTGACGATGACACGTGCGAAGCAAACTAGACAAGATAAAATACAGTCACAGGGTGACAAGCAAACCTAATACACATAGCACGATTGGCACAACAACACTGGTGTAGCACGATCTCCATGATACACCGAAACCACACCTCACCTCGCTACTTCGTATCATGTCATGCCAAGTTGTGTCATCTCACATAACCAGGTCACGTCAAACACAACGAAGTTATGTCTACATAATTCATGATACTGCTCACTATTATTAAGTAGTATGAAGTGTGAGGCATAAAAGTCACGAGGTTGGCCACCACACAGAAGTGAAAGGGGTAAAATACCAATCAATATTAGGTTAGCTTTGCTTTGCTTTACCAGTGTGAAACGGATAACCGACAGACAAGCGAACACGCACACAGTTCTGGGATACAGTCACTCTCTCAAAAAATATTGCACGCATGTGAGCTGACAGTAAAAAAACTCGAAGTGTTACAGCATGCACGTCCACCTGATAGTTTATTCACAATTATCGCATTTCTACCATACGAAGGAAGTTCGCATGCACGGACTGGCTCCACAATGCGCGGAACGCCACACTCACAAACCACACTGCCAACAACAGCCTCCTTCACTCATCTCATTCAGTCGATAAGCAAGTGAACACGCATTCATCACAATAATAATTGCAACACAACCACAGGAGATGAGCCATCTCTAACAACATCAACATGAACATCAAAAGTAACAACCACATTTCTGCTCCAATTATGTATCACCAGCATCTGTAAAGTAGCTGGAGACCGGAATTCGGAAGAGGATCAGATCACTGACAATGTCACCCATTAGTCTAATCCATATACACATCAATCGAAATCAATTACAAATTAGCCACACTTCCTTAACCTCCGTTCTCTTCCGTTACTTCTCTCCACACCCTCAATATGACTGACTACACAGCACTGAAACACACAGCAATCAACTCCACCACACTGATCTCCATATCACAACACTACACCACACTACACTACACTAAACTACACTTAACTACACCTAATTATACTATACTGCACTTTACTATACTTCACTTTTCAGTACTGATCTCCTATGCACTGCACTGCACAACACTCCACTGAATACATTTCAATTGCAGGAGTTTCCGTCTCACCTGGATCGCTTATCACATTGGGAATATCCAGTGTTTAGTTAGTTGTGGTGAATGTCATGGGAGCATTTGAGTGACGAGTCTGATTTAGTCATTGCATTGTCTATGTGTGTGGTGATATAATCTCAGTTGTGGCATACACACCGGAAGACTGTGACGAGTGTTCTGTGCATGCATGCTTGGAAGAATTAGGTAGTTGAATGAGTCATGTTGCGAGAAGTAAATCATTGTTTGCCTTAACAACTGTCTGACTACTCAACTGCCCAACATACTGACTGACTGTCTTTCTGGTTGATCTTGTAATCCCCTGGTCAACTGATCGTCTGCTCTGCTGATTATTTCCGGCCCGTATGGATTGACCGAATCACCTGTGTCTACAGTCTGGTATTTCTATTGAGTGGGACGGAGTGTGTGATGTGATGTGATGCTATGATATGAGATGGGACGAGCGGAGATGAGATGTTGTGTGTTGAGTTGAGGTGAGTTGAGGTTAGGTGAGGTGACGTTACGTGGGGTGATGTTCGGTTAGGTGGCTTGAGGTGGGGTGGAGTGAGTTGGTCTGGTGCTTTGTGCTTTGGACGAGATGAGAGTGGCTCTGTGATAGTTGGCATTGCAAAGATTGAACATAAGTGTTTGGTATTCTCACGTGTGGAAATGGCGTCACCGCGACCTATGTGATTTGGTTGTGTGGCTGACTGAAATGTGTAGAGGAAAATGTCGGGATTGCGAAGGTGGTCATCCTGGCCATGAACCCCACCTTGGTGGAGGCGTAGGTACTGACCACCGACTCACGTCGGTAATCTATGAAACTGTCGAAGTAACCACCTCCATCGCCCGACATCTACCGACTACCAACATTTCTCTCTTCACTCGTTTACAGACGTCAACCAATCAACGCTGTCTACTCACGCCATTGGCTACTTCTTTCACTTCACAAAATGCAGATACACCGGAGGCATGGAAGAATATATTAGCAGCCGTCAACAGAAAAAACTGACTAGCCAACTAACACCTCACACGCAGCCATCTAACCGTCCTCTCCCCAATGACACAATCTTTCCATATATGAACACGTGTGTGTGTGTGTGTGTGTGTGTGTGTGTGTGTGTGTGTGTGTGTGTGTGTGTAAATATTTCGTTGCATTGCGAGCTGGGAGATTTGAGCATAGCTTCAGTGAAGGAGAGCCAAACGGTCTAGTCTGGTATGGCGTAAAATCATGGAGTGAAAATGACTGATTTCCCTCTGAAATGCCCTACTTTTCGAAACAACAACAATCATGATTTACGAAATAGATTACAAAACTGAAGTCGTCAGGTAGACAGTCATCCAGGTGTTTAACACACCGTCAGTGGGACTCACTCACACTGAAGTGCTTGAATCATCGAAATGAACTGCGAATAGCCGTGTCAAAGTCAAAGGTAGTCGACAATGAACGGTAGGTGGGTGGAGTGGAGCTTCGTGATGACCGATACGACCAAGACGACCAAGAGGTCTTCAGATAAACAAAGCTGCTTCAAGGAACAAGCTGACGATGACACGTGCGAAGCAAACTAGACAAGATAAAATACAGTCACAGGGTGACAAGCAAACCTAATACACATAGCACGATTGGCACAACAACACTGGTGTAGCACGATCTCCATGATACACCGAAACCACACCTCACCTCGCTACTTCGTATCATGTCATGCCAAGTTGTGTCATCTCACATAACCAGGTCACGTCAAACACAACGAAGTTATGTCTACATAATTCATGATACTGCTCACTATTATTAAGTAGTATGAAGTGTGAGGCATAAAAGTCACGAGGTTGGCCACCACACAGAAGTGAAAGGGGTAAAATACCAATCAATATTAGGTTAGCTTTGCTTTGCTTTACCAGTGTGAAACGGATAACCGACAGACAAGCGAACACGCACACAGTTCTGGGATACAGTCACTCTCTCAAAAAATATTGCACGCATGTGAGCTGACAGTAAAAAAACTCGAAGTGTTACAGCATGCACGTCCACCTGATAGTTTATTCACAATTATCGCATTTCTACCATACGAAGGAAGTTCGCATGCACGGACTGGCTCCACAATGCGCGGAACGCCACACTCACAAACCACACTGCCAACAACAGCCTCCTTCACTCATCTCATTCAGTCGATAAGCAAGTGAACACGCATTCATCACAATAATAATTGCAACACAACCACAGGAGATGAGCCATCTCTAACAACATCAACATGAACATCAAAAGTAACAACCACATTTCTGCTCCAATTATGTATCACCAGCATCTGTAAAGTAGCTGGAGACCGGAATTCGGAAGAGGATCAGATCACTGACAATGTCACCCATTAGTCTAATCCATATACACATCAATCGAAATCAATTACAAATTAGCCACACTTCCTTAACCTCCGTTCTCTTCCGTTACTTCTCTCCACACCCTCAATATGACTGACTACACAGCACTGAAACACACAGCAATCAACTCCACCACACTGATCTCCATATCACAACACTACACCACACTACACTACACTAAACTACACTTAACTACACCTAATTATACTATACTGCACTTTACTATACTTCACTTTTCAGTACTGATCTCCTATGCACTGCACTGCACAACACTCCACTGAATACATTTCAATTGCAGGAGTTTCCGTCTCACCTGGATCGCTTATCACATTGGGAATATCCAGTGTTTAGTTAGTTGTGGTGAATGTCATGGGAGCATTTGAGTGACGAGTCTGATTTAGTCATTGCATTGTCTATGTGTGTGGTGATATAATCTCAGTTGTGGCATACACACCGGAAGACTGTGACGAGTGTTCTGTGCATGCATGCTTGGAAGAATTAGGTAGTTGAATGAGTCATGTTGCGAGAAGTAAATCATTGTTTGCCTTAACAACTGTCTGACTACTCAACTGCCCAACATACTGACTGACTGTCTTTCTGGTTGATCTTGTAATCCCCTGGTCAACTGATCGTCTGCTCTGCTGATTATTTCCGGCCCGTATGGATTGACCGAATCACCTGTGTCTACAGTCTGGTATTTCTATTGAGTGGGACGGAGTGTGTGATGTGATGTGATGCTATGATATGAGATGGGACGAGCGGAGATGAGATGTTGTGTGTTGAGTTGAGGTGAGTTGAGGTTAGGTGAGGTGACGTTACGTGGGGTGATGTTCGGTTAGGTGGCTTGAGGTGGGGTGGAGTGAGTTGGTCTGGTGCTTTGTGCTTTGGACGAGATGAGAGTGGCTCTGTGATAGTTGGCATTGCAAAGATTGAACATAAGTGTTTGGTATTCTCACGCGTGGAAATGGCGTCACCGCGACCTATGTGATTTGGTTGTGTGGCTGACTGAAATGTGTAGAGGAAAATGTCGGGATTGCGAAGGTGGTCATCCTGGCCATGAACCCCACCTTGGTGGAGGCGTAGGTACTGACCACCGACTCACGTCGGTAATCTATGAAACTGTCGAAGTAACCACCTCCATCGCCCGACATCTACCGACTACCAACATTTCTCTCTTCACTCGTTTACAGACGTCAACCAATCAACGCTGTCTACTCACGCCATTGGCTACTTCTTTCACTTCACAAAATGCAGATACACCGGAGGCATGGAAGAATATATTAGCAGCCGTCAACAGAAAAAACTGACTAGCCAACTAACACCTCACACGCAGCCATCTAGCCGTCCTCTCCCCAATGACACAATCTTTCCATATATGAACACGTGTGTGTGTGTGTGTGTGTGCGTGTGTGTGTGTGTGTAAATATTTCGTTGCATTGCGAGCTGGGAGATTTGAGCATAGCTTCAGTGAAGGAGAGCCAAACGGTCTAGTCTGGTATGGCGTAAAATCATGGAGTGAAAATGACTGATTTCCCTCTGAAATGCCCTACTTTTCGAAACAACAACAATCATGATTTACGAAATAGATTACAAAACTGAAGTCGTCAGGTAGACAGTCATCCAGGTGTTTAACACACCGTCAGTGGGACTCACTCACACTGAAGTGCTTGAATCATCGAAATGAACTGCGAATAGCCGTGTCAAAGTCAAAGGTAGTCGACAATGAACGGTAGGTGGGTGGAGTGGAGCTTCGTGATGACCGATACGACCAAGACGACCAAGAGGTCTTCAGATAAACAAAGCTGCTTCAAGGAACAAGCTGACGATGACACGTGCGAAGCAAACTAGACAAGATAAAATACAGTCACAGGGTGACAAGCAAACCTAATACACATAGCACGATTGGCACAACAACACTGGTGTAGCACGATCTCCATGATACACCGAAACCACACCTCACCTCGCTACTTCGTATCATGTCATGCCAAGTTGTGTCATCTCACATAACCAGGTCACGTCAAACACAACGAAGTTATGTCTACATAATTCATGATACTGCTCACTATTATTAAGTAGTATGAAGTGTGAGGCATAAAAGTCACGAGGTTGGCCACCACACAGAAGTGAAAGGGGTAAAATACCAATCAATATTAGGTTAGCTTTGCTTTGCTTTACCAGTGTGAAACGGATAACCGACAGACAAGCGAACACGCACACAGTTCTGGGATACAGTCACTCTCTCAAAAAATATTGCACGCATGTGAGCTGACAGTAAAAAAACTCGAAGTGTTACAGCATGCACGTCCACCTGATAGTTTATTCACAATTATCGCATTTCTACCATACGAAGGAAGTTCGCATGCACGGACTGGCTCCACAATGCGCGGAACGCCACACTCACAAACCACACTGCCAACAACAGCCTCCTTCACTCATCTCATTCAGTCGATAAGCAAGTGAACACGCATTCATCACAATAATAATTGCAACACAACCACAGGAGATGAGCCATCTCTAACAACATCAACATGAACATCAAAAGTAACAACCACATTTCTGCTCCAATTATGTATCACCAGCATCTGTAAAGTAGCTGGAGACCGGAATTCGGAAGAGGATCAGATCACTGACAATGTCACCCATTAGTCTAATCCATATACACATCAATCGAAATCAATTACAAATTAGCCACACTTCCTTAACCTCCGTTCTCTTCCGTTACTTCTCTCCACACCCTCAATATGACTGACTACACAGCACTGAAACACACAGCAATCAACTCCACCACACTGATCTCCATATCACAACACTACACCACACTACACTACACTAAACTACACTTAACTACACCTAATTATACTATACTGCACTTTACTATACTTCACTTTTCAGTACTGATCTCCTATGCACTGCACTGCACAACACTCCACTGAATACATTTCAATTGCAGGAGTTTCCGTCTCACCTGGATCGCTTATCACATTGGGAATATCCAGTGTTTAGTTAGTTGTGGTGAATGTCATGGGAGCATTTGAGTGACGAGTCTGATTTAGTCATTGCATTGTCTATGTGTGTGGTGATATAATCTCAGTTGTGGCATACACACCGGAAGACTGTGACGAGTGTTCTGTGCATGCATGCTTGGAAGAATTAGGTAGTTGAATGAGTCATGTTGCGAGAAGTAAATCATTGTTTGCCTTAACAACTGTCTGACTACTCAACTGCCCAACATACTGACTGACTGTCTTTCTGGTTGATCTTGTAATCCCCTGGTCAACTGATCGTCTGCTCTGCTGATTATTTCCGGCCCGTATGGATTGACCGAATCACCTGTGTCTACAGTCTGGTATTTCTATTGAGTGGGACGGAGTGTGTGATGTGATGTGATGCTATGATATGAGATGGGACGAGCGGAGATGAGATGTTGTGTGTTGAGTTGAGGTGAGTTGAGGTTAGGTGAGGTGACGTTACGTGGGGTGATGTTCGGTTAGGTGGCTTGAGGTGGGGTGGAGTGAGTTGGTCTGGTGCTTTGTGCTTTGGACGAGATGAGAGTGGCTCTGTGATAGTTGGCATTGCAAAGATTGAACATAAGTGTTTGGTATTCTCACGCGTGGAAATGGCGTCACCGCGACCTATGTGATTTGGTTGTGTGGCTGACTGAAATGTGTAGAGGAAAATGTCGGGATTGCGAAGGTGGTCATCCTGGCCATGAACCCCACCTTGGTGGAGGCGTAGGTACTGACCACCGACTCACGTCGGTAATCTATGAAACTGTCGAAGTAACCACCTCCATCGCCCGACATCTACCGACTACCAACATTTCTCTCTTCACTCGTTTACAGACGTCAACCAATCAACGCTGTCTACTCACGCCATTGGCTACTTCTTTCACTTCACAAAATGCAGATACACCGGAGGCATGGAAGAATATATTAGCAGCCGTCAACAGAAAAAACTGACTAGCCAACTAACACCTCACACGCAGCCATCTAGCCGTCCTCTCCCCAATGACACAATCTTTCCATATATGAACACGTGTGTGTGTGTGTGCGTGTGTGTGTGTGTGTGTGTGTGTGTGTGTGTGTGTGTGTGTAAATATTTCGTTGCATTGCGAGCTGGGAGATTTGAGCATAGCTTCAGTGAAGGAGAGCCAAACGGTCTAGTCTGGTATGGCGTAAAATCATGGAGTGAAAATGACTGATTTCCCTCTGAAATGCCCTACTTTTCGAAACAACAACAATCATGATTTACGAAATAGATTACAAAACTGAAGTCGTCAGGTAGACAGTCATCCAGGTGTTTAACACACCGTCAGTGGGACTCACTCACACTGAAGTGCTTGAATCATCGAAATGAACTGCGAATAGCCGTGTCAAAGTCAAAGGTAGTCGACAATGAACGGTAGGTGGGTGGAGTGGAGCTTCGTGATGACCGATACGACCAAGACGACCAAGAGGTCTTCAGATAAACAAAGCTGCTTCAAGGAACAAGCTGACGATGACACGTGCGAAGCAAACTAGACAAGATAAAATACAGTCACAGGGTGACAAGCAAACCTAATACACATAGCACGATTGGCACAACAACACTGGTGTAGCACGATCTCCATGATACACCGAAACCACACCTCACCTCGCTACTTCGTATCATGTCATGCCAAGTTGTGTCATCTCACATAACCAGGTCACGTCAAACACAACGAAGTTATGTCTACATAATTCATGATACTGCTCACTATTATTAAGTAGTATGAAGTGTGAGGCATAAAAGTCACGAGGTTGGCCACCACACAGAAGTGAAAGGGGTAAAATACCAATCAATATTAGGTTAGCTTTGCTTTGCTTTACCAGTGTGAAACGGATAACCGACAGACAAGCGAACACGCACACAGTTCTGGGATACAGTCACTCTCTCAAAAAATATTGCACGCATGTGAGCTGACAGTAAAAAAACTCGAAGTGTTACAGCATGCACGTCCACCTGATAGTTTATTCACAATTATCGCATTTCTACCATACGAAGGAAGTTCGCATGCACGGACTGGCTCCACAATGCGCGGAACGCCACACTCACAAACCACACTGCCAACAACAGCCTCCTTCACTCATCTCATTCAGTCGATAAGCAAGTGAACACGCATTCATCACAATAATAATTGCAACACAACCACAGGAGATGAGCCATCTCTAACAACATCAACATGAACATCAAAAGTAACAACCACATTTCTGCTCCAATTATGTATCACCAGCATCTGTAAAGTAGCTGGAGACCGGAATTCGGAAGAGGATCAGATCACTGACAATGTCACCCATTAGTCTAATCCATATACACATCAATCGAAATCAATTACAAATTAGCCACACTTCCTTAACCTCCGTTCTCTTCCGTTACTTCTCTCCACACCCTCAATATGACTGACTACACAGCACTGAAACACACAGCAATCAACTCCACCACACTGATCTCCATATCACAACACTACACCACACTACACTACACTAAACTACACTTAACTACACCTAATTATACTATACTGCACTTTACTATACTTCACTTTTCAGTACTGATCTCCTATGCACTGCACTGCACAACACTCCACTGAATACATTTCAATTGCAGGAGTTTCCGTCTCACCTGGATCGCTTATCACATTGGGAATATCCAGTGTTTAGTTAGTTGTGGTGAATGTCATGGGAGCATTTGAGTGACGAGTCTGATTTAGTCATTGCATTGTCTATGTGTGTGGTGATATAATCTCAGTTGTGGCATACACACCGGAAGACTGTGACGAGTGTTCTGTGCATGCATGCTTGGAAGAATTAGGTAGTTGAATGAGTCATGTTGCGAGAAGTAAATCATTGTTTGCCTTAACAACTGTCTGACTACTCAACTGCCCAACATACTGACTGACTGTCTTTCTGGTTGATCTTGTAATCCCCTGGTCAACTGATCGTCTGCTCTGCTGATTATTTCCGGCCCGTATGGATTGACCGAATCACCTGTGTCTACAGTCTGGTATTTCTATTGAGTGGGACGGAGTGTGTGATGTGATGTGATGCTATGATATGAGATGGGACGAGCGGAGATGAGATGTTGTGTGTTGAGTTGAGGTGAGTTGAGGTTAGGTGAGGTGACGTTACGTGGGGTGATGTTCGGTTAGGTGGCTTGAGGTGGGGTGGAGTGAGTTGGTCTGGTGCTTTGTGCTTTGGACGAGATGAGAGTGGCTCTGTGATAGTTGGCATTGCAAAGATTGAACATAAGTGTTTGGTATTCTCACGTGTGGAAATGGCGTCACCGCGACCTATGTGATTTGGTTGTGTGGCTGACTGAAATGTGTAGAGGAAAATGTCGGGATTGCGAAGGTGGTCATCCTGGCCATGAACCCCACCTTGGTGGAGGCGTAGGTACTGACCACCGACTCACGTCGGTAATCTATGAAACTGTCGAAGTAACCACCTCCATCGCCCGACATCTACCGACTACCAACATTTCTCTCTTCACTCGTTTACAGACGTCAACCAATCAACGCTGTCTACTCACGCCATTGGCTACTTCTTTCACTTCACAAAATGCAGATACACCGGAGGCATGGAAGAATATATTAGCAGCCGTCAACAGAAAAAACTGACTAGCCAACTAACACCTCACACGCAGCCATCTAGCCGTCCTCTCCCCAATGACACAATCTTTCCATATATGAACACGTGTGTGTGTGTGTGCGTGTGTGTGTGTGTGTGTGTGTGTGTGTGTGTGTGTAAATATTTCGTTGCATTGCGAGCTGGGAGATTTGAGCATAGCTTCAGTGAAGGAGAGCCAAACGGTCTAGTCTGGTATGGCGTAAAATCATGGAGTGAAAATGACTGATTTCCCTCTGAAATGCCCTACTTTTCGAAACAACAACAATCATGATTTACGAAATAGATTACAAAACTGAAGTCGTCAGGTAGACAGTCATCCAGGTGTTTAACACACCGTCAGTGGGACTCACTCACACTGAAGTGCTTGAATCATCGAAATGAACTGCGAATAGCCGTGTCAAAGTCAAAGGTAGTCGACAATGAACGGTAGGTGGGTGGAGTGGAGCTTCGTGATGACCGATACGACCAAGACGACCAAGAGGTCTTCAGATAAACAAAGCTGCTTCAAGGAACAAGCTGACGATGACACGTGCGAAGCAAACTAGACAAGATAAAATACAGTCACAGGGTGACAAGCAAACCTAATACACATAGCACGATTGGCACAACAACACTGGTGTAGCACGATCTCCATGATACACCGAAACCACACCTCACCTCGCTACTTCGTATCATGTCATGCCAAGTTGTGTCATCTCACATAACCAGGTCACGTCAAACACAACGAAGTTATGTCTACATAATTCATGATACTGCTCACTATTATTAAGTAGTATGAAGTGTGAGGCATAAAAGTCACGAGGTTGGCCACCACACAGAAGTGAAAGGGGTAAAATACCAATCAATATTAGGTTAGCTTTGCTTTGCTTTACCAGTGTGAAACGGATAACCGACAGACAAGCGAACACGCACACAGTTCTGGGATACAGTCACTCTCTCAAAAAATATTGCACGCATGTGAGCTGACAGTAAAAAAACTCGAAGTGTTACAGCATGCACGTCCACCTGATAGTTTATTCACAATTATCGCATTTCTACCATACGAAGGAAGTTCGCATGCACGGACTGGCTCCACAATGCGCGGAACGCCACACTCACAAACCACACTGCCAACAACAGCCTCCTTCACTCATCTCATTCAGTCGATAAGCAAGTGAACACGCATTCATCACAATAATAATTGCAACACAACCACAGGAGATGAGCCATCTCTAACAACATCAACATGAACATCAAAAGTAACAACCACATTTCTGCTCCAATTATGTATCACCAGCATCTGTAAAGTAGCTGGAGACCGGAATTCGGAAGAGGATCAGATCACTGACAATGTCACCCATTAGTCTAATCCATATACACATCAATCGAAATCAATTACAAATTAGCCACACTTCCTTAACCTCCGTTCTCTTCCGTTACTTCTCTCCACACCCTCAATATGACTGACTACACAGCACTGAAACACACAGCAATCAACTCCACCACACTGATCTCCATATCACAACACTACACCACACTACACTACACTAAACTACACTTAACTACACCTAATTATACTATACTGCACTTTACTATACTTCACTTTTCAGTACTGATCTCCTATGCACTGCACTGCACAACACTCCACTGAATACATTTCAATTGCAGGAGTTTCCGTCTCACCTGGATCGCTTATCACATTGGGAATATCCAGTGTTTAGTTAGTTGTGGTGAATGTCATGGGAGCATTTGAGTGACGAGTCTGATTTAGTCATTGCATTGTCTATGTGTGTGGTGATATAATCTCAGTTGTGGCATACACACCGGAAGACTGTGACGAGTGTTCTGTGCATGCATGCTTGGAAGAATTAGGTAGTTGAATGAGTCATGTTGCGAGAAGTAAATCATTGTTTGCCTTAACAACTGTCTGACTACTCAACTGCCCAACATACTGACTGACTGTCTTTCTGGTTGATCTTGTAATCCCCTGGTCAACTGATCGTCTGCTCTGCTGATTATTTCCGGCCCGTATGGATTGACCGAATCACCTCTGTCTGTATTCTTGAATAGCTATTTTGCAATGTGTATGAGTTGTTTTGTGAAATGTGCGTATGCGTTGGATTTAGTGGTCCATGGTTTTGCTCTATTCGAATTTGTTTTTATTTTCGAAGTTCTCTGTATTGGTATTATATCCTCTGTTGTTGTGTGGACTTCTGTTTTTCTCAAAGATTTGATAGGATTTGATTTGTCTATGTATCTACTTACTGGTGGTATATATCCTCCTGGTGTTTATGGTGCTTTATATTTTGTTATATTTGTTATCTATCTGAGCAGGCTTGCATGCAATTTTCAGGCTCCCTTTGTGCTGGTTAAACCTCAAGTTTCCGGAGTCCCTATTTCAGCCATACTATCCGCATAAGTTAGTTAAATTTTTCATTTAATAATTACTACCACATTTTTTCTAATTAAATATATTGTTACTTTGAATATGTTCCTGAATATATGTCTTTTCGTTTGTGTTAGGTCATGAGTACTACCACGAAAGGTGACGCAATCATTAAGCAGGTACTAGAGCACGTAGAGATAAATAGCGCTGCTCAAGCGTTACGTAATAATAACACATCCATCAACCACTGCAATTTGTGAGCCAGAGTATCATTCTCTTATTATGTCTTGTACTTTATCTTACGGTGATTCATTTTTTGAATTTCTATTTTATGGCACGGTCGTTTTGCTTTTAAATTGCATTCCCCTTTTGTTTTTTTACACTGTGGTCTTGTTATTATCAACTTCATCCTTCATTAAATTCCTATTGAATAGCTGATAACAATGACTCTACCGCGCAGACGGTCATAATTCTTCAGCCTTCCACCTTCTAGGCACATATACCATCCGCATAGTGCTTCCATATGGAAGCTCAATTTGCCGTGAGTCATACTCACTCAGGGGAAACTAAGTCAAACTTGGTTAGCGTTAGCTTACCCGAAAATGTAATTGAAGATGTCTCAGACGCGTTAGACGACCCGGCAGCGAATCTGTACGGTAGTCTCAAAGCCGCCCTCAGAAAAAAAACGCGCTGCGGTGACTTATCAGCAGAAAGTGAAAGAACTTCTCAGGGATATGTATCTCGGTGATCGTAAGCCCAAGCAGCTGCTTCACCAGTTGAAGATGCTGGTTGCAGACTTCAATACTGATGATGCATTTATCCAGCAACTGTGGTTGCAGAGATTGCCACAGACTGTGCAAGGAATCCTAGAACCATTTTGCAAGTCCACCTTGATGGAGCTGGCGGTAGGAGCTGACAGAGCTGTAGATGTTACCAAGCCCAACATGAGTATATTAGCTGCAATGTCAACTGCAACCAACGCTCCTGCCTTCCCTCAACAAGTGAGCCACCGAGTTTCGACGCTGTGGCTCACATCACTAAATTCCACGAGGAATTGTACCACATCAAGAAAGAATTTGTTATATTATTATTATTTGTCCCTTGGGTGCCTAGTGGAACATAGAGCTTCAGTAGCATGTTGTCATTATACTCTCTTCTCTGCAGTCTCTTGAACCTGACTCAACGACTGTCCAGAAGCTTTCATTTCTTCCTCACATGATCTCCTCCATCTCACCCTCGCCTTGGACGCCAAACTCATCGTTCTCCCTTTGGGTTCCACTCGTCGACCTGGCGCTTGATATCGCCGAATAGTCTCCTCAGTGTACGCTCGATCCACCTCCACCTTCTGCATATTTTTTAGGTAATTGGTTCTTGGTTGGTTTGTTTCCAGACCAGACTTCCTTGTTGGTTACTCTTATTATTCTGGCCATCTGATCTTCAGTGTCAGTATCGAGCGTAGGCAGCTGTTGATGAATGTCTGTAGTTTGTTGGAAGTGCTGTTCATGACGCGCTAAGTCTCCCAACCATCGAATAGAAGCACTGACTTGACGATGGTGTTGGAAATCCGGATCTTATTCCACATGCTGAGTGCAGTCGATCTCAATACTGGTTTCAGGTTAGTGAAGGCCTGTCTTGCTTTTCCGATCCTGGTTTTGACATCCTCATCTACACCTGTGCCTGCGCCGACTGTAGTTCAAACGATACTGCCTAGGAAGGTGGATGAAAGAGACTACTTCCTTTAGATTTCTCCCGTTAACGGTGATTGGTACTTTTTGCTGTCGTTGGTTGGGTATCTTCATCACCTCTGTCTTCTCTACATTCACCTGGAGGAAGTCCCATCTTCGCTGCCTCTTCTGTGAACTTGTTGGCTTTTGCCAGTAGATCTTCGATTTTGTGAGACATAGGACATCAGAAATAAGTCATCATCGGCGGAATCTAAATTGTCCAGGGTCTTTTCATCGGTCAAAAAGCATATGCCCCTTTTCCCACCCCTCACAGTTGTCTGTTGCATGATCCACTCCAGTTCAGTTGACCACAATCAAGAAGATCGTTGGTGATAGTAGGCAACTTTTTGTCACTCCTGCCTGTCTTCAATTCAAAGGCATCACTAAGCTTCCCATTGTGGATCACTTGGCATGTAGCATCACATAGCATATAGCTGCCGTTGAATCAGGTTGATAAAAGTTTTTGATATTCCTTATTGTTGAAGCAGTTGCCAGATTACTTCTCGGTCGACGCTGTCAAAGGCCTTTTCAAAGTCGATGGAGTTGAGGTAAAGTGAAGACTTGGCTGCCATTCTATACTCTGTTCTATGATGATGCGTAGCGTAGTGTTGCAATTTGATCCTCACATGATTTGTTCTCTCTGAAGCCAGCCTGTTGAGGTCATTATTTTGAATCCAGAGCATCTTTTAGTCTCTCCAGGATGATGCAGCTTAGTATTTTGCTTGCGGTAGACAATGGTGGAGTATGATTCCGCGCCAGTTCTTGCAAAGACTTATGTCAGCCTTCTTTAGGAGTTTGACAAGGTAGCCCTTCTTCTAATCAATAGGCAGACACCTTTCCTTCCCTTCTTGCAAACTTTCTGCAATGGTGGTGTAAGCATGTCAGCTGTTGTTTCTGCGTCTGTTTTCAGTGCTTCAGGCGGAATTCCATCTGGTCCTCTTGCTTTCCCGGATTTCAGTAGTTTTATGGCATTCAGGACTTCTGCTTTTGTCGGAGGGCTTGTGTTTATTGATAATTCTGTGACTGCTGGTGGTGTTTCTGGCCAAGTGAGGGAGTGGCATGCACACCCAATGTACGGAAATGCTGTCATGAGTAACGCAAGCACAAACACAAACGTAACACTAAGGCAACACGATTTCCTTCTTACGCCATGCCATGCCATATCACTTCTAGAATGTAAAGTTATATCGGCATTTATTTTTCACGGTCTTTAAAACTCCTGGCTTCGTTGTTTCATCTCAAATGTTTTATGACCTGCTGTATTTATATCTTCGACGCCAGCTGCACGTTGGTATGATGTCTATTGTTTATTTTCACTTATTTAGCTATAGTCTTTTCGGTTCGCTGTGTGTCATTCTAGTTCACATTTCTGACAGCCTTTTGTAACACTTTGACCCATTTAAGCTTTGTTTTTTACTGTGTCATGCCGTTACATAATCTGCATTGCTGTGAGATCGTGCTATTTTTTACTGTCATACTGAGCTTCATTATTGATTTCTTGGTTGATTCGCATGTGCTTGATGAATATCGATTTTTCTTCTTAAGTAGATTTAATTTTAAATTGAATCTATCTCTGCATGTTGCTTGATTAGCTTTTCATTGGGATCCCATACTTCCAGAAATTTTCCTGCAGATTTTGAACTTGCTTTTTGAAGGATTTCCACATTTTGCCAGTCGAATTTGTGATCGTGATTTGCTGCGTGGATTGAAACCAGTAAATATTTGGTTACCTCCCAGGTAGGCTGGTTTTAGAAGATATTGTCTCTTGTGAATGCCCAGAATATATGTAGAGGGTTCCTTCCATCTATGTGAGGAGGACGTAAAAGTAATATAAAATGTGCTATCAGTGATTGATTGGCATGCCAAATTCTGAGTACCAGTTGTTACCTTATAGGCTTCTTAGAAGCAACAAAGTTTAAGATGTAAGTAGCTTATATAAACTCAATCAAGATGATGAAATATACTGCAGATCCTTAGATTATCGATCCACATTTAAAAGATATGTGCCAAATTAGTTTATATTCACCGGTTTCAGAAGTTCCGATTCTCTTGGAGCTGTGATCTTTTAGCGCGTCAAAGAAGAGAATTATTTTAATCTCTACCAGACTAAGTCCGTAATGTGTTAGGATTTTCTGCTCATATAATACATATGAAGAATGGATGTTGGTGGTTTTACCATCAAAATTTAATTCTTAGAATAGGAAGTCTGACAGTTATATTTCCATATTAGATGTGTTTATTTGATTTATAACACGCAGTGATTCAGTATTATTTACTTCATGACGTTTTGAGTATAAATTATTGCTCATAATCATATCAATGTAATCACATTACTTTCTTCGGTATCAAATGACTTCTAAGCTTCTGCCTGAAATCTCCTACTATCTAGTCAGATGGGCTGAAGTCAGCAGCCTGTGAAGACTACCAAATACTTCAAAACGATGTCAGTTCCTGTATACAATTCCTGACATTTGGTGATCATATTGGTAAATATCGTCCCACTGTCTGTACTACTCACCACAATTGTATGAGATAGGCTCGAGTTGTTTATTCACACTTTATTTTTAGTTTATTAGACTAGGCAGCGGTAGTATTCACAATAGGGAGGAAGCATCAAGGTGGGTAGTAGGTTGTAGTTGGAATATAAAGATCTAGGATTGTATATAGAATATGCCACTGGTTGGCAAGCAGAATGAAAGAAATGCACTTTCCTTCGTACCTGTATTCATAGTCATATTCAATTAAATTTAGGTAACAGGTGTATGTAGATTTCATGCGATTTAGTGACATTTTAGTCCTCGTCTGCAACTGATAGTTAATCAGTTTAACAGATTAACATATATATATGCAATCAGTGGTTGAACAGTGTGCATAGCCAGGAAATTAGGTAGAGCATCATGCTGTTTTTTGTGACTCATTGATTTATGTATTGATAGTGTAAGTAAACGTGCTGATCATTTCCCAATAAACGAAATAAATGCAGAAGTTAACACTAGTCAGTAAAATATTTCGATATTATAGTTAATCTGAAAAAGTTCATTTTCCCTAACCTTTTCACCTAGCTAGTTTATAATAAAGCTTGACCTCTGCTACTTCCAGTATAATAGCAATTTCAGAGATTTTTCCATTGTGAGTGAGAAAATTGTATCTGAATGCTGATGTTGGTTCTCATGGAGTATTTCAAGAAGGGAATCAATTCTCAAATAAAACCTCAGACAATAGATTATCTTGAAGTCTATTATTACAACATGTGTTGATAAAGCTAGTTAAATGGTTTCAGTATTGGGAATTATTCTTTTATTAGGCCGGTTGGATGAACCTGATATATATTGTAGATTCCACAAAACGATCTAATATTTCTAGCATCTTTGTTGTCTTAATTGTAAGAATGCTACTGAAAGAACCTGCTAATTTAACAAACATTGAGTCTAGTTGACAGTAAATGATGAACAAAGTCATTTAGTTAGAACAAAGGATTGCCATCTATCTATGACCTAAGCAGGAAGGCGTTACCACATGAATAATAATTTACCTACACAGATGAAGCTTACATAAATTTAGATATTATGCATAAACAACGAATTGTTCAAAAATACATTGACAAACTGTGGGGTTGGTAATTACATTTCCATTCAGTGGCGATGATTATCTTCCTTTCAGCCCAACACTTCGTATGATCTTACTTTCGGCAATTGAAGGCTGGCAGTTAGTTATATATGGGACGTTCTTTTTTATCAGATTGAATTGACTCGAAAGTCCTTTGAAGTTGGACTCAAAACTTCTGCTTATCCTAGTAGGAATAAGTAGTAGCCAAGTACATATGAACAGCAAGGCAGAAAGTAAGAAAGATGAGATGCAAATAACTATGATGAGTAAGGTCAATGGTTTGAAATGATGGGGAATGATGGTTACTTCCTGCAAAATATCATACTTCTCTGGACTTTAAGAGGGTTAAAAGATGACATTTCACATGTGTGGCAAGTGATAGGTTGATAACTAAATAATTTTAAATGATACACTAAAGTAATAAACTCAACTAAGAAGAATCATTCTAGCCACTTTACACTACAGATCAGATGGTGTAGCACAAAGTAGTCTTCCCCAGTTAGGTATAGTCTAAAATGCTGATTATCATTCTAAGTGCTTAGATTAATTCAAAACAATGTCAGTGGTGTTTCAACATTAACTACTGCACTTCACTAGGTATATCGTAGTTTATTCTTACATTCAGAGTGATGTTAGCTTTTTGACTTATTGATCATGAGTACAGCAAATGTACCTATCTGTAACAGCTGTTACGCGTGCCGTTGATAAATGTAAGAATATGCTCAACACTGCATACAGATTGCAACGTCAGTAACCTACACCTGGTTTCAACATTCAAAACTACTGAGGAGTCGTATATCCACTACCTGGAAACAAGTACGAATCAACACACACACACTAGTTGCACAAGAATCTGAACTGATTGTTTGCTAGGCACAGAGAGAGAGAGAGAGAGAGAGAGAGACGTCAGAGAACATGATGATGCGCTGTTCCTATCGTCAACCTTAGGAAACATTCTTGACCAGATAAAGCAGAAGAAATGTATGTAGAGCATCAATGCTTTTAGATGCTGTCGGCTTCCATATTCATTGGAATTAATTTGAAAGTGAACATTTCGTTTCATGCATGATAATGACAGAATACTTTGGAAGTAAAATATCTCCCATCTGTTATTTTTGATAAGAGAAGACAAGAAGTTCGACACAGTAATCAGTTTTGGCAAGTCCATTCTCGGCACCTGAGCAATCACAGTCTCATACCTTTTTTGGTCTGCGATACCGACAGAGTTACGCATACTTATTATGTTATTGAATATGGCAGTGGTGGTAGAGTTAGGTGGAAGTCTTGTGAATTGTAGATATGTTGGGATGGCTATCAAGTGGGATGACCAGTGCAAATTAATCCTAAGACAGCTCGGAAAATGATGGGATTAGTGAGATTCAGCATTTGGTTTCGATGTATGCTGCGGTAATTCACATGCACCAACTTTTGGACTGGGAGAATGAGGAAGAACGAAAGGAAATTTAAGCTTTCAACATATTTTCATGTCATCAAATTCACTTCTAAGTTCTATACTTTAATCGAGTAAAAGCGTATCATGTTACTGCGAAATCCTATAGCTGTACAGTAATCTCCACTCTTGAGGTTTTGTAGCGTGAGGTAAACATGTGAGATAATTACTAACTGGGTACATTTTCTTTTGAATTTGGTGGTTTGTGGGGATTTAGAGATTTTCCAAGTTCTTATTCATTGTGGACTGACATTTATAATTAAAATACCAAAACGAATTTCCCTTAGCTATGCGGTATTGTAGAAAATTCAATTATTACGTGAACAAAATCTCATACGCTAATGTCTGTTACCTTTTCGATTCTTTGACATCTTATCTATCTCCATAAGATATGTACTACTTACATTTTGAATGCTTTGTATTTAACTAACTTTTAAAATCCTATTACCAACTATTTTTACGGTTATTGGACTGAAGGTCACTAGAATTTATAACACCAGAACAAATGACCTTCAAACGATTGACCAATATACGAAAACCAATCACATCACTCTGATAAGAAAGTCATTTCCTCTACAAATGATCTGATAAACAAAGGTAAGATTAATTATTTTAATGCACCATTTTAAAGAAATACATTTTCAAGTGATGTACATCTACTTCAACAAGTAAATCATCACAGTAGACAGTAACTGAATGATCAGACGGATTGATTCGATTGATTCATAGTACACCATGTTTATATACTTTAATGAAGAATGACAGATATAAATGTTGAACTGCTGAAAATAGATGGAACAAAACTGCACAGTCCAGGAAACGAACCAGATATAAATATCGATAATCTATTAGAGCACGAGGTTGGTGCTTATGGATTGTGGCAATGGTGCATAACGCTCTGCTTAATGTTGAGCAATTCAGCATTAGTATCTTTTGCTATCTATGCGAATTCAGCGCCAAGGCATCGTTGTCGAATGAATGATCAAATAGAAAACTATATTGATCAGAATAATATCTCTTTCGAAGTAGCAGCAACTCTTATTGGACCATGGTTTACGAAGGATATTCATGACGCGAATCAAATTAATGGTTGTGTTCGTTATGAACTAAACTGGACGACATATAAATTTGTGGATTTATTAAATTCAAGAAAGGATTTGAACACCTCACATCTGAGTACAATACAATGCTCTAACGGTTATGTGTTTGAAGATAGCAAACTACACTATCCCGGTAATGTTATTCAGGAGTTTTCAATTGTGTGTCAGTATGCATGGTTTGCACCTCTTGGTACCTCTGTGTTTATGTTCGGCATGATGCTAGGATTTATTTTAAGTGGAATATGTGGCGATAAATTTGGCAGGAAGTATACAATGCTAACTTTTGCAGGAATAGAATTTTTGGGTGGTATTTGGACTTCATTATCACCAAATTTCGTAAGTTTTATGTTAGCTAGAGCACTCATGGCTGTGGGTTGTACAGGGAAGTTGAGTGTTGCAAGTGTATTTGTAGCAGAATGGACATTACCACGTTATCGATCCATATATTGTACAATGATATCCCTTAGTGTAAATTTCTTGTTTCCGGCCCTAATGGCCTTGTGGGCGTACTTGATCCCGAATTGGAGATGGCTCAATATTGCTATCACGTGTCCAAATTTATTGAGTGTATTTTATTACAAACTTCTACCAGAATCACCAAGATGGTTGCTAGCCCGTAGGAAGAATGATACAGTAATTCAAGTATTAAAAAAGGCATATACTGTGAATCATTCAAGGAGTATATGCTGTGGCCAAAAAAATCAACCACATCCTGAGAAACTTGAAAGTTTAGCTAAATTCTATTGCGATAAACTTCCGCGGGCAGTTTCCGAGACACAGTCAAGTAATGAAATACTTATAAACAATAAAACTGATGACAAATCCGATATCTCTAACAAAAAGTTGTCAAAACAGTTATATTTGCTAGCCTGTTTGTATTTGGTATTGTATCGTGTGTTTACGGTTTACTTCTGTATGCACGTGTTGTGAAAAACTACATCTATTTAGTTGGTTTCTTGAATTCTACTACAGCAATACCAGCGTTTATCATATCAACAGTCTCATATCGTATTACAGTTTATCGTAAACGTCCACTGGGAGTTGTGACTGGATTGAATATAGTACTGCTTGGTGGAACTGCATTATTTCAGCTCATTGTGAAGCCGGAAACGGACATGGTACTGACTATATGTTCAAGTATTTCACTGACCTTATTGAATTCATCCTTATCAATGTGTTACATATTTGTAGCAGAACTCTTTCCACCGAGAATTCGTACACGCTGCTTTGGAATTGTACTCGGTGTATCTAGAGTTGGCAGTATGATGTCAAGTTTCATCAATGAATTGGATCTTCACCTAGGACACGGTGCGCCATTCATAGTTTATTGCATAATTCTTACACTAGAATTTTTCATTCTATGGATATTGCCTGAAACAGGATGGAGTAAAGAATCTTGTTTGTCGGTGGATCAGAATGTTGAAAACGACTGTGTTTCACAACTTTAAACTTGTATTGGTGAGTAGTGAGAGAGTGGGAGAATTTACCTTCAATTTCTATACTCATATCATTATGTATCTTCTGATTGATTATTTATGCATTTTGTTTCCGAAATGACAGCAAAGATTTGTGACTCATGATGAGGGGGATGATGGTGCGGTGTATCTTAACAAAACACGATATTTTTTCCTTCTGAAGTGATTTTATTATTGCATGTTGGCACAGGTGAGGGCTATTCCATAACTGTACAATTTATTCTGTCTTTCTGCTTGAAATTATTTATCATGGGATTGAAGAAGTACGAAGGGTTTGTACTAGAATTCGCGGCTGTTTGAATAATATTTTGACTTGAACCACTTTGCACATTCTACATAGTCGAAGGAAACAAGTGAATTTCTTTTTCTTCTAGTCTGTCATTGGTATTTTGACATTCGATTCTGTTGTACTACCTTTCGATTACATTATTCGTCTCCCTGAAGATGAATAAGTTCGTAGTGTACATGTTTTTAATAAATAATGAAAACATTTGAAATTTTATCTTCTTTATATTAACAATCAACATACTTTATGGAAGGATCGAATTAAGAGTGATTGATTGGCAAAATGTACAGTCTGCGAGTAATACTCAATCATTTGTCTTAAAATGTGATATGATGGTTCATTTAGTGTTAGTTGATTCGACTAATGCGTATTTGGAGTGTGCCTTTCTCTTCAAAAGTATTCTAGACAAAAACTCCTAAAATCGAATAACTTGGTAAAGCAAATTGTTCAACTTTTCTATAATACATAATTAAAGTTGACTACATGATATGAATTAGAATAAAATTCTACGTCTTAGAGAAAAAAGAAAACTCCGCCTAAATTTATAAATGTTACAAGAAGAGAAGAACTAGGAGCTCGGTATTCACTCGCTATTCCAAACTTCCACCTATTTAAAAACAAATTAGCAGACTTTGGTTTTGAGCATGCCAAAACTTGTGAGGACGGTACGGTGTATGTTGAGCATCTAGGAAACTAATTCTATCTGTGGCCCATGAACTTTCAATGGTAATTGCACTAATTTATCTTGTGTGATACTGCATAAAGAACTCAGTGGGTGGCAGTCGAGGATATCCTGTAATTTTGACTACCATTCAGGGATCGCATACAAAGTGTAGTACATCGTTAATGAACTTTGGTATTTGCTTGGACAGCACAATCTCAGCGAACAGTGAAATCATGAAAGTGACACCTGTTGCTAGTTTCATTTAACGCTTTCATATTCTTTTGTATGCATATTTTAAGGAAGTAAATGGCTTGGAGAGTTGGTTATCATGGTTTCTTTTAAAGTGAACCATTGGTGGGAGTCAGTAGTTCATATCTTGCAGTTGTTCGAAGCTATTATAGCCTTCATTAGGCACGTTTTCTTTTTGCAAGATGTAATAATGTTGACAATTGGAAATGCAAGACAAAGTTTAACAGAATGAAAAGAACTAATAAATTATGGCATAGCTTTATGTATAGGAGTTGACTGACGAACTGTAACCGATACCAGGATTTCTAGCTAAGAGATGACTAAAGCCTATGACTCATATCTTCAGTATAGTAGACCAATGTTGAGGCAGATTTTCCTTCAAGGGGAATGATTGTTGGCAATCGGAATAAATTTCTGCTCTTAGACTTTTTGTGTTCAACAACATATATTACCTCATAAATCAGAGTCTTCAAAAGCAAGTGAAAAAATCGTAGCCCTAAATGTTAAGGTTTTTCGGTCGCGGTTAACCTGGGTATATAAGCTTCTTATGCACTGTCTTCAACCAGAAAGCCTTCATAGAACATAGCTTTCCGCAGTATGTGGATTAATTGTACACTGTCATTTTGTCATGAGACAGTGTTCACTGAATATCTTGTTTGTAACTTCCCTCAATTCCAGAGTGGGAATTTAAAATGAATGAGTTGATTGGCTATCTATCGTCGTTGAGCTAACAGCCAATTTTCTCCATGAACTGAATTTTTCGGGAACACCAAGTTCGACGCGATTACTCATTTTAAACATCTTTCAAAGTTGTTGTTCAAAGAAGATGAATTTTGTAGTGCTGGTCATTTGTGACTGAAGGTTAAAAGGAAGTCTATTCGCCTCGATAATGAAATTTATACGAATAAAGCATAGAATAGGTGTAACAGAGATTAAATATATGATTATTTGTCTGTGAATGCAGGAAGTGGTTAACGGCGATAGTCTAGTGAAGACAACACGTTAAGTTGCACAGATGTATAGCGACAAAATGAAGGAATTTGATAAATCTAAGATTATAATGGGTGATGATTGAAGGTGAAGTGAAGATCTAGGTGACAGCATGGTTCAAACTAGCTGAACCCAGGCAACTGGCCAGATATTCTGTCAACTGAACTACGAGATTCAACTGCTGATCGGATCATAATCTAAGGTTAAAAGGAATGAGTCAATCAATGTATGCAAACATTCAAGTTTAGAGTTCAAATGACTGGCGTAAAGGGGTATTGTGAATTTGTTGATTCCAAAGTTGGTCAAAGAAGTGGTAGTGACTGTACCTATTTCTTTTTTCATATAATTCAGGCTATTTAGGTGGAATGGCTACAGTTCCTGAAGTATTAGGTATCTGGTAGCGTCTGACAGGTTGATGGGGACGTTGTCTATGGTAGAAAATGACTTACTCATATTGGCTTTATGGACTGTTTGTGCTACTTGAACTAACATCGAACAATTTAAATTTTTCACTACACCTTTATTTAGCCATGATAACCAACAATCAAGTTCCAATAATACTGGTTTACATAACTTGCTTTACAGGAGCGGTTGAATTGATAAACAACGAGTAGCCGGCCTAGAAAGTTGATCGTTCAGCCTCGTTAGCACAATCGGAGGGGTGTAGAAAACACCCTGCAATCTCCCTCACATTAGAAGTTCTTTGGATAGATATTCACAGATCTTCTATCTCGCGAGGTGCTTCCCATCTAAATTTTATTCTCATGGAAATCGGTTTCTTGCTCATAGCTGAGGCACGGTTTCTTTTCTAGTTTTACCGTCTGTCATTTCGGTCAGGTTGTTGTTTAAGGTCCTCAATTCCCCATTGATCGTATCTTCTGAACATTTAGCTATTACTCTGTAATTGAGTGTATTTACTAGGTTTCATCTATGTTGGAGGAGGGGAGAGGAAGCTAAAGAAGTATGTATATCGTCCGAATCAATAATTTTTCTTCGCATAAATTCGTATTTAGTGATGTATTTGGTCTTCTAGAAAGAAAGACATCCGGAAGAGCTATTTTATTCTATGATTCTTGTTGACATTTAAACTCCTTAGTAGGTTGTGCTTCATTAAATTTGGTGAGCGTCTCAGATGTATTCCAATCACTTTCACGAGGGATGACTGTATGATCCATATATCTACAGTAAAAGGCAAACCGTGTGATAAACTGATTCGGAGGACGATTTTCTAGCTTAGCCAGGAATATGTCTGCTAATAGAAGGTCAAGTAGCAAGCTAATCGCAACCTCATTCACACGTCTGTAAAATTCCACATTATATTTGAACGGAGAATATTTTTTCAATAATTTTTCGTCAGGTTCTACATTTAGAAGATCAATTTCGTTAACAAATCAATAGCCAGCATTTGCGGCGAATGCCTTTTACAATTTATATGGGATTATAATTGCAATTAGATTGTTTAGATTTGTGGATGATGGTGTAACTTGTATATGTATGTCAGTTGCGGTGATAAGTTCAGTGTGAACTTTGTCAATGGAATGGTGACCAGAAATAGTGAGTGTATATAGCATGGGGAAGGAAAACTAATGGTAAAGTTCAAGGTTGCATTATGTTGAGTACGTATTTAGTACAAAGAATGACGGAAATGATGTAGATATGTCTCATACGATGTTCAAAATGTAAAGCAGTTAGCATAATAGGAATAATAATAATGTGAAAAATTTTGACAGGAAGTTTATTTTATTTGTAATAAGAGGAAAGGAAAATCTTGGCTTTGGAAGTAGTCACTTTTGTCAAGGAGAACTACTCCTTTTCCCTTATCAGGTTCAATGATTATTAAGTTTTCATTCATCACAAGTTTATCAGTAGCCTTTCAAGGGTTTTTTGCTGCAGGACTTCTACATGAATACTTACTGTTCTCATGTTGATGACACCAGACAACTAAATTACATTTGAAGGGTCCTAGTTCGAGATTGGAAGAAGGCATCAAACCCACTGTCTGACTATACAAACTTTCAAACTGAATATCTGTGTCTGTACGGCTAATGTGATTGCACCTGTTACAGAATTTATACCTAGAGCCACTACCTCGAGTTATAACATATCTAACGCAATAACAATAGAAAAAATTATGAATTTAACTGTCTAGGTTTACTGGAAATTCACTTGTAGCTATTTGACTATTGAATCTCTCCGTTAGTTAGATGGATTTTTTCTTTGCTTCTCTTTGATCTATTTGAGAGATGCATTCCATGAGGTGATCAGGAAGCTCATCTATGTCATGTTATCCACGAAAGAAATTCATCAGTGTTTCGTATGTGTGCGCACAAAAGTAGACTTGATTTAGTACATTTTACTTCGAAGCTTTAATATTGATATGTGCTCTACTGCAGTGCAGCCACATGGGATATATAGCTTTGGATAAGGGTTCACTTCGATGCTGTTCTGTATAAAATCTGACATGGTCTTCGATTCAGTGGGGAGGAATTGGGTTAACGCAAAGAACATTCTGTGTTCTTCACAGTATCTTCTGAATAAAGATGTAACAACAGAGGAGAAAGACCAGGTTCTCGCATCAGTGAGATGAAGTAAAGAGTATCCTTGAAGATTAGCTAGTATTATGGCTTATTTCCAGCGATGAAATACGATTGCCCGCCACCAGCGACTTTCGATGCACGAAAGTTCCACTGCTCTCAGTGCCATTCGGAAGTGTGTTCTGCTTCTGCTGTTGTATGGCTCCTTTTAATGTTGGATGCATCACAACACTTGAAGAGACAAAGAGATCGGCATCTGCAATAAACTAGGCCATCGAGTCACATTCAGTCTTTTTGTGATAGCAAGTTTATAATGTGAAGAATGATACTTTATTAATAATTCAGGTAACGAGGAAAATGAATGAGGTGTCGGATGAAAAGGAAGTTGGAAGTGTATCGAGTTGTCAATAAAACACTGTTGATATATGCTAATGAGACGCACAAAACCAGACCGATTAATGACACAATTACCAAATTTTTGAATGATGCTTAAAATCCAAAACACAGGATTCGTTTCTAGCGCGGTAGTGTATTGCACAGCAACAAAGATGACTAATTGACTACATGTATTTGTGAGCTTCTCGTCAACGAAGGCACTTTTCAAGAAGTGAATCAGCAAAATAAACGGCGGCGATATGTCTCAGCTGAACCAAGGTGGAAAATGTGAGAAGCAATGGAATCCACAGGGTACGGTAAAAGGTATAGAATAAACCGGTGATCAAATGAAGATACATCACTGGAACTGTTGAAGCGAGCATGATACAGCCACGAGATATGAAGGAAACCAATAAACTAGAATGCCAAAGTGATGGAAGAAAAGTGTGATTTCGACGGAAATGACCAATTTGTTTCCGTTAAGGTAACAAAGAAGAGACCTGAAATATAATACTCAGTACTAAAGAGTTGTATGAAGTAAGGTCAAAATAAAGTATCAACAAGTAGACAAATAATCAAGACACCTATAAGTTGTGAAAATATTGATGAATAAGCATATAAAGACGTCATACCTTCTATGGTTTAGTTGTCAGACTGACTTCAGACAGGAGACTATAGCTTAATCCCTTTCGAAACGAAGTGATATATATATATATATATATATATATATATATATATATGCGACCAAACTTCATAATCACTGATTAGTAAGCATTCTGATAGACCACATGTAGTTCAGCGTCCGTTTTCGCGTATGAATAATTCACTATCAGTCGTTTCATAATTCACAAGAGAGATCCTAATCGATGATCTTGACTGATTTACTTATTACTTCACAAATCGGGTCTCATTTCATTTAACTTACTTTATGAAATAGTAGCGAGTCATAAAGTTTATTAGACCACCCAGAAGTTTGTTCAAGCAGATATTTGAAATTCTTAATGTCCAACCATATGATTACTTATGAAAATGTGGTTTGTAACAGTTCATAATCTGCTTCCACTGTTCCTCCCTGAAAGTATTCGATCAGATAAAGTTGATCAGAATATTATTTTTTCGATATATTGTTTAAATTTGTGTATGCAGATAGGAATGTACAAATTGCCACTACTTTGTTTCTGAATACTGTTACAAAGTACAGAGAACATTCTTCATCTATTTCCGTCATCAGTCATTATAGGTTTATGCACCAAAATCATATTTTTATGAACTGCTAGATTATCAGTGATTACATGACAATTAGGGGCTGGATAATTCATCAGGTTTGAATAATTAGGGATTAGATGGAAGTAACTGATTTTAGTAACTGTAGTGTAAGTTTATTGAAGGCATTCTCGAGGATATCAATAGATTAGAGCTTAAGGGATCTTGGTCATTACCAGTTATATTCTCTTGAAGTCATATTCCCTTTGAGATCCGAATTAGTATCTTTCAAAACCAAGGACATAAACGCAAACATTGAGCTTTTCATATTTAGCTTCTTCTAAACCTATTTTGTATGTTCTGACGCATTCAATATTGACCATATACAATGAATCAACCAAATAATTAAATATTTTTTGTGTTGATATTACCTGCTTAGTTTGTACTCTGTGATCCTTCTGAAATGAACTCTCATAAGCTATCTCGTGTTTCATACTGTTTGATAAAGGTGAACCAGCAATGTTTAGGATGTTAAGAACTTGGAATACATTTCAAGAAACGAATGAGCAGATCGGTGTCAGGTACACTTCATTTTCATACTATATTTTAGTGTGGTTTTTATAATACACGTTTAACAGATTTAACACATTCATACTTACATAAATGACAAGAGATTTTTCCCATTTGATTGGACATTTTACCCTTAGAAGGAAAAGTAATACACTGAAAGCGTTTTGTTTTCCTGATATGTTACGTAGTTGGTGATTCAGTGTATACTTTTCAAGAGTGAAAAACAGGTCGTCAGAATGTGAAATTGTTAAAAATAAACATTATTTGTATGACGCAAACACATGCAAATAAGATTTCAGTCTATCATGCAAATTAGCATCCGCCCACTTGTTTCAAGATATTTCAGTGGCCTTATCATGCATAGAATGAGTAATTAACGCAAATTTTTAATCGTAGGATAGTACTTCTATGGAAAACATACTGATGTAGCGTCACACACTTCGCAAGAATTAATAGCCTAGGGTTCGACGAGATTCAGAATTGATGCTGACCCTAATAGTTTTACCGGACTCGTTAAGCTGAAGGCATCCTCGCCATTTGGCACGCTGTCGTGCTATGTTGCACTGCTCGTAATCGACCTTCCAGCCAGTTATTTGGAAAGCATCGGTATCTTGGCACGACCTTGCAAATATACTATTCCATCCAACTACGCTATTGTGTTCTTTCTTGGTCTCGTATTTGTGGGTACATAACAAGTTCGAATAATTAGTGATTGGCCTCTGCGTCTATCAAGTTCTCACCAGGACAGTTCCTAAACTGAGTATGATAACCAGGTGTGTCATAGCCTTAGATCCAATGCGAAAATCACTTGACTAATCTGTGCTGTCGTTTATTTGCACTGGTTACTGATTTGAAGACTGCTCACACTGTGCGGAAATGACTGACGTAAAACAAACTGAACAGCTAGTCAAGAATGTTATTCTGTTGCTACATACGAACTAGCACAAATGAAACTGAAAAAGAACTTATATGCAGTAGAATTCGAGCAAGGACTATCTCACAAACCCGGAGGCATTTTTAAGCTCATCTGCTTTTTTTAAAGACACAATTCTGTTAGCAAGGCCTATTACAGTCAACAAGAAGTTAATGTTTTCTAAAAATGCAATTGACGCATATCATTCAACCACATAAAAGACCAACGATAACTCAAATACTGCAGTGTTAATTTCCCTGACAAAAGTAATTAGTGATGCTCTCTGAGATCTTTGAGGGGTCATCATTGTCATAAACGTTGGGAATACAGCTTGCTGTTGAGTGCCTAAAGGCTATGAACCTAGGTTTAAGTCTTTCTGTTGATTAGTTGCGATCACTCAGCATACATCTGATAAAAGGGAGATGATGGGTCTCCGAGCTTGTAGAATACAATACAAGACCAGCTATAGAATTCACTAGTCACTTTGGTGAGATAACATGGTACATGTTGCTCTTCAGTGGTCAAATAATGCACAAGTATTTAGGTTTTGTAGCAAAATGGGAATGATCTCAGCTTTACTCGTTTGTGTATAACTAGGAAAGAAAGTAGCATCTATGAGTGAAGCATGGACCACAAGGCCATATGAAACAGTTAGTATTTAAACTAAAGCAACTGTTATCTTGATCAGAGAAAATGGTTATAAAACGGCGTCATAATCCTAACTTGCGTTAAAATTTGGCAGTGCCTACTTTAAAGCTTATTCCAGAAATGAAGCAAGTGTAAAAACTAAAACGAGAATCATAGTAGCGAGCACTAGAAGCCTGTATATCATAGAATTATCCTCGAAGCAGGTATTGTTGCACAAAAGCAACTAAAGGGTCAAAGATCTTAATAAGTAAACCCATTTGACTACTGAGTTCATTCTACTATACCAAACTGGAGGTGAACATTGTTGGGAAATGACTCAGAAGACAACTACATAAAAAAATAGACCGACAAACCGAAATATACCAATTCACACAAGTTTGTACAGGTTCCCCCCAAACTATCTGCATCTACACCTGGTGATCCTGCTGATCCTATATTCGCCATGAGGTCATGAGTGTGCTTTGCTGATGAAATCCAGCCCTAAGAGGAGACATATATCCGGCGCTCTTCGGCTTCTGGACTTTTTCATATGAGACCAGTCCATGATGAGAAATACCTTCAAATCAACCACCAGTTTAATTTCCGAAAAATTCATACTTCAGGAATTGATTAAAAACCATTCTTGTGAGATTACTTTTCATTCGCTTGCTATTTCCGTAAATTTTTGCAATTCAGAAATGATATGAGTTTAACCAAAAAACAGTTCTCTACTTTTTCTACCACAACAGGATTAGATGAGCGTTTGCAATAAACTGAGTCATATGTTCAAATTCATACCTTGTGAATTATCGTGATCATCAAACGAACACAAATTACTTGGTCACTATCAGAAGTAGAACACAGGATAAGCGTTCTGCACAACCTAGGACTCGTCAGTAGGATATGCACGCAAATCAGTGAATAATGGTTTAGTCATTGAGACCTGAAGCCACCTCTCATCCCTGGAAACGCCAGAGGATTATCCATAAGAACACTGGGTTCCGAAACAACTATCACTAGTTCTGTATTGATACTCAAACACTGGGATGAAGCCAAATCCAGTTACGCAGCTCAAAATAAGAAAAAATATGCACAATAGTATCCATCGTAAACCACCACCAACCGAATTGAAATATAATGAAGCTCTGAGCAATATCAATGCATCCACAAAAAGCATATATTCGAACACACACCAACCGATTCGGCTGAGCATTGGCAATTCTCATCTTGCTTTTTGTTCACTGACTGGTTCTTCAACTTATAAACGCAGCTGGAGGCTGGAAACATTTGTTATTGCAAGTGTGCATCAAATCGTATCATACGGCAGACATCATAGATAGCACAACTATCTGAAAGAGAATTCAGGGCCATCTATAGTATAGAGAAAATTGTAAAGGCAATAAATTTATTCATGCATGTTTTATTGGTTAGTAAAAGTGTGTCAGTTTTAGTCAACAAGATTCTGTAAATATTCAGGTGATGTAGCGCATTCATAAATACAGAACAACTATTGTCAACTTTGATTGATACAGCGGGAAGTAAGCTGACAGATTTCTCTTTGTCGAAAGCGGAAATCACCGTATTATGATCGGTTTCTGTGGTCGCCGGAAGGACTAACTGCGATCCTAACCTCGTCTCCATCACAACTGAGTTTCAGAAAAAATTGAACACCACAGTATTAGCCACCAACTTTGTTCTTCATGACACTTGAAAAATACATCGAAAACGACCATTCGAGTGAAGAAAAATTCCATTTCAATTAGCTCCTCATCGACGGCTTTACATTAATACATAGCATTTTGAAAACACTGAAGAGCATGTGGGTCTAGGGTGTAAGTTAATTGGTGACAGATAAGTGATCTCAAACTGTCGGATAATGGCAATTAATCAAAGAAATTAAGACCATAGGTAATTAGGGCGTGACAATTTATGCAGTAAATTTTTGAAAGTTTGAACAGGTCGTTACGTAACTGATAGTTTTTGTATAACACCCATTACCAAGATTAGAAAATAGATGATTATGTCAGGTGGCGTTGTTGACACCAATAATGTACGAGTAATTTGAAGAAAATGAGGAGAATTAAAATTAGCTAAAGCTGAAATAACCCTGATAATAGTGTCAATGATGATGGCAATAGTTAGCAAGATGAAATTAGGCTAGGTTCATGTTCATCGTATAGACAAGTCAGTCAGGGAGAGATTCAAAGTAAAGAAGGAGGCTACTCAAGTGTCTTGTGAACACAAAAGCTACAGAACCGCAATTAAAATAGTTCTGATTTATCTAACCAACAGTGAATTGATTTTACAGACCTAGGAATTGCACTGATAAACAATAGCTAAAAGATCTGAGAAATGTTTCAGGTCGACAAATACTGTTTAGGGTTGAAGAAAATGATAAGCATATTTAACAGTTTATATATATATATATATATATATATATATATATATATATATATAAGTGAAAAACTTGGACACTGTGGTAGAATGTAATTCCATATTAGAATATTTTATTTAATATATAGCGAACAGTGATACAGTAGTATTCACTTGGCCAAGTGGCAGTGATAAATGATCTAAGAACCTTGAGAAATACTGTCAACTGGGTCCTTAGGAAAGATGTTTCCACCAAGCTACCATACATTCGTGGTACGAACAGCTTGATAGTCAAACAGACTTAACGATGCTGCAAAGAAAACACATTATGCAGCTGAGGTGCATGTAACTGAAGATTTGAAGTCTGCATACCCATCGGACTCATCCACAAATACCACAAGAAGTGGCAGAACTACTAGTGAACCCAGGCCCTCCAACAAAAGCAGAAGTCCTGAATGCCATAAAACTACTGAAATCCGGGAAAGCAAGAGGACCAGATGGAATTCCGCCTGAAGCACTGAAAACAGACGCAGAAACAACAGCTGACATGCTTACACCACCATTGCAGAAAGTTTGCAAGAAGGGAAGGAAAGGTGTCTGCCTATTGATTAGAAGAAGGGCTACCTTGTCAAACTCCTAAAGAAGGCTGACATAAGTCTTTGCAAGAACTGGCGCGGAATCATACTCCACCATTGTCTACCGCAAGCAAAATACTAAGCTGCATCATCCTGGAGAGACTAAAAGATGCTCTGGATTCAAAATAATGACCTCAACAGGCTGGTTTCAGAGAGAACAAATCATGTGAGGATCAAATTGCAACACTACGCTACGCATCATCATAGAACAGAGTATAGAATGGCAGCCAAGTCTTCACTTTACCTCAACTTCATCGACTTTGAAAAGGCCTTTGACAGCGTCGACCGAGAAGTAATCTGGCAACTGCTTCAACAATAAGGAATATCAAAAACTTTTATCAACCTGATTCAACGGCAGCTATATGCTATGTGATGCTACATGCCAAGTGATCCACAATGGGAAGCTTAGTGATGCCTTTGAATTGAAGACAGGCAGGAGTAAGACAAGGCTGTCTTCTGTCACCCATGATATTCCTGATTGTAGTGTACTGGATCATATAACAAACAGTGAGGAGCGAGAAGAGGAGGATACGCTGGACCGCGGAAAAGATCGTAGAAGATTTGGATTTCGCCGATGATGATTTATGTCTGTCACACAAACTTGAAGATCTACAGGCGAAAACTAACAAGTTGACAGAAGAGGCAGCGAAGATGGGACTTCCTTCAGGTGAGTATAGAGAAGACAGAGGTGATGAAGATACCGCACCACCACCCACAACAACAAGGTACAATCACCATCAACGGGAGAAACTTAGAGGAAGTAACCTCTTTCACCTAAGCAGGCGGCATTGTTTCAACTACAGGTGACACTGACGAGGATGTCAAAGTCAGCCAGGATCGGGAAAGCAAGACAGACGTTCATTAGCCTGAAACCAGTGTGGAGATCTTCTGCACTCAGCTTGTGGAATAAGATCCGGATTTTCAACACCAACGTCAAGTCAAGTCAGTGCTTCTGTATGGCTCAGAAAATTGGAGCGTCACGAAAAGCACTTCCAACAAACTATAGAGATTCATCAACAACTGCTTACGCTCGCTACTGAAGACCAGATGGCCAGAAAGAATAAGCAGCAAGGAGCTCTGGAAACGAACCAACCAAGAAGCTATCGATCAACGAATATGCAGAAGGAAGTGGAGATGGATTGGACTGGGGATACACTGAGATGGCTGACTGTGGACATCACGCGGCAGGCCCTCGAGCGGAACCCCGATGGGAAACTACGAGTTGGGCGTCCAAGCTGAGGGTGACATGAAGGAGATCATGTGAAGAAGAAATGAAAGCTTCTGGGCAGTCGTGGTGCCGGCTCCAAAAGACTGCAGATAAGAGAGTCCAATGGAGGCGTACTACTGAAGCCCTATGTTCCACTAGGAACCCAAGGGAAAAATAACCATAATTTAAAATAATACCCATCAAAGACCTTGGAACAGATGAAAGATGAAGTCACATCCCACTGTATCTACCAATTTCAATGTACATCTGCTCACATACACCCGTCACTGAAAATAAGCACCACAGAAAATATTCCAAAGAGGTTTCAGAAACAAATAGAGTCATCTGATCCAATTATTGCTGGGAACAAACGTCCGAGCTCCTCAATAGTCAAACATATTACTGAAACGGGGCATAAAATGGGTGTACAAACGTCATTTACACCCATCTATGAGACCTGTTAGGGACGTATTTGAAAGTTAGTTGAGGCATTAGTCATTAGTCATGAGAAGGTTTAAGCCACTTTCATGCGTTCAAAAACAATTTGTCACCAGATTAAACCCTCCTTGATAAATTCGGCTTTGAACCGAAAGTTGTTACTTTATCGATCTTCATTGTTATTTTGACCTTCAACATAGACTTCTCATTTGACCGATAATTATTTTCTTACCCTTTAACTCTGTAATTATTCATATGTGACAAGTACGTGTGTGACCAGATTGTTCGAAATGTTTTGTGCGAATACATAACACATTCAGACAAATAGTGTCTTTTTGTTGCTTTATCAAAATAATAGGTAGTAGATTTTCTGAGAAATGAATATATTTCCTGCAATTAAATAATGTTCCAGGTCGAAAAATACTGTTTAGGGTTGAAAAACATCACAGGCATATTCAACAGTTCACCGGACAGATTAGTATTTGCTAGATTTAATGGTTCGATGACTGGTTTTAACAAATGCTGCAGGTTTTCTGAAAGGTAACGCACTTTGTGGTACTATTTCTTGAAAGTCGGTCTACTTTTAGTGTACTATCAAGACACCTCATTGTTAGACACCTGATGCCAGTAACTGGGATATTTCCAATGATTATGATGCAATAAAGGTTGAACTTCATCTACGGTCCTCAGTGATATCAATCTCCTGTACTTTTAATGGAAATCTAATTTCCATGCGGTTCTACACAGGACTAAATTTCTCATGTTATCCACCAATGCATCAGAGAACGTTCTGCTTGAAGTTTTCATAATATGGTAAGTGATCCTGGTTGAGTTTTGTGTTCTGAGTTAGTCCTGCAAGAACAGATACTAATTGATCTCGAAACCACTTATCTAAATATGTATACTGTGCATGATTTGATTGCTGCTACTTACTTTTCTCAGTTCTACGGTCCGATTCTCGGTTCTATTTTCTGTAACACCTAACTACTAACACTGGTTAATTTCTTTTCCTACCGAAGCTTTGACCGCTGAAGAGGTTTAAGCGACCTATGCGTGTCCATCATCTATTGTCAAGTCAAAGCCTCCTTGACTTATAATCAACGTCACTACACTAGTATTTTCAGTTTGTGTGCTCTAAAGCTTCCACATACGCACAACACTTACAGTTGAATGCAGTAAGCTATTAATGTCCAGCATAAATCATTTCATACATTTCAATGGTATAATCAACACCAAATGCACCTTCCACGTCTAAACATCAAAACTTGCGTATGGGAACAGAGATGAATGACAAAGTTCAAGACCGAATTAACCAACACAAGGAACTGATAACATAACAAATCAGACCATAAAATAAACCAGTAAACACAAGGAAAACAATAGTAGTGCAGGAAAATGATTGCAGCTCAGGAATTTCGATAAAAGAGGGAGAACAACAAGGAAGGTATGCAAAGTATATGAATTTAAGATAGAGGAATGGAAAAGGATATACTAAAATCCATGATTAAAATATGATATAAAACAAGTAACAAATGTGAAAAACAGAATTTAATGAATTCTTAATTATCATCCATATTATATTTTTGTTATCCTTCCTTGGTTTGTTTCGCCTGATTAATCTACTTTTGGAAATCCACTCCTATCCTTTGCATTACCACATGACCTCTAAAAACTGCTTATTTCTATTCTGTTACATATACATCAATGTCTTAGTCTTCGTTATATATGAATGTATGTATGTTCTTTTACATTGTTTAACTGTATATATAACCAAGTATGTAGAATATCAAGCTGACGAGTACTACTACTGAAATTAATGAATCCACCAAATCCTACTTTTCACATTCGTTGCTTGTTTTAAGTTTGGATCAGGAAAACTATGCTTTCAGTTAAAATATAATGGATTAAAGTAAATCGAGAATGACAGGAATTTGAATAACGTTTGAGAATAATATGCAGGACAGTAGGATGAAATGATAAAATAATGAATAAAGCAGTAGGAAAAGAACGGTTTACCAAGGCAGTGCAAGAAGAAGCACAAACCTCTTTTGTACACATAAATTTGTTTCAGTCGACGGACTGTTGGTCCTTCCGCACAACGTAGCAATCTATTATTTCTTTGTTTATTGATTACCTTACCTTAGGTCGACATCATGATCTGTATCGAGGATGTGTTTATCAATGGCACTACCTACTAACCTTCCAACTCTCCGTGACAGGCTTTTTGGCATATGTTCAGAGATTCGTTTAGTTAAGACTCTGTCTGTTCTTCTGACATGCTGCTGCAAGCACTGCATTTCAGTCCATGATGAGTGCCAACCTGAGGTCAATATGCAAATCCCCTCAAACCTCTAAATTGTCAAAATAAATGCAACCAGAGGTAACATGAAGAGGTCTCAAATCTAAATGAGTTTCGTTGACCATATTCTTCGTGTCGTAGACAACTGTTGATTTCTCAGCTGGATAAGTTAGTGAGATGCATCCGTTCAATCGGCGATTACCTTGTGAGCTCATTACATCGCCTCTGATTGGCAGTCTAATGAACACTTTCCTTTTTGGCACGGTTTTATCATTTTTAGGTTTAAAGTGTTTATTAATGAATTTTATTATGTCCATTATCTAACAAAGCTTTTTGTGTTATCCAATTCATTTTCGATGACTTCCTTGGAACACAGTCTGGTTGCCATTTAGTAGTTCTGTCTGGTTAAGACTTTATTTACAAGCAAAAATGTAATATGCGGCAGTGAATTCTCATGAGATTAAAAGTAGGGCTGTTTGGCTTCATTTATATCAAGCCATTCCTAGACATTTTAGTCGATTTCATGCAACCAGCATTTCTGACCTGGGTCAGGTCATGTATTGGATATCTCAGCATTAGTGTTATCATCTTGAATCACAAGCAAACAGTTTCCATGCATCATCCTCTTGTACATTTCGGACACTTTATAGCTGTACGTTCTCTGACACACAAATGCATTTTAAATTTATGTTGGAATATTGTGAATCTCGTTATGTATGTTCAAGGGATCTGTTCCTCATACAAGCGTAATACTGAGACTTACCACAATAAATCTCTCTAACAAAACATAGATTTACTATCTCTTGAACAACCGTTCATACTTTATGTGTATCGCTTGACTGTCAAATCTATTGTTCATATTAAGAGCCTAATACTGAGAATTATGGAGCTCCTAATTACCTGAATCTTTGAATGCCACAAAGTACAGTAGCTTGGATATGCGTGTAGTAATTTTGCAGTTTCTATCCATGAAATTTTATTTGGTTATTGCAGTTATGTCACTATCATTAAGACTGATAACTGTTGAAAAATCAAAAAAGATTGTCACTTTTATAAGTCTGTTTGCTACCTTATTAGCGTCCTTGAGAACTGTTGTATAATTAGAAGATAGATTCTGACAGGCACTTATTTTTAACACCTTAGCTTTTCATCATCGGGTGGGGAATTCATACACACAGTACAATTTTATCGGCTATCAGTCGTGGCCTTAAAAGCGTATTGGTAAATTTACGAAATTTGTCACTAAAAAAGGCAGATGCATTTCTTTAGGATGAGATTTGAAATTTATTGATTATACACCTTGGTGGATTCTCATCAAAAAGCCCTACACAGGCCAGGTAAGGTTTCGTAAAATATATTACTGAACAGATAATTCATTCAAAAATAATCATTTCCACCCAGTTATCGTGAATGGATTATTGTTTTAAAAGTATCGTATCTTTCCATCGTTCGGTTCCAAGCTTGAAGAGAAATACTCATATTTCATCAAATTGAATAAAGAGTATTCGTTTCTGTAAAATGCATATTGTCCACTTATCATAATTGAGATTTTCGATTAATTATGCAAAACAGTTTGCATTTTACTATCCTGAAGATGTAAATTTTGACACTAGCAGATTTTTTAAAAATTATCTCAAATTTTTAAGGCAGTATAAATTGTTTATTGACATTTCATCCTTCCTTAATGAGGCGGTTTTGTTATCGTTCAAGGTGGTTGCAGAAATATCAGAAAGATAAGTTGATAAACTTAGACAGTTCACCTACACTTTCCGATTGACGGCCAATGCACTAATATGGTGGACAAAGTCGCCAATCGTAGTGAAGCAGATAGCTAGCTGCATCCATCCATTCAACTCAACATAGGACCAGACATTAATACATAACGGTCCGAGTTGCTACAGCTCATATCAGTACATCAAGTAAAAAGGCAGTAAAGTGAAAGATGAAGAAAGGAAAATTCACTCAAGAAAAATAAAGTACTAAAAGAGAGAAAGGAAAGATGGGAAAATGGTGAGATTCGGTATAGTGTTAAGATGAGGGTAATATGTGTATACATCTACGCCACTGACATCGGTTCTGAGGCATATCGCCTAGTCTCCAACCACCTATTTCTCTTGTCCCGCGGACCCCAACCACCCAGTCTGCATCGCCCCACGTGGCTCAAACCAACAGTCAAAGACTTTACACATTTATGCCATGTTTTAATCTGGCCTTTCTCAGGCCTGGACCTACTTCAGCCAATATCGTGTGACGAGGCAGATGGCAACTAGGCATAAGTATTACATGTCCCAACCATCTCAGTCGATGAAGGTTAACAGCCATGTCAACCGACTTACCTCTTCTCATTAAAACTCTACGTCTGACTTTTGCGTTACCTGGTGACACCAAGGAATACGGCCTACACAACGAAGTCAAACACTTGAAACCTCCTAGTGTCTCCCACTTTCAATGGCAACGATTCAAAGCCATACAGTAATACAGAGCAAACTGTTGTGAAGTACATGCCACCCTTAATAGACAATCGGATATCATGGCGGTGTCGCGGGTAGCGTAAGTTGAAAAAAGACAGCTTAGACTATTGTATTCGTGCAGAGATTTCATCGGCCACTAAGCCATCGCGACTGATCCTACTTCCCAGGTAAGTGAAGTGATCGACACACTTAACTACTACACTCACCCTCTACTGTTAGCTGAGGCACAGCTGAAGACCAATCCTGGAGCAGCAATCTGCATTTGAGTGGTGAGAAGCGCGTCTCAAGCATTCTCAAATTTCCGCCCAGTGTCTAGATAGAGGACTCTGCATCTTGTCAGCGTCTTCACCTAACAGGACAATGTCATCTGCGTATTCTAGGTCTAATGAGAATTCTCCAACGATGAGTTCAACCTGTGTGTAATCAGGTGACGATAGGGAGACCTCCATAAGAATATTTACGATAAAACTAAATAAGAATGGAGAGAGTGGGCACCCCTGACGGATACCACTCGAAGAGCACAGCTCCCTGAACATCTCACCATAGGCTCTAACACGTCCACAAGTGTTCGAGTAAAGAGCCTTCAATATGGTTATGTACTTACTCGGCATGCTTTTCAGTGAGAGATATTGCCATAAGATTTCTCAATCAACGGAGTCAAATGCCGCCTTCAGGTCGAGAAATAAAGCTAGTGTCAGGTGTCGGAGAGCATGCCCGTTCTTCAGAACCTGGCGCACTGTGAAGGTTTGGTCGATGCACGTCTGGCCGGGTCTAAAACCTGCCTGGTTTTTTCGGGTTTGCTGTTCCCGAGCTTCACTCAGGCGCCAAAAAGTTATAGAACCTTGGATTTTAGATACTGTGTTAATCAGGCTAATTCCTCTTTGGTTGTCACAAGACAACTTCTCACCTTTTTTGAAGACTGGGATAATCAGTGACTTAGACCGTCACAGGGGATCATATTTGATTCCCATATGCTAGTTAATACTTTCGTTATCCTGACTGTAAGCACTCTACAACCATGCTTGTATACCTCAGGAGTTAGTTTGTCTGGTCCTGCCGTCCTTCCTCGTTTCAAGTTACTTATAGCTTTCTCGACTTCTGCAAGCGCTGGGGGGCCTATCTCATGTTCCATTCAGGATCCGACAGGATAGCGGACAACGCAGTGGTGGCTAGAGGCCAGTTGAACTGTTCCTAGAAGTGTTCTGCCCATCGTTCCAGTCGTCTCCTTTGTGAGTGAATCGCGGACCCGTCCTTCTCAGCTCTAGTCTCACTAGCCGTAGTTGACCTTTTTCCTCCAGTTTCCTCAATAAGTCTAAATAACTGCCTACTGTTACCAACCGCCACTGCCTTTTTCATCCTTTTAGCCTTCACCGCCTACCTTTAAGTTTCGTTTGCTCCGCATAGTACTTCGTCTGCAGGGATGCGTTCACGTGCATCCATTAATTTGGAAGAAGCTATTAACATCCACTGGTTCTTTTTAGCCACTCTTTTGGAGTCGGCTGCGGTCTTCATTGGTGCTTTTACAGCAGACTAGATATGGCACCAAGCTTCTTCTGGATCAGTGAGATAGCTAGCTATATAAGCTAAAATGTTTATTGTTTCATAGTGTAATCGTTGTGAAAGAAAATTTAATATTTTAATTCGGTTTAATGTCTTTTATAATCGATAGCCCTGCTTTTGTGGGAACGAATGAAAATTATGTTGTTACGGATGCTTATGAAATTTCTATATCTAATTGGCGGTCCTTATATTTTATGACTACACAAAGCCATCAATCTGTGTTCATCTTGCTGTGTTAAACGCCAATCAAGCAAAAGAGTAATGGAATATTAGACGACTAACAACCACCAGTGATTACGTTTATAAAGTTCCATTATTCTCAGTACTGCTTAACCAAAATCTAGGTTATAAAGTTTAACATATGATAGAAAGTCTGTGCTTGCGTTCCACTAACAGTTTTCGAAGCCAGAAAATATCTAACACCAACCTTCATGCACCTTGAAAATGCGTAACTTCTTCAGAAAGTTAATACTGTTCGGATCATCCAGCCTTTCAGTGGAACGTCAGGGGACAAATAATAGTGATAAAGCGCGGACAGCATGGAAGAGTTATCATCCACGTTCTGACCCACAGATCTCCTTTACTATCACTGATTCTTTCTTTGTAGTGAACAACTGTTTTAGAATTCGTAAGGTTGATTAGTTGTGCTGAGATACGTACACAAAACAGTATCTTTGGTTGTTTGAACTAAATTCAGAGGGATAAAAGGAAATGCGTACACTATTCTCACATATTTCGTCATGTTATACATCATTAACTTCTATTCTTTTATCCTAATTAACATCCTCTTCTACTATGTTCACAGAAGATCGTTACAAAGATGAACATCTTCAACAAATTAAAATGGCCATCACACTGGTTTAGTCAGTCCTTTAGCAATCACAATGAAGAACAACTACGTGTGATATGCATCTGAGGTCGTTTTTCCTCTCTGTTATTGGTTGGAAAAGTAGTAACAAATCATATACTATATATATATATATATATATATATATATATATATATATATATATATATATATATATATATATATCAGTCTGTCATTAAAAGTTTTCTGTGGTACTTATCAGAAAAACTAGTAGGTTGAAGAAATGTCCTAACAATATGGAATGAAAGAATATGCGAGCAACCAGCTTCAGTGTGTTCTACACTTAGCTACATACGGTTATACTTCAGGCAAAGGTCGTGTTTCTCATCACACGGAGGTCTATCAAACAAATTTGGTAACGACGTTTTTCTGCGTCACTCATATTATTCTATTTTAGTACTCTTAACATCTTGACCATTTAGATATAATTTGTACTTATTATGCAGTGAAAGCTTCTTGCTTTGACTCGTAGGTGTTATTAGCTAGTTTGCACTACCTTGTTAGTCAGATTGGTAGGTGACAAGCCTGACTGCTGTGTGAATTATTGGTTGTCTGATGATTTATCTGCAGCAATAAATTTAGTCATGACTTCAGGAGTGTTAATGGTAAGTGAACAAACTCAGTGATGTTCAACCAAAAAACTCACCACTCATTAATCCACATATTTTAGTATTTTCACCCATTCCAGAACATTCATCTCTAGGTCTCATAAATTTACGTTCACTTTGATTGATTTCATATGGATGAAACCTCAGCTATTTTGTCCTTTAATTTGTATTATCTAAGCGTAACCTTAATCCAAAAGAACTTATATATATTGTATATTGGCAAGTTGATTATTTATTTACATTGTTGGCAGCTAACGAGAATCCTGTCAGTTAAAATTATAAAATATTGTTCTGAGTGCAAAGTTTGTACCCATATGGCATTATACAGATTGCGCTGAATTTGTGTTTATTTTGTGAGTGGTAATGATGAATATTGTCAGTCGAAATGAAAAGTGTAGCACGATTTGTTAATATTTTGATGGTGTGTTCTGTGAACTGCATGGTTGGATCGTGAAGGTTTCATTGTCATTCTATACAGTATCATCAGCACAAAAGTCAGAAATTACTTAGGGCTGGTAACAAGTATGAAGTTGAATAAGTGGTGTTTAGAGTTTACTCCATTGCATATCTCCCCAAATGACTACCATATAGAAGTTGTTTGTGTAATAAGTCAAATAAGTCTACCTAGGATTAATGATAAATTTGTGTAACCCAATCAACTCCGCTTGAATGCACCTGGAGACAAAGTCGTCACTATTAAGGAATATATAATTTTGAGATAATTGAGAATACTTGCAGCTCAGGCGGTTGATTTTGATGGTTTTACATTCTCTGGGTTGGGTGCTTTAATCGTGAGACTTTCATTGTCATTCTAGTTAAAATCATCAGCAAAAACTTCAGAAAGAAGTGAGCCATAGGGTTTTCTTCTCAAGTGGCTTAGCTGCCTGTCCTGATGGCCCTATGTGTGATTGGTTGTGGCTACCAAGGTCTTTTCATTGCCTCAATATTTATTTTGATGATATCAAATTCACAGTTGAGGACGAATCAGCTAACCAACTTGCATTTTTAGGTGTTTTGATCGCTAGAACAAATCCGGAGAAATTAGAAACTGAAGTGTGCAGAAAACCAAATCATACGGACTGAATCCTCAACTACAATAGAAACAACTCAACAGAACACAAAATCGGTTGTATAGAAACATTGTTCAAAAGAGCTAAGACGCACTGTAGTACAGCAATTTTGCGGGGAAAAGAAAACTATCTGACGACTGTTTTCCAGAAGAACGGCTATTCTCGCAAATTCATTAGATATCCACATAATTTATCATCAACCAAGAAGTTATCCTCGAAAATCAACAAACTGCTTGTCTCACCCTACATGAACAACGTTTGCGTGATCACAACCAGATTACTGAAGCTTTTTTGAATTACTATAGCTCACAAACCCCAAAAACCTCTTCAGTCTCTGTTAGGCAGGCCAGAAAATACAATGGCAAACGAAGACAAACTAAATATTATTTACAAAATAAACTGCAGAAACTGTGAAAAACACTACATCGGATACAGTGGTCGAATTCTTCGTATCTGGCTAAATGAACGTCGACTAGCAGTGCAGCATCATGACATATCTTCGTTCATATCAATGCATAGAGACAGTTGTGGACATGAAGTTGTGTTGGAAGGTGTAAAAAGTCCTGGATAGTGGAAATGTGAAGATTGTCAGAGAAGTTTAGAAGTTTGGTAACCGGATCAGTCAGAAATCAAGAGATAGATTTACATTGACCAATCTACCAACCAGTGTGAAACAACAAGGAGGTCGAAGTTCACGTCAGCAGGGAAACCAATTGAAATAGATGTAGAGACAACGACAAGACTTTAACCGGAACAAACATTCACACACAAGACTATCAGGGCAAGTTACTAAGCCACTTGTGGAGAAAACCCCTTAGCTTAATTTCTCAGTTTTGTGCTTGTGATGTTGTCTAGAACTATAATGAAAGCTTCACAGTTAAACCATCAAGCTCCTAGAACACAACACTGTCGAAGTATTTTATTAGCGCAGGCCATAATCTGCGGCCACGAAATCACTGACTACCAATTTACTGAATGTAACCTGGATCTCACTTAGAGTATTACACATCGCAAATTGCCTGTATTAATTCATGTCTCAGGATCATTCTGAATGACAAGGCGATCTGGAGGAAGAGAAGCAATGAAGCTGTGTGACGTATTGCATAAATTATAATGAATGTTCAGTATTCAGAGAATGCTGAAGCATGAGTTTTTCGTCTGAATGGCCAAAAGACGGTAAACAAGAAGACGAAAGATAATCGTCAAATTTTTTGTCCTAGTTCTATTGTAGCCAGACTTAAAAATAAATCGTTAGTGTAGTTTTGACTGACGTTGATCGGTGCCGAGCACTTCAGACTTTATAGCTATGTTGGATATTGTCCGATGGGGTACCATCAGACAATGACAATCAAGCCCAAGGGAATCAGCTACCACCCACTTGATGTAATATAGTCATCTTATCAATTACATAGACTTGCTCCTGTTACAATATACTGTTATCTTCACACAAATGGTCTTTCCTATCACACGACAGTAGTTAATTATTTTTATCAAAGGGGGAGTGACAGCATTTGAAATATCTCATACCACAAAACAGATGTTATTTGCTTGGTTTTATAGTTCTTTGAGTAAATTTAAGTCAATAATTTGTTTACTAATTGAGTGTTTCCCTTTTATTTCTGGATTACTTAATTATTCTTTCATGGAACGAGAAGAATGTGTCAACACCCTTGGACGGTTAAATAATTCATTTTCCCCTTCAGTGTCTTCTCACCACGTGCCATTCAGCTAGGTGACCATCGATTTAATTGAGAATGCTACAGAAATAATTCAGTTGATGAAGACTAAGTACTTAATCACGTGGCTGAAGTTGTTCAAATTATATCTTAGATTTACGAAAAATGTCTTTATCGTCGTGTTCCTGTCAAGTTCATAAGGTATTCCTTAGCTATTGTTAGTCAAATGCTACTAGTTAGTTCATCTTTGTTACCTGCATCGACATCCCATAGCCATATAATAAAGCCATATCTAAACTGCCAAAATCTAGTAGGGTTACTTTAATAAAAACAATGTTGACTTATTTAACTACCATAATTTAAGTGGAGTATGGCGTAGCTACAGTATGTAAAATGTCGTCCGTTTGATTAAAGAAATGTCTCCTAGACGTTTGCAAGAAATCATGTGAAAACAGAGAGGAACAGAACACACAGTCTCATCATTTTCACAGCAGATGGTACTCAAGATTACATTAAGACTGGTGTAAAACACTTCACACTTTTTAGAGTTGCATGGGTAGTTAAATTTGGTAATCACTAGTAGTGTGTTAGTACAGCCGATTGGTTCTAAGCACTCAAAGAATTTAGAAAGCAGTTTCTGTGCTATTAACGAAATCCCAACAAGGTTAATAGAGGATGAGTGCTGGAGAAATTTTCGAATTACAATAATAATTTTCTTATTCTAAAACCTTTCGGGGAATATTCGGAGAACGTTTTCAATGGATGAAGTCTTTGTGGACAGTTAAAAGCTTTAGCATTTGTTCATACAATATCTTGACAAACTCAAAGGCCAAACCCTAGTTCTTTCTACTTGTTGAAATCACACTAGCGCAAGGTCAAGAAAAAATACAGTAAGATAGTCAAGTAGTATCTGTACACTTGATGAATCGTACCAATATACCGAGATGCATGAATTATCTCCCAAGGAATTTGTGAATAAACAAAGCAAAACAACATGAAAATGTGTCAAAAGGCATGGATACCCAACCGTATGCATTCAGTTCAACAAATCCGTTGAAACTATGAAGTCAGGATCTATGTTAAACCTCATCAAACCCGAAGATATTGATTTTGCGGATTTATTTGCCAGTGCAAATCTATCAGTATTTACTTTAATGCTTTTGTAATTAATTCTGATTCCTCTTAATTTTATTCAAATGAACCAAGGAACACTTGAAATTCAAGGTATACATTAATTGATTCAGGTTTTAACCATTGAGAAATTTAAGTCATTTTTATGCTAACAAAAGTATTTGGTCATTACATTCACCTTCTCATGGTAGTTCAACCTTCAGGCAAGTTTGAATGAAGAATTACCCTCTTTGAAGTCTGATTTTTTTTCAGTCTCACGGTTCTCACTTTTACCTCCTGTAAACTTCATAATTTCTCAGATAAGTACCTATAACAATTATCCTTAATTAAATTTTTTGAAATATTTTCCTCTACAGCATTATGTGATAGAGATAAATTGACCTTCCTAATATTTCACTGAAAGTTATAAAGCGAACTGGCCGTTTGACAACCACTAAATATTGGATCAGGTAATGATAAACAAAATAAAAAATGTTTTAGTTGTGTCCAAGACTGGGCTTTATCTTAAGTCTTATACCAAGAATCATTTGCAAACTTTTCGTTAATATCATCTTTCGTTTGTTTGAATAATTTAGTTGACGAGTTATTTTAAATTCCACTCCAGTAACCGCTAAACTAACCTATTTGCTTTCTGCATTTTATAAAAAAAATCACTTTTGCAACCGATATAATGAAACTGGAATGGTTATTTCAACAGTTGCTGGGATAGCCTTTAGAGTCACTCTTAGTTCACTTCATCGTATTATTCCCATGTCCTATACTTCACGGGATCTTGCAAGAGTTGATGTATGAAGTTGTCTTACTTCCAATATATCTTATGGATATAAAGTGACTGAGCATAAATGGATTGATTGACGTTATACCACATTTACCTAATTACATGTGTGTACGTAGAGAGTATTAGATGAGATTTGCAATTGATGGTTGCAGAAAGTGTATTCATATGGCGACAGAGGTAGTTAGATTCGCAAAAATTATTCAGCCCAGGTGGAGAACAGCTATCTTCATTTGCTTCAAAGCAGATTATTCAAATGGCTCACGGCATTAATGTTGAAATAGCATTCAAAATTTTGCATAGAAAAACTTAGGAGCGTTCAGTTACCGAAGCATTTAAAATGTGTTAGTTAAAGCCACCCCTTGTGTGTTCTGAATAATCTGTTGTTACGCTAGTCGGTTGGGGGCGATCAGCAGGAAGCCGTGGATCTAGGTTTCGTGCTCGTTGGTACTCATCAGCAAGGTGTATCGGAAACCTCAAGGGAATTCATGTCACCTCTGAAGACCGAACCCACGAGACCGAGTGTTAGTAGCGGTGAAGTTACCACTGAGTTACCCGACCCACTGCTGAATTCCTTTATGACTGAACAACATACATTTCATGTTTCTAGTCTTCAGTGCTAACTAAAGTGATTGGTCTCCAGTGACCAATCATTTTATCTAATCGAGACCCAAATAGGTCAGTGGTAACGTTGGCTATGACATAGGGTGATGTGGGCATGATTCTCAGGTAGGACATTAATTCCACCAACACTAACAAGTACGAAACCTAAGTCCAGGCTTTTCATGGGCTGCGTCCGACCAAGTAACGTTCACCAAAGTACACCGCAACGGTCAGCCCCACAGTTTGGTGGCTACATTGCAAAGTGATTGATAGAATTCAGCCAGTATTCAGGACTAGACAACGAGAAATCGGTTGATTTCCAGTGACGGGTAAATCAATTTGTTCTTATTTTATGCTTAACCTGGCCATGTCTTCCTTATTGTCAAGGTTGTCTTCAAATCTCCTTGATCTTCCTTTGTTATTTTTTCCTGAATTCCTGTGTCATACTTGTTCTCTTCAACAGCTTCCAATCTCTACTTATCATGCAAGTTGCTTTGATAAGTAAACATACAGTGGGAGTGTTCGGAATGTATGGTACAAATTCATCACATTTCACGTATAAACTTTGTCTTATACTCAAGGTATTCTAAATAATTTTGCTGCCAATTTAGACCTAAGGGACCAAATAACAACTCTTCCACTTCTGGTTAGAATTTTAGAAAATAAAAACCTAACCTGATAAAAGATAGATTTCACTGTTGATAGCCGGCATTTTAAGGTTTCCCTAATTACGAACTTTAAAAATCACTCACCTCATCAACTGTTCTCTGTAGAGAGGTGCTTCTAAAAATATGGAATAAGAAGGTACAACTTATTGATTAAGAAATGTCTAGGGCGGTGAACAGTAGCCCTTGGTGGTGTTGTTTTCTTCTTGGTGAATAGTAGTGGAACACAGGATGTGCGTTTCGTCCTATCTGAGACTCGTCAGACAGCACCCCCGGTGAGTACTGCCCCACCGGGACTCGAACTCAGTACTCATCGCTTCAAACACGACAGCGTTATCTACTAGGTCACTGGGCACGAGATCCAAGACTTTTGCAACGGTTGTTAGTTTCTGTTTATTGATGCTTGTAATTTCTCGTTACGGGTTCGACCTCTCGACCTTGATCGTCTGCCGACCGAGGTTGAGGAAATCAACTTCGTATTGTAAGGGGAAGTTACAAGTATCAAACAATAGTCTTTGATGGCATTGGATAACATCCACTTTGAATTTTGATGCGTTAGCTAGAAATACCTGAGGCCTAGGGTTGAGTATTAACTGCAGAACCATGGAGTATTGCAAAATGACAATCTGATAAATATTAATTTACATCTATTCTTCAACTATTTTGAAAAATGTTCTCAAATTATTTTGCATGCATCATTTCAGTGGTGGTATAATTTGTATCCTTGATTATTGTTTCGCTTACCATATTTTGGTTACTGTCATTTTTTCACTACTGTTTAGAAAACCAATAATTTCAGGTTTTGTTCCGAATAAATGGCACTTTTCCGAGTAGGAATTATTTTTCTGATATAACATACTTTGATACAGTCTTATTTGTTAACTTATCTTTCATGTATTACTTACTACTCATAATTATAATCACAATTTTCGACATCTGATTTCCAGAGTTCTATCATCTTGTGTTTTTTGTTCTCACTGGTGGTAAAAGTTTGAACATCTCCGGCACAACTGTTACGTCATCCATGTTGGATGTTGAGTTGATAAACAAAGATTCACTGATCAGTAATAGATCAACACCTAACACGAGTAATAATAAATGATGCAACACTTATACCGGAGATATGGAATGTTATTATATAACTGAAAGCAAAGAGTATGTGGTAAAACTAGCAAATAAACAAATCTAAGGTGGAATCGCACTTTTCTAAAGTATCGAAGTCAAATTTACTCAAACAGCATTTTGTCATTCATTTATAAAGTGAAATATGTTATACATAAATCTTAATAAATTACTAATAGTACTGGTGAACAATAAGCCAATTCTTACTTAACACTCAGTGGTATTAGGCCAACCGATACGGTTGTTCACAACCTATTTGTATAACAGACGCCACAGCAGATAACTTGAAGTCCCGCCAAAATGAATCTTGTATTAGATAACGAAGGAACCTCTGATATATTTTCTGTGTATCCCCACTTGTTCCTGCCATTCATCAGTTAGATGTAACTAAGTACCTCTCATTAGAACCTTTTTATTTGTATACTGGATGCAGAACAATAGAGGTGTTCCTACTGAACCATTTGGATGTTGGCTGAACCATTGAAAAACTCGTTTGATTGGTCTTGGTCCCAACTACTATACTTTTTTTCGAAGTAAATGAATTAGTGCGTGTGGAAATCTGTCTCATGGGTGACTTAAGTGGTAGTGATCGAATGATGAAATAAATAAAGCCGAATGAATTTCAAAGTTTTTGACATGCGTTGTAGATATCTAACTGGCCGTAGTAAAAAGGGTGAAGTAAATAAGCATAATGATTATTAGTCAGTGGTATGTTCTTCTGGTTGCTGCATGTATCACTTACATTTAGAACATTCTTATGGGTACTTCAACTTGATAAAGTCCCAATGAGGCTTTTCCGACTAAAAAACGACGAAAAAAAGGGGGAATTTTCTTTTAAATCTAGCTCAGTAGTTAGATTTAACAGTTCAGATATCCACCCTACGATCATAGTGGTAGCTTTCTGTAAGACAGATGCTGCTGCAAGATGTACTTTAGTTTCCTACACAATTTTTATCGATAACCTGTCATGTAACCTAGCATTATGACTTATTGCGCCTAATACGTATCCCAGAAAATTGAAGCGCTTTAGCTTTAATTTTTAGTGTAACTTGAACTAAGAAAATACGAAAATCAACAATGAAAATGAATAGTCACTCGTGTTTTATAATTGAACCGGTTTTTATAATTGATTTTGAGATAATATGATAAAGTAGTAAGATGTGATTTATCGGAATCGTGTAGTGTATTCGCACAAAACATTTCGAACAATCTGGTCACACACGTAATTGTCACTTATATGAATAATTACAGAGTTAAAGGGTAAGAAAATAATTATCGGTCAAATGAGAAGTCTATGTTGAAGGTCAAAATAACAATGAAGATCGATAAAGTAACAACTTTCGGTTCAAAGCCGAATTTATCAAGGAGGGTTTAATCTGGTGACAAATTGTTTTTGAACGCATGAAAGTGGCTTAAACCTTCTCATGACTAATGACTAATGCCTCAACTAACTTTCAAATACGTCCGTAACAGGTCTCATAGATGGGTGTAAATGACGTTTGTACACCCATTTTATGCCCCGTTTCAGTAATATGTTTGACTATTGAGGAGCTCGGACGTTTATTCCCAGCAATAATTGGATCAGATGACTCTATTTGTTTCTGAAACCTCTTTGGAATATTTTCTGTGGTGCTTATTTTCAATGACGGGTGTATGTGAGCAGATGTGCATTGAAATTGGTAGATACAGTGGGATGTGACTTCATCTTTCATCTGTTCCAAGGTCTTCGATGGGTATATAGACTTCAAGTTTTTAATTACCCGCACCTCAGTTGCATGATGTGCTTCTTTTGCAGCATCATTAAGTCTCTGTCTGACTGTCAAGCTATTCGTACCACCAATGTATGGTAGCTTGATGGAAACATCTTTCTTAGGGATAGAGTTGACAGTATTTCTCAATGTTCTGTCCAACCGTGATGGATGAGATATTGCCCTGTCCAAGCAGACTTTCTGTAGATAGATCGTTTCACCTATGCATTTTAGTGTCAACGGATAGGATAGAGAGTCAGTTGTCATTCTCTTCTATACTTGTTAAGGATATACTATTATGTACTACGTTCATTCTATTTTACAATTAGAACTTTTCAATTAAGTCCTTAGATAACTTTTCAACATACGACATATAAATATCTTCCAAAAGGAGACCTGAGAGGCTTCCCATAGCAGCACCATCAATCTGATGGAAGTATTCGCTCTCAAATGTAGACTTTACACTGTTAGTGCGTAAAAGTAATACATGTTTTAAGTAAGGTAAAGCGACTGGGATTAGAGGATTGTTGGTGGAAATGTAATCTCATAAAATACCAGTTGTTTTTACCAAGGCGACATTAGAAAACAGGGAGTTTGCATCTAAAGAGTAAATAGTTTGTTACTCAGATCCTTACTATCAAGGCAATCAAATAGCTCAAATGCATCTTTTAAGATATACTTACAGTATTGCCTTTTGATTGGGATTATTGATTCCACTAGCCACTGAGCGTGCTTATGTAATAGTGATCTATGTATTGATAAAATACGGCGAAGAGGACAGTTGGGTTTTTGTATTTAGTATAGGCCGTTTGGATATGGGAGTTTGGCTTCTATTGGGTTTAATGCGTCGACTTTGTCCTTAGTGATACTGTCTAAACTAAGGAGTTTCGTTAGGTTAGCTATCACCGTTCCCTGTACTACTTGGACATCTTCTATAGAATCATGACAGAATTTATTTTTGTCATCAAGAACAGAAAACATTTTACGTAAGTAATTGCTTTTATTCATGACCACAACTCCTGAACCTTTGTCAAGTCTGGGTATGTTAATATCTGAATTTCGTTATAATTCCTCCAAAGCTCTGAAATGTTCGGGTATTAAAATGCTTTTCTGTCCCATATGACCTTTAGAGAACTGATGAGCCATATCCATCAGATTAGCTTTAAACCAATCGCGATCGTCATCTGTAGTTGGTACAAGGGGGTTGGGGTGGTCGAACAGATTTTCAAACTCAATGTGGATTGTCAAATCTGAAAACTGAGTACAACAGGCACTGAATTTCGCTCCAAGGGATAAGGCATCCTTCTGATATAAGCCGAAATTTTAACATCAGAAAGACTAATGACATATCTACTCGGATTGACAGGAGAAGAACCAATGTGGTTTTTATCATCAGCTGAGTTGCTTAACATTTCTGCATATTACCTTTCCTTTGCACCTGAAACCTTAAGCTTAGGTAGGATAGGCTTCATCAGCTCATGCACATCATCACTTTTGTATGGCTTACCAAAGATTCACAAACATGATGTCACTAAGGGACTGACAGTGGACCTTATAAACTCTCCTACATAAGCATTATCGAAATATCTCGCGTCATTACTAAAGGCTCTCAGACGTTCTCTTATCAGCCCAATTAAAGATTCTTATAAATTCAGTTCAAGAATATTGGAGCTATCTATTTCAGAGAATGGAACATCGGTAAGTTATGATATTGTTTCACTGAATACTGGTGTTCTTATTGAAAAATATTTACAGTTCGTAGGTGGATTGATAGAGTGTGATCAGATATTGGTAGACAGGTCTCCCTTGTATCCCAGCCTAATCATGAAAATACTCAAATTTTGTTTAAATTCGATACCTTTTACCTTTAGAGGAAAAAAATATAAAGATACAGATGGAGTAGCAATGGGTTTTCTGGTGTCGCCTATCGTTTCAAACATCTTCATGTCTCGCATTAAATCCATGATCTTTTCTAACACCATCAAACAACATATTTGGTTTCGATACTTGGGTGATATATTTATAATTGTAAAAAGATGTGCCCCCAGGAACTTTACCAAAATAAATTCACACGTGAATATGAAAATGCAGGTGGTGAACCACCATTTCCAATCTGTTTAGTTAAAAGGAATGGAAATGGAAGTCAAAGTTTATGGATTCATCGTAAACCGATTTGTTCAAGTCGACATCTTAATTTCAACTCAACACATCTACTCAGTGCTAAACTTCCACTTGCTCGAAACTTATTCAGGAGGGCCACAAAGCTCGTCACGAATGAAGATGACAGACAAATGCAGTCAAGAAACATAATAGATGTATTACACTCTAATAACTATCCTAAAAACAACATTCAAAAGATTAAAAGCTATCAGGATAAGAATGCAAGAGGAAAATCAAATGATGAGTCTTAGATCATTACAGTAGTTCTACCATTTCGCTAACTTACAACTGAAGGGCTATAAAGAATTTAAAGAAAACACCGAATTACAGCCTTCTGCAAGGCAACCAACACTCTCAGGAATGCCTTAGTTCGCCTAAAAGATAAAATTTCTCTTACCTTCACACAGAACTGTGTCTACAAATCAGTTTGTGTCGATTGCTATGCTTATTATATTGGGGAATCATACCGTGAGATCCTCACTCGGGCTAAAGAAAAAATATGCAAGTTACACAAAACGACCGCCAAATAATCCTTTAGAACTAGAGAGTTTACAAATCAAGTTGGCAATTGCTGTTCATGCCGTCTATCACAGTTACAAATTCGACTTTGAAAATATTAAAAGGTTTTTCAAACTACAAAGAAAGGCAGATAGCTGAGGCATTTTACATTATGTTGAGTCCTAATGCATTCAATAGAAAGGGAGGCCTAACTGTCCAACTCACCCGGACAGTATTTCAAAAATAACATGTCACACACAATAATCAAAACAAAGTACATGCACAAATAAACCATCCATAGTATTTTTCTCAAACATTCACATGTGCACACAGTCGGGTCATCACCTTGACCTTCAGACTAATGACGAATAACTAAGTCTCATAGTATGAGGTGTATTTTTTACTTGTATAATCCCGGGGTAGCATATTAGAACAAATGACAAAATAAGCAAATATTTTATCTGGAGGTTTGTAGAGATTTATCTACTGATTTCAGACTGGTATTCATTATGAACCAACATCAACTGGAGTAACATTGGAAACCTGGGAGCACTGGAAAACTGCTTTGTCCTGGTATGGGATTCCCCAGAAGTGAGCACCTATGATTCCGCACCACCAGAGATCGAGCCCACAACCTCGTGGTCCTGTAACTAGCACTTTACCATTGAGCCACTGGGTCGGAATCCAATGGTCCATACTTCCTATTTCTGTCAGTTCACTATATAGTGTGACCTACACCCAATATCATTGCTGAGTAACTGTCCGTATGTTCGACTTGAGTGACTCCACTGGTCATGACTTCTCATTGGAATTTTGCAAATCACCTCTCTAAGCTAGTCACCAATGAACACGAGATTAATTCTATCTGGAGGTTTGTGGATATTTATTAGTCGATTTTAGGACTATGGATTCTGAACCAGTAGCTCAATGACAACGTGCTGACCACGGAACCTCGAGGTACTGGGTTCGATCCTTGGCGTGGTCATAGGTGAGCACTGCTGAGGAGTCACATAGCAGGTCAAAACAGCTATTCAGAGCCCCCAGGTTTGTAACGTTCCTCTGACTGACGTCAGTCCATGATGAAATTCAACCTAAATTAAACAAGTGTTTTGTTTGCATTCATCATGGACTGGCATCAAAGCTCACCATTGTTTCATCATCTTCAACACTTGTTTATATTGATTTGTGTTTATAGTCCAAAGAATTTTTAACGACACTTACCAAGTTGTCTTGTAATGGCTTAAGGATTTTTGTAAGGTATTTGTAAAGGTTACATGTTGCGGAATTAGTAAAATCCATAATTGGAGAAATCAGAAAATTAAGTTTGTGAAATTTGGGACGGCCATAGAAGCGTGAAGCTGGATAAATAACATTTTGGTGCCGAATTAAACCACAAGGCATTGCCTATTTTCGGTTTCAGGTTACATAGTAATTTTTTAATGTGTAGTTTTACTTTGCTAAATGTGGGCCTGTGTTTCTTGCTTTCTATCACTTCATATAATCCAGTGGATTAGTACTGTGTTACTTTTTGTTCGCTTTCGTGCGTTTGTGACCACAGTAATATTTCCTTTGTCAGCTTTCATAAACCGACTATTCTTATCACTTTTTAAACAGCGAAGTGTACTTTCCTCATTTGTCGGTTTTTGGTTAATTAGAACATACGAGATTTTATGTCTCTCTGCTTCTACAATGTTTTACTGAATTAGTTTCACTGCCGGTTCTAAAGACAGTGCAACTTCGAGTATCGTCATTGGGGGACAATTCAAATTAAAGTTCAGTCCTTTGGATAATAGCGAGTTTTTCTCATATGTAAGAACAAGACAGGATAAATAGCATACTACTTTGAAATTAAACGATTTGTTACCTTGCATGGCATTTCGTATATTATAGTTAAGATTTAGTGCATTGAATATTTTTATCTGCCCAAATTTGGCTTATTCCACATAAAGACATTTATACCCATATTATAATCACGTATGAAGAATGTGTTCCGGTTTGTCATTGTTTACTTTTTCAACATTCGAAGAAGCTATTTCGAAGAAGTGATGAAATGTCAGGAATTTATTTTTCTATCTCATTGAGATTTTACAAATATATTACACTTATAATCAATTTACCCAACCGATGCTCAACTTATTCAACTCTCTCAGGTCAGGTTTCGATCCTGAAGTCGATAAAATTATTTTATCGTTTCTGTCCATTGAGTGACGTTACACTGAGTATGTTTGTTCTATTATATACAACGTATCTGTTAGTTATTCACGCGGTGATAATGTATTGAAGTACGAAGATCTGAAGGCTATAATTTCAGGCCACAACCAAACATATCACCCACTGACTGCAGTCAAAGTGAATGTTGGTTTATCAATTGGTTGTTGTAAACAAGTCAGTGGAATGTTGAACTAGATGACTTCTAGGTTTCCACTTTGAATTGAACTAGTATCTGCTTTCGGTAGTAAGCTTTCTTTTAGAAATTCAAATAAAAATCTCGGTACTTCAGTTATGGGTTAACCGATATTGGTAGCTGTGAAACTACTAGACTGCGCAAGCTGATTGTGACCGAAGTCTTCATTGTTTCACTTTACACTTCTAAACACTGAGCTGTTCTATGTATCTGATTTGTATTTCTCAAAAGTTCTGACTTCAGTTCGGACCTTAGTAGAAGCATTATTTGGTGGGAAAACCAAGTTAATGGATCAACTTTTTGGAGTCACCTACTAACCAGTTTATGCTGTAAATAGATATCAATGTTGCTACTAAGCTGGGACCAAAATACTTGGAAGTTACAATTTCTTTTCTTGATAGTTGTAGATAGTTCGGAATACCACTAAAATCAGCAGTTTGTGGGTGTTTCAATAGAATACAAAATAATCTACTCAGTCTAGCTCACAAACCTTCATTGGTTTTGTGGAGTTGTTCTTGACAAACACCGATAAACAGGATTTGGACGAAAGAGCATAGAACAGGCAAAAAGTTACTTGTGTTGCCCGGCAGTAAAACATGCATATTTGCTCAAGTCTTTTATAGATAGCAGTGAGTACAAATGGAAGTAATTAGCATAACGATTTACATTTTTAGGTAGTTTGTTTTATGCCAGTAAATTAAAATAAATTTTGATTACAGGTTAGTAAATACTGGAAATAACCAAAAACCATAAAACGTGTACGAATTCCCTCAAGAAATTTCATGCAAGTTCTAAAGCGTCGCTCCTGAAAGTATAAAACCAAACGCTAAATTTACTCCTAAGATACCTGAATACAGAATGCCAGATTTAATTATATCCATGGGGAATTTGTGCATTGTGGAGAGAATCAATTTGTTAGAGAAATTTTTTTCTGAATGTCTTCATACAATGATGTTATTGAGTTTTTGGTAATATTTCGAGTAAAAACTAAATAACATCATTGTTTGTGAACATTCATCAAAAATATATTTCTAATAAAGTGAGTGCTAGATTTATCTAAAATACAATATACCACTGACAGGTTAATCTTCTGAACTCTGTCGTGAGGTGTCTGGATATTCAGTACACCATGAATGGCACTGTTTGAGAAGTACGCGAGAGTACAAATTAAATACGTAAAAGATAAGTCAAGTTCAAAAAAAGAAGACATGGAGGTAACCGACTACATTAAATAAGAGTTCAAAGTATGATACGATACTCATGAAGCAAACTGGATGGGTTTCAGTAACGTGAAAGATAAATAGCAGAAGCCAATACTATCAAATTTCAAGGTGCCAACAAAAGGCATTCTAATAAAATTCCCTGGTGGATTATGGATCAGTCAACACAGAAGATTTAACACTACTTAATAATAGTAAGTAGTACAAATGAAGGCAATAAAATAGAACAAAGACAAGGAAATAGTCATAAAATAGGTAAAATGTTTTAATAGGAGAACTCTCCAGTAGGAAATTGCTATGCAAGCCTGAAGCAGAATGAACGAAATTGACTTAATCATCAAAATACTGGTGTATTCGTGTAACAGTCTATCAAAGAGGAATCTCCTAAGAGTATGAGATAACCGTTAATTAACTTATATTTTCTGTTGGTTGTGTAACTATTACCTTACATATCTATCTATCTTGAAATTAGGATAATGAATTTTACTTACCACACACACATACACACACACAGCATATTCATGTCGTAATATGAATTTTCAACCCCCTCTGTACATGTAAATTTGAAAACAGACGCATTTCGAAATTTTGACCGCTACCGATGAGGCTATGGTGAATGTGGTGTATTTGTGTGACAGAAGAGAAGAATGTAGAGAAACTAAAAGTATATCAAAAGGCACTTCTAATGAGATTCAGCTAATAGGAGGCAAAAAAGTTTACACTTACTTCTCTTGAGTGTAGAAAATGCGAACAAAAAGTAGTGGAATAAAAACACGAAGAATTTATTGTTGACTCTAGAACTTGAATAAATCTAATCAATTATTTATGTTAATTTACTGAAAATGGAGAAATCAAGTTATTACTGTAAAACACGTGTATATATATATATATGTATATAGCTCTATTGAAGTAAACACTACAAGAGGTCGAAGTTATCAGAAAATGTCCTCAGATAAAAAGAACGTAACCTTACTTAAATTACAGCCTAATCATCATTGCTCTCAACAAACGTGTCAACGTCAAAATGATGAGAGACAACCAATCATTATTGACCAGTTATATGAAAATGTTGTTGGTGCCTGTGGTCTATGGCAATGGTTTACAGCAATTCTAGTAATGCTTAGCAGTCCATCTACACCAACATTCCCTGTATTTGCCAATTCTATACCAGTACAACGATGTCGGTTATCCCCAAATATAGAGGATATTGTAAATCGAACAAATATAAGCCTTCAACAAGTTGGGGCTATAATTGGCCCATGGACTAGCGAAATAGGCAGTAATTATACCCAAACAAACGGATGCTATCAATACAAGTTGGACTGGACAGAAAAGTTGTTCGAAGAAGTAATTGATACATATTTAAGTGGTTCAACGAAATCAAGATATGCTGATTATCCACTGATTCCCTGTCAAAATGGATACGTGTATGAACTAAATAAATTACAGTATCCTGGAAGTGTAGTTGTTGAGTTCAACATAGTTTGTGAACGGGAATGGCTTGTACCACTGGGTTCATCAATGTATTTTGTTGGGATGATGGTTGGATTTCTTGCTGGTGGATGGGCTGGCGATCATTTTGGTCGTAAAAAATCATCCATTTTTCTGGCCCTCATTGAATTTATATTCAGTCTTTGTGTAACATTCTCACCAAATTATACTGTTTACATATTGTCAAGAGCAATTGTTGCTGCAGCTAATTTAGGCAAAGTAACTGTACTGAATGTAATGATAATGGAGTCAACCATAGCTAAATATCGTTCATACGTCAGTGCTGCTTTAGTATTGGGATATAATTTTTTGCTGAGATCCTTAACATCACTGGAAGCATACTATATACCGGACTGGAGGTGGTTAAATCTAGCTGTAATGGCGCCTAATTTAATGTGTGTCCTACATTTTTGGTGTTTAGTTGAATCTCCAAGATGGTTACTATCTAAGGACCGACGTATAGATGCATTGAAATCACTAAAATTTGCTTACAAGATCAATCACTTTCAATCAGGAATCGACCGAAAATCTACGAGTATACTAGATGAGATGATCCAACAGGAAAAAGAATTTCAAGAGGAAGAAGAACGAAAAAACATCAGTTCAGACATGAACAATAATCCTACCAAAAACCAACAAAGCAATCAAGATTACCAAGACCCTAACAGTAATCTCACCAGTAAATCATCTCTACAACTTTTTCGATCATTTTTACTACCATTCTCAACAAAACAGCTAGCTAAAACAACAGTATTCGGAATATTATTATTCAATGGCGAAGTGATGACCTATTTCGGTCTACTACTTTATGCTCGTGCTGTACGCGGTAATGTCTACTTAGTAAGCTTTATCAATGCATGCACTACTATTCCAGCTTTATTTATGTCAACAATACTTTATCGTGTAGTACGTCTTCGTAAACCTCCACTGCTGTTTGTATTTGCAGTAGCGTTTATTATCCTGTTATCATGTGGTTTATACACTTATATATGCAATCCAGAGAATGATTTGACTTTGGCCATAGGGTCAAACTTAGCTCTTGTATTTCTTGGTGCTGGATTGTTCATGCTTTACATCTATATCCCTGAATTATATCCTTCTGTTATGCGTTCTCAAGGATTTGGGATAAATGCTGGATTAGGTCGTATTGGTAGTATACTCTGCACTTTTGTCAACCAAATGGATTTTTATGTTGGACACGGTTCACCTTTATTAATATATTCAGTTGTTACTTTACTGCAGTTATTCATATTATGTATAATACCGGATACAAGTGGGGAAAATTTACCTGATGTATTAGCGAAAAAGCAATCTGACACGGAAGATGCAAACGATCTTACAAGTTCAGTATTCTCAGTCTCTGAATTTACTAGGGTGTGAGTCTTCATATTTCATTGAATTTGTGTACAATTCATTCCTTTTCTGTTCTTTTATTTTAATAATATAGTTTACTATTTGTCAATACATTTAGATATGTATGTAATGAAGGCGCAATGTTATTAGTATTTTATTCCCTGAATATCATGAAAACTGAGGTTATTCGCTGACGCATATTGTTATGAATGTTTCATTAAGCCTTAATAATAGACCACTTGAAAAACAAAATATGGTTGGTTCTTATTTACCTTTTTATTTTCATAGTATGGTAAGTGAACTGAATTGAAATTGTAGTTAAGATCACTTGTCCTTCTTTTGTGGAGGGCCAGTTGATCAACACTTCATAACTCATACAATGGATGATAATGTTTACCCGAAGATCTGTGAAGTATGATAATGCAGCTGTTGGAGAATGGATAAGTTTGTGAGCTGGAAAGTTTAATTTACCGGTGCAGTAAGGTATTACACATTTACTGCAGATTACCAAATAGTGATTTATCGAATATGTGACACTTATACATTTTATTTCCATTGCTCTAAAAGTATTTTCTATTGATGAATACCTCACTTTTGCCAGCTAGTATCCGCGAAATCAACCTAAGTTGCCTAGCCACTCGAAATATTAACTGTGATAGGAACAGGAGATTGTACTTGATAGGTTACTACTGGGATGCTTAGAAAAATGGTAGCTCAAAGAGCTACTTTTGGTTCTGAGTCCTGTGAACCACACAATCTATACACATAGCTTTCACTATTTCGATAAACAAAATCAACAGTATTTATACTGGGTTATGATTGAAGGTGAAATGAATCCAACAGTGGTCCAAATTTTCAGTTCGCGTGCAATCATCGCCCAGTATAAATACTAGTCTGTCAAACTACGACTGTCTCAGATAGTCAAATGAAAATCATTAGTGTGAATCTCACCAAGAGGGATGTTGGCAAATATTCACATGTTGTCAGTCTATTCGATGCATAATCTGTTAGTTTGATGACTAAATTCCGATAACATTCGTATTATTTTGTAAGTATATAGTTCGGTAAATTGTTTCAATAATCTGACTATTTAATAAATATTTTAAGTTGTTATTCAGGTTTCCGAGGTTTCCTTTGTTCCTCCAACTGATCTTAGTCTATGATGAATAACAACTTGAAATATTTCCAAATCCTCACAACTTCCTCAAAATTCAATGTTTAATAAATGGTCGTTTGATCTATTCTTTATTACCTGGTGAAGTAAAGCAGTACCTCCAGTTCAGTTAGTCACTGTTTAACTGATTTTATGCTTCTGCAAAGTCTTCGAGTATTTTTCAGTCTTTCGATGTCTAAAGTGTTCGTATTAATAGCTGCTGACAGACACAGAAAAAATGGATGCATCGTCTAATATCACTTAGCCATATGCTGTTTTTACGATGGGGTGGATAATCTTTTCCTTGTAATTTTATTCTCAACTGTGATAGTCTATTTTATAAATGCTATTACAGTCCAACTTTGAGATTCATTTTCTGTAAGGTATAGAATGAAGTGTGTTAGATAGTAGGGGTTAGTAGGCAGAAAGCTCTGGACCTCGATTTTGGGCTTGTTGGAACTTATCAGAAAAGCATGTCTGCCACAATGAGGGAACTGGAGTTCCTTTGGTGACTTGAACTTGTATGACAGAGTTGAAGTAAGAAATAACCACAGAGCTAGCAAAAACATTATAGATTATAGATATTTCGAAAATTTTACTACCCCAAAAAGTTTGGAAGTCGTGTGATTACTTTTGATAAAGATAAGAGTAATAAATTTTCATCAAAATGTTATCCAGTAACTAATATTGTAATAGCCGGTCGTATATCCAATAAACAATCGAATACAGAATTGTCGCCATTGATTAAGAGATGATTACCTAATGACTAAATAGGTATACCTATTGTCGCATTTTCCAAAATTTTCAAGATCCTTGTGCTTGGGTGACAGTAATTAGTAGCCACTGGAATTAACCTTCGACCACAAAATAACTATGAAATAAACTGTCTTTGCTTTATTTCATAGTCATGAAAACACGATGAAAAAAATTTGTAGATGAGGATGAGGATGTTTGTTTGGTGTTCACGACAACATACCGTAGCTCAGAGAGCATTAAACCACCATTATCATGAAAACCTTGAAAGCAATGAAATTTCAATGAAGGTTTGCGAGAAAATGGAAAGCCTGAAGATTTGATTACCTGACTGTTTGTAATAGGTCTATCAGATGTCACTGAAGTCACTGTATGCCCTAAGAACCCACACAATAGTCTTACTCAAAACGTTAGTCATCCATCTAATTTGCTTTATAGCCATAAACAACTGCAAATAAGTGCTCAAGTCAATTTATATTCAAGTATCTATTCAGGTTTGATAACTCATTTTTTCCCACAACAAATATAATGTACCATGTATTCAAGTTGATCGTTCGATGAAGAAAACTTTTTCATGACTGCTGTATTAATCAAACCCATGAGAACGAAATGTTCATGGTTCTTCAGAAGTAAACTGTCTGCAATATTCACCTTAGACTTCATGACTGACAATGTATACTACCTGGACATTCTAGGGGCGTAAATAGTAAACTTTAAATGTAAGTGCTGCCAGAATGAATGTACAAGTTTGTGTTTGGAAATCGTTAAAAATACTACCCACAGGATTACGTATATCCGGAGAGAATATACGTGATGGGACGTAAATATTTTAAGCTCCGATTCTACTGATAGCTCAGATGCTCATTGAAGATGAAATCATCGTTTCCATCAACGGTAACAGTCCACGAAATAACTCATATTATAGTCAGAAAACTTCTGCTATTTTGTTATTGATGTATGGATAATGTGCACACAAGAACTCGTCCTTTCATCATCTAACCGATAAAATAAATATGACTAAATTATGAATAAAACATGTATATGATGGTCACACAGAGGTGAAAAATTAGTCTGTACAAACATTAATATGCGGACGATTTATAGAAGAGGGATAGACCTTCACCTGGTTATATTAGATTTTAGAACTGCCATCCTAACCCAATCTGTTGTGTGGTTATGGGTTAGTGTATAAAGAATAATAGACAAGTTTTTCACTAGATTAGAAAGGTCTGTCAGTCTTTATTTCGCTAAATTTTTGTACTCTGCTGTCTTAACTCACCCTAACCAGCTACTCTGATGTATAAACTTGACCTCACAATTGTCACAGTTATCATTTTATTTAAGTGGATCTACTGAATAGCTTAATCTTAAAAGTTTCACTCTGAGTTCATATTTTAAAATGTTACCCTAGTTCCAGCATCGTTAAGATCCCTACGCAGATGCTTCGAAGTGTCTTCTTTATATAACAACACTACAAACCCTTATTATTTTACTTTTTTTCGATCTATTGCCAAGTAGTTTGTGTATCGGACTAAATGCCCATTGAGACAGTTCAGAGTGGACAAGTTCCCAACTCTTATTACATCCAACTGTATCTACCGATTCACAAGCACGTGCTAAAGCATATGCATCGAAAGAACAGAAAGAAAATTTGTTGTTCGCATTCCTGAATGTATCTCGAATAATATGAGCCTTCGAGGTCCACAGGATTTACATAGTGCAGTTGCCCAAAATTTGCTTGATACTGGACGTAAAGTCAAGTTATTTGGGTTATTCAACGTGATCAGTAAAAAACGAAAACCCACTCTTTTGCTCTTTAGTGAAGCAATTGCAATTAAAAGACTATAGCCTAATCTATGTATTCGGTAAGACAGCGTTGTGAATCTTGGATTACCTTGGTAATTTTAATCTTTTAAATTTGTAATAGCAAGGTTTCATGACCTCATGACCCCTGGTTGCTTTTGCACTTTGCTTTTTGATCTATTTCAAAACCTACTCTCCATTTCGTAAATGAATTCATCTTATTGCTAAATATAAATGAAGCCCTGTTGATCTTTTATTATGCTTACTTAACCATGACATCTTTTTACCAATTCTAGGACAGGATTATGCCCAAACCCCTTCCATATATATACAATAAACTTATTCCCCGCTGAAATCGGGGAGACGAAATAACGCCGGTTGGTGAAAGCCTTAGAGAAGCCACTTAGTTGATGCGTCTTCTCTCGATGAAGGCAAAAGTAAGAATGGGAACATGCAATGTCCACACAATACTTGTGGCTGACAGGCAAGGCTGCCCAAACTTCCTTCAGGTCAACAGAGAGAAGACAGAAGTGATGAAGATACCAAACCAACCAATCAATCAATCAATCAACCAACTAAAACCAAGCACCAATCACCATGAACGAGAGAAATCTAAAGGAAGTAGTCTCTTTCACCCACCTTCCTAGGCAGTATCGTTTCAACTACAGGCGGCACATGCACAGGCACAGGAACAGATGAGAATGTCAAAGCCAGACAGAGTCGGGAAGCAAGACAGGCCTTCATCAACCTGAAATCAGTGTGGAGATCTATTCCACTCCACCGAGCATGAAGAACAAGGTCCGGATTTTCAACACAGTGCTTCGATATGGCTGAGAGACTTGGCGCGTTACGAAAAGCATTTCCAACAGACTACAGACATACATCATCAACAACTGCCGCCTGCCTACGCTCACTCGATACTGAAGACCAGATGGCCAAAATAATAAGAATAAGTGGGGAGGAACTCTGGCTGGCTGGTAACGAACCAACCAAGAATCCGTCGCCCAACATATGTGCAGAAGAAAGTGGAGATGGATTGGATTGAGGATACACTGAGAAGACCGATCAGGGGTATCATGTGCCAGGCCGTTGAGTAGAATCCAAAGGGGGAAACGATGAGTTGGGCGTCCGAAGTGAAGGTGAGATGAAGATGGTGTGAGGAAGAAATGGAGGCTTGTGGGCAGTTGTTGGGCCAGGTTGGAAAGACTGCAGAGGAGAGAGTGAAATATCGACATGCTACTTAAGCCCTATATTCCACTAGGAACCCAATGGAAAAATAATAATGATAATAACAGTATATATATATATATATATATATATATATATATATATATATATATATATATATATATATATATATATATGATTTTTGCTTTCTTCTCTAGAATGCTCATTCTGCCACTGTTAACCTTTGCGTAGTCTTAAAAACTTTATCAGTGTCGATCGACCGGAATCTTTTTTACCGTTCACCTTAATCCAAAAAATTCTTGTAGATTTATGAAAGTGCGCTGTATAACATGTTGTCCATCATAAAAACTATGTTCTATAGATTGTTAAGCAGCTGAGGGTAATCCACGCTTGCTCTGCTACCATTGTTCTTCTTGCTTTATTCAAATTCGTGAGAGGGAAGAATTGTATAAACACTGCAGAGGATTTGAATCCCCTCTTAGGCATGTTGCAATTACTCCTAATATTATCGCTCTCTCTTTTGTAATTCCTTATGAAATTTTTAATAAGTTCAGGAGGGTGGTTCTTAGGTGGTAGTGTTTCTTCATTGTGTTTGAGTTTCTCATTTAGGTTTTCCAAATTACTAGTGAGACACAGAACGATTACCGAAACATTTTACCAAACCTACCTTGACAGATATAGGGCCGAACGACGCGAATTTCAAATATCTGTTCCAGTATTTTGGCATCTGATAAACACCTGTGTCTTAACTGATATATTCTTTTCTTTTGATTTTGTAGTCTAACACATTTAATTTCCCCTCTACATTTTCTAACTCATAAATGAGTTCGATTGTACCTTGCTGTTGGCTTTACGTGTGTACAAAAACTCTGGATGCATTCTGATCTCAACACAGTAAATGTGTCATCTACATATCACCAACATACTTTTGGTGTGGGTTGGAATGTTCCTAATGCCATTTGTTCCCAGCTGTCCATGAATGTGTCTGCTGTGACCGGAGATATTTGCGATCTCAATGGTACTGCTGTTTGTTCATAAATTTTGTCTGGAAACTTAAAGACTGTGGAAGTTAGACACAACCCTACCCCTAACATGATTTATTCATTTGAAACTCTAGTCTTGTTACTGAGTTCATGGTCTCTGTGGGGTTCGTTTTTGTCCGCATCAAATGCCTCATTAATTGATGTATTTGTATAGACGCTTACCATATTAGAACAGACCACTTTTTCCCACTTCTTAGAAAGTGAGACAAAACTTAAAGAAACCGGAAATACTGACAATGAGAAATTTAGAAAATGACAGTTGTATAGTTATTCCCAAATCTGACCAAGGTACCTCAGCTGTAGTTGTGGATAGGTTTGATTTCCTGTAAAGTGTCAGTGAACGTATCAAAATGGGACCATAGGAGAAAATTAAGAAAATTTTATGCACAAATACAAACATGCTAGTTGGTTGGAGGCAATCAACAGGAGGCCTTGACCTAGGTTTCTTGCTTGATGGAACTCTTCTGTAAGGTGTATCTGCAACCTCGAGGGAACTGATGTCCCCTCTGAGATTTGAACCCATGTCAGTTATAAACGGGATTAAGAAATTCACAACTAATCTGTTATGCTAAAGAAGCCATCTCTTAGCCAGTGTGGTTCAAGTGAATTCCTTAAGCAAAGGATCTTAGTAGAATGTACGCTATCATTACGATTCATAACCCATTCCGATAGTTAACTTCAGAAACACGCCAATATACGATTTAACTAAATATATAGTTGCAATATTATCTTACTGGAAATGTCTCAGAGTCTAGATAATCCGATTTTCTTTGAACTGAAGTAGAGACTAGATAATATATAATTAGAGGAAGGAAGAAAAATGGTCAGTTTTGATGTAACAGACTTCCAAACAAATACGTCGGTTAGTATGATACCTCGCCTGGTTAACAAGTTCACTAGTTACTAGCCGGTCCTAAGCCCGGGTAAAGAGGGAAGGTTGGGCATAGGGCTAGCAACCCTACCCCGTAAAACAAATCTAACCGCCAAACAAACTTCAAAGCACAAACAAAATATAAAAAATGAAAACAAACTTATTCCCCGCTGGAATCGGAGAGGCGAAATGACGCCAGTTGGTGAAAGCCTGCCTTCGGGAAGCCAATTGGCCGATGTGTCTTCTCTCCCTCGATGAAAGCGAAAGTAAACGTGGGGACATGGAATGTCCGTACGATGTTTGAACCCAGTAAGGCAGTCCAGATTGCAAAGGAGATGAGAAGGTATCACATCGAAGTGCTTGGAATTTGCGAAAGCAGATGGAATGGGAGTGGACTCTCCAAACTGTCAACTGGAGAATCAATAATCTACTCCGGTCACCCAGACGCCAACCACGAGCACACTGAGTTATGGAGTGGCTATCATGATGTCCCCAAGAGCATCGAAGGCTCTCTCCCACGCAGTGGGAATCAATCTCCTCCAGGATCATGACAACAAGATGGATTCAACTCAAAAGGAAGGAAGGTCACAATCATACAATGCTATGCACCTACAAATAATGCAGAGCAAGAGAAAAAGGAGGAATTCTACAGACAACTTCAATCAACACTGGACAAGACGCTACCTCAGTTGGAGATATCAAAATTCTAATGGGCGGGATGACATGAATGCCAAACTGGGAGGGGACAACACAGGAAGAGAACAAATCATGGGTCGAGAAGCGCTCGGTGAGGTGATGAACGAGAATGGAGAATTGTTTGCAGAATTCTGTGCATTCAACGATTTGGTGATTGGAGTCAGGCAGTGTGTTCAGGCACAAAGATATCCACAAAGCGACATGGATTTCAGCAGACACCAGACACACTAAAAATCAAATCGACTTCATCTCAATCTCAAGAAAGTAGAGACGCAGTCTACTTGACACAAGGTCAAGAAGAGGAGCAGATGTAGGTTCCCACCACTCACTATCTAGTGCAAGGAACCTTCCAAATCAAGTTGAAAGCCTTCAAGGAAACTGGTGATAGACCTCAATTCAAGTACAACACTCTGAAACTGAAGGATGAAACTACAAAGGAGATCTTCACAGCAGTCAGCCATCAAGACAAAATGGGAGATATCGAGGAACATCCCCGAAGAAACCTGTGTGGAAGATCACTGGAAGTCTTTAAAATAGATGTGGGAAGAAACCTGCATAATCGTATTAGGAAGGAAGAAGAAAGAAGACAAGGAATGGATCTCGACGGATACCTGGAAGCTGACAGAGGAGAGGAGGATAGTGAAACAGAAGATAAACCAGTGCAAGGATGCTCAACGACAAGAGGAACTGAGCACAATGTATAAAACACTACACTGGACAAATAAGTGAAGAAGAGTGCACGCAAAGACAAAAGACACTTCCACGACACACTGGCAAGTGAAGCAGAACAGACTGCAGGTAAGAGAGACCTGACAACATTGTATCAAATAACCAGGTTGCTATCAGGGAAGAGATCAACACAGATGAAACCAATAAAAGATGAAGAAGGAAATTTAATTACGAAAGAAAAGAAACAAAGGAAACGATTGGCCGACCACTTCAAGAAGCTCTTGAATCAACCACCACCTGCACTTCGTCCAGAAATACCACCTGCAGCCGCTGAATTACAAGTGAACATAAATCCTCCAACAAAAGTAGAAGTCCTGAACGCCATAAAGCTACTGAAATGCGGGAAAGCAGCAGGACAAGACGGGATACCGCCAGAAGCACTGAGGACAGACGCAGAGACAACAGCGGACATGCTCACACCACACCACTATTGCAGAAGGTGTGGAAGGAAGAGAAGGTACCTGTCGATTGGAAGAAGGGTTACCTTGTCAAACTGCCGAAGAAAGGAGACCTCAGTGTTTGCAAGAACTGGCGCGGAATCACTCTCCTGTCCACCCCAAGTAAAATATTAAGCCGCATCATCCTGGAGAGACTACAAGATGCACTGGATTCAAAACTACAACTGGAACAGGCTGGCTGGCTGACTGGATTCAGGAAGTACAAATCATGTGCAGACCAAATTGCAACCCTTCGCATCATCATAGAACAGAGCATAGAATGGCAATCAGCTCTCTACCTCAACTTCATCGACTTTGAGAAGGCTTTTGACAGCGTCGACCGAGAGGTAATTTGGAAACTGCTTCAACACTACGGAATACCACAAACCTTTATCAGCCTCATTCAGCAACTATATAAAGATGCATGCCACATGCCAAGTAATTCACAATGGGAAGCTCAGTGATGCTTTTGAAGTGAAGACAGGAGTGAAACAAGGTTGCCTACTATCCTTCATGATATTCCTGATTGTGGTCGACTGGATCATGCAGCAAACAGTAGGGAGCAAGAAGAGGGGGATACACTGGACTGCGGAAAAGAACCTAGAAGACTTGGATTTCGCCAGTGATGACTTGTGCCTGATGTCACATGAACTTGAAGATCTACAGGCAAAAACTAACAAGTTGATAGAAGAGGCAGCGAAGACGGGACTTCAGGTGAATATAGAGAAGACAGAGGTGATGAAGATACCGCACCACCACCACCAACAACAACAACAAACTCCAATCACCGTCAACGGGAGAAACTTAAAGGAAGTAACCTCCTTCACTTATCTAGGAAGCACTGTTTCAACTACAGGCAGCATAGGCACAGACGAGGATGTCAAAGTCAGCCAGGATCGGAAAAGCAAGACAGGCGTTCATTAGCCTGAAACCAGTGTGGAGATCTTCTGCACTCAGCATGCGGAACAAGATCCGGATTTTCAACACCAACGTCAAGTCAGTGCTTCTGTATGGTTCAGAGACTTGGCGCGTCACGAAAGGCATTTCCAATAAACTACAGACATTCATCAACAATTGCTTACGCTGGCTCGCTACTGAAGATCAGATGGCCAGAATAGTCAGAATAAGCAACAAGGAACTCTGGGAACGAACCAACCAAGAACCTATCACGCAACAAATATGCAGGAAGAAGTGGAGATGGATTGGCCATGCACTGAGAAGACCGACTGAGGACATCACGCGTCAGGCCAGGTACTCGAGTGGAATCCCCATGGGAAGCGACGAGTTGGACGTCGGTGCCGAGGGTGACATGGAGGCGGTCGTGCGAGGAGGAAATGAGAGCTTGTGGACTGTCGTGGAACCAGGTTCAGAAGATTTCAGAGAACAGAGCGCATTGGAGACGTGCTACTGAAGCCCTATGTTCCACTAGGAACCCAAGGGACTAATAATAATAATAATAATATGATACTTGATGCAGTTAAAAATGAAAGCACTAGAGACCATAAACTCAGTAACGAGACTAGATTTTCAAATGAAGCAATCATGTTAGGGGTAGGGTTGTGTCTAATTTACGTAATCTTTAAATTTCCAGAAAAAATTTATGAACAAACAGAAGGAGTAGCAATAGGACCCCCAATATTTCTAATCATATCAGCCGTGTTTATCAATTATGTAATATGGAATTATACTTTATCGCACTTTGAGGGTTTTACTTTAACTTTGAAATAAGATAATGTTGCTGTTAGCCACAATGTAAGTGAGGTTCTTCATCGTTGAACCTGCAGATAGATATCCAGTCCTTTCAGTAACCGATAGTTTATAGATTTACTGTTGATCGGGGCTGTATAGTTCAGTCCAATATGCATATTTTTGAATGGATTGTGACGAAGGATAAAATAAGGTATTTTGTATACTTGAAGTATTGAATTTGATCACACTTATTTCAGTAAATAATCATAACAATTAGATCCAGTTGTACTATATGTTTTTCTGACTTTGCAAGTTCATGTACATTTTTATACAAGCTTTTCTAAATAAACTTGAAGTTCGCTACCAGGGCGGTAGAAATACGATGTTGTGGGTTCATGAAAGTCGTCTCATTAACATAAAATTCATCATTCCTAAAAAGAAGAAAGTCACAGACTCCTTATCCATGTATACACTTAAATTCAAAAATATTTGTTGTAAAATATAAAAAATGGCTACTACACTGGAATAAAACTTCTTGATCGCAGGGAAAGATAGAAAAGATGATTGGGGTGGAGGATTTTTTGGTTAACTCTTTCTCTTATCTATACACTTGTGAATATAAACAGGAAGGGATAGAACATTCAAGAATAATTTTCCGTCAGGGGTCAAATAATAATAATAATAATAATAATAATAATAATAATAATCACTTCCACCCTATTTTTACTTATGTAACCTGGGGTAGTATATTAGAACAAATAATAAAATCAACAAATATTTTGCATTTTTCCTCAACGTTTTGATCTAGCTAGGAAGATCCCTTTCAAGATTTTTTCAATAATCCCTTCATACCAGACTAACTTTTAGTACAGCTTGGAATTCTCACTATGATACTTAACATATACACTTCTTGAACAATACTTTCAAATTAAAAAAACATGACACTTATGTAATGTTAGTAGTAGCAGTATGATAGGCAGCAATACACAACAACTAATAGTTTTTAGTTCACCACCTAGTTCGCCTGTTGTTGTACGTGAGTAGGTAAAAAAAGCACCCTTAAGTTTGATGGTCAAGGTTAACTCATCTGGTATGAAAATTCTCTGTTCCAGCTACGTGTTCCTATAATAGCTATATGATGAACCGTTGCAAGTTCGAGAACCAAATGCTGTCTACTATGACATTGTCTTGCAGTCTTGTTGTTCACTAGTCTAACGATAGGTTGGAGACACTTTAGGGGTGCGCAAGAGTCTGTTTTACGACCAGTTGACATTTTAATGATCATATCAAGTAAAAAAGGAGCAACTTGATAAAATAAATCCGATGAAATACTTTTGGTAGCCCAAAATTCAAGCAGGCCTCCAAGAATGCCGGATATTATAGGGGAAGTTACATAATATGCATAGGGATTTATGGCATAGGAATAAATAAGGGATTAGGAAACTAGATACAATGATATCATAAGGAAATTATTTAGGGTGATATATCCTTCACCATGGTGATGGAAAAGAATAAGGTTGAAAAGTAATGGTCTCAGTTTTCGAATAGCTAGTACTTCAGCAACATCTAGATTTCTTATTCTTATTTTTTTTGGATGACCTGGTTAAACATTAAACACACTTTTGAAGAATTTTCGAAAGAAGTGAAGCTTTCTTAGTTCACTAAATGTTATTTCATTACGAAAAAGATGTAGTTCCATTCTCCTTTTGTTAGATAGGCTGGATTGTACTCATGAGCGCATTTTGTGAGGCACGTTCGATTTATTCAGCTTCATAGAAGTTGGTAAAAACGACATAAACACATGTATGTAGCCCAGCGCTAGAATGTTTTCTTTCGTCATGCACCTCTGTATATTGATAATTTATTCAGGATAGAAAAGTCATAGGGCAATTTTACTACTAATATGGGTGATGGTCGCGCTATGTCGTGAACTGACAGAAGTTGAAAATATGGACCACTGGATGGCGTTCTAATGGCTCAGTGGTAACGTGCTGGCTACCGAAGGAAAAGGTCTTGGGTTCTATCCGTGGTAAGGTCATGGGTGTGGACTGCTGAGTCGTTTCATACAGGGAAGGAACAGCCATCTAGTCCTCTCAAGTTTCCAGTATTTCTGTAATTAGTGTCAGTCCAGGATAAATACCAACTCGAAATGAGATCTTAGGAAGTAGTTGTTTCTCGTTGATGCATATTATTTTTTATTTGATCCCTTTTTATTAAACCTCTGTACTTTCAATTAAAGTTTCAACGGAAGAATACGTTTTTCATTGAGTAATACACTAGTTTTTGCAACCGATTAGAGTTTCAAGATGAAATCGAGTTCACCTTACTATTTTTCTCGGTACTGCCTTTTCAAGAGTTCATATTCTAATCATATTTCTGGCAACAATTTATGCTATGGAAGTTTTCCATGTATGGCTTTGGCCATTACATGTCTAGAAAACTTATTCTTGCCAATGTATTTAAATGGTACATTTCGTGGCTTCACTTACACTCAAATGCTCACTTTCTTGTTTATGCATATCGCAGTATTGGAAACTGTTTCTCCAAACTCATCTGTCAAATGATGAACGTTCTAGTAATCGAAACAAAAATATCATTAAGAAAGCTTGGATTCAGAGGAGTTCGTCATGTTCAGTATTACGAGACAGGAAGTAGTATAGCATATAGTCTGGACTGATGATATTTGTCTATATTTTAAAGCACTTAGAATCCTCACTTAGACATGTCTCCTTGAGTATTCTTCAGTAATCGATAGGAATCCCTCAGTATGTTAACCAGAAGTAAAGTCTTAAAGTATTTTCTTAGAATTTTGAGTTTTATATAAAAAAGTGTTAACAGAAACTCATCGGCTTGATGGATAGGTGAACCTTTTAAACCATTTATAATCCTACCGGATTCGATTGATAAACCGTCAGCTCAGTGTGATTCCTTTGCGCTATTATCAAGTTCGGAATAGTAAGCATTTCCTGTGATGACACTGGAACTGGAGACAGATAATATACTATCAGATTACTAAACTCATATCTTTCACTGGAAGGCCACTGAGATGATTATGTTTTAGATGTCCTCACTATGAACAACATTTTTGATAACTTAGCAATCCACACAGAGTATATCTACCAGGAATGTTATTCAAGAGACAGCAAATGTGTTCCGTTGCAGGATGTATTGAAGTAAGTTCTACGTGAATTTGTCATACTCGCATTATACTTCGTACGAGGAACAGATCCCTTCAGAATATATAGCCAGATTCATAATATTCCACCACAAATTTAAGATGTGTTGGTATATCAAATAACGAGCAGCCTCAAAGTAATGGAAATGTACTTGAGGGTAGTGCATGAAAGTTGTTTGCCGGTGTTTCATGATGTTTACACTAATCCCGAGATGTCCAACCCATGGACTGATACAAGCCAGAAATGCTGGTTGCATGAAATCAACCAAAATGTCTAGGAGTGACTTGATGTAAATGAGGCCAAATAGTCCTACTTTTAATCTCTGGAGAATTCATTGGGACATATTCCATTGTGGCTTCGAAATGAAGTCAGATGAAAAATAGGCAATTCGGGGTTTCAGTAGCCACTTATCTAATCTGCACATGAACAAAAAGATATGTAGAATGATTTGTGTACGTTACTTGAATAATTCTAACGCAAAATATGAGTAGTCATTTCCGTGGTGTAATAGGTTATTGTTTGTGTGAAACATAAGTCATTCATTAATGAAGAGTGTATGATCTTGAGATTCAGAGTGACTAACACTTTGTGTTATTTCATAACTTGATGTGCAGCACTCGCCAGCATTAGTTTTCATTTCGTGAATGCCCTGGAAATCACTTTATAACTAGACTTCATAATACTTATGACAACCATATAGACGGTTATATTTGAAATGCAAGTGAGTTGAAGTTTAAATGAGATTTCCATCATCAGTCAGATTTCAGCTGTACAATCCACTTACATGGGTGATAATATCTTTGCATCAATGAAGTAATAACGTTGGATTTTCAGGCCAAACCGATTACTGCGGCACTGAGATTACAACCTCATATTCTCTCAGTAAAATAATGAACGGTAAAGACTCATGAAAGTTGCTGTATTGAGCCAGTAAAGTAGGAATAAAGATTTCTCTAGGAAGGGCCAGGTAGACATTACTTAATATGCCAAGGTCATTCATTGTCCATCTGTTTAAGAAGGAACTGAGTTAAAATCTTATTCGATATTTAAAATACTTCGTTCTATTTACCAAGTTTGATATACCACTAAAATGAAGTAATTCATGTGTGCTGAGGACTGTGTTTTGCTCAGTATACCCTAAAAATTCTGATTAGATGCCTACTTGATTAAGACAATGAAAAGCATGGTAAACATTTTAATGTGTATAACTTTGGAATAAGTGCGAATGGGAAGGTTACATTCAAAGTGGGAACAGAAGTGAAAATCAAGGGAGAATAATAATGCATTGACGTTGGTTTCAAAACCAAGGAGGTTTTAGTGCGACAACGGAATTCGTCTCAACCACCAGTTTAAAAAATGTACTGTGAATTTCCTTCCAGAAATCCGATGCACAGGGATCGACTGGTTCTTCTGCAATAAATCTCATGTTTCATTAACACTTGAGATTCCAAAGGTAGGATTTATATGTCGTGAGACATCAGCATCAAAATTTATCTAAAGGTTTGTCGTGGTCAGAAGTAAATTCAGGGAATGTGTAGCAAAGAAAACATCAATGCTGTGTCCAAAGCGAATCACGGTCGAAGTGAAATTCTTGTAGTGTTTACGGAGTTGAGCAGAATTCGATCGACCAGTGCACCACAGTGCACTGCAGTGTCGTGTAACTTTGTTCAGTGTCCACATCATAAAATAAATTGTAGACTTTGATCGACATTAAGAATTTGAAATTTTCGCCAGTTACCGTCTTGTGGTCAATGCCTCAAATTTGACTTTACTCAGAATATAATTTTTCCGCAGATTAACTGATAAACATAATTTGTATCACCTAAGGTATTGATATAACTTAGTGCACAGGATGAATGATTTCTTTATGATGTAGTTGTGATACCACTAATATGTGTTTTTTTCACGTATATTATGTGTCTGGACATGCGATCATGCTCTAAAACCACAAGTTTAAGACACGAGAACCTAGACAATGATTACCTTTGATACCTTATATGTTGTGAAGTTTAGTTAGAATAGATGAGGAATACAACAATTGAAACACCACAGTATATATAGCATTCGTCTTTGAATAGATGTACATAAGTGCACGTAAAGCGGAAGAGCCTTAAAGTGGTAGAAAATAAACGCGACACTGACCTATAAACTCAGTGATCACTGATGTGAACCATGTATCCATCTGCAAGCCTAAAAACAGATTAATCTAGAACCTATTGTAGATGCTACAATATACGGCACAGTGCAAAGAAAACGTGTCTGGGAGGAAAATGACATACACGTTAAAAAAAGTGTATAGAAGGAAAGATTACAAATGGGCGAGGGTTTGTGAAAATATTCAAGATTTCGTAGATGGCGAAAAATGTATACATCTGTGCTGCTGTGATCGATTTTGAACCATATGACTATGAGTTTCCAATCCTTCTTTGCTATGTTATGCAGGGCCCCAACCAGGCAGTCTACATAGTTCATACTTAAAGTCTAGGAATTCGTGTACTGGTGACAGGTGTTGGTCCAGCATCCCTATCCGTCTTTCACCCCAATCCTACTTCGTCTACCTAGACTGAGGCTAGGCACACTCACTGCACTTTCAAGTTACCTCAGTTGCTAACATGTCTTCCTTGCCTACTACTCTATGTTTATCCTCAACACTGCTAACACGGTGACTCTGAGACATGTAAGTGTTGATATGGATGCATCAATGATGAAAACCTGTTACTCCTTCATATATTTTACTCTTAGCTGTCATGTTCCACAGGTGTACAGTGGCATATGGCAAACTGCAGCGCAGTATACTCATCCATTGATGAATTTTAGGATGTCCGTTCTGCAATATAAGTGGTGTAATTCAGCAAGTGCCGAACAATTATTTCGCATCCGAGCTGGATTTGGACTAGCAAGTGGTTCATTAAAGGCCATTTAATTACTGAAGCAAGTCAGGTCATCAACACGTCTCACCACCTAACTCCCTATCCTCCAACTAGGAGCAGGTGTAAACCATTTAGGAACCATCTTAAATTTTACAGACACGAAATGAATGTATTACTCGAAGCATATAGGGGGTTGGAAATTCTTAGGTGTCAGTACACTAAAAGATATTTTTTTAGGCATGTGCGATAGAAGTGGGATTATTTCTTACTTGAGCACAAAGCCAAAAAGACACCTGCTTGAGGATGATCACAAACAACCTGCTTTGGAGTTTGTTCGATAGATAAACAAAACCAACGTAGAAACTTGTAAGGGAGTGTACTGGTTTAAGCTGTCATACTACACAGTAGCACGGACATAACAAGTGGGTGGAAAAAGATTGTCATAGTAGACAAGTGTGTATCGCTGAAGCTTCACAATCTCATCGATAGACTTTCTTGCCTTGCCTAGCACCTTTCGCTCGACCTCGATACTGCTAACATGGTGGTTCCACTATACACGAGCAATGTAACGAAGACACAATCAAAACCTGTAGCCTCCTCATATCTACTTTTAATGGCTATGTCTCATAGTTATATAAGTAGAAAGAACAAACTGTAGTGTAGGATACTTTAATAGGTAGTCGGATATATCACCGAACCCGAAGATGACGCAAGCAGAAAAATGTCAAACGGACCCCGCATACCTGAGCTAAGATTTCGTCAGAAACCAGCCTATCTGCACCGATGCAAATCCCCAAGTAAGTGAAGTGATTGATGCATTCCACCAATCCAAACCTTATCTTTAGACTGAAAGTGGTCGCAGACCAGTCCTGGAGCATCGTCTAACATCTGACAGGTGCGAAAGGCATGCCAAATACACTCAGATTTTTGCTCAACAAGTTCTGAAAACCCTGCTTTTTGTCAGCATATTCATCTATCAGGGCAGTATCATCTGAGTCCTTCGAGTTAACCAGATGACCTTTAGGGAGTAAATCAATCCATGTGAAGTCAGATGTACCTAGAGTTATGTTCATTAGTATATCTATAACGAAGTTGAACAGGAATGGTGGGAGCGAGCATCCCTGATGGAAACCACAAGTTGTTCTTATTTCAGATAGCAACCCTCCATAAACCGGTAAACGGCTGCATGATTCTTAATAAAAAGCTTTGATTAGTGCTACATACTTGGTTGGTACTCCTTCCACAGTCAGACACTACCATAACACCTCACGGTCAACAGAGTCGAACGCGGCTTTCAGGTCAAGAAATATGGTAAGTTTTGACCCCCAGTAAGTACATCTGAGTTCCATAACCTGACGAGGTGTGAAGATTTGATCAATGTATCTTCTTCTAGGTCTGAAACCTTCCTGGTTTTCTCCAACTGAGCGTTGCATAACCATAGACCCAAGGATCTTGGACACGACTTTTGTTAAACTGGTTCCCCTGAGGTTGTCGCAAGAAGACCTTCCTTCTTTTTTTAATAAACTGGAATGGCCAGTGATGTAGACCAGTTCAATGGGATTATCTTTTATTCTCGTACACTGCCTAGTACATCCGTCACTCTACACACTAATTTTCAACCTCCATCTTTGAAAACTTCAGGTGGCAAACCGTCAGGTTCTGATGCTTTATATCATTCCACGCTCGAAAAAGCCTTCTCAACCTCAAGGACAGTCGGATAGTTGTCGTGAGAGGTCATTAGCATCTCACCGTTTTCAAAGTTGGTTCCAATAACCACCATCTTCTTGGCAATATCCCTAGTAAGCCTGGTTAATTTCTGGGTGTCATCTAATGCTGATGACTTATCCATATCTCCCACTGTCGCTACTCGCCAGTGCTCGAGATCGTTGCTAAGATTCTTGGTCAACTTACGTTTAAGTAACTTCGTTGTGGTCAGAGCCAACTGGAATGAATCTTTTCTCATCAGTCGGTTTGAATGACATTTTGGGAATCCACTGGCGTTTGATAACCTTTTGATGTTGGTTACTAACTGTCCTTACCACTGTTTCTACAGTGTTTCCTTATGGTGAACACTGCTGTCACATTCAGATAACTGCTTACTTTCCTTCTCCATTAATATGTACTTGGTGTTCTTACCTTGCAATAGAGTACGCATAGACTTAACTAGGGCCTATTTTCTGTGACCACTAAGGTGCAGGCAAACACGACCCCACACTACCACGGATCTGAGTCCAGTCTGGCATTCTAGAAAGAGCAGCAATCCTCCAACGATGACTTGAAGCAATATGATCTATCTGTACCTACCGTTGGTTTGACATTGGCAGAAGTCATATGAAACATTGTCTTTCTTTGTGCCTAAGGGTTATGCTAACCAGAGACGAGTGACTGTCAGGACGAAATCGGAACAGACGATTACCGTTGTCAGTTGGTTGGCATGGTATTCCGTTGATTCCTTCAAGATGTCTTTCCTATTGGTTCAGCTTTTCCACTTGAGAGTTACAGTCGCCGGTCGCTATGAATGCATCTAAAAGTTTTTGTTTCTTGAGTAAAATTGACACCTTTTCACAGAATTCATCCCCTGAATCATTCTAATTATATTTAGCGGGTAGTAAGTCCATCGAAGCAGCTATCGGGTGTCCGGGTGAGGTTGATTTAATAACCACGATACGCTGTGCATCATTATAGAGTAGAGTATAGAATGGCAGTCAACTCTTCACTTTGCCTCAACTTCATCGACTTTGAAAAGGCCTTCGACAGCGTCGACCGAGAAGTAATTTGGCAGGCAGCTGTTTCAACACTATGGTTTTAGTGCCACAAAACTATTTATCAACCTCATTCAACAGCAGCTATATGCCATATTATGCTACATGCCATGTGATTGATAATGGAAATCTCAGCGATGACTTTGAAGTGAAGACAGGAAGAAGTAAGACAAGGTTGTCGTCTACTATCACCGATCATCTTTCTGATTGTAGTGGATTGGACTGGATTGGATCATGCAACAGACAACTGTGAGGGGCGGGAAGAGAGATGTACGCTGTTTGACCTACGAAAAGAACCTGGACGATTTGGATTTCGCCGCTGATGATGACTTATGTCTGATGCCTAGTGTCGTACAAACTCGAAGTTGACAGTAGAGGCGAGGTAGCGAAGGAAGACTGGACTACCCTTAGGTGAATGTAGAGTGGACAGAGGTGATGAAAATACCAAACCAACCAATCAATCAATCAATCAACCAACTAAAACCAAGCACCAATCACCATGAACGAGAGAAATCTAAAGGAAGTAGTCTCTTTCACCCACCTTCCTAGGCAGTATCGTTTCAACTACAGGCGGCACATGCACAGGCACAGGAACAGATGAGAATGTCAAAGCCAGACAGAGTCGGGAAGCAAGACAGGCCTTCATCAACCTGAAATCAGTGTGGAGATCTATTCCACTCCACCGAGCATGAAGAACAAGGTCCGGATTTTCAACACAGTGCTTCGATATGGCTGAGAGACTTGGCGCGTTACGAAAAGCATTTCCAACAGACTACAGACATACATCATCAACAACTGCCGCCTGCCTACGCTCACTCAATACTGAAGACCAGATGGCCAAAATAATAAGAATAAGTGGGGAGGAACTCTGGCTGGCTGGTAACGAACCAACCAAGAATCCGTCGCCCAACATATGTGCAGAAGAAAGTGGAGATGGATTGGATTGGGGATACACTGAGAAGACCGATCAGGGGTATCATGTGCCAGGCCGTTGAGTAGAATCCAAAGGGGGAAACGATGAGTTGGGCGTCCGAAGTGAAGGTGAGATGAAGATGGTGTGAGGAAGAAATGGAGGCTTGTGGGCAGTTGTTGGGCCAGGTTGGAAAGACTGCAGAGGAGAGAGTGAAATATCGACATGCTACTTAAGCCCTATATTACACTTGGAACACAAGGGCCAAGTGATAAATAATAATAACGTACTGTAGTAATTTTCTTTGACTGGTTATCACCATTTGACTACTTGAGATCAATCAACTTTATGCCACTAGACTGATGTGGTCTTCAGTATTTTGAATATGCTGTGTATTTTTGTATAGCCATTGATGAGGATCTGATTGTAACGGAATGTTTCTTCAATTGAATTGCTGCTTTTCACGTGCTTTCGCAATGTAACGAAGACGGTGTAAACGTGGAATGCTGTTATTTGTCGTTGCAGTGGGTGGCTAACACACTGGTGTTCACTTTGTTCTGAAACCCAATTACAATGGAGGCTAGGTCTTGCTCTTTGTCGGTTCTTCCTGCGACTGCCAAAACTGACCATAACACTGTAATTTCTACCTAGAGCAAACATGAATCTGTCAGCTCACTTCCCATTGTTTCCATTAAAGTAGAGAAAAGCCACTTTATATGTGATGAATGATGTGAATAAATGAATACATCATATCACTGGAGTACTTACAGAAAGTTGTTCACTAAGACTGGCAGACTCATCGTCATTGAGGAACCACGCGTGAAGAAATTTATTTTGTTTAATATTTTTCAAATACACTAAATGTCCCGGAATTATCTGTCGGGTGGTTGTGCTAGCTATCATATCTATCAAGCAGTACGATTTGGTGAACGCCTACAATAACAAGTGTTCTCGGCACTCAGCTGATTTCATGAATTGAAGAATCAGTCAGTGAATAGAAAACAAGGTGAGCATTGTCAATGTTTTGTTTGAAGCTTATTGGTACTTGTAATTGTTACTATTTAAGATGGATACTAGGATGCATGTTTCTTTCTATTTTACTCTACTCAACTGGATACGTCCGCACTCCAGTATCTAGGTACCAATAAAGAACAAATGATAGTCGTTTCACAAACCAGTATTATATTGTATAATCATGTGGAGTTTCGAGTAATGAGAGGTAGCTTTAAGTCTCAGTGAGGATACCATTATACACTGAGATTGAGTCACTTTATACTCCCTAGTCCCAAGCAGAGCTGAAATTTGACCAAATGCTTCTTCAAAATGGCTGACTATGACAACTTAACGGGAATTTACCCACATACTATCTTTGGAGAATTGTAAACCGACAAGTTCTATGTAAGATCTACTGTACCAAGGGAATTGTAGTCAATAAATGTTATGCAGAAAATGAACAATGCATAGTACGATGTAATAATTAGCCAACCAAGTTCTTGTGACAACCAATGAACCGGTGCGAGAGCTGTAATTCTCGACTGATGTTACAATCCACACTAAAATGTTTCTGTATCACTAGTCATTAGGTTTAGTCGCCACTAGTCGCTCAGTTGTTTGATTTTTATCTGTATTGGATTGCAAGAAGTCTGTTACTTTCAGTATTCTCTCAAACAAAACAGGGTTTATTAGTGGCAGACTTAGTGCTAAATTAAAGTGAAAGCATTCAGAGGGTGGATAATGAAATAGATCAGTTTAGAAAGTGAAGAAAATAATTTCCACTAGCAAAAAGGTGAGTATTCTTATCAGGAAACTGCATGGTGCGGGACGTTTCTTTTGTGTTGATATTCACAAGAGTTGTTCATTTTATGTAGAATACCAGTATCTAATGAACTTTAGAAGCACATCAAAACTGTTTACCTCGAACAAACAAGGCAAGGAAACTAAATCTTTACGAGTCTACTTGAGTAACTGGGCGTTTTCTACCGACCATCTAAGGGCACTTAACAGCCGACTGAGTACACCACATTTCCGATTTCCTTTACTTGGTGTAAGAAGACTGCAAAATAAATGGTCAGCATTTGGAAATCAGCACCAAGGTACTGTTTATTGACTAGTAATCGACCAATTTAAAATAACGTTGATCAAAAAATTAAAGTGAGGCAAAATGGTTGCTAAATCAAGAGATCCTTGCTTTTAGTTAATTTCTTCAATAATGCCTTCAGATATACTGCTCCGCGATCCTAGTATTCTTCACTATGAATATCTTTTATGTTGTCCCAAGCTGATTTTTTGTTTTGTACTCGAGAAGCACAGGCTTTTGTCTAATTATTCTTAATGAGGAAGTGAAATACCATCATTTCACTCATAAGTATAAGTAAGTGGTATGTAATCTTTGTTTCAGAAGACTGTACATTTAATTCGTGAAGTGAAGCAGTGACTAGTATTTGTAATGATTTTTTATGAAAGCTGACTATGTGACACTAATTTCTAGCCAGTTAGTTTGTGGATAATTGTATAATTTCACTGTGGTTTCGTGCTTGCACTTAATTGATTATGATGTCTAATGATCAGGCGTTTGTTTTCAAAGGTGAAATGTGATAAACTTGCTATAGCCGGCTGATTGTTTCATGAAGACTTTTTTAAGCAGAACCCAAAATCAGTTAAAGGCCCTCCAAAGAACAGGATACATTGAAAAGCTTATTACTTTACTATATTTCTAGATTTACTAGTAGTGGTTGGGTTAAACTATTCCGTGATCTGGCAATAATACTTCATACATCCTAATGAGTTCAGTAATTTCAGCATACTGGATTATAATCTAAATTATACACAGTCTTCACTTTGTTTTAATTCACAGTCTGGTATAACTATACCCAAACTTGACGGTTGATTCAATACCATTTATCTACTTGTTTAGTATAAATAAATTTTGATTGGTGGTGGATGATAAAGCACTTCATCATCCAGTAAGGATTATCTTCTGCTGGGCCAGTATAAGATTTCATACTGTCACAGAGTCATATCAGTCTTCTCAATTATTTCTTAAGTTAAATCAGAAAATAACTGTTGCTGGGTGGTTTCATCAATAAGAAGATAAACTAACATCAGTCATTTGTTTAATAAGTAATTTGTACAGTTCATTTCAAATGTAGCTCTAGCAGAAACTGCTTGTTCCTGTATATTTTTTTTGAAAACATACATTATGAGACCTTAGAAATAACAGCACAAATTTGTTTATATAAACAAGTATAGATGAATAGTCATATTTCAATCTTGATTATATATTTTTACGTATGCATGGAATATTTTTATCCTTAAAAATCATTTTTCATTTTTCTATTCTTGTCATACATATCATATATAAGTATATGCTTTTCATGATTGTAAATTTACCAGTGTGATTGAATTTTCTTCATCGGCACTTAAATCACCCTAAAAATGGGGTGACAATGTAAAAATGCAGCAAACAAAAAGTAACGAAGTGAACAACCAGTTATTTCTGAAGGCTCGTTTGGTGAGAGTCTGTGATTTTTAAAAGATACATTGTATGAATAATGTTAACTTTAAAGAAAAAAAGTTTCTGATCAAAGTTCTATGTTTAGATTTTATTATGATAAATAAGGTAGATTTCTTTGTTTCCATCATACTTTGTCCATTTCTCTTTACATATAGGCTAAACAAAACTTGTAGGGAATTTTGTATAAATATTCTGTGGTGATGTGAATTGTTCATCTGATTGTGTATGAATTAGTTGGGCATAACCAAGTGGATCCACTGGACTGAATAAAATCATTGTACCTTCAGTAGACTGTGACATATCGGTTTGACATTCGCCTTTAGTATTTTCGCTATCTAAATTTGAACCTGGTGTTCTATTCTTGTCATTACCAGTGATCAGGCTATTACAATCAGGGCTACCTGTAGGAGTACAGAGAGTTGTGACATCATTTGAAGTGCATTCTTGATCTTTGTTACAGTTCACATGTGTATCTAGCCATGAAACGGATAGACGATTTCTAGGCTGTTGTTCAGTATTATTTTTAAGACAACATTTTGCATCAACAACTTTTAAAAGATCACCGGATGATTTTGCAGAATTTAATTTTTTTGAGAAATTTGTAGAAACTGCACCATCTTCATCTTTGTTTCCATCATTATTCAGAAGATGGGAACACGGTGGTAAGGTTCCACTTCGTTTACGATATGCTAACACTTTTAATGTCACATCGTTTGTTTCACAGGGTAATAACTCTGGGCTTCTTGTGACTAAGGCATTCTTTAATTGTTCAACATTAAGAGAACAGTAACAAGTTGGTGCTGTTAAAAGAGTAATTAGTACAGTTAGAAATACTAATAGTTCAATTCGTTATGAAATAATATAAATAAAGTGTTATGGACTGTTTTAATACATACTATCCTGACAATCATCTCTGAAAATAGATTATGTAACTCAAAAGATATAATATTCATTATGTACTGATATCTAACGTGTTAAATTTTCTTTAGATCGAATATACTAGTTATTTACTTTCATGGTTGCAGCAGTTTTGTCTCCAATACTACTTTGGAAATAAGCACTTTATACAGGATTCTAATTTCTTCTGAAAGGCTGTAGACTTTGCTACGAATAATTGTTAATCTTGAACATGGTTTACTACAATACAGATTGCTACATTTTTTCTTCTGATGTATTTGTTAGTTGGTCAAATGATTACCGCTGATTGTAGTGTGCATTTTCTAGGTTCTTCAAGAATGTGTACACGGAAATGATCACAAATTACGCCTAATGTTGAGTGTAACTCATACCAAAGATAGTATGATTCCTCATTGATCAAATGCCTGATAATCCATGTTAGGTCTGTCACACATAAAATAGCGTTCCTATAGTACTTTACAAGGCATGATACAATGATGGGATGATGGTAATATAGAATTCTTTATGCCGGATTTGATTCTCGGCAGTTATAGTGAGGCTCAAAAGGAGTCAAAGCTGTTAGTTGGTGGCAATCGATAGAAAGCCCTAGACCTAGGTTTCATGCTTGTTGGCACTCGTTAGTAAGGGGTGTCTATAACTTAGAGGGAGCTGATATCCTCTTCAAGTTTCAGATTCGCATCATCCTTTGCAACAATCAGCAATGTCGTTTGTAGTCCGAAAGCCCAATGGTAACGTTGTTGACTACATTCGTGGGTGATGCGGATTTGGGTCTTACGGAGGGTATCAATTCCGATACACCGATATGCCTGCCTGACAAGTACCAAAAGGCCCAAAACCTAGGTCCAGAGCTTCCGGCCGATCGCCTCTAGTCAAGTAACGATCATCAAAGTGCACTACAATGCTGCATGTCCCTGAGTGGTGGCCACACTGCAAAACGATTGACAGAATTTGGTCAGCACTTACTTGGAGACAGGATGAAACTGGTTGCTCTTCAGGGAGCTATCAATGTACAGTCAGAGCTAAATGTCCCACTAAAAACTAAAGTTATAAGACAATAAACTTTGAGGTTATGATGATAATGATGGGTTTGGTAGATTTAAAACTATGGAAACTGATGCCTAGAGAGAGTCCTGAAAGCTTAGAAAATGATAGTGTCAAGCTTCTGGGTTAATCACCCCTTTAAAAACTTTTATTACATTCTCCTAGCTGCTTAATATAAGTAATAAAAAGGAATACACAAGGTAGGTGATTTGAACACATTTTTCCAGTTAGTAAGATCCATTTACTAAACATTTCATACGAAATGGAAATGGGAGTGTCTGCATCATTTGATTGGGAAGTGAACTAAAGAACTGTATGGATGTAATCTAACTGACTGATCTCTCATGAATTTCATATTAACGGTGAAGAAGAACAATAATAAGCTGATAAATTCATAAAAATTGTGAAGTTTTTATGTACATTCTAAGATGTAACTGAAATCTCAATCAGGATCTCCTTCTGAGAGTTCAATAATTGAGTCAAGTAATTCCAACAAATGTGACAGCAATTTAGACATCACTTTATTTAACATTGACTTTCTACTAATCCACGTTGCTTAGCAGAAAAACAGTGGGAGATAGAACTAACAACAATGGTGGTTATAATTATAACGATGTCACTAATTGATGAAGTAGAAGTTGGATGACAACAAAAGGAGGTTACAAAGGATTCTGAGGGTCGTTCATAAGGTGCATATCGATTACAAAGGGGTTGAAACAAACCGGTTTACAAAATTCATAATATATGCTTCTTAAAGTCTCATTTAAATACATAACTACGTAACAATTGGTTATGCAAATAATTATGGTCCCATTTTAAAAGGAGTAAATCAATTTATATCACTTATCTGGCATAATTTCAGTTATGTCAGATTTCACAGCTTTTGGAAAATCAATTTTGCTTATCTGTTACCAACAACTACGTTCATGCTAACATATGCATGTTTCACACAATACATATTGGCTCTCTCGCAGGATACTTCTACCGAACAACTGTTACTATTTTGTTCTGATGGTTTTAACTATCTGTTAGATAACAAAAGATAAAGTTGTAGTAGTCATTTATATTCCTCTTGAAATTTTACCTCATTCCTTTATATTTATGCGATGACTGAGTATTTTCCTAGTTTTCGTTTCTTTTTTTAAAAAAGATATAAGTGATAAGCATCTGCTTTACCTTCATACTTTCTTTCTTTTGGTATCTTTCTCTGTTCTCCTTTTGTGCACACATTTCAAGATTACTACTTTGCATAAATGGGATGGTTAAAACTAGTCCTCTTACCAACTAATGCTAGATTTGGGATTCAGAAAATTCTTATCCTCATGAAAACACAGCTTGCATGTGTTTGGGTGTGTTTAACACCACTAGTTTACTTGTTTTTTGCTGGTTTTTATTTAGTGGTGATATCAAATCATGTCTGGTATCTCAGAGGTTAGTAGATTTGACCGTCGTGAAATTAAGCTATGAAATATTTGTAAACGCGAAGTATTAGTTGGTGCAAGGAATCATCATACTCTACTATCTTTGCAGAAATTTCACCAAACTTTTGTTGTTGATTTCACATAAAAAAAGTCTAATGTCATCAGAGTGTTTAGAATCGACGTCGTCGAATGACGGTAAAATAGGTTTGTAGTAAATGCGATTGGTATAAAAAACAACGCATCTGTAGTGACCATTCGTAAGTAAATAGAACAAACTTGGTTATGTACACTGGAGCTAGAATCCGACCAGTGTTAAAGTGTTTCAATCATGACTCTGTTGAGTTCACCGCAGTTAACATGAGTTCATTCGAAATTGTGCACGTGATCTATTTGTAAATGTATACCAACGGGAGACCCGAATTTCAAGGTTCATAACAAATTTCTTTTCTTATTTGGTGTTAGTAACTTGTGGATTAATAAAATTTAGCTCCCATACTTCACTAGAAAGTGATTCGTTGATACAGAATATAGGCTGGTAATGGAGCAGATTTCCTACCGTTATCTTTGTATCGAATTTGTTGAACAGTGAATTTCGGAGCATGGTTTCAGTGATCTACTACTGACTGGATTGATGTTAGTTCTTGGAACAGCCAACACTGAAAAGTAGTTGAACTTTCATTAAAGACCAGGAGTAAGTTAATTGAAAGCAATCCCATATGGTAATAAATCTTTCGGTTAAAGTTGACTGAGTTCTACTTCAGAAAATTAGAAGTAATATTCATCGACTAGGAATGTCTGGGTTATACTCAAGGAAAATCTTTACCAGTCTTTGTCTCTGTACTGGACTGATGAAGAGCATGTTTGCTCACTTTGTTATTGATATTATTTGCGGTCAAAAACCCTTGAACGTAGCAATACATGGATGATATTTTTTTGAATAAACTTACTTTGACGCATTGTTGAACTGTTAACGCGAAACGTATTCAATGAACTATGAGGTCTGGAGTTAGATAAATGGTTTTCTACCACTGCTGTGTCTGTGCTACATCCATGTCCACTGTCCATACTTTCCACATCTTCCGGTATCTTTAGCAAAGAGAAAAGAGGAAGAAAAATATCAAACTGACAGCAGAGTTACAAATTTTTAATTATTTGTACATTTCATAACGTTAAATGGAGAAGAGGTAGGTTTACATTTTGTATTTATAAAACGTTAAATCAGATACCATTTCTTCCCAACAGTATGTTATTTGTATTCTACTAGGTAGTTTTGTGTTAGCTTGTTATCCTCAAGATCTTGTAATTTTGAAGGTCAGAAATCTAAAACAGTAACAAGAGTGTACCTCTTAATTTCATTTGACTGACAAGTCATCAACAGTGAAAGATTTTCAGTTGACTGGAAATATATAATATTCAGTTAGTTGAATGAATCCCCCTGAACTTTACTTTTTCATTATTTCTAGTTTGGTATTAACCAGAAACTGCGAGAAAGTGGTCATAATTCATTTAAAGACTATCTCCTGTAAGCTAGAAAAAATGGAAAAGAATTAAACCACTATATTTCTTCAAAGTTGAAGAAATCAGTTTGTTTAAATGATAGTAGTCAGTATCATAGCCCCTTCGATAAGTGTGAGTTAATGATACGATTCCTAGATTCTGAAGACAAACTAAAGCTATCCTGCCTAACAATACTTCACTGATACTCAAAACCTCCTTACATTTAGAATCCAATGTAGACTGACAGCATTTACACTTTTAGTATGAAATAAGTAGATTTCCCGTTAAAATTAGCCGGCATACTATTCATATCTGTTATATTTTTGGTTTAGAAGGCATAGTAGGCAGTTGAGTGAAAAATGTAAAGCTAAGGCCAAACCATTATCCTTAGATTTCAATAGTAGTTTAGTGGGTTGACATCATGGTATTGTGAAACGAATAGTCATCTAGTACATAAAGTGGTACTGATCACTGACTGACATCAGTTGAAAAACCATTGAAAACCTCGGGGCACTGGATAGCTATTTCGTTTCAGTATGGGACAGCTCATCAGTTTACACCCATGACCCGGCCAGGGGTTGAACTCAAGACCCTTAGGTTTTACGCCGAACGCTTGAACCATCCAGCCACTGGGTCGGAGGTCAGTGATCGACAGTTTTCTGTTTCTGTTAATTTGCGATATAGCGTGAATATCACTCAGGGTCTTCGGTTGGCGTCCTTTTTACTTCCAAGTGATTGACGTCATAGGCCACCGCTTCCCACTAGAACTTCGGGATATAAAATGCACATAATGTTGAAGAGTGATGACCTTAAAATCTTGAGTGTTATTAGATCTCTGTTGATAAGCACTTAGTAATTAGTTTGAAATCATCTTGTAGGTGGGTAGTGATTTATTGATAACCACACTGAAGGTGGCTATGATAGCCTAGAGTTAACAAGCGAAACATAGATATACAAAAAAACATAGTACAAAACCAAGGCCAAGAAATTATCAAGTTTAAAAAGACGTTGATCTACTGACTGATCAACAGTATCACTTGCATGAGCATGGTAGGTTTTCAATGTAGTGATTTGTATAAAAAGATTTTTTCATTTGTCGACATTTTCCAATTACACATTTTAAATATGAGTTTTCAATCATGATAACTTACGCCTACCTTCAAGCATATCCTCTTATGACCATTATTATTATTTGTCCCTTGGGTTCCTGATGGAACATAGGGCTTTAGTAGCTTCATCGCTTCCCATCTAGGTTCCACTTGAGTGCCTGACCTGACGCATGATGTCCCCAGTCGGCGATCTCAGTGTATCCCCCAATCCGATCCATCTCCACTTTCTTCTGCATATTCGTTGAGCGATAGGTTCTTGGTTGGTTCGTTCCCAGAGCTCCTTGTTGATTACTCTTTCTGGCCATCTGATCTTCAGTAACGAGCGTGGGCAGTTGTTAGTGAATGTCTGTAGTTTATTGGAAATGCCTTTCGTAACGCACCAAGTCTCTGAGACATACAGAAGCACTGACTTGACTTGACGTTGGTGTTGAAAATCCGGATCTTGTTCCATATGCTGAGTGCAGAACATCTCTACACTGGTTTCAGGCTAATGAACGCCTGTCTTTCTCTTCTGATTCTGACTTTGACATGCTCGTCTGTGCTGCCTGTAGTTGAAACAGTGCTTCCTAGATAAGTGAAGGAGGTTACTTCTTTACGTTTCTCCCGCTGATGGTGATTGAAGCTTGTTGTTGGTGGTGAGGTATCTTCATCACCTCTGTCTTCTCTATATTCACCTGAAGTCCCGTCTTAGCTGCCTCTTCTATCAACTTGTTAGTTTTTGCCTGTAGATCTTCAAGTTTATGTGACATCAGGCACAAGTTATCACTGGCAAAATCCAAGTCTTCTAGGTTCTTTTCCGCAGTCCAGTGTATCCCCCTCTTCTCGCTCCTCACTGTTTGTTGCATGATCCAATCAACAAGAATCAAGAATACTATGGGTGATAGTAGGCAACATTGTTTCACTCCTGTCTTCACTTCAAAATCATCACTGAGCTTCCTATTGTGAATTACTTGGCATGTGGCATCTTCATATAGTTGTTGAATGAGGCGGATAAAGCTTTGTGGTATTCCGTAGTATTGAAGCAGTTTCCAAATTACCTCTCGGTCGACGCTGTCAAAAGCCTTCTCAAAGTCGATGAAGTTGAGGTAGAGAGCTGATTGCCATTCTATGCTCTGTTCTATGATGATGCGAAGGGTTGCAATTTGGTCTGCACATAATTTGTACTTCCTGAATCCAGTCAGCCAGCCAGCCTGTTCCGGTTGTAGTTTTGAATCCAGTGCATCTTGTAGTCTCTCCAAGATGATGCAGCTTAATATTTTGCTTGCTCTGGGTGGTCAGGAGCGTGATTCCTCGCCAATTCTTGCAAACACTGAGGTCTCCCGTCTTCAGGAGTTTCACAAGGTAACCCTTCTTCCAATCAATCAGCAGGTACCTTCTCTTCCTTCCACACCTGCAATAGCGGTGTGAGTATGTCCAATGTTGTCTCTGCGTCTGTTTTTAGTGCTTCTGGCGGGATTCCATCTGGTCCTGCTGCTTTCTCACATTTCAGCAGCTTTGTGGAGTTCAGGACTTCTACTTTTGTTGGAGGATTTATGTTCACTTGTAGTTCTGTGGCTGCAGGTAATATTTCCGGATGAAGTGCAGGGGAGTGGTGGTGGTCGATTCAAGAGCTACTTGAAGTGGTCGGCCCATCGTTTCCTTTGTTTCTCTTCTTTAGTAATTATATTTCCTTCATCATCTTTTATTGGTTTCGTCTGCGTTGATCTCTTCCCTCCCAGATAGTAACCTGGTTATTTGATATAATGTTGTCAGGTCTCTCCTACCTGCAGCCTGTTCTGCTTCACTTGCCAGTGTGTTGTAGAAGTGTCTTTTGTCCTTCCGCGCACTCTTCTTCACTTCTTTGTCCAGTATTTTATACATTGCAATTAGATCCTCTTCTCGTTTTGCATCCTTGCACTGGTTTATCTTCTGTTTCACTATCCTCCTCTCCCTGCTCAATCAGCTTCCAGGTATCCATCGAGATCCATTCCTTATCTTCTTTCTTTTTTCTTCCTAATACGATTATGCAGGTTTCTTTCCACATCTGTTTTAAAGACTTCCAGTGTTCTTCCACACAGGTTTCTTCAGGGATGTTCCTCGATATCTCCCATTTTGTCTTGATGGCTGACGTGAAGATGTCCCTTGTCGTTTTGTTCTTCAGTTTCTGAGTGTTGTACTTGAATTGAGGTCTATCACCAGTTTCCTTGAAGGCTTTCAACTTGATTTGGAAGGTTCCTTGCACTAGATAGTGAGTGGTGGGAACCTACATCTGCTCCTCTTCTTGACTTTGTGTCAAGTAGACTGCGTCTCCACTTTTTTGAGATTGAGATAAAGTCGATCTGATTTTTAGTGTGTCTGGTGTCTGCTGAAATCCGTGTCGCTTTGTGAATATCCTTGTGCTTGAACACACTGCCTGACTCCAATCACCAAATCGTTGAATGCACAGAATTCTGCAAACAATTCTCCATTCTCGTTCATCACCTCACCGAGCGCTTCTCCACCCATGATTTGTTCTCTTCCTGTGTTGTCCGCTCCCAGTTTGGCATTCATGTCGCCCATTAGAATTTTGGTGTTGCCAACTGAGGTTTTGTACAGCGCTGATTGCAGTTGTCTGTAGAATTCCTCCTTTTTCTCTTGCTCTGCATTATTTGTAGGTGAGTAGTATTGGCATTGTATGATTGTGACCTTCCTTCTTTTTGAGTTGAAATTTGCTGTCATGATCATGATCGTTGAGGAGATTGGTTCCCACTGCGTGGGAGAGAGCCTTCGATGCTCTTAAAGGACATCATGATAAACAATTACTCAGTGTGCTCCTTCTTATGACCAGGCCCTTACAAAATGTGCATATTTCTCTTCACTTGTTGATATCAGTTTACATTCGCAATTAATTTGCCGCTTTGAATAAATAGGGTCGCATTTTGGGTAAGTCTAGACCTAAAAGTAACGCCATAGTTTCTTGATTTGATAAAACATGACACTTATAGTTCTGAGAAATTGATGACAAAACAGCTTAACAGTATGTAGTTGTGTATTTCTTCTCAGTGGTCAAAATTTAAGCTTCATAATCCTATAATGGTTATATTCTGACTGATGAATACAAATGGAAAAGCAGCGTTTCGCAGCAAAGGATTTCATAACTATGCAGTCACGTTACTAACCTAACAACGAAACAACATGTAAATAGTGTGCCTTTATTTATTTGCTTTAGCTGGGTATCTATTTTCTGTAATTTATCCTTATTATCGGTAAAATTTGGTGAGGAGTTAAATTGGAAGTTGTATAGCTTGGAAAACTGGGAACTGAGCCAGTGTGCAGTTATTGTGGATCCTAACTCCACTTCATGATGATCACACATGAGTTGCAACTCTGCAGTCTCTTTAATCAGCACACAGAAAATCTGCTGACTGAAGATATCCTAGAAGTGTTACCATTCTACAAATCAGGTGGGAGGACAAACGCCCACCGTTGTCACCGGATGACGGTCATAGTACATGGCAATGATGATGTACTCACTGCGAGTTCTAGCTGCATTCTGGATGAGCCCTGCTACGAAGTCCCATGTTAGAGCAAAACAGCTGTCCAGTGCTCCCAAGTTTTTAGTGGTTCTCCGAATAATGACAGATCGTCATGCATAATGCCTTGAAATTTATATTTAATAGGTGAAGAACTTCTTCAACAACATGGAGGTCAAACTGACTAAAGCATATCATAGATCACTCACAGATCCATGCAAGTAAGAGTCACAGAGCATATTCCAAAGTGGCTTGAGAAGTTGATATTGTGGCAGCAGACGTCCAAGTTCTTCGGTTACGAAGCAAATCGTTGAGACATATGACAGAGTTGACGTTGCCATTTCCTTTAGACTTATTCACAAAACGTGTTAGGGGACAGTTGCTTAAATTTATTAAGGCCTTAGCTATTAGGAAGTTTAAACCATCTTTATTTGTTCACAAACAATTTGTCATCACATTAAATCTCTCTTGGTTAATTTAACCCTGCAACCAAATTCGACGCACTACCATTTTGACTTTCAATTCAGCCTGCCTGCCTAACCTCTTCTCATTTTCTCGCCCCTTATCTTTACAAATTTTCACATAAATACCTATGACAAGTATGTGCGTGACTAGGTATTTCGAAATGTGTTACACAAATGAATTATATGGTTCCAATAATTTACGTCTTCTTATTGTTTTGCTGAAGTTTATAAAGGGAACTAGTTGTTTTAAAGCATATATAGTTACATTGATATGTAAAGTAAGTATTATGATAACCAAAATCCCAGTACTTTCTACTCAACAGTGATGAATATGAAAAGAATAGTTTCGAAGGCATGATTTAGGGATTAAGAGTCCATCAAAAAAAACCAGTTGGAGCAAATACCACAGATTCTAGAAAGATTTTAAAATTCAACTATACTTTTACCAAAAAAATCTACCGAATCTAATTACAAACTAACTACGAGACTGAAATTATTTTTTTTCATATATAATAAAATTTTAATTCTTTTTTCTTCCAATTTTATCATAATAACATAATTGATTTTCTATTGATTTATGCGAAGATTTCACTGTGAAAAGCAGTTATGATAAATAACAGAAAGTGAGAAGTTGTGGATAGAAAGCTAGAGTATTTTTATCTATATTTTCGTCAATCCGTTACTCTATGTTTTTCAAAATATAGAATTTATTTCTTTTGGTGATATAATATAGTTTGAAGGTTTGTTACCGTTGATTTTTGTTTCATGCATTTGACACTACTAGGAATTTACATAGTGAGATGGGGTTTTTGTTGATGAATAAAATTCTTCTCTAAAGTTTGAAGAAGATGGAAAATAAGAGAACGCCAATGATGTATCGTATGATAGTGATTTATATTTTTACTGTTTACATCATCTAACGAAGATTACTTTGAGGTACGCAACTGAATGCAGTTTATATCATGTCTGTCAAGTGTGCTAGATACGTCAAACTTGATGAAGATAAAGATGTGATTCACTATGTCACTCTTAACAGTACCAATTTAAATGTTAAATCACTCAATTTACTTAAGTTTAGAATTTTACCGAAAAATTTAAATACTACGCATAGAAATAAACTTTTTCGAGTTGAAATTTTCAAAATCCACATACATCAGGTATGACTCGGGGGCCAAGTGGATAACACTTTGACATTTGATGTGATTAGTCTCGGGTTCGGTTCCTAGTGGGAACAATGTTGCACACCGGAGGTCGGTACATCCAGCTGATGAGCCCCAAGTAGGACAGTAGGCTTATCATGGATGCTACTGCTAGCAGTTGCCTATCATTAACACTTAGGATATGTTTGTAAGTTTTTAGTCAGAACAGATATTCCTGCAGATATGCTGAGAATATTTTTGAATTGACAGATGTTGTCATTTTATTTGGCATTCCTGCGTAATAACTAAAATTACATAAGACATATCAGTATACCGAGCGTGGATACATCAAAGTGAAAGATAAAGAAATGAGAAAGAAAGCAGTTAAGAGCAGCGGGAAGCTGTAAAAAAAGAGCAAGAGCAAATGAAACAATACTGATGATATGGATGTAGTTAACATGTGGACACATATAAGTAGGTAACTGATATTTTGCATTTAGTTGTTATTTGTAACTGTACTTATTCAGTCATCGGCGTTGGTATGCGGGTGTGCAACTACAGGTAATGAAAATTAATTCATGGATATAAATGGCTGTGTAGTCAGCTACAATCATTAGTATATACAAAACTTTTATCGTATAAGGATGCCATTTGAAATGGTCAACTTTACACTATTCACAATCTCCTTTACTTTGGCTAGACTGTTGATGAGTTCATTTGAAAGTTAGTAAAACTATTCTGATATAACTGTCAGCAGTTACAATGTAGAACTATCAAAGCTGAAAATGTCCTACTGGAGGCTAGCAGGACATGTATTTCTTCCAATTCAGCTCATCGACTGAATATGCGTGGGTTCTTTTGGGTGATGCTGTTCCCACTGAGACTTGCATCCAGCATCCCTTGCTCAAACACCAGGGCGTTATACATTAGACCACTAGCATCATTGAGGCGTCTGTATGGAAGCCGAAGTGCCAACTAAGATAGACCACTTCGATTTAGAATAACGAGTATCGTTAGATAATAACTACGCGATTTGATCAATGGTACGGTCGAAATGGCCTTAGAATCCTCAGGTTAAGACGGTTTGCTTCTGAATGATTAGTTGGCTTTCATCCTTAATAACTCTTTAGGAATTTGTGCAGTGTGAAAAGTTGTATTAGTTCTGTGTCAGTTTAAAATTTGTGTTCTAAACTGATAGACATCACATTTTTATTTGCTACTTTTTTTAGTATCGTTTCTTGTCAAGCTCTAGTGCACTTTTCCAAGACAACATCAAGAAAGTATTTAAATGCCACATTTTTTTCTGTTAAAATGCAGCTACATTGTCAGAATCAGGGTTTATACCCATTATTTATTGGATTTTTCTAGATATCCTCATCCTATCGACATTTAGAGCGATAAATGGAGGTAAGTTGATATAGGAATCTAGCTTTGCACTAAATAAGTATAAAGTAAGGTGTACGACGATTCCAACTACCATTTAGTCCTTTATACTCGAAAACTAGGGAACTGATGTCACTTCATGCACATCAAATTGTCTGACTGCCTAAAAGTCACTTACATAAACCTCAGTCTGTTGGCTAGTTCATAACATGGTAGTCCCAGGGTCATGGAGGGAACTGTTTTAAGCGAAATGCCATTAATATGAGTTGAAGATTCAAGGTCAAATGAAAACCTGAGTTACTATAGGATTTTGATTAACAACCTCCGGATAGAAAGCTTGTAGTTCTAACAGCTAAGTTATGAGACCCAGCTGCTGGTCAGATTTTCAGGGTGATTCTGTTGTGGAGAGTTAAGCATAACTATCGTATGAATGAGTGACAAGTAACTGAATTAGGAGGAGAAATTCCGATTGAATAACTCCCAATGAAAGCAGAGTTGTAGTTTAAACAGTTACCATTAAGAAAATAAACTCAAAAATGGTTGGTACTACTGAAATTACTTAGGCTATTAATGTCCACTGAACCTAGATTTTTCTAAACAGATATATTTTCACAGATGAAAACACCTTTGCTTGTAATAATAATCGCATTCTTATGTTCATTGGCGATGTTGAGGAGATTAAGATTATGGTTTTTGGGACTATATAACGTAGATTTAAATGTATGTTTTCGAGGGAAAAAAAATGTTATTTTCCCTTATACCGAAGTTTTGAAGTTAATAATTAGTCCAATTAAGATTAATTTTAATGATGATGGTGGTTAACCTTATTTTATACCCAACTAGTACATTACTCATGTCATTGAGAGGTACTCCCCATAAAAAGAGTACCCAAGGTCTTAATTATATGTGAATTGTGACTGTTCACCTACATATAAGCCAGAGAGTTTGCATTACGAAGTTCAGCTATCAACAAATGTTTTATCAAGTGTCAGCTTGTAATTATTTTGCCAAACTATTGAACTAGTGTTTATCACTTTTCATAACACGCCAGATTCTCAGACAATTATTGTAATCTAAACCTATAGTGGTCAAAATGATCCAAGTTAATCAGTTAAATATTTGAAACGGTGAAAAATATTTGCAGCCCTCAGTACATTAGTTTTTTATCTCTTATATGCATTCTAGACGATACGATCAGTATGAACTTCAAAGATAAGCAAGCTATAAAGAGTTCTATGTAGGTGGTTTGGTAGCACACCCCGATGACATTATGACGTTGTTAGCTGTGCATGTAGTTGTGTTACCGCAGTCTGTTCATATATTTTGACTTGCAATTTCCCTTACTTAACCGCTGAGCCTGTTATTGTCTTCTGTTTTGCACTGTTTAAGAAACGGGTTTTTATTGACAATGAATACGAATGTCAGGGCTATAATAGCTCCTGGAATTTATTTATATTTCCTTTGATGCTGAAGAATATGTTTCAAGAAAGTTTAACCATTAAAAAGACAGACTTTTTCACCTAGCTATGCAACTTGGCTGACTTGGAGTTCAGATCAAGCTTTCAGATTACGATAGACTCAGTTAATGCAAGAGGAGCTTCCAGTGATATTGTAATTCTGTTCTGTCAATGGAGATTCATCCACTTTCAATAAATCTATTAATTATAAGGTGATTGCATATAGTCTATAAAGTGATGGACAGGTAAGAGAAGTGACAGTTCGATTAAAATCAATAATTACAGACTGAAGAAGAGATAAATCTAACATTTGTCAGATAAATTATTCATTTTCAGGATAAAAATGTATTATCCATCATCACTGCATTTACGCATAGACTTATATTCATAATATGAGTTTTCATTATTTGCTTACAAAATGAAGAAGAGAAAAAAAGAGACGCTCATCGATTGTTTGGTCATATCCATGTCAAAGTTTACCTTACTATCATTACTCATTTGTCCTACATGTTGAACATGATGACAGTGAATTGAGCGAACAGTGATAAACAAAAAAATGTCACAATTCCATTTCAAAATGATAGTTATTTAACATGATGATTTCGTTCAGCTAGAGTGAAGAGATAATTTTCATAAAGTTACCTGTTCGCTCAAAAAAGCATCACTTTTGTTTCCTATGTACATAAATTAAAATTGATAACAAGGTCAAGTATTAGTTTCATACTACTGTGCATAAATGTAACGGGAATAATGAATTGATTATATGCTAAAAAAAACTCAAAAGAAAGGAAGGTCACAATCATACAATGCCAATACTACTCACCTACAAATAATGCAGAGCAAGAGAAGAAAGAGGAATTCTACAGACAACTGCAATCAGCGCTGTACAAGACCTCAGTTGGCAACACCAAAATCCTAATGGGTTAAGCGACATGAATGTGAAACTGGGAGCGGACAACACAGGAAGAAAACCAATCATAGGTCGAGAGGCACTCGGTGAAATGAACGAGAATGAAGAAATGTTTGCAGACTTCGCAGCCAACGACTTGGGGATTAGAGGCAGTGTGTTCAAGCACAAGGATATTCACAAAATGATATGGACTTCAACAGACACCAGACACACTAAAAAGCAAATCAACTTCATCTCAATGTGAAGAAGGTGGAGATGGAGACGCAGCCTACCCGACACAAGATCACAAAGAGGAGCAGATGTAAGTTCAGACCACTCACTATCTAGTGCAAGGAAACTTCAAAATCAAGTTGAAAGCCTTCACAGAAGTTGGTGGTTGACCACAGTTCAAGTTGAACATCCAGAACAGAAACTGAACTGAAGGACGAAACTACAGAGGGTATCTTTACGTCAGTCAGTCATCAGAGCGAAATGCGAGACACTGAGCAACATCCTGAAGTAACCTGCGTGGAGGAAGACTGGAACTCTTAGAAAGCTATGTGGAAATAAACCTGCATAACCGTATTGGGAATGAAGAGAAAACAAGACAAGGAATGGATCTCGACGGAGACATGGAAACTGATGGTTGTGAGGAAGATGGTGAAGCAGAAGATGAACCAGTGCAGTGCAGTGCAGTGAAGGGATGAACAACGAAAGCAGGAAGTGAAAACAATGTATAAAACAGTACACTGGACAAGGGAGTGAAGATGAGTGCGTGGAAAGACAAAAGACACTACTACGACACATTAGCAAGCGAAGCAGAACAGGCTGCAGATAGGAGAGACCTGATAACATTTTATCAAACATTCAGGTTACTATCTGGGAGGGTAGAGATCAACACCGATTAAACCAATGAAAGATAGTGAAGGAAACTTAGATAGGAAAGAGGAGAAGGGAAGGAAAAGATGGGCTGACCACTTCGGAAAGCTGTTGAATCGACCACGACTACCAACTGCAAGTGGTCCGGAAATACCACCAGCAACGGAAGAAGTATCAGTGAACACAAGCACTCTGACGAAAGCCGAAGTGTAGTCCTGAACACCATAAAGCTGCTGGAATGCTGGAAAGCAGCAGGGTCAGGTGGAATTCCTCCAGAAGCACTGAAGACAGGGATCGACACAACGGGGACATGGTCACACCACCATTTCGAAAGGTTTACAAGGAAGAAGGGACGGAGGGAAGGAAGGAAGTGAGGAAGGAAGGAAGGAAAAGAGGGAGGGAGGGAGAAAAGGTACCTGCCGTATGAAAGGAAGGCTACCTTGTCAAACTCGCAAAGAAGGTTGACCTAAGTATTGCAATAGCAAGAACTGGCGAGGAATTATGCTTCACCACTACCCACCCCATGCAAAATATTAGGCCGTATCATCCTGGAGAGACTAGAAAATACTCTGGATTCAAAACTATGATCAGCCACAGACTGGCTGGCTGGCTGGCTTGGGGAAAAGAAATCATGTGAGGAGCAAATTGCAACGATACGCTGGGCATAATCATAGAACAGAGTATAGAATGGCAGTCAACTCGCTACCTTACCTCAACTTCACCGACTTTGAAAAGGCCTTCGACAGCGTCGACCGAGAAGTAATTTGGCAGGCAGCTGTTTCAACACTATGGTTTTAGTGCCACAAAACTATTTATCAACCTCATTCAACAGCAGCTATATGCTATATGATGCTACATACCATGTGATTGACAATGGAAATCTCAGCGATGCCTTTGAAGTGAAGACACGAAGGAAGTAAGACAAGGTTGTCGTCTACTAACACCGATCGTCTTCCTAATTGTGGTGGACCGGACTGGATTGGATCATGCAACAGATAACTCTGAGGAGCGAGTAGAGGTGTATACGATGTTTGTTCGATGAAAGGAGGCTAGAGGATTTAGATTTCTACGATGATGATTTGTGTCTAATATCTTGTCGCACAAACCAGAAGATCTACAGGCGAAAACTAACAAGTTGACAGAAGAGGTGAGGCAGCGAAGGAAGACGGGACTTCAAGTGAATGTAGAGAAGATGAAGGTGACGAAGATACCCAACCAACAACAATAATAACAACAAGCGCCAATCACCATTAACGGGAGAAACCTAGAGGAAGTTGTCTCTTTCACACACCTTCCGTTTTGTCAACATCGTCGCAACTACAGATGGAACAGGCACAGATGAGGATGTCAAAGCCAACCAGGATCGAAAAGACAGCAAGACAGGCTTTCATTAATCTGAAATCAGTGTGGAGATCTACTGTACTGCACCTCACTCAGCATAAAGCGTGAACGAGATCCGGAATTTCAACACCAACATCAGTCAATTCAGTGCTTCTATTCGATGGTTGAGAGACTTGGCGTGTCACGAGAAGCATTTCCAACAAACTACAGACATTCATCAACAGCTGCCACCTACACTCGCTCACTCGACACTGAAGATCAGATGTATGGCCAGAAAGAATGAGCAAGTAGGAACTGTGGTTGGCAGTGAATCAACCAAGAACCTGTCGCCCAACAAATCTGCAGAAGAGAGTGGAGATGTATTGGATTGGGGATACACTGAGATGGCCGACTGGGGACCTCTTGCGTCAGGCCAGGCTGTCGAGTGGAATCCGAGGGGGAAACGATGATTTTGGCGTCAGAGGTGAGGGTGACATTGAGGAGATGATGTGATGAGGACTGGAGAGAACAGAGTGGATTGGAGGCATGCTACTGAAGCTCAATGTTCCAATAGGAACCCAAGGGAAAAAATAATAATAGTAATGTGCTAAAAAATTTCCTCTCGCGATGGTAATTTAGATGGAGTGATGTGTAGTTTTTAGGTTTGTTTAAATTTTCATGGATGATGTTTCGAGTAAACGGTTAAAAATACCCAAATGTTAAGACTATGTATCAGCTAAATTTTGTTTAAAATGTTCAACTGTCTGATAAACTGCAGCTAAGTTAGTCACTGTGACAGAAGTTTCCAAATTTTAGGATAGGTCTGGATTCCTGTATCTCTTAATACAATAGTGAAAAAGTTACATTTGGAAGTAAAAAATGAATGAATGCATTTCGAATGACAAAATCTTGAAGGATTTCAAAATATCGTAAACAGCAATTAGATTTATTGTAAAGTTATCCACGAAGTGAAATTTAAAGGAATTAATCTTGTGAAATCAAAATATCCTAAATTGACAATGAATAGTTTTACAGGTTAACTGTTCCCTACAAATTCCTCAGTATCTTCGAACTTTATTTGATATTTCTTGTTGTGTTCCAGGAGCTTCATGTGAGCATAGCTAGTCCTATATGGATTAACTCTGAATAATTCCCAACTACCCAGACGGATTTGCTTCACTTGCATAAAACTGAAGTCCTTGCTTGTGAAACAAAAAATATTTCATAGGCACAAGGAGACACTCAGTCGAACATATCTTGTTTTACTTTATCATTTAAAGTATAAAATAGTCAGGGTTTTTTAAAAGTTGTCAGTTACAAATGCGGATGATCACACAAATGAATGGTTCATTTCACAAAGTACAAAATACTTATAGACCTAATTCATTGTCGTTTAATATATTGGAAATACGTTTTTTTCACGTAAAATGTAAATTTTTGGCCGGTCATTGCCTTCAGAGTAATAACTGCAAATGAATAAAGCAAATTCGTAACGTAAAAGCCAAGAGATGAATATTTAAGTCGCCTAAAATATTACTTTAGGGAAATCTGAATATGCACCGCATTCAAAAATGCAGCTATTTCGATGATGTTTTAGCAAAAGCAGTCATCAAAATGCACTTGCCTTCAATAGAAGCTTCTGAGCCAGTCAACCATATCAACATATTTGAAGCAACGTATAAGGCCTAATTTCACTTCTTCGTTTAGGTTTATAATAGACTTTATAATGCTTTTCGACCCCACATTTGAATTTCTGATAAACGTAAATGATGCATTAAAAAAATTCTATGTATTATTTATCCCAATAAGTATGATTTACAGATATAAACAGACTGGTGGTCACTCGTTATAAACCAAGCACATTTTTCCTTTCTGTTTCTAGAACCTTCGTACACTGGTGGAGTTGTTATCCGGCGTTCAATGAGCCTATGTCCAGAGCTTTCTACCAATCGACTCCTACTATTTAATACCAAAATACAGTGAGCTGTAGCGTCACGTCACTTTACTTAGGGGTCACGTGACAAAACGTGATCAGTCGACTTCCATCAGTTTTTGATGGTGTTTTGTTCTCTGACCTGGATGCTTTATTCGTGAAGCTTTCAGTGTCATTCTAGACAAAACCATCAACACAAGCTTCATTAAGAGGTGAGTTATGGAATTTCTTCCACAAGTGGTTTAATACCTTTTTCTGGTGACTGGGCATGACTGGTTGCTTTTGCTGGAGTCCAGTCATTGTCCCGACGCTTATTGCCATCTTCTGTCCTGTCAATAATGACAAAACTTCAGCAGAGACAACTAGTCACACCCAGAATCATCAGGATAAGCAACTAAACCATTGGGGAGGAAATCCCATAGCCCACTTCCTTCTGAACGACTCACGATTAATGCATACAGCTCAGAGAACATAATACCATCAAAAACATTCTACTGAGCTGCGAATCTTTCCCATCATCAGAAAATCCTACGATTTTGGTCAGCACTACACGTTAAGACTAGAAAGCCACATCAATTACCTACTGGAGACCAACTAGCATGAACTCAAGTTTCTTTGAAAATACTTGCAAATACTAAAAGCTATTATAAAATAATGTCAGACAGAAGATTTTATTTCTATGTTTACCTCTTTATATGGGAATATTAAATTATACTGATCAGAATCTCATATGAATAAATCGAACTTACTTCATGTGGAGAATTTAAATTTCTTAGCGATCCAGGATCTTTATATGAAGGAGAGTTTACACGATAATTTGGAAGTTGTGAACAGCTAGCCTTAAACGTTGAACAAGCTTGACTTGCTGGTTTGAATGTTGGACACGGTCCCATAAGCAGTTTAAGTTCATGATCAGGAGAGTCTGTAGAAAAGAAGAAGAAATTAGATTTTCATTTGCCACCGTGTTACGCAATAAACGTGAAAACGGTAAAAATGGAAACTGAAATGAGAGAAACACATTAAACCACTATGTTAAGGTCTGGTAGTCTACATTTCTGTTACTTAGTGAATTACTCGGATCATTATACGGTATCTTCAGTGAGTCGCTGTCTTCAGATCGCAATTCATCGAACTTGTAGGTAATGTTTTCTAGATTGAGATTTGATGGGTCTCTTTCGAAGCGGGTCACTAATGGGTACTTTATTGTTAACACTTAGTTTGCATCAGTATCCTGATATTCTACCATCTTGTCTATGATTAATAGATGCTAATCATGTCCAGATTTCCCCTCAAACATCAAGTTATTCATTTAAGTGCTATATGAGTGAGTAGTATCTATCTGTTTACTATAAACACAACGATTGCGAAGCTTGGTCAAATCTAAAGAAAGTTAATAGCCGAACTTCATAGTTTCGTTCCTACAGCATCATTTCAGAAGTTTCAAGATGATGGTTTCAACTACTTTCTTAGACCAAGTTTTCATCAACTTCATCCACCGAACCCGTTTAAATATGGTTTTCAGCCATTAGCATTTGAAATATCATACTAAGAGTCAACATTTGCATTCGTAGATATTGTAGTTTATTTTTAGGAATACTCGAAAGTTTTAGCGAAGCTGATATCAACTAAAAGCAGCATGTGCAAACCCCCTTGGAGGATGTATGTATGCATATATCAGTTTGAAACAAACCTTCTTAAAAGTTAACATGATTTAATCATACTACTTATCAGTAGGAGACAGAAATTGTTAGAAGTGATTTTTTTCAGTTTAAAATAGTACCAGAAGTAGATGATACTGCGGAAGTTGCCGAGGATCCTTTTTATATATCTTTCAGTAATCTGAAACACTAGATACTAGCTATTGACATTTGGTTGTTATAAATTTATAATCGAATTTTAGATACAGCAATCTTTTCAACTATTATTAAAAGACTTGTAGTGAAGATGTGCTGAAGGACTAGTTCATGACGTCATACTTCACAAGAGTATGTGATAAATGGCTGTAATGGACACTTCAAAGTAAAACTAGAAGAATGTAAACAGAGAGTGAAAAAGTCAAGAGCGTGAAATGGACGTCTGAAAGTTTCCTGAAAAAAGTGAACACACACAGGCTACTTTAAGTCACGGAACCAAAGGTCTCCAGCGAATGATTCCTGGCATCTCGAAAACGGTATTCATTTGAAAAACTCTTTAGTCAGCAGAAGTTTTTTCGATTGAAAAATCTTAGTGGTAAGTAATTTAGACTAAAAATGACTGTGTGTTAATATTTTAGCATGGGAAATTTTTCTATCAATACTTGCCAAAATGTCGAGTTACCGTTCACTCTGTAGGCATTCTACCTTGATGCCTAATTTCTCTTAAATGGACTTGACTAATCTATAGGTAGGATATATAAATAGTACTGTAAAAGCGGTCGATAAATATCCCAATCACACTCTTGTTTGCATACATTAAGTCTGAATTGTGTAAACCCAGAATATCACTTAGATGTGAACTACTTTTCAAAATATGCAAACAATAATCATAGTTACATTAGGATGAGGATGAAAAAAAGATACTATTTAATTCTACTTTTGTCACTGTGAAAAATAAATGAATGCAGAAGAAATATGTTATATTTATTTCTTTATGTGTGATGAATTTTCCTTTTTCCCTGTCGTTAACTCTTTATATAATCATAAAAATCAAACTTTTTTCTTTCGCCTAAGAAAAACACCATATCGACACCTAAAAACTAGGTGACTTAATTAAGTTACCTGTCAAATTTGACAAGCATAGTAAAACAAATTAATACCTATAGCCTGTTAACTGTTAACAGAACTATATCGATTCATAATTAGTTACTGTTAATTCAGGTATTATCTCAGTTCTAGTTTGAAAAACTGTCATCGTATTTGTCATTAAAATTATCACTTATATCTCCATAGAAGACAAGAGTTTGTTGATTTCAGCTAAGTATACTGAACGTGATGTCGATTACGGTTGAAACAAGTACAGAATGCAGGAGTTTTAAGTAGATACTGAGATGTAAATAAGGAAGGAGAATATCTCACCTTTCTCACTGTTGCTACTCGTACGATTTCTGCCTTACTATATTTATGATTAGATTTTAACAGAATCAGCTGTGATACTGTCATTGAAGATTCTAAGGGATGAGTCTTTCCAAGGCATTTAAATAATGTTTCGAAATTGTGAGGTTGGACAGTTAAAATTTCTCTACTTAGTGCTAGCAGCTACATCTTATCTGATACAACCGACAAACAGGTCGACTAACGTAAAAGTATACAGGCAATCTAACAATTTATCCACGTTTAGGATTTAATCCTAATAAAAAGCATATGAAACCTTTTCTTCACGGAAATTGATAGGAACCATAATTATTACCGTTTCAAGTTTTATTATGTGGCCACTACTTATCCGCCTGCTTGATCAACCAGCATATTTTCTTTAGACAACCTCACACACACAGAAAAACGTTTCTGTTGCTTCATCAGTTTTGTTGTGTATCTGTCAAGATATAAGCAAATGATGGTAATAAAATACAATTTTTACGGTATAGAAAATGGGCAAGTTGAACGGAAAGATTTATCCATTTTAAAGATAAAAGTTATTGTGGAGAGTTGCTGCAGCACTGGAGACAGTGTTTCTCATGGTATAAACTTACTTTATGCATTTCAAAAAAATTTGGGTTATCTCAGTACGTTTTAAGTTTATGAATTTTAACCATATCTATTTAAAGCCTTACTCATTCATTTTGTAATTGGCAATTAGATGTTAACAGTAAGTATGAATGACTTGATAGTTTTCACATTCCTCAAATGTCAATAGTTTTGGGTTTAAGGTTGCAGTCTTCAGTTTTATTGCTCTACTCTACCAGCTGATGGTCTAGAGAGGTCACTTATTGTTTCTTACAGTCAATTGAAGGCTAGTGTCAGGGAGTGCTTAGTACAGGCCAGATGTTCATTGATTAGTTACTGCAGAGGAACTAATCAGTACCCACTGTGGTCACCAAATTAGGAGACTCACTATTATGGTACACTTAACTTGATGTTAGTTCGTTGGAAGCAATCACCAACAAGCCTCGAAAGTAGGTTTCGTACTTCTCAGTACTCGTCAGCATGGCGTACCAGTAGCCTTGAGGAAACTGACATCCACCCACTTACTGACGAGTGTAAACATAACCCAGGGTTTCTTGCTGACTGTCTGCAATTAAATGACAAACAGTATATTGCGTGACATTTAGTTCATATTGTATCTCCAGCCTCAAGAAGGTATATGCTCTGTCAAAAATCAGAAATGTTTCCCAACATGCATCACTCAGGAAGGTTGCAACGGAAGGAATTCACACTTCGATGACTAATAAGCAGTTGAAAATGAAACATGCTCAGAAAACTGATTCTTAGTTTCGAATTCAGTCTATGATAGTATCAAGAATGGTTATCTTCAGAGCACATATCAACCCCAAACAAACCCCAGTCTTACTATTCTTACCTCATAGAGTTACGTAAGATTCAGGTCAACCGATTGTTGTGTTAAACTGCGTGCAATAAAAATTATGCTGAAATAAGAGATATACGCTGGTGCGTAGGATGAGATACAGTGATTGGTGTGCGAAAAGTTGTTTAAATTTTTACGTCTTTAAAAATATTATTGGTTGCCAGCAGTTATGTTTCATCTCATCAACTGTATCTAATTGACGCTTTTAGTGAAACTTATTAGTTGGACATTCATATTTATTGTCATTGCTCAAGATTGTGAGTTTAGTGAAAGATTACTACAATGGTTCCCCATCTGTATGTTTAAATTATTATTCTTTATTTCTGTTGGAACATAGAGCTTCAGTAGCACGCCTCCAATCCACTCTGTTCTCTCCAGTCCTCATCACATCATCTCCTCAATGTCACCCTCACCTCTGACGCCAAAATCATCGTTTCCCCTTGGATTCCACTCGACAGCCTGGCCTGACGCAAGAGGTCCCCAGTCGGCCATCTCAGTGTATCCCCAATCCAATACATCTCCACTCTCTTCTGCAGATTTGTTGGGCGACAGGTTCTTGGTTGATTCACTGCCAACCACAGTTCCTACTTGCTCATTCTTTCTGGCCATACATCTGATCTTCAGTGTCGAGTGAGCGAGTGTAGGTGGCAGCTGTTGATGAATGTCTGTAGTTTGTTGGAAATGCTTTTCGTGACACGCCAAGTCTCTCAACCATCGAATAGAAGCACTGAATTGACTGATGTTGGTGTTGAAATTCCGGATCTCGTTCACGCTTTATGCTGAGTGAGGTGCAGTACAGTAGATCTCCACACTGATTTCAGATTAATGAAAGCCTGTCTTGCTGTCTTTCCGATCCTGGTTGGCTTTGACATCCTCATCTGTGCCTGTTCCATCTGTAGTTGCGACGATGTTGACAAAACGGAAGGTGTGTGAAAGAGACAACTTCCTCTAGGTTTCTCCCGTTAATGGTGATTGGCGCTTGTTGTTATTATTGTTGTTGGTTGGGTATCTTCATCACCTTCATCTTCTCTACATTCACTTGAAGTCCCGTCTTCCTTCGCTGCCTCACCTCTTCTGTCAACTTGTTAGTTTTCGCCTGTAGATCTTCTGGTTTGTGCGACAAGACATTAGACACAAATCATCATCGTAGAAATCTAAATCCTCTAGCCTCCTTTCATCGAACAAACATCGTATACACCTCTACTCGCTCCTCAGAGTTATCTGTTGCATGATCCAATCCAGTCCGGTCCACCACAATTAGGAAGACGATCGGTGATAGTAGACGACAACCTTGTCTTACTTCCTTTGTGTCTTCACTTCAAAGGCATCGCTGAGATTTCCATTGTCAATCACATGGCATGTAGCATCATATAGCATATAGCTGCTGTTGAATGAGGTTGATAAATAGTTTTGTGGCACTAAAACCATAGTGTTGAAACAGCTGCCTGCCAAATTACTTCTCGGTCGACGCTGTCGAAGGCCTTTTCAAAGTCGATGAAGTTGAGGTAAGGTAGCGAGTTGACGGCCATTCTCTACTCTATTCTATGCTGATGAGTAGCATTATGAAATTTTGTGAAGCTAGTTAACGATTCGAGTGTTGCTTGTTGAGTGGAATTCGTAGGTTTTGGATTGCTTTTATAAGTAAAAGCATCTTCATTAAAGTTGAAAGTTTTAGCCAACTTGTTTATGGAACGGAAGATGGGTGAAAATCTTCTGAATGATTTTAAAATACACATTTAACTTATTGTGTCCAACTCGGCAAACTTAAAAATAAGCTTTTATATCTCGTTTTGAATTTCAGTCTCAGATAATTCAGTAGGTAAAGCTAACACGGAGCTCTTTTTGAAGGTTTTTATCAACAGTTACCACAACCTACATGAGAGAGGATAAATACGTTTGGCTTAGATCAAGATTGTCAGGTATGTTCAACCATCATTATATATCAACATCTCACTGACAAGAAGCCATCGAGAAGCTTCAAAATATCTTGAGACGGATGATTGAATAACACTCGCTAGACGAGGGTAAGGTATCAGTATTGTACTGACAAATAAATTTGATTGTATTCAAAAGATGCAGTCTGTTCAGGAAGACAAATCTAGGTTTTTCTTCTAGGAATTCAAACGAAACCATGAATTGTTAATGGGGAAATAAAGTAACCAACCAAATGCAGGGATTACTTAGGAAGAGATTTATCGATGGTTAAACATATAGTGAACTAAAACCTTGAGGATTACGCTTGCCATTCGTATTTGGATAAGTAAGGCTTGATAAACCGAATTCACCACTTGGATCTATTTTGTGTATGATCAATTTTCCCTGCTCAAAAGTCAGCTTGGTGGTTTGAAAGTCGACTCGATTTCATTGAAAAGAAACTAGAAGACGATAACCTGAGCGACTAATACGAGGTTGTGCAGGAAACAGATGAAACCAGTATCAAGGATAGGTTGATGGTATCTTAAGATATAGCAGCATTCTGCTACAGAAGACAGTATATACACTCTATCAGCACTTAGATGAAATATATTCATGCTCAAGAAAGAACTCAAGGACCTGTCGCTTTTTTGGACTGAGAATGTGCAATTTCAAATCAGCAACGAATTATGTCTCCAAAAGTGAAGTACTGGGAGGCTCTTTAGGAGTCTTCCTTGTATATGTTTTTGTTTCAGTCTTAGAAACAACCACATTAGCTCCAACTATTAGACAGACTCCAGTATATAACAGGTAGATTATTGACACGTTTTTTAACTGTAACATGGGTCATGCCACGAAGCTTTTGGAAATATTTACCAATAAAGTGCAGATGAATATTAACTTTCATTTTATGAACTTGAAATTAAGAAGAAGAAAAGATGGATCGTGTTAGCGATTCCCATTTAAAGATAGATCTCTATTTCAGTAGTTCTTGTCGTATGAGTTAAAATCAGGGACTGGTTAAAACGCTACTTAATAGAGATAGAAAACTGATTGATAAAGTTCACTTCGTCGAGAGATGTCTAAAAGAAGATAGTTACCCTCACATATTCATAGATGAAGTCAGAAGGAAAGCAGCAGAAACAACTGGGTTAATAATCCCAAAACGAGGGAGGGGGAGGGACTGATGAAGAAGGTTAGTCGGGACATCAAAGAATAGCACTGAAAATCACTATCTAAGTTAGTCTTCTTGTGCGAAACAGTGTTTACTGAAAGAAAATGAAAGTTGACGGGATTCTAGCTCATGTTACCTCAAACTGTATTTACCAAGTCTCGTGTAAATGCCAGAGCACGGAACGCATTCCAAATAAGTTACATATGAAGGGGCCAGTGTCTGAAATATCCTATTACCAAATATTTGAAGAATACAGGATACAAAAATCAAGATCTTGATTATTTTAAAATCATCAGCAAACAAAATAATGCTTACTTACTAAAACTTACGGAAGCCGTTGCCATCAAAAGAATTAAGCCGAAACTTTGTATCCAGAAATTGACATTTAGTAGCCTCCATGATAACCACAGACGCTTATTACTCAGTGAAAAGTCTTCCAAGTTTTTATATGCTATCGCCTTTTCATCCTCTTTATTTTACAACGGGTTTCAGAATCGATTCCTATATTACCTACACATTTTTACCATGTGACCCAAATTGATTCACTTTAACCCACATTTAGCTTTTAACTTTGTTTTTCGTTATTACTTTTCATGTACACTTAAGCAAGCTTTTCTTTTCCTTTTTTTGCATTTGTCACAAGTAGAGGAATGACAGTCTGACTACATAAACATTTAACAATTTTAGTTTTAATCTCAGTAATTTGTTTCATTCCAACTTCTTTGACTTGAATCATTTTTCACTTTCTTTCATCAATAGACTATCTTCCTCTCAGTCACAAAAGCATGCAGATTGCATTTTAATGCACATATCTCATTATTTTTCTAGCTTGTATGTATGTGAAAAGGAAGCGAAAAAATACTGATAATACATCACATTCTTTAAAATTTATTGTTCTTGCTCTACGGAAATTGTTAGAGAAAACCAAGTGTATGAAACAGTTGAATTATCTTGTAGTGCTCATTAGTAACTTTCTTTAGGCTAAATTTCTCGAATTTCTATTGATAATTCGTGACCTATGGTGTCAGAGAAATGGTAAGTATGGTGGATTTAAGCTGATAACCCTTTATTGCCAAGTGACAAACATAAGAGAGAGTGGAGTACTAAATTCAAACTAAACGATAGAATGGTAGTATGCTCACAGTGAGGCTTGATAGTCCTAAGCCAAATCTCTCACGAAGCCATGGGTGTTCACTACTGAGGAGTTTTAGATGAAGTGAAGTAGCTGTTCACAGCTTCCATGGTTTCAATGGTTTTTCAATGGAAGTCGACAAGCTATAAAATTAATCTCAAATAAAACAGTGTCACAACTAAGTGTCAACAAAAACCGGGCTAGCGTTTTGCAACACGTATTCTTAATAGTTTGCCGATCATTTAAGCCTGTTATGTCAACTAGGCAAAGCTTATCTTAATCAGATTTGGGCAGATAAGATGCTCGTAGACTTGGTAAAAATAAGAAGCGTGAAAAAAATTGACGAGAAAGCCTACTTTTAGCTGATGAATTATCCAGGAGACGCTCTTCAACACGCTTCAAGCGACAGATTGTCCCAGTTTGACTTGCTCTTTTTATATTAGAAAAATCATTCACTTTCGTAGGTGATGGATGAAACGGATGGTTTGAATTAAATAATTTCTGTGATCTTAAAGTATCAGGCTTCTTGGGGTCTAATGTTGCACACATCCACTGATTTCTGTCTGAATTCGATAAAAAGCTTTTGATCATTTTGTCTGAGTCCGTAGGTTGGGAAGGATGACGAAGACGATTTCCATCACTTAACAAATGATCAGCTCCTCGTGAAAGCAACCCATCTGCTTCAAGCATTCCCGAATCTCTGAACACCTCCTCAAGGTGATGTGTATGATTTAGAGTTTGTCTGTAGAACCTAGGGTCGTTTTGTTCGCACTGTACTGTACTGCGTTGTGTACATGTACCACAGCGTAAAAACAGGATTGCCAAAATAAGTATCAGGGAGATTATTAGTGTTACTGCGACCATAATTACAATTACGATCAAATCATTTTCTAAGTAGGTTCCGTGTCCAATAACTGTATTCCTCTGCCTTCCATGTTCACCATCCCCACCTAAATCACTGTCACTGTCGCTGAGTAAGTATGCACTTGTTTGTGATAAATAACGAAAGATGTCTATTTGTAGGACCCGATGATTAACCTTAGCTGGACGACCATGGTCACTTGCTTCTAGAACCAACTTAATTGACCCGATGTCATCTATACTCATTGACCGACCAACATAAATTGCTCCACTTATTGAATCCAACTCAAATAGATTACCAACATTATGTGTTGGTATGTATCGTATGTCCTGTTTGGGTGTATTTTTTGCATTATTGTTAAGGTTGTTCTCTGAATGTGTTGTGGGGCTTGTTACTGGAGTTCTGTCTACAATATCAGGTATATTAGACATAAAACTTGTCTGGACCAATCGATAAGTAACTTCACCATTCTCATTTTCGTCTGGGTCTTCAGCTATCAACTGAGCAACACGATAACCAACTGGTTCATTAATAGTTAAATTGACAATTTGATGATTATGCGCGGGAAATATCCATTGTGGTGAGTTATCATTGACATCGATTAAATGTATGTGAATTTGTGTAGAAGATGATAATGTTGGCAATCCGGAATCCATAGCAACAAGGTAAAAGTTATAAGCTGGTACTTTTTCTCTATCCAAATTACCACGAGCTACATAAATATAACCTTTCGTTGATACACGGAATTCATGGATTGTTTGACCTTCTATTTGGGGTTTGATTAAATAATGAATCTGAAGAAAAATAAAAATGAAATGTTTTAAAGTCAACTACTAACAGATGTATTTCAGATCCGATTCAAAGCAAAGGATATATTAATTGAGTCATTCAATAGTTACTGAACAGTTATTTATTCGTCTTTAGTGCTTTTCACTAGCTATTATGCCTTAGTTTTGGACAGCCATTTGCTCTATGACAAGATGAATTATGAATTAAGACTGTTCAAGAGTCTTGAAGTGAACGAAACAATAGTTAGCTACTACGCCGATTCAAACATTTGTTAGACTGATTCCAACATGTAGCGTAAATCAACCTGAGACATACCTGAGATTTGCAGTTTATCAAATACCCCTGCAAAAGCATGATAATAACTGTAATGATTACAGTAGTCTGATTTTAAAAACTCATATTTTTACAAAGTGATCAGGAAAGAATGTAGTTTCCCTTCCTCGTTGTTATTAGCTTTTAAGGGAGGATGTTTAACTTGTGTAGTGTTGCTTAAATGAATCATAGTCACCGGTCTTGATACTTCTCCTTGTTTAACATTTGCCTAAAAAGCCAATTTTTCTTTACTAAACGGCCTTAATAACAATAAACTGAGGTCTTTTATGTTCAAATTGATGTAAAACAAGAATTTGTTCCAACAACGTTTATTGGGAGGTTGACACTGATCAACGGTAGATAGAGAACCTATAATTCTACCATCAAACGTCAAATTCCTTCAGTTGTACTCAACAGTCCCACTATCACATGCACTTTTTGGTATTTTACTTGAAAATAAATAAATGTTTCGTTCTTGTGAAACTAAGACGCTGAATATAGGATAAAAATCTGTAACGTGTACACGAATTATTGTGAAAAATATTTGTTGAAAATATTTCTTCAATTCTTGAAACAATGTATAGGTTATTCAGCTTTGTTAAAACCCTGTCTCTAGATATTCTGTAGTTGCCGAAAAGTAAACCTTTATTAGTGGATTCCTAATCATTCCCACGTGTCAAGTTAGGCTGACTCTAACGACAGTATCTGTATCCACTAAGTGAGATTTGTAGCACAACTCAATGTCAATGAGACCGACTGCAAATATGGTATTTGTTTTATAAGCCCCAAGTTTGACGAGTAAAATCAAGCCATAAAATGACCATAGTGTGCTGAATTCATTTTTATACTAGCAAGCAGCATTCATTTGTTTAGTAGCGGGCAATTAACATTGCGTCATATTCAACAGTCCAACTAATTACAATTACATTCACTAAGAAACTGCTTTTGTACAACAAATAAACTTGAATTTGAAAACGACTGCTTATATAAATGACCGTACTGCAGCTTATAACGTATGCTTACTTTTATTAACCAAGGAAGTTTTCAAAGGAGTAATTAGTAAACGCTTCAAATAAATTTTGAAGAATACTCTTCTATTGTTTCATAAATTTCTGTTGTGTATATTTGTGGAACCGGTTCTTCAAAAAAAGCTAACTTTATCTCTAACTTTTGTGGTAGATAGGTAGGTAGTTGAGTAGGTAGTCAGTTAGTTACTTAGGTAGTTAGTTGGTTAGTTAGATAGGTAGGTAGGAAGGTAGTTAGTTAGGTAGGTAGGTGGGCAGGCAGGTAGGTAGTTAGGTAAGTAGGTAGGTGGATAGATATTCTTTTTCTGAATAAAATGCCAACTGAAACCGTCTAGTGAAGCATCTGGCTACACGGATTTCTGCCTTCTCATCGCATCGTATTAAACCTAGATTTAACATTCTTGTGTAAATTATAGGTGTCAGTCATGATCCACAACCCAAGTTTTACGGCTTTAATGTTGAGATTTAATTATTTTAAAAACAGCTATGCATCCTGAGATTTATCAAGTTGCATGGAACCTGATATCCAGAATTTGTAGTTGGTTCATCCATCTGCTCTGAATTACCATGGCTAACAACAAACGGACGCAAACGATGTAACATGAGACAGTAAAGTTTTATCACAACATAAAGTTTCTGCCCCGAAAACCAATGTCATCATTGTAATGGTTATCTTTATGAATTTGAATTGATTAAGTGTAAGGAATTGACAAGATGGAGTGAATTCATGACTTTTTCTTCAGCTTCAAGCAAGCTACTGGCGATAACTTTGTAGAGATGTATAAATACTAGTAAACCGTTAGGAAAGGATCTGGCTCCTGTAGTGTGAAACCTGTAAGTGGGCTGCAATACAACAAAGTTAATAGGCTATCAGAAAATGTTTGGTGATTGCAGACAGGAATTAGTTAAAAAAAGTGAGTCTTTCGATAAACTGGCTCAGAAAGCGTTTACTTCATTCATCCTATTGTTCCATAAGAGAAAAGAGAGGATGAACGGTATGTTTATGACTAACCACAATGAAATATCACGTCAAGCGAATACAGAAGCATTCTCTTTTATCCTCTCATCTGTGATGTCTGTAACATACCTAAGCAACTTGGTCGCCTAAATTTCTGTTATGTATACTGCATACCTTAATTAGAGCAGTTGGATATCAAACAAGCTGTTGATTGTATGTGCTTTACTGGGAACATCCTCCAAAAGAGTAGTCAAAGGCAGTCCCCTTTATTCTATTTTGAAGTTATTTATCACATACATCAGACTTTAGGAAAGAAACATAATCACTTGTGATATAAAACGACTGCTTGTGCATGTTCTCCAGTAGTTGTTAACACTGTAGTCGCTTCTATAATGACTATGTAGACTACTAAACTCATGTGGGATGGTAACTTCAGTGCTTGTCTAATTTTTTCCAGCAATATGGTTTTCTTCGAAGCATAATTCTGTAAGTAAAAGTCTCCCTAGGAGTTTCCTCATTATCTCTCTTATCAAGGGTTTTGTTTTCCTTATCTTGCTGAAGCTCGCATTAACCTCTTTTGTGGACAGAATAAATTATTTACTTCTGACTGGCTTTTTGAGAAGAATTTCATAGTAGCAATACAGTTGTTCTACACAATCCAACCGTACTTTACTTCTAAATGGTTTGATATTTTGCTTGTAAATCAAGTGCAAAGCATTATTGACATCATGTTCCATTAAAAATTTAATATTATTACATTACCTCTTGGTTTCTATTAGGAAACCCCTGATTTAACTTGGATAATCATAAGCAATGAAAGTGACATCAAGGCACCTTGTGTAGTTTTCCCCTTTTTATTGCGTTTGCTTACTGTACTGTTTTCAAGTTTGTAGCAAATATAAATTGCTAACGATAGTTTTCAGCAACAACTATAAATCAGTCTATTGTTTAAGTTTAACAGTCCAATTCTAGGATGAAGGTGAACAGTCATAGTAGGTGTTAAACTGAAGATTAGATACAGTTGTCCTCTTTTATCATCAAAATATATTCTCAAACATTTTTTTGAAAGGAATATTCATTAATAATGCAATTTTATTGAAAGTAATTACCTTTTTCTGTTCTGTGTCTAAAAGCATACTATCCCCTGAAGATCTAAGCCTCTATACAATCAGTAATGAATCCCAGCTGGTTTGTTGACAAGTCTTTAAGGCTTTTATTTGGAGAGGTAACCATGGATATAAATTGATAGCAAGAAAAATTTCATATCAAAAAGTTAAGCAAAACTTGTATAATTGTAGGTTACTGTAGGTAATCATTCAGGAGGTTTTAACGAATGAGGCACAAAACTTATTTATTTCGTTAGGAGACAAGAGAATACGCAGAACTCATCTCAGTTCCCAAAAAAATCTCTTTATTTTGTTTAGTTTGCAAAGTACACCATGTAAGACATGATTTCGGTGTCGCACTTAAACAGTCAGTTGGCTGGTAATTAGTTATCATCTTCATGATCCGAGAGTTTTTTCCCCTTTTACTAATGTGGCTTTAAGGATGTTTTTTTCTGAAATTGCATTGCTGAGTTCTGTGAATGGTTAAAAATCTTATATACTAGAAAGTTTATTTATTGGTTTGGTTTGACAGTTTCTTTTGCTGTATGACGTTTTTTATCCCAATTAGCAAAAATTTATGCTTGGTTCAAGTATTTGTACTCTTTACCTGTTGTTTAAAATCTGAAAGTTATGACTGAGATATTAACTGTTGGGACTATTATACTAACCGGTACAACATAGTCCATATAAGCTGAATCTTTTCTGCGGTGTGTAGAATCAATTTTGAACCATCTGGATAGTTTTCACATATACTCTCCAACTAAGATCACTGAAAAAGTGAAAGTTGAGAAACGATACGATCTGACAAGAAATTCATAAATCTTCCATCGTGTTCACTTTATTACTATATGAAATTCACCATTTCTGGATGAAATTTACTGAAAACGTCGAAGCAACTCTATGAAAGTGGATGTATTTACAGATCAGCTCCTGTATAGCAAAGAGTATCTGACACATGCTTTATACTTTTTGAGACTGACTGCAGACGTGACTGGTATTGTTGAGGGCTTTCGTGAAAAGCAGTTGGTTCTAAGTTAGTCAACTGCCTTGTAGATGAGACGTGCATTTCAGTAAGCATAAACCAATGCTGTAACACGGGTTGACTGAAATCGCTTAGTTCTTATGTGTCTTCTCCCACTTGAAGATGTCAAAAGCTATGTCAACACCGTTGGTACTCATCACCTGAATTCATTTCTATTCTCTTTAAAATCTTGTGCTTAAATGATTTCAAAATACTTAACGAGTGGTCCTTTATGAAACGTCTAGAATAGGATAACTTTAGCTGAGAGACCATACATTTGCATTGCGCTTTTGCGTGTATGGAACGACCATGCATTTTGGAGCTCATGGGTGAAGCCGAAGTTTTGTCTCAACTGTGCGGTGCATCAGCTGATGAAACGCGCTCGTGAAAAAATTTCCAACCTGGCTTACAAGGGGAGAATAGTAATGCATCTTCGGTTATGGAACATGACTTTCTGGGAAATCCTTCAAAATTCTGTATGAAGTGAGACCAAGCCACTTGAAAGTAAGGCATCTGGGCATGGCTGAAGGACTAGCAGTTCAAAGGTTCGTAACATCAATATGCGTTCAGCAGAAGAGTATACAAACTTTTTCTTTGCCAGGGCTATCTTAGAGGATAGATTACTCTAAATAACTCCCTGATGATTTAGATATATTTTGTTTGCAATAATTTGTTTATTTTCTTATTGAAATCGCTTGTCTATGTCCAGAAATTATTCCAGAATGTTCTGCCCTTTTTACTATTTATACTTAGACTGTGAAGCTAACAGAATCAAACCGTCAAGAAGAAAGACGTTTCTTCGCTGCGATCTTTTTCTCTCTTTAAGAATCTCATGCTTGGAAAGGTAGTGGATGCAGTGTTACGGAGTATCTGAGTCAAAAACTTCATCAGTGGCATTTTCAAGGTGTAACTACCCTCCAGTATAACACGATTACACATTCCTTTCATTAATGACTACATTCTTTGCATCATTTCTGCGGTGTGGTCATTAATTTTTAAAGTGTAAAAAACAATAATAATTAAAAGCTTCAAATGTAAGTTGAATGTTCAAAGTCCAGAGTGATGAAGCTGTTATCGTCCCTCCTGGCTGGGAAATAAGATTTTGAAAGCAGTTGCAGATGGAATCCTGAACCTGATCAGAAGTCTGCTACCATCACACAGGAAGTAAGCACTGAAGTGCCATTTCATCAAGCTAGGTGAGAGGGGGTTTGGTATTAGTCTAGTCATGAGGGTTAGATACAGTCGGTCTAAGTGAGGTAACTCAGGCCGGCTACTTGATGCCATCCCAGCTAAGCAGTTACCGATAGACACCTGGGATTTTAGGGTCTTCTCCGTTAGTAGGAGCGGATGGCCTGTTGTGTCTGCCATTTCCATTCATGTGCGCTTAATTGAGAGCTGGCCAATTGGCAGCTGACTTTAGGCTGACCTGCAAACACGTAAGACTTGTAAAACTGCAGCAGGCTCCATGCTTGTTAACAGTATTAAGTCACTTATTTCAGTACTAGTAATAGAAAAGTAATTGGGAAATTTTTTAAGAATTTAGAACTGGATTACCTATCAAATAACTGAATAACTTGTCTTTAATATTATGTAAGCTAATTTGCTGTTATTTTTTTATTTCTGAATTATTCGGTCAGAAAAAGCTTGTAAAATAGAATGATCAGTGTTTTGTGACAGATAAATTTTAAAATATATTTGGGTAAAATAATTTTTTTATTCAAATTTTTATACAGTAGTTCTATATTAAATTGATCAATAATTGATTTAAGTTACTTGACAAGTTAATCAACTGATCAATGGAATAAAATATCATCTTGTAAACTCCTATCACCAACGAAAAATTTGAAGATGAAACAAATGAAAAAAAGTTTTATTAAACATATAGAGTTTGTGATGTATTTACTTTTGTATTGTCACATCTCTAAGTTGGATTAACATGCAGCTATGTCCGAAGTTTACTAAACAGCCCAAAAATAGTGTGAAAAATTAGCCTCATCCATGAAGTATTTTCAGAGCTGAGCTAGACTTTATTATTTGTTTTATGGATATATATAAAACAATTATGGACGACTGGAATTTAAAACTACACACACTCGTCACCCAAGTCTTGGTGTGGATAATCTGGATAATTGAATACAATTCATTACCCATAATTTTATCAAGGTAGTCTTTAGTACCAAACTTCATTGACCAGTGTCACCATCTTGATCATATCATGTACAACGAATTGATTGTGAAACATCTTTCGGCAAAATCTGCACTTATAAGTGCTAGAAAACATATATATATATATATATATATATATATATAAAGTAGTATTGCTCAGAGAGTGACATCATTTGCAGGACCACTGGAAACCTGAAAGCACTGGATGGACGTTTCGAACTAGTATGAGACTCCTCAGCAGCACGCACCAATAATCCCATTGGAGATGGAAATCAAGACCTGTGGAGGAGTCCCATACTACTCCAGTGCTCCCAGAATTTTAATGGTTCTTTAACTGTTGTCAGTCCGTGATGAATACTACCTTAAAAACGGAATCCTCATGAACTTCAAACTATGTATATATAATGGTTTAAGGAACTTTTAGCTTTCAGAGGTAAACTCATCTTTAAACACTGTTGATGAATATTTTCTGGAAGTTATGTAATATTCATGTAGAAGTTAAAACACCTAATCCTTGCATACCAGGACCAGATCATTTGTATAAATGATATTTAGCTGCTCTCCAAAAATTCTATTGTTGAAAGAAGACTTCATATATTTTCTAACTCAGAGTATTTTGTTGTCCCTATAAGAGGATTGAGTAGAAAGTTATTTGACAGGCTTCTGCCCTTGTATTTTTTATGAATCGAGTTATAGATAAACTTTCCTAAGATGTACGAAGAATCACTCAGTTAGGAGTTATTTTCATAACTAAATAGGAACTTTTCTCACTTTCGACATGTGAAAAAACCCTCAGGATGACTCAGTGTAGCACCTGTCATAGGTCATTGAGTTCATCCATGCCTAACTGTTTACAAAATTGTCTGTATCATGGACTGATATTGAGTGGAAAATTGTTGGTCTTAGAGTTTGGAATGAGTGCTTATTCTTCCTAGTTCGAAACTTGTTAGAGTATTTCACCTTCTGTCCTGGGAAATAGCAGCCTTGGGACTGTCAGCTATCATAGAAAATAGATTAAAAATCAGACATTCTCAATCTTCATTATGTTTGCCATTAGTGAACAGCTTTCCTGCTACTCAAGTAGCTAACCCCTGATGGTAGGACCTTTCATCTTAAGTCTGGGTAATCCATGTGGGATCGGTTGACGGTACTTTTATTATTGGTTACTGGTGACCGATTGGTTTCAAATTAATTTATGTCATGGAGTGACACCGTGACGCACCCAATAATGACAAAGAAATTTTATGTTACTACTGTGGGGTTTTCGCTATTTCTGGACGCAGTGCTCATACTGCCTATTTGTTGTATTAAGATTTACGTGAGCCAGTTAGACCCCGGATGTTTTTTTCATATATTGAAGTTTAAATTAGCTAGAAAAACGTTTATCTAATTTACATTGTCTGAAATATGGATAAAATCAAAGATCTTTTTTGCGAATAGAACACTGGAAGTGTTTTGAAGCGAGAAAGTGCTTTCCACTTAAATTTAGGCCTCCGCAAAAATTAGCTGAAATCTAAAGTAGTTCGAGGACTAATTTGAATCGAAAATAAAGGTTTGATAAACATTTTTATCAACTTAATGGTGCAACGCGGTTAATTCTGTCTTCTGTGAGATTGGTGGAATAACCGCATTACAATCACACTCGCGTATCTTGCTAGAACAACTCAGATCGATCAGATCCATACTGGGCTATCGATTGTTGATATGAGGTGATAAAGTCACTCATGCGACAACTATGTCATCTCGAATAGTTAATGGTGATATGCGTTTCATTCCTGTCAAATGTAAGATGACGTTTCATTACTTGTCTTTAATTGCTTCCAGTATAAAGATAGAAAAGAAAATGGTTGAATGTATCGGAAGCTGTGCTGACCTGGAAAGTTGAATCAACTCAATCGTGCCGTTTGCTGACGAAATCTCAACTCGGATATAGAATGCTCGTTTGCCAACTTACCCCATCTCTAGCCACAACTGGTGAGAAGTCCAGCTGAGTGTACTGAGGTGGAGTTTGTTTTATCCTATCATACAGTTGCGACACATGGCTGTTAAAAGTAGAAGATACGAAGCAGTTACTGGTCTTTGAACGTAGATTCTTTCGCGGCATTACAGTCATGTGGTGGAATTACCGAGTTAGAAATATTAAGGTCAGGTGATAGGTACTAGACAAGAGAGGCAATTCGGTTGATGAATCTTCGTCGACTGAGATAGCTTGAACATGTACCACCTTCTCTGACCCAAATAGACTCCGATAATTTACTTTGTTGTAGCTGGTAGAGGAATCCAGGTTGCACGTCCCGTCCTATTTGAGACTCTTCAGTTGAATGTTTCTGCTACCAGTGAGTGACGTTCCCTTTGAGACTTGAACCTCGTACCCATTGCTTCAAATGCTAAGGGGTTATCCACTACGCCACTGAGGCACGGTAGCCGCCTTTTGTACAACCGGCATGAGTTGTTACCATTTATTAGTAAAATGGAATTTTCCGTTGTTATGCTGGATACAACTGTTCAACCTTTATGGGTCATGGATTTTTCTGCTAGCCATACCCAAGTAAATTATCATAATCAATATTCAGACAATATTGAGGGATCCACACGGGAGCCCAATTAGATCCAACATAAAAACGGAGAATTACAAGTATATCAAAAATTAGTAATAACTCGTTAACTCTATTTAAGCTTTATTAGCTGGGAATTTTTATACCACAGTGGTAATTGTATAAGATCCTTTAATTAAAAAAACGATCTGTTACCCAATACGTTAATGAATTACCACTGATAGTTTATTTTCAGTGTTTTTAGTGCTTGTTAAAGTCTACTGGGTAATGCTTCAGAACCGTAGTGAAGTGTGCCTGTTTTCATGCTCTTAGGAGTAAAGAAAACAACTATAATATAAGTACATCTTGACAATGATTCATAGAAAACCGAACATTTCTGAAGAATTCCGTTGTTATACACACCGGATCATCATCAAGATTTAGTTGAAAATAATAATGAAGCACTCGTATGCGAATTAATTATCCGAACTTCATAACTCGGTAAGATAGTTGATTTGCTAGTAATCACAAACCAAAATAATTGGCTAAATAAAAATAAGTGTTTACTAGAATATTTAAGGTAATCTTGGATGACTGACTAACCCTCATATTCATGAAGATGACCAAAGAATTGTCTAGACAACTTTTATGTTCGTGAACGAAGTTTGTCAATGATGTAATAAACTGATTAATTAACAGGCGATTGAGGTGACAGTGAGAAATATTCAGATATTTTACTTGGTACCTCATTCACTTAAGAATCAGGTTCGTAACCAGACCTTTATTTTCTGTGAAATACATTCATGGTCCTTGAAAAGCCTATTCGTAATAACCATTATTATTCTTCTACCATTGAAAATTTTCATCATCTATATAACTTTTATTTCTGCGAAGAAGGATGTTGAGTGAATGTAAGGGAATTTTAACACCTGACACTATTTCACTTAGCTTGAACATCACACTGGAAGTCAAATCTATGGAATTTAATTAACAGTCAGGATTTGTCGGCCACATTTGTTACAGTACGGTGACCGACTTGTATACATTCTAGTCAGCAACTGAACAGTAGTTAAGATGCAAATTTAATCTTTTTCTGAACATTGCATCCCTCCTATTTTGTAAGCGCTGATTCACTGACCTGACTATAAACATTTAACATTTGCCTTAAACCTTTTTCATTCAAACACAAATACGTCAACACGTGTGGACACGAATTTATATCCAGACATTTAAGAAAACGCAAATTTACTTGGCTTTGCAAATATTTCTCTCATCAGATTAATGTGAATTGTCAAGAAAATGACAAGCATAGAAAAAATAAGTTTCTTTTTCTGTATATTTGGAAAAGTTTTGTTCTACTTCATATATTTTCTCGCATCAAATAAATTCTAAGGCTTCAAAGTTCACTGTGTTATGCTGTGGTTCTCAATACTCGTAGTTAGCATGACACACGAGTATGACACTACTAAGTTGAATTAAGTGGGGAATAAACAGAAAAAAAGGAGAGAGTGAATGAGAGAGAAAGTAGAAGGTGGTTAGTGTGGATTTTGTCTAAAAATGAAAATTCTACTTGATGACTATCATCCAGTGACAGTTAGAATATGCTGTGCGCAAATTGATTCTATCAAGAAGATTAATGATCTTCGAATGGTTAAGGAATCAGACATATTTTATGATCTTTTAGCGTGCACATAAAATTTGTCCTCATTTTTTTCAAGATTTTATAGATATTTTTTTGGTGTATGCTTATACATTCATCATCTTATCATTATACATTTCGATGAAGTTTGGCTCATATTTTTAAATGAAGGGTTATTGGGATAGTCATTTATCGTAAGTGTAGTTGAGATATTCACATGAAAAAACGTAAACAAATAAAATATTCCGCATGTTGGGAAAGGATGAAAAAAGCGAGAAGTCCACTTATTATCGGCTAAGAAGAACTATAAAATCCAAACAATAATTCAAACTCCTTTACATTTATTTGGGAAATTTTAATAGGCCTATCTATTCAGTGACGTTGGTCGTTAGTTATTTCAGGAGCTACCACATAGTGACAGCGTCTTGGTAACTGAATTAGTTTGGTTGGTTTGTACTGTCTGGTGTTACATTTGGCTCTTAGATGTTAGGAGTGTGCATCAAAACTATATATTGTTTTTTAATGTTGGAAGATACTGATAAATTCTTTTAAGCGCAGCTCAAAAGCTTTTGTCTTATATATGAGAAGTAAGACTATTTTGGATTTTGCATTTGTTTCATCACTGATATTACTAGAGTAAAACTTAATTTCGAATTTCCAACAAGTTGGGAATTAGAGTGATGATGGGACCTACAGATTGACTGATGGAGAAAATTTGTAGGATTCGCGATCACGTTGCTCTTGTTTATTGGAAAGAACAATTTCAAATACCTGGTACCTTGAGATGACTTCCTGGTTATACGCATAGATGAAACTAGTCAACTGGTTAAATTCATTTTATTGCAGCACCATATTAATAGGGCAGAAGAATTTCGAATAATATACTCGAATAAGGCCCATAATTTAGAAGCAGCTCAACTACTGCAGGGCATGTATTGGGCTATGCCTCTGCAATAGGTTATGATTAAGAAGCAGTACTAAAGTTCAGTCGAATTTCATTAGATTAGAGTTTTACTTACGAATATCCATTCAGGGTTCAATAGGCGCAATAGAAGTGATTCAGAACACACTTTTGAGATGTGGAGAAACTCTGCTTCAAAGCAAGAGGCAATAGAAATATGGGGACGCGGTTTAAAATGTTGTGTGATACTTTTGTTATAAATGTGAGCACACAAGTATGCTCAAACTTTCACACATACATACATATGTCTTAAAAACAGATACCACGTTAAACGGCCAGCCTGAGTTGAGAAAGTTTACAAATGATCCTCATCTGTCAAGCCAGCAGAATGAGTATGCGTTTACCTTATACTGGGCTGGTTTTTGTGATCACGTTCTAAGAGAAATAAATATTTGACCGATACCAGTTGTTTGTAGTGGATGTTTTGTATCGGTGTAACCTCTTGTACAAAATTATGGTGCCCGTTCTTGTTACCTCTTGGCTGATTCAATTGTGCCTAATTTTGAAGAGAATCGCCTAGTAGTCTGGCCTTTCTGCAAACCACTTATCATCCGATTTAATTCATTTTTGGCAATCGCAACTACTACTTGGGGCAGATTTTTGCATAATACATCAATAATGTTTCTTAGTGCTCAGTCGAAAATTTCGGATAAATTAACGTAAAATGGACACTAATTAGCAAGAAAAACTTTCATGACTTCCTATCGTAGCTGTGTAGTTATGCAGTGGTTTAAGGATATCATGGGAGGTACCAAACAAGTTATGACACTAGCCATGTCAGTTGACAACAGAGTACACTGAACTGTGGATTGAAATATTAAAGAAGTATACTATCGGAGGTAGCAATCCATTCTAATGTAAAAACGTATGCCAGTATACTGACGGGCAGTTACAAGTGTCACCAAACTATTGATATCCAATGTATGAGAAATGGGTATCAGTGGAAATCAGTGTCCTGGTGGATAATGATATGACATTCGAAACTATGAGTGCTGGATTCTTGTGTCAGTGGGAACAACATCCTTCTCAGAAAGGCGGGTACATCCGGCTGATGAGTCTCAAATAAGACGAAACGTGGGTCCTGGATTCCAATGTTAGCGACCAAGTAGACTAAAATATAATGAGAATTAAGACATTGGCAGAGAAGTTCATTTGCAAATATATTTCGCGCAATTTGACCTATTGTAGGAGCGGGAAACTGGAAATATCAGTAACCAATTTCAGCTTCCTTGTTTCAGACAATACTGCAAGCAGAAACATACCTCCCATCTGTTTTGATAATAATAATGAAATAACCTAATATCTCCATGTCATCTAGTTTATTTTCTAATTAAAAATCATATGTTAAGGGTATATAGATAGGAAATGTTTGTGACAGTAATGATCCATGACTTCTATACGTTTAAAAAGCATACCTCTGGTAATCATGAAACAAGAATGAGTGATAAAAAATACCTTAATTTTTAATAATGAAAATGAAAAACGATTTTTGGACACATACAGTTTATTAGCATTTTTAATCTAGTGAATAGAATCTACTGAAGAAGAAACAGATAAATTGAGTAATCATATATATAAATGAACTCATTATTTCATTCATAACCTAAACTTTGATTCACAATTGCTTGGACTATAGAAGTGTTTTCTCTGCTATTCTTTTCAGAAAATAAAGAAAGATTCCCATTTTATTATTGTACAACAATATTTATATGGCTAAGTGTATAGCATGATTGTAATTTATTTTATATTCCACTCGAAAATTTACTGTTTAGAATCAGGAATAGTAAGGAAGGGATAAAGGAATACTTATTAAATAGACTATCTTCTGTTTGTATTCTTTTTACATTATCTTTTTGTGTATAACAGTATTAGCTCATTTCTCGAGTGTATTTTCTTATAGATATTTTCTCATCAACTTAATAATAGTTAATTCAATAAAAGTGTATATAGTGGACTAGTTGACAAGAACAAATTGAATCATTATAAATAAGAAATGAGAAATTTTATTTCTCAAAAAAATGAGCAATCAAAGTAACTACAAGTGGCGCTTGGAAAATTGAAAATTTTTATTATTGACGTCTTGACTAAACGTGATAGGCTATATCTGACTAAACTACGACTTAAATAATTGTGAATCAACATAAAGATATCTAGTTAATTTCATAAGGCACTTGCAATTCAAGTGTGTCATAAAAAGACATCTGATAAAATAAAAATACGTGGATAGTTTACTTTCACCTTCTATGTGCTGTGTTTATTTTTCTGAAGAATCTTCATTTTAATATTACTCTCATGATTTCATGCAATTTGATAATAAAAGGTTCAGCACTAGACAGTCTACATAAAGTACCTAGAGTTATCAAGATATAAATAAGTGCACATAATAGGAAGCCAACTGAGTAGACTAATGCCTAAGGTGTCAGAGACACATTTTTCTTTCAAGTTTAAATTTCTAGTTTGGAATCTGAACATAGCTAGTTGTCATCTCATAAAACACAAAACAACGGAGAAAGATAAACTTACAGATAGCTGGCAACTGTTTTCAGACCAAATCAACCTAGTTTCACTGCATCAAACAAACAAAATCAACCTATAGCCTCGCACACTAAGTGTATCGGTTCAAGTTACCACAATTCACAGTAGTATAAATCGAATAAGCAAATAGAAAAAGACTGATAGCAGACTACAAAAGTTGTGTAATAAAATAAGCGATTTGAAGATAATAGTTAGTGTTAATGTTCAAACTTTAGAAGACGTCAAAGGGTGAATCTATCTACGCCTTTGTGACCGGTTTTCACGTGTCACCATAAGTCCTCAACTACTGATTCGTATCGTCTCAAGAACCTCAATCTGGTGGTCCACATCTTAACGTACGACTGAGATCAACAGCCGTAGACGGCAAGTCTTAAGTCTGGCCACCCTGAATACTCTTTCAATTTGATCCAGCTTTACCCAGCGTGAGACTTCAAGGTAGGCGGTGACTGGGCATGAACAACACATGTCCAAGCCACCTCAGCCATTGAAGGTTCACAGCCTCCTCAGTCGGCATACCCATCTTGCCTAGCACTCTTCGTCTGACCACAACACTGCTAGCTTGGTGACTGCACCACATAGGAACAGCGCTACAAAGACACCTATACTCAAAGATCAGCGACTGCCTTATATCTTCCTTTAACTGTCATGTCTCGCAGACGTATATCAGGACAGAATGAACTGTAGAGCAGTCATAATTGTGTCACATCCTCCGAATTATTCATTGAAAGTGCAGTTCCTATTTAACAAGGTTTGGTCAATACAGATAAGTTAACATCACAATGCTGTTACCTATATGCTGTGTGATTAGTGAAAATAAACATGCACTGAACTTTGGGAAGGTAGAAAGCAAAGTTTTGAAACTTATCCTGTCAACAACTAGAAGGTTGCAACTATAGTCTCGTATGTCTCTCCTAATTGACAACATCATTTTAATCACTGTTCAGTGAAAAGTTTGAATGTTCTGCCTTACAAAATGCAGAAAAGAAACTTCCATTCAATCGCTATACAATGATATATATATATATATATATATATATATATATATACATATAATGATTTATAATGCTAGCAATGCTATATAATGTTATATAATGCTAGGGATGGCAATGCTTTTCTTCGGAACGGATTTTCGTCTTTTGGATTCCTATATAGAGTTGGAGTGACGTCAAGTTATCGGCATCTCAATGTAACCCAGGAGTGAAATAAAAACTCCAAGTTTTGGACAACCCACGGACCATTTCATTATTGTAAATGGAAAATATTTGTAAAATCCCAGCGAGATAGATAATGATGACACTTGTTCCCATATTACTGTCATATATGAACAACGTGATATGATACGTCATCATTTACTGTTTAAACATGCGATAACTTGTACAGGTTTTATTCTCTGATAAAGTCACTTCCATGATGTTACGAAACGTCAGACATTTATTTTTCTATCTCGGTGGAATTTTTAAAATATGTTTCACTTATAATCCATTTACTTAACGTCCAACTTATTCAACTCTATCAGGTCAAATTTTAGTTCTGAAGTCTATAGAATAATTTCATCGTTTTTTAACATGGAACATAAATTTCCCAAGACCTGCAACTTAACTTTTTCACTAAAAAAACTATGTAATGGGAAATTTCTTTCATGGAATTATTTTTGATCAGAGTGACTTTAGTAAAAGTGAAGAGAAAACAATAAATACACTACTTGGGTGTTGTCGAAACGGATTAAGAGTCTTTACACAACAACAGAAAATGGGTTTGTACAAAGTTAGGATAACTCATATAATGTGTTTATGCAGAAGTTTGATGTAGGCTGCAGTGAGTGAATCCGGAAATGTATATAGATATATGTATGTACACGTCATCTCATGTATCGTTATAGCATTTCAAATAGTCTCTACGTATAAAACATGAAGCAAAATGAAGAAATAAATTAGATATTTAGAAATTATTTCGTGTGAAAACATTTTCTATCAGGGGGGAGATTTGAATTTATGAATTTCAGTAAGCCTAGTGTACTGTTAAGTTAAATAAACTTCAGGATTTTCAGCGTTGAATGTCTTGTGTGCTCGACATCCAGAACTCTGCTCTATACAGCAAGCAATTTTATGTTGCGTCATTTGCATGAAATTCAACTACCACCTTTTCCCAACTTCATTCTCAACTGGAAAGAGTAGGGACTTTTAGCATATTGTAGAGAAGAGAAAATAGTTCGCGCTAGAGGTTACCTCTTGAGCACTTAAGACTAAAGTGATAATCTTAAGACCCGGTATTCCTTGGTGAGAAAACCGAAAAGACATTTCGGAATGAAACTATCTTTCTGACGTTTATTAGTTCGTTATCAGGCTTGAGGAATACAAAATGAAACTGTCTTTGGATAAATAGGTCGTTCATATGAATACAATTACTAAAATATTTATTTTCATTGGACTAACATATAATCTTAAATGTGAAAACGAAATTTTTACCAGATGTAGTTTATTTTCGTTGTTTCTATAAAATAACTGACAAAAAACAGAAGTGCAGTTATAATAGGAAAAACTAGAGACGCCAATTATCTTTTATTATTATTATTATTATTATTATTATTAGTCCCTTGGGTTCCTAGTGGAACATAGGGCTTCAGTAGCACGCCTCCAGTGACCTCTGTTCTCCGAGATCTTTTGAACCTGGTTCCACGACAGCCCACAACCTCTCATTTCCTCCTCGCATGACCTCCTCCATGTCACCCTCGGACGTCCAACTCGTCGCTTCCCATGGGGATTCCACTCGAGGGCCTGACGCGTGATGTCCTCAGTCGGCCTTCTCAGTGCATGGCCAATCCATCTCCACTTCTTCCTGCATATTTGTTGCGTGATAGGTTCTTGGTTGGTTCGTTCCCAGAGTTCCTTGTTGCTTATTTTTTCTGGCCATCTGATCTTCAGCAGCGAGCGTAAGCAGTTGTTGATGAATGTCTGTAGTTTATTGGAAATGCCTTTCGTGACGCGCCAAGTCTCTGAGCCATACAAGAGCACTGACTTGACGTTGGTGTTGAAAATCCGTATCTTGTTCCACATGCTGAGTGCAGAAGATCTCCACACTGGTTTCAGGCTAATGAACGCCTGTCTTGCTTTTCCGATTCTGACTTTGACGTCCTCGTCCGTCCCGCCTGTAGTTGAAACAGTGCTTCCTAGATAAGTGAAGGAGGTTACTTCCTTCAAGTTTCTCCCGTTGACGGTGATTGGAGTTTGTTGTTGTTGTTGATGTTGGTGGTGCGGTATCTTCATCACTTCTGTCTTCTCTATATTCACCTGAAGTCCCGTCTTAGCTGCCTCTTCTGTCAACTTGTTAGTTTTTGCCTGCAGATCTTCAAGTTTATGTGACATTAGGCATAAGTCATCGGCGAAATCCAAGTCTTCTAGGTTCTTTTCCGTCGTCCAGTGTATCCCCCTCTTCTCGCTGCCTACTGTTTGCTGCATGATCCAGTCCACCACAATAAGGAATATCATGGGGGATAGTAGGCAACCTTGTTTCACTCCTGTCTTCACTTCAAAGGCATCACTGAGCTTCCCATTGTGGATTACTTGGCATGTGGCATCTTCATATAGTTGTTGAATGAGGCGGATAAAGGTTTGCGGTACTCCGTAGTATTGAAGCAGTTTCCAAATTACTTCTCGGTCGACGCTGTCAAAGGCCTTCTCAAAGTCGATGAAGTTGAGGTATAGAGCTGATTGCCATTCTACGCTCTGTTCTATGATGATACGAAGCGTTGCAATTTGGTCAGCACATGATTTGTACTTCCTGAAGCCTGCCTGTTCCGGTCGCAGTTTTGAATCCAGTGCGTCTTTAAGCCTCTCCAGGATGATGCGGCTTAATATTTTACTTGGGGTGGATAGGAGAGTGATTCCTCGCCAGTTCTTGCAAGCACTGAGGTCTCCCTTCTTCGGCAGTTTGACAAGGTAACCCTTCTTCCAATCGTCAGGTACCTTCTCTTCCTTCCACACCTTCTGCAATAGTGGTGTGAGCATGTCCGCTGTTGTCTCTGCATCTGTTCTCAGTGCTTCTGGCGGTATTCCATCTGGTCCTGCTGCTTTCCCGCATTTCAGTAGCTTTATGGCGTTCAGGACTTCCATTTTCGTTGGGGGATTTATGTTCACTTGTAATTCAGCGGCTGCAGGTGGTATTTCTGGACGAAGTGCAGGTGGTGGTCGATTCAAGAGCTTCTTGAAGTGGTCGGCCCATCGTTTCCTCTGTTTCTCTTCTTTTGTAATTAAATTTCCTTCTTCATCTTTTATTGGTTTCATCTGTGTTGGTCTCTTCCCTGATAGCAACCTGGTTATTTGATACAATGTCGTCAGGTCTCTCTTACCTGCAGCCTGTTCTGCTTCACTTGCCAGTGTTTCGTAGAAGTGTCTTTTGTCTTTGCGTGCACTCTTCTTCACTTCTTTATCCAGTGTTTTATACATTGTGCTCAGTTCCTCTTGTCGTTGAGCATCCTTGCACTGGTTTATCTTCTGTTTCACCATCCTCCTCTCCTCTATCAGCTTCCAGGTATCCGTCGAGATCCATTCCTTGTCTTCCACCTTTTTCCTTCCTAATACTGTTGTGCAGGTTTCTTTCCACATAGCTTTCAAAGACTTCCAGTGTTCTTCTACACAGGTTTCTTCAGGGATGTCCCTCGACGTCTCCCATTTTGTCTTGATGGCTGCTTTGAAGATCTCCTTTGTAGTTTCATCCTTCAGTTTCCGAGTGTTGTACTTGAATTGAGGTCTATCACCAGCTTCCTTGAAGGCTTTTAACTTGATTTGGAAGGTTCCTTGCACTAGATAGTGGTCTGAACCTACATCTGCTCCTCTTCTTGACCTTGTGTTAAGTAGACTGCGTCTCCATTTTCTTGAGATTGAGATAAAGTCGATTTGTTGTCCATCTGGTGAAGTCCATGTCGCTTTGTGGATATCCTTGTGCCTGAACACACTGCCTCCAATCACCAAATCGTTGAATGCGCAGAATTCTGCAAACAATTCTCCATTCTCATTCATTTCACCTAGCGCCTCTCGACCCATGGTTAGTTCTCTTCCCGTGTTGTCCCCTCCCAGTTTGGCATTCATGTCGCCCATTAGAATTTTGATATCGCCAACTGACGTCTTGTCCAGTGTTGACTGAAGTTGTCTGTAGAATTCCTCCTTTTTCTCTTGCTCTGCATTATTTGTAGGTGCATAACATTGTATGATTGTGACCTTTCTTCCTTTTGAGTTGAATCTTGCTGTCATGATCCTGGAGGAGATTGGTTCCCACTGCATGAGAGCCTTCGATGCTCTTGAGGACATCATGATAGCCACTCCCTCAGTGTGCTCGTGGTTGGCGTCTGGGTGACCAGAGTAGATTATTGATTCTCCAGTTGACAGTTTGGAGAGTCCACTCCCATTCCATCTGCTCTCGCAAATCCCAAGCACTTCGATGTTATACCTTCTCATCTCCTTTGCAATCTGGGCTGCCTTACTGGGTTCAAACATCGTGCGGACATTCCATGTCCCCACGTTTACTTTCGCTTTCATCGAGAGAAGACACATCGGCCAATTGGCTTCCCGAAGGCTTTCACCAACTGGCGTCATTTCGCCTCTCCGATTCCAGCGGGGAATAAGTTTGTTTTCATTTTTTATATTTTGTTTGTGCTTTGAAGTTTCTTTAGCGGTTAGATTTGTTTTACGGGGTAGGGTTGCTAGCCCTATGCCCAACCTTCCCTCTTTACCCGGGCTTAGGACCGGCTAGTAACTAGTAAACTAGTTAACCAGGCGAGGTTGCCAATTATCTTATTAACGATAAATTAGTTAAGCAAACTTTCTGCATTACTGAGAGAACATTTTTATTCAACTTCGCATATGAATTTGTAATAAAACGTATTCAATAAATTGAATGTTACATACCACTTAGATTTACAGTAAAACTAAAACTCATAACATTTCCCCGGGATAGGAAAGTTATAAAGACTATGATGATGATGAGTAGGAAATAAAGAATCTACAGAACAAAGTGACGTAGTGAAATGGTCAGAAACGAACTCTTTTTCATTTTTGAGGATATATATAAATGAAATATAACTGATTGCATAATATTTTGTGGGCTCAAAGTTTGTAAATTAAAAGAATTTGAAGAACGACCAAGTTGTCATACTAAACGAACCAAATTCTCTTACTTCCTAAAGATGTAGTTTATTAGCTCAAGCATCTTACTTTCAAGCAACGCAATCTGAGTTCAAATCTTATACCACTTACTAGGACTTGGGTAGTTGACGAGTCTCACAGCCATTACATAAGAACAGTGGCTCATAGCTGAGTAAAAAAAAACCCGTACCTAATGGATAAATTAAAGCATGAAATTCTTTTAGAGCTGTCGCTCATTGGTCTAGGCAGTTAAATTTCAACCAGTGAGTGAAGCATTCAAATTCAGCTTCACTTACTCGGGTTTAAGGGGCCAAATAGTATCATTGGCCATCACATGGCAGGTATAACTCATTACCCACGGCATAAATGTGTACTATGTTGATGAGTGGCTCTTGATATTTCTTCAAGGACTAGTATCCAACGAAAAACATGTGGCTGCGCTTCGCTTCCACAGAAATCCTCAAAGGACACACCCAACCGGTTGCATATATTTAAAGCATATTTCAGACCATATTTTCTTATCTGTAATATCATGAAAACTTTAGAAAAGAAAGAAAAAACATTGGAATGGAATAATCTGAATCCACTGTAGCTTCTAGGCGGTTCTCGTCAGCTGCCTAGAGCCTGGAATGTTTATAATAGGAAGTCGCGATAACATATTAACATACTTTAGTTTATTAAAATCAGTCAAGACGGGACAACGACACAGCGGAGTAAGGAAACCGTTTGAATCGAAATCGAGTCCAAATGTCATGTAATTATGTCAAGAAATCTTATTAATACAAAATTTTTATAAAAAACTAGACGGGAACAGAAAAATGAATATGGTATAACATAGGACAAGAAATAACATAGGTCAATAATTAGGTAAGTCAGAAGTACTCAGAAAAAAAATGTAACAGAACATAATGAGTAGATCTCATTTAACTAAGATTTCGTCTTGGAGCTAACTAAAAATCTAACCATAGGATAAGGATGCGTTTGAATAAGTTCCGTTTTAATTGTCTTCACTGAAGTATGTTAATATTTAACCATAATTTGTTATTGTAAATACTATAGGTTGCAATCATCTGACTAGAGCTGCCTAAATAATAAAATGAGTAGCATATTCGATGATACGTTTAACCTCCTCTTGGTATAATGGATCGAATTGTTCGGTCTCTGTTGACTGATGAGCTCCAGAAATTACCCCGGGATTTCCTATCCTTTCTACTACATACTCATGAAGGTACAGATAAGAGAATGATTTCACCGAAAGAGAAGTTTGAATTCTCAGTAGGATATTGTTTTCTACTGAATGTGACAGTTTTGTCCCACATAATTTGTTTGGCACATAGTAATGTAACTGATGCTTATCAAAAATGTATGGTGATATCTCCGGTGAACTTAGACCTAGTTAGAAACCTAACACTTCTAATTATCGAGTAATTAGCGCAGGTGCTGACACTGGACACAGAATGTCAAACGTTTTTCATGGAGTTTTTAACGCTAGGTTCTATGCACGTGGATGCTGGGCGAATAATTAGATGAAAAATCTTCTCTAAGTTGATTTCAGTTCACATATATTCGATTACTTCTCTGTTTAGTATAATGCATATTTTAGATTAGAAACAAGATAAAATTAACTACAAGCTAATGGATATAACTACTGTTTATTGACATTGATTAACAAAAATGATGACGTTTTTCATTTCCATAATGAAAGCATCCTGCTGATATGACCTTATTTTGTGTCCATTCTTACAGGTGGGTTTGGTGACCTTAAAATCCCGATTATTCACAACACACTGGACAAACATATTTGACTGGTGAACTAAGGGAGATTAGCAGTTTATGTAGGGTGAAAAATATTTTTGTCTTTTAAGAGAATACTCATAAAATTACTTGAGTGAAAGTTGAAATATTTCTGAATTTTGCTTTAAGGAACAATGGATCAGTGACCTTGCTTCAGCGTTCAAGGTAGTTAAATAAAGTAAACACTAAATATTAAGGTGGTGGCTAAAATATATGACTTCTACTTGCACATGTAAAGGTTTCGATAACCTACATGGAATATTCTGAAGTGCACAAATGAAAAGTAAAAACTGATAGTCAAAGTTTTTCATTACAGTTTAACTAGGAAGGCATAAGTTACTTAATTAAAAGTAGTCACGCTATTTGGATTACTGTGACGGAAGTTTTGTCGTGCATGTTGAGAGTTAGATATTCACAGATAATCCTGCTCACAAAACACTTCCTTGATGGTTCCCAGTAAACAATTTTGATTCATTTGGCTACTGTTTGCCATATTAGTGGAAGTCTTGCAGAAGACCATCCATTATGTTTTATTACCCGAACTTTAGACTCAAATTTTACCCCATAATCTGGTCACATTGTTAAAGTTAACTCACATGTAAGCCAAAATACTAACACTCCCAAATGAGAAACAGTAGTAACTTGAAAAGAATTCCTTTTTGTTGTTTAAATGAATCAGATCCTTTGTGTGATCAGGTTCTGGATGTAAAATGGCTGTTTATCAGTGTTTTTATTCAATCATCGTTTGTCTTTTGGTTGATCAAGATGAATGACTCTTTCGAGGAAGGTAAAATTAATCGTTTTAGTTTTCCTTTAAGAAGTTGGTCGAATAAAATTTTACTATACTTTAAGTCCTAGCAGTGGGCAAATGACATCTGTAACTGTGAATTAATTGCTTAAGTACACATAGTGTGCAAGCAGAATTTTACAAAGTAGAAAAAATAACACCTCAGTAAGAAAAACAGTTGTATCAGGAAAATGTGCATAACTGTTTAAAAATCATTAGTACGGACTCGATGCTGAGTTAATAAGAGTGCAAGGTTATTTATTAAATTAGTTATTTCACTTCTTTTTTGTGCGTCTTTCACATATGCATAGATGTACTGAGCATGCAAAGCAACCACCTTCCTCAACGTGGAATCCTTTAGGAAGCTGGATTACGTTAAAAGAGGGTTCAAGATAGCAAGATCGAAACCTGGCAACTGTCTATGAAATGTCTCACTGTTTGTCTGGGCCGTATGAGGAGATGTAGATTGCTTTTTTGGGGTTTCTGAGACCAAAGAAGTTACTGGTTGAGGACTCTGGATGACATTCGGAAAATCGGTCACAATGGCACAGATGTATTCATCCACTGATATCTTCCAAATCTTGAATGGTTGCACTAACCTTTATCTTCAGATTATCTATTCTCTTACACAACTCTGTTAACTTTTATCTCACTCTTTTCCTATCAACTTGTTCTTTGTGTACCACTGTGAAGTGTGGCAGCTTGAGTTGATGCACTTGTCAGATATAGTGACAAAGTTTCATCAGTCTCAAAAAGTGCTTTCTTACTAAACAGAATTTACAGCATTCACAGAGCAGCAACAAACAAAATTATGTAACCAAACGAGTCGGACATGCAAAGCGATTTTATTCTTTGAACATGAAGACGGAGGATACTGATGGAGCGGCTAGATATATATATATACGAATACTATGACTATTCGTTGAACACTAGTATTTCACTTGTTTTTAACTTTATTGCAGAGATAGTCCTGTATCAAGATTGTTTATTTACTACTTACTTTGCTTGCTACTTACAAGGTCATTTGATTAATGTACCTAGTTACAGTTATAGAACAAACTGATCAATATAATGGAGCGGTGTTGATTACTTTGAAGGTAATTTCAACACATGTAAAGTGAATTTATTTGAAATTACCATACACTTTCAGTTTATTTATAGGATGACTATGGGTTATAAATTCTAAATCATTGTGTAAAAATGAATTTTACTGGTAAATGTACATACTCCACACCTAAATTTCCACTCATGCTATGAACATCAGTGGATTTGATTTACAGTAAAACCCTTTTATGATAGTAATAATTAAATGACTTCTTCAAGGAAGATAATAGGATTATAGGTAAATTTGTTTTTACTTCATAAAAGTGTTAAAATGGAAATGGTGCTTGATATGTAAAATACATGCTTATTTGGTTGGCTAACTCAATTATAACATTCTTTTGTTATTCAACAATTATTATGGAATAGAGAAATCTCTGTAAGCTGAGAGTAATCTGCTACATCACTTGTTATTTTATTCAGACTTTAATAAATTTGTTATGAAAAATGGATTGTTCGCTGTCCTGTCAATTTTCTTGAAGTTGCCTTGACTTTCCATCCAGTGAGATGAGAGATTTCAATATTTCAAGCCATAAGTTCATGTAAGTATAATATTTCACTTGACTGCAATAAGGCTGAGAAGTATAGAGCTGTCATGTACCAGCTTACTGGGTATGCAATCAAATTTTGATCCTTACTCGAAGTTAGAGAAAAGAGATAAGAATTGTAACATATTTAGGTGCGTTGATATGTTATTTTAGATAATCAACAAATATTAGTTTTCCTATATTCATGTTATGTACCCGACTAACTGAGTTATGAGTAGATAATTTTTACATAAGTTTAATTAACTTTAGAAGCTCTGACTAATCGGTGACCAAATACAATACCTTCATTTCATGAAGTATTTGCTTTTTGGGAAAATACTTTCGATTGCTTTGTATCAGAGTTGCTGAGTATTTTACAAGTGGTGCGATTTGATTAAAAAGATAAATTAACCTTACAATGGGTGCATATGAACAAAAAATATGGGTACTTTCAGTCCAAAAAAACAGTGAATTTCAGAATAATCTTAAAATTTTAAAAAGTTAGCAGCCAACCATTACTCGAGAAAGTAATAAAGTAACGACAGCACAACAAATCCTACGATTCAATAAACAAAATTAGTCACTACAGTAAACTACTATACCACGTGAAATACTTCATGACCGCTTGTTACAATTTGTATGAATGATTTTACACTTTGAGATTAATAAATCACCTCATCCTACATTAAATCCATTTTAATCACGAGCAAAGAAAACAACTTCAAGCAATTTTTACCCCTAGAGAGGTAGATATTTATCATGTACATAATGCTCATTTTCATTTTGTACATTTTAAAAAACAGTTGGCGGCATTTTCAAACACTTTCAGATAACGTTTATTATGATATTTCCAGTTGTTTCATATCTAAAATTTAACGCTTCAGGAATGTTGACAATAAAGAAAGAAGTAAAGCTAAAAAAACTTAATCAGTGATTGCTACGATATGAAGATCACTTGTTTCTCACCAAATGTAAAAAAACGAATCAAAAATATTATTTCTCTATTATTTATTCCTTTTATATTTGAATATATCTCTATATATTGAAAGGAAACATTAGGTTACGAAGTATTGAGAATTATTCCTTAAGATAAGTCATTCCTTTGGTTGCACATTTCTGGATACCTATGGAAAGGATTTGACATCGAAGGTATACGTTAACGAGATCAGATCGGTACTATTTTTTTCCTTTGACTATTAGTGGCGTTGTACTCATTTCTTCATTTTGTTTTGCACCCTTGAACTGCACTGATTCAGCTTCTGCTTCACCATCTTCCTCACAACCATCAGTTTCTATGTCGCCGTCGAGATCCATTCCTTGTCTTGTTTCCTCTTCAGTCCTAATACGGTTATGCAGGTTTATTTCCACATAGCTTTCAAAGAGTTTCGGTGTTCTTCTACGCCCGATTCTATAGGGATGTTGCTTGGAATCTCCCCTTTTGTCCTGATGGCTGACGTGTATATGTCCCCTGTAGTTCTGTCCTTCAGTTGCTGGGTGTTGCACTTGAACTGTGGTCTATCATCAGCTTCTGTGAAGGCTTTCAACTTGATTTTGAAGGTTCCTTGCACTAGATAATGGTCAGAACCGACATCTGCTCCTCTTCTCCATCTGATCTTGTGTCAAAAAGCCTGCGTTTCCATCTCCACTCTCTTCACATTGAAATGAAGTCGACCTGATTTTTAGTGTGTCTGGTGTCTGCTGAAATCCGTGTCGCCTTGTGAATATCCTTGTGTTTTTACACACTGCCTCCAATCATCAAATCGTTGAATGTGCAGAATTCTGCAAACAACTCTCCATTCTCGTTCATTTCACTGAGCACTTCTCGACCCATGATGAGTTCCCTTCCTGTGTTGCCCGCTCCCACTTTGGCATTGATGTCACCCATTATAATTTTGATGTTGCCAACTGGAGTCTTGTCTAGTACTGATTGCAGTTGTCTGTAGAATTCCTCCTTCTTCTCTTGATCCGCATTATTTGAACTTGCGTAGCGTAGCACTGTATGATTGTGACTTCCGTCCTTCTTTTTGAGTTGAATCTTGCTGTCATGGTCGTAACCCTGGAGGAGGTTGGTTCCAACTGCATGAGGGTCTTTGGTGGTAATAAAGACATCATGATAGCTACTCCAAAACTCACTGTCCTTGTGGTTGTCGTCTGGGTGACAATATCGTAGTAGGTTGTTGACTCTACAGTTAAGAGTTTGGAGAATCCACTTTCATTCCATCTGCTTTCGCAAATTCCTAGCACTTCCATGCGATACCTTCTCATCTCGTTTGCAATCTGGATAGCCTTGCTAGGTTCAAACATAGTGCAGACATTCCATCTCCTCATCCTTACTCTTGCTTTCAACGAGAAAAGAGAAGACATATTAACCAATTGGCTTCCCGAAGGCTTTCGCCAACCGGCGCCATTTCGTCTCTCTGATTCCGGCTAGGAATAAGTTTGTTTTCATTTTTTATGTTTTGTTTAGCGGTTAAATTGATTTTCCTGGGTAGGGTTGTTAGCCCTACGCCCAAACTTTCCTTTTTAACTGGGCTTAGGACCGGCTGGTAACTTGTGACCTAGTTAACCAGGCGAGGTTCAGATCGGCATACTAAGGAGTATTTTAAAGTTATATTACAAATTTTCAGAATATATGAAGCAAAATGATGCATTTTTTTTGTATGGGCAGAAGTAGTTAGGATAATAGAAAAGAGCAGTTAATTTAGTCACATTCACCTTTTTTCACCGGGAAACTAAGGTGATTTGCACCTACTTTTCTGTTATTCTTATGTATGGAGACGTTGTTCTCAGTTTTTTTGTACAAAATCATTGGAAAGTATTTATTCTGTAAGTAACGAATAAAGAACTTTTCCCTCAATATGTTAACAGTTACTGGCTTTGAACAGTATAAAAAGTAAACAGGTTTTATGTTTCTTGTCATCTAAACGCGTGTTTCATGAGTTTTAACCTATACTTCTACTCGATTACATTAGAAAAATAATAAGCTCGAAAATTAAAATACCGGAACTGCTTGGTTGCATATACGGTGTAAAGGTGAGTGATCATGTTCTTCAGATAAACCTCATAGCTTCATTTCTTTACTAACTGGACAGCTAAGATTATACAAAGATATTCAATATTTCGAATTGTTTCTCATATTTTTTATATCTACATTATTTCTAAACAGTGGGATGTGGTGACGTAGTCTCTCTGTTACTGACTGTAATTGTTAAGGCCTGAAATGAACCCGTTGGGCACAAGAGACTATTTGAAGTGAGTTGTTGTTTCTTAGTTTGCTGTGAACTTAATATTCTTCAAAAGTGAGAACTTCGAATTATCGTTCTTACTGCAACTCGCAAGTTTCACCTGTTTATTTACAAAACTGTTACCTTTCCGTCATTGTTCCTGCCATACTGTGATAACCAAAGTAAATTTAGGTTGATGGGAAACAACGTGGTTGTTTTAATTCTCAGGCATGAAACTGTGTTTCATAATGAACCAGAGAAACAATAGGATACTGCATAGCTTTTATAATTGTAAATAATATATATTCTTATGGTAAGAAAGGTATATTGTGTGAATTCAAATAAAAAACTCATTGTTTAAGTGGACAGGTTACATAAACTAACTATCAAGCAGATCCTTTGTATGTTATGTGAACACATTTCACACTTGTAATGGTATTTAGAGCGGCACTGAACATTTACAGCGTTGAAATAATTCCTCTTCATAATGCGAAGACTGCTGGCCTGGATAATTTCTTAGAAGTAGATACTTATTTATATTGTGAAGAGTGTCTCAGACTAACTATATGGTGATTATATTGTGTAAAGTACGATATTTCTCTAATTTGATCTGGCTAAAAAGACTTTTCACAATAGGAGTCAACAGGAAAGATACATTTTACACTACCATCTCTTCTCTGTTTACCTGATATTCAGATGATTGAGTATACTTATGCTTTGGTTGTTGATGTTCGCCAAATTTTACTCTGTTGAACATGATCGTGGCCAGCTCACTTTTCTGACAAATCAAATTTAAACTGATTGATGAGACATTTTAAAATTGTAGTGGATATTAACATGAAAATCATCAATGCACATCACTTTAGTCAACATATAGAACTTACCAAGTGGGTTTTGCATTCATAATCTTTATTTTAACAGGTTTGAATAAAATGAAATTCCATTTATATAGTCTGACCGCAGACATGTTAAGAATTAATCTTATCAAAGAATGTTGTTCTCAGTGACTTCTTGGTTAGTTACATAGTTATATTTATAGATTATTTAACTCTCATGTAATTGTACTCAAGGGTTAGTGAGATTTTACTAGCAGGCCAGGTGAATATGAATTTCGACATGAAAATCAGACATGACTGGGGTTCAAGTTGAAAAAATTTTAAAAGCTTCAGTCTGCATAGTTTAGCATTAAGTTGTCGAATTTTATAACCATGGAAAGTGCTTTTAGTATAGTTGCTTGTATTATGCCGTCAATAATTTGATCGAATTTATCGGTTTCTGTTTGCATATGAGCTCCTGTGTGGATGTCTTGATATTACCCGTGCTTTTAGTTTCTTTCAGCTGATGGGTCTCAAATAGGACGAAATGCGTATCCTTGATTCCACCGCTGGCCACTATCCATTATTACGGCAACTTAAATTTCAAACCGCTGGTGTATATGGGGTAGTTCTATAACTTTCCAACTCTGTCTGACTTATTCCATGAATAGCTAGCTTTTCAGTACTTTTGTTTGAATAATCTAAAATAGCCATGATTCAGCAGGCTTGCATTTTTGGTGTGGTATGATGACTGAAGAAGTGAAAACTTAGTTACAGCATAATTCATACGGGGGCTGTTAATTAACCAGTCCAGCGTTCTACCGACTGAATTCCCAGGCCTTACTGTGGACCAAATTTTTAATTCTCTTCAGTCACTAAGATTTTTTTGTCAGGTCCCTAACTGTTCACTGTTATAACATTAGTGGCCAAGTCATTTCCAGTCCCACCTAAAACAAAGGTGAATTCGATAAAGCTGATAGAGAATCAGTTGTTGGTCAAACGACCCAAGGTGGTTGGAAGTTGAGAGACTTGTATCAGTCATATGGGGATTCCCTAAATGATAAATTTCAGTTACGTCTTGCCAGTATGTATTCCTTTGAGAAAAAGTTTTTATTTGGGCGCTTTTATGCATAAATGTACTGAGTAAATTTTATGGTTCTTACATCATGGAAGTCAAAGTGCACGACAAACACCAGGTTACACTGCATTTATTTATTGATATATTAACTTACTAGCATGCTGGAGGAATTAGCTAGGTTTATTATACCTAATCCTATAATCCCTTTTATCTTATAAAACAGTTTCAGGAGTTAATCAGAAGCTGGTTAAATTGAATAACTTAAATGTTCCCATTTGTTTAATGTGTTACATCTTAAATTTACTTAGCTGCTCACCAGCTAATGTCCTTTATTGCACTCCGGTGTTAGACATACTCTTCCTTCTTGAATTATACATTGTGGTGGATGAAAGCTTTTACTTAGTGTTATACAACAATATATCCAATTAGTGTTTGGTTGGAATTTTGTTGATAAGCTACTGATCCAGTTCTTATGCTCATTAACAATCATGAACAGATTGTAATTGTATACTCTTCAAGAGATATTCCGCAGATTAGGAATAGAGAACCAGATACCGTTACTTTTATAGAATTTACTTTTTTGTTGCATGAGACTAACCTAATTTGTCAAAACTGAAAATTCAAGAAAAACTCTGGGTTTAATACTTTTATGGCAAAAAGCCATTAGAGGAACTCTTTGTTCAGGTTGGCTGTACTTCATTGAGGGGTATAATGAGTATGGCGACAAGAAAACTAAAGCTTCATAGCGGGAAATGAATCGAAGCCTTGCTCAGTTGGTTGAAATTATTGACAGTAGCGCATAACTTTATAGTTTGCTTTTCAAAAAATGCTCAGGTCCTAATAACTGTCCAAACGCTTCCCAGAATGGATTTGATTGGCAAGATGATACTTTTAGTGAAATTACACTTATCACTGCTATTTATAGGCTGATAAGCAAACAGATAACTCAGAATGAGTTATTTGGTCAGCCAAGATCAGTTTCTGTCTCATTACCGTATTCCTATCACTGAGATTACAACCTCTTGATTATATTTGTGATAAAACTTAGCAACCTAATATAGTGGTGTAATAAGTTTACTTTTAGGTAGTCGGAAAAGATAGACAAAAGTCCTCTTTGATTGAAACTAAGTAGCTGTTGGCACCCATCACTTAGATTAGTGGACCGAAGTTAACTCATGAGATCTATGGTTTAATCTACAATTATTAACATTTTAAGGAGCTATTCCATTCTTTTAAGAAATTCTTGATTACTTGTACACACTAATGCTATAAAACAAAACCTGTTTTTGTGTGCTTAATATTTGCTATTTGATGATTACTTCAGATCAAACTTTTAAGCTTAATTTTTTATGAAGTGAAGCCACCAATGATAGAGGTCTTAGTAAAGTTAGAAACAGAAGATAATTTCTTGTTTTTGTTTGTTGAAGAGAGCATAGGTACTCACTTTCATTCAGTTGTGTATTTTTACGCTTCGATATATATCTTAGATATTTCTCTTGGTGGTTAATAATTCCTGGAATCTCTTTCTTAAACTTTTTCGTGGTAGCGAAATGATCAGCACAAATTGAACAGGAGATTCGCATTATCTTTATACTAGAATATTCCTTTGAATTTATTGATTAAAGTTAATGTCTAGTTAAATATTCTGTTTTAAGTGTCTGATGGAATATTCATCATTCGATGGGCAGTTATCTTTGACTTGTTTATGATTATTGGGTGTTTATCACATTTTGTTTATCTAAGTTACAAGAATCAACGTATTTCCAGAACTCAAAGAGAGCTTCTTCTTATTCCAGTCTGCGTATATATTTGATTCAAGATTTATTTACCTAGCCATTTCTGTAAAATGGCTGACTTCGTATAAAATCTTAGTGTCTATTTAGTATGTCGAACAGTTACTAAACAAAATCAACTTGTAATTCTTACACAGTATTTAGTAGTGAATCGTAAGCAATTTTTATGGTTCTTTGATTGGTCACTGAAAGGTGTCCAACTTTATGTTATCTGCTCCTAAGTGGTGATCGATTTCTATTCATCATTTCGCAGTAAAGTTATCGAGCTAGTTGACTCAACATCACGATGCATTTTGACAAATGTCCTACAGTGGGTTTGAATGCAGATGACTGCAGCAATGGGTGATGTGTGTTCAAATCTCACGGGGGAAATCAGTTCTCTCAAGGTTGCAGATACGCCTTGCTGTCGAGTGCTCCGAAGCACGAAACGTTGGCCTGGGGCTTCTTGCCAATTGCCTCCATTCAACTAGTAAGACTATTTTGGCTGTTACTTGAACTATGAGGGATTTGACATAAAGATACTTTGACATCTGCCTCACTCCTGAAATATTCATAAAACCCTTAAGTGAATAAAAATGATCTAAATCCTTTTTTCATTTTCTTAAATTCACATTATACATAAGTCGCATCAATTTCTCTGAGTAAATTTTTCCACTTCACAAATTTTCTATTAATCCAGAGTTTTTTAAAACCGCAGATTGTAGTGATTATTATTATCATTATTATTATTATTATTAGCCCTGTTATAGTGATGAAAATCATCCGTGTGTAAGTTGCCTTACAGATTAAACTCTCCTCCATCAAGAATAGTACAATATACGGAGGCATTTTTAAGTTCGTATTGATTTTCTCTGCTATATTTTATTTATTGATAAAAACTGTGACATCGGAATAAATCTCAGTGTTTGTTCTGAATCCTCTACTCAGGCATTTGGAGGTGTACATAGTTTGATTCTCTTTTAGCTTGAAGTTTTATTCAAATTACGGTTGTTACTGCCCAAAATGTGTTCTTTGATACCATTTTCAAGTTAGATTTGACCACTTACCCACAGTTATTCTCACATCCAAGTTATTGTTAAACAAAGTCGGTAATTTAGTGTAAGCCAAAGGTATTACTGCTGCAAGATGTTATACAGGTTTTAATACTACCCACAGCAAGCCTATAAAATTCCTATTTTGAATGGTAATAAGTAGCCAGTTTGGTGTTGATGGTAGGAAGTATCCATGAGTTGCTTCATAGTCTTATTTTTTGATTTCACTGGTTAACAATCACAGTTTGTCTCTATTAGCCATTTAGGAAGCAACGAATTTTTAAAGATGTGTGAATCCAGTAGATGCAACTAGTAACGTCTTATAGGTTATTGATTTGAATAAATGTCATTTCCTGAAGGGTTAAATGGTGAACCTCAAGAAGGGAACCGAAAAATTTCTCACAACCCAATCGACTTGAAACTGCTCACCACCAAATTATGATTATAGTTTAATTTATCCATTGGTAATCAAAAACTTTTTGCTTATATTCCTTACAATACTCAAAATCTAGCTACTCTTTTGGCTTAACTTTTAATAAAAGGGCTAACTTCCCAGGAAGTAACCAATGTCAGATTATAGATGAGAGTGATGTGGTTGAAATGATGGTATTGGATAAGCAAAGACTCACACATGTTATGGAAGACTTTAAAAGACAACTGAGCAGAGTAATAAAAATGCTGCTCACAGGTATATTGCAAAACGAATTACTGCGAACTACATTGGGAGAAAATGGTGCACTTCACTAATAATAATTATTATTACTGTGATCACTTTATTTCAGACAATGTATGTAATACAGTACGGAATGCTTAGCATTTTGTATCTGAAAAAACTCATTCCCTGTACAATACTTTCAAACGAAATAATTACTGCACAATAACCTCCAGTCAAGACTAGTGAGTGAATAGGAAATAGAGCCAAATTTCGGTGGTAATTTGTTCAGCCAGTATAAAAATCCGCAATTCAACATAGATATCTCAAGAACAGTTCTGCGCTGTATTTTGTGCATTTACAAATCCATTTCTTACTGGCATGAAGCGTTTCCTGTGTTTTGTTGTTTACTTAAAAAACAACAGTTTGAAAGCATTTTAAAAACTTACGACAGTACACAACACATTTAAAGGACATTACAAGGAGAATAAAAACCAGGAAGAGTCCAAAATCGGACAAAACGTGCATCCTCGATTCCTCTGCCGGCCAATGAATATCCAGGCAACATCAGGGTATCCTTACATACATGCCGGTAGAGGTCAAACGATTCCACCCAGAATAATACTAGAGAATTACAAGTATGTCAGAAAATAGTAAGATTCAAAAAGCTGAGAAGGAAAAAACGGTGGAAGCCTTTGAGCACCACGCAGTCATTTCTTTCTGGTATGGGACCCCTCAGCAATGCTCATCCACAACTTCAACAGGGATTGAACCTAGATTTCCTACTTCTGTGACTTTACGGCATAACAGGACCTCCAATTTATGTCATTGTTGATTAACTATTCTCATGTTCCGACTTGATTAGCTCCACTGGTTTCAACTTTAATTGGAACTTATGGAATCACCTCTCGAAGGTAGTTACCAATGAGATTCATGGGTACGTACTTCTAAGGAGTCACATACTAACACGAAAGAGCTGCCCAGTGCTTCTCTAACTGATGTCAACTTAAAATAAATAAGTTCCTACTAGCCTCAAAATTGAAAGTGAGGGACTTAATAAAATATGTTTCGTGGAGGTTTTTGCTAGCCCAATGTTAAAGCAGGCCGCCATCTTAGTACGAAGTAATCAAAACAATCTTTTCAGTTCATTATAAACAATCTAGTTTTTCCGATACTAGTGATCACCTAAGGGCACTTTTGTTTATGTTCTCACCTATAGAGTAAAAGTCAAAATAAAAGCCAGGTAAAAAGGTCTGCCTCACGCTGCACACTTCAATGGTGTGCATTTTGAACAATGATTTTAATAAAAATCCGCTGGTATATATTATTATGTACTAAAGATGTTTAACCGTATCTATTATTTCATCTGTCGTGGTTCAAAGTTATCCACATTGCATACATTGTAGTTTGACCTCAAAACTCGGAGAATATCCCATATGGGGCACTCACTAACTGGTATCTAAGTTACAGTCATTCATTTATTCCCTAACACAATAAAAATATATGGTACATTTGTACACTATAATCATCCATTCATATAATATCACTATTCATGTTAACTTTTACACGAGATGACCTTAGGAATGGGAATATTTACAAAGTAAATAACATATGAAACAAAAACAATAGTCATTTTGTTATTCTATCAAAAAGTCTTTCTTTAACATAAAAGAATTAAATCAAACCTTTACTATTCAAAAAAACGTTTAAGAAGCCAATGTTTAGCTAACATGGTATATATAATTCGGTGCAATGGTTTGTACGTACCGGTCGTTGATTAAACCGAATTGATCAGCCATAATTGGTATAAGGGCTCCTGTAGCAACACCTCGATTTTGCCGATACTTTTAGTTTTTCTATAATTGGTCAATATTAGCTAGCAGTGGAATCTAGAATGTACGTATCATCCCATAGAGGACCCATCAGAGGAATACACCTGGATCCTAGTGAGTGATACTATCCCAACTAAGACTGCAACCTAGAAAAACTCACTTCAAACACGATCCAATATATAAATTTATATATATATACACTCTGAGGCTGATGGGGATTTCATATTGGTGGTAGTAACCCTTGCAGACTGACACAAGTTTGGGGGAACCACTAAAAACCTATGAGCACTGGATGGCTATTGCGTCCTGGCGTATAACTCTTCAGCGATACAAGCCAATGAACTACCCAACGATTGAGCTCGCAATCCTCAGCCAGTGGATCAGAGAAAAGTGGTTTACAGTAACCTAGCTCTGTCAGTTTGCGATACTGCGCCACTCTGCACCACAGTCTTCAGTTGGCGTCTGCTTCACTTCCGACTAATTGTCTACAGGGATAACGACTTCTCATTATGACTTCGACATATTCATCTCCACTTACTGGTTGAGTGACTAGCCTGTTTGTCATGGAGCCTGAAGATCTTAAGTGTGATCCATGGTGAGGTCATAAGTGCTTACTGCTAAGGAGTTTCTTTTGCGGACGATACAGCTGTCCAGTGATCCTAGTTTTTCGATTGTTCTCTGAATGATGTCAGTTCGTGAAGATTAACATCTTATGTATATGTTTCATATAGGCAGTCTCATACAATAAAAAATAACTCAATAAGAAGTGATTGACTGTTACATTTTGCCGACTCACTACACCAACTAACACTTGACACACACTTCTATTTATTTCTTTTTAATTTCAAAATTGTATGAATAATTTATTGTCATAGTGAGAATGAAGCTGTGATCAGTAAAATTACTGCAAAATTAGTAGATAATTTCGTACGGTGAAGTGAAACATAAACTTATTGGTGCATAACGTAAATAGCTGTACGCTTTTTTACCACAAAAAGAAGGAAGGAAAGAGAGAGACAACAAAATACTGGTAAAAAACTGTTTTTAATTTATCACCTGAAAGTACAACCACATCTTATTACTGTCTTTGTACCGTCCAATCTGTGCAAATTTGTTTCTTTGTCAGTATGTACACTTGTGCATGTGAATGTGTATTGGGGTATATATACAGATAACAGAAGACAAGAAACAAAGAATCAAAATAATTGAGAAAAATCTGAAACGAAACTTTTTTATCCGTGTTGAATAATTTGCTTCATCTCTTGTTTAGTAATAGTTTACAACGATACTGCCCATATATTTGGCTCTTTACTCCTGGTGATGTATATATATATGAAAAGTCTGTTAAGGAGAATTCATCTGAAAATACTGATGAATGGGTTTGTTCAGCTGGTTGGTTGAACAATTAATCAGGTTGATTAACATAGCGTAAAATTTTATTACAGCCTCCGTCGTAATGCATAGTCGAAAACCGATTTATGGCATGTGATTAATAATTACTCTAATTACTGTATAAGGCATCGATACATTGCAATTCTTTAAAAATTTACACCCCTACACTTATGTATCTGTAGGTAGGGTTGAAAGTTTTTCAACTTATCATCAAATTCATGAACAAATGATAAATATTGTTACTCTCCATTGTTGTGTAGTATACTTTCCTCAGTGATGTATACATATAACGATACTTGTACTTTGTTCTTTTGAAAACAGATGGGTATAGAAAGTCTTCTTCCTCCAACCATATTTATTTTAAGTCTTTAAGTCTGAATACTTTCTGTTAAACTGCTTATTTTCTGCTAACAGATTTTTGTATCTGTTTAATTTAAAGGTTTTAACATCTGAAGTAGATAAAAATTCGTAGAAAGAGAAAAAAAGGCACCGAGAAACTGGCTGAAAAATTTACTTATGTATATATACTAATTTATTGATCAGGACATTTTTTCCTGGAAGAGGAAAAATAGAAAGAATTTAGTCGAAAAGAAAGTAAGGTAGTCTTATGATGAATTTCTCTGCATGATGTATTCTGATCCGTTGGTCACTGACGTAGACGAATTGAGCTACACATTTTCGATTTACTTAAATCAGCGTGATAGAACAATGTTTTGTGCTTTTTGACACTCTTCAGCGAGGCGTATCTGCAACCTCGAGAGAATTGATACCTCATGTAAACCTACGTCACTCTGTTGCAGTCAGCGAAGTTATCACCAAGCTAGTTGGACAGCAACTGCTTCTGTGTAGGCTTGAAGTGGATAGATTGATTAGTCATTGGGAAGCGAGCACTTTCATGCTGTCTAGTTCCAAGTGCTGTCGAAATCCTGTCGATCATATTGTAACGTGGTCAGCAAGACCAAATAGCTCAGTGGTAACGTCGTTGATTGCAAAATCGGGTTGGAATCTCACAAGGGACATCAGTTCCCTCGATTTTGTAGATATACCATCTTGACTAGAGCAGACAGTACAAAGTTTAGGTACAGAAAGGTTTCTTACTAATTCCCCTTAACCAACTAAAATTACTAAAGATACACCGTGATAGTGTATCTCTTCGCTTAGTGAGCATATTACAAGACGGTCAGAGCTTAAGATAAGACAAAATGGAAGTGGCTATTGAAATGATGGATTTTTCCCAGTGAAAGGAAGTGTCTCAGTCACAGACCAGCTGTTTTATTCAAATATTTTTTATGTTTAATTGAGGTCTGAGGTATTATGAGTGGAGTGTCTTTGTTTGCATTAACGCCGAGTACATTCACGTATCTATTAACAATATTTGTATGCTTATATCGATAAATCCCCCAACTAACTTCCTTACTGTCATCAATCATAATTTTCAAATATTTGGCATTCCCCTAATAAGTTTAATAGGTTGAAGTAATATGAAGTTAAAAAGGGTGTGAGATAGTACTTTGTGGTGATTTAAATTTCTGTTACTTTCAGTTGACGATTCTTTAAGCATATGGAATCAACAGAAGTGAAACTGTTGGAGACGGAACGATGTGCGTTAACTTTTAAGCGTAGCGTTTTTTCAGTAAAACGGCAATTTCAAATCTTTATTACTGCAAGTGTATTGGGCGAAGACAGAATAATTAGTATGAGCATACAATTAAATTTCCAGTCAGATGGTAAAGTGATGATGGTCAACATACAACCAAAATACAAAGAATTTATAGAAATATTTCCAGACTTTATGCAGATGAGTTATATTACAGTTCAACCAATGGATATTTTGATATACTTGTCATCTTATTCAGCTAAATATGATTCATGAAGTTTAGGGGTATACAGACTAAAGCAAATCAGAGTGCAGTATATCCAAATTTTAAATTCCGAAACTATTGAACTGTACTTAGTAGTTAGCAGTGGAATCCAGGACGTACGTTTCATCTTTTTTGGGACTCTTCAGCTAGATATACCTACACTCCAGCGACTGGTGTTGTTTCCACTATGACTCGAATCTGGTACCCATTGTTTCAAACATCTAGCCGAGGATTCCCAAATGGGATGAAACGCATCCTGGATTCTACTACTAGTAAATATTCTAGTACTATCAAGGTATCCGCATAGGAGTTCATTTATCAGTTGAGGTCGAGTAATTCAACCAAGTGTATCAACAGGAAACTACGATTAACAGTAAACACTAACCGAAATATTTGTTTGTAATAGTTTTTGTCGCTTAATTGGCTGTCTCCATTAAAAAAAATAGTCAATGAAGCAGTACTTTTCAAGCGACTGACTTCAGAACATTTGAACATTTTCATTCACCTCAGTGGTCAAAGTGTGTTTCTTCAGTGATAGAATTGAATAAGTGTAGAAAGCAGTAAGTTGCTGCTTTAGTTTTGGTGTAGTGTATACAAATTTTAATTAAATCGGCTTAGATAACTTTAAAATCTTAAACGACTATTTTTAAGGTTGACCTCAGTTTTATACATCTGGCTACGCTTAGTAATAAATGTCAAACCAGAAAGAAGCCATAAAGATATTGAAATTCAACTGAAGTTTTATTATCCTGTCATTTTTATTTTCGCAGTTAAACCCATTTTTATTCATACACACAAAATGTAATTTCTTCTCATTTTAGGTGCATTTGCCACTCGCAAGCAAATATTGAAAAATACATAAATACATACATGTGGAGTAAATTTTAGTCTCCCTGACAGTCTTTTCATCTTTGAACCCAATAACTACGAACATACCCCCAAGGAGATCAAGTTATAAAATATAATGATTAACACAAAACCAGGCAATTTATTTTTCTCAAGACAAAATAATTATGTTGTTATTTTTGATAGGGAAACTGAGCATGTATGATAATTTGAAGCATAATGAAAAGTATCTCATGAAGCAGTAAGTAAAAGGTTGGAGTGTCATTGTGAACAATATCACTCATCGAGGTGATAATACACCCAGCTAAAAAGTACGAAATAGGTTAAAAAAAGCCTTCTGGATTCCACTGCCAGCCACAACCAAGTCAATTATAACAGTAAATATCCAGGAAATATCGAGGCAGCCATATTGTAGCTCATATGCCAACATAGGTAGATCAATTCAATCTATGAAGAATTACAAGTATCGACAAATTATAACTAGTTGAATATGATTTAACAAAAAAATGTTTCGTCTTCTGAACCTAGATTCACTGGTTATGTAATGTTTTTGTTATTTGGTTGGGTGTAGTTAACGTACAGAAGTTCCTTTTTCAATGAGTTTTGTTCACTCATTGGTTTAGGAGTGATTTCTTAACGTATTATTACTGGCAAGTGTAGTTTTTTATTTTTGAGTTTCTTCATGAATAATTTATTCATTTTAAGTTAATACTCATTATGAACTTATATCCGTCGGAGAATCTTTGAAAATCCAGAAACATTGGACAGTTGTTTCGTCCTGCTATGAAACTTTTCTGAATTATACACCAATGAACCCATAGGGATTGAACTCATAGCCTTCAGGTTTCATGGTGAACTCATTAACCATTCAGTAACTAGGTGTGAGTTTAATGATTCACAATTCACTGCCTCTTTTTTTTCGCTATATAATGTCACTATCCAACAAAGTCTTTAGTTGGTATCCACTTCACTTCCAACTGGTTAACCTCTTCTAATGGTAAATTTAACGTTTATGGAGGATCATTTTTGATCAAGTTCATCCTGCTTCTTGCTTATATGATTATCTTCATTCCTCATCACTATGTCATAAATAACTGTCAAGATATGACAAAACAAATATTTTCTTAAGATTCTTGTTGTCCATTGTTATTTTTTCTAGCATGTAAGTGTGAACTTATCCACAGTAATTGACTACAACACAGTTTATACATTGTATTCCAAATCGGCAAGCTTACTTTTTTATCTCAATATTAAAAATTTAATTTTCTTCAATGTCACACATTTTGAAATTCGAATGATTTGTTGAGACTTTAACTTTTACCCTTATAGTCTATGACACTGGGGACTTCTGAAAAGCCTCATTATCTATAAGGTTAAGTATCTTCTTCGAAAGCCTTCATGACATCGGTAACTGCATGAACACGTTTTCATACAAAGTAGTAGAATATGCTGAATTATTCTATAATTTATTATATTCTTTAATTTCAGCTGAATCTTCTTAAAGTAGTGTTCTGTAAATCAGTAGTAATTTAACTTTTAATCAACCAGGGAAAATAACGACATCTGCATGTTTCACGTTGCTGTTCACTTCACTGGTCAACCAACCGTAAATGAAAGCAAGCAATAGCTAAAATATGTATTTTAGCGACTTAGAAACTGAAGGTGGTTTATACCCATGAAATATGAACACAGTTGGATATGGTTTTGATTAACTGGAGAAACATCAATCAGTTACTACGTTTATGTGTGTCATTAGTTATTGAAAGCTTGTGACAAAGGTTAAACATGAGACAAAATATGTGGTAGATAGCCAGGACGGACTAGTAGAACAACTCTTCATCTCTTGGGAGTAATATTGTCCGTGTCTTACTGAGAGGGAAAATACTTTCTTATAAATTTATCAATAATTTATGTAGTTGTTTTTGTAAAGCAGGTTGAACATTGAGTAATAAACGCCCAGCTTTTGCTAGTATTTTTTTCGTACTGACCTCATAAAGTATTTGATGTAGCCCATGGTCTCTATGCATATTTTATGAAATGTCTCGAAGAATATTAGTAATTTCAAAGTCAATAAAAACTCAAGGACTAAAATAAGTATACTACTAAGCTTTTTATAAAGTCATTAAGAAAGTGAAGGGAAATTACAAATAAACCTTGGTAATTTCCTACTTAAATTGGTTAGTCAAATTCTTTACAGTAAAATATAGGGAGGTAAAATATCATAGATATGAATATTTAATTCAGATTGCAGTTAAATGTTTAGCTTGTGCTGTTTTAGGCTCTAAGTATTGATTAGTAAGCAAGGATGGCATTACGTTTAACTTTAACGAAAGCGGAAACCTTATGTCAAACAGATGGAACGAGGTAGGGAGATTATTCCACTGAATTTCCAATTGAATAAAACAGGCATTCGTAAAATGCTTACCTAGTGTGTCACTTAGAAATAGAAAATAAAAGTTCCTGTACTCAGGAACTACAGTCTTTACATTCATCGTGGCCCACCACATCATGACTGAATCTCCCCAATGATAAGGAATAAGAGTTACTTATGCAAATCTAAGCAGCATTATAACTCTTGTAGTTCAATTATCTATCAACTGTCTCTTTGTTTACGTTAACGAGGTGAAACATTTAATGTGCTTGTCGGATGCAGTTTAGAGGAATGCTCAAAAATGTAAAAAGTTCAGAAAACTCTTTATTAAATTTGATTCTGTGCAAAAAATGAAGTGTGACTGACTACAATATAACTCAAGAACATTCTATTAGTTCCAGTCACTTTTCATAAGGGCATAACAATCACCTAGTGGTTTTAGTAAGTATCCGCCAACACTACTGACCTAACTGATTCCGTAAACTGGGAATTCTTGGGAAAACTTCGAAGAACCATAATTAAAATAAGTCACTGATGATCAGAAGATTGTTGTTCAGTTGAGCATTTGAATGATACTTTGTTAGTTTTTTTGGAGTTTGTCAGATAAAACACTGAAATTCAAGAACTATAGAAATATCAATTTATTCTAACTTAGAATCAATCATTTTGCCGTGGAATATTCATCCAGATAATTTTTCTCGCTGTTTCTGAGGTTCTATCAAATAAATGTATATAGTTTGACTCACATTATCAGATAAATTGACCATCATTATATTTTCACTTAAGACCATTATTTATGAGATACAGAGATACCGTCAAGCATTTCATGGTTTTCGCTTGAAATTTTCATATTTTGACTTCTCAGGAGTTTTGTGTGTATGTTGTTGCAATCAGTTTTAGTGGTTCGGTATAAGTTGATGCAAACTAAACCTACGTTGTCGCCAGAAAAATAGGTATGGTGAATGCTAACTGACCCAACGAACTTCTGGTTGGGTATCCCTGCAGAAGCAAGGAAACATGAGTAATAACATATGAACAGTATTGTCTCCGAAAGACATCGTGATAAAGGTAGCAATATGTTACCTCCATGTGAATACCCATAACCATTGTGAACAAAAAGTAGTTGTTCATATTCCAGTTCTTCAAGAAAGGCGAAGTTATGATGGATACTAAAGCCTTGGAACTTCCTGGTTCTTTAGGGGTTGTCGTTTGTAGATTCTGTTTGGTTTCAAAAAGCCATAGAATGTAGGATCGCTGAAAATGTCTTAGCTAACATTTTTGCCACTATTTTGTTAGCTATACTGATCAACGGTCAGGAACTAGGAGATATGTCTTTGAAACAAATACCTTCAGTGTAACCAGCGTTCATCCAAACCCTATCTTTTAAAAAGCGAATAAGTATGTTTTGTTAAAAAGCAGTCTGCGTAGAAAGCATTGCATACCCCTCTTACTGGCTAGCTGTTTTAGCGATACAAAACACCCTGTCCTTGTACTAATCCCACAAACTTGTCAATTTGAACAAAAATCTCTTTGAAAGATCTGAGCAGCTATGAAAATTAGCCAAACACTGATGTGTTCCACATTTAGTTTATTAGTTTTTAACCTTCTTGCAATTTTTATGTATTTTCTAATCTGATCAGGATAAATTTACATGAAACTGCTGTTTCGGTTTGGCTTTGTAGTCCTAGTAGCGGGGTGGATACACAGTCAAGTTACACCTGAATAAACCTCACATTTCATTTATTTCAGAAAGCTTATGTTTGAGAATCGAATTATATAAAAACACTTAGTTTGTTGGTCTCTTCCGATCAATCAAATGAAGGAAAACAAAAGAATGATAAAAATCAAACAGATGCTAGATAATGACTAGCAATCATCTGCTAAAACGGTGGCCTACACAAGTAGAATCATTGAGCGTGCACCAGCTGGTTGACATTGGAAGGTCTCAAGACGAAAGCCCACTACCTGTGTTCAGTGTTATCGTTGACTTGCTGACCGAAATATCACAGAACAATCTATCGCCATAATATCATGAAGACATTTTTAAAAATTTATAAGCCGTGAAACTCTACCTGCAAAAATGTTCCTTTTAAGCCTTCTGTATAAAGTCATTTAGATAATCAAAAGTATATTCAGCAGATGGATAAACAAAGACTGAAGGCAGACATCGGTAAGTGTAACTGTCCCTTTGAGTTCAATCGTTGCTGCTTGGACAGATGTTATGCATTCAAACTCGAGTTTTTATGCTCCTGCAAGCCTAATAAAAGGTCAGTAGATCACAAGTTAACCACCCATTAAATTTGTTGGATGAGGTCTCATGAATGCTTATGTATGGATCTTTTGAGAGTCTAAGAACTGCCCAAAATGATTTAAGTATGGTTAGTTTAGTTTTTTGCTTGATCGTATGTAATCTTCAGTGTTGAGTATAGTGCACCAGAGGAGAGAAAACCACACTACTTTGAAAGTCTGAATTACTAACATTAACGAAGGGGTAAAACTTGGGCACTGTGGTCGATTGTAATTCCATTTTAGTCTGTTTATTAGAAATACCACACAGTGAAACAGTATTAATGAGATATATGGTCTTCCTGTTCGAAGACTAATCAACAAACTCACACGACTTTCACAGACAGAAGGCAGGTACACAAACCACCGTATATTCAATATTCGATGTCTCAGAAATCAAATCATTCCTAAATATCTACGTCTACGTGCACCGATTCTAACAGACAAAGTCAAAGCAGCTATAGAACGTGTCAGTAGACTCTGTCTTAAAGAAGAAATTCAAAGAATGGTCAAAAAGTTGCACGACATCAGGAATTATATTGAAGATCTTAGGTGTAAGCTGATACAAACAGTTAGCAAAAAAGATTATGAGCTTCTGATGGACAATTTCAATAAGGCAAGATCAGCCACATTCAAGAAATCCAAAAATACTCAGACTAAGAAGTTCAACAAACTTATGGAAGAAAGGCATACAGTCAACAGTAATGAAATTAACAATAGCATATCACCGATGATCGATAAATCAAAGTGGGTTGTCAATCTTTCAAGTAGAGTCTTAAGCTCAACAGAAATGAAAGTGCTAGACAAAGGTCTTAACTTCAATGTAGCGGTTAATGAGTTGAAACCAGAAGATGTCATTCCCGAAATAGAAATAGCGTCACGTTCAATAGATAAGACAATTGCAGATGAAGTAAGAGCACAGTGTGCTCTAACACTGAAACGACAGAAGAAAGTGAAATCTAATCCACCCAAGTCAGAGAGGGAAGATCCCAGGAATATTCAAAATGATAATAATATAGTATTTGCCAAATCGGATAAAGGCAACTCAATAGTTGTAATGATCCAGTAAATGCTACTGTTTCACTGTGTGATATTTCTATTAAATAAACTAGAATAGAATTAATGAAGAGGGTTTAAGCAGTAAAAAGAATAATATATTGGTAAATTAAAATCGACAATGAAGATACTGAAAAAGCTGTCAAATTTTGAGATGACATTACATGAATATGCGAATGAATTATTTATGAACTCTACTTGTGAACATCTTGACCTAGAAGAATGTGAGAGTGCTTGTCATAAGTTTTATTCAGGTTTGTAACAACTGATCATATTTGAAGAATGACGGACTGAAGCATTCTGGATTAGTTTACTGGACCACTTTGCTGTTAATAGTAGAAAGCTGTTAATGAAGGCACAACAAATAATGTACAGGACCAGCCATTCCTAGATTGTCTTTTCCTAAATATGAGGGTCAGTGTTTCCATGATATAAGTAGTTAGAAGTGAAAAAAATGATTGCTTTGGTGTCGGTATCAGTCCTAATGTCAACGGTAGTGGAGTTGTTAGCACAAATATAGTAGTTTTCCTTCACCTCACAGCTTTGTGCCTGACCATTTGACTACTGTGCAATTTTGAGGAAAAAATTCTTTTTATAATTTTCGCCAAAATTAACTCAGCAAACATTTGGTAATCATTTTACATCTCAGTAAACACCTGAATATTGGATAATTTCATGACAAGGACATTTCAGTAGGTAAAGAAATGAATCAAACTTCATGTAACATTGTGGTTTCAACTCGTGTTATTATTTTAAAGAGTTTATTAGTAAAATGATCATTGATATTGAGTGATGATTGGAGGTGAAATGAAAGTTTTGGTCTGCTGCAGGATCCGGACCAAAGACGACCGCGTTTCTGGTTCTGCGCTCAACCAACTGTGATATGACATCCGACTACTAACCAGGTTTTTATTTAACTTTGAATACAGCCTCAGCTCAGATTTTCAGTTCATCTTCAATCATCATTCAGTATCAAAACAATTCTGCCAGACCACTGTTATCTCAGTCAAACTGACTATTAAGCGATTATTGTTCAATCATGCGAAGATGATAAGACAAAGAAAAACCTCATTGTTAAGCTAACAAAATATGGGCAAACTGGTGATCATTTTTTTCTACACCATTTTGCTTAGGTGATTTAGTTGTGAGGAAAGGTAAACACTATTGAAAACTATTTCCGGAGAAGAAACTAAACCTGCATGAATCCACATAATGGTGTGCAATAGTGGGTTGAAATAAGTCAACTCAAGTTATTTGTTGGAAAACAGTCGTGAGAAAATAGTCAGTTGACTTTTTTCCATTTTAGAAGTTCCTTCTTAGTTCCGATTAGTAAGAATTGAAGTTTCATATTTTTGGAGGTGTATTGTTCACAGTGGATAAAAATGTAATCTAATCGGTCTGTGTATCAGCCCAACAATTGACAGTTGACAAAAACGAAGATAAACAATAAAAAACGGAATGCAAAATAGATTTTCCTTTATGGTTAAGGTTCATTGCATTTTTCTGTGAATTTTAGCATATGCTCATAGAGAATGACTACTTTTAGCTTTGAGAAACGATTTGTTCTCTGTTAGACTACACAAATAACATTCCGGAATATCCTCTACGCATAAAACTGGATACCAATTTGTCCATTACATACATCGCTGTTAAATATCTCATGAACAGACGGTCTTATCTAACGATAATGTATAGATTACTAAAGGTCATTTACATTGAAATTAACTTTCACTGAACCTTTAAATCTCCTTTTTCCATGTATAAAAAGTGAAAATAAATTCTTTAACAACAATTGGATTATGCTTTTCGTCTTATTGTTAGTCTTTCAAGAGTACACTACCCTGCACTCAACTGTTTAACAACACATTCTTATGATTTAAAATTCTACTCATATACTCGAATTTGCTTTATTATGTTGACTATCTGAGATGGCCGTGATTTGGTAGACTTGTACTGATACTGAGCGGTAATTTAAGGTGAACTAGAAATCTGGTCAGAAGTTGGACCTCATACCTCAGTTAGCAGAGCACCTGGCTGGCAGCCCGGTGGCCGCTCGTTTGAATCAAACGGTGGCCCAGATTTTATTTTCACCTTTAGTCATCACCCAGTGTCAATTGTATTTTGGCAAGTTTTAAGTTGTTACTGTGAATTCATAAAAGTAAAGTAGACACGTTAAGATTGTTCAGCATGTTTTTTACACGGTTTGAAAATTAAATATCCAAAGCTTGTGATAATAGAATGTGGAGCTTTACATAGGTATCCGAATAGAGATAATTCTAAATTTCCGAGTTTGTTCAAAAGTGTACTGACTTCATTAAAGAAATCATTTCTTCCCAGTAATATATGTATAGCGATGATGAGAATTATCATTCATTTTACAGTCAATCCGAGTTTGGTTCGACATCAGAAATCAACTACTACTTATCTTGTTCTCAGAAAAGAATTGGAAAATTACCACTGTAGCTTACCTAAAAGCGGCTGCCTACTATTACCCATGATCGTCCTGATTGTGGTGGACTGGATCATACAGCAGACAACTGTGAGGAGCGAGAAGATGGGCATACACTGGACAGATGAAAAGACCGGAGGAGAAGATTTGGATTTCACCGCCAATGATGATTTATGTCTAATGTCTTGTGGTACAAACTCGAAGATCTACAAGTGAAAACCAACAAGTTGACAGAAGAGGCAGGGCGGCGAAGACGGGAATTCAAGTGAATGTTGAGTAGACGGAGGTGACGAAGATACTCATCCAACAACAACACCAACAAGAAGCACCATTCACCATCAGCACAAGGAATCTAAAAGAAGTTGTCTCTTTCATTTACCCAGGCAGCATTCTTTCAGCTGCAGGAGGCTCAGGCACAGATGAGGATGTCAAAGCCAACCAGGATTGGAAAGACAGCAAGACAGGCGTTCATTAACATGAAAGCAGTGTGGAGATCTACTGTACTGCAACTCACTCAGCATAAAGCGTGAACGAGATCCGGAATTTCAACACCAACATCAGTCAATTCAGTGCTTCTATTCGATGGTTGAGAGACTTGGTGTGTCACAAAAAGCATTTCCAACAAACTACAGACATTCATCAACAGCTGCCACCTACACTCGCTCACTCGATACTGAAGATCAGGTGTATGGCCAGAAAGAATGAGCAAGTAGGAACTGTGGTTGGCAGTGAATCAACAAAGAACCTGTCACCCAACAAATCTGCATAAGAAAGTGGAGATGGATTGGATTGGGGATACACCGAGATGGCTGACTGGGGACCTCATGCGTCAGGTCAGGCTGTGGAGTGGAATCCAAGGGGGAAACGATGATTTGAGCGTCAGAGGCGAGGGAGACAAAGAGGAGATCGTGTGAGGAGGAAATGAGAGCTTGTGGGCAGTCGTGGAGACAGGTTCAAAAAACTGAAGAGGAGAGATTGAAATGGAGACACGCTACGGAAGCTCTACGTTTCACTAGGAATCCAAGGGACAAATAATAATAATAATAATAATTACCTAAAAGCAACTCACCAAATAACTCCACCAATTAATAATCGCTCTACTGTGCCTGCTATAAAGATTGACTATTTAAGGGAAATGAGAAAATTAAACTTTTTAGTAATTCTACTATACTAAGGCACTTAATTTCTTCATGAACAGCTAGCTAACGTAACGTACTGTAACTTGAAACAAGTCGCATACACTAAGTAAACTGAATAAGAAAATTGTATTGTGTTTATTGCATAGTCCTTACCAACATATTTGATGAAAACAATAAAAGTAAAAACACAGCAATTGATCACCTCAGTTTTTTTTGAAAACTCAATTTATTCTCATGGAAAACTGGTTTATGGATACGAAGTGTTAGATTTAGTAAAGAAATGAAATTAATATGATAAAAGAGTGTCTGCTGGAGGTTTCTTTAATCGTGAGATAAAACTATTAGTATAAATATCTTAAGCAAAGCTACTAGCATTTTGAGTAATTTCTGTGAGTTTGCTTTCTTGGAAGTCTTGAACATCAGTCGCACATTTTCATACGATTACTATACATACACAGCTTATCAATAAACTCGGAAACACCAGTTCAGTTTCTTTTCCTAAGAGAAAGCCAGTCTTAAAGTTCAGAAGCATACAACTTCAGTTATTAACAGTATTATCTTAAATAATTTATCTAAGAGTAAAGATACAGAAATACTGCTTAGATCATGGTTTAAGATATTTGACAAAGCATTGTACTGAAAGTTTCACCATTTAAAGCCAAACATTTCTGTGTCATCTATCTAGCAGTTATAGAAAGGCTGTTGTGGAAACATGACGTAGAGAATATAATCAAGACCGGAATTCTATCATTACTGATGGTTTCAAGATATAAAGTAGTTTCACATTATTTCAGTCTATTTAGCAGGTGCAGCAGATTCCAGGATGTCCGTTTTGTTCTATTTAGAACTCGTCAGCTGGATGTCCTTGCACTCTAATTAGTGATGCGATTCCCACTGGGGCTCGAACCCAGAACCAACTGCTTCAAACGCCACAGTGGTATTCATTGAGCCACTGGGTTCGAAAGCTGCTGTTTATGCAACGGATAACAATTCGTTTTTGATATTTGTAATTTACTATTCCTATGCTGTTGCTATATATGTGACAAGTCCCAAAAAGGGCGGAATGCACATCCTTGATTTCAGTGTTAGCCACCAAATAGATAAGATAATGAATATCTGGGCGGTATAGTGGCATCTTAATAGAAGCGAATCTGCCAACAGATGTGGATCAGTTTGTTCTACTGTATTAATGAGGAGTTACAAGTATCAATAAAGAATAATTTCACAGTAGTTCTATGCCTTTCGGGCTTCAGTTGTTGTAGTTAGATGTTTCGATAACAGTCAAGACATCAAGTTTTAGGTTCATTTTCAAGTAACATCCTTATTTTCAAATACCTCTCAGTTAGTTCAGTGTAGACTTGATACTCGATAACATCACTCTTGCTGAGTTAATTCATTGAGCGTATGTATACATACATGCTTGTAATGTAAGTACTTTTCACACATAAATTCGATGATACTCAGAGGAGACTGAATGAATACTCAAAAAATTTTTACAGCAGAAGCGTCTTGTCAAAGCAATGACACTGGTTCATTATAATACATTATTTCACTTCAGCTTGTAAACTCAGAGAACAACTAAATTCCGATAAAATGATCATTATGAACGTACATACACTAAGTGCCATAGGAACACATGACGAAATCATAGACAAATATTATTAACCTTTTTCAAAGCAGATCTTCACTGGTATTCAAAGTTTTACTCTCGATGTGTCTATGCTGATAACTGCTTCAGTGAGTAGGGCATACAAGTTATTATTATTATTGTTATCTTTTATAGATGATTTATTAATCAAAAAATAAGTGATCGAAGTTTTGACGGTCCAAACATTTAAGGTGACTTTTAGAAATGAGTTTACCACAGTATATTACAGAGATTTCTTTCCTTTGAACCTAATAAGTTCCTGTTCATCTGTAGCAGGTAGAAGTTTATCTTCAAATAACATACACTAGATTTTGTAAAAATTTCATACTTTCAGTTTGTTAGTTCAGTCACCTACAAAGATAATTCTAATTGGAATATCCTCATATATAATTGCATGTAAGACTTCTCATGTGTAGTATTGTTCAACGGGGTTCGAAAGTTGCGTTTTCTACCTGCTGACAAGTAAACCTGAGGTTCACGAGTCCAAGTATATGATTTCCATCCGATGTGTAACGGGTTTGAATCTGGCTTCATCTATCGAGGTTTGAGCCTCGCACAACGAATGTGTCTACCGCACGAATATGCACAAAGTTGTTGAATTAATTTAAGTTTTTGATTTTTCGACCCAGTGATTATTGTTAATCATGGAAAAAAAGTGGTGAGAATTTCTGATGCTTGAATTTATGCCTATAATCTATCTTAGACGAATAATCTTGCAAAGATTAACTGAAACCACCGATTTCAGTTGGTGAATAAAGTAGCAGTATTGAAAGCTGGACAAAAAATGTCTTATAACTATTTTAAGATTGTGGTCTATCTAGCTGCCGGCAATGGAACCCAGGACTTGAGTTTCCTCCTACCTGGGACTTGTCATCTGGATTTGTTGAAGATACAATTCTGAGTAAACATAGTTAACACATTATAGTTGAATATGCTAGAGTAGATATATGACGGCCATGTTTTAGTCTGTGGAATGAAATATTCAGTGAAGATACGAATGATTTGTAGCCTTGAAATTCAACTTTGATAAAATTGCATTCTATGTATCAAGCAGTGTGTCATTGAAGCATGCATATTCATGACGGAAAACATCCACCAACAGAAATAAAATGAGCAGTATTAATAAACGATTGTTTTCATTTTTTTCTAGGGCATAGTATTAACTAGTTTCAAGTAGGGTTTTCATATTCCACCTGTTCTTAAAGTTTATGCGAAGCATACTGTTTACCTTCATGGTGAATAGGCTACTGCTAAACAATTCAGTATAAAAAAGGCAACATCTAAACCAGTTATTTAAGGGTTATTAGTTTTCCAATTTACCAATAGAGGTAAGAAACGTATGTACACATGCACAATAAGTAATTATTAAAATGCCACTAATTAATCATAGCCTTTATAAGTTACTGTTGAATGGGCAACATATTTATGGATCCTCATTTTTCATTACTTTAGATAGTCAGCTATATTTGTACCAGTTTAAATCTAAATTAGATAAAAACAGTTAAGTCGGTAGAGTAAAACAACTGACTGATTACAAATTTAGTTAACCGGAACAGAATATTACAAGTCTATTAGATAGGTAAATAATCAATGAAATGATAATAATTACTATAGCTATTATGGTCATCATTTTGAAAAGATATGACTCGCCTGATTGTTGATTTCAGTTGCATCACTATCATTTGCTTCAATTTGTCCAACTAAATGATTAATTTTTGCATCTTCTGATACGCTTAACTGATATAATGAATTTTCAAATGTTGGTACACAATCATTGACATCATCGATATAAACATATAGGTTACCATGTACAATATGTTGTTTCGGTGCTTTACGACTGAAAAAATCAACTGCTGTTGGTAATTTTGTCATATTATCATTATAAATATTGTAATCCTTTGATATTACCCACTCGGATTGATCATAAACAATAACTGATAGATTGAAATGATCTATCTGCTCTCTATCAAATGGTCTTAAACTCGTTACTGTACCAGTTTTTGAGTCGATCATAAAATCATCTGTATGTTGTCCATCTAAACGATAACCTAGAAGTGCATTAGGACCGATATCTGGATCATGGGCATCAATCTTATAAATTTTTGTTCCTGATGGACTGTTCTCCTTCAAATGGGCAACCATTTTATCTTGTTTAAACTGAGGTCCATGATCATTAATATCTTCAATGATGAGACGTAATCCGATTTGGGAAGATAGTGGCGGTTGACCATAATCATAGCATGTTAAAGTAACAAACTGGTCAGCTTGTTGTTCTCTATCGAAACTTGTATACGTAAGCAGTTTAAACTGATTTTTAGCACCTTTAAATAATGGTTCTAGTACTAAACCATTATGATTCAACTGACAATTAATACTAAGTGGCGTATCTGCACCACCAGTTTGATACTGGTAGTTTAATGGTTGTGTATTACTTTCCATTAGCAAATCTGATTTAGTAGGAATAGGATCCACAAGTTCATCAGCATCTGTCACCGTCACAGTTCCTATTAACTGACCAGGTGGTTCATGCTCCGTCACATGCAAAATAACTGTTCGTCCATGAATATAGTTTGGAATATTTAGGCGATTTGGCTGGCTTGATGGTATCATAACCGGCTTTTGTTTGATAACTGGGCGAACTGAAATTATAGGAGGGTGATCATTGACATTTTGAATTCGTACATTCAATTTATGGGTGATCAAGTGTTTACCGTCTGTGACGGTTATCGGCAAAATATGTAATCTATGGGTCTCGTAATCTGGTGCACGCAAAAGGGTAACTTCTCCTGATTTCGGATCTATTCTAAATGTTTCTCTGACATCTAAACCAGCCGATGTTCCCAGTGTATATCGAAGTTTTTCTTTATCTGATTCATCCCTGTCAACTGCCTGTGCTTTGTAGACTACACGTCCAGCAGGAGTGTTTTCAGGAATTTGTATGTATAGTTCTCCGTTTTCAGAATAGACACTTGGCAGCTGAACTGAAGATAACCCAATAGAGGCTTTAGGCTGATATCGGTCTGGAGTGACAAACTCAGGTGAGTGATCATTAATATCAGTGACTGTTATGTTAATAATTACAGTACCTGTCAAACTAACCGGCTGACCACCATCAGAAGCTAATAAAGCTAATTTTAGCTGTTTGACTTTAACAGTTTCTGATGGATACAACTTTGCTGTGTTTGTAGCATCCAATTTATCGGAGTCATCATCGCAGTCTAAATCTTGCGTAATACGAAGCCATAGACGAAAAACTCGAGGGTTACAACTAATAGTCTGATAATTCCATACTACGTTTTGATTCATTTCAGGATTGGAAATCACTTCTGCGTCTAAATGAAAGGCATTACGAGCTAAATAGTTGACTTCTGTATCTGTATCAGAAGAATGAAGATTTGTATTTTGTTCAAGTACCGAATAACTGACTGTTGTATTAATAGGTCCACAATCCGGATCATTAGCTGTTGGCAAAGGTATTCTTGTACCGATTGGTGTATGCTCTGGAACATTAATTTGAATGATATTCTCTTGCCACGATGGGGCATTATCATTTATATCCAGAATAAATATTTTTATTAAAATTACTCGATGTTGTTGATCATCACTATCACGTGAATTAGGGTTATGCATAAATTGTAAGGCCTGAAGTAATACATCGCAACTTGATCGTGGAATATGTTCCATAATGTTTAAATGATTTGCTTCATTCATCAAAAGTTGATCAATTTCTTTCAGCTTATTACTGTTTGATGAATGCAGATGAGAATTACTGATAAGACCACCACTATCACTACTAGTTATTGTACTGTCGGGACAAATTGTCTCACGATCAATACGACCACGTGTATACAGTAATCCTGTTGATTCATTTAAATAAAAGTTTACATTGTGTGATAACAGCTGAAAAGTACTGAATGAATGTTGTGACTGAGTTATTGTATTAAATGGAATACTATTCAAGTTACCAACCAATGTATTAGGTGGGCATTCTTCAGTGATGAAATGCTCCATAGTAAACTGTGCATTAGCGTATATAGAAGAGATGATGAAAAGAATTTGAAAGACATTGGTAAAATGTAACATGTAGTTGTATAAATTCATTGTTATTTCGCCTATAATTAATCCTGGCTATAGAATTACAATGCTTGAAAATTGACTAATTCCAGTGTTATGCTCACAAGTGTATGACAGATACTTACATAGATCATTTGGGATATCTAGTTAATTTTTATTATTATCTGTATGTACATGTATATAGATTTTTAATCCACGGGGAGCTGACATCATAAATTGTAAGAGTCAACATAGAACTATTCAGAATAGCTCATACAGTATTTTATCCCTAAGTTATGTAGGTGCGCATACTCATACATATGTCAATATACAAATTAACTGTTTAATTTTTTTTCTACTTAAAATTCTGGAATATATCTGTTCCATATTTTGGCAACAGGCAATGATTACTTCTTTGTTGACAAGTTTGTGTCCATAGGGCAGCCTTCTATGGTATTCACTGTTCGTATCTTTACTTCATCAGCAAATATTTAAAAAATCAAACTGGTAAAATGATAAAAACATACTGAACAGTTGTTCGTTAATCATTCACTCATTCATCCATTCACCAGGATTATATGTAGATATAGATAACTTCACTCTAAGTTTGACCTAGTGCTCCTTTGTATTTTACTGAAAAGATCTTTCTTCCTTCACATTTGTGTACATAAATGCACATTTTACAAAATTATCCCTTTGATAAACCAATAATACACAAGTGGTATGTTTGTATCTCACTCAATCAGTGGGGCGTTGGACACAACTTTTATCTAAGGTAGGAGTGAAGATGAAATTGAATTCTTAGTTATCCTTGTAAACTATGGTAGTGCAAATAAAAGTTTGACATGACTGATATTATCATATATATATCGTTGTGTCTGCATGCCTAGACTTAGTGTGATCATTGAAAACAAATGACTTAGCTATAGATTAACTTCTAATTTACCACTTACAGAGATGGGATTAAACTTTTTTGATTTTAGACTTTCCCACTTGCGTATGCATAGAAAAATCATCTGCCAAGTACACGTAGTTCAATAGGAGTTAAGCAGCAAACATGTAATAAAGTGATCTGAAGAAGTTGACTGAAAAAGGTATTCGCAAATAAGGGCGAAATAATTTTTGCTGCTGGGTGAAGATTGGAATTGACAGGAAAACCTGAGACGTGACAGGATTCAAATCAGCTGTACTTGAATTACCTGCACGGTGCTCTAGCACCCAAGGTACGAGATGCAGCTGCTGACCAGATCTTCATTTCACTCCAATCACCCAGGATTTCACCCAACTGCCATGTGAATTAGTGACGTATTACTATCCGTTCATCATATTCACACTGGCTGCCTGGCCAAAATATCTCATCTTAATAGAGATTGAGCTGAGTTAGAAACGGGAGCGTCGTATTGATTATCACTCTGAGTATCTGAGATAACCGTGGTTTGGTGGGCTGATATTATTGATAATGGGCGATGATCGAAGGAAAATCTGGGTCACAGCATACTTTTTCTCCTGAATGTCTAATTTGGTCAATATATTCTAAGTGGATAGCACAGTGACAATAAAATTAATCTACCTGTCAACGAATATTGTGATGTTATTTTTTATATCTGCTTCATGTTGCTTCGCATTCCTTCAAAACATCTTAGTTGTATCTCACATGGAGTATAAGTTGAGATTGAACTGGAGAATACAAACCTCCAAGATAATCGTACCCGTCAATTTTCTTCTTCATCATCAGGTTTTCAGGTGTCTTTTACTTTTCCTAAGTTGCTATACTAAACTAATATGAACTGCAGAAAACGGCAGTAACAAAGTTTTAATTGACTTTCACAGAGTGCTTACCATTATGCTGTAAGCATACAATTACCCGATCACTTCAGATAGGTGATTAGTTTATTAAATATCGTAGTGAAGGCAATTACAAAATCGAGTAATAGTACCCAAGTCCTGCACAATCATAATACTTTCATCAGCTTTCGATTTTCTTTCATAGAAAAGGACAGTGAAGTCCAGGTATTGCAACTGAATAAAATGCAAAAAAACTGTTTCACTGTCAGATAAAAGAAATGAAAAGTTTTTTAGGGGAGATAAAGCTACCTTAATGATTTAGGAAGATGAGAGGCGCGGATGATTTTTAATGAAGTAAAAGCAGTATGTTAAAACATTTAAGAGAATATTTTTTTCTACCCTTCTAAGTGGTTTAAAGTATTGTAATGCAATTGTTAATTGTTCCTATTTCTAAAGAATAAGGTTCTCAATAGCTTGCTTTCGCTCACAAAAGTAGTATAATGTTAAGGAATCTTCAGAAGTGTTACCAATGTTGAAAATAAGGTATCAATATCGTTCACGACACTGCACACCTACTGACCTCTATTAAGTAGTGGTAACTAAGACTTCGATGACTTCGTCTGATGAATTTTCAAAAAAGTGGTTGAAATAAACGTTTTGAATATGTTCTCCACTTGATTTTCATGAATCTCAAGATGTTCTTACATGGGTTTAATAGTGGTCATGATGTTTATTATTGTCCATAGTAATAAGTAAGTTTCTGCCAATCAAGGTAACTTTGCTAGACCTGGTGTAATGCGCCTGGCATTTTATAGTACGCGTTTGACAACAAAAATTTGGACTCTTTCAGAAATATTTTCATTACAAATTCAAGCAATATCAATAATAGTTTTGTAACAAATTCAGAGACGAAAGCAAATTGTAAAAACCAGCGTCTGAAATTCGCCGTAATACTTATGGGTGTGAAGACTTGTAACAAGTTGTGGTGGCTAGGCTTCTTAGCATAAGCAAAGTAGACACCAATCTTTTGATTTTAGACTAGTTGGAACTAAAAGTAGCATGGCATCGTTGGTCTATTTCATGTAACTTGATGGGTTACATAAGAATGTATGATAGACGTCATTAATTCAAAGACTGGACTACTTAACCAAAAGTTTCTTAACTTTTCAACCACCTATTTTATTTGTTCCTCTAGTTCTGCATTTAGCAGAGGGATTTTTTTAGGCATCTTGTTCTTGTGGTTTGTAAAAATGACTCTGGTTGTTTTCCTGTGAAGGTGAAACAGCCAAAATAACAAATTTTTAAAAAAAACAAGAGATTTATAAGATTTCATTAATGTTGTGTGAAGTAGTCACACGCTATCAAGCACAAATAATTACACTGAAAATACTGGTTAGATGAATTGCTTTAGTATTAATAGGTTTAAACACTAACACAGTATAGGATAAAAGCTTGAAATATTAACCAGTAATATAATATAGCTGGAAAACATGAAAGTTACACATAATTAGAAACGACAATAAGAAAAAGAATACTTTCCGGTTTCTAAAGGATTTATTCTGAATTTTTTAAAGGGTGGAATATCTAAATATGCAGAGATTACTAGTGACGTTATACTGGAAAATATTACATAAATATATGTTTATCAAACTAACCGAATAGTTGTATATTTTACAGTTATATAAAGGGGTAAAGGTGATGAATATAGGTACTTAAAAATGCGTTCTTAACTACAATGTTCCTTTGATTGTAAAAAGTAGGTTTAATTCAAACATAATCTCTTTCCTCAATTTTGCATTATTTGAAGAATTGTTGAAAACTTGAGAGCAACAATCAGGTGATTTGTCCCATTTTGAAACTCCATAACAATGTACACTCATGATCCCTTCAGGGATCACACAATGATGGGATTGTAGACTGTCATTATACGCCATCTGGAAACTAATAAAATCAAAGATGAGCCCTCAAGAAGTGCCATTTTTATAATTTCAGTGTGAGTAAATCAAAATGCTATCCTAAACACTTAGGATTGAACAGTTTAACAATAATACAAAATGTGTACATTAAAAAGAGACCCACTGAACTTCAGATATCAATTGTTGAATTATAAAAAAGTTCTGATCGTTTCTCAACAATCCTGGTTTTTATATGCCTATATAATGACTATAAGTGAGTGATTAGACGTTCAGTCTTTGTATTAACTTCGAGGATTCGAGACAGTCATTATTGTATTGGTGGATCGTGTAATAAATAATCACTACTCCATTGCATCATATAGACTGCAAAGTCAATCGATAGATCTTCTAAAAGTAATTAGGCTCAATTGAAAGTGTTTGTCTAAAAGTCTGTGCAGACAATTAGTTCCACGTGATATTTTCTCAGTTGCTTGTGACTGTTCAAGAAGCGTAAAAGGAGAATTAAGAGAAATTTGGCTGATGTTATATGTATCAGGCATGTTAGCATCTTCATTGCATTCTAACAGTAGAAATATGAACAATGGTTTTGGTAGATAAATCACTTTACACTGAACAAATTTATCATTTATATCTGAATACTTTTATCATTCAATTTGTATGCTTTCTAACCAATAATTTTTAATGGATCTAACTTTTTATTACGAGTCATTATATCTTGGGCTATAATTATAGCGAAAATAAAAATCTTCAAGTGATAGTATATCATCTATTTGGCTGCTTACATTAGACTTAAATTTCCAAATATTCACCGCACGAGTAAACTATGAAGTAAGCTGGATCGAATTATTGAAGTCAGTCCTCTTTCATTGACATTCATTCCAAGGAGAAAAAACTTTTAAAACAAACTGATCAGACAACAAGTTATGTTTCGTTATGAGAAGGCAAAATCTCTACCAGTTTACTAATTCACTGGTTACTAACCCGACTAATGAGCGGAGGTTGTGCATAAAGCTAGCAACCCCACCGCTGAAAATCAATCCAGTCACCAAAGAAACTTCACAGCACAAAGGAAATATGAAAAATAAACTTATTCTTCGCTGGCATCGGGGAGACGAAATGATGCCGGTTGGTGAAAGCCTTCGGGAAGTCAGTTGACTAACGTGTCTTTTCTCCTTCGATGAAAGCAAAAGTAAGCATTGGGACATGGAATGTCCACACAATGTTTGAAGCTGGCTGACAAGGCTGCTCAGATTCCAAAATAAAGGGGAAGATATGGCACAGAAGTGTTAGGAATCAGCGAGAGCAGATTGAATGGAAGTGGAATCTCCAAAATCTTAACTGGAGAGTCAACAACCTACTACGATATTGTCACCCAGACGACAACCACAAGTACAGTGAGTTTTGGAGTAGCTATCATGATGTCTTTATTACCACCAAAGACCCCCATGCAGTTGGAACCAACCTCCTCCAGGGTTACGACCATGACAGCAAGATTCAACTCAAAAAGAAGGACGGAAAGTCACAGTCATACGGTGCTACGCTTTACACCTACAAATAATGCGGATCAAGAGAAGAAGGAGGAATTCTACAGACAACTGCAATCAGTACTAGACAAGACTCCAGTTGGCAGCATCAAAATTATAATAGGTGACATGAATGCCAAAGTGGGAGCGGGCAACACAGGAAGGGAACTCATTATGGGTCGAGAAGTGCTCAGTGAAATGAACGAGAATGGAGAGTTGTTTGCAGAATTCTGCACATTCAACGATTTGATGATTGGAGACAGTGTGTAAAAACACAAGGATATTCACAAAGCGACATGGATTTCAGCAGACACCAGACACACTAAAAATCAGGTTGACTTCATCTCAATGTGAAGAGAGTGGAGATGGAGACGCAGGCTACTTGACACAAGATCAGATGAAGAAGAATGGGAGCAGATGTCGGTTCTGACCATTATCTAGTGCAAGAAACCTTCAAAACAAGTTGAAAGCCCCCAAAGAAGTTGGTGACAGGCCACAGCTCAATTTGAACACCCAGAACAAAACTGAACTGAAGGATGCAGCTGCAAAGGAAATCTTCACGTCAGTCAATGATCAGGACAAAACGGAAGACACTAAGCAACACCCCTCGAGGAAACCTGGGCGGAGGAACACCAATACCGTTTGAAAGCCATATGGAAGGAAACCTGCATAGCCGTGTAAGGAAGAAAGAAGAAGAGGCGAGACAAGGAATGGATCTTGACGAACACATGGAAGCTCATAGACAAGGGAGAGGAAGATTGTGATGGTGATGGTCAAGGAAACTTAGTTAGCAAAGAGGAGAAACAAAGAAAACGATTGGTTGATCACTTCAGAAAACTCTGGAATCGACGACCACCACCAACTACAAATAGTCCAGAAATGCCACTAAAAGCCCAGCCACAGGACCACCAGTTAACCTCAACACTCCAACAAAAGCCAGAGTGAAGTCCTCAACACCATTAAGTTACTGAAAGCCTCAAAAGCAGTAGGACCAGATGGAATTCCACCAGAAGCTCAGAAAACGGACGCAGAGACAGCAGTGGACATCCCCACACCACTATAGCAGAAGGTTTCCAAGGAAGGAAGGAAAGGTACCTGCCTATTGATTAGAAGAAGGGCTACCTTGTCAAACTCCTAAAGAAGGCTGACTCATGTATTGCAAGAGCAAGAACTGGCGAGGAATCATGCTCCACCACTGTCCACCCTAAGCAAATATTAAGTCGCATCATCCTGGAAAGACTAAAGGTTACTCTGCATTCAAAACAACGGCCTTTGACAGCGCCGACCGAGAAGTAATTTGGCAGGCAGCTGCTCCAACACTACGGCTTTAGTGCCACAAACCTGTACCAACCCCATTCAACAGACATATGAAAACGTCACATGCCAAGTGATTGACAGTGGAAATCTCAGCGATGCCTTTGAAGTGAAGACAGGAGGGAGTAAGACAAGGTTGCCTACAATCATCGATGATCTTCCTGATTGTGGTGGACTGGACTGGAGTGGATCATGCAGCGGACGGCTGTGAAGAGCGAGAAGAGGGGTATACGCTGTTTGAGCAGTGAAAAGACCCTAAAAAAATTGGATTTCATGATGATTTATGTTTAGTGTCGCACAAACTCAAGGATCAACAAACAAAAATAACAAGTTGAAAGAACAGGCTAGATATGGAAGTGAAAATGGGACTTTCTTGGGTGAATGCAGAGAAGACGGAGGTGATGAAGATACTCATCCAACAACAACATCAACAAGAAGCACCATTCATCATCAGCACAAGGAATCTAAAAGAAGTTGTCTCTTTCATTTACCCAGGCAGCATTGTTTCAGCTGCAGGAGGCTCAGGCACAGATGAGGATGTCAAAGCCAACCAGGATTGGAAAGACAGCAAGACAGGCGTTCATTAACATGAAAGCAGTGTGGAGATCTACTGTACTGCACCTCACTCAGCATAAAGCGTGAACGAGATCCGGAATTTCAACACCAACATCAGTCAATTCAGTGCTTCTATTCGATGGTTGAGAGACTTGGTGTGTCACAAAAAGCATTTCCAACAAACTACAGACATTCATCAACAGCTGCCACCTACACTCGCTCACTCGATACTGAAGATCAGGTGTATGGCCAGAAAGAATGAGCAAGTGGGAACTCTGGTTGGCAGTGAATCTACCAAGACCCTGTTGCCCAACAAATCTGCAGAAGAGAGTGGAGATGGATTGGATTGGGGATACACTGAGATGGCTGACTGGGGACCTCTTGCGTCAGGCCAGGCTGTGGAGTGGAATCCGAGGGGGAAACGATGATTTTGGCGTCAGAGATGAGGGTGACATGTAGGAGATCGTGTGAGGAGGAAATGAGAGCTTGTGGGCAGTGGTGGAGACAGGTTCAAAAAACTGAAGAGGAGAGATTGAAATGGAGACACTCTACGGAAGCTCTTCGTTTCACTGGGAACCTAAGGGACAAATAAATAAAATGAAAATGAGTGAGCAAAATATTGACGTTTTGTAATTACAGTATCCTGAAATGAAACCCCACACAGACAAGACAAAGAGGGGCGATAAACTTTGAATCTCTCAAACAAGACATTGATTCAAGTCGCCACAATACACAACAACATGAAAACAATGGGTAGGTAAAAATAATGTGATATTTAGGCAGACGAGTGTTTGACAACAAAAAATGCAAAGTTTAAGTTTACCGAGAAGACAAAAACTTTTAAAGACGTTGGTTGACGAAGGAATACGTCTGCTTCGCTGTGGCTGATTTTCAGCCATGTCACAAAAATTCTACAATCATTCATTGTCACTAATTTTGGTGGTATCCACCAGATAGATCTAGATCTCACAACATGGCTCATACCGGTAACCAGAGACGTCATGGACTCATGCCACACCATTGTTCATTTACTTTTCACCTTCATAAAACCGAATCCTACTCAATCTAGCACTGCACATCAATTTAGGTGGTGGTTCTGAATGTAAAACATATGTTCTAACCACTTCAGTTTATGGAAGTAATTCACTCTCGAATTTTTCATTTCCTTCTCCAGTATCTATCTCCTAACTTTTACTTGTCTAACATGGTGGTTCCCGCATACATCAGCAGTGCTATGAAGATAATTATTATTTATTATTATTTGTCCTTTAGGTCCCTAGTGGTTATAGAGCTTCAGTAGCACGTCTCCAATCCACTCTCTTCTCTGAAAAGTTTTGAACCTATCTTCACGACTGCTCACAAGCTCTCATTTCCTCCTCACACGATCTCCTACATGTCACCCTCATCTCTGACGCCAAAATCATCGTTTCCCCCTCGGATTCCACTCCACAGCCTGGCCTGACGCAAGAGGTCCCCAGTCAGCCATCTCAGTGTATCCCCAATCCAATCCATCTCCACTCTCTTCTGCAGATTTGTTGGGCAACAGGGTCTTGGTAGATTCACTGCCAACCAGAGTTCCCACTTGCTCATTCTTTCTGGCCATACACCTGATCTTCAGTATCGAGTGAGCGAGTGTAGGTGGCAGCTGTTGATGAATGTCTGTAGTTTGTTGGAAATGCTTTTTGTGACACACCAAGTCTCTCAACCATCGAATAGAAGCACTGAATTGACTGATGTTGGTGTTGAAATTCCGGATCTCGTTCACGCTTTATGCTGAGTGAGGTGCAGTACAGTAGATCTCCACACTGCTTTCATGTTAATGAACGCCTGTCTTGCTGTCTTTCTGATCCTGCCTGTCTTTGACGTCCTCTTCCGTGCCGCCTGCATAGGTGAAAGAGGTTACTCCCTTTGAGTGTTCTTCTGTTGATGGTAATTGCAGCTTGTTGTTGTTAGTGATGCTGTTGGTTGGTTATCTTCATCACCTCCGTCTTCTCTGCATTCACTTGAATTCCCGTCTTCGCTGCCCCGCCTCTTCCGTCAACTTTTTCGTTTTCGCCTGTAGATCTTCAAGTTTGTGTGGTATTAGACACAAGTCACAGGCGAAATCCAAATCTTTTAGGCTATTTTTATCTGTCCAGCATATGGCTTTCTTCTCGCTCCTCACTGTTTGTTGCATGATCCAGTCCACTACAATCAGGAATATCATGTGTGACAGAAGATAGCAGCCTTATTTTACTCCTGTTTTCACTTCAAAGGCATCACTGAACTTTTCATTGTGAATTACTTGGCATGTGGCGCCTCCTTACTGAGTATGAGCCGGAGGAACCCCGTAGAGTAAGGTAATATTTGTAAAGTTAGTAGCATTTAATGTTATATTTAATAAATGTTTTCCCCTCATATTAGTAATTTAACATGATAGAAGCCGGTTTACAGGCATCATCAAACTGGTATATGTTGGAAAATCTACAAGATTTTATTAGACCTGAATGGTACGGAAAGGAGGCCATTAAATTCGATTAAAACATCAGAACATTTCACAAGTTATAAAATGAGCAAGGAACTACCACTTTTCAGCATATACAGAGTGTTAAAGTTTGGATCGTTTTCAGTCATACTTTCTTTTTTACCATTAGTAACACCAACCCTTCGCAAAATTCCAAATTTCCGCTACAAGCAGCCGACATATTTGATTCGTCTTCGCAATGCTCCGTTACGCTAGATAAACGTCTATTTTACCATAAATTCTTATGTTTATAGCTTCGGAGACCAAAAGAACCCACAATGAAGATATTGAGAATCCGTAAGTTTCCACGTAATCATGTAATCCAAGTGGATGTCTTTTCAAATGCTGTCATTCACAGCAATATAAATTTACGCCATCAGAATTAGATATTGTGGTGCAAAGGAATAAGCGTTAAAAAACTGCGGATTAATGGGAATGCGTTTTTTTTTATACTATTCACGTTAAGGTATGCAGCATTATCAAGGAGGTATATTCACTGTTAGATGAAGTACTAGAGGAGTCTGTGAATATGTTCACTTTAAAGTTAATAAGTGAGTTGATCTCCTGGATTTTACTATCTGCGCTTTAATAAGAAGGCTTAAAAGGAACGGTAACACTGGGTGCCTGTGGTGGACACCACTGTTTGTTGTCGTTTGACTTGATAACTTTTCATAGATCTTTATATATCTACATCAGTTTCAATAGAGAGCTTTGATTAGTATCACATACTTGCTCAGTACTGACTTCACAATCAGACACTAACACAATACCTCTCGGTCAACAAAGCCAAATGCTACTTTGAGTTCATGAAGCACTCCAAGTGTCGGCTACTGGATATTATACCTGTGTTCCAAATCCTTCCGAAAGTTGAGGAATAAATCCATGCACCATAGCCCAAGATATGAGCCAGTCTACTTTTCTCGAGTTTGTTGTTCTTGAATTCAGGTAAGATATGATATATCTATGAAATCTAAGATCTTAGACAATGTTATTGAAACTGTTTTTTTCGTGGTTATCGCAACAAGACTTTTCTCATTTTCTTCAGACTGAAATACTTAGCAATCTGAACCAGTTTGAAGTGACCACCTCTGATTCCCATGCACTACCCAGTATTTTCATTAGTCGACTCATTAGTTTTTCGTTTCTCTCTTCAAGAGCTTATGGTATAAAATCGTCGCAATCTGTTGTTTTACATCGTTTCAGGTTTGAAACAACCTTCTTAGCTTTCAGTCAGGTTTGCATGCTCGACATCTGCGCCTTATTGGGGTTCGGAATAGATAACAGACAACTAAAGTATCTGTAAGCCGGTTGAAATTTTCTTCAGTGTTAAATTCAGTGTTCTTATTTTTCAGTTTGCAGTTAAAAATAAGCAACGATAGATTAACGTGAGAGTGATGTGGGGGTAATTTTGCATCATTCAAACAAACAATCTAATATGAAACAATTATATAGTTAATTATTTTAAAACAGTATTTGAAGCTTGTTACTGTAGAGAGGGATGAGTAAACCTCAACTCGCAGATGTGTATGCCTGTTGATATTCTTCAAATCTTATTATATAGCAGTAAAATTTTCAAGTCAGAACCAGCGTTTTCCATCTTTAGCGAAAAATTCCATGGAGGTAATAAAAAAGGGAGATACCGAATTCAGCATTTGACTTATACAGCATACCTCACCACTGAACTCTTTCTTCTTGATGAAAGAATATGAAATGCCTGCACTTCGTAATATCTTCAATTTTACTGAGCGATTTCGAAGGCCACTTTAGTAGTGGTTGAATTAACCAATAAGGTTTCTTTATTTCATCTGAACAGGCAGCTTTTTGTAAAATAAAGAAGTTTAATTAGTTATTTAAGTTGTAGCTAAGGTGGCTGTTAGAATCACTCGCTTTATGCAGCATGTGAAATAAACCAGTACACCCAATCATGACTTAACTTATAACCGCTACCTTACACTCTAGCTGTTTAAAACTTATTTGAAATGCTTTGATTTATCCTTCAAAGATCCTGTCACTTACATGTAAATGACGATAGCTGTCAAATCACATCATTAACTTACCGAATTTGTTGTTATGAGAAAGTTCGACCAGTAACTATTAACTATACAGTACATTGTAGAGTATTGCCAACAGATATTACGGTTCGACTTAGCTCTGAATGGCAAAACGTCTGTAGAATATTATCTATACCTATATGGCAAACAGGTCTAGACTATTTTTTCGGTAATTAGTTTTTTTAAAGAAGATAAAACCATAAGGTCACTTCCTGAAATTGTATTCTAATAATTAACTCATTCTGTATAATGTAAAACTTTTTCGTGTTGAATATAGATAAAGACGGATAGGGTAGTAGTTATTTGTCCTTTCTACTTCTGTTGCATTAATTTTCTCATTTCCATCATTTACTTACACACTGAATTCATTATTGAACACATGGCAGAAACTGTAACAAAATGAAGGTTGTATTGTAAATAAAGCAACTGTGGGTTTGAAAACGAGTAGAAATAATTCTCTTTACTAATAAAAATTAATAACATGAACCTTGGATAGGCCATAGTATGACACGATTTTAAAAATACTCTACAGGTCACTGATAATTACCAGCTGTATATGGGTTTTCAAGTATACAAAGAGAAACAGGTTGTTTTTACATATTATTAATACATCCATCATTACTATACCTACAGTAATAATGGTAATAATAACAGTTATTATTATTATTGTTATGGATAAACCCTGAATCAGGACTAAAAACAGTGTGAGAATAATTTGATTGGATGTTTTATAATCGCTTGACCTACTCACTGATAAAGATAGACGAAAGCGTGTAACATGTGGGTTTTAAGGACATTCATTGTAAAGATAAGTTAGTGTTTTATTTTCGCATATTGTCACGATGTAAAACTCAACGGATAGATAGTACTCTTTTAAGTAGAAACGTTTAAATAAAACAAATCATTCAAAATCTGAAATAAGAGTTTAGACTAAGATTGATTTGTGGCAACCACTGAGAACCTTTCAGCATCATCTCACTGAAGCCAAAATCTTTGTTCCATTACATAAGAAACGTTTTAAAACTTTGTCTTTACCGTAAGTATTTCAATGGTGAAATAATCACAGCTTCACCAGGAAGGGAGTTTTATTTCATGTTAAGTATAAAATCTTTGTAGCAAAGTTGGCTTTTAGTCTTTTACCTTGAATTTAAGATAAACTTTGGTAATTAGTATATCTAAATTCCAAAATAATTTTTCCATTAGTTTTCAAAACGGATTTTGACACACTAGATAAGGCTTATCAGCGGGTATTCTCACAATGACTCGAATAATAACCTACGGGATATTATTTCGTCTTTGTGTATACTTACATTACATTATTTGGCGCAGATTTATTATATTTATGACTGCTCATTTTCGTTGCTTATTGGTTAGAAGATGGGGACCATTAGTTTATTCCTTTCACCTTCACTCAGTTTTCGTAACTTTATTGTCGCTTTCATATCCAGTTCTTCCTTGTATGCCGCTGTTAAGTGCGATGCTCTTCTGTGGAAAATTTTACATCACTTTGTTGGTGAATACGTTCATGTAAGCGTTTTCGTTATGGAGTGACAGTAAATAAGTTAAACATTAGCATCGAATCACACCTGTTCTACTATATTTGGTGGAAATTATCGCAATAGAAAAGGAATAAGAGGTCTTAAAATTTAACAGTACTGAGATGATGTGCATAATGTTTTCCTGATGAAAGGCAGTAGACAGTACTAATAGGTTACACAGAATATAATGTGGCTATCAAACTTATGGGAAAGAGATGAGGATATCTATCTGATGTCACACATTATAATTATAATGCATTTTAAACTAAAATATTTGGGGAATTAAGTCAGCAAATCTCTTGCAGTACTTATCGTAGAACTTTGAGTATTATGACACCATTACAGTAGGTGTTGTAACGAAAGTTAAGGTTACCAATGTGTCAGCATTACTCATTAATTTTACCTGAAGACCAGAATTATAGGAACTTTTTTTCTAGTATCGTACTTTCTTATTAATCAAGATTATAGTCAAATTTAGATTTTTACAGCGAGGAAAACAGACCCAAAATGTGAATGATCAAAGTAGGATAAAGTCACTCAGAAATTTAGAATACTTCCTGTTAACATTCACTTTTAAATATATCAGCAAGAGATGTAGGTCGTTCTCGGGGTGAGTAGGTTCTGCTTTCATCAACGTCACTAATTGTTCACCCACGACAGTATAGTGATTCATGATATGGAATAAGATATAAAAGTATGTCAACCACTTTTGAACTACTTTTCAAAGATGTATGATTGCACAGTATAGTGGATAATCATAAATTGGATGCTTCACTTACTCAGCGAAGTGTGCAAAGAACTTATCAGACGTAGTTACATGTTCTAGTCCTAATCAATGTATGTTTCACAGCGATATCATTTCGATTACCCTTACACGGTTTTTAGGTTCATGGTTTCAGATAACAAGCTGCGTGACGCTTAACGCATGCGTTATTATAGTTTACTTAGTAGTTTTTAAAGACAAATTCATTCCCATATTAGATTTTTTATTTGGTATGGTACACACTGATACAGTATTACAGCATTTACAGTAAACAGTAGTGTATTACTGTGTGCTACATCAAATTGATAACATAACAGGGAATTATGTTCTACCACAGTGCCCAAGCTTTACTCCTACACTAATTCATTTCAGTAATCGAGACAGTCCCAATAGATCATAAAAAATTAACAAAAGACAATTCAGAGAAAATTTACTTTTTATCTTCAAAAGCTGTACATTCGTAGTTATAGTTACAATGAAAATGTGTTCATAAGTGGCTAATGAGTCAACACAAAGTCATCAGAGTTGTTTAACTGATTATGGTGTAACGGAGAGAACGTCAGTGCAAGCTAAATAACAAGGTGATTACATAATAATCTACGCAATTATAGAATAGGTATAAAAATTGGGACAGCGCAATTGAAATGAACAATTACTAAGTAAGGAAGGAGGGATGAAAATAATAATGCTGCAAAACAAACTAAATAAATAAATAAATGATAAGCAACTTAGATGTCTTAAAGGGATTATGATCAAGGTCAAATTACAGATGTCTTTAGAACACAGAGATTGTGATAAGGGCTGATAAACTGCCGAGGCTTCTGTTGTGTTCACGTGGCAAATCAACATTCTCTTTGGAATGTTTAATTTGATTTCATAAGTTACTTTTAAAGGCAGATTCTAACAGAGCAGAGTGATCAGAGATAACCAGGTGCTTAACAGTCGAACTATAAATCTCAATGAATTCTCGTTAAGATATCCATGCAGGAAATTGTTTGGAGATGCATCTAAACAGAAAGTAATTTTTAGGACCTATATAATCAGCTTCAGAAGAGGAGGTTCTCTAGTTGATGTCATTCTTTGATGAAACTGCCTTATCGTGTTATTACTTTGAATTATGATTTATGATCAAAATCTTGAAATTTTATCTCACAGCATCAAACTGATTCTGCATTTGAAGGTGGTTTGGTGTTCTCTGAGCTTCGATATTTTATTGTAAATGTTTCATCACAAGACTTGGGGACACTGTGAGCGCTAACTTCATGAAGCAATGAAGCATATTCGAATTAACACTTTACATACAGAAATGAATATTTCACATATTTATTTTGCGTTTGTCTAAAGAATAGTGAAAGAATTCAAAATTTTAAGCAAGATTTTGTCGTTTGAATAGCTATATTTAAACTTTTTTTTCAAACTGACAATTATTTTAGTGTTTCTATAGGGAAACATTTTGATGATATTGACAAGACGTTAATAAAAGAGCTAATGTTATCCTACTGTAAACCATGACAAACCTTCGTCATTACAGATGAAAATCAAAAACTTTAATGAAATCCAATTGTCAATCATTGTCCAGCCTCATCACATTCATTTCTTGAATTTGATTTTGAAATATTCTGGGGGAGTACAAATCACGGAAACTAATTATCACATTTACGTGTTTAAAGAAACGGAAGGTAATTGAAATCATAAGAAAGACTTTATTTCAAGTGATATTTCCTTTTATAGTCATGTATGTTTCTTGTTAATTATCGCTGACACTGCAGTCTTCCACGGAGCTGGCGATAAAATAATATACAGCTGACTGGGTTACTTTGATAAAAACAAGGGGGAAGATTTTAGCGCATATTTCTGTGGAAAAAGCTTTTTTTAACACCACTGAAATATCGTGAACATCCTAACAATAATTTATTAAAAGAGAATAGTCTAAAGGAAAATATATTTTCATGAAGGGGTCGTCAGGTTGTACTTCTAAACACAGTACTTAACGCTAAGAAACATGCATATATCGAGTGATAAAGTAAACCAGAACACTGACAGTTATTTGTTTGATACAGTTAGTCTCTTTTATGAATTTTGATAACGTAATTAAAAGACGAAGTTTACCTGAACAATGTGATGTATTTGCGAGATACCTTTGAAACAATCTCATCGCACATTTTCTTGTCAACTTATATCAAACCAAGGAGTGGGGAAAATATATAACAGTTAACACAATAGGGGGCTAAAACTAAGAAATATGATAACAAACAGGAAGTAACCTAGTTGGTACTAATCTTTGTAAGAAAACAAAGTTTACCAGCATAAGTATAGTGTAAGATCAAATTGTTTTTACACACATAAAGATGGTTTCAATTTGTGTATGGCTATGGCTCTCGCAAACCTAGTTACTTGTTTATTGAAAAAAATTCAAGGTAATTACAGTATTGCAATTTGTTATTGTAAATTAGTAGATACACCGATTAACAGGTATAAAGATTATTAAAAACAGTTATAATAAAAATTATTAGATAGGTTTGTAGAGAAATCAAAACATCACACTTACAAAATATTGGGTCAAATGAAAAATGGAACCATGAAAATTAAAAAGTTCAAATCAAAAATAAGGAACAGTATTTCATGTCCATATATTATTATGTGAGTTAGTTCAGTAGCACATTTGTATTATGTAACTTCCGTTTAATTGAATGACTACGAAAGAGCAAGAAAATGATTTTAATTGCAATAGCCTCAGTAGTTTTAAGTTAATATATTCATGTAGATACCCAATGGGTTACAGAAATGCAGATCCACTGTCCACATTGTAACTAGCGCCTATTAGGTGGAATTTAATGAAACTGGTGACATTCATGAATACATACTAGATAAATGAATTTACAAGAGCAGCTGAATTCATGAATATCTACTGGCACAGACATACGAAGAATCCCATCTATTCAATACATCTGTTTTTGAAGGTTGACCTTGAAATATTTGCAAGAAATGTCTCCGTTAACATGGAGAGAAGTTTATCAGCAACAGTTTTGACCAGACCAATTCCTTTAAAGTGAAGGTTTTTAAATATTTGCTTCTTTTCAAAGAAGGAAGTCAGTGATTAGTCTCTTCTTTCTATCACACTCCTTTCAATAAAGTTATTTGAATATTCATTATCTTCGAAATAGTCAGTCGGATATTTTGACTCTTACATAACTCTTTTTTCAGGGCAAATTCTTCTGACTGATATATAGTCCATTTAGTTTTCTGCCATCATGAAATGATACTTCAGTAGTGTATATACTGTTTGCTACAAATTGGTCAGCTGGAATAACTATTGATGATTCGTTTCTTACTTTCAGTTGGTTAACAGAAGATCTAAGAAAGAATTTATTTGAATTTTTCAAGACATGGAAGAATTTTATCCACGGATTTGATCTGCTGAAAATCGTCAGTATAGATGTCAGTTGGATGGAGATGGTTGGCAGAAATCCCTGCCAAAATTGCAGATACGCCTTGCTGACGAAGGCCAAAAGGCGCGAAACGTACGTTCAGGGTTTCCCTGCCAGAATGCATCGTCATAGGGAGTCTCACATCGCAGAGTGATCGACTAAATTATATCAGAACTTAGGACTAGACAACATGAAGTTACCAGGCAGTGACCAAAAAGTAGAACTCAGTAATTATTACTTCACCTTCGTATTATCGTACATACAATATTGAACTAATCATTCAGATATAAAAATTTTCCCCTTAGCCAACACACTTTATCAAACACGCACACCGTGTACTGTCATTCAAGACATTAAACGTAAAAGGAAAGAAATTTTAACTGCGCTAATTCACAAGTAAAAACTTATATTTACGGAAACAGAATTATGGTTAGTAGACAGTATTCGTCTAGTCTTGCTTCACTTTGTTTTTTCTGGTTTCCGGTTGTCAGCAAAAGGTGAAAATTCATGTGTAGAATTGAATGTTATTAGACTGAAAGACCCCCAAAAACAACATTGAAAAATGTTGGTTTTACTCCCAATAAAAGTATCACTTACTTTGAGTTTGTGGATTTGTCAATAATTACAAAAACATGGAATTTTTAGCCTGCAGATTACTACTGTTAGGCCGCAAACGTTAAGCAGGAAAACATTATACACGTCACTGAATGAACTGTCGTAAGATTGTTTAACATGTGATAAATCTTTAGTCTTAAATGATTTTTTTGTCAAGCAGATAACTTAATAAATCTTATACACCCAAAAGTTGGTGACTGTAACGGCTATTTACTGATAAGAAGTTCGTGTAACTGATTCAGTTAAATGGATGTTAAACGTAACCTTAAGAGCTTAAGCGTAGTCTAGAACTTCAGGGTTTTCTTCTTCTAAAAGAATGCATCAACAATCTGAAAGTAGTATGCATAACTTAATAATGCGTATCAGAATACGCAAAACCTAAATTAAAGTCTTCTGTTAAATGAATTCAAAACAGGTAACAGTTCGAAATTCTACAAAGCCAGTAACTTGATGCAGGTTTAGGGTAAACCACTGAAGCAAGTAGACCTTTCAGTGTGGTACGGATTAAAGTTATTTTTTGGGAAATATATCATATCTGGAGGGAATATTATGTAGTTTACTTAGTCTTAGACACAATTTGCAGTCTACTGTAATAAATTAAGATAAATCATTGACTTTGAGACAAGCTTTTCATCAGCCACATGCTCCTTCTTTTTTTGTTTAAAGGTTAGTGCACTGCGCAAGTAACAAAGATTCTATGTCAGTCGTATCACAAGTGCTTCAAGGTGATTCTGTAAATACGGATTCACTTTCCAATCTCCTTTGTTCTGCTCCTAAATTAGGCTAAAAAATAGCAGTTTGTTTTATTTTACAGAAAGAGATAGAAAAAGAATGTCTTTTGGGAATCTTCTCACTTTTATATGACGATAAAAAATAAACTGTATCCTAAATATCTTCCAAAAATAAAATTAGCTTACTGTGCAACAAACTTAGTGAATAAAAATTGAAGCACATAGTGCTTCAGTAAAATTTTTATTACTTTCATAAAGTTTGGCAATTTTCGTTTAACTATACACGTGTAGTACGCTATTATTATAATTAGCATTAGTTGATGAAATACTGAACATAAGTAACACAGCATGTGAACAGTTACCAGATCTAAACGCCAGTTTTATTTAAATGACTTATAACATGTTTTTTTATAATGAACATTCATGCAAGAAGGAAAGTCGCTCTTCAGTCAGCACAAAATACTTCTCCGTGCTCAAGAATAGAAAGATTTTGTCGGTCGAAGAGCTTCTACTCAGAATTCATGATAGTTATAACACGTCAAGTTTAATGAACACAAAAGAGCTAAATTGCATGGAAGATAACCTGACTGTTAATTCAAATTCTTTTTGTATATAGCGTAAGGTAAACACTGCTGTTTCAACTTGTTCTATTTATGATTAGGATTTAGCGAACATTATCTTAAGTCCAATGAATGTTCAGTGGACCTTCAAATATGATTATTGCACCACACCTCAAACTACTGTTTCAAAGACAGTATATTCCTATGAGTCGTTCATATTTGTTGAATATTATCATTTCGTACAGTGTTAATTTTCGCTCATTATATTTTCTGAGATCAACACTGAAATATAGCTTAAATACACTTCCTTAGGCTGTTATAAAAGACTAATGATAAGTGAATTATAACACAACTATATGATTGTCATTTCTTTATTCCATTTACTATTCTAATGACCGCAAACACACTCGTGAATTGGCTTGTCTCACTGCTTATTGCAAGAATGTACATCATGTAGCTGAGTGTATTTTAATCGGATTCGATTCAGAAACATACGGGTTATTTAAATGTTTTTCCGAGAACCAAAAATGATTTTCTGACGTGATATATATATATATATATATATATATATATATATATATATAGTCAACAAAGCTAGCAAACGTAACGCACACTGGTCAAATTGAATGCTTATCTAGCTTATCAGATTCCAAAAAGTAATGTGAAACTCCATGTCATCACCATAATCGTGACGAATAAAATACCTTTCCAATGAAACAAAAAGCACCTCATATCATTTAAATTAGATTTTATCTCTATAACTCATACTCTAGTAAATTTGGAACTTGTCAGGTGAAGTGAAATCTCATGAAGTCGAAGTTAAATTGAAATGGAATGAATAATTATTAGAAGTCTTCAGTAAATCTAAATAGTATCCATTGTCAGAATACACCAATATTATGAATAGATCTTATATCCACCAATTAGATGGACTTATGAATACGACATCTGGAAATTTCACTTTTTATGTCTGGTGATGTAACTTTGGTAAAAAAGAACTTCATTTATTCTGTGCTTGATGTTTACATTTTTTTCTGTTCTTCAAAAATCGAAGCTATCCCATATGAACACAGGAAAACATATGAAGTGACTACCATGAGGATAAAAAATTTTTCGATGAAACTATTCTCTTAGCTGTACATTTAAGAATATATGATAAAAAGGATAGCAAAAATTCTAGAGTAATTTCTTGCCAAGGGTAGTTGTAAGTTGCATCACAAAGGGAGGCTATGTAGTGACGAAACAAACAAAAGGAATACAAAATAACAATGGTTGCATCATGTGTGGATTATCTACAGTGATCAATAATCTACGATGAAAAATGTCAAAGAATAAGGTCGTTTCCTTGTTCCTGTAGATCGTAGCATATTGGCCGTACCATAGAGAGTTACATCATCTCGAACGGAATGGTTACTGACGAAATATTAGCTTGGATGCCAAAAGCCCGACTGGGATTTGCCTCTTTGCTTCAACTGTGGCTCAGGCAAGATAACAAAGTACCTATCACAGGATGAGTATACTGCACTCCAGTCCATTCTCTCCTGTTGTGTAGCCGTGAGATATGGCCGATAAGGTAGAAGACATGGAGCGATCACAGGGTTTTGATAGCACGTGTCTCTGTTACATCTCTGGAGTTCAGTGGAATCACCATGTGAGCAATGCTGACGTTAGGCTAAGAGTACTAAGCAATACAGGCAAGTCGACCGATGAGGTGGTGAACCTTCATCAGTTGAAATGGCTTGGATATGTAATGCTCGTGTCGGGTCACTCTCTACCTCCACGTGTCATGGATTAAGCTGGGAGAGGGTTCAGCATGGCCAGGCAAAGACGTAGCGCCAGTTGATAAAGTCTTTCACTGTTGGTCTGAGTCATGTAGGGAAATGCTGACTGCCTGGTTTGGGTACCCAAGATAAAAGAAATCCGCGGCTGAGGACTCTTGACGACATGGCTGAAAATCGGTTAAAGCGACGCAGATGTATTCACTCCTCGGTATATTCTAAAGCCTGAACATTCGAACTGGGCTTTGTCTTCAGATTGTTTATTCTCTCATACTGCTTTGTCTTAATTGATAGCAGTCATTTTGTATCCACCGACGCATCTGTGTGAAAGGTTCTACGTTGATTTGGTCAATCAGTCGTACCGTGAGCCAGCTCAGGAAGCGTGCTCACGAACTCTGTCCAACTTGGATAACAAAAAGAGAACGGAAATGTATCCTCAGCTTTGAAACAAAACACTCAGCAAACTCAGGACATTAAGCTCATTTTGATGAGTCCTTTAAAATTCTGTACAAAGTGTGGCCGAGCTGCCCGAAACAAGTGAGGCATAGATATCTAGGCATAGCTGAAGCATCAGAGATTCAAAAGTTCAGACCATCATTATGCTCTCAAAAGAAATATGAACGAACTCCTTAATGCCGTGACTATCGTAGATTTTAGATCACCTGAGATAACTCACATATGACCCAACCATTTTTATTTCGCAATCATTTTGTTTATTCCCCACCACGTAACCTTCCTTTGTTACGCAATTCATGTTTACCCTTAACCAGAAATTACTCTGGAATATTCCATCCTTTCTATTATGTATTCACTAATATACAGCTAAGAGAATGATTTCATCTAAAAGAAAACGTTTTTCTCTCACTGTAATCGTCTTCTGTGTTTATAGTTGCCTTTGCTATGCATATTGGATTTCAGCATTTGGTAGTTAGATAAAAATGTCACTTATATCGTGGAATCTTGGTTTCTAGTAAAGAAGATTTATTTTATTCAACTTAGGCATAAATGCTGTTTTATTCCTAAACGAAGTGAAGAGAATTATAGCTTCATCATCTAAGGCATATTGTTGTCAGTGCGACTTTAGGCAGTAAAACTAATTTAGCTAAAGGCACACGAAGCGGAATTAAGAAAGGTGTTCTAAACTAAATTAATTAATATTATCATGGCTTTTGCAAAGCTGAAGATTTCTGGTGAAAGAAATCTGGGTTTGCGACATTACTTAAGATTCTGTACTCCTCCGGTACGATGAATATGGGCTGAATGGAACAAAAGCATTCAGTCTTGTTTAGCTATATGGCTAGGTAAGATATTTGTTATTTTCACTGCTTTGCATATCTACTGACTAAGTTTACATTATTCAGTTGTTTATGTGACTTCATAGTTTCAATTCTTATTAGGATATGTATCGTATGTCATGTAAAAAAGTTTATCTGCGTGATACTAGTAAGTGTTATCATAGATTCTGCTAGTATATACTGTGAACATCCTCATGTGTTTTTGTGTATGATCGTAAGCAGTAGTCGGCAGGAGTCCCTTGACCCAAGTATTTAGCTCGTTGGTCATAACCAGCAGTGTTTATCTTCAACTATGTAGTAACTGGTGTTTCCTTAATGATTCAAACCTGCAGCACTCAGTGATGAAGTCGAAGGTCCTAATACAATGCACCAGAGTGGCGTGCTACTTCATGTAGGGGCCACATTGTAAAACCTGCTCGACAGACTTCTATCAGTGCTGAGCATCAAATATTAAATAGATGAATCGACTCTTCACTAGTGGCCGATTTGCATTCTCATGTTTATTTAAAAGAAAACTGAATATTCAATGCATCCTCAGGTTTTTTGCATATGACTGATAAAATGTTCAACTGCACTTGAATTCACTTTCTTCATTTTTGTATCTTAAACTAATTTAATAGAATTTACTCATGCTAGTATACTTTTATTGTTGTGTGTTCCATACTAACACTACTGTTTGGCAATCTGCTGCGAAATGAAGACAAACTTTGCTGTAATTCATCATATGAAACCATTAACTGAGGATTTCTTATGCATATATATAATAACTGTGAATATTCATCTAAAAAATGCCATACTTAGAAGCGAGGTTTTTACTTGTTCTTTGAAAACGTCTTACTACTTCTTTTTAATGTTTTGTTCAAAATCAGTTTGATACTTCCAGATTTAGTTCTGTAGCTATTCTCAGCATATCAGTAGCACCATATATTCTGCATAGATATGTAAAATTTACTTTCGTAAACGAATTTTGTATTTTGATTGGTTTTGTTTGGAATTTCATGTATATCACCTACAGTCAGTTTCTTCTGTGTACCTGGTGGTTAATTGATCATTTCTATAGACGTACGAAATAGGGGATTGATTGTACTGTTCACTGCGCACTATGAAAGTTTTGACAGATCAAATTATATAAAGACTGCTGTGTGTGTAGGTTGATTTGTAGAAAGATCGTATACTTCATACTTTTGTAATTCTTCACAGCAAACAAAAAAGGGGCTAATTTAAATCAAATAAGAAATGTATCATGATTTGTAAATCTACAACTTATCAGAACATTCTAAGGTAACCTTTTCTGTTTCATCAATCAAGATATTTAACTAAACAGATGCCCGAAAAAAGCCTCTATTTTTTTAAAAACTTAAATTCAGTAACAAGATTTGTCTGTTATTCACTATAATTTCTTCCAATATGCAGACATTTAATGGATAAATTTGTTTACCTGAATTTACCCGCCAAACTCATTTCAGGACACAGCAGATTTTACATCCAGTTACGGGGATAAAAAAAGCATGCATACTAAAACCATGACCAGGCTTCAAAATATGAAGGATTTATTTGCTTTTTCACACTTGATGAAGTAAATACTGTTGAATATAAATATTTTTATTGCTTGAAGATTGATTAGCGAACCCCAAAACAACATAGTGTGATGGCTGATTGATTCTAAGAGTCAAACCTTGTAATACAATTTTATTTGGTTCACTGATTACTTTACTGTATATGATTATCTCAAAAAGAAATGAGTCACCAATATTAATCACAAAATAGGGAAAAAATTCTAACTCGTATACTAGTGAGCGACTTGGAAGAGAGTGACATTGTAGCATAAAATATATACAGATAGTGCTGTGTTCACCCCACTCATTCACGGAAGAAAAAGTGTTGATATTCTGACTATGGAGTGGTGGAGTAAGATATACTTTCACTTTGTTGAATATTATACTTTGGTGTGATAACTACATATATATCTATCGAAGGAATGATGGAAAAAAGCTACATTTTAGTCATTAATTTGATGAACATTTTGATTTCAATGAGGACGGGAAACGTGATGCTGGTAAAAAAACTAAAGTTTCAACGAGTTGAATGTCGCACATTTTATTATACTAACTATCTATAAGTCTTTTTGAATTCATTTACCACTTAAACCAGAAAAAACGTTGGATAGGACGAAAAATACACCATAGATCCAACTACTAGCGGCTACCAATCACTACTATCAAACGAAATAAAGTATTCTTCAAATGAGCACTAATATGTTTTACCTAAAATGTGAACACTGCTGTTCTTTCTCCTCTGTCATTACGTTTTAGTTTAGATTGTTGTACTTTATCTTAGGCGCTCTTGCGAACCAATAAGTGATAACTTAAAATTAAACAATTGTTGTATGCATTTCATTTAGCTGTCAACATTCATCAGGAAATCAACCGTTCAGGACAGACAGATTTTTTATTTTCGCCTAATCAGTAGGTAGCAAAAAACTGGTTAGCTAGCTTTGGCAGGCTCAGTAGAAATACTGCCCAGACAATACTTCACAAGAAGAATTTGAATTTCATGAATTCGCCTATGTGAGCCTGAGTACTTGAACTTTTTGGAAAGATTAAAAAGAGGAGGCTTAATTTTGTATAATAGAAGTCTATTTTTAAGGGCTACTTTGAAGGATAAATCTACTGACAGAGTATTAAGAGGTTGGTGGCCAAACCTCCAGGAAAATGCATGTCACTTCAAAAGCAGCATAATTTTCACACTGCAACTTGAATTAGATATGTTCAAGCATCCGATTACTTTTAGTTGTTTTCCATGAATTCAGAATACAGTATATCGGTGTGGTAACGATTTGAGTACTAAATTTACACTGTTTCTTTTCTAGGTCCTATGAAATTCAGTTCCTAGGTCTTGTTTCTTTTTTACTACCTAACATCATATTTCAGTTATAAACAAGAGATGACCTCCAATTTTAATGATTTTATAAAGAACAATTCGAAAAGTTTCTTCAATCACTGCAAAAAAGTTTTATACTTGAAGTTATCAGTCCAGAAAGAATACACATTACACTTAGTTAGTCTAACAGTCTACTATTAACCGTCAAAATAAAAATTCTTTCTTCTCGATAAGCTTTAAAAATAATGTTACTCTGTGTATTTCACTGAAAGCTTCCGTAGCAAAATATGTATGTTTAGGCTGACTTTCTAGAATGATTGTACAAGCGTCAAATTAACCTCTGCTGCATCTCATAGTTTTGCTTTGGTGATAGACAAAAGTACACATTTTATTAAGTGAATCCAGTTCGTATTCAGATATCAGTGTGGACAAAGAAGTAAATATGTCCTTCACCTATGAAAGCCCACTAACCAACTTAAATACACTTGATATCATAAATGAGCTTCGCTGATAAGTGTGAAAACTATTTCAACTGAAGTAATTGTTGAGTTATTAAGTTCACTGTATAAGTAAGGTAGCTTTGATATCCCTCAAAGATTCCAACCAGTAGGTGTACCACTTATATGCTTCCAATATATTCTATTAACTACGATTCACTAATGAGTACGAATACCCACGGGGTGCCTATTTTAAGAAACGTTCACACGTGTTAGGTAAATCTGTTGAAGATCATCTTGGTTTCTAGTCTTCGGTTCAGACAGGTTATTCTAACTTTCAGTTTTTCATAGTATTTACAGACAGACTGACAAGTATTTAAACTCAGATAATGAGGCCTGAAGATTTAGTTTAATTCCTCTATTGTGTAAGAAGGGAAGATAGTCTGATATAACTACCTGTAGTTCGGATTTATTTCACTGCGAAGTGACGATGGAAAACAGACTAATTAGTTATTTTTAACTTATTTCAATAACTAAAGTTTTCTTTTTTTACCTAATAAGGGATGACTCTAGGTAATTCCATTCCGATCAAATATCACTTCTTTATCAGATGGATTAAGGGTTCCTTCAGGAACATTTTTGCACATGCTACTCCTTAAACTCAGTGTTTCCAAACTTTTTACGACAGCACTGGTTTTACTATCTTCTGTCACTTAAAATGTAGCATTTAGGGTTTACCAAGAGAGTCATTAATCTTCATATTGACATTCCTGAGTAGAAACCATTAGAAATATATCTTCTCGAAAGGAGTAAAGTTTGTTCATTATAAGTCACTTTGAAAGAGGAAACCGAATATCTTTAATTGTTGTCAGCTAGTATGACTGTTTAGTTTAGCCCTAAACCTCTGTCTCTTTCTTCAGATAGATTATTGTTAACGCAATGAATACACAGTATGATGTGCAAATGACGTGTCTCACCTGTGGCATTGCATTCAAATTCGTTTGCTGATACTCAGTGATATTGTGCATTGTGAATTCTGGTTTACTTCATGCTTGTAAGACAAAGGATACTACTGGGGCAGAAAATAAAAGGACATTCCAGTTTTTCAATAACGTTTTCAGGCTTTAACCTGTTGATGATCCCGCGTCCTTGTTGTTTATGAAAGAAAATTGTGTTTTAACCATTTCTTTATCATGGTATTAGTGTTTATTATCTCGTGGTTAAGCCTGTCAACTCAACTAAAAAATCATTCTTTTCTCTCATTACTATGGGTAGCAATTATCCTTTCAGTGTTTATCCATAAGATTTTGATCTATCGCTTATTATTTACAGGTAAATATGAATATCCCAATAAATTTGTATCATTTTTTTGTGTAAACTGGATGAATGAAGGTTGTACCACTGATGTCCCTTCATTTAGAGTGAAATGATGCCATCCTAGTGAGAAACTTTGATTATTTCCCCACTTCGCCGAACTAGAACTTTTGAATTCATCTTGCAGTGGAATCCAGGGCGGGAGCTTCTTTCTATTCGAGACTCATCAGGTCAATTTACCTGCACCTCAATAAGTGATTTAGTTCCCTCTGAGACTCGAACCCAATGTCCGTTAGTTCAAATGTCAACATGTTATCCGCTGGGTCACTAGGGTCACTGAGGATGTCATATATTTCATTGTCATTGGTGTTCAGTCACCATTAGATGCGATTCTTTTGTAATTGTCTGGCCTTTATGCACTGATAAGGCCTAATGGATAACGCTACCGCATCTGAAGTGATGGGTACTGGGTTCCAGTATCAATGGAGACATCACTTACTGGGGTGCAGTCAAATTCAGCTGACTAGTCTCCAATAGGCTGAAAAGTGGGCCCTGGATTCCGATTCGGGTCATCAAGATGAATAAGACAACATGAATATCTGGCGATATCGAGGCATTTAGATAGAGGTCGAACAATTCGATCCTTTATAATAACGGGAAGTTACAAGTACCAAACAAATAGAACTGTAATACTTTCAATAAACATGGATGTAATTTCTTGCATTGTTTGAAAATCGTTGTAAAATAGAGAGTAAGGTATATATTTCAAATTTGACCATTCAGAATTACATTTCGTCAAACTTATCACCACTTCATAGGTTTGTTAGATATGTGGAATATAGTAAGTTGGCTTAGTGATAAATGTGTATGAGAAATTTCAATAAGTATAACAGGTTAGCCCACAAAATGATAAACTTTGAAAGCGTAAATCTGTTGCGAATTAGTTCCTGCGCTTTATCTCAAAGAAGTACTGTTTCGAATGTGTCAACTAGCACACTTGCTGAAGCACAAAAATACTATCATGATAAAATAACATGACTTGTCGGCCATTAACGAACACCTAGACTTTACGCTTCCAATGTATAGGATTTATTGATATTAGGTTGTGAAGAGTTCGAATAAGAATGAAACGTGACCTGTAAAACTCGTTACTAGACCTAAATATGACACTAATACTATGTAAAATAAGCAAGTATGTACTTAGCTACCCATGGACTTCATTTGCTCAGAAAATTGTGCTGGTAAACAGGGAACTAAAAATGGAAGAGACCTGTGAGATAAGCGTAAAAGACTTTTGAATAAGTAATGTATTTTTGCAAGTAAAGAAGTGTTTAGTTACAACTTAACTACAGAAATATTAGGTACCAGAAAATGTTAAAACTTTAAAAACTTAGAATTCAGCTACATCACTGGATTGGATTTGACAGTGGTTTAAATGGAACACTACGGAGTAGATAGTACAATAAAAAAAAACAAAGGAAGAGAAGAATTTACTTAATGAATTCATCTTGAAGTATTAGTTTGCGTTCTTTAGGGATCAAGTAGGCATCGAAACTGAAAATATTACTGTTTGTAAACGAAGTACCCTTTAAAAAATACGCATGTGTGATTGGTATTGAATTGTATTGCCATACTGTTATCCTTAGGTTTTAGACACAATATATGTTTGCATGGTCCTACAGGGTAGGTTTTTATTTCATATTTGTTATACTTATAACCTAGAAAGTATTATGCAGTGAGACTAAATTTAGTCAATGAGATGGAAGAGTTTCATGATACGCTAAGCAGGATTGTAAATCTTTACTATGGGTTTTAAAGACAAGTATGTCGAAGGAGAATTAAGCGCAAAGTAAAGAAATTGGACACAGGTGATTTTCATTTACAACTGTTTTGACTGCTTCAAAAACATGCTAAGCCAATTTGTTTGGTTTCAGTAACAGTTAACTATTAACATTACGCTTTGAACATACAGTTCTTCCTCTTAGCTGCTGGGATGTTATCCAGGGATATTTTAAATACGAAGTTTTATATTATTTGTATTTGTTTAGAACACTTAGTACAGCATTTTGCGCCAAGATATGTGCCGTACACAAAAATAAACCAACATTTAGAAAACACTGAAAGTGTAGAGGGTGGAAACTTTTCTTTAAGTCCTCAGTTACATCTTCATAAGCGTTCAAACAGCAACCCAGATAGTGCAACTTTTGATCAATTATAATAATTTATCACCTAGGGTGAGTGGAAGTAGATGCTCTTATCAATCTTTTAGAAGCATATAGCACTTTGGCGATGCGAAGCAAATACAATACTTATGGGTATTGATCACTGGAGGATAAAGCGTGTTTTGAACAACTGTTATACTACAGCACAGTAAAATGATATCGACCACAAACTTGAAGTCCCGAACAAACATTATATTCTCTGGATAGCACATTCTTTAAAAAATCTATCGTATAACATTTTCTAAATGAACTGAAAATCAATACGGGAATAGAATTAATGTCTGATTGTTTCAAATATTTATAAACAAAGTTCACTGCTTTTCTTTACATGGGGTGAAATCAGTAAAAACAGTTAACGGCTTTACTTCATGGAACAGTTATGTTGAGAGTGACATATTTAATTTTGGAGGAAAAAGATACTACGAATCTCACTTTTCAGCAATGTCTAAAGACGATTATGTATAAATATTTGAGAAATTAAGTCATACCTAAATTATTACTATTTATTGACATACTTGTTATTCTCCGTTGTTTCGTTGGATCGAATTGTTCGACCTCCTATACGGATACCTCGATATTGCCTGAATGTTAATTATGATAAATTGGTTGGTTGTGGCTAGCAGAAGAATCCAGGATGCGCGTCTCGTCCTATTTGGGACTCGTCAGCTGGATGTACTTGCACCTCAGTGATGTTGTTACCGCTAGGACTCGAACCCCGTACCCAGCGCTCTAAACGCCAAGGCGTTATCCACCATGCCAAGGAGGAACGATAGGCACTTCTTGTACAACGGGTAGTAGTTATTACTACTTATTGACCAGTCCCAAATAGGATGAGACGCGCGTCCTTGATTCTTCTACTAGCCACAACTAACCAATATACCTAAATTACCGTTTATTACAGCAAGATTAACTTATGATAGTATGAACTATGCACTTATTGTAAAAAGAATAACCAGTGGTCTGAGTGTTGACACATTTTACTGAAAATTTCAATAGCTGACTGACACTCTGAAAACCTGTACCACAGCATTCGAAACTAAATATAGGAAACTTACCATTTTCAGGCTTATTTCTGAACTTATTTAAGAGAAGTCTTACAACAAACTGAAATAAACATATTCCATTTAATTACTACTGTCTACGACGACGAATTTTTACCCATCAGCAGAGTAAAAGCAGTGAAAGACACTAGAAGATAACAATGTAGAGTATCAAAAGTGTTGGGTAATAATTCTACTCTTTAAGTGAATGCTAATGACAGTATTCTTTTAGTTCAAATAACCTCTACCTACCAGCTTGCCTGAAAATAAGTCACCTTTATGCGAGTGCTTAAGCCAAAGTGAAAAATGTACTCACTTCAGGAGAAAATTTCAAACACAGCAGCAAAGACAGTGAAAAAGAAGCCAAGTGTGTCTGGTAATTCTTATCTCCTGTGACGTTTTTCTCTTCAGTGAAAAAATAAGGTGAAATTGTGTTTACTTCTTTCAACTTATATTTTGATTTCATTTATTGTAGGAGGCGAACTAATTCGATTCTATGGGCTGAATTTTTCTCAGTAGGCTGATGATGAGCTTGGTCTCAAACGAATGAAACAGCCATCTGGTGCTTTTGTAACACTGATCTAGCCGGCGCAATCTACAGATCAGTCTCAGTTTTTCGAATTACTTAGATTGTTCAGCGACGGTATATTTCGATAGTTCATGACACTTTTGTGTTAGAGATTATACTTTGTGTTCTTGGCTGAGTGGTTTTCAGCAAAAACATTGTTAGCACCACAGTCGGGCGGTTAAAAAACTACCCAGTTATGAGAAATGTTGACATATATCTCATAAAATGTGTGGATCACTTACTAACTGATCGGTCTAGTTATAATTTCTACATTTTGATGAGGAGTAAATAGGAGAAGCATTTTTAATTTCCTATGCTAAGCATTGACAAAGTAGAAGGTGAAAATGTTTTGTTTTGCAAGATGCACTTTTATAATTTATTTAAAAAATATTATTAGATAAATATGTTGTGAATGGTATTCTTTCAGATTTCAAATATCTTGTTATGAGATGAAATAAAAACATTCTGATCTTCTAAAGAAACAGGGATTCGTCCGTACACTTCAGAATCAATTTTTGTATCCCGAAGTTTGGAAAAAAACATACGATTGAACTTGTAATTATTAGATCACTTTAGTCGTCAAATATTAAAAAAACGATTATCTTCTTAAACAGCCTACAACAACAACAGTGGCTAATTTTCTAGTGCATAATTAATCTTCTACTGTCTTACTAGCTCAGTTATTTCTGATGAATCGAATGACCTCAAAGGGAGGAATAATTGTTCTTTATGTAATTGTCAAATTGACACTAATTCGAATAACTGTGATAAGTTATCTTCATTTTTACCTTTAAAACACTGGCAGAGAAGTTTCTTGAATGTCAAGTTGTATATCTCAATCTTTATTGTTGCACGTATTCAACAAGTATCTGCAACCTGATGTCGCTGGGTATCAAAGTCGCATAACATTCATCCATAGTAGGATCTAGAGTTTTTTTTAATTTTAAAGCTCACTACATGACAATTAAGTTATGAGCTGCAATAAACCTAGTATACATTTTAAACTTTAGTTTTAATGTTTTGACAACAGAACTGATTGACGAAAAGCTGTTACACACACAGGACTGCAGTGTCAGATTGTGATGATTCCAACGAAATTCATGTGAACTGAAATATAATGCACCTAAGCTTGAATAACGTTATATTTCTTAACAGAGGTTTCGTGTTCGCAATCTGAATAACACCACTATGCAGTAGTCAGGTGACAAAGCAACGCATTATTCACTATTTGGACAAAAGAATAATGTGATCTCAATTGTATGAGTATACAGTCTGGTTTTTCTGAACAGATTGCATTGTAATTTTTATAGATGACTAAAATAGGGTGGAAGGCTGTTTTGACACACTATCTCGTCAACCGAGATCCAAATGTATACATATAAGGAACAAGGCATAACTGTGAATACATATCACAGATGTCACAACCCAGCATTTTAACATTACCTTCTATCAGTAACCAAACTGACATCGGAATTCCAAAAGCTCTTTAAGGAGGGTATTGAACAAGTACAAACCATTTGGATTGGAATGCATATTCTTGTTAAATCACCTTTGATATATTTTTTCCACATTTGCCGTTAACATTAAAAGACAAGGGGGAAAATAAATCATAAAATCGGATATCCATAAATCCTGACCTTATATAAAATCCTGGCATGTAAAAAGATGAAATTACTGAACCAGGCAAGTAAGTTGCACACAGAGATTGATTTTCTTGGGTTTGCACAAGAATACATGTGTGTTTACTTGTCCAAATGTAAGCGTGCAACCGATAACAAATCATTAAGCGGGAACATATTACAAGTCAATCAATAAAAATAACAAGGTTAGCGCCTACTTTTCTGTTTCTTTTCTATCTACATATACATATCAGACTTTTAAGCTTTCATATTTGTTATCTTATTGGTGTATACTGGTTTGTACTTCATGAAAGGTGTGCTTATAGACTTGCAAACACATTTTCAGACGGTAATTGCATACTTTAAATTATAATAACTACTGGTGCTGTTATCATTTTTCTGATAGTTGATGGAAAGTGACTTTTCTCACATATCAAACATGCATACAGGAATTCATATGCGTATGTTTATATATTTGTATGCAGTACAAGTATGAAATATTATATCATCAACTACAGCATAGTATGAATGTCTAAAATCTGTGTTATTTTGTGCGTGCTTTCGCTGAACACAATCGCAGGAAAACTATTGAACACAAAAAGAAATTGACCAGTTAGTTTGAATGATACTAGTGGTAAATGTAATGCACCAGCTACATAAAAAGTTACAGATGTGACCACTACAATGGGGTAGGAAAGCTAAGGTGGACTACTGGGTTAAAGGAGGCTATCGCCAATTAACAGAGATCAGATTAAACTGAATTAATGTTCAAAATATGGTATCTAAGCAAGCCGAAAGTTAGCACAGGTGTTTTTAAAATAGATGTATCAAAATGCATAGTCAAGGTATAGTTAATCCCTGTACACTACTTCCTTCAAGCTTAATCTTCGTGAAGAAGGAAAGCCACCGTGATCAGTAAATCTTAAATTTATTAGTTTAATTTGTTTCACATAAAAAAATCTGTTGGAATCTTATCAATTTCTTTTGTCTTTTGATATGTCAAGCCTTTAGGAATTTTCCTGATGAATACTCGACGGACGCAGAGGCCAATCACTAATTATTCGAACTTGTTATATACCCACAAATACAAGACCAAGAAAGAACACAGTAACGTGGTCGGATGAAATAGTATATTTGCGAGGTCGTGCCAAGACACCGATGCTTTCCAACTAACTGACTGGAGGGTCGATTACGAGCAGTGCAACGTAACACGACAGCGTGCCACATGGCGAGGATACTTGACCGGGTGCCTTCAGCTTAGCGAGTCCATTTAAACTATCAAGGTCAGCATCAATGTTGAATCTCGTCGAACCCTAGGCTGTTGATTCTGGAGAAGTGTGTGACGCCACAAGACCAAGACCTTTGTGCAGTAATTGATTTTAAGTAATGCTTTTGAAGATCAGTATTGCAAACGTGCAGATGCACAAGTTTGAATTCAACAGTTTTTGCTTTTCAAAATCTATGAAAGATAAATACACATCACTCTCGTTGGATAATCTTTAAAGAGAAAGTTGTGGATTCTAAGTTATAAAAAATACTTAATGTCTCCTAAGAAGAGTAACTTTGTTTGAATGTAAACTAGTTGTTAAAGTCTTTAAACTACAGGGGAATGTAAACATTAAAACGTGACTCAAAGTTTGCACCAAATATTGAAACAATTCAAAGGTTGTCGGTGTGTAAAAGACTTATTTTTTTAAAGTGTTTATTCACCTTCGGTAACACTCGAATTTATATCGAACATGACACTGAACCGATACGTTAGTTAAGTCTTTCTTTAATCATAACGAGATAGTTATTGTTTCATCGGTGAACATAAGTGGGCATAAAAATAGCACAACATTTAAAGTTCCTCGGTTGCAGAAAGTATTTCTTATCGTTTACAGTCAAGTTTACAACCAACCACCCATGACTTTGGATTGGTTTTGTCTATTTTTCATTTTTTTACCCACCATACCTTCTTAGATATAGTTGGAATAACACGTTGTATCATTCACGTTAATCGTTTGCGATACTCGTTTTCATTGAATACCTTCTAGTTCGTATCTCACCACTGTACTAAAAGTGCCATCTTTAAATCTTTCAACCACAGAAAGCTTCGAACCAATTTTAACTACCGTTAACTGCAGAATGTTAATAATCAGTAATAACTACCACAGTCAACACGTTTGTCGAAACGAAGAGTCCTACAGAAAGTTTGAAGAGATTGAAAATTCTGTAAGCTCCAAACACTGGATAATAAGTTGCCAAAGCATTTCTATTTGATCCCTTTAATGTAACTGAAGGAGAGCTTTAAACCACCATTAACGTCGAAGTTCTGTTGTAGAAACACTCCATCATAAAGTTTATATTGCTGGTAATAATAATAAGGATAATACAAACAAACATTTATTAGATAATTGAGAAGAAATGGAGTAGCAAAATCAGCCATTCTCTTTTTTTTAGTGCTATTCTCGACAAAAAAATTCAACTTTGAAAATCGGTATGTTCTCCATTCCAGATTTGTATTGTGCTAATTGATTTACAGACAAAAGAAGAAATGGAATTCATTCATTGCGCACACGATACAAATAATTTGCACGGATTACAAAATGAATGAGGAGCAGGAAGTATTACGAAAAGTGTTCACCTAAGACAGTTATCCTACAAGATATACTGAAAGGGACATTCAGTCACAACAATCCCATGAGAAAACTCTTACATTCCAAATAAAAAGTACTGGTGACTGTTGGATTCAAATGAGATACAGTGATAGAAATGTTCAAAAATCTACTGTGTTAAGCATGGAAGAAAAACTTTTATCTGCCCAACTTCGGATTATTTTCTTCAGTCAACAATTGACTTATGGGTGTGTGTAAAGGATAAACTACTGCTTTGAGCAATTTCTGTGTGTACTTACTGTTTCACCTGTTTTTGTGAACCGGGTTTCAAAGGCCGCATGAAACCTATTCTACCGAAGAGCACTTTCTGACACCATTCTGCGTAGGCATCGATATAGAAATGTAACTCGATCAAAAGCTAGATTTTTTGAATGACTTTGGTAATTGTTTCAGCAGAATATTCCGTTCAAGTCATTCTTGAGGGAAAATCGATAGTTTTGAAAGATTTGCAACCTGAAAATAGAGGAAGCCTTGGCAAATCGTCACTCCATCTTCATCTCTTGGTTCAAAAGGGGTACTATCAATCATTCATTTTAGCTTGTTAACACTCTTCAAGTGACTACTTTCGTTTTATCGATATTCATCCGTGTTATTATTTGCATTGTGTTATAATTCAAGATCCAGTTTACTAGTACATTTCTGAAAGCAGTTTTTGTGACCTTTTTTAATCTTTTATCCATCGATAAACAAATAATCACCTTTTTTATTCCAATGAATATTTTTTGACAGAGTTGCACTCATGGACATATTTTATTGCTGTAACTATCAACACGAGAGCACAGCTTTTGAAACCGATTTGTCGGAAAAATGTTTTCTTGGCGAATTTTCTTTAGCTAATTTTGTAGTGAAAGATTGTATGACAGGGAATAAGACCTCTTGTCTCATTATAATGTAACATTCAAAGCGCATAACGAGACAAAGATCAAAGCTCTTGAAAGGAATCACTCGAATATAAAGGTCGAATAGCTTTGAAGTGGATCGCATACTTACTAGTATGCGATTTTAGGGTTTGGAACACCGCTTTTCTTCCTACAGATAAATTAATGGTGTCATCACTTGATAATATTTTTATTTTTTAGCAGTCTAATAGTTTACTGGATAACTTGGGCCTGGATTGTATTGTTTAGTAGTGTGATATTCATGAAGACAAAAAGCTTAGCTGTACATTCATATAAATTTTAATGACTACACGTTAAAAAGTTATTTTAAGTCTTATCACTAGTATTCGTGTATTTTGTTAAAAAATATTTAAAACAGGCTTTAGCTGAGAAAAGCAGTTTGACGGAAAGAAATTTTCACGAGGTCCCTTTAACTGCTGGTCAAAATCATATGGTTTCAAACCTGACATACAGCAGATGCTGTTCTTAGAAAAAGAGTGAAACTACAAATTAGTATTTACAGTCTTTTACATTCTGGGAACCACCTTTAGAGCTCGAATACGGCATAGTTTAACCCAAACACCTTTCGTCAAACTTATACATGTAATAAATATGCTGAATACATGGTAGGAGCTAAATCAATGGAGAACATCTGATCAATAATAGTTTATATCCTCTTCAAAACTGTATTTAAATTACGCTCCAGTGGCAGTCTTATCCTCTGGCCAGTTTCAGCGGCTAAACACATTGTAACTTACTTGCTGATTACTGAATTTCTGCACCTAATTTTGTGGATTGTAGTAAAATTATAGAGATGAGTTTGCTGCCGACTTTAGGGTTGTCTAAACTGGCTGATATATCTTAAAAATCCAACAGCCTACTCTTTGATCGCGCATGAATGCAGTATTAAAATCTCAGCCCTCATATATCATGTATAAATACACTTCAGGAGTACTAGTCGATATTGAAAGGAATGTTATATATTTTGAATTCTGCGTGGTGGTTAGCATTGAAATTCAGGATGTATGTTTGGTCCTATTTAGGACTCGTCATCTGGATTCACTTCACCCCAGTAAGTGATGTTTTTTAACACTGAGACTCAAACCCAGTACCTATCTTTTTAAAGCCTACAGTGCTATTAACTAGGCTGTTGCAGAAGGTTATCCATTCTGTTCTCATTAGTGTTCAGTCACTATAAGTTGCAAACGTTTTTAAATAGTCTGGTCCCTGTGTGCTAGTTGTCTAAGTGCGTTCATAGTTTTTTTCACATTCAAATGTAAACCACATTCACTAGCTTTTTCATATAATTGGTTCCCATTAAAAATATGAGAATAACTGGAACAAAAATTTGTGCAGGAAGCAATGAATTAATTCCAATTCGTTGTCCTCTTTTCAGCTGCATACTATCTATAAAATCATAAGATACATACAAAGAAATTTGATCTGCATACTTCACTTACCAAGAAGATGATAGTTCATTGGTGAGGGGTAATGAAAGAATTAGTGCAGAAAATAAGGAAGTTCAAATAAAATAACTTATGATAACTAAAATCGACTTTATCTCAATGTAAAGGATTACATAAGTGTAAGTGATAAGCTGAGGTTGATTTGGGTTAAACATTAAACTTGTAGAGATGAAACCAGTTGTAAAAGAGGGCGAAAATACAGAAAGTTGGAAGGGATTATGCTGACTGACAAAAAAGACTGACTCCCCTAATATTTTGAGGCTGACAGCTGCTTGTTTTTGGATGGGTAATAATGGTTTTATTCTGAAAGCTACTTTGTGAATATTCTACAGAATTTTCAACATGTCATATAGCATCAACTGGACAGAGACAGTGTACATGCATACATAGCAAAATGAAATCAGTATAAATTACACAAAAAAGAGGAATATTCCCTCTATCTACAACGTTTTTTGAAAATGGACAGTTAATTTTGGTAGACAATCACATTAGCAATTAGATTCATAATACATAAACAATAACATGGTGTGAGCTCTATAAATAGTTTCCTTTCAGACACAGAAGTTGATGAGTTAGTTCATTTCTAATGATTTCATTACACAGCAGACGAGTTAAATAGGGTATTGTAGAGTTTTTATATTTTGAAGTATGTGCGCAAAGTCCTATGTACTTGCTTCTTTTCTTTGCAGATGACCGACACACGGAGAGCTTTGAGTGAAGAGGATGCTGGTCTTCTGATAAACTAACTCTTGCTAGATGTTTACATGAGTTAATGTGCTTGTCCACAACTGTTTTAACCAGGTTTAGGGGTACACCATCAGTTCTGCTGATAATCTTCAAAGTTCTACCCAATATAATATAGTCTTTTTTCCAGCAGACTGGGAAAAAGAGGGGAACAATAGAGGAGACCAAGCAAGATACAAGAATTTATAAAACACAAGAGGAGAAGCTTAGTAATACTAGATACCCCAAACTTCCCAATATAAAAAGTTAGGTGGAAAATTCTTTTGGAAATTGGTAAGATACGTGAGGATCAGGAAAGGTCTGGAGAAAAACACAAACCGAAATTAATCATGCTTGAAACATTCTCTAATACACAATTATCAATAGAAGAGAAATCGCAAAAACTAAGGAGTTTACATAGGTTATGTTCACGTCCAAAACTAAAGTTGATGGTCTGACATTTTGAAGAAATAAGCATAAGGCCAGAGATCCGCCGTCTAACAACAGATACCAAATCATTTAGTTGGGAACAATCTCCTAAAAAGGAGAAAGGTATGGAAACTGTTAGATCATTAGCATATTTGATGGAATTGATACTAGCTGGAGATGGCAAGTCATGCAGAATGAATGAGAAAAGACAGGGGAAAAAGACTGCTCTTTGGGGAAAACCAGTCACAGTAAGCAATTAGGTGGAGCGCTTCCCTCTGTAAAAAGTATCTTGTTTCTTCTTAGAAAAACAGGAATGCAGTCAGCTGATTATCAACGACCATGTATTTGTCCGGTTAGCTTATCCAGTAAAAGAGGTCTTGGAACAGAATCAGATGCCCGAATAAAGTCTAAAAAGCCACACCTGACATACTTAGCATTTATGCCAAGACTATAAACAGTGTTGTGATATAAGAGAGTAGTGGCATTCAAAGTACTCCTGCTTTTATATGCAAATTGACTAGGGTCTCCGGAAGCCCTCAGTGAAGGCTCGAGCACAGGTATTATTAGCTTTTCCACTATTTTTAAGAACGGAGGGGTAACTGCAATTGGATAGAATTTTGTACATACGCCTGGAGTCGTAGAATTAGGTCCGAGGACTATCTTAATATCTTTCCAGGTAGCTGACATGGCGTTTTCTAAAAACGATCTGTTGAAAATTTCAGCCAATGGATGGAATGAAGTATCAGCACACTTTGTGAATACGAAGTTTGGCATACCTTCCGGACCTGAACTGTGTCAAGGGTTCGGGGACTTGAGGTATTTGAAAACATCTTTCGTGGTGAACTCTGGACAATATTCTTTATTAGAAATAGGTAGGCAAAGTTGGATGGGACAAGTGGGTTGACGTATAAACGATTTATTCAACGCACAGACGTCAACATATGCTTCTTTACTAAGGTGCTTACTACCAGTGAAGTCTTTATAAAGAGCCTTTGCATGACAAAAGTTTCTGGTTATATAGCAGACTCAGACGTTTAATTTCCAACCTAATTGAAATGTTCAGTTGACGAGCACCAGCATTATTACTTACTTTATATAGTCTTTTTTCTTCTCTTCTTAGTTTCGTGAGCTGGGGAGAAGATATACGATCGAAGCTTAGGAAAAGCGTTTCACTCAGGCAACAGATATCCAGACAGAACTTGAGATAACATGTCACACCATCAATAGTGTAGTTCAAAACATCGCTGCCAGTCTGTGCGTTGTAGCATTTCTATTGGATTAAGTATGTTACCAAATGAATAGTTTCTATGTACAACCTTCTTATATGTGAAAGCTGTTTTGTGTAGTTTGCTATTTATTTTATGCAAAACACGTATAGTGCAATTATCTGAGCTGAGGAGTTGGGATCTCTTTCGAGTTCCATATATGTCAGTATCACTGATGAATAAGAAGTCTAGTGTTGCATCCTGACATGTTGCGAAGTTAACAAAATTTAGGTGACCAGGAGTTTTGAGAAGGCTTTGGCCACGAGAAATGAAATCGCATATTATCGACCGGGAACCACAGATTATAGAGATTGCGAATACAGTAAATATATCAGAGAAACTGGACAATTCTGAGGGACTGAAACCAGGCGTCACATAAATATTTGTGATGTAAATGAAGCTACACTTGTTCAAATGTTTTGGGTGGCACTTTATAGCGATGCAATCAACGTATTCATTTGTGAATTTGAAGCATATGCAGCCCGAAATGCAGATATGGGTATTGATGAAGTTAGCTAATCCATCTCCACTTTTCTTAATAGAGCTACATACATCTTGACGGAAAATTTCGAAATCATTCAGAGAAGTCAAACTGTTATCATAAAGTTTATTTAACCGAGTTTCTTGTAGTACAAATACTCCACTATTACGGAACACATCGGAGGGTATAAGAGACTGTAAGTAATCCACTTTTCCTTGCAGTGACCTGCAGTTTGTACTTATAATTTCAGGCAGAGTCATTTGAGATGAGTTTATTTGCTTCAAAGCACATTGCCATCCAGCGTGATACTCTCTCCTCACCTTATTTGATACTGGCATCGTAGAAGGCCTTAAACATTTTAGAAATGTGTGTGAGTATATAATACTATCAGAGGACATAATAGGATGATTAAAACCAACACGTTTGTAGAAAAGTTTGAAAATTAAGTGACCAGATATTCGAGCAGGCCGCCCATGGGATAGGTTCGGTTCACTTATTTTAATGGTAATTGCTTTGCGAATCCTAATAAAATAAGTTTTCATTGTTTTTTTTTGTCGTTTATCTTAAATACATTCTAGATTTAGACATCGTGTTCTTTGTCCCCCAGATGCTTAATGATGAAACTTCTAAGGCACTGTGGTTCTTTAAAGCTTAACTTGTTGGAAGTGTATTCATTAAATAGAGTCTCATCCCTTCTCTCTATCTTGCCATTTTACAAGCTATAACATGTTCAAGTGAATTGATGACATGAACTGGAAACCTATTGACTTTTGATTGCTATTATGAACACTTTTGGTTTGCATACTCAGACTAATTTAGCTACTGAGCTTTTGCCATCTTATTTATTACATAGAATGTTTTTCACACGACAAATGAATAAATCTCTTCAAGAAAAACAGGTGATGATTAACAGGAAATATTTATACCATTTCAATCTAGCTCAAAAGAATATTATTTACCTCTTATAGCCTGCAAAAACAAGATATATCTCTAGTTTTCTTTTCACCTATATTTAATAAAACCAGTCATCGACTGAACACATTTTATTTGCAGATGATGGATGTAAGCTGTATGTTTTCCTTAAATATTGTGCATGCATGTTTAATTCACCTTAATTTCAAATGGTTTAGTGGAAGTTTTAATTTTGACAAATTTAACACGTTTTATTTTAAGGTCATTTTAGTAGATTAATACAATTCATTTGAATAAAATGTTTGTCTTTAAAAACGAAATAACATGGTTGACAATTAAAATAAACATCCATCAGTCTTAAAATTTCATTTTCAGAGTATTAAGCTAATTACTATTCGTATATTAGAAAATAATGCCAAAGAGTTCATTTTATTTTATTTTATCATTCTGCTGGTGAATTCGATTAGCCAATAATGCAGACATTCTACTTGTAACATTAATTATCTAAAAAAAATTTAGTGAAAGCAAATATAAGTTAATGTGGTTTTCATCTAAGCTTACAAACTAGCCCTAAGATCCAGTCGATTTATATTCTTATCGATTCAGTTTTGAGGTTTGTGAGGGTTTATTGATTTCAGATTGGTACTCATCATGGACTGACATCTGTTGGAGAAACACTAGAAACCTGACAGCACTGGACAGCTATTTTATCCTAGTATGGGACTGCTCAGCAAAGTAGGAAATATGGACCCTTGGATTCTGACCCAATGACTCAGTGGTAACATGTTGGCCACAGAACCAGAAGGTCCCAAGTTCGATTCTTGTAGGGGTCGTGAGTGGGCGCTACTGGAGAGTCTCATACTAGGATGAAACAGCTGTCCGGCGATCCCAGGTTTCCAATGTTTCTTCAACTGATTTCAGCCCATGATGAATACCAGCCTAAATGGTTTACCCCCAACCTTCTGAAAAATGTGGCATTTCCTTAACTGTGGAAATATGGACATAATTCAGATGTTAACTACTGAACAAACAGGATTATGAGCAAAGATATTTTACTGTTAGGTTTCCTCAAACGTAATTTGTTTATATTCTGAAGGGGTCAGAAAGAAAGGATACCTTAGGCTGCTTAGTGACAACGTAACAGAGCTGAACGTTACTACCCTAAATTTATGAGACTGGATGATTGAGAAGCCATTCCACAAGGATAATCGTTAGGATCGCAATCACCATAATAAGTTGATAGCAACACCACTAATAGTATATCTGAAGATACAGTAGCCTTTTCAGCACTACCTTAAAATTCTCCAAGAGTAGATAGTAAATAATTAAGGTTTGCAGTTACAAATCATTTGTCACCTACTTATGCAGCTGTTATGCAATGCAGGACAGAAAACCAGCTTCTTGCCTGAATCTTAGAGTACGGCTTCATGTTAGCCAACTGATGAGGTTTCACCAATATTCTATGTTTGTGGTCACCACCCGACCGCTTACTGCGAATACTGCAAAGAAAGTGCAGGAAATCTCTCTTTGGGGCCCACCTCATACTTTGGGTGTAAAGTTCATGAGGTATGACCAAAATGCAAACTAGGTTGGATAAGACAGTTAGACAGATACTTGGATAACGCTTTGTGAGTTTCAGCTACTCTCAGTCAAAAAATGAAGACGTTAGGTGTATGTAAACAGTAAGTTGATGGAAAAGTGTGGTTAGTTCACTTACAGAATTCCTTCATACGATTCAGTTTAGCGAAATGTTCCAATGAGAATGCATCTAACAAATTGCAGCGTGCGCTTCAGCAATACCAGTTATGGTGAGTTGACGCATGATTTCTGACTTCAAATAAGTGAACATATAGTATTGATTTTCAAAAGTGCTGATTACTCTTCCTGAGAAGGACCTCAGATAACAAGAGAATGTTAGCTGAAGGAATATCACAAGAAAATTGACACAGATAAATTTTCTTTTATGAGGTAGTTCTATACATTTGAAAATACCATCCACCTGATTCTGATCTACTCGCTGATTGAATAATGACACTCATTGTGATCGGCAAATACTCTCAGTGCGAGCTTCATAATGTTAGAAAATAACGCTTACAACATCAAGAAGAACGAATGTTTCGTGATCTGAGGTTTTCAGTCGTTCTTTGATGGCTAAACATCTTTTAGATGTCGTTTTTTCATGAAAAACTGTTTCATTGGTAATGGTAATGGTTCTATTAACAGTTTGTTTACCTTTAAAAATAGGTGATATACTTTAGTGAAATGTGTCCGTTTTATCTTCCAAATACGGTAAACATTCTACCAAAAACAACAGTGAACAGCTGCTGTCAATTATGACATTTGAATAAACTTTGTAAAGATAATTTAGGTATACTCAGTTTATCAAAACTAATTTTCACAACAAAAATGGAATTCATATACGAACCTTGCATCCAGTCTACGTCATCTTGAAAATCTCATCTTTTTCATGATTAAACATGATATATAAATGCAGAATAATTTATTCAACTTTAAAAAGAGTGATTTTGTTTAAATTATTGTTGTGTACCAAAACAATCAGCCCAACGTTCTGCACAGAAGCTTTAATATATGCTGATCATCAATTTTAATGAGAAAACAGACTTTTCATTCATCTTGGTGATGAGCAGTGGAATCCAGGATACGTGTTTACTCTTATTTGGGACTCGTGAACTGGATGCACCTGCGAACCAGTGAGTGGTGTTGTTCGCACGGAGACTGGAACCCAGTACCCACTGTTTTAAAACACCAAAGCATCTTCCGCTAGGCTACTGGGGCACGACAGTCATCTTCTAGAGTCTAAAGTGATGAGTACTGGATCCAAGTATCCATTTGACCAATATCACTGACTGGGGTGTAATTGCATTCAGTTGACGAGTCCCAAATAGGATGAAACGCCAACTTCAGATTCCACTGTTAGGCATCAAGATGAATATCCAGCACTATCGACACCTTTCAAGAGATGTGAAATTATAAGTATTAAAACCAACGAAAAATAGACTATTTAGACTCATCCCGTCGGATAGTTTGTTCATGCAGCTAACTTCCTCAAGTTATACAAGTGCAGCATTTGAAGTCTCAACAGAAAGATTACTGTATCTCGTTCTGTTGGGAACTGAGGGCTTTCAACGCACAACTAGGTAAAAAGCACATTTTTTGTTGATTAGATTCTATTACTTACTGAAACATTGTTTGACTGATAAAAATATACAAACTTAAGGCATCTAAGTGCCCAGTAAACTACGTAAATATATGAGAAGAAAGAAACTTACAGGCTTTTTAAATCATAACATAGTGATGATAAGTAACGAAGTTCCATTCAGTTGTAAATGTCTTCTTCAAATAGTATCTAGTATATATGCATTTGTATTTCACCAGTGAATTCTATTTGCTTTTATCTGTACCAGCTCTATAAAAGTGATTTTTGTTGAAGACGGATAAAGAAGTGCAATTTCAGATGAATGTCTGGATTATAAAATCACTACCTTTAAAGTTCTACAAATTATTATTAATCTTACATTAACAAACATTCTTATAATTCCAAAAAACATTTTTCCACTGACCTCCCCCATCAGAAAACTCAACTTTTTGAACAGAGTAAAGTATTCCTACTGAGATGGAAAACCTTTTTCATTTAAAACATTTGGTTTAGCATGTAACTGAACCTTATTCAAACTATTCAGAAGTGGAAACTAACATGAAGCAGACTATGACTACAAACACAGCAGCGATCATTTTAAATGAGGCCATTTCGTCAAGTTGCAATTACGAGTCCTAAATTCAGTTAAAAGCGTAACAAGAGTGACTGAAATATGATTGGGAGAAATTCACATACTTTTCAGTCGGTTAGTATGTAATGCAGTCAATGTTTCTATCTTTATGAATCTTCTTACAAATAAAGAGATAAAGGTGAGTTGCTGCAACAGAACTATTACTTTATCATATGCATTAAAGTAGAGATCATCTTGAAGAAAAAACCCTGTAGACAGTGAATCCAAAAAAACAGTAAAAATATGTGCAAGTGAACAAGTAATTACTCGTGTTCAGTAATTTTAAACTATATAATACAGTGGCAGAACTCCAAGCCAGTTAATAACTTGTTTTATTAATCAGTTGAAAAAGAAGTTAAACGATTGAAGATAAGTTAAAAGCGAATAATATGAAACGGAAAAGATAGTCAGTCACCTAGAAGATGATAATTCAATAGTCTACTTGGTGATAATGAAAGAGAACAATTTATATAGTAGGAAGGTCGAAATAAACCCAGACCGTCATAGTTATGTCGGAAAGTTATCTCGAGGAAGCTTAAACCTTTTTTCAGCATGGCTAAAAATCGAGTGAAAAGAAAACTTTTGGTTTCACACTTCGTAAAGTTTACTACCTTGTGTATTTGTTTGAAAAAGCAATTACGCATGAATTATTTGATATTTTTCGCATGCTTAGTAATTCTAATACATGAACAGTTTTACTTTGTCTGTATACAAATACCATTTGTTTAAAACAACCACGAAAGCATTATCTTGGTCTCAGTTCTCAGAAGACCTCGGGTTGTATATTTAGAAAATAAAGAGTAAACAAGTACGATCTAACGTCGAAAAACCGAAAATTTCACTGAAAAAAAATTAAAGTCGATCAAAAATCCATGTTTTCAAAACTATGAAATCAGTGGGAACATTAATAAGAACAAGGCATTACAACCAAACCTACTGCAGCTTATTGTCTTGGAAAAAGATCTGTAAAATCAAGTGAATAACTCAGAACTCTGATGTCTCAAATGTTTTAAATACGATAGGGTAAATACCTACAGAATGAAACACTCAGTGTTATTACGTCTCTCGTCTGAGGATCATTTTCGCTTGGAAGATCCTTCAGTGAAGATACAGTAGTAAGTGCTAAGAAACACTTTTCACATGGGAACCAATAATTTTCACTTTCAGACGGCCTATTTTAATAGGGATAGAGATGAAAAAGTCGGCTATCTTGACTTGTATAAATAACAGGTGGCATTCATTTTATTGGAAACCTTCTACAGACATGATTGAGTGAGTCTTTTGGTTCTTGTGAATAGTGATGGTGATGCGGCTTTAGTTTTTGTCGAGTAAACCATTGCTTCTTCAAATAAGGTTTTTGTAACTTCCTGAAAAACTCATTTTTTGAAGTCACTTTACTTAGTATATGCAGTATATTATCTAATATTTGATCATGATAGTTTGTTGGCCGCCTTCTGTTGCTTCTTTAGTGATTCAAAAAACAAACACACTTCACACTGTTGTCTTTTAGAGCACAGATACAAAATACGTAGCTGGTAAATCAGTACTATTGAAGTTCTTGGTATTGCTGAGTCCGTTTATGCAGTCGTGAACTGTTGGCTTCACCTGTGTGGGAAAATGAAGACTTCTAGCCTGGAATTTTCGTAACCACTGAAATCAGTGATTAGAAACTGTAAATGAGACGGCTTAGAATTGATTTCAGTGGAGCAGATGAAACTATACGTTATCCTAATCGAAAAAACACTGTGCTGAATTTCACCGGTGTTTAATTTCTTCTTGTTCACTTTTAAAGATTCTATACTACTTTTGGTTACTTTGTTTCTTGTTTCTCTATCTTTCACCTGCTTCCTTGATGTGCTTGATATGAAGTTCCACACTGATGCTAACTGACTAATTGTCAAGGAAACTAACAGACTAGATTATGAACACGACTTTTTAATTAACTGATATGTTGACCATATTAAACCACGTTAGCCATGATTTTACTTGATTTAACATGGCATTGCAGCTAAGAGAGCTATTATTTACTGAAGTCCCGCTATCTACCTACCATTCCTTCACACGTTTTGTTGCACCAGTATCACTACTATATGAATGAATGCCCAGCCAGCAACCAGTACTTTCTGCGTCGACTTTTAGTGTTTATAAGTCATTTCTTTAACTGAAGAAATGCTAATAAATTCGAAAACTTTACGAAGTGATTTAGATAATTTGCATAGGTGATACTGCTACAGTGGTGACAAGATATTCATTTTAATACTGTTTGTTATTCTGGATGTGGCAAAAGATCAGGTTGTAGATCGCGAATCACTATTAACCCTTTAGCCCATTCCTTAATCCTAATCACGATGACTTAATGGAGTTATTCTCAATCACTCCTAGTAGTACACTTTCTAAGGTTTCGCTACATATAAATGAAAACGGTATTAATCACTCCAGGCTCGAAAAGGAGCTTGTTTCGAAGGCTGTGCAGCACATTTCGATGAGAACATCCGGCATATTGATAGGCTATTCAACTAGGTTATGAACATTATTGATCTCGGGATTTTAATTCAAATAATAATTTTTTATGTAAGTCACATAATAGCACACTGGATGATCGAATTCCCAGTGAAACTTCTCATACTTCAGCGATGGAGGGTCACTCCTAAGCTTTATGTAATTGAGGCTCAATTCGGATTTCGAATCAGCTCCATTTATACCTCAAGTGTGCCATTTGTATCCCTATAATCAAAAGAAAAATCGTCTGAAATTAACCCTCGTTGACTGGGATAAAATAAGAGATTGACAGTATTCTCTACAGACAAAAAGAGAAAAATGAATTAACAGGAACTTGAAACTTTTGTAATATAGCTATCCATTGAATTTTTGCATTACAGGGAATTACTTGTGCGTTCCATACCCCATTAGGCTACTAAAGGTTTTTACAAATTGTTGTCAATTAACCTGACACCTTTATCTGAATAACCTTTTAATTTATTAAAGTATCCACTTTTATAATCAATGACGAATTGTTGATTCGGTTAATTTGTTTGGCAGTCTTCTTTATTATCTATAAGGACAATGATACCATTTGTAATGAAAAATCGACTACAAAAAATGATCAAAGGCTGGTGGTTCGATTTCTCACGTAATCTTGCACATTAGGTAAATGCGAGACACTTTATTTCATCCTCCGTTACCGTGCTTTCGTGTCTGCAATAATAATAGTATGTTACGATAACTCACGCATCACATACACAAAAGTGGTTATCAGAAAGTGAACATATCACTTGGTATAGCTTAGCAGTTAATGTAATATTGTCAAAATAGCGCTAAATGCTGGATCAAAATACTTTACTTTGATTTCTATTGATTCTAAGAGTCAAAATAGGTAGCTGTTTCACTTTTTAAGTGATAGAAAAGTGGAAACAGTCTAAATTGATTATAATTATCGGTGATAAGAGTTTATGAATGCTAAGGAACCGATGAATGTCAATGAAATATTATCAAGTAGCTTTTATACTTTTCTAGAACACTTGGACCTGATTTTACACCATTAGTTCTTCTCACCTTGTCAGATATCTTTTGAGATCTGAAAGTAAGTCTATAATAGGGTTTATTTATTAGCAATAAAATCATGCAGTCCTCCTAAGTGAATATTCATCGAATACCAACCCAGTGGGCTAATGGTGACGTGCTATCCACGGGGTGTGAAAGTCTTGGGTTGGACCCCTTGAGGGTGCATGGATGCACCCTGATGAGTAGTCCCATACTAGAATGAGAGAGTTGTGCAGCGCTTGAAGGTGTACAATGCTTCTCCAACTAGTGTCATTACATGGTGAGTAACAACATGAAGTCGAATATATCTGTGTAACAAATTCTATTTTCAAAATCTTTTGTCTACTATATCAGGGTCTCAATATTGTTGACTACGGTTACTGGAAACAGTAGAATGTAACTAATTCAACTTCTTACTTCGATGAAAAAATTTGATTACTAGAAATTGAACAATCTGAAATAAGACTTTTTGTCATTGGTGTACATTTGAAATTAGTTTTCACTCTATTGAGACTCATCTTACACTGCTGTGTGCTTTTCAGTCTTATGAACATGTAACTCATAAGAAAAAGTAACACCTAACATAATTTGCTTATCTTTGATCAGTCAAAGCGATTATAAGTATAAACTATCGAATAGAAATGGGGGTTTCTGGTTTCAATATTTAACTGTTCAAGTTATTGTGAAATTTTACTCAAGACTAAAAACTACACCAACCATCACTTTCAAACTTTATGACATATCAGAATAAAGGTAAGTCAAAGAAATTTAAAGATTTATTTGCGACTCATGAAACCGGAGTTTACTTTCTAACTGTGGTTATCCTTCAGTCTAAGCAACCGTATGGTTTTTTAGCCTCTCGGACAATCGATATGTGACTGATGTAAAAGAAGTTCACATTCTGCCGCTGTTACTTTTTTAGGAGGTGGGGAATACCTCAAATATGCATAAGCATTGTTTCCTGCGAATAACACATAAACTGCATTAGTGGCCGTATAATAAATTGAAACAGTGAAATATTGTTTATTCATAACTTTACAAAATAACATTTTAATGTTTGAGATATCACTGATTTTTATTGTTAATAATGTTTTCCCTAAAAAAAATCAATAAAACCAAGTTCTAAAAGTAATGTAAATAAATTATTGTTTACGTTTTTCAATTTATTATTATTTTTGTAAGATAGTTTACTGCTACTTCTAACTTAAAAAAGTTATCTTTTTGTGCAATTGTTAAGTCTACGAACTATTTAGTTCCCTTCTTATGTTTCACTTAGTTTGTTGATTTCCCTATTTATTTGTGTGTGTGTGTGTAATTGTATATTTCTTTTAATTCAGCTAAACCGAAGTTTCATATTCGTACAGCGAAAACAAAAATAAAGCTGGCGTAACTGATTAACAAGTTATCAAAATTCTATTCAAGAGAATAGATAATTAGATATCTTAAAGAAGACTGAACAAATGGTTCACGATTCCTTTAGAATTTTCAGAAAACTTAATAAATCATATATTATCGGTTTGACTATCTGTTATTTGGCAGACTTGCATTGACACTGGCTGATGATTGCAGCTTAAATGGAAATCTGGGTCATGTTGGGATTTGAATCAGCAACCCCTGAGATATTTTCCCGGCTATCTTCCAACTAAGCTATGAGACACGACTGTTGATCAGATTTTCATTTTGGTTCAATCATCAAGGGTTTCATCCAACTACCAGTCTGATTGAGCACCACGTATGAGTATGATCAGTCGACAGTAACACATCAAGAATTTGCATAGCTAACCTCCAAAACTCTTATTGATTGGAGTGAGATAAAAATCTGGTCAGCAGTTAGGTCTCGTAGCTCGGTTGTTAGAGCACCACACCAGATACCTGGTGATCGCTTGTTCGAATCCTGTTTCGGCCTAGATTTCCATATCACCTCCAAATATCACCTAACATCAACTCACTGTTAAACATTCGATAACAACAAACTGATCAGACGGTAACCCAAAAGTATTCCAAACGTACTATTATTTGAAATCCTTTACATTAAAAACTTAACAATAAAAATGTACTTTACACAAAGATTTCAAACAGTGATAAGATACAAAGGTATAGGTCACAGTGAATCACTTCTTTTGTATTCTTTTCAAACTGAGACACTTTGTTAACCATGATATCAAACAATAAACATTTCACAGTTTGTATAATAAAGTTACATGTGTAGACTGACAGACGGCTGAAAGAATTGCAGCATTGCGTAAAATAATGATCACTTATATGCCAAAAACCAAGTGTTCCTCAGGGTACAGATATATTTCATTTACTTCGCAGTACACAACGTTTTTAAGCATCCATAGATTTCGAGATTGTTAGCGGTATTAACTCATACTGATCGAAATCGAGTTGTACACGTATGACTGCTGTACATCGCTTACTAGCTAGTTTAAACCACTATTTATTTTGATATGGTACTGAGTCTCGTGACCGAATCTAGTCTGATGAAAATGGAAGTACAGCACAATGTAAGTGATTCGTTGCACAGTAGTAATAACAAATTGATTACAGGGATAAGCATGATAATTCTGAGAATGTATAGCATTTAGTTAAGGTATATTTCTTCTTTTCTCTTATATCCTCCTTGTTTCTCTGTTCATTCACTTTTTCTGTGCTCCTGTAGAGAGTAATAGCCTAAACTTCTGCACTTTTGTGCTGAGAACTACATTATGGGATTCAACTGCTTTTATTGACATAGTTATCAGAAAAGAAGCTGATACAACAAGTAACAAACAGGGAATCAGGATTTCATTCACACGGTTATGTAAGTTGAAAGTGTAAATTTATCATTTAATAATACAAATAAATAATTCGCTAGCATTTTAATCATGATAAATCCTTGTACACCTTTTCTCTCCTTTTGATTTTTCAAAAGGTGATAGGATGTAATGGGTTAAAATAGTATATGACTAACTTCATCGTTCGGTGATATGTATCACATAGTCTTCATGGTCTTGTTCTCAATACAATTTCTTTACTGTTACACTCAGTCATGAATGTGGCCTAAACATTATATTTTTATAAAGCAAATTTACTGAAATATCATTGTAAAATATTTTCTACACTAAGGATGACACCTAAAGCGATAAACCTTGCTAGCTTTTTCTCCTCATAAAATTCTCATTACACGTACTGAGAATCCTGTTGTTGTAACGTGGATAGTTAACCAATTTCTCCCGAGTCAACGTAACAGCTGTCAGAAATATACATACTGACTGACTGCCTAGATTCATAATCCAGTTTATCTCGTCAAGCCTATAATAGATCTTAGTAATACTTGGACTTACGAGTTGTCTAAATATTTAGCAAAGCTACTAGGCCGGATTAGAAAGCCCTCGAAATCTCGACTTATTAACTCATTACTTAAAGCGTAGGTAATATGAAGTAGGAGTTGATAAAAGTTAAAAAAACAGCTGGCTTTGACATAACTAGCTTTTACACGAATATACCAATTGACACAGCTTTCGAGGCAGTTAGAAATGGACTTAAGGATGACGATTAGCTTACTCAGCAGTCTTAGGTGCCAACCAGTGAAATCATGCTGGAAGTATGATTGTTCGTAACATCTACAGTTTTAAGTTTTAAAGTAGGATATATGAACAAACTGAAGGGGTCTCCATAGGGTCATCAATACCCTCTGTCGCCGCAGATATATTTCTGCATAGTTGGGAACGGGCGGCCCTTTAAATATTTCGTCCTACTCCAAAAATTTGGCTCTAATATATGGGTGACACTTGTACAGTATTGAAATTAGAACACATAAAAAGGTTTCTAGCATATATAAAATCAGTAGTGAATGCAATCCGATTTCAATGTAACTTAAAAAGAGATGAAGATGAGCTGGTAATGTTTGATTGCAAGATTAAACGAAGAAAGACGGAAATTTAAAAACTACCATCCATAGGAAACCTTCCCATTCAAATCGCAACTTAGACTTCAGGTCATCTCACCCCGTCTAAGTTAACCTAGGCCTAGTTAAATGTCTAAGTGCTAGGGCGAAAATGTTTAATATTGGACTAGAAAACCTACAACAAGAAATTACGCACATCAAACCTACCTTATGGCTCTCGACTACCCGCCCAAATTTATAGGAAAATTCAACAAAAATCGAAAGACAAATATGAGTAGTAGTAGGAGTAATAACACAAGTGTTATTGTTATTATTAGTAATTCCACCAATAATGGTAATAACGGTGACAGGGTTGAAAGAGAATTCAAAACCACCATGCAAAGAAGATGCCTCATAAATGTTAGCAAAATTCTCAATAAGAGCAGCATTTAAGTCAAAAAACTGGTTTAGAAACAAGCCTAGTAGGTTAAAAGCTACTGCTGATCCAATCTCAAAGTTGAGGAGTTACATGATATGAATATGGACAACAAATTACGTCTGAAACGTTATCCAATAAATGATAATGCTTCACTGTGCGACATTTCTAATAAACTGACTAGAATGCAATTATAACCTACCACAGTGCACATGCTTTACTCCTATATTAATACCAGTCCCTCTTCACCTTTACCCGGTCGTTTTCACATTGGGAAATTATTCAAAGTCTGGAAATTAAATAAGGTTGAAAACAGATGTTCATCAGCCATAGACTATCTATTATTTATCATCATATTATCAAACTTGTGAAAATATTGATCTGAAATCTATAATCTAGTATGATAAAACAGTTATTCATTGCTATGGTAACTTTTGAGCAGAAGAACAGTTTATCAAAATGATTTAATAAGAGATGTGCAATAATTTCCCGAAAGAAAATTATTGTATTTGCTTCTTATCCTTGAAACAATTTTCATAATTACAGCTTATAATATAATAAAAATTTTCAAATTATTCATTCGTGAATTTACAAATAGAATATAAAAGTGCACAACTGAGGCCATTTTTGTCTAGTTATTTTTGACAGCCATTTACCATGGTTATCGATTCGGTTAGATAATTTTCAGCTGTAAACTTTTGACAGTGAGGTTGATAATTCTCCCCTGTTGGGTATTAAATTTATATGGGTGGTAAGATATTTATATTAAACCAGTAGTGAAAAGAAAAACATAATGATCTGTAGTTTATTATAGAAATTTTAAACAGACAAATCAACTTCACTTCCTGTGTAATTATTGTTGTTGAATATTTTATTAAATTGCTTCTTTTTTTCCTTTTTTAATTGGGTATTCGTAGATTTCTAGCATAAGTTATAGTTTATACAAATTATAGACAAGTTGATATACTAGTAATGACTGTGTGAATGTAGCCTGAACGGCTTAAACTACTTTCTACACCAGATATAATGTTGAAATCAAATGGAAAAACAGAATGAAAGGCATAAATTCCATTCAGACGACGATATTTAACATATTAACGTAGGTTATCGAAGCGGTCATTTCATGCACTTTGAATTCTATATTCCGGCTACGGGATAACAGCCCTGAAACTACTACAGGAATCTAACCATATAAAAGTTAACTTCACCAATCATCAATTCTGTAATGTGTAATTTTGCTCAATACAAGAGTTGAACTCTTCAGTTCAGAGTTATCCAATTTTTATTACAGAAATTAAGCTACACAGATACAATCCTTATTCACAAATTCAGTAGTGGATGCAGTTCAACTTACTTGTGATGGAAAGAAGAAAAACAGAAGGAAACAGGATGGAGACTAGGGTAGCTATGTTATTTAAAAAGTTTCCGCTTGAATATTTAGATTTTCGATCAGCTCAACGAAAAGAGTCAAGTCAAATAAAAGGTACTTTTTTCTCAATAATTAAGCATTGGAGTTTATCGATAGTCGCAAAGTATCAGAAAATTCTGACAAGTAGTAGCATTGAAGATAATTATAACTGCAATGCTGTTAAAAGATAAAACATTCATGGTTTTGTCGTACAGAAATTGCTGCTTCAATAAGATCCGGATTCAAGTGAGATTTTAAACCTGAAAAGCAACTCTAAAATAAAGTTTTCATGCTCAAAATTTTTTTGAAGTCAATGATGTCAAGAAATATAATTGATTCAGTCCCTGAAAATGATTACAAGTTCCAAAATATTGATCGAATTAGTCTTTAACTAAAAGTTAGGCTATTTGATCGGTTAAAAAGCATGAGTTCCAGAAATAATTTAAGCAAAATCTAAGTTAACATACATGGTAAATAAGGGCTAGGAGTAGAATCGAGGACCTGCCTTTCATTTTATTTGGTACATCCAGCTGACGAGTCCTCAATAGGAAGAAACGAGCGTCCTCAATTTTGCTGCTAGTCTCTGTCCACCAATAACTTAGAGTTCAAAAATACCAGGAGTATTGAGGCATCCTTAATAGGGCCCATATATCAGTAATGGTTGATCAATTCGGTTCAGTCAATGACAGAGATTTACAAGCTGTTACATCATAATCTAATTTGGTTGTCCTGAGGAAAGAACTCCAAATCTATGCGGTTAGAATGATTTGATACTTGTTCTAGATATTAAGAAATTTCCAATCTTCCCATTAAAAATGAAAAGATAGGACTGGAGCCGCAGCATTCACACATATAACCCACAAGTATTCCTACTTACTAGTCTGTTTCTCATATATATCTGTCGCTTAATTCGGTTACGATTCATACAAACATTTCTGGCTTGAACTACATCTTGAAGTATATCCGTTATTCCACTTCGCATATTTGCATTGAATAACTTGGTTGTAGTCAGTACCTAGAAAAGTTATAATTTCTGCTTAAGTATTTCTGAGCTAACAACACTTCAGAGGTGGTGAGAAATCATATGGTAAAATATGATTGGTACTGTAGAGAATCCACTCCTCATAACAATGGAAATCATATTTTGAGTAAAGCTATAAGGGAAAATAAATGAATAAGAATAACTTTTGAAGACTGAGATGTTTTGTGTGCACCATCCTTCACTGGTTGTTTAAAGTCACAAACCAAGTAGCAAATATCTTCGGTTAACTCTAGTTGAAATAAATAATCCAGTGCTTTTGTTCTTGAAAGAGACACTTCATCTTGGTCACCAGACTTCCCGTAACGATAAAATATTATAGGGTCTGAATATTATTCTTACAAAAGACAAGCCAACTTTCAGCTGTATATCTTTCCTCACATAAAGTAAGAGTGAGTGAACAGGTTAAAATTTGTCCTTATTTAACCATCACCCTGAGGAAATAAAGTTTGAAAAGGTAAAACTATATGATTATTATTTCGCAATACATAACAGACTTTGGCTAATGATCTATCTAGTTTTATTTCGGAAACAAAAAATAGTACTCCTTTTCTCTTGCTGAAAGTAAGGGAGATTAAACAGAATTAATCACTATTAAGATAGAGTGATAATGTCAAGGAATAGGAAATCAATAATTCAGTAACCGAATCAAAGATAAATGACAATACAGTGTAAGATCATAATTAGAACTGTTTAATCAAGCATTTTCTCAAGGTAATGTTATAGTGCGCAATAAGATGACCGAAATCTTCATAAAAAGCCATAAATCCCCAAAACCTTTCATAACCAGTAATCTTACTCCAAAGTTTCAGCAAAAAACCCATGAACTAACATATAAAATATCAGATTGGTTGGAGGAACGAAAAACAGCATAGCATTTTAAATCTGGAAAGGTCTGGAAATATACATAAACCGTTCTGTTTTGTATATATTTGTTGACGTTGGAATACACGTCATATTACCGCCTTTTCTATTTATTAAGAAATAGCGGCCAGTAAGTGTGGAATCTGAAAGTTATTGTCCAAGCATTCACAGATATCAAGTAGTAACTACAAGAGTATAACAGGTGGCCACTAGAATATATAAAACATCTCATTTAAAGTGGGAAGTGATGGCTTTAGATGCTGAGGTGCAATAGAGATGATTATAAGTTTGTTATCCAAAAAGTTTATCATCAACAAATCTCTGCTAGTAGTTCACCTCCATCAAAACATCTTTTCTATGAGCTATAAATATTTACAAAATTTACTTCTATGTAAGATAAGCGCTTCATTTAATTCAACCTAGATTTAAACTTAATTACAAAATACTGTTTTGCAAATAGATACATATTGTGTAAAAGTTCATCTTTGACTGTCATGCATTTCCTTGCTTTCAACACCCACATAACTCGAATAACTTAGTGTGTAGTGATGAGCGAACTGGGAAATCCGAATCTAAAATAAACTACGCATAAGGAAATATCTTCTACTGAACAAACATCGTTGTATAATAAATGCTGGTTTTAACTTCTGAACAACTTTTGAGAAATTTATTTCAACCTGCTTATAAACGACAATCAATGGTGAATCATTCCTTGAAGCACAGTGAAAATAACAGTAAATCAGAAAAGCCATATCATACTGTTTACTTATTTACATGATAAATATATCAATTCTGTTTTACGACTGCAAGTTTTCCTTTTCTGTTTGTTATTTGTCGGTGGAAAATGATAAATGTTACTGAGATGTTTCGGTAAAAAAAATAAACGCTTTTTGCTTGAAGTAAAATAAAACCTAATTGGAAAGGACATATGTTGTAATCAGTTAAGGAAACTTCAGGTTTTAGGGGAAAGCATACTTAAATGAATTACCACATTCGTTGTAAGGATAAGCTGATAGACACTTTGTTTTCTACGACTGACGATTACTCTTGTAACTGAAGTAATGACTATGTAACCTAAAATAAAACAGAATACTAGTAATTCAACATAGGCATGTAAATGTGAAAGAATAAATCGTATAAATAAGTCACTTATTAATAATTTGCATCACCTTCAGTTCTACTCCGAATTAGTAAGCGAATATGATCTAACCACTTATCTGACAAACAAATACAAACAATTCTGAAAGATATTTGTGCAGCTTTCTTAATATAAGGTCTTATTGAACAAAACTTTCCTTCTACGAAATAATGCGGATTCTGACCATCTCTGTTTCTCTGAAGTTCAGTTAGATTTATCTTAGGCAATCTAGTATCCAATACTACACTGTGAAATGAAGCATGTTAAATCAGTCTACTGATACACTAAGATTCATTATTATTTATTGAGAACATGAACATCAGCACCAAGAGATTCACCATGTAAATTAAAAACAAAATCAGGAAGACAGGGAAAAAAGAAGAGATGGCGAGGACAAAAAATGAATAAGCAATAAAAGAGGTTTTAACAATACATATAACTAAGCACGAAATACTTTCAGGTCACTTTCCAGTAACAAAAGAAATGCGAAAGTTGTAGCATAATTGCCGCTGGATTTGAATCTCGGTAGCATTTGTCATCATCTGAAATCTCTGAACTGCATGATTTTTCGGGCCTCATCCAGTGAGTTTTGAAACACTAAGAGGTGCTAACTTTCCTTGATCTCGTTGATCCGCGTCACTCACCGGCCGCCTTCTCGCTTTTTCAACACTATATCAACACGCTGCATGTCTCAAGTTTTGCAGCAAAGCTAACGTTAGGTAGGCTCCAAAGATGGCTTATACTGGTGTATACAGCTCTGGCTTTTCATGTGGAATGAAAAATTTATCGGGTAACGCCTCCGCATACATTCACACAGCCAGCCAGGCATACTCTCTTTTCGACAGATTTCAATGTTCACTAAAAAAATCAGTGCAGGTACTGGTTGATACCAATCTCGTAGAAGCACTTTGACCGTGGAAAGTAAATATTTAAGGAAACTGATTTATAACCGACTTCTGAGTATTTGAACATTCCGAAGTACAGTATAGCAATACCATCAACGCACTCGAAGTTGAAGTCTGCTGCATACCCATACAGCCACTAAACATTTATATAGGCCTGCTGTTTAGAATTTGATAGGTGGCAGAGCTATAGAGGAATAGCGAGGTCAGGCTCCATTGCCTAACTACTGTGTCTATCCGGTACAACGGAGGTAGGTGGGTATGACGCTTTATTTGACATCAGTTGTTAACGTAAAAGACCTCCAGAATTCTTGTAAACTCGTGTAAAGCTCATTGTAATGGACAATTCCATAATCAAAACATAATCCAACGAGTTGAAAATTGACTGTATATGGAGGAATACAATGAGCGTTGATATAAAATACATGTGACTGTGTCTAAGCATGTGGTTGGAGGTGAACACATAATGAATACTTCCACAGCCTGAACAAAAAAATCCTGCGTCATGTGGACTAGGTTCTCTAGCATTTGGAACTCTGACACTAGTACTCAGTGTAGTACCAACATTAGCAGGGCCAACTAGTCATGTCACAGGGTTTCTCGATAGATGCACCGCAAAAACACTTTTTGGGTTGGATAACAGGGAAGTTGTTCAAAACGCTTCACTAGTATCTTGTAAGTGGGTCTCTGAGATATAGCAATCGCCAGTAGTGAGGCTTTCCAGTATCCTAGTCAAAGTTTCCTACTGTTCGGATCCGTCAAGGTTAGAATGCCTAAGGCAGTCAACTGCAAAGGAGAGTGGGTTCAGAATGTTTCTATCAGATGTTGATTTGATGAATAGTTTTCTGGAAGCAACTGTTAAGTAACTAAAGATGGTGTAGGCAGGAAAGATTATTAGTTAATAATAAATTTCTAGGTGAAACAAAAATGCACAAAAAGATAAATTCAAAAATTAAGACAGAGCGATAGTATAGTTCGGCTGTCGAAATAACAGCTGTATATAGATAATAAGCTGAATATCTTGGTAAAACCTTCTTCACAGGAAGATTTTGTTAGCATTTTGCTTTCCTGAGTACCAGTTGTGATTCAGTTTCTGTATATGGGGTGGTACTGCCCATATCTTTAGATCAAAGAAAGTCGTTGTGTTAAGGGACACCTCATCAAGCTTTTGATTCAGAGTCCGATCCACAAGGCGGGAGAATAGAATAGATTCACATGCCAAACATTTATTGTGGATCAGGGATATGAAATGTAGCGCTGGCTGAGAATCAGAGTTTTCCAACTTTCTTGTGTACCGATCTGGTGAATGCTCCTGACATTTGATTTCAGCCTCTTAATTTTGTGAAAACACCCCCAGTTCTCATGAAATCTGTGAGTGGAACTACAGTGGCACAGGATAACATCACGTAAGCGTATGAGAAGGAGAAGACAACTAGGACCATCCTACCCTGAGATGTTTCACGGCATTTAGATCAGTACTAATAGTAAAGATTTCTGCGAACCCTTGTAACTACCAAGTCATTTGTTCACGGAATTCAATTGCCAGAGGGGAATTCATGTGTTCGACTGATTGGTTTTATCTCTTACGACCTAATTATACGCGGAAAAGTGAGTTTTCTGTGACGAAATATCACCATGTGAATGGCCAGTGATGAGCATAATTTACAGATCCAGCAGTTTATTTAGTAAGTGAACACAGTCAATTTAAAAAGGAGATTTGCAGAAAAATCACATTCAGAGGAAAAAGCTCATGACATTTTGAAAAGACAATTCCTCCTAAAGTCTGTCGATTCAGGGATCCAAGTAGTGACGTTTTTTTGCAGGATAACAAGAGAGTCAATTAACTTCATAGTTCAACAAGCAGCATTTGAAAATTATTTGCAGCCAACATCAACTGATCAATTCACCGAATTAGCTACCAGGTTTTAAAAGGGATCTCTATCACGTCACAAAATCAAACACTAAGTTATTCAAACATTCAAATGCTGAAGTTCGAAGTAGGCACACGTGATAGGCTGTTGTCATTTGGTGGAATAAATTCACAAACTTCGTCCAAAATCTTCGGTCAAAATTCTCGATAGATTACCAGAGTAAGTTCACACAATCCTTGGTCAAATAAAAACTACATCAAAAATTTCCCGAGAATCCTATGTATATGCACTTCGTTATGAATAAATTTATGTTGAAATCGAAGTTCATTTTCTGAGTTTTTATGATTTCCTGGAAGTCGCATAAATGTCATTGTTCTCACTTTTAAGTCTGAGATCAAGTTGACATTTATACCCATATTATCATCATGCATGAACGTGATCTGATTTATCACTATTTACCATTTAAAAATTCGATAACTTTTTTTCCCTGAAGAAGCGGTTTCCACAAAATCGAGAAACGTCAGAAATTTACCTTTCTACAACATCGGATTTTTACAAATATATTTCATTTATGATTCATTTACATAATGCCCAACCTATTCAACTGTATAAGATCAGATTTTAATCCCGAAGTCTATTGAATTTTCGCTTTATACTTAAGAAAAACGTTGGTTGCATGGAAACATACACGCAATTTTACAGCTTGTACCGTCAAATTTCTGATTCAAAGCCTAAAGATGAGAGATTGATTGAAGTCCAAAATAACTGACTTAGCTGATTAGTACTACACATTATATGCACAGTCAAAAACCGTTACCTAATGAATAAAGCTAGTAAAGTGAAAACAAAAACAAGGATAACAACATGACCAAACCTGACGAACAATCAGGTGTCACAAACTGGTAAAGCGCTTATATTTATAAAAATCTAACAATTCTCAGATATCCATAAGAGTCTCAGTTAGATAGTTCTAAAAGGGATGTGACATTGTCCTTTTAAAACAAAGTGGTCAAGCATCTTAGCGAAATTGTGATTTTGTCCATTTAAAAGGTGACCTCATAGTGTCTAGTGATATAACTGCTTTACATGTGTATCAGCGAGTGAAAGAATCGATATAATCTGTCAACAAACTGATATTCCGCCATTAGAAGAAAGTGAGATGAGACGGCTACTGCTTCTTTGCAAAAATGGTGTATAATTCCAACTTAACAACCAGCCTTATCGATAAACTGATGCAGTGGTCTTGGATTCACCTCTAGAACCTGTTCTAGTGGACAACTTTTATCCCTGTAGGATATTTTACACTCACGAAAACAGTCAAAACGAGATAAATATTCTGCTTGTGTCACCTCCAATAGCACTTATAATTCAAATGCAAGAGTGTAAGAGTTTAAAGAATAGCATCCATTTTATTTTCTGACCACATCCCATAAATCTGTGCTCAAAAAAAGTAGGACTCTGACCTGTGCAATTATCAAACACTCTGTAGACATGAGACATCGAACTGATACCGCTGATGGTTTTAAATGTTGAATATTCAGAAAATGACTGGATTTTAACACTTCCTGAAGGTGACTGCTATTAGATCTTTTTCGGTCGGACCCCTACATTCAGAATGAAACTGTGAATAATGTCTCACTTTCATTTGATTTTTTTTAATTATACAATTCTTTATTTTACTTTCGTGCTTAGTTCAGTTGACTTGCTTGATCTTGATATTATAGACGTCAATCCTTTATATTTTATGAAATCTGTTAGACGTTAGTAATTGTTTTTTGCCTTACGTTTCTTAACTCTGCACAATTCTAGAAACTTCTGTCCTATGACATGTAAGTAATAAATAACTCCGATGTATAACTCATGAGTATTTGCTTTTTAAATGTTCTGAATTCCCCAATTTTAAATTGCTTTATGTGTTATCATTCAATTTTTTGTAGTTAAAATGTAAGATATTTGTAGTTCTGTTCTAATATCGAATCTGGTTCTACATGAATGCGCCTGATGAATATTCCTGGAATGAAATACTGCCATTTGATTCTGTACATCTAGTTTTTGTTACTATGTCCAAATCTTAAAAGAAAGCTTCAGGTGGAATGTGAATTCAAAAAGTCAGTGATGAAAAGTATGACCACATACTGGAGCTGATTTAAAGATCAGTAAGTGAAACACAAGCACATTCAGCTTAGAAAATCTAATAACCTTGATTTATCCGTCATTCACTTACACTGTTTATCATCATCATCATTATTATCAACATAGGACCAGGCATTACTGCGTAACGGTCCGAGTTGCCACACCTCATATCAGCACATCAAGTAGAAAGGTAGTGAGGTGAAGGATGAAGATAAGTGAATGCAGTCAAAAGAAATATAAAGTACGAGAAGAAAGGAAAGAGGAGTGACAAAATAGTGAGATTCGGTATAGCGTTGTTAAGATGAGGATAATGTGTGTATACATCTGCGCCACTGACTTCGGTTCTGAGCCATATCACCTAGGGTCTCCAACCACTGGTTCCTCTTGTCCCGTGGACCCCAACCACCTAGTCTGCATCGTCCTACATGGCTTAAACCAACAGTCAGAGACTTCATACATTGGTGCCATGTTTTAGTCTGGCCACCTCGGGCCTTTTTCCAGCCTGAACCCACCTCAGCCAACATTGTGTGACGAGGCAATCGGTGACTAGGCATACGTAGTACGTGTCCCAACCATCTCAGTCGATGAAGGTTCACAACCTCGTCGACTGACTTACCTCTTCTCCCTAAAACTCTACACCTAACTTCTGCATTACTCACATGGTGACACCACGGAATACGTCCTATACTACGAAGGCAACGGTGGTCAAACACCTGAAACCTTCTCATGTCTTCCACTTTCAATGGCCATGTTTCACAGCCATACAGTAGAACAGAGCGGACTGCTGTGCAGTACACGCGACCCTTAATAGACAAACGAATATCACGGCGGCGCCATAGGTGGCGCAAATTGGCAAAAGCCAATCGAGCCTTTTGTATCCGTGCAGAAATCTCATCGGCAACTAACCCACCGGGTTGATCCTACTTCCCAGGTAAGTGAAGTGGTCAACACACTCAACCACTTCACTCTCTATTGTTAACCGCGGTACCGCTGAAGACCAGTCCTGGAGCAAAAATTTGCATTTGGGTGGTGAAAATCGCATCCCAAACATTCTCAAATTCCCACTCAAAGTGTTCAGAAGACTCTGCATCTTGTCAGCGTCTTCACCTAACAGGACTATGTCATCTGCATATTCTAGATCTAAGGAAAATTCACCTGTGATCCGGTCAACGTCTTTGTAATTAGGTGACGAGAGGGAAACCTCCATAAGAATATCTATGATAAAATTAAATAAGAATGGGGATAGTGGGCATCCTTGACGGACACCACTTGATGAGTATAGCTCCCTGGACAACTCACCATAGGCTCTAACATGCCCACAAGTGTTCGAGTAGAGAGCTTTCAATAAGGTGATGTACTTACTAGGCACGCCTTTCAGTGACAGACACTGCCATAAGACTTCTCGATCAACGGAGTCAAATGCCGCCTTCAGGTCGAGAAATACAGCTATTGTCGGGCGTCTGTAAGCATGCCTATGTTCCAGGACCTGGCGCAGTGTGAATATTTGGTCGATACATCCACGGCCAGGTCTAAAGCCTGCCTGGTTTTCTCGGGCTTGCTGTTCCCGAGCTCCACTCAGGCGTCGGAGAATTATAGAACTTAGGATCTTAGACACTATGTTTGTCAGGCTGATTCCTCTGTGGTTATCACAAGAGGACTTCTCGCCTTTCTTGAAGACTGGGATGATGAGTGACTTAGACCAGTCGGAGGGGATCGTATTTGATTCCCATATACTGGCTAACACTTCCGTTAGCCTGACTAAGAGAACTCTACCACCATTCTTGTATACCTCAGCAGGTAGTCCGTCTGGTCCTGCTGCCCTTCCCGTTTCAGGCTACCTACCGCTTTCTCAACTTCTTCTAGTGTTGGGGGACCTGTCTCTATGTCCCATTCAGGGTCCGACTGGATAGCGGGCAGCGCAATGGTGGCTGGAGGCCAGTTAAACTGTTCCTCAAAGTGTTCTGCCCATCGTCCCAGTCGCCTTCCCTGCGAGTGAATCGCCGATCCGTCCTTCACTAACTGTTGTTGACCATTTCCCCCCAGTCTCCTTAATAAGTCTAAATAACTGTCTACTGTTACCGATCGCCGCTGCCTTTTCCATCTCTTTAGCCTTTGCTGCCCACCACTGTTCACGATCGTTGCGCAGACTTTTCGTCAGTTATTTTTAAGTTGCGCTCGCTCTTCATTGTACTCAGAGCCTGCAGGGATGCATTCACGTGCATCCATTAGTTTGGAAGAAGCTGCTGATATCCACTGGCTCTTTTTAGCCATTATCTTGGAGTCGGCTACAGTCTCCAGTGCTGCTTTTACAGTAGACTGAAGATGGCACCAAGCTTCTTCTGGATGAGTGACAGTCTTTTGTTCCGATAACTGCCTAGCCAACTTCTCACTGAACACGGCTTTGGTGTTTTCGTTGTCCAGCAGAACTCGTAGTGGTTTTGTTGCCAAATTTTTTCTACGTCCATTGAGACGCAGGCATATACGTGCTCGGACCAACGCATGATCGCTGTCCAAACACGTACTCCAGAAGGAGCGGCAGTCTTCCACCGATCCTCTCCAGCGATGACTAATAGCAATGTGGTCTATCTGTGTCCATCGCTGAGTCGAGCTCGGTGGACGCCAGGTCAGACAGTGCCTTTCTTTATGTCTGAAATTTGTGCTGGCTAAAAATAGGCGGTTATCTGAGCATAGTTGTAATAGGCGATCACCGTTATCTGTACGTTCAGCTGGGATTCCGAAAGTGCCACCTAAGTGCCTTTCTGCCTCACTCAGTCTACCCACCTGTGCGTTGAGGTCACCTGCAACAACCACTACGTCCGAACGTTTGGCTTTCGAGAGGAGGTTAGACAGTTTATGGTAGAACTCGTCCTTCACTTCATCCGAACTACAGTCAGTGGGTGCGTAAGCAGAGATTACAAAGAGACAACGGCGAGTCTCACTATTCCTTTTAGTTCTCACTGTGCCGTTCAGCCTCATAGCGCAGAGGCGACTATCAACTGGGATCCAGTCTAGTAGTGAGTTTTCTGCCCTGGTGCTTAATGCTATACCTACACCTGCAAGACCACGAGAGCTAGCTATCGAATCTCCAGAAACTCGAAGGGTGAATTTTGCAGATTCACCAGATTGGTCAGGAGAGGTCAGGTGAATAACCACACTTGGGTCCTGTATGCGTGTCTCACAAACACAGCACACATCCATGCCCGAGTTGCTAGAGTCTTTGCCAACGAAGCCTGTTGGCCAATTTGACGGAGGGTGCGGACATTGAAGGCTCCAATATGTAATTTGGAGCGTGGTTTAAGGAGACCAGGGATGCTGTTCTGTGGACTCAGATCGTTGTCGAAGGCTGCAGAGGTAGGAGAAATTGAAGATGATGCAGCATCATTAATTAAGAGACGTGAAGGAAGATTAGAAGGTAATGATGGAGGAGGAGGATAGCAGTCAGAAGAAACTTGGGTGCTGACAGAGTTGTGAGGGCGGTTGACACTTCCCGGCTGCCCACACCGTGGAAGGCTATTTCTTCTTAAGGTACCTGAAAGAGATTTGTGTGACCGCAGAGCCCATCGGACATCTGCTTGAGGCCTGTCACACCCAGCCTTTTGAGTATGATTATTTTGAATTTTTGTTTTGGGGCCGGATGGTCGAAAGGAAACGACAAGTGAACCAACACCGCCGGCCCGGCAGACCGTGGGGCGTGGTGGAGTGTGTTATTTTTGGGGCCGACCTTTTCTAACCCCCCCTTCCACTGAGAAGGCAGCATCAGCTTGGCACTGCTGGTCATCCAAGGGAAACACCTTACTGCTGTCACACCCCATCCAGCTAGCAGCAGTACGACTTCGCCCTCAGACCCCCATCATAGTGTAGCAATTTACACTAAACGGTAACTGCTTTTCGTCTAACCACTACCCAACAGACCTTTCTGGTATGGTAGGACCTCGAGGGAACAAGCGTTCCACCAGCATAGCTCGTTGGGTCATTGTGATATGCAAGCCCGACCACCACGTCAAGGTAGCAGCTATCTGTCGGGTTAAAAGCGATGCCTCCAGGGAGGATCGAACTCCCGACCCCTGGTTTACGAGACCAGTGCTCTACCACTGAGCTATAGAGGCAGGTTGTAGGCAATTAGTTAATTAATCCATCTTGAACTTTGAAATAGCGGAAAAGCCAAATTCTAAATTCTACGACTAAATATTCAATTAATTACACAATCAAAAGACTGCCAACTAAGTAATTCACACTAAACTTAAATGTTTTATGAAGTCATCTATCATTCAACGAATACATCAAGATGATTTACAACGACATGACTAAATATAGTGGGTCCGAATTTCAGATGTAGCGAGTATCATATTGAGACTCAATGTGAGAAAAAACGGAAATAAATTCAGCAATTTCGTGTATTCTAGAACTGCATACCGAATAAACACTTACGAGGTGGAAATGATTGTTTATTTCTTTCAAGTTTACCCCCCTTCATATATAAATCAAAACAGTTATGCAACAGAGAATATTTCGAAAATGTTATACAACTACCACTATAAGGAATATATATAAACTTTTGCATAGATTCATAAATGGTTTAACCTATTTCCCAATATTCATTATTATTGTTATTATTGCAGTGCAGTTATTGTAAACATGTCTCTAAAAATAATACAAGAATCTAAACTCCTGTGGCGTGCAAGTTAGTACAGTTTTGTTTCCCTCTAATTTTATTCAGATGTAATGAAAAAGGAGAAGAAAAGTTTTATGATAAAATCACAGAATCAGTAAAAAATAAAAGTGAACTAAATTAATACTTGGACAAATTGTTTAATTTTGACAGAAGAAAGAAATCGCAGCTTTTCATTATCAAATAACTACGATAATCTCCATAGCATTATAAATATAAAAATAACCTTTGCAACAATTAGCGAAACTAACATTCCTTTGTAGTCTAAGAAAGGAAGTAAATAATAACTTACAAAAAGACTTTCGAGAATTCTAAACTTATTGTTAAAAATGTTAAACAGGAATAAAAGGAACAGAAATGGGAGTTAATAACCTCGCCTAGTTTGCTAGCCGGTCCCAAGCCCAGATAAAGAGGGAAGGTTGCACGCCGGGCTAGCAACCCTACCCCGTAAGACCACTCCAGTCACTAAAAAAACTCCAAAGCACAGACGAAACATAAGAAACAAACTTATTCTTTGCTGGAATCAGGGAGACGAAATGACTCCGATTGGTTAAAGCCAATTGGCCGATGTGTCTTCTCTCCCTCTATGAAAGCAAAAGTAAGGATGGGGACGTGGAATATCCGCACAATGTTTGAAGCTGGCTGGCAAGGCTGCTCAGATTGCAAAAGTGATGAGAAGATATGGCAGAGAAGTGCTAGGAAGCTGCGAGGAATCAGCAGATGGAATGGAAGTAGACTATTTAAACTCTTAACTGGAGAGTCAATAATCTACTCCAACATTGTCACCTAGACGACAACCACGAGCGCACTGAGCTATGGACTGGCTATCATGATACCCCCAACAACATCGAAGGACCCCATGCAGTGGGAACCAATTCCCTCCAGCATCAGGATCATGACAGCAAGATTCAACTCAAAAGGAAGGAAAGTTACAATCAGAATCTATACACCTACAAATAATGTGGATGAAGAGAGGAAGCAGGAATTCTATAGACAACTACAATCAGTAATAGACAAGACCTCAGGTGGAGGAAGAAACGAAAGATTATGATCAGTCGTAGAGCCAGGTTAAAATGACTTCAGAGAACAGAGTGAAATGGTGACGTGCTACTGAAACCCCATGTTCCACTAGGAACCCAAGGGAAAAATAATAATAATAATAGGAGTTAACAGAAATCAAAACTTATTTTTATCTGCAGGATAGCTATATCAATTTGTGCGGGTAAACTTAGGCAGCTTAATAAATTACGCAATAATGAAAGCACACGTTTTGCCGTAGATTAAAATACTATTATTTCCTCTATGCATTATTTCAAGTTACAGCTGTGGCAAAGGATAGTTAATTATGTAATACAAGTGGAAGGCGACTGTTTAGTTATCACCTACATCGAAAAAGAAAGTCAGCCATTGAATCATTGAAAATGAGTGGGAACTATTTATACTTTTCTTTCAGGTTTTCTATCTTCTCAGTAATGACCTTGGTATTACTTTCACGAACGATAATCTTGTTCTGAAGGAAGTATATTACTTTCTATCGATCAGGTTAGTTATATGGTACACATATTCCAAACTTATACACTTCGTAATTCTCTACACAGCACTGGAAACAACAAAATTCATTCTGCGTTAAGTTGTACAGCTATAAGAAGGTTTTCTTATGAAAAAGTTAACAACAGACTAAGAAAATAGCTGAGAAAAACTTGGGTATGCAGCTATATTACTGTCACCCAAAAAGTTCTGAAATGACTGTCTAGTGGTTACATACACTTGCATCTTAACATGTTACAGTATTCTCATATTTCGTAACACTTAGTTTCAATGTAATCAAAAATCTTTCTGCTGTCATGTGAAATATTTCATCTTGTCAACTTTTGGTCACTTCATTTATCATTTATTCATTATAAAATTATTGCCAGTGTTAAAAGTTACCTGTGCAATCTGTCAACTATTTAAATTCCAATCTTGTTGACACTGGTTTCCTGAAAACAGACAGAATTATCCATATTGATAAAACTAAACAGCTATAGTAGTGAAATGCAGTGTCAGTAGTTATAAGACAATTCGTTGATAATTACTACATTCCTAAGGAAGTGAATTCTATCATTTCATCAAAAAGGAATACCGATGGTGGTCTGGTGTTCTCTCAGCTTTGTTACCGAAGCTTGGGATAATTCGTAGTATTCCTAGTGATGGTATGGAGAAGGCCATGGCATTTGTAATAAGGTAAATGTTAAGCTCCAGGTATATTCAAGAATTTATCTGATGAAAATGTATTTTTAATAAATTTTCTCTGGTGAGAGATGCATATGTGAGATAGATTACATGTATGCTTTGACTCAAGAAATGGTAAAAATACTTTTCTTAAGGTATTTTCTTTACATCATGGCTGTTTATCTATATATTACTCTTTACCCTTCCCTTCGTAAAAGCTTACTTTGCGTGTATTTAGAACTATACACGTCTGTTCAGAGTAAATAAGAATAAACAGCTGTGCTTTAAAGACTCCTATGGAATGAGGATACGCAAGCAATGAAGTATAATGAAAGTGTTCCCATATATTATATCAAGTTAAAATGAATGAAACATAGCTTTTGATAACCAAATATGTTTCATAAACCAGCATTTATTTAAGTTATGGGTATCTTTCTAATGAAATTAACTCGTTCCCATAAATATCTTAAAACTGTAATAGTTTGTTGAATCATTGTCTTTCAAGGTTTCACCTAACAATAGCTTTTAAGATATACTTACTTGAGTAGACTGATTTTGTCCTAGGAAAGCTGTTTATGATTAGATTCTCAATGTATTTCTCTCATCAATAACATTGTGGATGTACTGTACACAGGTACGTTGATAACTAAAAAATTCATTTATTTTTTAATAATCACACTGTGAACACGGTTTACATAAACAATAATTACAGTTATTAATTATTAAGTGAAATATTTTTCTCGAACGTTGTAAACAGGTGGTATATCTTAAATCGATCATAAACATCATGCGTTTAACGTTTCGAAATTGCTAGAATTGTAAAATGACTTATATTTTCACTTCGTGCTCATCCAACTAGGTAAAAAGATTATTAACAGTTGAAAAAACTTCCTTAAAGATACAAACGATTCGTTCAATAGAAATGATACTATAAAACACATTTTGATGAACAGAAATCCTATTTTTATTAACTAAATCAGGCTCTACACTTGTTGTTCAATGAAAGAATAAGTGTATGTTAACAAGAGTGAGATTTTATCTGATAGGCAGTCGTTAATACTGTTCAAAGTAACCATTTGTGTAGGTGATACTATGTCTTATGTAATACTGGATGGTTGAAATCCAATATCTTTGACAGCTGTCTATCCCGGAGCGGGTCATGGTAGTAGTAATAACTGCGTCTGTTTCTTTAGTACACGCGATTTAGGGTGTTCAAGCCTAATAACTACAGCTTCTTCTGTTTGAAGTAATCAGTGACTAATGCATTTTGTAAATTGATTGAGAAATGGTAAATGATAGGAACTGAATGATTCGTATTAGCTTTATGATCCGTTTGAGCCAAGTGAGCTAAGCTAGAGGTATGTTAATTTTTAATTAAACCTTCACTTAGTCATGCTGGCAGGCATTCGTGAGCACAAGAGATTACGTTTCTAGAATGCTAGTCAATAAAACTTGCTCCACAGAGGCAGCCAGCTTGTTAAATAAACACAACAACATTTATGAAGGGGAAAAGATACAGGCGTCGGAAAGGTATCTATAAGAAAGTTAAGTACCACATAGAAAAATTCTTTAGTCGATCCTTCATTTCGTTATTATCTTCGTATCACATGTGTCACAGTGCAACAGTAGTATTTACTCCATTCATTTTGAATCGGTTAAACCGTGTTGGGCATATATACATCAATGTAAGTGCGTAAGCATTTCGTCAAACAACATGAATGACTTTAAGTCGGTCCAACCATGACTGTTTGTATATATTGTACCATAAAACTGTCAGATGGTCAGAGGTAATCGGCAAGAAGCCCTACTCAACCTAGGTTTCGCGTTTGTTGGCATTCGTCAGTAAGGTGTATCTGCAACCTCCATTGGAATGATGTCCTATTCGAGATTTGGATCAGCGTCATCCAGTGTTGCAGTCAGCGAACTATTCTGGTCTCGACTGACCTCCAGCCGGACTGGATTGGACACGTTGATTAGTTGCTGGAGGGCAATCAATTTCATAACGTTGGAGGTAGTCGGGAGAGACAGCACTTCAACTAAGGTTTCAGATACGCCTTACTGACTAGTACCAACAAGCAAGACGCCAAAATCAACGGCTTCCTAAAGATGTCATCCAACCAGTGAACACCTATCCAAGTGCGCCACAATGGTGATCTTCCTAGCTTGGTGGCCACACAGCAAATGATCGATAGAATTCGGTCGGTACTCAGGGTTAGACAACATGAAATTGGCTACCCTTCAGTTATCAGTCAGTGTGTCCTAAAATTCTCTAGAGTGCCTACAACATGCCAAAGATGTTGTTTTTGGTTCATGCGTGCACATAGAATACATTAATCTGCAAAATAAATTCACCCAATGATGAATAAATTATTTTAAACTGGTTTCTAGCAAACATTTCTGTTTATAGGCTAAGTCAAATATGAGGTGAGGTTGAACTGGTACTTTTCGGTTACGCTTTATTCATAAAAAAGGTATTTTTCATAAGTGATTTACCATTTCTCCTCTTCATCGAACTTTCCGCTGCCTTGACGTGGTGGTCGGGTTTGCTTATCACAATGACCCAACAAGCAGTCCTGGTGCGGCACTTCTTCGCTTAAAGTCCTGTTATACCATAAAGACCTACTGAGAAGTGATTAAAAACCAATTAACGCTATGGTATACTCATAACTCTGTGATGGGGGTCCGAGGGCAGGGTAATGCTACTGTTTCAATAAGGTTACAACAGCAGTAAGGCGTTTAATGCAAATGAACGGCAATAACATCCTGGTGCTGTCTATCCAATGGAATGAAGGGATTTAAAAAGGCCTACCTCCAAACAGAACAATCCCCGCCACTCTGTGGTCTTCCGGTGACTGTGGTACCGGCTAATAGCCGGTAAGTTTCTAAAAGACAATACAGTAGGCCTAAAGTAGATGACTTACGGGTTTCTTGGTCACATTACAATTCCCTAGCCAGTTTATTTTTCAGGTAACTCAAGAAGAAGTAATCCTCCACAATCTGGATAGGATCCATGTTCCTTCAGATCATTATCAGTTTTAAACATCGTTTCCTTCTAATTTTTCCTTATATCTCTCGATAAGTATTATTATATCATATTTAATTTACTCTGGCTCTGTAATTCTATATAATTACTCGAGTTCATACAGCAGCTTACACGGTCTCCTCATTCATGCTCAGAACTGCATTTTGGAGTTCTCAATGTCATCATCCTCTGCCGCATCGGCCAAGAAGCTTTGCTAGCCAAAGCTCTGACGTCTGATTGTATGGGTGTGTTCTACATTAGGGAAACATGCATACGGGACCCCAATGCAGTTATTCTGTAAATCTTAACCAACAAAAATAAAGAATTTATGAGATTCACTCCTCAAGTTTTTAGGGATCAGACGGCTAATTCTCGCATCTTTCAGGTGCAGGTATGACACTAACTGCTAACACCTAAAGTGGACTCCACGACTGGAGCTTAACATTCAATCGACTGTGGGCTGTTTGACTGAACGATGGAGTGAGGGCTAAGAAGAATAGCGAGGCTCACTTCTGTTTCTTCGTAATCTTTGCTTAGGCACCCAATGACTTCAGTTTAGATGACATGGGAGTTTAATTCCTACGAAGACTGTATAGCCTCCTATTGAAATAAAAAACGCTTTGATGTGGTTGTCTTCTTAGGAGATTTTAATTTAAAATTGGGTAAACCACACCAGGCAGAGAGGCGCCTAGACAGCCCCCTTAGCATCCCAGCCAAATGAATACATAAGAGTGATCGCCCGTTACAAATATACTCAGATAACTATCTGTTTCTGGACAGCACGAGCTTCAGATATAAAGAGATGGTGTTTGACCAGTCATCTGCCACTCGTGCCCAAAGGCAGACAAAGATAAGCCATAATAATAACAGTTATCTACGGAGGAGGATTGGTAGAAGATTTAAGGAGCTTCTCAAACATATTTGGACAAGAATCATGCGTTAGTTCGAGCATGCCAAAGTTTGGACTTAAACAGACATTATAAAACCACAGCAGGCCACAGGCCACTATCAACAACAGAACTGCCAGATAATTAATGGAAAGGGACGACCTTACTTATTCTGTAAAAGCCTAATACCGTAGACAAACGACTGTCAAAACAGAGTTTCTAGCTGTAAATGACTCATAAAACGTTAGAAAGTGTCGGTGGATCATCTCATTAGCTTCTTCAAAATTAATAGATACACATAATAGCAATCCTGCCGGCTGTGAACTCAATGAGGAGAGGAAGCAACTAAAAAATAGGCCAACACTAAATCTACGCAATCACTACAAGCTATTCTGAGTGGTGGGTTCTAAAGATGGAGATGGTGGCAGTGATAAGTAGCAGTAGACAGTTATTTAGACCCATCAAGGAAACTGTGTCGAAAACGTAAGTGATAAGGGACTATATAACGGGGAAAGATGATACCGTGATTTATCCAGAGAAGATAAAAATGGAATAATGAATGGAGCACTGTAAGGAGCAAACCGTTAAACTCGCCTTAAGTTAGCCCTTGATCACCCGCTACCTGGTTGGTTACTGAATGGAACACTGGGATAAATCATCCAGTTCTTACCGAAGTTAAGGAGGTTTTGAGTAGTTTGAAATGAGGGATTAGATGGGCTAGTACCGAAGGATGGTGGTCAGAGACATCAGATGAGGTTAGCTGAAGATTTATCTAAAGGGCAGGAGTCGGACACGGTCCACTGTGATAGGTATCAGTCACTGTCTGTCCTTGACTTCAACAGAGAAATCCCCGTGTGTTAACCGCAGATGAATCCGCCTGACGAACATACTTTTCAGGATTCTAGGTTAGATGATTATTGTTTTCTAAGTGGGGTTGGGAAACGGCAAATTAAAGAAAATCACGAATGTTTAGGACCTTACCGTGGATGCAGCATCTACCAAACTTTCACCGTACACTAAGTTCTGTAACGTAGGCACACGTACAAGTGTTTGACACTAGCTGTATTTCATGACGTAGACAGTATTTGGCCCTGTTGGTTGAGAGGTTTATATGGCAGTGACTCTCAGTAAATGGGGTGCTGGGTAATTACAGCACCTTGTTGAGATAGCTGTTGGCGTGTTAAAAGTTAATGTGAGTTATTAGGTAAGTTATGTACGTCAAGTGATGTCCATCCAAGATCTCCGCTCCTCATCGTTGTATAATTCTATCACAGGTGGAATTACGGAGATCTTCTGTTCCTTGTTTGACTTTACAGAAACACCTTAGTAGATCTAGACTATGCAGATTATATAGCCCAGTTAGGTGAAGACGCTAATAAGATTTACGGTCTTCTGAACATCTTGAATGGTAATGTATGAATGTTCGGTATTCGTTTTTACCACTCAGCTGCAAATCGTTGCCCAAAGACTGGGCTACTCAGATGCTTTGTCCAGAAATATAGAGTGAAGTTATAGAGCCAGTTAACCGCTTCACTCCCTAGGGATGCCGGATCAACCCTTCTGGGTCAGTAATCATCAAAATCAAAGTATCTATGTTGAAAGCCAGCTTAATTTTCACCAAACTAGGTAATTTCTGGTACCATCATGGTTTCCGGTTGCCTATTAGGAGGCAAGTGTACTGTAGAGCAGTTAGCTTCGTTCTACAACATGTGAAACATAGAGATTCAAATTGAAAGTTATGAGTGAGCTTTGTAGTAAGGGCCGTGTGGTGCAGTGCTACAACGTTAGCGACATAAACTTCAGATGTGAATTATTAGGTAAAAGAAGGGAGTAAGTTGTTTAACTGGTGCCTTCATAGGCTTAGATTAGTGTTACACATGCTAAGTAACCGTTTGTGCCGTCACTCATTGTTAGTTGAAATAAGTTCCAGCTGGCAAAGAGTTAGAGGCGGTCAGAATAAAACATGATATCATCCTGCAAAGATTTTGGCTGTTGGTCTCAGCTATATGGTGAAAATTAGACTTCTCATGTGAGATCCTCATGACAGCTAAAATCAGTAGTTGCAGAATGTGATATGGATAAGAATCGATGGCAATGGCATTGATGTATACACACATTAAACAGTGGCAGTTAAACGCTCGAGTGTTATTCAATTTTAGGACTACTTTGTTTGCCAGATGAGGTTATATGGCTTACGGACAACCCCGGCGGCGGATATTCTTATTACTGCTTGTGCATGCTTAAGAATTTATTTTCCACATCTTTTAAAGGTGAGAAAATCTAATTTCATAGATGTCATTTATATTCATCAAAGCTTTGGGAACAGGTGTTCAACAGTGTTCACCGTATCTCGACAAAAAAGTTAAGTGATCAAAAAATGTATAATTCCAGAACTTAGCTCTTTGACTGGATTCTGTTGGAGATAAATCCTTCGAACATTTAACAGAGCTTCCTCATCTATAAAAACTGAGAAAATGAAATCTTTCAAATCAGTTCTCTTTCCAGTATCAATGTTATTCAGTGAGAGATGATTTTCTGGAAGTGTCAAACATCTTTGTGTGTGCCTGTGTTACTGGAAATGATAAGGTCAATTAAATTCCGTTGATAGAGTTTTATATATTAGGAGTGCGGCACTCAAATACTTTACTTTGAAATTTCAAAGTGCTGAAGTTTGTCAACAGAATTCCTTATGGTAAACCACTATCTATATCATTTATTTAGTCCGTTAATTTTATTTAATCAGGGAAAAAACAAAACTTTCAAGATGCATTTTATCATATTAGGTCAGCTGATTGGTGTGCAAAATACTTATTTTGAAAACTAAGCAGTTCATTTGTCATGATGTTTGAAGATCTAATGGGAATCGAAAACGAATCGACAAAAATTGATTATATTTGGTTTAGTCTTCAGGGATAACTACTTACATAACCGTTGTTATGATCACTGACTGATTTCTGCCAACCTTCTGGTATAAAACCAAAATTAATCTACTCAGCATTTTCTAAGCTTAGATATAAGACTGCTTGAGACAACAAATCTCCCAATGTTTAATAAAAACCATAGTTTACCGATTAAAAGCTCCTGCATTAAGAAGGTAAACAACATTACTTACTCTTTCCAAACACATTTGTTTGGTACTTTAAGACAATTTTGAGAAGCTGGTTGAATTCCATTTACTAACATCAAACCATGTGAACTGAAGTGACTTGTCATAAAGTGTGGTAAATGCACTGCAAACGTGAATACTGAAAGGCGGTCAGCAAGATGATAAAAGTTACATGAATTTGATTACTATCTAGTAAACTTTCATTATTTTCGAATATGTTCTGAAAAATGATAGACTCAGATGATTAAAGAGATGAGAGAAAAGTGCAGTCTACTTTCATAAAGTCAGATACAGCCTTTAATTATTTCATCTTATTATTTGTACGGTTTATTTTCTTTCGAACATTTAATTGATGCAACTTTACCTTTATTTTCACTGTTCATATCAACATGCAAAATTCAGTCTACGAAGTAAAACTGACTAAAAATGTCAAACTCACATCTAGCAAGTTTGATACAGTAGTACTGGACTATTTGATTACAGTCATTTCTTTGAAGTCAATTTTTTAGTAATCTAAAATAAATTTTTATGTTACATTCAGATGACATTTTCAGCTTACAAGTTAAGCACATAAAGCGAATGCAAAAAACGGTAACATAAAAAAAGTATTTTTTTTTGCGTCAAAGTACCTTTATGAATTTATCAGATTCTGAAGAGTACAGGAGAATTCAATACATTCTATTCGTTGTTTCAGCCAAATATTAGCAATCGCTAATAATTCGTCAGAACTGGATACAGTGTTAAAGTATACAAAACAGTTAGTAAGGAGAAAAATACTTTGACATTTAATGAACTCGGATACTTTTAAATTCAAACAACAACGAATATGGCCACTCTCTCTATTTAGTAAGGGATATGATGAAATCTTCATAAATCGAAGGTGCAAAGGGAAATTCCTGAACCCTTGAAACACAGTGCCTCTGGCACATTCAGATTTATTGAGTGAATCAAGAATATTAATCCACCTCGAGGAAAAAAGATGACAGTAAACATCGTCTCATTATTCACAAATGTACTGATAACAGAAAAAATCTGCTTCTTGTGTAACTTCTCTCCATCCAGAAGTCTGGATATTGTCCTGCCAAACCACCACCTGAAAGGACTTCACCTAAAGTGTGCGTTTAACGTTTACTTCGGATTTAATAACTAGATTCGTAGACAAATTGGTGATGTTGCACCTGAGTTGCCATTTGGATCTTTATTTACCAACCACCTTACGGTTAGCTTTAAGAATCTTACGTTGCTCCTAACAATCGAAAAAAGTACTGCAAATTAAAGGTCCATGGATGATACCTACATTACTTGCAATGATAACCTGGAACTGCCGTATTTCCAAAGGAATTTAAACAGTAGAAATCCTTCAGTCAGATTTGTTCTCGAAGGTGAGTCGAACTAAACGTTTCACTTCCTCAATACCAAGTTTCACATGAGACCTAGTAATCTGATTCGAAGAGGCATCTACAAGAAGCCCATTTTGAATGGGTAAGCGACTAACTTTTAAAGCTAGGTACCATTATGTAGGAAAAAACGTTTTGTGCCCTTACTGTCTTCAGGAATGAGAAATGTATGCCCTACTGATACATTTATCCAAGTATTGCAAACTGAAACTACAAACAAAATGCTTCTAATGAACCTAATATTTAAGGGTGGTATTGCAGCCAACATTCTTCAACAGCGTTTGCCAGTCTTTGAGTAGAATATTCCGCGCTATAAATCTGTTCATTTTAGCAGTTGATTCGTCAGTGTGTGAACTAAAATGGATTCATTGAGCCTCATCGATTTGTATTTTCAAGTTCACTTTAGCAACTGCAGTTGAGTACATGAACCGTGACTTGTTGTCATTTTTCAAATGCACTTTTGAACACTATTCAGTGTCTCTGCTAAAAGGTGAGCACAAAACTATCTCCAGCTCCATCACTGTGTGTCTCACAGACTCTAAACATCTGGCTCCTCTGAAAACCTTGTTCTAAGTTCCCTACAAAATTTGACTGAAACTGTTCAAAAGGGATGGGGATTAAACACTTGTATACGGTAGAAGATTTGGAAATCCACAGTTTCAAGCCTCGAATGCATATTCAAAAGAAATACAAACAAACAATTGCCATAAATTTGAAAAAATACTCTGGATTGCTGTTTAGGATTTTCTTATTCTATTCGTTTGTGTTTTGATTATTAATTTCCACCAGATATCAAATTTTACTGCTGAACGCATTTTCGTTAGTTTTATTAGATTTTAAGACCATTCATTTCGTTACAAAATATGATTTCATTCTTTCTTTAAACCTATCAGTTAACTTTGACCTTTGAGGGAAAAATTATCTCGACATCCTGTCATATTACTCTTATTATAACGAATGCATATCAATGAAAGAGTCACCGAAAAAATAATTATCTACACTGTAACCTCCTAATTTTTTTGATTTTGAACTCTGACATAAGTTAGGAGGTGAAATTCACCACAACGTGCCAATAATCTTTTTACCCTTCTTTTACAGTATGCAAACCGAAATGAGAATGCCAAATTATCAGCAGCTTTCTGGCTTCCATTATGAAATACAAAATCTGGGTTACTACTCATTTGCGGAGTAAAGATCTTTGAGATGTAAGAGAACCGCTAGGTTCACGACTTACCTATTAGCCAATAAGTCCATTCTAAGGTGTTTTACCTTGACAAATAACCTCAGTTTATCTTCTATTACCACACATATCCACGTATTTGCTGGTGATTTAATTAGAATAGTTGGATAAAAACGTTCTTTCGAACCTCTTCCTTAACGGAAAACATATGCTTACTCAGTGTGATAATGAAATAATTTTTATCGTACCATACCAGATGTAAAAGAATTGAATTTGATTATTACAGACCATCAGGTTTTATGCTTAGTATGCGTGTAGTAAAATAGTTCAATTTTCCATTTCAAGTTAAATGACACAACTACTCAGCTCATTTGAGATTCAGAAATGACTTTCATTTGATTTTGTTTATCTAATTATGCTCATTCCTCAATGAATATTGTTTTAAAATCACTGCGAAACAATCAAAATATGAAAGTGAAATAATCTCGAATAGTTAAAATACTGATCTTTTTCAAGAGTATATGACAGATATTCTTTAGACCTAATCACTCGATTTTAATTCTTCGCTTTCACTTCATCTACTGCGTATTTACTAATATTCAGTTTCACTCGTTATTTTACTGGAGTAAGAATTCGGTAACCCGAAGGCCTCAAGTCATCTACACCTTGACACAGGCTATCTTTCAGTCCACTTGTTTAATTTCCTTCAGGTAGAATTACCTACATTCATCGAAGACAATGAAATTCACTCTTCTCCTGATAGTTTACTTTTTGCATGTCTGTGCAATAATGACCTGTTTTTTCCTTCGGACAAAACACTAGTTGTCACATATGTAAGGTTAATCATGAGTAATCCAAGTTTGTTTTCAAAGTTAAACAAATATTTTAAGATTATTGGGTTGCTTTTAACGTATTATCGATGTTGTTTACACAATTTGTTGACAGAAACTGACAAATATTCAAAACACAAAGATATCAAGCCATCATATCACCCCAATTAAAAACACTCGTAGGTATGCATATTTTTATTCATTACAAAACAAGATTTCAGCATGTCAATTAAAGTTTAGACAGTCACTCCGACAGCTCTTTTTTCCGCAAAATGTCACTCTTGAAAACCTTATGTAAGATTTTTAAATGACACTGACTTTCTGTGAAAACAACTAAGTGCATCTGGAACTGTGAATTGTGGTTGGTTTCTTGGAACAGTTGTAGATTGATTCTTTCAAGCTATAATCATGCCACTTTAAATTCATCCAAAAAAATTGTAAACTATATCTCCTTTATGTAAATTTTAGGTGATACTACTAAGAAATGAACTGAAATCAGTTGAGATGCAATACAAAATCATTATTAGCGTCTTTATATTTTTTGTACTATGCAGAGTACAACCATTATATGTGTTACCTTTGAAAATCGACAGTCAGTGTTTTTGACTTACATTAATCTATTTCGACTTTATACTTTATTTAAAACATTAAGCTAAAAATATAAAGTCTCAATCGGTCATCACATCATATTACCAAACAAGATTTCTCAAATAAATCATCCACATCTGAAGGTTTTGTCATAAGGTGTTCACATTTGTGCTCGATACCTTTAATCCATTTTTAGAATATGTCCTCCTTAATTATGCTGTGGAGGACGGCGGTTCAGCTAACTGACAGCAATCCTTTTTGGATGAAGAGTACTTACGGTTTGTAATCTCCTCACTTTGAGTGACATGTTAACTGGCTTCTTCAGCTGATGTATTATATGGCGAAATCTCCTAGGGCTTGATCATTTTAACTTAGTAAATTTAAGACATATATAACAGTTTGTCTGGGATTTTCCAGCCAATACTATCCACGTTTCTTTGTTTGACATTATCTCAATTAAGGAATAAGCTTAGCAATCATGACTTTAATTACAACAGCTACCACATTAATGGTAGCTACTTATAGTGGATGACTAAAAATTTTAAATGGAGTTTAATGACTCATAACGTTTATTCACGGGACTATATTGATCATGTTTCGTTAGTGAATAGGCTGCTTTAATGGTTGCTACAGAAAATACTGTGATTAAGTCATAATTTTTTGTAGCAAATTAACTGCTCATACTCAATTGTACGCAGATTGATAAAGCGATTTAATCTGAAGTAAAAATAAAACACATATCCAAGATTTCTATATTAACAACTACTATATATAATCAAGATAAGGTAAAAGATGCGTTCGTGGAATATTCAGAAGATGTGTTTTGTAGCTAGACACGTACATGCCACTTCACAAAGGATACCTCGAAAAAGTAAGCTCTTTTATACTTCAGTACTAGAAAAGTGTTGCCATAGTTTTGTTACTGAAAACCCCTAGAAAACCTCGCCTAGTTAACTAGTTCACTAGTCACTAGCCGGTCCTAAGCCCGGGTAAAGAGGAAAAGTTGGGCATAGGGCTAGCAACCCTACCCCGTAAAACAAATCTAACCGCTAAAGAAACTTCAAAGCACAAACAAAATATAAAAAATGAAAACAAACTTATTCCCCGCTGGAATCGGAGAGGCGAAATGACGCCAGTTGATGAAAGCCTGCCTTCGGGAAGCCAATTGGCCGATGTGTCTTCTCTCCCTCGATGAAAGCGAAAGTAAACGTGGGGACATGGAATGTCCCTACGATGTTTGAACCCAGTGGCAGCCCAGATTGCAAGGGAGATGAGAAGGTATCACATCAAAGTGCTTGGGATTTGCGAAAGCACATGGAATGGGAGTGGACTCTCCAAACTGTCAACTGGAGAATCAATAATCTACTCCGACACTGTCACCCAGACGACAACCACGAGCACACTGAGTTATGGAGTGGCTATCATGATGTCCTCAGGAGCATCGAAAGCTCTCATGCAGTGGGAACCAATCTCCTCATGCAGGATCATGACAGCAAGATTCAACTGAAAAGGAAGGAAAGTCACAATCATACAATGTCACACTATGCACCTACAGTTAATGCAAATCAAGAGAGGAAGCAGGGATTCTACAGACAACTGCAATCAACACTGGACAAGACCTCAGTTGACGACATCAAAATTCTAATGGGCGACATGAATGCCAAACTGGGAGGGGACAACACAGGAAGAGAACAAATCATGGGTCGAGAAGCGCTCGGTGAGGTGATGAACGAGAATGGAGAATTGTTTGAAGAATTCTGTGCATTCAACGATTTGGTGATTGGAGGCAGTGTGTTCAGGCACAAAGATATCCACAAAGCGACATGGATTTCACCAGACACCAGGACACACTAAAAATCAAATCGACTTTATCTCAATCTCAAGAAAATGGAGACGCAGTCTACTTAACACAAGGTCAAGAAGAGGAGCAGATCTAGGTTCAGACCACTATCTAGTGCAAGGAACCTTCGACATCAAGTTAAAAGCCTTCAAGGAAGCTGGTGATAGACCTCAATTCAAGTACAACACTCGGAAACTGAGGGATGAAACTACAAAGGAGATCTTCAAGGCAGCCATCAAGACAAAATGGAAGATATCGAGGAACATCCCTGAAGAAACCTGTATGGAAGAACACTGGAAGTCTTTGAAAGCTATGTGGAAAGAAACCTGCACAACAGTATTAGGAAGGAAGAAGAAAGGAGACAAGGAATGGATCTCGACGGATACATGGAAGTTGATAGAGCAGGGAGAGGAGGATGGTGAAGCAGAAGATAAACCAGTGCAAGGATGCTCAACGACAAGAGGAACTGAGCACAATATATAAAACACTGAACAAAGAAGTGAAGAAGAGTGCACGCAAAGACAAAAGACACTTCTACGAAACACTGGCAAGTGAAGCAGAACAGGCTGCAGCCTGGTGAGAGAGACCTGACGACATTGTATCAAATAACCAGGTTGCTATCAGGGAAGAGATCAACACAGATGAAACCAATAAAAGATGAAGAAGGAAATTTAATTACAAAAGAAGAGAAACAGAGGAAACGATGGGCCGACCACTTCAAGAAGCTCTTGAATCGACCACCACCTGCACTTCGTCCAGAAATACCACCTGCAGCCGCTGAACTACAAGTGAACATAAATCCTCCAACAAAAATGGAAGTCCTGAACGCCATAAAGCTACTGAAATGCGGGAAAGCAGCAGGACCAGATGGGATCCCACCAGAAGCACTGAAAACAGACGCAGAGACAACAGCGGACATGCTCACACCACACCACTAATGCAGAAGGTGTGGAAGGAAGAGAAGGTACCTGCCATTGGATTGGAAGAAGGGTTACCTTGTCAAACTGCAGAAGAAAGGAGACCCCAGTGCTTGCAAGAACTGGCGCGGAATCACTCTCCTGTCCACTTAGAGCAAGCAAAATATTAAGCCGCATCATCCTAGAGAGGCTTAAAGACGCACTGGATTCAAAACTGCGACCGGAACAGGCAGGCTTCAGGAAGTACAAATCATGTGCAGACCAAATTGCAACGCTACACTGCGCATCATCATAGAACAGAGCATAGAATGGCAATCAGCTCTCTACCTCAACTTCATCGACTTTGAGAAGGCCTTTGACAGCGTCAACCGAGAAGTAATTTGGAAACTGCTTCAACACTACGGAATACCACAAACCTTTATCAGCCTCATTCAACAACTATATGAAGATGCCACATGCCAAGTAATTCACAATGGGAAGCTCAGTGATGCTTTCGAAGTGAAGACAGGAGTGAAACAAGGTTGCCTACTATCCCCCATGATATTCTTGATTGTGGTGGACTGGATCATGCAGCAAACAGTAGGCAGCGAGAAGAGGGGGATACGCTGGACTGGGGAAAGGAACCTAGAAGACTTGGATTTCGCCGATGACTTGTGCCTAATGTCACATAAACTTGAAGATCTGCAGGCAAAAACTAACAAGTTGATAGAAGAGGCAGCTAAGACAGGATTTCAGGTGAATATAGAGAAGACAGAGGTGACGAAGATACCGCACCACCACCATCAACAACAACAACAAACTCCAATCACCGTCAACGGGAGAAACTTAAAGGAAGTAACCTCCTTCACTTATCTAGGAAACACTGTTTCAACTACAGGCGCTACAGGCACAGACGAGGATATCAAATTCAGAATCGGAAAAGCCAGACAGGTGTTCATTAGCCTGAAACCAGTGTGGAGATCTTCTGCACTCAGCATGTGGAACAAGATACCGATTTTCAACACCAACGTCAAGTCAGTGCTTCTGTATGGTTCAGAGACTTGGCGCGTTACAAAAGGCATTTCCAATAAACTACAGACATTCATCAACAACTGCTTACGCTGGCTCGCTACTGAAGATCAGATGGCCAGAAAGAATAAGCAACAAGGAACTCTGGGAACGAACCAACCAAGAACCTATCAGTCAACAAATATGCAGGAGGAAGTGGAGATGGATTGGGCATGCACTGAGAAGGCCGACTGAGGACATCACGCGTCAGGCCCTCGAGTGGAATCCCCATAGGAAGCGACGAGTTGGACGTCCGAGGGTGACATGGAGGAGGTCGTGCGAGCAGGAAATGAGAGCTTCTGGGCTGTCGTGGAACCAGGTTCAAAAGATCTCAGAGAACAGAGGTCACTGGAGACGTGCTACTGAAGCCCTATGTTCCACTAGGAACCCAAGGGACTAATAATAAAATAATAATAATAATTCGGTTTTCGTCTTTTTTGTCTATCTCTATTTCAAGAATAACAATTTCTCTCCGAAAGATTTGTCTTCTTAATGTATACTTCATCCTATGGTAGGCATGAATTCTTTTTCCTTAAAAAAATTGATTATAAGCTGATCAACGGGAAATTTAATATGTTGATGGTAAAGTGTCTCGAAGATTTGCCTAATTCTCATATAAATTCTTAGTCATGAATGACAGCAGTTTAAGAAAGTTAAATTTCGGACTTAGAAAAATTCTTTCATACTGAGTCATATATTTAAGCTGAAGGTTTAAAATATACAGGCTCGCTGCCTGATAGAAAATTGAGATTTATTACACAGTTAATGGTAGCAGTCATGAACAATTTGGCAAAAAGAAACTTTTATGTTGAGTCCTGTAATCACAGAAATATCTTGTTTTGCTTTCCTAAGCATCCTGAGATTATATTGATATTTATTCTTATAATGATTTTAAGGTTTAGTTTGGAAAACTGCTGAGTCAAATAGTTTCTGAGTAATTCATTTGTAGTTTTTTGGCTGGTCCTTACTTCTAGCAAAAGAATCCTACATCTGTTTATTTCAAATTACTAGTGTTTATTGCGAATTTAATAGTTCTTAGCTTTTATGTTCATTGAACTGGCTGGTTCATATGATAAAAATTGTGTTCCTCATTCGTGTAATAATTAAGTAAAGTACCTAATCGTAGGAGAACCATTCACTGGTGAGCTGAGTGCAATAAACTAATTTCTACAACATCAGACGGTCGTTTTAAAAATTACTGATTACATCTCAAATTTGTGAATGGCTGTAATGCTTACATATAAGAGTATCCTAACTCTAAACAAGTCAGAAAAACTGTAAACCTTTTAATCACCTGTTGGTCATTTACTTATCCAGTTTTATGCGCAGTTGAACTTAATGACACTACTTAGTAAATATACCATTTTCGAGTACGCGGTAAGATATATGTTTTGAAGTATATTAAATGGTATGTTGATTGATGGAGATTTTAATAAGACTTGTTTAACATTGTAAACTTTATGCGATTTCGAAATATGGCACTGTTTATGAGTGATTTTGAGTAGTGAATTCTACAGAGATCGAGTAATTCAACCCTGTATAGCAATGGAAAAATAAAAATAACAAAAATGACGTGATAGATGTTGTGGAAAAGATGGATAAAGTGCGCCGGTGACCTAATGGATAACGCTATGGCGTTTGGATATATGGGTACTGGGCCCGAGCCCCAGTGAGATCAACATGACTCAATGCGAGGTAGATACATTCAGGACATAACATGTGTCCTCTATCCCATTACTAGCGACTATGTAGATTACAACAGACACGGTATCACCGAACATCAACTTCTCTTTTTATCGAGAAGCAGCAAATTGGAGTTGATTCTGTCAAGGTAAGGATTTTGTCCTGAAACATTGTGCCTAAGCTACGTCAAGAGAAATCAGCAATTAACAGCACTGTGTATTTCGTAGATTATGGTACTAAAACTTTAGGACAGTTACATATCTTGGAATGAAGTCTAGAATTTAATGGTTACAGTCTCCTACTGGATCATAATAGTAGCAGTAATAATAACTGCAGTACCAATCATAATGGTGAAAATGATTAACTTTATTACTTTAAGTAAGTGAAATCATAAAAGAAAGGTTTGGTAAAAAATAAAGCTATCATATAACCATTTGAGTTAGCCGTAGTTTATCAGACTAGTGTTTATACTGGGTGATGATTGAAGGTGAGATGAAAATCTGGACCGCGGCCGGATTCGAACCAGTAAGCACCGGGTCAACGGCTTGGTGCCCTATCAAATGAGCACTATCTCACTCTCAATAACCACTATTATATACACTAGTCTGCCATCCGTAGGGTTAGAATGAGAAATTGTCGAAAATGTAAGAAGCAACTTGTGTACAAGCCTTAGTTGCAAAAGGTTACTGAAGATTGGAAAATCAACATCAACAACCAAATGAATTTCAGACAGCAAAGTTTTTCCATGAGTACACTTTGCTGATAAAGATACTTCACTTTGTTAGGCGTGCAGCTTTTCTCAATTTAAATCCCTTAGGCTATATGACGGACCTTATGCCTAAATATTATTGAGTAAGAATAAGCCCAAATTAAAAGATTACGGATATCAAGTGCACACAGTGCAATCAGAGTTCAAATTTAGATCCTGAGGTTTCAGCACGTCAAAATAACACCACTTAACTAATTTTACTACACACTTACTCGGTAATTTTAGTAACTCCAGACTGCAGCTTGGTAAACGTTGTGATACAGATTCTCAGGTTCTCAATTACCTAGTTTCTTCAGACAGTAAACTTTTATCTTGGAAGCTCCATTTTTATCTCAAACGACACAAACAAATGCAACTTTATACAAGTGACCGTCTGGGATTTTTCTGATGATTTAAACTTTGAACTAATACCATGAGGTTTGCTTTGAATATTCTTGTCAGTATCTAAGTTTTTTCACTATTTGAAAGAGCATACCTCTGATTATGTAAGTGCAATAACTCTCTAATGATGCAAAAGTGTATGCAGTCCAGTCCTACGGGAGGTCAGCAGCCTGAATATCTCAGTAGTTAGGTCTCTATCTCTATTAATGAGTGATGTGGGTTTAAATCTCACACGGTGTCAGTTTTCTCGAGGTGCAGAGGAATGTCAACAAGTATAAAACCTAGGTATAAAAACCTCTAACCAGTATGCATTTACTAACTGGTAAATTTTACCTGCATCAAAATGTAATTTTACAGCTTACTAGCTCTTGCGTGAAACTTTAAGTATTATCCAGCACTTATAATTTCTTTAAAATCTTAGAATTCACAAATGATCTATCGGAAGTCTTTTGTAGATATCTTCACACACTTATGTGAAAAATGACATCGAGCTGTATTATTATTACTCTTCGGTAGTCAGCTTTGCTTCCAGGATGTTGATAGTATTGTCCATATTAGAAATAATAAGGGTCAAGGCAGTTTAAACTAGAAACTACTTGCAGTAAACATTTTTCTGGTTCATACTGCTAGGAGAGGAGTATTTTTGTAAGTTTGTATGTGACACCAGTCTCATGAGATTTTAGAAGCAAACTTGAGATACGTCATGTGTTTCTCATATCTGCTTTTATATAGGGGTACTAAAACAACCTGTTTATTGGCTAAGTGTGAATTTATGATTTTTAGTAAACTTGATGAATATTCATTCGGTGAAGTTGCCAGTACTCACATTCTCCTAACTACCACCAAGATGACACTTTTAGTTGGTTATTCATGAGATAAAGGTAAACTAGTCTGTATCGGTTTTCTTCGTGTTTGCTATGTGTATTTAGTTGATTATGTTTGAGTCGTTGCCTCTGAAATCAATCCTCATCGAGGAAGGAAATCCACCTGAGAACCAACAGTAACTACATCCAACAATAAGAATAACAAGTGTAGTAAGATACTTGAACTAAAATTCTTCTTTGTTTTGGCAATGCCACTGAATTAGCATATGTTAAATTAGGTTGACGAAAATTATTGTAACCACATGAGTAAGATGAAGACCAGTAAGGGGAGCCATAAGACTGTAAAAGAAATTTAATTATGTGCAAGTGAATATGTCTAGAAACGTTTTCAAAATGCATATGGAGTAGATTGCGTGAGATATCATTCGAAAGTGAAAAAAGCTTTTATTTCCCACTCAAAGTGTTATTGAAAACGTCTTCCAGACATAACATTTTGAGCAGTCACGATATGTCATGAAAGACAAAACCACCGGATGCTTTCATTAGGAGTGCATATAGTTTTACACCCATATATATGTTAAGCATGTAAATGCGTGAATTTTCTGGTATATTTCTGAAAAAGAATATTTGTAGATTTTGTTGATTTAAACACAACGTTTACACGATTATTTAAAGCAGTGAGGCAATAAAATATTTGAAAGTAACTAACAGCCAGGTAGACCACATCCTTTAGAAACGCTTTGTAGAAAAAGGCATCTGTATCGAATGCGAGAAAATAGGTCGTCCAAAGACAACTTTTGTCTGATCAAATATTTAGTGAGGTAGTTTTCAAACAAGAAGTGTCTGAAAAATGTACGGTGTTGGGAAAAAGTTATATATCACTTACAGTTACATTTTTGTATGACATAAAAAGCACTGAAAGCGATGGTGTTACAAATTTTGAACTACTAAAAGGACTTTCTACGGCTTTTCTGCCTAAAATAACCGTTTCCCTAGATCATAATTCTTTTAAGACATAATGTTAGGATCCATGGATATTTGAAAATCTCTGAGCTAACCATCTCACACCTGGGTTCCATTATATGTTCTGTAAATGTTTAGAAGCGGAAATAATTATGATCTGCCAAATATTCATGCTTTCAATTTAGTGTAATCATCACTTCCAATGTTTGTTTTGATATTACATTGTGAAATGTGAACTTGGTTGTGTTATGCACTAATATTTTCTGAGCAATCAAACGTCCACCACAACAATTCTTCGGTGAAATACATAGAATTTCGAAAAGTAGTGGAGAATTTTCGGCGTTCTAGCTTTGATCGTTGAACTATTTTACGAGACATTTCATTTTTTACGTGAAATCATAGGAAAGTTTCACTTAGAGACCAAAAACGTTATCTCTTGAACCTCACTAACCACCGCTTTCTAAACTTCTTTAACCATATTAATCTGGGTACTTGCGTTTCATGAAAGAATTTGACCAAATAATAAAATGATCACCATCTGTTTAGAGGCATATAAATGGAATGAAAGTTCAATAATGACTCTAAGTATTTCTGTGTGAATCTGTGTGTAAGATTTAGTGAGTCTCTGAATAGCTAAGATCATTTTGAAGATATATGTTGTAGTTAATTTTTGTACAAACGTAACACTAGACATAGTGGTAAGATAAAATCATTTATAGTACTCTTGCTGTCCTTCATACGTTTCTTTCTGTATCCGACTTTGCTTAGAATATTTCGAAACCTTTCAATTTACCTAGTATCTTTACGTAATTATATTCAATTATAAATCGACCGCTTCGATTGTCGACTGAGGAATATGTTTGCAAAAAGCATTTTGGGGTGACGCAACATCGTTACTATTTATTGAAATACTTGTAATCCCCCGTTGTTTTATTGGATCAAATTGTTCGTTTCTCTATGGCGTTCAAAGCGATGAGCATGAGGTTCGAGTCTCAGTGGGAACAACGTCACTTACTGGGGTGCAGATATATCCAGCTGACGAGTCCCAAATGGGTCGAAACGCTCGATCTGATTTCTTCTGCTAGCTACAATCAACTAACGTCGCTTTGATCTTGTAATATTTGGTAAGTTGGGATGGCTGGATTCAAACATAAAATAGCAAAAGCTCAGTCTTTTTAAAGGATAATGATTTCTGTGATAAATTGTGACAACATAAAGCTTAAAACTGGCTAGAAGTAAGCAAGGAATTCTGAGCAATTCATAGAAACTCACAGTGCTTCTTAATGCCACTTACTATTCTTGAAGAATAATAATCAAATCACGTCACTGTTTAAGTCAAAAAGTGAATTATCTGACTTATCACACCTAGATAATTGGTGTTGTTATAGTTTCCGTTTTCACAATTGAAATTTGAAACCACTAATCGTAAGATGGGATCTAGTCGAAGAAGATAACTAATCTGACCACTATAAGACAACCATAATTACTGTTTATGAAGTTGCTGATCTCTCACCACAGGAATTCAAATCACTCCTGTGTGTATCAAATGTCGTAAGTTCCACACCATTAACTTTGTGTTTCGACAAAAGTTTGAATTCCAAATAGATAACACTCTGACCTGAGTTTCGGCTTATATATTTGTTGTAGAAACCTAAAATCATATACGACAGAACATTTGGCCAGTTGGATATTCTTAACGATAATGCTAAAATATTTTTTACTGATTCTAAAATATATCATGAATGCTTATGACAACTTATTTTGCAAAAGCGCTCAAGTGAACATTTAAAGCCATAGGAAAAACTGAGTCCTTGGCCATAGGATTTTGCAGATGGTAAACTACAGCGTAACCTTTAGACTAGAAATATCAGTCAAGATCTTTCACCTTTTAATTATTTTCTGATACCTCATCTGATTGGCTTCAATGGTCATACCTTAATGTATGAACCACAGAAAATTCTTTTTGAACGTATGCAATGATAAATAGAGGGGTTCACACAACTTTGAGCTTTCAGAAACTTGAATTGGAAAAAAAACAATGGTTGAACTGGCACATATAAATTTTATGGGTTCTTCTCAGCTGCTTTACAGCCTAGAAAATATGTTTTGACAAAAGATCAACGCCTACAAGTTACTTTTGTCAACTGACAAGAATGTTTTGATTGAAGTGGAAGATAACGATGATAGAAGAATGTCCTTTTTATCAATGTACTTTTCACCAAAAGCATTATAATCTGTGTATTGTAATGCAGCTGAAAAGAGTCTATAAGACTGATGCGTCCTAATTCTGCTACTATTGCTCTTGTGGTTGTATTTGAATATCCAGTGAGTCACTACTTACGTATCTAGTTTTTAAAGGATATATCAAGTTTCCTTGACGATAAAAACTAACTTATATTCACTGGTAATCACTCACTAGCTGAAACATTAAATTCCTTTCAACAAATATGTATAACTGACTTTTTGAATGCAGACTTATACAGTACTTTATTAAAAAAATCTTTCGAAATAACTGAGCAATCTTTTTAGTCTAATACAAAATTAAATATCTCTGTATATATGATCAAAATTCAGTTTTCAAGTACTAATGAAATGTTACATGCATAGTTGAAAAATCTTTAGACATCTAACAGTCATTCTATGAATTCCACAAAAATGTTTAAAAAGTTCATTTAAACTAATAAAAAGTAACAAAACCATTGAGCATTTATTTCTAAGATGATAGCTTAAACATATTCTTGTTGATATCGTTACAAATATAACTCTTTTTTCGCAACAAATTTTTCAAGTTTTATACTTTTCGCTATTTTCATCTTCTTCTACCTGTTAAATCTTCTATGACTTACATTGTCTTTTTGTGACTACTTAGTTTCTTAATAATTTTTAAAGTTCTTATTTTATTGGCTGAAGGATTATCGTTGAAATATTTCTTATCACTAAAATACAGACTTAATAATTTCCTACTTGTCGCAATAAAAATATCCTTATAATTTCTTGACTAAAAATTATATTTGATAGACAATTAAAGTATGTGCAGAAAATACTGTATTATACACAGCTATTTTGGCAGAAAGAAAGACCGAAAGTAGTTAATTTGTAATAACTGAGTTCAAGGCTTACTTATCTATGGGATTAAATAGTTTTGTAGGATGTTAATTGACTGATTTATTTGAACAACTAATAGTTGATTGCAAAGTAAGTTGTTGAAGAAAGTATTTTGGGGAAATAGGTGAGATTGTAACTTTTCACTGGTACTTAGAAGGTTGCAGTGAACATTCTAGCTAACGAATTTATTATCAACATTAGATCAAAATTAATAATTCGGCAAAATAGTCTCAGTTTTGTTAACTTTTACTCAAAAAAAGTACATTGAAAGTATGATATTCTTTAATTGAACTCTGATAGTGAACAACACTCATAATAATAATACTAAATATCTTGTAACTTTGAGATGTACGATAAGAAAAAAGGATTTTTAATCTTTGATAGAAAGGATATAGTGTAGAATATACGTAAATAAAAGAAAGTTAAGACAGACAGTACATATATTACAAAGTAAAAAAGAAGTAGATTACTCATTTTCAATGAAACGTTATCAGGAAGTCTCCGTTAATTACTACCGCAAATTGTCGAAAGAAAAGATACTTCTGAGGTTGATAAGAAGCCAGAAGAGTGAACGTATTAATTGTTTGTCTATTTACCCAGATTTAGGTCTGGGTTTGCTGTTAGTGTGGTATGGTTATCGTCACGGAATAAAACAATTATTTAAACTGTCTGATTTGATAGTGATGAAAACTTATCTCATGTTGACTATTTTGTTTTCGTCTAATACATGGCTTTGATTTTGAAGTATTAATGTTACTTTCAATGTATGATTATTTAGAGGTGCTAATATGCATGTTTCACAGTATGAAAATCATAGAAAAATTTTCACAGCGAACAAGTATCACTGTAAAAGCCGAACTGGAAGTTAATAAAACTCCGTGTATTTGTTTACGTCTTATGCATCAACACAGGCGAAGAATTGAAATTAAAGGGTGACTTACTTGATTATCAATAGCCGGCACCAGTAACCGCTGATACACAAGTAATTGGTGTTGATGAATTGAAATCATGTGTAAGCACATTTATACTACTAATCATTGTTTGTGATAATAACATAACATTGCACACATTTTTGAACATCGAAAAGCGTTTATAAATAAATATATACTCACCTTTGATTTCGACACATTAATTACCAAGGAAATGATACTTTTCAACTTAATATTACATGGTTGCTGTATATAATCACATGTGTCTTGGAGGTGTCTTCGAGCTAAGATTAAATTTTGTAAAGATTTCATAAATAAAATAGACTGTTTAGTCGTTTACTTAGTTCACAGATGACTAAATTTCTATGAGATTGAGGATTGAATTGTAGGGAAACAACTAATTTCCGTACATAGTCTATACTTTCATTTGCTATAATTTAGTATCTGAATTTCTATATTCGCCAGTACTTTCAGACATTATGATTTACAATCTACCTAAATAAAGTAATGAGATGAGAAATGGTATCCTATAAAATGTCGTAATTAAGTTTCTTTTAACAAATCACAACCCTGACAAATATGCAGAAGCAGGAAGTGGAGATGGATTGGGCATATACTGAGAAGGTCGATTGGGGAGATCACGCGTCAGGCCAGCCACTCAAGTGGAATTCAAAGGGAACACGACGAGTTGGGCATCTGAAGGTGACATGGAGGAGATCGTGAAAGGAATAAATGAAAGCTTGTGGGCAGTCGTGGCGACAGGTTGAAAAGACTGCAGAGGAAAGAGTGCAATGGAGGCGTGTTACTGAAACCCTATGTTACACTAGGAACCCAAGGGAAAAAATAATCATAACAAGTCACAACAGCTTTATGTTGTGTTGAGGTGTTACAGTATCTCTGTCATATCTTATTTGACAATATACTTCGTTAAAGCCATCAGTGGAGTATCAATCAAGGAGAATCTGATGAATCGCTAAACCCAGTACATGAGAAGCTAAACATGATTGTATCTGTCCTTATGATGGTTTAAGCTTTACTAAACTCCCAAAGAATGTGCACAACTGCGTTACCTACCAATGTACATCCCTATAAATACATCATGGAAAACGTTTAGGCGTAAGAACGTTAAAAACGTCTTTATGAGCTAAAAAGCATTGTCTCATTCAATAACTTAGGTTAATTAACGTCCTTGTAAGTGATAAACCTTAAAACATTGATGCGTTTTTTGTCTTGCCTATTCAGTATAGGTACTTGTTTATTTAATAAACACGTATGCTAAGCATCGTATTTGAAGAGTTTGCTAGTTGAACGATGATGAAATTCACAGAAGAATGAAAACAGTTCTGTAGATCACTTTTATGGCTTAAATTTGTCACCGGTGACTTCCAACTTTTGAAAATGGTAGAAAACGACAGAAAAATAAAAAATGAATTTTTGGTTAAATATATGATATCCCGTTTTTCTTGCAAGAAAAAGCATGCCTTATTTGTCACATCAGCTTCTCTATTGCAGTATTGTTTCATAAACAAATTATATATAAACTTAAATGTATATATATATATATATATGCATGTTAAGTTTTATCTTTTCATTGATTTAAAGGAGAAAGTTGAAGGAGATCACCTCCATACTATATAAGTTCACAATTCAATTTCGGCATGTTATTCTTCTTTATATGAACAAAAATATACAGTTCCGTTGGCGGAATTTAAAAACATCCGCCTACTATGAATTAGAGATTATAATTTAGATATAAGTAGAGTGAAGGGAGATACCGATTCATATAAAGAGTAATTCAACTTTATATTAGAAACATCATAGTCAGTCAGTTAAAAGTACACAGAAAAAACAAAATATTCTCATCACAGAGTCGTTATTTCTTCTTTGATGACAGGATTCTTTAGTACTGTGAACAGATATTTACCACGTTCAACTGAGAGTAAAATCATCTTTTTAAGTTTCAGGTTTTCCTCCTTGTTTTATTTTATCTCTTAGAATAGTGTATTCAGGCTAAGAAATTCCCTTTTTGTATTTCGATCATTTTTCACAGTCTAGAGATGTTTGTTGACATTCTGTTTGCTTGTTATTTTTTCTAGTTTAAAACAAATTTTCATTTCTTCTGCATACATATCACGTTATCAAGAAATTTATCATTTTTCAATTTAAAGAAAATTATCAGATTTTTTTTGTATTTTATTTTGTCTTTATTTTTTGTGACGACTTTTATTTCGCTTTTGACTTATTTCTCAGTAATAATTTTCAACAATCCAACTATTATTATTATTACTATCATTATTATTGTAAGCAAAACTCATGCACCGAGTATTTCAGTAATAAAAATATATGAAAGTGATATTTTATCAGTATCTTTTGTACTGTTTTCTCTTTTTATATCACGCTGGTATAAATAAATCAAATAAGATGATCATAATACAAAGTGGACACTATAACAGTTGGCCAAGACTACCAGGAATGTTTTGAGTGAGTAATTTTTTTTATCTGCTTTTCAAGTTAGCGATCTAAAAAGTGACTACAAATTGATAAATTAAGTTCATTGTACTCAAAGTAACTTTACTACAAAATTCATATAGAATTGTGTAAAATGAATGTGCTTATGTGATGTAAATATTAGTAGAACTGCAGATTTTCGAACCTTATTAAGACTAACAGCTTAAATCAACTAAACACTAACACTTACTACCATACTAATTAATCTTAATTGATGAATTTTAATGTTTATTTGATGATTAAGAAAAGAATCACCAAAAAGTAGTTGAAGTTTATGATGTCTTAGATAATAATAAAATGGATCATTTGATTACAATATTTTCTTTTATGAATTCCAGTGGATAAAGGAGATAACATTCAAATTTTCACTTCGTATTAATTCATAATATCATATATAACACTCAGTTTTCTGAGATCATTTAAGTACTTTAATGTTTAAAGTGTTTTGGAAGATGTATAACGTTAATAGAATTAGGTATCACCTGGAATGCTATCAGTTAGTGTATAACAAAAGAAAAATAACAGTTCAGACACAAATTAAAATGCTGGAAGATATAATGTTGGAGATCATAGAGATGTGATGAAAAGTTTAGATGTTTTGAGTACTATCCATCTGTGCTGTTAATGAGTATAGAAAGTGAACATTTCTTATATTTTTTATTGACAAAATAATTAGTGATTTGTAAAGACCGTGTAATTTTGTTCAGTCATATTATATGTATAGTAGTAAACGCATGAAAATAATACAGGACTATTCTGGAAAAATTCTTTGCGTATAAACTAATATCGTTGATGTAGGGTGTCATATTATGATGAACTGAACACTAAATTTTTGAGAGATTTCAACTGAAAAACCTGATGAATGACTATAATACAAAGTCATTATCTATAATCTTTGTGAAAGTAGGTTTCAATATAATCCCAGGGTGTTTAATGTCTAATCGACCTAATAGGAATAGATTTACAATAAAACTTGGTAACAACTTTAGGTCTAGTTGCAGTATTAACGAAATGAATTAATCACTTTTCAGCTGTCTATTTACCATCTATTTATCAAAAGAACAGTAAAACTAATAAAAAAAAATCTATTGTTGCAATGATAAAATCATTTGCACTGCAGGATACTTTAAGTTAATCATAGTAATAGTTTTCCAATGCATAATCAATTGTCTTGTGTTTTGCACTATACATGTTCACATATTTTTACGACGTCATAGTTTGGATTAGACCGAAATTATTTGCTGATAAGAATATACGTTTTAATGAACAAAGTATTCATTAGAACAAATAAAATGCATATATAGTATTCTGTAAGAAATAAATTAATCACATTTTTTTTAAATTACTAGAAGCTGTCTGTATTCTTAAGACAGTGCATGCACCTGTATCTGAAGAACTCCAAATAGAATGAAACGTGTGTACTGGGTCTTCCTGATAGCCTCTATTTTTCCTTAGTATTAGAATACTTTTACTCTCTTCTTTAAATGTTAATCTGACTGGATTACTGGAGTCTATCTAAGGAATGAAGTGCATGAACTACTGAAATTCGACTTCATTTATTAGGTCCTCTTAATGGACTTGAATACAAAAAGAACAACGATTGCAGTTGAATAATATAATATCATCTTATTTCACTCGTTTCTCATCATCCGCTTACAAGTTAAGAAATTTAAATATCACTTCATAAAAGTTTGAATACAGTTTCTGCAGTCAAATGTAATTAGACATTAGATATAGTTTGTATTTGTATAAGTTACAATGTGTTTGAAAAGAAATAATTCCAACTTTTTGCAAAGTAAACGTGGTCTGAGCTTTTTCTTTTCTCTAAAGAAGCTCGGATTAGACTTCCGTTGTGAAACGGAATTATTTCGTTTCAAACACTCTGTGACTTGCAAAAATATAAACCATATCTAATATCAACCTTTTACTTAGCGCTAAATGTTTGCGATACTATTTAGTCAAATCTTGATCATAGTTCATAAAAATGAAGTCAGTAAACGATGAGTTTTAGTAAGCAAAACGAACATTTAGATAAAATTAACACGACACGCTAAAATGTTTCAGTCATGTCTGATTCAATAAAGTTTAAGAGAATAATATGAGTAGTAATAAGGGATTAAGTAGGAATTCGGCTAGTTGGTAATAACTAGCAGACAAATAATGTTATATCAGTTGGACTATCTGTTACGGTTGGTATACTGATATTATTAACAATGGGTGATGATTGAAAACAGAATAAAAACCGCGGTCATCTTCAGTCATCACCCTAGCCGAATTGCGTAAGAATATAATGAGTTGTCTCAGTTCATCAAAAGTATTTGGAAACACAGAACGGTTCAGTCAAGTAGTGGTGTCATGACAGAAAGAGTAAAATATTGGGTTATCAGCACAAGGAAAAATTTATTTCTGTATCTTTTATAACACACAATTCCAATCCATATCACTTGATCCCTACAGCCTTAGAAAACTTGAGGTGTGCATCGCGCTGCTTACTGATTATCTCGAAGGATTCTACTTCTTACCTCGTGTTGAAAAGATGCTCAGTGACTGTGGTACTGAAAGCGCTTGTCGCTCTCAGAATCAGACATTTTGGTACATGTTCAAAGTATCTAATTCAAGCCCCTGTCTACCTCCCCCCACTCCGATGAAACTGTTACCATAGATGCAGGTTAACTTGCATAGACAATTAGGGGTAATATAGGGAGATAAAATGTCGCCTATGGGTCGTACTTGGGAGCAAGCTATTCTATAGACAATGGTTAACTTGGTTGCAGGATATGTTCTGTTCAGTGTGGCTTTCAGCCTGCAACTAATTCTTTCACAAATATTATCATTTTTGAAAGTGATTTCAATAAAAACAGGCTTCTTCCTTAAAGTATTATTATTCCCGTGGGTTCCTGGTGAAATACAGGGCTTTCCTTTGCGGTCTTTTCAACCTGTCGCCACGACTGCATACAAGCTTTCATTTATTCCTTGCACGATCTCCTGTATGTCACCCTCACTTTCGGACGCCCAACTCGTCGTTTGCCAGTTGGATTGCACTCGAGGGCTTGGCCTGACGTGTGATGTCCCCAATCGGCTTTCTCATTATATACCCAATCCATCTCCACTTCCTGCTTCTGCATATTTGTTGGGTGATAGGTTCTTGGTTGGTTCGTTACCAGACCAGAGTTCCCTGTTGCTTATTCTTTCTGGCCATCTATCTAATCTTCAGCATCGAGTGTAGGCAGTTGTTGATGAATGTCTGTAGTTTGTTGGAAGTACTTTTTGTGACACGCCAAGTTTCTGAACCATATAGCAGCAATGACTTGACGTTGGGGTCGAAAATCCGGATCTTGTTCCACTTGCTGAGTGCGGAGGATCTCCACACTGATTTCAGATCAAATAAAGCCCATCTTTCTTTTCTGATCCTGGTTTTGACATCCTCGTCTGTGCCGCCACCGTCGCCTGTAGTTAAAACGATGCTACCTAGATAGGTGAAGGAGGCTACTTCCTTTAAGTTTCTCCTGTTGATGGTGATTGGAACGTGTTGTTGTTGTTGGTGGTGCTGGTTGGGTATCTTCATCACCTCCATCTTCTCTACATTCACTTGAAGTCCCGTCTTCTCTGCCCTGCCTCTTTTGTCAACTTGATAGTTTTTGCCTGTAGATCTTCATCATCGGCGAAATCCAAATCTTCTTCTGGGGTATTTTCATCGGTCCAACTAGCGTATACCCGTCTTCTTGCTCCTCACTGTTTGTTATATGATCCAGTCGACCATAATCAGGAACATCATCTGTAATAGTAGACAGCCTTGCCTTACTCCTGTTTTTACTTCAAAGGAATCACTGAGCTTTGCATTGCGGATCACTTGGCATATAGCATCGTCACATAGTTGTTAAATGAGGTTGATAAAGAGTGTGGTGCTCCGTAGTATTGAAGCAACTGCCAAACTACTTCGCAGTCGACGCTATCATAGGCCTTTTCAAAGCCAATAAAGTTGAAGTAGAGTTGGGTTGACTGCCATTCCATACTCTGTTCTATGTTAATGCGTAGCAAGGTGTTTCGATTTGATCCCCATATGATTTTTTCGACCTGAAGCCAGACAGCCAGCCTGTTCCGGTCGTAATTTTGAATCCAGCGCATACTTTAATCTCTCCAGGATGATGCGGCTTACTATTTTGCTTGGTGTGGACAGCAGCTTGATTCCTTGCAGTTCTTGCAAAGGCCTATATCTCCCTTTTTGGGGAGTCTGACAAGCTAGCTCTTCTTCCAATCAATAGGCAGGTACCTTCCATTCCATCCTTCCAAACCTTCTGCAGTAGTGGTGTGAGCATGTCCACTGTTGTCTCGGCGTCTGTTTTCAGTGCTTCGGGAGGAATTCCGTCTGGTCCTGCTTCTTTTCCGAATTTCAGCAGCTTTATTGTATTCAGGACTTCTACTTTTGTCGAACAGCCTGTGTTCACCTGTAATTCCGCCGTTGCTGGTGGTATTTCTGAACGAGTTGCAGTTGGTGGTCGATTCAAGAGCTTTATGAAGTTATCAGCCCAGGTTTCATTCAATATCTCTCATTGTTTTCATCTGAGCTGACCTCTTCACGAATAGTAACCTTGTTATGTGATATAATGCTGTCAGGTCTCTACTACCTGTACCCTACTCTGCTTCACTTGCCAATGTGTCGTAGAAGTATATTTTGCCTGTCCGCGTACACTTCTTCACTTCATTGTCCAGTGTAGTGTTTTATTGGTTGTATTCAGTTCCTCTTTCTGTTGTTCAGCCTTGCACTGCACTGGTTCATCTTCTGCTTCACCATCACCATCACCATCACAATCACATCTTCCTCTCCCTCGTCTATCAGCTTCCATGTGGACATTCGTCGAGATCCACTCCATGTCTCACCCCGTCTTCTTCCTTCCTAACACGGTTATGCAGGCCGCCTTCCACATAGCCTTCAAAGAGTTCCAGTGTTCTTCCACACAGGTTTCTTCAGGGATCTTGCTCAGTGTCTCCTATTTCGGTCTGATCACTGACGGACGAAAAGGTTTCCTTTGACTGAGGTCTATCACTAGCTTCTGTGAAGGCTTTCAACTTGATTTTGAAGGCAGACAGGTTCCTTGTACTAGATAGTGGTGTGAGTGGTGTGAACCACCTACATCTGCTCCCCTTCTTCATCTGATCTTGTGTCCAGTAGGCTGCGTCTCCACTGTCTTCTCACTAAGATGAAATTGATCTGATTTTTAGTGTGTCCAGTGCCTCGTGAAATCCATGTCGCTTTATACGTGTACTAAGTGGCTCCAATAACCAAGTCATTAAATGCGCAGAAGTCTGCAAATAGTTCTCCATTCTCATTCATTTCATCGAGTTCTTCTCGACTCATGATGAGTTCGCTTCCTGTGTTGTCCACTCCCACTTTATCATTCATGTCGCCCATTAGAATTTCGATGTCGCCGACTGGAGTCTTGTCCAGTACTGACTGATTGCAATTGCCTGTAGAATTCCTGCTTCCTCTCTTGATTTGCATTATTTGTAGGTGCATAGCGTGGCATTTCATGCATTTTATGATTGTGACCTTCCTTCCTTCTGAGTTGAATCTTGTTGTGATGATCGTAACCCTGCAGGAGGAGATTGGTTCCCACTGGATGACAGCCTTTGATGCTCTTCGAGGGGACATCATGGTAGCCACTCGAAAACTCAGTTTGCTGGTGGTTGTCGTCTGGGTGACAATGTTGCAGTAGATTATTGACTCTCCAGTTAAGAGTTTGGAGAATCCACTTTCATTCCATCTGTTGAATCTTCGCAGATTCCTAGCACTTTCATCTCATACCTCCTCATCTCTTTTGCAGTCTGAGCAGCCTTGCTAGGTTCACACATGGTGCGGACATTCCATGTCCCCATCCTTACTTTCGCTTTCATAGAGGGAGAGAAGACACATCGGCTTACCGAAAGCTTCCACTGACCGGTGTCATTTTCTTCTTCTAATTCTAGTGAGGAATGAGTTTGTTTTTATTTTTTATAATTTCTTCGTGCTTTGAAGTTTCTTTAGCGAATGGATTGGTTTTACGGGGTAGGGTTGCTAGCCCTTTGCCCAACCTTCCCTTTTCATCAGGGCTTAGGACTGGCTGATAACTGGTGAAGTAGTTAATCAGGCAAAGTTCTTCCTTAATGTAGTTTGCTTTAATTTATTATCTTCAAGTCTTCTAATTTCGTGGATTAACTCCGGTGAGTAACCGTCGTTCAACAGGTTCTTTTTAATCCTCAGTAAATCTCCTTTTTTTCATTCGAACATATCTTTCTGGCGTCATAAATAGTGTTTACATTCATGAACATTTACAACGGAGCGGACGAAAGCTGCAAAATCTAGGTATAATCCAATACATATGCTCTTCCGATGAATAAACCTTTAAAAAGTATCAACGTTTCTACGTTGCGAGGCTGTTTAAAAAGTTGAACTTATCACTGCCTTCATGTTTCATGGTAAACTCGACATTTTAACCTGCATCATTCATGAGTTCCCATAGGTAAAATGCTTGAAGTAGATCACTGAACATGATCAACATATCATGGAAATATCTAGGATATTACATCACTTCTTTAGTTTTATGTATAAGTTTTGTCTTCCCAAGGTTAGTCATAAAAGTACCTGCCTGTAAAGGGCCCGACTGGGAATCGAGTACTACATCACTAGTTTTACTAGGAAGAGTTTTATCTATCTGTAGGTGAATTTTATTCATGTACATTAGCAGCAAGCATCTGAATTCCGAAATCAGCAGAAACTATATTAAATTACACCATTAGCTTGTCAGAAATGTTAAGTTGACTTAAGTCTTCAATGAACTGGAATGAATTTTTCATAGTATGCACTACTGGTCACTGACTTAGAGTCCTTAACTTTTAAGAAGGTCAGCAAGGGACCTCGTGATAAGGTGAGTTAATCATATTTAGTACAGGTCTCAGTCAATTTCTTTCCAAAACAACTTTCTGAGCATTTTCGAGATTAGCTTCTCGGTTGGTTTAATCCTAACTTGGCTACAGTTTTTCTTTTAGACCTTAAGATGTCGTACAGCATTTACTCAGTCTTCGGAATGTTATCTTCTTGTTATTCGACACAAAATATAAGCCTTTATCTGGTCGTACTACCACAATTTTCTCGTTTTTTAGCTTTCCCGGCGATGCTCTTTGGACAAAAATTTTGACTACGGGTTTTGTGAAATAATGTATTATTTATTTCTATCAACCAACTTAGATTTAAACCAACCGTTCTCATAATTATTCATGAGATTTATATATGTCAGTTGGTTACATGATTTCGAGTAATGAGCTGTTGTATGAATCTAACCTTACTAAAAACATGATGCTGAAATCCTAAGGAAAGTGCTTCAGTTTCTATTCAATTTACTTTCGGATTCTTGGAGTTTTCTGAAAAGCTGACACACATTTTTTCCTTGAATAAGGTGTTTATCAAGGTCTTTTATTTCCCGCGTTTCCTCTTAATATCTGTCTTGTAAATCCTTGCTTTAGCCTCGTTAGTAATTATTAGTTTTCTGGATCACATTTTCTTCAGTTTTCAGATGTTATTTTCTCATATGACATAAACATTTGTCTGATCTAATTTAGTACCTCTTAATGGATAGAAACGCGAATGTGACTGAAAGTGGTTTTGGTTATAATGTAATTACTACTCACTCATTATACCCTTGTAATTATTGAGGAACTGAGTTTGTACTTAATTTTTTATTCAGCAACATGAAAAAAACTATCAGTTGACTGCACATAAGACATATATATATATATATATATATATGTATATATATATAGGTCCTTATACTTTTGCATGTAAGTCCCCCTACTATTTATTCAATTGATTGATATTAATTATGCATCAGTGTAAGAAATCAACCTGAATAATACAACGTTTACTTTGAATCTGTGATGATTCTTGTTTACCAGTCTGTCTGTTAGACAGTTATGGGTTTGTGGTTATTGTCTCATGTGGGCATCCACATTGCTTTGTCTTTTCTCCCGTTGAAAACAACCATGAATACTTTCTTTCTTGAAGACCCATGTCTACAAGGTACAAAAGATTCTTAAACCATGTTCCTGTTGTACTGTACATGCAGAAATCAACAAACAAAGTTAATTATTATCCTCCACATAATGGTTTGAGTCACGGCTAATTTGCTGGGGTTGACTTTCTGCCAGTCGAATGCCGTTTCATTTACCAAGCATCAGGCAGCCAGGAAGTGTCGCTAACTCTTGCACAATAGGAGTACCTCACTGTATACTGCACGAACGTGCAAACGGTTGCTGAGTGGATTTCGAATTTTCGATTTCTGTGCGATAATAACCACTTTCTGTTAACAGTAATGGAAAAGTTTGACATGTTACTGAAGACATTTAAAAAATTCAGGCCGACCGTTATACTCTGCGGATTTACTTACTGACGAAAGTTATAATCATTTTAATACTAGTGTGAAGTGATCGAGAAGTTAGTTGCCTATTCAGATCCTGGTGATAAGTATTTTTTCGTTTATCATATAACAATGCAGTAACCAAAAATAAATAAAAAGAACGTAGAACAGCTAAATAGAATAGAATTCTGACTTGGGTAACATGGAGACCATATTTATACAGTTGGTTCAGATAGTAGTCTGAATGCTTATTGGTCACTGAATCAAGGTTACATAACACCTTAAAAATTGGTGCCAGGGTATGCTCGATCAAATATAATTCAGATCATATCCATTTATATCCACCGTTGAAAAATACTTATCGTGTCAAGAACACATTCAAAGTCAAATGAGCTTCATGATCTACTGTGACTACCATTCCTACAGCTATGTTATACATAATGCGTGAATTGGTTCAGAATCGGAAGCATTTCTATTCAGAAGAGGTGTGTTACTTTTGACGAATTCTACACATATTAAAACAAATCAAAGCAGGCATTTGCAGTTAACAGTCACTGTATACCGAGTCTGATGAATAAATTAAGATCCGTTTGAGACAATGAAGAATGCGGTTCATAGTGATGATGAACTTTGGAAAATACTCTTGAACATTTTGGACTGGGATAGTGAATTATGGGACACTTGGTTCAGAAACAGGAGATTGAATATTTTCCAATTTGACTTGTCAGTTATTGTAGGCAAACGGAAGATTCATTTAGCTGAATTCAGGTTATTTTAAGCTGACGGAGGTTGTAAATAATTGAAATCGAGAATATTTGTAGCTGAAGATGAGAGTGATAATTGTTCGATGTTTTCCTAGCTGTAAAGTTTCTTCCATCTACTTTATAACGGAAGTCATATGTCATTCAAAAGTGGTTTTTTTGCTTGATCTTTGGGCAATTTTGATGAACACATAGGCTGAAATCGGTCTCTAGCCAGGTCATGGGTGTGCACTGCTGATAAGTTCCATACTAATACAAGACAGCCATTAAGTGCTGTCAACTTTAAAATGGTTCTTTAACTGATTGCAGTTCGCGATGAATACCTCACGAAAATTACTAATTTAATCAGTGATTTGGACGTATTTAGGAATTTGAAGGTATTTTTTATCAGCCACTGACAGTTGTTAGAGAACTACTGAAAATTCGGGTGCACTAGAAAGCTATTTCATCCTAGAATGGGACATCTTAGTAGTAATTTATATGTTACCGTGTGGGGTTACAGAAGATAAAAGTGAGGTGGAGACCGACCAGTGAAGTTGAAAGATTTTCACTTCATATCACGAATCGACTAAAGTCGGAAATAACAGACTATTGAGCTCCAATTTAGTAGCTGAATTGTAGTGTGCTCGCCAAGAAACCCGAAAGTACAATTCTAGCGAGGTCGTGGATTGGTACTGCTGAGATGCTCACACTAAGATGAAATAGCTGTCTACTGTCCTTAGGCATTCAATATTCTTCCAGTTGGTGTCATTTTTTAATGAAAATCACTTGTCAGAGCATGAAAAGGAAATGGCGAATCAAATAGGAAACTATTTCGTACAGCTGCTGTCACAAATCTGGCTAATAGCCTATGTATACAGTTTTCCAAGAGCATCTTTAATGTCTTAAGTATTTACAGTTATTTTTTAAGCATAGTAGCGAATGAAGATGAAATATCAATTCTCAGAAACTCTATCATATTCGAAACTATTGTAAATGTTCAGCAGTAATCAAAATGCGAACAAAGATTTTTATTTAGTTATTGTGCAATATGTCAGTAGACCAGACAGTGAAAAATAGCACAGCGGCAGAGGTTTCAGAAATCATACTAGGAATAAATGAAGTTAAAAAAGAGTGACTGAAAAAAACCTAACGTGAAATTGAAAACCTACTCGATGAACTATCTGAAAAATATCGTTTTGTGCACATAAGTCAGGAATTACCATGGTGATGACTAAACCTTCAGTTCAGCAAACAAAACGAAGATGCATGGCCATTTAAAGATTTATTTTCAATTTATAAAGAATCTTCAATTCAAACTCCACTGAACTTAGCCGACTAGTGTTTGAAATGTATTCCTAAATGATATTTCTGACGGACTCACTTCACCTCTTTGCAACCATACATGGAAGTATTCCTAGTCTATTTTTGATAATATGTTAGGTGGACGACTTATATATCTTGCCTTGCAAGATATGTTCATAAGCAGGCGAAGGATTATATCAGTAGGGCAGCTTTCAAGTAGGTCACACAACTTCTGTATTATTCGACCAAGTCATTTTATGCGTCTATGAAAATCCTCAATGTTTACCTGATCACTTATCATTCCTCACAGAGCATCAATAAACCGTTGTTCAAATAATTCAGTTTCGTCTTCTTCTGCTTTCAAACTTCCACCAAAAATAAAAGTATAAGCTAGACGTTCTGATAAAAACGACATTTGAAAGTTGTGTGATTATTTGAGATATCATTACTAGCAAAAAGTAGTTATCGACGCGTCATCTAATCATCAGTATTGTATTACAGTGAAAGCACAACATCAAATAAACCAATTAGATATAGAATATACCATACTGTACTGCCTCTTGCTTCAATGTCACTCCGAATTTCAAGCTATGATTTTGTGCATGATCACTTGACTGTCAGGAAAGTAATGCATCATGTTGTCTGCTACTTTTAATTTCCCGTTACTATACACTGCCAAATTCCTCGACCTCTGTTGGAAGATGAGCTCGTGTACGGATGTCTGCGTACTGCCAGATATTCATGATGTTATATTCCTCTTGGTGACCATCAGTGGAATACACAACACGCGTTTCGTCTTACTAGGGACTCACTCGTCAGCCAGGTGTACTTGAACCACAGTGAGTGATGTTGTTCCCACTGAGAACTGAAACCAATACCCGTTGTTTCGAACGCCGAAGCATTATCTACTAGGGCACTGGGGCATGCAAACCAACTCTTGGGCAAAGGGCATCAGTTGTTATGTGATACTTATGATACTTCGCGTTGCTACATAGGGCCGAATTGCTCACACTCTGTAATTCATCACGAAGTCACAAAAGTAACGAGAATTATAAGCAGATGGTTATTGATGAACAGTCTGTTTTACCTTCCATAGTACTTCTGTAGATGAATCGATAGCTTTAAAGTACAACAATTTTGTGCATACTAAAGACAAATGAAGCGTTCATAGCTGAAAGTGCATGTTATTAGTTATGTATGTTTGCATGTTTTAGGCTGTGAACAGAAAAACCACAGTGACAAAGCCAGAAAATCCTTAGAATAACAGAATTACATCCGGAATAATTATTAAACAATTAACTTGATTAAGATACATTGAAGTAGTGTGAAAACGTTTTTCATAAATTTCAAAGTTTTTCTAATTTATGTATATTATAAATAATTTGTTGAATATTAAAAATAGAATGAATTTTATTTGTAAATTATCTTAGCTATTTGTTTGCTCATCATTGCTAAAACTTTTAAAAATTTGTTGATGAGTACTTATCCAAAGAGAAATAATCCTTTTCAAAAAATATACTTGCCATTGGCTAGTAGTGAAATCCAGAACACATTTTTCTTTTTATTTAAGACTCATTGGATGGATGCACCTGCATCCCGATGGCTGATGGTGTTCCCACTATGACGCAAACTAAACACACATTGTTTTAGACACTAGGCTATTTAGTCACAAAAATAATCTCTCGTTCAATGGGTATGATTCCTGTTTGTAGTGGACTGAATCATGCAACAAACAGTAAGGAGCGAGAAGAGGGGGATATGTTGGACCGCGGAAAAAAAAACCTAGAAGACTTGGATTTCGCCGTCGACTTGTGTCTAATGTCTCACAAACTTGAAGATCTACAGGCGAAAACTAACAGGCTGGCAGAAGAGGCAGCGAAGACGAGATTTCAAGTGAATATGGAAAAGACAGAGGTGATGAGGATGCCCAACCAACAACAACAACAAACTGCAATCACCACCAACGCGAGAAACTTGAAGGAAGTAGCCTCCTTCACCTATCTAGCCAGCACTATTTCAACTACAGGCGGCATAGGCACAGACAGGGACTTCAAAGCCAGGCAGGATCAGGAAAGCAAGGCAGGCGTTCATTAGCCGGAAAGCAGTATGGAGATATTCTGCACTCAGCATGTTGAACAAGATACAGATTTTCAACAACAACGTCAAGTCAGTGCTTCTATATGGTTCGGACACTTGTCGCGTTACGAAAGGCATTTCCAACAAATCACACACATTCACCAACAACTGCCTATGCTGGCTCGATACTGAAGCTCAGATGGATGGCCAAAAAGAATAAGCAACAAGAAACTCTCGAGCCAACCGAGAACCTATCGCTCAACAAATATGCAGAAGCAGGAAGTGGAGATGGATTGGGCGTGCACTGAGAAGGCCGACTGTGGACATCACACGCCAGGCCAAGCCCTCGAGTGGAACCCTCATGGGAAGTGACGAGTTGGGTGTCCGAAAGTGATGGTGACATGGAGGAGATCGTGTGAGGAGGAAATGAGAGGTTGTGGACTGTTGTGGAGTGAGGTTCAAAAGATTTCAGAGAATAGAGTGGAATGGAGATGTGCTTCTGAAGCCCTATGTTCCTTTCGGAACCCAAGGGACAAATAATAATAATAATCTCCTTGGGTGGAAGGACGGATCTGACTTAGGGCTAGTGTAATACACTTCACATGGGGAAATAGGATAGAATGAGATGAGCATTATCCTGCTTTCGATTCATCTGATGAATGTACCTGCACATATGTTTGTGTTCCTACTGAGACTCAAACCTAACACTGATCACTTTTTCTGCCTTATGAAGTCATGAATACAATGAGTTTCAACTGTTTCCTGTCAACACTGTTGATTTCTACCACAAGTCACCAAGAAGTGAATTACATTGTACTTTATAAATTTTAATATAAATAAAAATTCTATTTACTATGTTTTAAAAAATAACTAAAAGTCATACCAATAGAGAGTAAAGTTTTTACATTCAATGATCATTAGTGAGTGATGCTTCTCGGTAATGGATATTTTCAGATACAGTTTTATTTTGAGATACATTGATGACATACTGGTCACAAATATGGAATTGTGGATTAAACATTTTCATTCAAGTATACGTATATATTGCCTGTCTGGTAGTTACAGGCACCGAATGACGAAATGACAACTTTGCAGAATAACATAGATTTGCATATCCAAAAGAAAATCAATCGCATTGATGTGTCAATATAACTTCTTAATTATTGTCATAAAGCATAAATTCTGGGTTTTTCAACTTTGTCTCAAATGGTTTCAGCTGTCTATCATCATAAACAGCACAAATTGCTGTAAATTTAATTAACTCAATGGGAACATTAGAAATTTCTTGTGTGAAATGTGGTTACTAGTTGCAATGAAACGACATCCACCTACTGATGACCCAAGGATTTATATGTCCAAAGGAAACGCATTATGAAATCACATTAGGACTATCTGTATAATCGTTGTTGAATGTTATATAGAATAGCGTAACAGCAAGTCTTGTAATTTCATATTAGGTTGGTTATTTGAGATGTTCCGCTCCGTTATAGCATTATTTACTGGACGGTAATTTCAGAAGAATTCGTGGCTCATGATCATTTTAAAATAGTTACTGGACCTTCAGACTTCACTGCTGTGGTTCATCAGTTCTTCATTCCTTCACTTTTTGGTGGTGAAATTTACTAAATATCTGCAATATGTGATGAATTATCCCAGCTACGCATGGAAAATGTTGATTCAAGGAGAGGAGATTCGTTAAAATCTCTTCCTTTACCTGGTTATGATAGATTTTAGGACTCTCACGAAATAGTGTAGTTATGAGTCAGTGTATATAGCACGACAGCTGAATTTCTTTCTTGGTGGAATTCGTTATTTTGTTTCACCAATTGTTGGCACTGCGTTCTAACTGACGCCAATGGGTTACTTTGATCTTTAGTTGACCTCACAGTCATTACATTGTGTTCGACAGCATAAGTCATTTTGCTTATTGGGATCTGATGAATATTTTAGGCTGCAAAGTTTATCTCCGGCGAGTTTGTGAGAGCAGAATACTTCAGTCCCATCACTGTGGATAGCTCTGCATAGACTATTAGATGTCTCTTTTTCATATGGCGACATTAAAGATTTGAATTCCCTCTTAGGTAAGCTACGACTACCACTCACATGAAATACTATGCAGAAGTAATACTGCGAGAAATATGTTTTAAAGCGTATATACACTACGAACATGGAGAGAAAACTGATGGCATTTTACTGAGAAATGTATATAATTATCCACTTTTCACTTATTTCGTACCTACATAGCTAAGCAACTCAACTTTTTAACATATCCACTGGTTTCTTGAACAGACTTACTAAAGTTCACGAAAATATCGGGTTAAATGTACTCTCAGCTTTCGGAAACGTTTGAGGTAGCATTCAAGTATCGAGACATCTTGGAAGTGTTTTCTGTGATTACATGACATAATTTTCTGTTTTGTTATCCACTTGTTAGGAACCACTTTCATCTTATGTAATTTATCCTGTTTAAGAAATTTCGCGCGTTACCAAAATGACCCTCAATCAGCGGTAGCACTTTTAAATCTCTGACATTAAAGAGTAGTCACTAATAATGCTAGCATTTTTGACATTGATTCGATTGGAATATTCACCAATAAATCGGTCGCGTATTTTTGCAGTTCTTAGTGGGATGATGTGAAGATGGCTGCCTAAAGTAGCCCTAATTAGGACTGTTGCATAAAGCGCAAGATGCGAAGGCACAAAAAATCCTCCAGTTAACAGATGAAGAAGCCTACATATCAAATCATCTAATCATTAGTGGTGTTTGTAGACTTCGGTCACAATTCATGAAGTTGATGTTTGTAACAAAGACTTTACATATTTTGTGGTTTGTGGAGATTGAATGATTTCAAAATAGTTCTCCATCGTGAAATGATGTTAATAAAGTAATAACCGGAAAACTGGAATTACAGCCATCTGGCCCCACTTTTGCACTCTTCACTAGCATGCAAACACTAATTCGTAAGTGGTCAAGCATTGGACCATCAGGTCTGAAATCAGGTGTTCACTTTTCCTGCTCCTATCAGTCCGCGTTACAGAACATCCAGTATCCACTGTGATTAGTTAATATTTCTTCTAATACCTGGATTGAGTGGTCCCACAGCTCAAAATACCTAATCGGAACTTCGGAAAGTTCATCTCAAAGTAGATAGCGGGTGAGGGATGTCAACTCAGTAGAGAGATATATGATATGGACATTTGGTGATAGTCATACCGAATCATAAATGTATGGAAGATGAAAAACAAGGACAACTGAATTATAATTCAGTGGTTGAAGAGTAACGTATTTAAAAAACCACCCTTAAAAGGGTCTTGGATATACAATACCGAGAAGCCAACAGCTAGGAAGAAACAATTTTTGGGTGCTCCGAGTTTTTCGATGATAGCCTCGTTGATTTTAGTTTGCAATGAAGAATCATGTAAAAAGACTACATCGTCCAAACTTATTGAGATGTTTGTAGTGTATTTAAGAACAACCTTTGGATGTAATTTGACGACTATAGTGACAAGTATGTAACGATGAGGACTAATTGTTCGATCTTCTCATCGAATTGTTTGAAATGATGAGACGGTTTGTTGTAGAAGAATATTTAAACATCCAATTGAGTCGCTCATAGAAACTAGATAAGATTTAACTGTGTTTGAATCTTCATCGTTTCTTTTGTGACAGTTGAATGAAATCCATTTTGGTGTTTAGGTTTCTTGGGACCTAGTTGTCTGGCAGTTTGACTAGGTTTCATGTTGTCAAGTCTTCTGTATACCCTTATATCACTCTACAAAATCAGATGTCTGAGCTAATCAATGTCTTTAAGTGTATCTATAATAAAGAAAAACCAAAGGATGCTGACTGAGCTTAACAAACCTGTCCCATCAACCACTTTCATTTGTAGACGAAACATCCAATTTTAACTGTTTAAATTAGCTCTATGTGAGGTAATTAGTCTAAATGCTTTCCACTGGCGACTCATTTCAGCTTGACTGCACAACAGTTTCAAACTTTCCTTCAATAACATTTAAGGAAGGATGATTCAGCTTTATAGGCAATCACTTACTCACACATGAAGGAATTCTTAACAAGTTCTAAGAGATTCTCATTCAGTGGAAGTAACATTTTTCCCCGCATAAAGTCACTGAAGTGTTTAAGGCACTAGATCTTTTGCAAAATGAAGAACTGTTCATCACTGAAATTAAACCTCAAATTATTTACACTCTACAAGTTATAGAATCAAATCCAAACACAGGAAGTATGTCTTAGGGATGAAAGGCCCAATGAAGCGCTTCAGTAGTTAAATGATTTTGTGATTTCTGGGTAAAGATTTTGAAATACTTCTCCTCTGGTAATTTAAATATTTGTAATCCTATTGTTTTCTAATTTTGTTCTATCTTTTAACTATTCATATTATTGAAGAGTTTTGTTTGACAGGTTGTATGATAGAATTACAATTGAACACTTTAAGCGTTTTTTCTTTGGATACCTTATTATCTTCATAATTTCTACCAATATTTAGCTATCATAGTGTATCGGCGTGAGCAAGTATTGCTTCAGGTTTTTCGAAACAAATTTTCTCTCCTTCTTGAATAGAACCTACATTCTGTAAGGTAACACAGGATTTATATAAAACTATACTTAAGAAATGCATGGCATTTTTGAACGAACTGATGAGGGAAAAGTTTTTATTTGGTTCACAAAAGAGGGACATTAATGAGTGTTAATGTGACTACAATTTACTGTACCAGTAAATCAAATGTTGCAGTGAATCAGTTTCCTCAATAACTTTGCATTCTTAAGGACATCAGGAATAAAATGTTTAGCCTAATAAAATGATATCATCTTTGCATTCTCTACAAATGCTTGTAATGTTCAGCATTTACATACTAGATGACGGGAGTAACTTAGTGTACCAGAGTTTATCAGCATAAAGATATTACTATTATAGGTTTGGTTTGAACAAGCATTACAAGAGTGAAAGTTGTATAGGTGAAAACAAAGTTGATAAAGTGTACTAAGAATCTATAATAATATATATCGCTTTCAAGTTGGTATTCACCAGGGTTTGAAATCACTTGGAAACCTGGGAACAACGGGTTGCTGTTTTGTCTTGGTTTGGGACTCCCCATCAGCGTGCACCCATGAGTCTACCAAGGATCGGACCCTATATCTTCATTTTCAGCAGCGAGAACCTTACCACTGAGCCACTGGGTCAAAACCAAATGGTTGGCACTTTCCTACTTTTGTTAGTACGCGATGTAGCCTGAGCTCTATGCAGTGCTGTCACTGACTTCCTGTCCACATGTTCGGCTTGATTCGCCCCACTGGTCATGACTTTTCCCTGGAACCTCAACCCAATGGCTCAATGATAACGTGTTAATGGCAGAACTTGAAGATCCTAGGTCCTAGCTGTGATAGAGTCATGGGTTCGCACTGATTAGGAGTCATGTACTAGAAAGGAGTGCCTATCTGATGCTTTCTGGTTTTCAGTAGTTCAGCACTTGTTGCCAGTTCATAGTGAATACCAACTTGAAATCTGTCAAACCTATAAAGGGATCCAAATTAAATTAATATATATTGTATTGGACAGAGAAGGCTTGTAAAGAGAAGATTAACAGAAAATCCAGGAGGAGTAGTGGGAAGTTTTTCAAAAAGAAAGTTAAGTAAGTAAACTCACTGAATATATAAGTAAATGACTATTGAGGAGTGTATAAGACATGATATGATGCGTTTGACTAAATAAGATCCAAGCACAACTATTGGATAAAAAAGAGCTCTTAAGTAAGTTAGCAAGGTTGACAAAGATTAGATACTGAATGTATATAAATTTAAGACTTTTCATTGAAGTTGATAGGGCCTTTGCAACTCATCGCTATTTACCAAACTTCTTCAAGAATACCTTCAAAGCGAAACATGAGTGTTTTGACAGATTTAAGTTTCTGTAAATAATTAGAGTAGACATTTTGATTAAAAGTTTATTCACACCAATGATTTATGATTTTCTAAAGCTTTTATTCAACTTTTTCATTGAGAGAGAAAAAAAATACAAACTGACTGGTCACTGGAGGGCAATTAATTTAATGTTGTCTAGTTCTCTGGATCATCTTGCGACGAGTCAACTAAACTAGGGGACCCACCATCGTGGTGCCCTCTGATTGATATTTTGTGAATGCAGGCAGTCGACAGGACGCCTTGAATTTAGATATACATGAAACAACATTAAAGTTTTCTGTATATAAAATGATCCAACGAATATTATAGAGTGGGAGCTGAGTAGAAAGGAGCAACAAATGTATTCTACACATCAAGAAACGTTACATTTGCATAGACGTTTAGATGCTTTAAGCTACCTAAGAAAATAAGGTGAGTAGAATTCAAGCAATACTATCGAAAGTGTGAAATGAATCAAGAAGAATCATAAATCGATTACCGATGATATATTAAAAAGATAACGAAAATTAACAGAATGATTGTCATGATAGGGACAGACTGATAACCTGAATAAATAGGTTCTGCCTTAATGATTTAATGACAATCACTTCAAACAGTTAGTCCCCAAGATAAATTTAGGCAAAGTAATAAGATTATGTGAAACATGTGATGTATCAATGCTACACATTTCGAAAAGTCTGATCACACATGAACTTGTCTAATAATTTACATAATACTTAGAAAGGTTAATAAAGTTAACGCAATTATAATTAGGAAAGATAACAAGGGCAGAACGAAAACAAGAAGGAAAAAATAATAATAAAAGGTCAAGTCACCACAACCAATAGTAAGAAGACTTGAACTTAGTACTACCAGGGTAGACAATTTGAATACATAGAAGGGGTTTTAATTTATGATTAGCAAGTGCTTCGATAAATCTAAGTATTCGTTCTTTATCATTTCAGCGAAGGCTGTCTTCATATCAGTCTTATGACTACTTTCTAATATGAGTTTTGCTATCGATGAGGAGGAATATTTGTCACCTGAATTTATTAAACTGTTTGACGTCATTTGTTTCTGGAGACATTTAGGCACATGTTCAAACATTCTTAACTGTATGTCACGATTGCTTTTCCCTGTGTATGTGTCCACATATACGTGTAAACTGATAAACACTGTGGGATGTGATACACTTCTTTAAATGCCATTTACGTTTGTGTTAATGCATGAACTTTGTCTACTTCGCTAAGATGACCATAGGCGCCTAGTATGCCTTGCTGACAACTGATTTTAGTCTTCTTCTTTGATTCATCACTGTATGGCAATGTGATACATATATTTTCCTTAGGGACAGAATACTGAATAATCGGTGTTAATCTCATGGAGACTTAACAACTGTTGATAACTTTTAAGGGATATCCATTTTGAACTATTGCACACATAAGGAATTTCTCTTCTGTTTCTTTTGTGTCGTGAGTGCAGTTACATATTATAAATATGGAATTGGAGTTGGAAAAAAGCAAGGGTATAAACAAATAAATGCAATTACGTAATAGAGGATTTATTTATCTAGAACAGTCAGGATTTTTGACGGCCATTCAAAAGACAAAAGCTGAACTTAGTTTTTTAAACACAGTGCTGAATTGAACTCCTGGATGGTTAGCGTATTAGGTATACTTAAATAGCTTAATCTCACTCCCTTTTAGTGTCTGGAACTCGTAGAAGATTTTGAAAGCTCTTTCAAAAGAAACTGATTGACCTGAATTCACTAGGTTTCGTGTTAAAAAGCGACAAAACATTTCCGCACTCCAATTTCTAACTAGACTGGATAGCATAATAATGGTGGATATTGGTTAGCAGTATAATCCAGTGCGCGCACCAAGACTCGGACTCCAGACCAATTACTTCAACAGCCGCAGTATTATCCATTAGACCAATACTAGACGCTATCCATCATAAATATATAGCTCAGACATAGGCACTATCAAGGCATCTGTGCTGGAGCTCATAGGTCGACAGAGACCGATCATTTCTGTCCACTCAATGACGGGATAATACAAAAGACAACATAAGACTAGGTAGTGCTGTCGAGCGCGCTTAACAAGCCAACACGTAGCACAACCGATGTACCATGTATACACAGTTATTGGTATAAATTATTTCTGTCTACTCATCTGTATGATTGGTCAGTTTTTATTTATAAATTAATTTCAAAATCATGATTGTCATCTCACTGAAACAACTGACAGCAGCTACGCGTTTTGCAAATGAACATATGTTTGACATTTCAGTTTTGAGTGTTTTCTTGAGGAAGCTAGGACCAGATTTTTGTCCAAGAAACTGGAATTAACTTATTCCCAGACACGCTGAGATTTATACTAGCATAAGCTGTCTTCAGTGTGAACATTTGACTTGGCACCCAGTATCAGCAATTTTGTTCGGACATGTCTTTATCACAGTTCAAGTAAATTAATTAAACTTGTGTTTTCCGAAGTGGTTAAGAACAAATTAGAAATTATAGGCAAAATGCATTCCTATGAATATCTCAGTACCGTGAAATGTCAAACAAAACATTCGAAAAGATTGCTGAGAACAATTTTCGTCTTACTATGTACTATATGGGCAGTAATTTTGCGCTAGAAATTACCAAAATGAAAGCTTACGATTGTGTAAACTATTCATTAAAAAATTTACTTGGAATATTATATTTTGACTTATCTGTCAGTCATAAGTATTATTGGGTATTTTATGCAGAAATTTACATATTTACTATATAAATACCTTCTACAATACTTCAGAATAATATTATATAATTGTATGCTGTAATGTAAGTAGTTAATCTGAGGTATTTTTAAGATAGGAAAGCTGTTTGTAAGGTCGTTTCGAACCCATATTAAAGTATATGCGTAATTAACTCGAAAAAATTTATTAGAATACAAATTTCGGTATGCTTCTGATAGTTTAAAACTGATCTGTCCAGAAGTATAATTATTTGTCAATTTTAAAAAATCCGTAGCAAATCCCTTGATATTACTTGATATAGTGATCGGTATTGAAAAGAAAGTATATAGAGATAATTGATATGTCTTTGAGACTTACAAAAATACTTCGTATCTTAAAAGTATGAACCGAAACTTACCAGAATGGAGATTAAGAAAGAGAAGTTGACAGAAATGTCTTAGTTGATTGCTTACTACTTAGTACATTTTATTTTTTAGGATTCAGTGAAAGTCGGGAAGACGCAGGATGCAAATCAGTAGTTAATGGGTTAGAGAAGTTCTAGGCTCAAATTTTTACATGACTCAAGTGACTTTTCGACTGCGTGCACGACTTAGCTGATGACTCCTTAAAAAGTTATCTTACTAAACTTGGGTTTCACCGCTTTCCATTATCTAACATATAGTCAGTAACCGATTGCCGGCAATATCAAGGCGTCCTCACAAAGAGTGCATATGTTAAAAGAGACTGAAAAATCAACAAAGGGACATCAAAATCACTTTATGAGGTATGCTAAAATTCCCCCACAAGCAATACACATGTGCTTTATGATTATTACTAATAAACTCTGACCGAAAAGGGAGAGTAGGAAAACTATCCTTTAGTTATCCATTCATTTTTTCCTGTCGCTTCTATATTTGAGATATTGATATTATGTCTGTGAACATTTTAAAAATGGGTAAAGGATTCATTTATCTGACAAACATTGGAGCCTGTGCTATCACTTTTATCTAACTTTAAAAACACTTGCTGGACATATCTTTAACTCACTTGATATTCTGTTAGCAAGTGAAATTAACCACCGGTAACGGCGGCCTACTTGATCTTCGGGTTACCTATGGAATTTCCTACCGAATTTTTTCTTTCCATGTTGTTTTAATCAATTAAATATATCCTCTGAATGTGTCACGTACTCTCGCGCATTTTAAAAATATTTCCAACTCCCTTTTTCTCTAGTTGGTAATACAACAGAGAAAAAAATGTCAAGTTGTATGGAAGTAGACTTTTCAGTGCGCAAAAGTATATCATATCTATATACCTCAGACAATTAGCTTCAGTTGCCGGTTCTTGTACTGGCTGAATTAACCTACCAACACCGAACTAACGCCCACATTTCTGTTGAATCTTCATTATGGACCAGATGCTAATCCAAAACTAGCTGGCTGTTTCATATTATTGCCTTGAATATTTGTATTACTAAGAGCATTCAGACTGGAAAACCTTCCCATCTCAAAAATACTGTTCTAGGAGTGACTTCGCTAAGAAATTGCAAGCTGATAATTTCATACTGTATTATAAATATTGTTTGGAATGAGGCGATTACTATTTTTATTAAGTTATGAAAACCAACAAGTATTTGAAAGTCAGCAATATTGTGCTACTTTACATAGTATATTTGATAAAACTAATTAGAGCCATAATCTAATGTTCTTGGTATCTCTTACCTTTGATAAGACCTCGTTTCTATTTTTTGTATTTCTCATAGCATTTATTGGAATACAACTAAACCATCCCAGCAAACTCCATCACCGATAAACAGTTCTGCAGGAATTTGAATTGTGAGGGCGACTGAAATTATAGAAACTACCTATTTAACGATAGTGGCACTCAAGGTAAAAGACGTTGAAATGGCTAGGATACTTTACTCAGTAGAACACATGGTAAAATCTTAGAAAATCAAGTGCAGAGAAAAGGTGAAACGTAAGTCAACTGTGATGATGACAATCTAGCGTTTATGTAAGGTTATGGAAGGTAATATTCGCAAGTGCCAAAACTCAATGCAGTGCCCAACAGCTGTGGAATTCAGAAAAAAACCATTACAAAGTATTTATAACCAGTAACCATCCCTTCAAATTTATCAAGAAATGCCTGTCAACACAACAGACATCGTGACAATTACCTAAGCCTACAGAACAAATCATTTTACCAGACATCAAAGAAGTCTCCAGAACTGTCAACCGATAACTATGTCAAGCAGACATTGGATAAACAGCATGAGTCAAATGGTCGCAACAGGTAAGAAGGTCAAACTGCGATAAAAATAGAAAAATAACACCCAGCTGTTAACCCCCAAATTCAAAATATCACACATTAGCTTTCATGCAGCTTGAAAATATTCCATTTGCTTATAACATGGATTCTGATGAAGTTGCCTAATCTGGTGATGAAATGTCGAAGAACAAACCTTAAAGCCTAAACAATATCAGATAATTATTAAACTGTGAAATGATTATAACCTTACCTACAGAATCCAAAAATAAATGAACCCAGAGAGTTTTGTTGCTACACTATGAATGTAGTAAGGCCTTTTACCAAAGTAATCAGTATTACATTCTAATAACTAAATCACAATGACTTAGACATCATGTAGGTGTTTAAGGGGGTGGTAAAATCGTGAACTCAGGTGAGACACTAAGCACAACAGATATTGATAGACAACTCTTCTTACTCACATCACTATGACCAGACAAGATGGGTTAATTTGCAAATCAAATCTACAACTGTTTTCTGATTTCCTTTAGGCTTAAATTCTATTTTTTATTCTCTGATATCGAAGCAAATTAATCGGTGTCTTTTGAATTACAAAATTCCACCTGAATGTCTTGATGTTCCCAGAAGATCTATTATTATATAATTCACTAATATATTAGGAAAGAATTATCACTTAAATTCAGTACATCAACGCGTTGTCATAATTATCAACAAATAACAACTGATACCCATTGATTTTTATTACTATTCGTCCCTTGGGTTCCGAAAGGAACATAGGGCTTCAGAAGCACATCTCCATTCCACTCTATTCTCTGAAATCTTTTGAACCTCACTCCACAACAGCCCACAACCTCTCATTTCCTCCTCACACGATCTCCTACATGTCACCATCACTTTCGGACACCCAACTCGTCACTTCCCATGAGGGTTCCACTCGAGGGCTTGGCCTGGCGTGTGATGTCCACAGTCGGCCTTCTCAGTGCACGCCCAATCCATCTCCACTTCCTGCTTCTGCATATTTGTTGAGCGATAGGTTCTCGGTTGGCTCGAGAGTTTCTTGTTGCTTATTCTTTTTGGCCATCCATCTGAGCTTCAGTATCGAGCCAGCATAGGCAGTTGTTGGTGAATGTGTGTGATTTGTTGGAAATACCTTTTGTAACGCGACAAGTGTCCGAACCATATAGAAGCACTGACTTGACGTTGTTGTTGAAAATCTGTATCTTGTTCAACATGCTGAGTGCAGAATATCTCCACACTGCTTTCCGGCTAATGAACGCCTGCCTTGCTTTCCGCTCCTGCCTGGCTTTGAAGTCCCTGTCTGTGCCTATGCCGCCTGTAGTTGAAAAAGTGCTGCCTAGATAGGTGAGGGGGGCGCTTCTCGGCCCATGGTTAGTTCTCTTCCTGTGTTTTTCGCTCCCAATTTGGCATTCATGTCGTCCATTATAATTTTGATGTCGTCAACTGAGGTCTTGTCCAGCGTTGATTGCAGTTGTCTGTAGAATTCCTGTTTCCTCTCTTGATTTGCATTAACTGTAGGTGCATAGTGTGACAATGTATGATTGTGACTTTCCTTCCTTCTGAGTTGAGTCTTGTTGTGATGATCTTAACCCTACAGGAGGAGATTGGTTCCCACTGGATGACGGCCTTTGATGTTCTTCAAGGGGACATCATGATAGCCACTCAAAAACCCAGTACGCTCGTGGTTGCCATCTGGGTGACAATGTTGGAGTAGATTACTGACTGTCCAGTTGACACTTTGGATAGTCCACTTCCATTCCATCTGCTTTCGCAGATTCCTAGCACATCTATGCTATATCTTCTTATTTCTCTTGCAGTCTGGGCTGCGTTGCTGGGTTCACACATGGGGCGGACATTCCGTGTCCCAATTCTTACTTTCGCTTTTATCGAGAGAAGACACATCGGCCAATTGGCTTCCCGAAGGCTTTCACTAACCGGCTTCCTTTCGCTTCTCCGATTCCAGAGTGGAATAATGTTGTTTTTATTTTTTACATTTTGATTGTGCTTTGAAGTTTCTCTAACGGTTGAATTTGTTTTACGCGGTAGGGTTGTTAGCCTTATGCCCAACCTTTCCTCCTTGCCTGGGCTTAGAACCGGCTAGTGACCAGTGAACTAGTTAACCAGGCGAGGTTACTCAAGGAGATGAAATGTGTACGAAGTTTGGTCAGCTTAGTTTAGAAAAATAAGCAGCTGGAAAATAAAAGTATCAATGGACTAGCAAATAAATACTGCACTACAGAGTAATTACAGGCAAAACAAAAACATCTAACTGACTAGATGGTAGAATATACCAGTTTGGAGTGATCTTCATCACCATTCTGGAAACTACATAGATGATAACCCTGCTATATGCTGCCCTTAACAATATTACTTACATATTTTCTGGTGAAGCAACCAATGAAGTGTTGTTATTAGTTTAGGTTGGCTTTTATAAAAGGCTCGTAAGAAAATATCCACAATAATTTCATTGTTGTGCATATTATATAGTAAAATATAATGGCCTAAATGAACATGCTTCAAGCGAAGCTTATTGGTCATATTCATACTAAGGCAACTACATAACTTACTTATTCGGCAGGCATTTTATAATCGTTGATTACAGGCTTCAGCAGTCGATTCTAAAAACACAGCTTCAAACATTAGTCTCTCTTCAACTATATGATTTGTTCATCAAATTGTTGCCAATACTTATCTAATCTAGGATCCTATCTAACAGCTAAAACAAATGTGACAGGGATTTCTTCTGAACCTTTTGTGCTACTGTGGTCAACCATTCTCGATTTATCCAAGTTTGTGTGTTCCATGATCGGCTAATATGACTTATGCACTTAACTTTTATAATAAAATTAAAGAATGAAAATCAGTAGTGTTATGTAACTAAGCAGGAAATTGGAATGATTACTTTGATTATATAAGAAGAAATAAATCGCAATCCAACTGTCATAGAGATAATACATGTCTCCGTTATGCTATATATCTAAAAGATGAACCAGCATAAAATTCTACTTTACCACAAGTATAAAAATAATCTTGAATGGTATGAACCCAGATATTTTGTTAGACAATCATCAACTTATGGTCATCCAAAACTTATTTCTGAAAACATAACTAAAAAGATGGGAAAATGAGATTTAAGTAAAAGGTAGAATAAAAACTTTTTTTCGAGCTCAACTCATTCCTTATTTGTTTCAACTGAAGTGAAGAAATAATTACTATATCTTATTGCATGTTTGTATCACAGATAATATTCATAATTACTCAAATAACCAAGGGAGTGATTATGACAGTAGAAATATGTATCAGATAACTAGCTTAGGCATTTATCTCCGACCATCTGTAACTAATACCAGCATCACTGTGTGTGAATGACGATAATCTGAGTAACGAGTTATGAAGGTAGTCAGCTCCGATTGAATCTATTTTATCTTCTTATGAGCTTTCTAACTTTTTTAATCTAATAAAAAATTTTTCCTTGACCATTTTTATGACACCAAGAAGAACCACATTTGAAAGGTAAAATAAGGTAGAGCATGTAAACGACAGTGTCACATCTTATTATGTCTAACAATTCAAGTGTACAACCTCGCCTTGTTTACTAGTTCACTAGTTACTAACTGGTCCTAAGCCCAGGCAAAGAGAGAAATTTAGGCATGCGGCTAGCAACCCTACCCCGTAAAACAAATCCAATCGCTAAAGAAACTACAAAGCACAAAGAAAATTTTAAAATTAAAACAAACTCATTCCTCTTTTGAATCGTGAAGACAAAATGACGCCGTTTGGTGAAAGCCTTCAGGAAGCCAATTGGCCGATGTATCTTCCCTTATCTCGATAAACGCAAAACTAAGAATCGGGACATGGAATGTCTGCACAATGTTTGAAGCTGGCTGGCTGGCTGGCAAGATGGCAAAACAGATGAGAACATATGGCAGAGAAGTGCCAGGAATCTATGAGGAATCAGCAGATGGAATGGAAGTGGACTATCCAAAGTGTCAACTGGAATGTCAGTAATCTACTCCAACATTGTCACCCAGACGACAACCACGAGCACACTGAGTTTTCGAGTGGCTATCATGATGTCCCCAAAAGCATCGATGGCTGTCATCCAGTGGGAACCAATCTCCTCCTGTAGGGTTACGATCATCACAACAAGATTCAACTCAGAAGGAAGGGAATTCACAATCATACAATGCATACAATGCTACGCTATACACCTACAATTAATGCAAATCAAGAGAGGAAGCAGGAATTCTACAGACTACTGCAATCACTATTCCACAACCCCACACTCCAGTTGGCGACATCAATATCCTCATGGCTGACATGAATCCCAAACTGGGAGCAGACAACACACGAAGCGAACTCATCTCGGGTCGAGAAGCACTCGGTGAAATGAAGAGTGAGAATAGAGAACTGTTTGCAGACATCTGCGCAATCAACGACTTGGTGATTGGAAGCAGTGTGTACAAACACAAGGATATTCACAAAGCAACATGGATTTGATTTCACAGAATGGGCACTCTACACTGAGAATCAGATCGACTTCATCTCAATCTGAATAAAGTGAAGACATATCCCTGAAGAAACCTGCGTGGAAGAACACTGGAACTCTTTGAAGGCTATGCAGAAGGAAACCTACATAATCTTGTTAGGAACGAAGAAGAAGAGGTGAGACAAGCAGTGGGTCTCGACGAACACATGGAAGCTGATACAGCAGGGAGAGGAAGGTTGTGATGTTGATGGTGAAGCAGAAGATGAGTCAGTGCAAGAAAGTACAACGAAAATAAGAGCTGAGTACAACGTGTAAATACTACACTGGACAGAGAAGTGAAGACGTGTACGCGGACAGGCAAAGTATACTTCTACGACACATTGGAAAGTGAAGCAGAACAGGGTGCAGGTAAGAGAGTCAGAGACCTGACTACACTATATCAAATAGCCAGGTTACTCTTTGGGGGGGGGGGAAGAGATCAACTCAGATGAAATCAATGAAAGATAGTGAAGGAAACCTAGTTACAGCTAAAGAGGTGAAGCAAAGGAAACAATGGGTGGCCACTTCAGAAAACTCTTGAGTCGATCACCACCTGCAACTTGTCCAGATATACCACCAGCAGCCAAGACACAGAACTATCCGTAAATGCTAACCGTCCGACATAAGCCAAAGTCCTGAACGCCATGAAGTTACTGAAATTCGAGAAAGCAGCAGGACCAGATGGATTCTTTTAAAAGAACTGTGAACAGACACAGACAACAGTGGACATTCTGACACCAGCAATGAAGACGGTTAGGTAAAAAGGAAGGAATGGAAGGTACCTAGCCAATGACTGGGAGAAGGCCTACCTTGTCAAACTCCTAAACAAGGCTGACCTAAGTCTTTGAAAGAACTGGTGAGGAAACATGCTCCTGTCCATCTCAAGTAAAGTATTAAGACACGTCATCCTGCAAAGACTAAACAATGCTCTGCATTCAAAGTTACGATTGAAACAAGCTGACTGGATGGCTTCAGGAAGTGCAAATCATGTGCAGATGAAATTGAAACGCTACGCTATGCATCAACATAAAACAGAGCATAGAATGGCAGTTAAGTCTCCACCTCAACTTCATCGATTTTGAAAAAGCCTTCGACAGCGTCGACAGAGACGTTATTTGGCAGGCAGTCGCTTCAACACAACGGTTATAGTGCTACAAACCTTCATCAACCTCATTCCACAGCTATATACTATATGATGCTACGTGCCGAGTGATTCACAACACAATGGAAAGCTCAGTGATGCCGTTGAAGTGAAGACAGGAAGAAGTAAGACAAGGTTACTGCCTACTGTCACCACCGATCATCTTCCTGATCTTGGTCGACTCGACTGAACCAAACCGGACCGGACTGCATCATGCAACAGACAGCTGTGAGGAGCTGTGTGAAGAGGGACATACGCTGGCTGCACCGATGAAAGGACACTGGAAAATTTGGATTTCGCCGGTGGTGATTCATGTCTAATGTCTCATCTCACAAGCTCGAAGATTCACAGGCGAAAACTAACACATTGATAGAAAAGGCTAGGCTAGGCAAGGCGAGGTGGCGAAGGGAGACAGGATATCCTTCAGGTGAACGTAGAGAAGACACAGGTGATGAAGATACCCAACCGTCACTACCACCACAAACAACAACAAGAAGCACCAATCACCATGAGCAGGAGAAATCTAAAGGAAGTTAACTCTTTCACCCACCTCTCTACCTAGGCAGAATCATCTCAACTGCAGGCGGAAGCATAGATGAGGGCGTCGAAGCCATGATTGGGAAGACAGCTAGTCAGGTCATTAATCTGAAATCAGTGTGGAGGTCCACTGCACTGCACTGCACTGCACTCAGCATAAAGTGTGAACAACATCCAGATTTTCAACACTAATGCCAGTCAAGTCAGTGTTTGTGTGTGATGGTTCAGAAAGCTGGCGCATCACGAAAAGTATTTCCATCAAACTACAGATATACATCATCAACAGCTGCCGCATACGCTCACTCGATACTGAAGATCAGATGGATGGCCAGAAAGAATGAACAACAAGGAACTCACTGTGGCTGGCGACGAACCAACCTGGAACCCATTGCCCAACAAATATGCAGAAGAGAGTGGAGATGGATTTGGTTGAGTATATACTGAGAAGACGGTTTGGGGACATCACGCGTCAGGCCAGGCCAGGCCGAGCCAGGCGATCGAGTGGAACCCAAATGTGAAATGATGAGTTAAGCATCGGATGGTGACATGGAGGAGATGGTGCGTGGAATAAATGAAAGGTTTTGAGCAGTGGTGGAGGCAGGTTGAAATGATAGCAGAGAAGATAATGAAATGGCGACGTGCTACTGAAACCCTTTCTTCCACTAGAAACCCAGAAGACAAATAATAATAATAAATTCAAATATACATGTGGTGAAACAAAGAAATAAGAAGGATTCATACGTCTTTCCAAACAAAGTCCTCTGAGCATACTTCAAATTGGATTCAGAAGCAAACTGAATCAAATGAACCCATAAACGTTAGTAGCAGACATTCAAGTCTTTCCACCTCGAAACATACCATTGAGATAGGTCACAGGACTGATGTAGGAACATTTATGTTGGATACGGATCCTCAAATTTGTCGACATCTTAGCTATTACGGAGTTTAGGCCCTTTTTATGCGCTCAAAAGCAGTTCGTTATCACATTAAATCTCCCTTCGTGATTTCAACTCTAAAACCTTAAATTCAGCCTTCCTACTTAACCTCCATTTTTATTTCGAAATCCCTCTTCAGCTGTTAGCAGCCCTAAAAAATATTTAGAACTAATGAGGTTTTACAGCATACATTTATAAAACATTAAGGCGATGAATTATAGTATCACAGCTAAGGGTGACAGCAGAGTAGAACACTTACTAATCGATAGTTGAGACAGAAATCTCAGAGTTTTAGCAAACAGTGTACAACAAAACTTTTTTTAATCCTAGATAACAAAGAAACATTAACGTAAGCAGACTGGATTTAAATCCATAGCTAAACAAGATATAGAAAAAGCTCGTCTTCTTGTGTCAAAGAACTGTTGCAGATTAATTATTATCTCCTTCTTTAGACAGACATTAGGCTGAATTCGCTTGACTTTAATCAGTTCACCGAAGCAAAGTCAGATTGTATTTCTCTCTTTACTGATTACTTTAAATGTGGCTGATATATTCATATCGTGTCTTGAATCATTTGAATATCAAGTAATCGCACTTGTAAATGATGGAAATCCTTTCATTCGAATAGGATTAACAGACAACTATCTTTACTCAGGGCTGGGTATATCATAAAAATAGATCATTAGTTTGAAAGAAAAACAGCTAACAAAACTTCGTATTAAAAGCTATTTAGGATGCTTTATTAGATTTAGTGAGCCGTTAGGTCAAAAAAGATTTACTAATACAATCAACTAATTTAAGTAATCATTGTGCTACTTCAATGCCAACAGTAACGTCGAAAAATCCATTTCTTCCTTTACTAATTAGTCATAGGGACGTTTTTTACTATCACAACTGTTCTATTCGGCTTTATTTCATTTTCACATGAAAGGCTTTGACAGTTTAACGTATAATCAGATTGTTGAGATGGGGCTTTAATAATCATACATTTCAAACAAACTTCATCCTTTAGTTACGCTATTTATACTTCAAAAAGAACTAATCCTTTCGAATAAATAATCTCCTTCTAGCTTATTCGTACTGTAAAAGGTTCATAACTAAGGTCTTTAACAATCTTATATTTCTTTACAGATGACCATTCATTTTCAAACCACAGTCGAATAGGCTGTTAGTTTAAAACTTCTTCCACTTAGTTCAGTCATAATCAATACACTTCAGTGACTGAATTATTTATCTTAACAGTTATATAAGAATGATGGTTGACCATTGTACTTTACAAATGATTTGGCAGAGGAGAAGGTATTGAAAATGTCACGTAGGATTTGTTACAACTATTATCAAGCCCAAGTGCCCTCTGTGACTCTTAATTTCTTGTTAGGTTTTTACTGAAGAAGTAGACAGAACTAGGTACTAGAAAACATTGATGCGCAACTGTTTTCTTGTATTCGATAAGCTTTCGCATTTAGCTGTGAACATTTCAGCAGCAGGTTATATAATTCCATCACTAATTACTTTGTGAAGTAATTGCTTGCTGAATATTATGAATACCGAGACAACCGTCATATCGAGCTACAGGCTTCCTTAGCTTCTTCGTATTGGGGAGGATATCAAAGGCCATGGGTTACCTGACCGGTTGTACAGTACTCACTACCTTTTCTTTCCATTGAATTTGATATGCATTATTGAACCACAGTACTCAGTAACTTTCAAGATCATAATTTAACTTTCATCCTTTTCGAAATCCCATAGTAACTGGATGCGGTTACCAACATGCATAATGGTCCTTAGGTGACTTGCTTCCGTTTAGTTAACCCCTTAAGCTAACCACAGAAATGTCTGCTTAATATTTCTTTGGCATACAGATTATGGATGAGAGCAGTCTGCAGGATCATAATTGGAGGCAATCAGCAGAAAGCCCTGGACCTAGGTTTGAGGCTTGGTGGGACTCGTCAGTAAGGCGTATCTAATACCTCAGTATCCTTGATGTATACGAGTAAGAGTTAACACTTGAACAATAACCTTCAGATTCCACCCTTAATGGTCCTCCATTTCCTTATTAAATAGAAAATGCAGTAAGATAACGAAGGGTGTATTGTAATGTCAAATTATGAAATATAACGGTATATATATACGGTGGTCTTGACTATTCCTAGCCCTTTCACGAAAGGTGTAGCCTATTTGTTTTACCCCTTCAACCACTATGATATTTAAAAGTAGGTTCACGTGCTTTTTCTTGAAACTACAAAGTAACATGATTATCTGTGAAAGGCTTCAGGGAATTAGGATTTATTATGTGGGTCTGGGCACTCTCATCGAACACTATAGCATCATCCCTTTGAAAAAGAGATGGATAATATAATGGTGCCTTTTTAATGACTGATACACTCCTAATGGATTATGAAAAGTTATTTCCTAACGCTCTACTGCCAAACCTATGTTTTGTTGTAGTTGGAAGCATGCATCAAAGTTGATAATGAGAGGACCAGTTTGTCGACACTTGGAAGAAGTGTATTTTATTAATCTTTTTATTTGCGCTTCAGAAGAGAACACTGATAAATATTTGCGAAAATATCCTCTGTAACGTTAGTTTTCTAATTCCAAAGTTATACAACGTTGATTTTTCAAAATGCCCCAAGGTCAAGCCAGCCAACTGCGTGCGTTAAGTCTTTACCACGGTATTTTGATTATCAAAAGGACTAACCAGTTTGACACCCTTAGTGAACTAATTCGGTTTATTCTTCGATAAACGCCTTGGCAACTGATGCGCTCATAAGAAACACTCATATACTTTCTATTTGTGGATTCTTCAAAACGTTTATGGATAAACTTCTGTATTTCTTTAGTCTCCTGCCTACTTTTTGGATTACTCTTCTTTGAGTTGCAAGGAGTCTTGAGACTTTCGCTTCTAAACATACATTGACATGTTTCAGCAGCTGCTGCTGTCACACTGTTTTGGTTCCGGTTACAAATAAGACTCGTGTTGTAAACAGTAGACTGGAATTGTGTGTCCAGTTCTAGACAAAGGGATCTTTGAGTATATAGTGTAATTGTTAAGATACTTCGTAATGTCATTCATTGCCGCAATGATGTGCTTCTGACCACCTGAAATACTATGAAGGATCAGTGAATTTGAGTGGACCTAAAGTTTTCCAGCTGTCTGCTGGCTAGTGAATGTGATGCCTGAAGTCCAGCTGGTTTGAAGCCGATTCCGTTGTCCATTTGCTGTTGTGGACGCAGATCGTCTTTGACATGTCAATCCACTTTTATGTAAAGCAGTTATCCCATTTTATGTGTGTGATTAGGTTTTGAACCTTCGGAAGTGTCTGTAAATTTGTTAATATTGACGCTTGGACTTTCACTGGTACTCCTTGACAACTTTTTTTTAAGTATTTAGTGAGACATTTATTTTTAGGAGAAGATCTCCTTAAAAATGAAACATCATTTTGGAAACTCGTGTCAAGTACTTAACCATTTTCATCACCATTATCTAAATGGAGGTTCAATAATGAATAATGATGGAGCTATTATTATCTTCACTCATCAAAATAACGTGATTTATACTCTTAGACTTTATAAACTCGTTCTCATCTTCCTTATGTGCATGATTTAAGTAGTTACTGACAACCACTTTCAAAATCTGAGGATTGAAGAATGTAAGTAGTGGGTGACCGACACGTGACACTTGACTGACTTTTTCGATAATCCTCCACCTTACCACTTCTGTCGTCTAATCATTTTTTTAACCTGTTGCCACTCTGTATATCATTGTTATATTATGTATGAGGAGCAGCAACTGAGCAATAAGCTTCAGTTTTCAAGACATTTTTGCTGAATGAGGATAACTCAATTTTGAGAAGATTTATACCGTGGTTTCATCCTAGTATGAGATTAAACATCTGTCCAGTTCTCCCAGGTTCTCAATGCTTCTGCAACTGATTTCAATCCATATTGAATACCAATATGAAATCAATTAAATCCCCATAAAACTCCAAATTGAATTACTTAAATATTTCACACACTTGTAGATATTCTGGCAGTTGTTTCTATGCAAACCGATAAGAAAAATTGACGAAAAGTTTTAATTAGTTAAATTGAAAATGTTGGTCACATTGAATATGAACACTATTTATGAGTCATATCTACGTATAAGTGATTCATTGTCGATATCATCTTTGGTTGAAGTTTGATTTTTAACAAACGTTTCTTTGTGCTAATTGGAACAAAGTAACTAGGAAATTGCATTTTGTATCAAACATTTTACTTGACATTTAATATTTGAAGACAGTGAACAAAATTCAGACAGACACAAGCAAAATGTCAAATTAAATTACATGGGTAGGATAGTAAGATCTACAACATCATATATGTTACTGTATGGTCGTTAGTCTATTTTAAGCTATACGTAGGGTAGACAAGTTAGAAGCTTCTTAGGGAAACTTCGGAATACGTTTTCTTTTGGAATTCCTATACAATTATCCAAGTAAATGCATAAGAATAGTTTACCCAAATACAAATAACTCATAGTTAAACATTCTTCATTGACATGTGTTAGACGACTGTGTCATTAGTTGGTTAAAGAAAAATCATTCTGTTGAATTGATGAACTGAATAGACTAGCTTACGATAATGAATGAATAAAACTAGAAAATAATGAATTAAAATAATGAGAAATATTTTAACAGTTACTAAATCACATGACAATACTTTATTAATGAACGAAATGAAGAATATAAATTATCATTGAATCCTATATGCGAAAATAAGAAGTGAATGGCGTCCAGGAATGATTCACTTTCTAGATGTGATGTTAAAGAAAAGGAGTGATGGTTCACTCCAAAGATGATTCATTCTATCATAATCCAACTTGAAGTGTAAAGCTTGCCGAAATTGAAATTAAGGTCACTATTATTAATCAGTAAAAGAAATCTAATTTATTCATTACATTCCAGAATTCATAAAATGTGCTCAGAAGACTTGATGGATGTAGAAATTGAAATCATCAGAACAACATTAATAAATAATGATACCCCAGAAGATTTATCGTTAGAAACATGCGAAACTAATAGTACCCCAACTAAATACTTTTCCAAATAAAATTTCAGCCATGAATTTGAAATTCAATTGAGATATTACAGTTGAAGTACTGAAGAGCTGTCTATCTAACTAGTTGTATCAAGAATACTTTCTGTTCTGCTAGTTTGTGCCTGATATCCCTGAGCTTTCATCTGATTCAATTATGGATGAAGTTTAGGTTGCGTTTATATCCATATCCATGCGTATTTATGAATTTATATACCCCTATCCAACCGATTATATAGGACGTCCTTCAGAAGTGCATTTCATAGTACTACCTAGTCCAGTTAACCAGAGGCAGTTAAAGAACAGTAACTTCACTAATATATGAACAGCTGACGAAGTCAGGCCCTCGAGCTGCTTTCGATATATTTTTTGAAGTACTTACAGAGTTAAAGATTTATCTTTCTATCACCTACGTGTAGCTGGAGCACCAGCTATACATGATCAAAGCCTAAACTATGCGTTCAAAAGTGTTTTGGTAAACCTATTTCTACCATTTGGTCCTAACAATGCTCATTTTGTCTGTTTGTTTATTAATTCCATTTCACTTCAATTTGCATGTTACAATTTGATTGTAGTCATTGTTATCATTTTAAGCCATTTTACACCTTCTTGATAACATGTGACCCCTATTTCACATCTCGAAACCCATTCTTCTTTTTTAAATCACTCTTCTTTCGTTCCATCCACCTGAAACAACCCTCTGCATCACCATCAGCTGTATCATGTGGATATTGACGAAGCAACTATCTGACGTTTTTCAAGTTACTAACTTAAAAATTTTGTTTATTGTCAACTTGTTATCGGTTATTCATATTCATTCAAGTAACACTTCACAATAGAATGAATTCTAGTTAGTTTGTAATCAGTGTGTAAGGGTTCCTGGCAAATGTCTCGAAGTATCAAACACCAAAATGAAGTACACTCGAATAGCTTACCTGTCATGTGAAATATCTTGTTCTGTAGATGATGACAAACAGTTGAGATTCGGTCACTGGATTAGATACCAACTGGTAGCTGACTCGCATGAACTGTCGTTTCCAATAAATAGTGCAGATATATTTTTATTAGAATCTCTGGAAAAGGTGAGTGATAGTTCGCAAATCCGCTGAAACAGCAGAATACATGAATCTCTGGCTCCGAGACTTCAAAGATATTTTGCAATGTTTATTAATAAGTGGTATTTTGTTTCATTAATAGGTGTATGAATGGTATGTATTGGATTCCCAATGACAATATCAAAACGCAAAATTATATGTTGCGTCTTGATACAGGTTGATTATGGTTGCAGTACCAGAAACTTAAGTGGTATGCAGTGATTTAGATACCAACATGAATATCTTACGGAGATCAACAGATAACTCCAATGATTTGAAGTTCACATTTGAAAACATTTAATTGATCACCCTTGTTTATTGTCAAAAGGCGGAGCATCATCCCCTGAATTAATTATCAAAGCAACTACTAGGCCTAGCAACCAAGGTTAGTGAAATGAACTGTAAAGTATTATTCAATGGTAGTTTTTTTCCGAGTCCTACATTGTAACAGATGAAAAACAGAATCACTCTGAATATTACTTTTTGAGTGAAATTGATGAGTAGCTAACGAGTGTTATGTATTGGTATAATCATATGTAGATATGGAATACTGACTAGATTTTGATATCCCATTATCACTTGTTTTCCTTTATGTTATACAATAACTATTTTTTCTTGTAAGCTATGAGATATCAAGAAACCAGTGTCCTAATCAATATAATTCTCAATAATGTTCACGGCTGACACACCTAACCATTGTCCTAAGTTATCTATCATAGCTGAGTAAAAGTGGATACTAGAAGTACAAAGTGGCGTGGCGCCCTCTTCTCAATGATTGCATACGTGATGATGACTTGTGAAGACAGAAATGATAACAGATGTTTCCTTCTCCTATTTCCATTATTTAATGATATTTTATTACTTCTAAAACCAGATGTCTTAATAGATTCTAAATATCAACGACTTGAATCTAAGCCTGACTGTCTACTAATGGTTGTTTCAACTGCACGTAAAGATGATGAATTAGGAAACTAATTATTCACCTGCACCTGTATAATATTCAACATTTTATTTTATTACCCACATAACTGAATGTAAAAGGTGTTTAATACTGTAGGATTTTAGGAATTTCACTTTCTACATGATTAATATATATATATATATATATATATATATATATATATATATATATATATATATATATATATATAAGAACCTATCACGAAACAAATATGCAGGAGGAAATGGAGATGGATTGGCCATGCACTGAGAAGGCCGACTGAGGACATCACGCGTCAGGCCCTCGAGTGGAATCCCCATGGGAAGCGACGAGTTGGACGTCCAAGGGTGACATGGAGGAGGTCGTGCGAGGAGGAAATGAGAGCTTGTGGGCTGTCGTGGAACCAGGTTGAAAAGATCTCAGGGAACAGAGGTCACTGGAGACGTGCTACTGAAGCCCTATGTTCCACTAGGAACCCAAGGGACCAATAATAATAATAATATATATAATGGGGAGGACTATGATGGTTAGATGTTCTCTGAGCTTTGATATTTTGTTATGGATATTTCATCACCAGACTCATGAACATACACAATCCTTCACCAACGTGTAGTAAAATCTTTCGATGATCTAGATAAAATCCCTTGAAACATAGTTGAAAATGTAGAGATTATTGCTACTGTGTGAAATCCCAGGATTACTTGCGGTTTTATGCTCCTGAGAAGCTATACACCAAGTCGAAGGGAACACTGAGAGAGGTACTATAACTTATTTAATCAAAGGACGTTTGCGAACTGAAAAAAGGTTAAGTATCATTACCTAAATTTGCTATTCATCATCAACTTAAACCAATTAAAAATTAGAAAACAGTTACAAAGCACTGAAAAGTTGTGAATTTTTGTTTCTTCCTTCTCGCTTCATTTCATGTGACACAGAATTAAGGACAATAAAATTACAATGAGTATACTTCATAACTTCACTTTTGTCATCAGTGAACGATTACAGTTATCAAGTGAAAGTCTTTACTCACTTTTCTCTACGTTGATCTTTAAGACCATTATTTTCTATTGGAATTCCAGGACACATATGCTTCTGCTGGGATTTGAACACAGAATCCATCACGTTAAACACTGGAGCATTATGTGCTGGGCTACTGGATTAGGGTAGTTCTTATGAATGAATCAAGTTGAGGAGCCATAGTCACCTTTCATTGACTAGTTGCCTTTCATCAGTTCTTCGTTTTGAATAGTCAACCAATACATACAGAAGTTTAGCAGAAAACTAACTTTGGAATGACCAGTATTTCTTAGTCGATTAACATTAGAATTTCTGTTAACTTATGTCCTAATATCTTGCCTATTTGTACAGTTAAAAGTAGATGCAAAATTTATGATAAAGTACATAGTTATGGCATCAGTAATATTTATAGCATCATATTTCAAACAGTCAATTTAAACAAATATATCTGATATCTTGTTCTACTATGGACATAAGATGAACTGACAGTTCTTACATACTGGTCATAATATACATGTTAGCACACACAAATCGAATAATTTATGTTTACAACAAAATAAAACTGCTGAATTATAGTAAGAAATAAAAGGAATTTATAAAATCTTTCAGTGCATGAAAATGTCAAACTCGTACATGAAAACTTAAAGAATGATAAAACATGTTGGCATATTAGTGTCACAAACCACTATCAGATCTGGTTTCAGACGTGAGTTACTGATGAAGTGTGATTCTGTACTTGATTTCCACATAAGTAGTTAGAAAGCAAAACTAAATGAATATTAAATTTCAGCCAAAGATCTTTTAGTTAGACCAATTCTTTCATTATAAACTTCTGAGCCGCACCTTTTCAACACGTCACTATTTATTATGACTTGAATATCTAAGATAGCCGTAGTTTGGCAGACTAGCACTTGTACTGGGTGATGATTGAAGGTGAGATGAAAATCTGAACCGCGGCAGGATTCGAACTAGCGACCACCAGGTTTTTTATGTGAACCGCGACCTAACCCGATGGTCACTGGTTCGAATCCGGCCGCGGTCCAGATTTTCATTTCAACTTCATTCATCACCCAGTACATCACTAGTTTTCATAAAATTGTCACTTCATCAGACAGTGATCACTCTAAGGTCTGAATTTTACAACTTTTGTTCATCAGTAAATAGTTTTCAGAATAGATTTCCGAATTCCTTATGAGAACAGAAGACTGATGCAACAAAGTAAGTCGTAGCTTATTGTGGATGTTTATTTATTACCGCGAATGAAATCTTGTTGTGAAGTGATTTGAGTTGGAATGTTTGGTATATTTTTTCGCAGTTCAGCGACTGAGTGACCGAAAGATTTCTGTAATGCCTACTTTCCCTTAGTCACATGTGCGACGTAGAAATAAACGTAGAAGATGCATAAAATTAAACATGGCGATTCCGAAGTTATTGGAAGTGTATTTTATCTTACAAATTTCCGAAACTCCATCGTACCTCAATACATACAGTTATTGCAGGAAGTGCATCAGCGAAAATTTTTCTTTCAGCATGAATCAAAGATAAGTTATATGTGGTCTTAATCTGAGGTTAATCATTACCACTGAATGGAATTAAATTTTAAAATGAATACTTGAAGTGCATATATGGGAAGACTTTGATGATTTTATACTAAGGAAATGAAGAAAATAAAATTAAAATAGGGATTTGCCAGGAGCAAATTATTTTGATGAAATACTTATACTACTAACAAGCAGCATAAATTTGTATGCAAAATAAATTGCTGGCCGATGAAGAAATCCTTTTTGCAGGCTTAAGGAGATACATTTATTAATTTCAGGTTAGTATTCCTCATAGACTGTTTTATGACATCTAATCGAATAATCAGGTAGAAACATTTTTTGGTACCTTTAGGCTGGCTTCACTCCAAACAGGAAGAGGAGGGCATACAGATTCATACAACAATTTCTATTCATCTATCGTTCAACATCGAATGATGCCTTACCAGATCGCAAATCTCCGGCAGAAGTTCTAAGGGGAAGGAAGCTACGTACACCATACCATGCAGTCTTATCATCATGTCTTGTAAAAATAACTCAAGCAGTCGGATCACACTTCAACAAGGGAGACTCCGTCTACGTACGAGATTACAGACCAGGACACAGTATGCAAACGGAAGGTGCTGTTATGGGAAGACGTGAGAGTGTGATGTACGATGTGAAGGTGGGTCAGGAAGAATGGGTGAAACACAATGATCAGGCGAATCACAGAAAATCCAACTTATCAGAGAATCCAACCATACTACTCGATATTCCACCGGATACATTTTATTTACTAATGACGACGAAGAGACCCGAAATTGCTATCAACAATGAGCCCCTACCCGGAAAATGTATGGATCGGAAGCGACCCTAAACATTCCGTTCCTATCTGGATCTCAAAACGTCAAAGTACTGTTGCGCTTTTCAAAAAGTGGAGGTGTTGGGGGCTTTAGTCTTGCGTAAAACATTATTATTATTGATCTGAACATGTTTAACTTGCCATTCTCACACAATTTTTACAGTATGCCTAGTAGTTTAGTTTCTCCCCATCTATCATAATGTAATTCGCTGATTGGTATCAGTGGGAGGACCACTGAAAACCTGAGAAAACTGGTCATCTGTTCGTGCTAGCACAGAACTCCTCAGTACTGAGTATCTACGAGCCCACCAGGGATGGAATCCGGGACCTCCAGATTCCGCAGCTAGCGCGTTAACATTGGCCCACTGAGTCGAAATCTGTTGTTCCATATTCCTACATCTGTTAGCTTACGGTATAGTGTGACCTCCACCCAATGCCATCGCTGAATATCAATCCTCAAGTTTGGCTTGGTTGGCCCCACTGGTCATGACTTCTCATTGGAACTTCAGGAATCTCCTCTAGATGCTAGTCAACACGCAGCACTTGGTTCGATCCTGGCAAGGTCATAGATGCGGGCTGCTGAGGAGTTCGTTACTAGAACGGAACATTCGTCCAGTACTCCTACGTTCCCACTTGTTATCAAAATGTCAGCCCACAATGAATACCAACCTTAAGTCTTTGGTTTTGTGGATTTCATTGAATGTATTGCTTGATCAGTTGAACAAGCTAATAGTATGATAAAAGTAACTAGCTGTCTTCATTGAATTTCGTTGTCAAATGTTCCAGGATGTCACGTCTTTTAGTGGTCTCCACAGTGGGCTGTTTTATGGCAGCTGGATTTGAGATATTTGAACAGTTAGCTAACTTTCAATTTTTTTCATTAATCGCCATGAAATTTTCCCACTTAAATTGGGTTTTCCATTACACTGTTATAATAATAGGTAAGCAAGTAAGCAAATGTCAGTATGGCAAAATTAAGTAACGCACAGACGCATATGAGCATTGTGCTGAAATTTCACCTCAGAACTCTAAGAACTAAAATATAAAAGACATACGGCTTCCTGTTTCAACAAATTACGGAGCCGTTTGGTTATGATCGAAGATAATGGATAATGCATATCAGGATGCGTTTTTTGTTCTCTATTTTGGCTTGACAATAAACCATTAATCATTTCGCCGGTCCTTTCCTGTTTTGAGGGATTCAAGCGATTCTCAGGGACGAAGTCTAAGGTTATTATTCAAGAGTCCGCTGTCACATACATGTGTAACCAAGATATATCAGAAAGTAAGAAATTGTCACAGCTCTTAAGTATCAAGTCTATATGAAATTACAGTTCAAAACAGATAACTAACATCAAGCAATTAAAAACTATTTGAAGGAATTTGCAAAATATACATCTAATTTGTTGTTTTCTTGGACACAAAACAATAAAGCTACGGAAAACAATAAAACAGCAGTATTTGTCACCATATTTAATTTGTTTTTGTGGTAGTGAATACACTGACTTAGAAAGTACACCTCTAACTTAATGTTGTAGAAAATTATCCCAGTAGTTTATCATGTTCACGAGGATGAAATCTCAAAAGGTTCAAGCACACAGTATCATTACAAACATTGTTATAATATCTATAAAGTGCTTGGCGTCGTTAATGAGAAAACAGACAAATAAGACTAGATTATCCAAGTTTTCATTTTATCCTTCACATCAGTGTGTTAGTAAATACTGAAACCATTATTTTTCTCTTCGAAAGAACAAAACTGATTCTTTCTTCTGTTCTATCGTTATTCGAAAATTAAGCACCATCTAGTTAAGAAGAAAACAATCTATTGGCCTTAATAATCATCTCTTTTGTCACCTTACTTAAATGTATGTGTTAGATTACAGAGATGGAGTAAATTATCGGCTGACGATATCTATCAAACTTGTGGATTCAACAAGGCTTGCTTTTTCACACTTTTATTACTTGTTTTAAATAAATTGATGAAAAATAATAGAAAAAAATTAGTACAGACTAGGAAAATTCGAATGACGGTATGTACAGACCCTGTATTCAAATAGCGTGTACACAGCTAAAAAACAAGGCGGTTAAATATCATGAGTTCATCGTATTCCGAAAAACTCTTTTTTTTTCCTAATTTACTGAAGTCTGTGACAAGCACTAACTTTATTCAATTTCACTAATTAGTTATACAACTTGTGGGTTAAATAACAAGTCGTCTTTTTCTAGAAGGAAAATAACACTTTAAACAGTACTCTAAAAATCAGCACAGATCTTCCGAATATTGATGCATGTAAAATTTACACAACATTAATTTACATCATCATGAAAAAAAACACTGTTCTGCTGCACCAGTAATGGTTTGAAAAAAAAAAAAAGGATTATATTCACCAGTTACATTTCTTTTACATTGTGTTTTCTTGACACAACACTTATGGAAACTCCTTTGACATTTACATTACATGTTGTACAGCGGTAAATTAGTAATGAACATCAATGCATCTTTAAACAGCTTTTTGTAACAATCACGGCTTACATTTATATTTCAGCGGACTGTTCATACTGAATGAATGTGCTTGAATCATTTGTATCTTATTTTGTAGATGCTTTCTCTTTTCTCACCCTAACCACTGTAGTGTATATATAGTGCAAGGCATCTGAAAATTGTTTAAATATCTTCTAAAAATTAAGGGGATGTTTAATAAGTTTGAGAAAAAAGAATTGTAAGGTACATTCGTAAAGAATCAATTATGGACAAACAGCAGCACAATTTACTAAACTATTTTCACCCACAAACAAATTTTACGTCACATGTCAAAGTTTACAACAGAAAGCCTTAAGCAATAAAGCTAACAGTAAAGTTTTTTGTCCAACCAATTTCTTTGTGTAACTACCATCTTAAGTAGAGAAATATATATTACAAAGTAATTAGTGTAACAAAGTGCAGCCAAAGTCACAAATGTACTCGTAGTACCGCTCATATGAGACAGAATTAAGGTATGAATATTACAGCGTAGTCTCTTACATTTGAAATGTAAGTCAGCTGATGACGACCTCGCCTGGTTGGATACTTCACTAGTTACTAACCGGTCCTAAGCCCAGGCAAAGAGAGAAATTTAGGCATAGGGCTAGAAACCCTACCCCGTAAAACAAATCCAATCGCTACAAAGCACAAAGAAAATATTAAAAATAAAAATAAACTCATTCCTCCTTTGAATCGTGAAGACAAAATGACGCCGGTTGGTGAAAACCTTCGGGAAGCCAATTGGCCGATGTATCTTCCCTTATCTCGATGAACGCAAAACTAAGAATCGAGACATGGAATGTCTGCATAATGTTTGAAGCTGGCTGGCTAGATGGCAAAACAGATGAGAACATATGGCAGAGAACTGCTAGGAATCTGCAGATGGAATGGAAGTGGACTATCCAAAGTGTCAACTGGACAGTCAGTAATCTACTCCAACATTGTCACCCGGACGACAACAACGAGCACACTGAGTTTTCGAGTGGCTATCATGATGTCCCCAAAAGCATCGATGGCTGTCATCCAGTGGGAACCAATCTCCTCCTGCAGTGTTACGATCATCACAACAAGATTCAACTCAGAAGGAAGGGAATTCACAATCATACAATGCATACAATGCTACGCTATGCACCTACAATTAATGCAAATCAAGAGAGGAAGCAGGAATTCTACAGACTACTGCAATCACTACTCCACAACGCCACACTCCAGTTGACGACATCAATATCCTCATGCCTGACATCAATGCCAAACTGGGAGCAGACAACACACGAAGCGAACTCATCTCAAGTCGAGAAGCTCTCGATGAAATGAGGAATGAGAATAGAGAATTGTTTGCAGACATCTGCGCACTCAATGACTTGGTGATTGGAAGCAGTGTGTACAAACACAAGGATATTCACAAAGCAACATGGATTTGATTTCACAGGATGGACACTCTACACTGAGAATCAGATCGACTTCATCTCAATGTGAAAGAGGTGGAGACGCAGTCTACTGGACACAAGATCAGATGAAGAAGGGGAGTAGATGTAGGTGGTTCACACCACTCACACCACTATCCAGTACAAGGAACCTACCTCCCTCCCTCCCTCCCTCAAAATCAAGTTGAAAGCCTTCACAGAAGTTGGTGATGTTAGGCCACAGTTCAATTTGAACACCCAGAACAGAAACTGAGCTGAAGGATGTAACTGCAGAGGAAATCTTCACGTCAGTCAATGATCAGGACAAGATGAGAGATGTTGAGCAAGATCCGTGAAGAAACCTGTGTGGAAGAACACTGGAACTCTTTGAAGGCTATGTGGAAGGCGGCCTGCATAACCGTGTTAGGAAGGAAGAAGACGGGGTGAGACAAGGAGTGGATCTCGACGAATGTCCACATGGAAGCAGATAGACGAGGGAGAGGAAGATGTGATGATGCTGGTGGTGGTGATGGTGATGTTGGTGGTGAAGGAGAAGATGAACCAGTGCAGTGGAAGGCTGAACAACGGAAAGAGGAACTGAATACAACCAATAAAACACTACACTGGACAAGGAAGTGAAGAAGAGTGCTCGCAAACACAAAAGACACTTCTACAACACACTTGCAAATGAGGTGGTACAGGCTGCAGGTAGAGGGGACCTGATAACATTATATCATACAGCCAGGTTACTATCTGGGAAGAAAGAAATGAAAATCGATGAAATCAATTAGAGATGGTGGATGAAACATAGTTACCACTAAAGAGGAAAGGAAACGAAGGAAACGACGGGCTGACCACTTCAGAAAACTCTTGGATCGACCACCACCACTACTACTACCTGCAACTTGTTCAGATATACCACCAGCAGCCAAGACACAGAACTACTAGTGAATACGAACCGTCTGACGTAAGCTGAAGTCCATAAAGGTGATGAAATCCGGGAAAGCAGCAGTACTAAAAGTGAACTTTTTCTCAGTCTTAAGATAACCAGATCAATGTCATTTCTTCATCGTGTGATTGTGTGATGAAAACTGTGGATATGAATCCCACATCGATGATGTGGTAACAAAATATCAACAGCAGCAACTTTCAGATCCCTAACTTTATCGTTATTCACAAATCAATAGGTGTAGATTAGTCACTGTGAAAAGTAGCTGCAGACAACAGCACTATTCAGGAAAACTATTTAAAAGGCGAATATGATTAATGCTATAGAATAATGGGATTATTTCAAGTTGTTATTCATCGTGGACTGATATCAGTTGGAGGAACAAAGGAAGCCTGGGAGCACTGGACAGCTGTCTCGCCCTCGTGTGGGACTCCTCAGCAGTGCGCACCCAGGACCCCACCCTGCCAGGGGTCGAACCTGCGACCTCCACGTTCCGCGGCCTGGGCGTTACCTTCAAGCCACTGGGTCAGGATTCAACGCCCCATATTTCCAACTTCTGTTAGCTCACGATATAGCGCAACCGCTACCCAATGTCATCGTTGAGTATCTATCCTCACGGCCATAAGGCTTGGCTCCACCGGTCACGACTTCTTGAACAGCTCGATTTACTCGGGTCGGTGCACATTCTAATAAAGGTCAGTTGTTGAATCATACTTGAGGAGAAAATCAGAAATATCAGCAGCATTCTACTACAAACTGAAATTCACCTGTAACGTCTCTGGAGCGTTCAGATTTTTAGCAACAATATAATACTGCTTACATAGAAAGTATAAACGGAGTTGATTCGCGGTGTTTTTAATAGAAAGCGATTACCTGATAATGACACTCAGTCAACCAAAAGAATATCATCTCTTACCCGGTAGCAAAATATTCCATCAAATATCATTTAGAATAAAAATAAGAAATTATACATAAACTTCATATATTCAACGCTAACACTTGTATGTTATCTGTAACAGCTTTGCAGTACTGAATAAAATCCTTTGACCTCAACAGTTAACTACCTACAAGTAGGTTGACTTTACTTGCTAAATTTTTTATGGTAGGTGGACATTATATGAATAGGAAAAGTTAATGGAATCAGTACCAAATGTAAGAAAAGAAGGTCAACAGAACTTATAATGTGTTGATACATAAAATTTGTTGCAATTTTCCGAAAAAAATCAGTTAAAGTACTTGAATTCTGATAAGATAAAATAATGTGTAAATTTTGTCACAATGATTTCAAGAATAAGTGAAGTAAACGATAAAACACTTTTAACTAAAATGATAAATTTATGTAGACACTAATGTATCTGTCTCCTTTGTTAGCTTCAGCCGTCTCCTAGGTCACCAAAATGATTTTTAGGGTCATAAACTGTAAGGTAAAAAGGAAACATATCAAAAATAATTCAGAAATTAGCACGTATTAACAGCATACAATTGCTGGAGTAAATATGTACAATAAAAGGTAACTACTAAATATCCAAAGATACTTTAACCAAGTTTTGTCACCTAGTTAAGCAGGTTCAGGGGCGGGTGACATTATGGAAAACCACTGAGTTGCCAATGTAAGCAACTTTTAAGAAGTAAGTGATAAATCTAGATATGTATGATAACAGAAAATATTTTCTTTTCATCATTGTAACATTTTAAATCAATAACTTTAGAAGGCGCCTGCAATTACTTCATTGGCAGGTATAACCAAAAAGTGTTTGTTCATCTCGTATTACATTCAAATAGTGAACAGAAATTCAGTGACAAATTGTCTGAATAAAGTTGTCAAGGTCGTCTTTAACCTTCATGCAGTAACAGACTTATGAAACTCTTATTAAATGTCATATTTAAGTGTTCCAAGTAAGTCGTCGACTCATACACAAGATTTTGGCGATAGATACAATTACAAGTAATTTTTTTCTTGAGGAGCTAAGATCTAAACATTTGAAAATAATTATAAATAACGCCACAGGTTTATGTTACGTTGACATCAGTGAGGCTATTATTGGACTTTCGTCATCCAGCTACAATCAAAATAAGATAAGAATAGTGACCTTACAACCTTCATCAAATTTTTGAATTCTTAGACAAAAATGGCAAAGCTATTAACCACTCAGATGCCTGTTACTGACAATCAATTATGGCTGTCAACTACACAGACAACTGACTAATTTATTTGTTGCATAATTGCTCACTACACCAGGTTGGTTTATTTCATCAAATTATACATTTTATTGCCTAACTTTATGCGATTCAGAATTTTGCTTCTCTTTTCTTATAATAAAAGTTTAGTTTTTGCTCATAGTTGGTGCACTATAAATGTTGTTTATACATTTATGAAGTATGTGTTAAAGGTTTTGTTTCTAGAAAGAGAATAAAAGCTTCATGACTAGACCATCTATCTCATAGTATATCACACAGACCCTACTGATATCAGTAATCTTGAAAAAAACTCAGCTATCGTAATGCATGAACTAACACAGCTATACAAAAGGGTAGGATAAAGCAACTACAATAAAGTCCAATATAGTTAGATAGAAAGACAGAGAAGTCGATTATCAAATCTTTGTTCATCGAACTAACACCCGACATATATAATCGGAATGGAACACATATACCAGAGATGTAGCAATATTTGGTACTGCTAAAAACAAAGAATGTTAAGTGAAAGGACTATAAAATTCAGATGCCAAAAGTTTTATAGTTTTTTTCATATAAATATGAGTAATAATTTGAATTCAGAATGTCATGAAGTATATAATACTATCTGTGTGTTCTATATTGAATGAACGAATCTTATATAAAACTCTATTCTATCGCAGTTATCAGGTTTTGCGCTCACACAAATGGATTTCACTGCATTCAGAAATAACGCACCTAATGTTGTTGCTTTGAATAGGACTGAACCTTCATACCTATTGCTTCAAACAAAGCAGTCCTACTCATTACAATAGTGATATTTTGTTCAGCAGATCAATGGTGATATTAAAGATTAAAATCTTAACATGTTGACTTTCGGAAGCGAATTAGTCAATAACTTTTGACTTTATCACCTCTTTGTATATACTTTTATTCATAGTTGATACAACTGACTTCTACATTACTTTTATAACACTGAACTGCATCAATAATAAGATGATGCTACAGATAAAAAAGTTATTTACCTTCTACTGGAACTTTTGACAAGTTAGCTTTTGGACTCAGTTTTTGATCTTGACGATTATTTTTCAAATTCTTTTCAAGTAGTTCGTTTAGATCTAATCCAGCGTGTCTAACAGAAGCTTCAAATTTCGCTTCTGCACGTTTACGAGCTATCAGTTGATTCTGTTTAGTTATCAGTAATGGTTTTGATGCAACACGTTGTTGAATGTCATTCAGCTCACGCTTATATTCAGCTTGACGGGCTAAATCTTGTTGACTGGGAATAGAAATTCAAGATCAAAAATGTAAAATCCACAAATCAATAGAAAACAAGTGAACTAAGAAGACAAACCTCATACTACTTTTTCAACACCATAATTACTCTCAATTGAGATTGAATTCCAGTCACAGACAGACTACACTTTTGACATTTTTGCTGATTATTCTACCTATTAAAAACGTATTCTGCACATCAGTTCAACTCATTTCGAGCTACACATTGATTAGTGATATGGCTTTTGGAATGCGTTTTTTTACGGGCACAATGTAATTGTGCAACAGAAATGCTTTACAGATTTACAGAAAAACTTGATAGGAGCATGAAAACAAAACTGAAAATAATCACATGTAATTCATCATTTTTATAAGTTATAAAGTAGTTTGTATTTTGGTCACTGGTTGTAAACAGTTCATGCTTTCAACATGTATATGAGAATAAGTCCTAACTTAATTTCCTAAAGGTGAAACTTTGTTAGAAGTTCTGTTCCACAATATTTGATGAGTTTCCATTACTCAACAAACGCAGACAGCGAAGTAAAAGTTGTGTATCAAGGTCACTCAAATTGACAACGTTTTGAACTTCCTACAAACGTCGAAGCCTCAGCAGATCATAAACTACAGTCTAATAACTATGAACAAAAAAGTACACACAGTCACTGCTTTTACCTTGGACTTATTACTTCATTTCCACCTTCCTCACCCATTTGTCAACTGATCTTTCATCCTATTAACGTTTTTATTATTACTTTCTCTTTGAATGTTTTGTTATTTTAATTATATCAAGCAATCGAAAAAGCATTCACATTATCTCAGTCAACTTGTTCTATCCCTATTACAGAATATAAGCATCCAGACCATAGTTTTTACGAATATTTTGGAACAGTTGAAGTACCGAGTATGATTCGAATCCGACAGCGGCTCAAATTATCATTTCGCCTTCAGTCATCACCCAGTATAAATACAGTGAATTTGTATAAATGTGGACTTTATATTCATGACTAGCAGTTGAATCCTGAACACGCGTTTCGTCCTATTTGGGACTCCACAGTTGAATGTACGTGCACCTCAGTGAATGATGTTTTTCTCACTGATACTGTTATCCACTAGGCCACTGGGGAACGACAGCCATTTCTTGTGCAACTTGTGTCGTTTTTGCTTTGATGCTTATAGGCCTTGTGTCCCAGTGACCCAGTGTACAATACCTAAGAATTTGAATTGATAGGTATTGGATTTGAATTCCAGTGGGAACAACATCACTCACTGGGGGCGATTATATCCAGTGAATGACTTCCAAATAGGATGAAACGCACGTTTTGGATTCCACTGCTGGTCACCAAGATGAATATAACGCAACGAACATCTAACAGTATCGAAGCATCCGCATAGAGGCCCATCTATCAACAGAAGTCAAACGGTTCAGCCCTGTAAAACAACGGAGAAGATTACGAGTATCAAAACAATATGTTCATGGAATTTAATGAACTCGTCGGTTAAAAACACTGAGGATCATCCTGAACACAAATAAGGTAACCAGTGGAAGTCTGCTGTATTCTGTTTTATTACCACTAAAATTTGCAAATGGATTATTCTGGATTATTCATGGCGACCCAGATAAAAAATAGTAAATACTAGAATTTGCTTTAATGGTTGAACGGTCAATGTACTTGTAGTCTTTGTCTAACCATGGGATCCCCAGTGATTAATAGCTACATAATAAACAAAAACAGAGGATAGACTGATTTTGATTATTATTATTATTATACTATTATAAAGTTTCCCTTCGGTTCCTAGTGGAACATAGGACCTTAGCAGCACGCCGCCATTTCATTATCTTCTCTGCTATCATTTCAACCTGCCTCCACCACTGCCCAAAACCCTTCATTTATTCCACGCACCATCTCCTCCATGTCACCATCCGATGCTTAACTCATCATTTCACATTTGGATTCCACTCGATCGACTGGCCTGGCCTGGCCTGACGCGTGATGTCCCCTAACCGTCTTCTCAGTACATACTCAACCAAATCCATCTCCACTCTCTTCTGCATATTTGTTGGGCAATGGGTTCCTAGTTGGTTCGTCGCCAGCCACAGTGAGTTCCTTGTTGTTCATTCTTTCTGGCCATCCATCTGATCTTCAGTATCGAGTGAGCGTATGCGGCAGCTGTTGATGATGTATATCTGTAGTTTGTTGGAAATACTATTCGTGATGCGCCAGCTTTCTGAACCATCACACACAAACACTGACTTGACTGGCATTAGTGTTGAAAATCTGGATGTTGTTCACACTTTATGCTGAGTGCAGTGCAGTGCAGTGCAGTGGACCTCCACACTGATTTCAGATTAATGACCTGACTAGCTGTCTTCCCAATCATGGCTTCGACGTCCTCATCTATGCTGCCGCCTGCAGTTGAGATGATGCTGCCTAGGTGGAGAGGTGGGTGAAAGAGTTAACTTCCTTTAGATTTCTCCTGCTCATGGTGATTGGTGCTTCTTGTTGTTGTTTGTGGTAGTGGTGACGGTTGGGTATCTTCATCACCTGTGTCTTCTCTACGTTCACCTGAAGGATATCCTGTCTCCCTTCGCCGCCTCACCTCGCCTCGCCTCGCCTAGCCTAGCCCCTTCTATCAACATGTTAGTTTTCGCCTGTGGATCATCGAGCTTGTGAGATGAGACATTAGACATGAATCACCACCAGCGAAATCCAAATCTTCTAGTGTCTTTTCATCGGTGCAGCCAGCGTATGTCCCTCTTCTCACAGCTCCTCACAGCTGTCTGTTGCATGATGCAGTCCGGTCCGGTTCGGTTCAGTCGAGTTGACCACGATCAAGAAGATGATCGGTGGTGACAGTAGGCGGTAACCTTGTCTTACTCCTTCCTGTCTTCACTTCAGCGGCATCACTGAGCTTTCTATTGTGTTGTGAATCACTTGGCATGTGGCGTTGTCATATGGCTGTTGAATGATTGATTATGACCATTATTTTTCGATTAGTAGTTACCTTTAATTGAGACCATACAGAAGCTAACCAGATTCTGCCAGCTGATACAGACTAAAAACCGAATATTGAAGGAAAAGACTCAATTATTTAATGTTTATTCCTGACTCATTTTTAGTACATATCAATTTCTCTTTGCTAGTTACACTAGCACCAATATATAACGTGAACTACCTTCAAAACTCTATGTGCAAACTAACTGCTTCATTATAAAAGTTACAAACATTTCTTTCTCAAAATTAAAATTCAAACCTTTGATAAACAGGAATTTTCTTTCATTTCCACTTTAAGTACTTACACTAGCTGACGTCTACGTTCTTCTGTGATAGATTCGATTATCTTTTTAGGCGATATAATCTGTCCACCTAAAGTTTCTTTCACTGTATTCAACACTTCTTTTTGCTTCAATCGTTTTAAGCATTCCGTCTCCTCCTTCTTTCTTTCATCTAAATCTGCTTTTGCTAATGAACTTCTGTATGAATAGAAAATTTGAAAAGAAAAGAAACGATAACAACTGGAGTATGAAAACTGTTTTACAAAGGATAGGTTTTATTGATCCCATCACAGTTGAAGTTGACAAGGTAATCTTGTTTGATAATGAAATATTCAAGGTGAAATACCAGGATAGAAAGAATTGAAATTAACTAGTCATTGTTTTGATTTCCAGATGAATACTTCCTTCCACCTCTCATCTTTTCATCTTGTGCTATCCTTTTCTCCACAGATGAAATAATATACTAACGCATATCATCACAGAAGAGGGCACTGTTTTGAGTGACTAAATTTTACGTTGGTGATAGAGAGGAGATCAATTAACATGCAAAGACAGAATAAAAAGGAAGAAAGATGATTAGGATGCTCAAACCTTGTGTAGTCTCCAGCTGCTTTTTCTCCTATAATTTAAAGCTCAACAGCTAGTAACATCATGATCTCATCTCATTTCTTGATCCGATCATTTTACCTTCCTTTCCACCCAGCTGTTCTTTAACCATCCTTGGACATATCTGGTAGGTAAGCATATGCAAAATACGATTTAAACACCACGATTGGTACTAGATCGCAAAGTAATGAACTTTTCTTATTTATGGTTCTCGTTTGCGTAAAGCAACGTTTGATGCACCAAAGACTATTGCACTGTTTGAAATAAACATAACGAGTACATGAGAAAACTCTTTTGGAAGTATATTTGAAGTCATCTGTGCACACTCTGTTATGAAATCTATCTTCAGTAATGCGAGTGTATATTCTCATCTATCTGATAATATACTAGTTGTTTATGATACAGTAACAACAGAGATTGGGTTTAAGATCATATTTTCATTTATGCTCACATGGTTATGACCATGGTTATGATACCAAAACACTTTTTTTTTTATTCTTAGAGTTCATGCTTTAACAGCATCTTTCATGGTCACCAATTCTATTCTGAAGGTAACTCCATTTTCATGTACACATTCGTGCATTACGTCTGCAACTCTGTTATGAATGATAATCCATATCACTTGCCTGCTTAAATGTTAACTGATGCAGTAGTACGCAAACCTGTCAAATAAACTTAAATCTAACTGGTTATTTCCAGCACCATGACTACTTCAAAATAATATATTCCAGCAGGAATGAGTGAAAATCTGTATACTGTTTCTATAGTTACCGTGGAAAAAATTGCCTAGTTAATAGAGCCATGAATTATGCTGCTATGTGAACAACAAACAAACAAACAGACAATATATATATATATATATATATATATATATATATATATATATATATATATATATGCAGAAAGGCTCATTTCGTAGGACTGATTGACATTATGAAATCATTTGTAACACTTTTCATTGCGATAAAACAACTTATTATGTTCAATTTTCACGCACCTGATATTAGTATTTATCCAAAAAAATCGAATATTCACCAGCAACTGTTGACTAAAATGCATACAGTATAGATGAGAAAAATATATCCTATTTAGAAATCAAAATAAACATACTTTTTGAAGTGATTCGGATATTTCCACTATTAATACAGGTCTTAATTAGTCTTACAAGTGCCACCCAGTGGACAGTTAGGTTTTTCAGAAGGTTTCAAGGAAGGAAAGTAGCTATTATCTCCACATATGAATATACCTGCACCCAATTACTGAGAATAAAATACACTTGGCTGATTAAAATGACAAAGTGACAATGTTTATCAAATTATTAATAGTATATTAGGTCTCCGTTACACTTGCGCTATAATTATCTAAAAATACAGAATATAATATTCTGTATTTCAAATTAGCAGTCTGTGGTGTACACTGCCATTAAAATCTATATTAGATCTAGAATAGCACAATTAACTGGAAGGAAATCATCATTTTAGAAAATGATAGACAATCAATTGTTGGCTTAGTCTGATATGCTAGACATAATATTCATCTAGAATTCTATCAACTTAACAGGTGTATGCAACACATGAGTTTTTAGGTGACCTAAAAATCCTAGTCATTGAAAAATCCCTATTATGGATGGAAGTACCAGAAACTTGCTGAGAATAAAATGCATGTGAGTAATATTCTTGTATAATGCCAATCAGTAACATATCGAGAAGCTAATACCGTTTAATGATGACAGTTATTACGAGACGATATTATTGGAACAACTAAGGTAATTCATAATATATGAAGTGGCTTTTTCATCTTCTATCATGACATTACAACAGAACAGTCTTATAACTCATTACAAGATAGGATCAGAGACTGTATAGCCTGTTGGAAACCAGTTAACAATATCAAATGTGAAGTAAAATACGGTTTAATGCGAATTTTCCTTGTTGTAGTCTGAGTTACTATCTTCCTCCAACTTTTCACCTAAACATTCTATTATGAACTGTAACTGAAACTAGGATGTTACTTCAAAATGCATACAGCTGTATTAATTTTCTAACTTTTGAATAAAACGAGAGCTAGAACTGAGTAATTTAAGGAAATATACCTACCGTATATAATTCTCTCGCAGAAAAGTTGACTTTGATAAGGCTGGTTCCACACAGCACTTAGCTAGTTAATTTCAGTAAAAAAAGAATACTGTAGAACTATTAAATGCATCATAACATCAGAATGTTCAATGAACAGAATACATTTAACAATCTCTATTAACGGCCTAATTGAAATGGCGAAAAACAAAGAGACTAAATGGTTTACCTCTGGACATTTTTAGAATCGAAATCAAAAACTTTTTAGTTAGAATAAATAACCCACTAACTGGATTATGGAAGGCAGAAGCAGTTCCTTCTGAATGGTTTCTACTGTTGGAGATTTCACAATATAAAAATGGTACCTATTCCTCAATGACATCCAAAAAGGAATTAGATTAACCAACATCAACTCTAAAGTTTTAATACACATAATCGTTACCTATCTAAACACAACCCATTAACAGCTAACTGAAGGGCACTGAGAAGTGATCACAACTGCACCAATCCGAAGTTGACTAACGGTTACTCTGAGTCATTTAAGGCAATGTAGATTACTTTGTTAGTGTTCTGATGATGTCAAGAATCAGTTATTCGGTACCACGAGCAAAATGACCTAAACACAGTTTTGGTTAAAACACTGTACTCTCTTTTTTTTCTTCACAGTCCCGAATATCAATCCATACTTCCGTTATTTGTCCTGCCCCCTCTCCTTCATTTGAATATCTGTACACTTTATTAGTTCTTTTTACCTCCATACCTTTTCCCCTTCAAAGTGCACATATTTCAGAGTCTAATGTGCTCTCGAATAGGTTTTGTGTCAGTTACTTTGCACACTCATCAGCGAATTCAATGTCGCTTGGAGAACGAAAATGATAATCATAATGTTGTAAGGTGATTGACAAAGAGCCTTGTAACCATAAACTAATACTAAGTTTTATAAAGATTATTTCTGAATTAATCTAGCTAAGAACTGGTAATGACCACTTTAATGCTTAGACTGGCTAAAAGCAACATGATGGATTGCTAAAACAATTAGTTCCCTCCATAAACTTCAACAAAACACCAAGAAGACTTGAATTATCTGAACCATGTAATGTATTTGTGCAACTGGTTTCCAGATATTTGACCCCACAGGTACTTGTCATAGGTGTTTACATGAAAATTCATAGAGTTAAGGGGCTGAATTGAAGGCCAAAATAACAATGAAAATCAATAGACCAAAAATAATAGTGAATCGAACATAGTTTCAGAGTTGAATCCTCCAAGGAAGATTTAATGCGGTCACAAATTGTTTGTGGTCATACAAAGGTGGTTTAAACTTCCTAATAGCTAAGGCATCAACAAATTGAGGGTCCGTACCCAACACGTTTTGTAAACAAGTCTAAAGGAAGTAACCACATCACTCCTGTGACCTGTCTCAAAGATATGTTTTGCGACAGAAAAACTTGGACGTCTGCTACCAATGTTAATGGGTTCAGTTGATTCAATTTGCTTATGAAGCCACTTTGAAATATTCTCTGAGGCCCTTACTTGCATAGATCTATTAGTCCTTCCGATGTGTGTGTCACCATAAGTGCATTTGAATTGGTAGGTGTAATGGGATGATATATTTCACCTAACATTTACATATTAGTGCTAATTAAGTCAGTGAGAGAAGCATAATATGCTAAGAACGGTTTTAAAAGTAAGATATTGAAATAAATATTTTAAGAGAACCAAACATACTTGTTAATTCATATCCAGCTAAAGTGGAAGCACTGTCATTGAATCGATGAAACTGAGATAGTTCACATGAACAGATAAATCAGATTGCCTTTTTTGGTAAGACCAAAATTCTTATTCATAGAGATCTTCGTTGTTTCGACAACAAACCATCTTCATTTCTTATGGCTTTATCATGTAGATAAGCAACTGTGCAACCAATCATACAGTATGCAGCTAATCGTGGTGAACTTCTTAATCCTATGCAGAGATATTTTTAGGTATAATGCGTTAAAGTTTCCAGTCTTAAGTAGCAGTAGGGATATGAGAACCATACAAAGGTGTGACAAGGAAGAAGATTAGTTTAAGAATCAAGGGGAGAATGTTAGAGTGAGTGTTTCCAGCTGTTAACCTTAACAACTTTGTTTAAATCGACCTTAGAAATATAGTATATGCTACTGATGTTAATTTCAATAAATGATGACAGTCTTATCATAGTAACATCTAAAATTATCCGATTCACCGGGTGTTAATCAAATTTCGGATCACTTAAACACTTATAAATCAAAAGGATTAGACTATTTATTGACCAGTTGAATTATTTTAATACTAATATTTTGGATCTCATATAAAGTGTACAGAAACGGCTGATACCTGTCAAATAAAACAGGGAGAGATATCGGTTCCATTTTGCAAAGTAATAAAAATGTATTTTTATATTCTAATCACCTACGAGACAACAACTAAACTCATTCTCTTGTTTTCACTTCAACTGGCAGTTGCCAAATAAACAAATAAACAGTGTAATTTATTTCATATTCCAGGATTCAAAGTAGTCAATTTGTTATAACTATAGTTTGTTTACATGTATCGAAACTCAATATCAGATCTTTCATTTCTCAAACTGAGAAGACTGCCGGTGAGCTACTATGATCTCATATGGAAGTCCTGTAAACTGTCTTTAACCTCTCGACACTGATATCAATAAATTCAGCGCTAATGCATAAATCTTCGTGACAGTACTCCACCACTTATAGTTTTGAAAACGACCAGTTTCTAAAAACTAGCAGAAAATTAGAATCAATATAACACCTATTTGTGATTTTCAACTTAGTACCTGGTTGTCGTAGAATTGGTTGGGAGATTTTCCTTTCATCTTTCTTCAAGTTTTGATTACGTGATAACTGACGATCAGATGAATTAGCTCGTTCACTTGTTCTCAGTCTGAATGATTTTGGTCTAGTTGGCTCTGGTGGTGGTTTCCATAAACGTCGAAGTGTTTTACTGGATTTCCAATGTAACTGTTTAAAATCAGGAGCTGGATGATAATGATGATATTGTTTCTGTCCTATCTCTGAATCATCTAAATCTAATACATCTATAACAAAACATGTTTAAATTTATAAAAAGTAAATATTCATTCTCAAACCATTTATCTGGAAGTAAAGTGGTACCTTGAAAAGGAGATTAACTGTATTATTTCAAGTTAATTAAGTTTTTGCTACGTTCCACTGATTCATTGTATGATAACAATTCATGATCTGTAGAAAGAAACCATGGGCAAAGGGTTTGAGTCTTAGGGGGAACAACATCAATCAATACCGTTCAGGTACATTCAGCTGACTATTCTTAAATGTGACTAACCGTGCATCCTGGACTCCACTGCTAGCCACCAAGTGGACTAAAATGTAAAAATATAATTTTAAATTCTTAGCCCATTCACTATGACAAAACACTCAGTTTTTGAGTATATTTGCAAACAGATGACAAATTCAGTAATGTATAATATCAAATTTGGGTACCAGCCAATTACTCAAGCATACAATTATTTAGTTGACTGAAGTGATCAGTATTACTTAACAACTGAATAGAATTCACTTGTCTATCGCTTCTAATTAGGACGCCTTGGAAGCAGCCTAATCAAACTGCTGCATGGCTATCGCACTAAAGTGACGTTTATTAATGATGGATAGTGACTAGCAGTGGAATCCATGAGGTGCATTTCGTCCTAGTCCAGACTTGTCAGGCGGAGGTACCTGCTTCCCAGTAAGCGATGTTGTTTCCACCAGGACTCAAAATCAGAACCAACCCCTTCAAACACTAGAGGGTTATCCACTAGATCATCGAGTCACAGTACCCACTTCTTGTGCTACGGATGTAGTCTTAATGTTGTTGCTTGTATTATCCCGTCGTTGAGTGGACCAAACTCATCAGTCTGGATCGACATAACTGCATTAAAACTCTTCCCGTTGGACAAGAAGTGACTATTATGACCAGGTGGTCTAAAAGGATAACGCTCCGGCGTTTAAATCGGTCGGTCCCGAGTTTGAGTTCTGGTGGGAACAACATCCCCAACTGGAAAGCAGGTGGGTCCAGTTAAAAAGTCCAGAGTAGGATGAAATGTACGTCATGGATTCCACTGCTAGCCACCATTCATCATTAATATATAACTCAGATACAGGCGATATCGAGGCATCCACGCAGGAGTCCATATGCCATTAGAGACCGATCAACTCGGTTCACTCAACGACGGGATAATACAAGCAACAACATTAATAGGGATATTTAGCTTATTATTTCATACTGTCTATGCTTATGCGGTTTCCATCGTAAACCTTGTTGACATCATTGTTTATTAGTGAGAATTACTTAACTTCGTGAAATGTAACCCTAAGACTTGCGATATATGAATATTCTGCAAATTTCAAACGCAAAACTTCGTACAGCCAGCTAACGGCTTGGCTAAATTCAGGTACTCGAAACATCCTACATCTTCAAGTCAAATTCATCTGGACATGGCAGCAGCAAACCTGGCTTTAAGTAGACGACACAATCGTTCAGTATCTAGATTTTCCTAAATTTTACAATTATTCTGATGTAGATGGTATATGTTAGGTGGTTGAGGATAATCTACAAGAAGCCCTGGAGCCTGGTTTCGTGTTTGTTGGCACTCATTAACAGGTCACGTTTCCAACTTTAAAAGGACTGATGTCATTTCAGAGATTCAGACACAAGTTATCTATTGCAGGAGTCAGAGACGTTACCATTGAGCTATTATACCCGTCAGTTACCTCCTGTGTAAATGGATTAGATAGATTAATTGGTCACTGGAGGCTAACTAATTTCATATGGTCTAGTCCTAAGTTCTAACCAATTACCTACAGTCACCTAATATCAGTAAACATTTATCGCAGCTTGTTAGCGATACTGTGAATAGTCAACAGAATTTCGTCAGAATTCAAAACTAGACAACACGAAATCGGTTACCCTCCACTGATCAGTCAATATAGACTTTTTATGATTACTAATTTTATCGAGCACTATGAGTAAAAGTAGCATCTTAAGAAAAAAAAATACTGGAACTTACTAATCCTGTTCAGTCTTTTATCTCTAGCTTTTCTTTCAAGTTTACGCATATTCATACGATGTTGGCGTTCTTCCATACCAGGTGGTAAAGATGCTGACTGTAAAAGTCTTTGAGCACGTAACTGACGTTTAACTTCATTCAACAATAGATCTTCTTGCATACGCTCAAACCTCCTTTCATATAACTGTAATGGTAGGTTTAAAGGATCCAAAGACTTGTTGTCTTTTGACTGTAGAGGTTTCTTATCAATATAATAGTGTTTACTTATATCCTGACTAAAGCTAAAAAACAGTAAACAAATGTTTTAATTGATGTTTCTACATTCACTTTTTCAAACTTAATTCATTAGTTTATGAATAATTTCTTCAACAATCGTTCATATTAAACTTTAAAATGAAGTATAAGAAAATGTAAACAAAACAGTTTTATGATTATTTTAGAAAAAGCATCCATAGATTCTGCTAGAGACCAGAGTAAGCTACAGAAGTTAGTGATTAATAGAAGCGCAAGCGGTACATTATCTTTTAAAATACAGTCTTTTTTATTTGTCTCCTTTCTTATTATATAATGAAAATTAATTTTCATCAAGTTATGTTGGGTCAACACTACAAATTCCTTTGTATAATTTGTGAGTACTGTTATCATACATTCATCACTATTCTGTAAAACTAGAATTCTTCATATTCCTTTAAGAGGACAAACTACGTTGTGACATCAGGGTAAACAAAAATTATGTAAGTCCTTCTAGACCCAATATCGTCATTTCTAAAAACCTAACTATGCATCATTCACAGAAGAATATCAACCCCAATGTTTAGTGTAATTATTTTAATGCCAAACTTATTGGTTGATATTACTTTTGAATAAAAATATATTTCGGAAAGTGCAACTACTACAATTTTTAGAGATTATCATTTTACCTCTCAGTAACGACATAAACCAGTGACTTATCTTAAACCTTGAGCTACCAAATTTATCCACCGAACATTTTTCATCAAATTCTTTCCTTCCAATTTGTTTTAATCATTTAAATATATCTGCAGAGTACTGGTTCTCGTGTCGAGTAATCAATGTCTGGAACCGACTTCCAGAAGAAGTGGTGTCCGCATCATTAATTGACTTGTTTAAAAGGGGATTGGACAAGGAGAGGAATCTACTGGAAAAGGATTAATATAGGCTCCCAGCCTCCTATCCTCAAACAACAAATCTGAATCTGATCTGAATTTGAATCTTGTAACATATCATGTACTCTTGCACATTTTTAAACTGCTTTCAACTCTCTAAATCTCGAGTTAATAATAAAGCAGAGGAAAAATGTTATGTGGAAATGGACTTTTCAGTGCACAAAAGCACATCATATTTCTATCCGTCAAGTGATTAGCCTGCATTTCAGATTTTTGCACCGTCTGAAGCAACCACCACCACTACCACCAAAATTACGCTTGTATTTCGGTTGATTCTTCATTATGAACCGGATGCCCATCCAGAACTAGCTGGCTATTTCACATTATTGCCTTGAACACTGTTACTATTAACCCCGTGCAGATGCAATAACTATTTCGTCTGAAAGTATTATTCTGGTAGTGAGTTTGTTGAAAAATTACATGCTGAGAATTCCAGACTGTCATACATATGATTTGGAATAAAGCGATTACCATTATTATTATTATTATTATTATTATTATTATTATTATTATTATTATTAAACCTGTCAAACCACATAAAGCCTCAGCATTTATATGCTGTCGGATTTATTTACCAACACCTTACGTCGTGCTTCTAGTTGTGTCTAGATAAGTAGAAAACGTGAATGCGAAATATCAGTAGGACAAGCCGTAGAAGGACCACTTACGAAGGTCCTTTTACATAACCTCTGATTATCTATCTGTAAGCAGCATTTTTTAGACTGTATGGTCATAATCCCACTCGAAATATAAAACCTGATACGCCATCCAAACAGGTAAGGCTAACGCAGATAGTAAAGTTTGCTCGTTTATCCAATAAACGTAAGTTAAGCAAGGTAAAAAACGTTTTTCTTACTCATTTTTCTCTCTTTTCAGCTTTTCCCTTACTGTAAAAGAAAACGGCTTTTCAGTGGCCTTCAAAATTTCTTTGCTGTACGCTCTAACTGCTTCACGTTTTAAAGCATTTTGTTCCATCAATTTTTCATACAATGGTAAGTACACGTGTGAAGGTATTGGTTTTGCCTTGAACTGCGTACAGCAGTACTTATCCTCATCACCATCAAAAGCAGAAAGTTGAGAAACTTTATTTTCAGACCGTATGTTTCTTATTTTCTTGATGGCTTCTTCCCGCTTTGTCATTTCAAATGGTTCTGGTACTGTGATGTGATGTTTCCAGGATGCAGGTGATGTACTGAAGTCATGATAAGAACTGTTATTATCATGATCACCATTGTTTATCTCGTTTTCATTTATTTCTAGAACAAATCAAAATCAAGTAAGAAGAAAGACTAAGAGAACCAAATGCTGAGAAGATTTTCTGTGGAAACAGAGATAAATACTGAACAATATTCCATAAACTTACTACAAGACCTACTGACAGAAAACATGACCTATTCAGCTTAGTTAACCTCAATCTATAATTTAAGACAAATGCAGTTGCTTGAGGTGGAAAAAAAGAACTAAGCACGCAACACTGCGAGGAAATTTTTTGACTTATTTTTTAACTCACGATTATTGTATGTGTTTTAGACATACTGTGCGAATAAACTATCCAACATTCTGTATTTGAGCCGTACGCACACAAATTGTTCCTGCATTATATCCTTGTGGTCACTAAGTAGAATTAAGGGCGGTCCTACTGCTTCCAACAGTTCCACTGACACTGTAACATTGAATCCAATCTCTTGGTAGAAAACAGACATTTAGTGGTTTTACTAAATCTGCTTGATTACTTTAGGCACCCTGTAGTTCAACTGTAACTGTAGTTTGACTTATAACCTAGTTAGGGTACAGGATGATTATAGGATTCGACGAATGTCAAGTAATATTATCCTCAATAAAATAATAAGACAGGCCCTAAAACATCCGTAAAATTCCAGAAGGCTGCAGGTTACTTGAAACAAGTGAGGGAAATAGGCGAAGATGGGCTAGTAACAAAAGCATTTCAGGAATTCGGCCAAGAATTATTGACTCTAATTACCAGAATGTTAGCTGGTGTACAAGAATTAGATATGATCCTCTTTGGCTGGCCTAGGTCAGTGGTTATCACAGTCTTCAATAAAGAAGCTACATTTTTCTGTGATAATCACAAAGGAGTCTGTCTGACAAATATAGCGTCCGAAATCCTTGGTTCTGTAACTACGCGATGTCTAAATGAAGCTCAGGAAAAGCGAGTTTGAGGAAACCAGGCAAGTTTAAGATCTGGTTAGAGGTCTTTTGACCAGTTATTCATCCCTCTCCAAGTCTTAGAACATAAGCACACTTACAGGCGCCGACACCAGCTGTATTTCTTAGCTTCCGGTTGGTATTAGATAAGAGGTTTTATGACAGTGTATCCCTATGAAAGAAGTGGCGGATAAATGCATTGTTATGAAGGCTGTTTCAGCATTTGTGGGTGTTTCAGAACTTATGCTAAGGCATCACGTCAGTTGCATACATCGAGTGGTGTCTATCAAGGATATCCACTCTCTCAGATTTTATTTAGTTTTATGACAGACGTACCCAGGGATATCTCCCTCTCATCATCCGACTTTACAGGGACTGATTCTATTACAACAGAATCTTTAGTAGTTCTAGAGACTGCGGATGGCATAGTCCTGTTAGGCAAAGAGGCTCACAAGATGCTATGTCTTCTGGTCGCCATGAGTTGCAGTTTGAAAAGGTTTTTAAGATGCTATTTTCTAGATAGAAACTCGAACGGTCACAACACTACCGATCTCAGTTGGTGTTTCAACTGATAATAAAGAGTTAACTAGTTGAGCTCGTTGAAGATTTCCTTCACTTAAAAACTCAGCTTAGCTCTGGTGGGTCAGTGATCAACGAAAGCTCAGGACACGTACAAAAGGCCCAACTGACTTTCGCAAACTGATTCTACTTACGACACCAACTTGTTGTGCAACCGCGTTTTAGGACCGGGTTTACTGTGCAGCATTTTGCTGTTTCTCACCAACTAACTGTGAAACATGACTATTACAGGTGAAAGACATGAGAAAACATGGTTTGTTTGATTACCATTACCTTCATACCTTTGGTCATGTTATGTCTGTAGCCAGAAAGAATGAGAACTACGATTGGTCAATTACGAATGTCCTTCATATGTCTGACTTCCTCTTCATTCTTTGATATTCTAATTTGCCCCACTAGGCCTTTAGGTTTTGCACGCTTCCTGTATATTGTGCTAACTACAAATAATTGTCCATAGTGTATGCTGTCCAAATAAATTCGTCTTCTCTCTGAGTCAGCTGGTGTGACGTTAGTGTTTGCGGGATGAACACACATATAGCAACTCGGGGGATAACAATCATTAAGACCTGCGTTTGGGCATTTCCTTAAATCTGTAAGTCATAGAACCTAGCAAGAGACCTGAACCGAGGTTATGATCAGAATATCGGTCAAACAGTCAAAAGATAGATGTAACAGGCAATGTGTCGTGGTACAAATATGTGTTTAAAGCAGAATTCAGAAGTAGAGTTTTGGGGAAGAATAGGGAATTCAATTGATGAGACTGCAAGCTTTCAACCAGTCTGATTGCTGGGACTTGTTTTGCGCATACCTAGTCACCTTCTGCCAAGTTACGCAATTTTAGCTGAAACAGACCTAGGCTACAAGAAGTTAAGAGACAGCCGAACTGCAGCAGAGGATTATTCTGTGGATTATCTAACCATTGATCTGAGCGATGTAAGGAAATATAGACCTTTCAGTTGGAATCTATGTAACAACTAAAGTCGTTAGCTTCATGGGGTAGTTGGTATGACTTACAGTCTATCCCACTTGTGCAGATGCATCTTTATACTATCTTCAATGCATAAGTCCTGCCAAATTTCCAAATCGCACTATTTCTTTTGATTTTTTCTCATAACTTTCCACTACCCTTAACAAATTTCTTCCTTACTCTTCTTTCGTCTTAGTACCTTCTTTCTTGAGGTGCGATGACTTTGACCGTTATGCACTACTGGCGAGTTCCACATAAATCCTGACTAGTTAGAAAGAAGACGTGCTACATTCACAATATAAAAGTAGAAAACTAATTATTGCATGCGTTTTTACCTATCAAAGTTTTACGGTGAGATAAGACAGATAAGAAACTAAAGGCGATTACCACAAGTAACTTGTTAAAAAGGCATCTTTCCAATTATTATTGCTATTACTGATCTCAAGAAATCGTCTGAAAATTTAGGGAAAATCTTGGGTCCCCAGCTGTTTTGTGCACACACGTCAAAACCAAGGGATTAAAACATCGGTGTCCGTACAAATTACGGTCGCACACTGCTGCACACTACAGCTAATACAGAATATACAAATATATTTATTTATATCCAGTAGAAAATACTAGGTGCGTAAAAAGATTAGGTACAATATGGTTATTGGTTTAACCTAAAATATGATACTCTAAAGCAAAACTGTACTTATGGAGATCATCAGAGTGACTTTTCACGGTTCATCGTTACACGCAGCTTTAAAGGGTTGGGTGAACAAATACAACGCCTATCTTACAGCACGAGGCTGTTGTAGCTGAGGAGGTCTAACGACTTTGCATATCCTACCAGCTTTTCAGCCGTGGGACTGCTCACTTGCTCCGCAGAAATACTGAGTAAAAAAATTGAAGAACGATCATCCTATGACACGGCATCATAAGATGAGAAATGTTCATACCCATTAACATTTATTGGTTTATCAGTAATTACTGCATAAGCACTTAAAAAGCACACAGCTAAGTAAGCCAACATTTTAAGAAATATAGCTGGCCAGTGGTTTCAGAGATAATCATACTGTGAGTTTCTTCCAATATCAAAAAGCACTGGAAGATAGTCTAAGTATTTCATGTCGATCTCATTTGCTAATCATCTTTTTATTATGTCTTCACTCTTCTTAGTTTGTGACCATAATGTTTTCGTACTGATTTTTGTGACGTATATGTTGATGTCAATACTGAGCCGAAACATTTAAGATGGGAATTGACGGAGTTCCGGTTGTTTGAGGAAAGTAAAAAGCTAATAAGTCTGAGAGATTGAGAATACCTTCAGCTGAGAAATCTTTAAAGTAGCATTGAGAATTCTATTTCTAGGTTCTGAATCTGAAGACCAACAGTTTTTCGTGCAATCTAAATAAATACTTGGCAGTGACTCGGGACACTGGTTTCACATAACGCCGAGAAGACTGTTCGTTCGTTTTTATTCCCACATACTAAGTGGCAGTATATTTTGAGTGTGTTAATGAATGGGTGTATGCCAATGTCAAGAATGGTAACACACTAGTCTACCTTACCCACGATACCATTCATTCTGAGCAAGACACGTTTCGAGAATACATAAGATGTTATAGATTTTGTACAACGTCCTTTCAGTGACTATACACTGCAGACAGATGGTTAAAACGAGTGCGAAATTCTGCAGTATAATTTGCGTTAACATGAAGAAAGTACATTTCCACAAGATACAGAAAGAGGATTCGGACAATATATTACACAGAAATTCTCAGTCACTAGTGGTGATCAATTTATCATTTTTAGGCAGTTTTTCATGAATTGGTGTCAATTAAATAACATGATTTATGTGCGAACAAAAACCGTCGAATGAGTATAATTCATCATCCGCACTAAACACTATTGATAACTGATTTAAGAGTACACAGTAGATTTTGCAAACATTTCCAACTTAAGTACATACATATGCATAGATGGAGCGCGTTCCGTTGGTTTTAGGCTTCTGAAGGGAAAAAGACGCTAAAACTGGCATCATTTTTGGTAACTACATTTTTACTTATGAAGGCTTACTTTTAGAAAGGAAGAGAAGTTAACAAGATTCATGCCAAAAACACTTTACCCACTTTTTCTTGAGTCACCAAGATAACTTTCTCGAGATCTCAAACTCCGACATTCATTTTCTCGAGACAAGCACACATTATTTTCACTAGGTTCACAGTCTAACTCTTCCTCTAGCATTTGTTTATTTCGACACTTCTCTTTCCCGCTAGACAATTGATCGATTACGATGAATCTCAGCAGCTGAATCTACCTGTAACAATTGTCTTGATGAACTGCATTTTCTGTATATTCATAGAAAGTATTGTTTTCTTCCTCAGGATGTATGTCCGGACTCAGATAAAGTTTCTCAATAATATCAAGAGTATCTCTATGCTCGGTTTTTAACTTAGTTAGCTTCACATAGAACTCCTCATCACTCATATCATTGTCTGCAAGAAGTTGTATTTTCGCTTGAGTTTCGTTTAAAAGCCTATCCAAGAAGGAGGCTGTCTTTGCTAAGTCCCCATTCGTTATTGACAGTATATCGGCAAGTATGCATTTAGCATTGCTACTCAATTCTCTGAATGTTGTGCTTTCCCTGACAAAGCCGTCATCGATAGATATACTGTACCGTGTTACTGTTTGAGTCATAAATAAGTTTGTTTGACAGGCCGGGTATAAACAAAGTTATTGCGCTACTTTGAGAGCAGATAGAATTTAGTGTATTAAAAGCATTTCCAGGTTGAGAAACAATTGATAGTGGACACAACATAACTAATTTTTGAAGTTATAACTTCAGATAACATTTCAATGCCTAAGAAACAAGATTTCTTCGAGCAGACGTTTTACATTGAGTCTTCTACCAGTAGGAATGTCAATATCCGATATCTCCTTAATGAGCTTTTGTGCTTGCTTCTGGGTCTTGCGGGACGGTTCCAGGTCTTTGTTGGGTCCCAATACGGTGGATCCAGCCATTCATCTACAGGTGTTGTGTAACCTACAGATGGTTGGATGTTGGTTAGTTCGCCTGTGAATGCGATGAAATTGGGTTCTTCAGATGTCGATTTGCCAGACAGTTGTTTAGACTGGTCGTAAGACAGGGTTACGGATATTGTGGAGACTACCTAGGAGGACGAATGTGTGTGACCGAAAGGCGAAGAAATATGAGATGATGTAGTGATCTAAGTACACCAGAGTAAGACGAGAGGGGTGGAAAGATGTGCAGGGCTTGAGGAGTGAGGTTTAGTCGTGGTAAGTCAGAGAGGTGGGAAAAACTTCAGTGGTTAGGGTGGAAACAGAGTCGTTGTAGAGATAACAGTGTTGAAACGATGCTGCAGCAGCTGATTTCTTCAGCCTAGTTCATATTCCAACTAGATTAGCGTAAACCATGGCTCACTATGTAACTATCCAGCCCTTTCTTGAACCTATGGGCAGTTGGAGTGGAGACTGCCCTTGCAAGTAATCCACCATAGTTTTCCTAGGCTTGAAGAGAGAAGAAGGGTCAATGCGTACGCTTTGTTGACCCTTGGTGGACAGTTCTCCGTGGGCTTCCACGAGCATCATTACTTGCTAATATCAGTCTGTTCGGGTAGCTTCGGTCATATAGTATCTTGTAAGCCACCGTAAAATCACTTCGTAACCTTTGGTAACTAAGAGAACAAAGGCCTAGGCCCCTTGGCCCATCCTTGCATGGTTTCTAGCACACCTGTTCGACACGCTCATCTTCAAACTTCCTCCAGGAGGCTCGGGTTTCTTTTCAGGTGTGATGAAAAGAAAGCCTCCAAGCAGGGTCGTGTGCAAATCTTGTAAAGTTCAAAGACAGCTCTTGGATGAGACCATCTAGTTGTTTACGCACAAACCGCGGTACACCGCATTCTTATCAGGCGCAACCCAGGTAATGGGAACTGTTGTCCAGTTTCTCCGTTACCACCACGCCCGGATTTTCCTCTGCGGTGATATGAAGGAGATGTGAACCACAGACCGAGCAGAATAGTTTTGATGACTCTACTTTGTCACTTTTAGCTCACTCCCCTAGTGTTTCGAGGTCGTTCTGTGGTGGCTTTGATTGCGTTTAGCACGTAACTACTCTCCACGACTTGGCATCGTTGATATGAAGGAGAATCGGGGAGCCGGCGTACAGCAGGAGGCCATCCTTGGAGAGCAGAAACAACGAAAGACCTAGAATCGTCCTTTGTGGCACACTGGGAGCTGATGTTCTCCAGGTTGAATGAACGCTTGTGATTTTCGTGTGGAACTTCCTACCGTCTAAGCAGCTCTGTAGCCATAATAGCCCTTGGCGGTGGACACCCAACCCAGCCACTTTTTGCATCAGGACTGCATGAGACCATGTCAAAGGCTTTGGTGAAATCTAGAAAAATCGTGTGAACCGGGATCTTGGAGTCCCAACACATTTTCCGGTGGTCACTAGCCGCTAGGAAGTTGCAGGCTCAGGACTCACCACTTTGGTGGCCGTGTTGAACATCGCTGAGTGCCTGCTTCGTACCCAGGCATTCTCTGATGTGCTCGCCTATCACACCCTTTATAACTTTTGATGTTACCGGTGAAAGTGGTATGGGTTCGTAGCAGTTCGGGTTCTGTCTGTCTCCTCCTGTGAAGATAGGGAACGTGATGGCGCGCTTCCACCCCTGTGGCAGCCCTTGTTCATCAAAGGGCCGTTGACAAAGGTTGCAGAGTGGGCCACAAAAGGCACTCGCACATTTTTTCAACACAGATGGTAGAGCATCGTCGCATCCCGATGATTTTCTCACTTGACTTTGATAGTTTACGAAAACCAACGGCGTGATTTACCTTGGTTCGCCCGACTCCGCTGCGTCAGAAAACGTGGGGGTTTTCAGGCTGTGAGAACGCGTGCCTGTGCGATGGTACGTTGCGATGTGTATCAAAGGTAGTGCTTAACATTACAGCCGTCTCCTGTCCAGAGAGGTTTTCTCCGTTCTCACCTTTGACGACGCATGCCCCATAGCTAGTAGATTTTCTCCTCACTAGGATCGGTGCACATCCTTTGAATCCACCTCGAGCCCCTGGACAAGGTTGTACTGGAACGATTTCCTATCTGTCAGCGCCCCGATGTTGCGTCGACCTCATGAACCCGTGTGTGCTTTGAGATCCGCCTCTTCTCTGGAAAGCCTCCACTTATACCATGCTTTCCTCATGACTTTTAGCAGGCGCTCAATGCCCCGGTTCAGCCAGAAGGTCCGCTTTCTGGGTGTTGTTACCACCAAGCGGACCTTTTCAGGATTCGTCACCTTGTTGGTGTCTCCAGCTAGTTCACAGTGCTGGTAAACCGATGAAAAGCCTCTATTGGCCATGAGCTATAAACAGACGGCGATTAATTCCCTCGCAGTTTGTGTGTAAATCCTCGAAGCCAATGTTTTACACTTGACTGTCATCCAGTGATGTTCATGAGCCATATAAATTTTAACGTTAGTTTTTTCCAACCCCCATGTTATTCGCTGACCACGCTGCGTTGTCACTTGCCTCGAATCCTACTGCATGATAATCCTAATTTCTAATCCTATATGGCAGATTTAACATGGGAGATACCACATTATAGACACCATCGAACTGACAATCTTGGTAAGCCTGTAAAACGGTACTTCGTATTGAGTAGCTCACATACCAAGTCATTGGTGTGGATGGTCATACTGAAACGTGCTGTAATTTGAGAGATGGGCATGAATTTTCCATCTTCCTCCATACGCATAAGTTCCACCAATGAGGTCAAAGGTGCGAAATGTTCAAAGTTTGCGTTATAGCCAGCCAAGATGGTTGGCCCATCTGCATACTTTGTTATTTGGCAACATAACCGTCTATTCATTAGAACGTTCTTCATTTTTTATCCTCACTAACCGCAAAGGACTCGTGCATACAATCTAGTGAATGAGTAAAGTATCCACAGTTATATAACCAAGGTAAATGGCAGAATCAATGTATTTCCGGTCCACCATGTTGTATCTAAAAGCAATATAGATTAATGCGGTCGGGAACACTTGTTGTAGTACATGGAAATAGACGTTGAAACGGTTAATCGTCCAAATGCCAGTAGTCATGCACAAATGTGGGGCATCATCCGTTTTGGCGTGAGCAGCATCATTTGAGGGGTTTGTCTGAAACATAGTGATTTCCATTTAAAACGATCGCCTGATACAGAGTACCAGAAAACATGTGGTGTGGAGCTAATGCAGGTAAATCGTATTCCGAGCCTGTAGGTAGGTTGGTCCCTGTTTTAATCATTTTTCTAGAACATCGCTGCTACTATAACGGTTGGAAAGGTTTAGACGGATCGTCACCCTGAGCATCCTGACCAGTTGGTGGGTTGGTTGTGAAGATGTTTCAGACACCGCGAAAGGTTGAGGGTGGTCCAACATTTCTTGAGGTCATAGAACAGGTATTATTTTCGCTAAGTAGACATTTTCAAATTGAGATTCAGAATCAAACGGGGCCAAGCATCTTGGTTTCTCGATATGCTACTATAAATTTACGGTTTCTCTCCAATAACCAAATCGTTACTTTCCATGGTCTCGTAACTGGAGCGGCGAATAACTCGACGTCAAAACACTCGGTTTAAACGATATTCAACGCTTTTGCCGACTCTCATGGTTATAACGAACTTGTGAAGCTGACCACACCTGAGCAGTCGCCTACATCATTTTTCAGCTGGTAACACAACCCTGTTCTTCTTGTTAACAATCTCCGAACCAGCCGGATAACATATATTGGCGCATCGGTGGGTATCAACAATTGTACGATTTATAATTGGCTACCCAATGATTCTCCTTCTTGGTCCTTAACCCTTGAGTTTGCGACAGGGCCGAATAATTAGCGGTTGACCCATGCATCTATGTAAGTTGCAAGTGGCACCTCATCGACGTTCTTAAGCCCCAACCGGTAAATCGTCGGTAAACGGATTATTTGGCGGTGCATTTGTGACCCAGGAAATGTGAACCAGTTGACATCTGCTAGGTTGCCTAGCCAGAACCAGGCACATATTGCAATCGGTATAGTCATCCAAACTGTTATCACCCTAGAAGGCTACTGAGTATGTCGGCGTATAACTGCTGGAAGTCAATGAAGAAAAATGTTCGGGGAGCCTCAGAACGGTCACTTTGCTAGCCGGAAATTCCATGTGGTTAAAATCTTAGTCCCCCGGCTGGCAGCACAATGAATATATGGATGGTCACATGCGAATACCTTTCATGAAGCTGCCTGGTTGAAAGGTGTGAGAATTAAGAGATCCAATTTGGTAGCCAGGTGCTGAGCAATTAAAAATCTTTTTCAATAAGCTGTATCACGACATTGAATTAACCTGAACCAATGACTCTCCTCTAAGCCATTGGTCACGAGGGATACACTGTAAGACCCCGAAGCTGGGAACATAACCAATTATGAAACTTCTGAGACCCGATTTGTTGCGCTTAATGGAAGGTTCTGTAATGTATACACTAAATGACCACATGGATTAGATGACCAACCCACCACTTCATCGAGCTGACGAAAGCTAGCGTACCTTGCCACGCGTCGTAATGTAATCCCTTCAAAAACTTCAGAAAAGAACTATCTCAGTATTATGACGATCCTTCCCGAACAGCGGGTGCACTGCGTAGCTCCCTCTCGGTATATGTTTCTGCATTTCATCACCCAAAGGTGATGAAGGAGGCCACGCACTAAAATATTTCCGAAAGAACTTCTGTAGTTCCGAATGGTCTAAGCCCCTGCCACCGGCCATTAAGAAGAGGGTGGGGAGTGTATTCTTGTAAACGCAGAGCGCTTAATGGACATTCCTGACAAGTAGGAGCCGAACCCTCAGCCGGTTTTCTCCGTGAATTGATTTTCTCATTGTGCCAGGGTTTGGGGATTTCTTTGCATGAACCGCTGTGTAACTTCGGGTGTGAATTAGAAAGAGATCGGCATTTCTGTGCAGTGATAATTTCTTCGGTTTTCTGCCGTTCTGCTGCTCTTTCGAACCCCTGTACATCTTAAGTGTTACAAATATGAACTGCAATTTAGGACCACTTATACGGAACGACACATGGTACAAAAGGAGGTTTCTAACAACACCCACTACACATACGACCTTCCGTTGCGTCTCAAGCACAAAATCCTTGTCTATGACTAACCGCTGGCTGTGGAAAGCTGATGAAAAAGAGAAGGGCATATTCCTGTTTTATGACGATTTGGTGGTATCCATGACGTTTACTGAAAACAGCGTACTGCTAGTCGACTTTAAGAACGTAAGGCAGTCTTTATTTCATTCTTATTCACCAGAAAGTCTCTGGTGTTCTGCATGACAGACTTGCCTTTCCGAAATTGACCCAGTTTACTGTTGCAAAGAACAAATCGAGGGCGTATGATTCATTTGGCTATCATCACCAGAGCCTATCCAGCACTTTTTTCTCTTCATAGGTAGGCATTTTCATTGACTCACAAGGTTTTTATCGATCTCTGGAAAATGTTTGTCGTTTCAATGTTAGTTTCGGGATGTTGGGCAGTTAAGTGCTGGACTTCCTAGCTTCATCTGCTGGGCTAGTATCAACTGCGGGAACGTTCTGTTGAGATTTTGCCGAATATGTCCGTGGCACGATATGGATTTCACCTACATTTTCCAGAGGTTTGGAGAGTACTACCCCTCCAATTTGGTTGCGCGTCACTGTCGCCTAAAAATATTTAACTGCCGGTTATAACATGAGACGGTCATCACGCTTATCCTTAACTATTCACTCTGCCTCAAAAAATGGCTACAATGTCTTCTCGGTCAGTGAGCTCGTTTTTAGGCAGGCGGGATTAAGGTTCCAGTGGTCACGACTCAGCAATTTTATACTGATGCCAAGCAGTTCTACACACTTTACTCTCACCATATAATCACTGCTTACTGGCCGTCAGACCTTTCAAGTACTAAATCGAATCTCTGCTTAAAAGTTAGTATCCAAAAGTCCGGGAAATTAGCTCACTGAATCCCAGCGCAACGCAAAGGTGCACTTTCTGCTGCATCTAGTTAGTCAGCAAAAATGCAATTGTCCGACAAAGATCATCCTAGCTTACTGGTGGTTCTGTTGAGCAACTTTCACTCAACAGAGCTTCGTTTCCTGAAAGTTGTCCGGACAAGGCGATTTCTCCCTTGTGGTAAGAAGTAGACAACTTTTCTTGAAAATACTCGGCGTCAAATGCTTGATGTTTTTATATCAGACCGATGTGTTGCCAAGAAACACTTTAACCACCTAGTCCCAGGCCTATTTTTCATTTACATAGAGAGGCGAGTTTACGACCTGCTCCACTTGGTTCCACAATTTTGCTAATGCATACAAGGTGAGCACGAGATGACTTACCAGTAATGTGGGAAAATTGGTTGGGACTAAGAAAGGTACACCAAGTGGTCAGGGGACAGAAATATACCAACATGCCATTCAACTTTTAAATAAATAAAAAAATAAATGCTTTATTCTCACGTTAAAAAAGATTTTAACATGAGAGAAGCCAGTTTACAGGCTTCATTACGTTGATACATCTCAAAATATCTACAAGACTTGAGCCCTCAGTGGTACTGACGGAATGTCATCAAACTCAATTAAAAACTGCGGAAGGTCCTGCTAGTTATGAAATGAACGAGGAAATATTACTTTACAGCGTACATGGGGTGTTAAAGCTTAGATGATAGTAAATATTGTCCTCATTTAACAGGTTTAACGTGAGGGATACCAGTTTACAAGCGCTGTCAAATTCATAACTTTTGAAAGTATCTAGTATTAAATAATTTACATATCAAGTCAATGGTGTGCATAATCTGATTAAAATTTGCTGAAATTCATGAGACGGATATAGATTTCCATTCCCCATCACACAGATAGGTTCCACCATCAATATCAAAAGCGCGCAGTGTTCAAAGTTTGCCTTATGACCAACCGACGTAGTTAGTCCATTCGCATAGTTTGCTGATATAACGGTTTATTACTTGGAATGATCTTCAGTTTTTAGCCTTGCTAACCACAGAGGACTCATTTACACAATCCGGAGTATCAATAAAGTATCCACATTTATGTAACCAACGTGTGTGGCTATATCAATGCATCTCCGGGACACCACGTCACGTTTAAAGGTAATATAGATTAATTCTGCTGGGAATACTTGTTGTATTGGGTGAAAATAGATGTTGAAACAGTCAATAGCCCAGGTGGCAGTATTTGTACATAGACTTCGGGTATCTTTTGTATTAGCATAGGCGGCAACATTCGAGGAGTGTATTTGATGCGTAGTAAGTTCCATATGAAAAGGTCTCTTGGTACAGAGTACCGGAAAATGTGTAGTGTAGAGCCATTGCAGGTAAGTGACGTCCTGAGCCAATACGTAAATTGGTCTCTGGTTTAATCGTCTGTTCAGAATGTCTCTGCTACTAATGTTGTTGGGAATGGTCAGACGGTTCGTCGCAAGAAAAATCATGACCAATAGGTGAGTTAATCTTGAAGATGGTCCAGAATTTGTGAAAGAGTGGGAGCAGTCCAATAATTGTTGGCGCCAGTGAGCAGGTGTTATTCCCATAAAGTAATCACGTTCAGACTGAATTTGAACATCAAATGTCGACTTGCAGCTGTTTCTGCAAACAGGGGGAGAAAGAAGGGGCACGAGCAGATATGGAAAGAGAGATTACTACGTTATCAAATTTAGAGGAGAGAGGAGTCCCTATTCTTTTCGATTTATTCGGGCTTTATGTACATTTTCATGCATGTATGTGAAGTCGACTACATGGTCCTTCCATTGTGCCGTTGCATCTGATTCTGACTGCCGGTCCCTACTGGACTGACAGGCCTCCACGTTTGGTCCCTCTCGGTGGTATTGTTTATTGTGCCTACAAGTGGTTCACTAGCTAGTTCTTTCCTGACTAGTGCTGCTTGTGGTTTTCTCGGAGGCTGTTTCCTATCTAGTCCGGCAGCTCGTGATTTACTCGCACAGCATCGTACAGCACCTCCCATGTGGTTTTTCACACAGTATCATGCTGTGAGAGCTCCTGTTAGTAATGTTTTGCAGTCAAAGCATGCAGCTAGCAACCTCGGTGAGAAAATGTTCTGCACGTGCGTGGACCTTGGTAACCTGCCCACGCTGCTGGCAGACAAATTTCCAAGTCTCGTTTTCGCTGCAAACCACCTCCACCGCTTGAAGTTATGTGGGTAATTATTACACATTGTGGATCCATCCACCAGTCCCGGTACTCCATTCACCACCGTGGTTGCAGCATTGTGCAGATCCCTAAGTGAGGACCTTCCCTCCGCCTTTATGGCGACCCAAGATTTGTCTAGCTTCGCCCTCGTGGTGCAAGAACTCGCAGTGTTTGGTCGGCGCAACGGCAGCAGTATGTTTTCCGGCTGCTTCTCTGCCATTGCTGATGATCTGAAAGGTGGTGGTTTGTCTCGAGGTGCTCTACCCCCTCAAGAGAGCCGGCACGAGCTGGTTGTGATGGTTTCTATTCCCAAAGTTATGCAGTAGCTGTCCCATGTCTCCTTATCAAACTGTTCTCCTTTTTCTAAGAGTGAGTCTGTTGGTAAAGGGAAGTGGAACGGAACGATGGAATCCATTCTCTTGTCCTGTGAGTGCGGGATATTGGGCTTGGTAGCCAGTGCTTTTGGTCTACCCTTCATCCTATTCACCTCCGTCCACTAGTTCTCGGCGCAACCTATTTCCTCAGGTCATTTAGTTACATTAGATGGTCTGGGTTGCAGTGATACAAACGAGGATATTTTTAGTCGTACAATGTTTACACGAAAGCCTTTTAAATATCTCTTCGAACTCGCTTTTTCCCCATTATTTACTTGTAAATATGGAACCATCTTCCTGCAGACACCAGGGCTTGCAGCTTATCTTTCCAGTCCAGTCTTATGCGAGAGAGGTTCTTATCCTCAGGCAAACTCGCGAACACTCTGGACCAGCTAAAACTTTGTTCCACTAGGCTAAGTGTAATGGTTCCTCTAGACGTACAAGTTGTCACACTCCTCCTACTACATCCCATCAATAAGATTGCAACAAGTAGGCCCAGTTCGATAACTAGGAAGCATAACTACACCTCACACCTATTATCATCAGATAAAGCCCCCTAAACAGCACTTCGAAAATGCGATGAATACCATGCATGTAATCAGGATGCATGCAAGAAACCCAAGGCTATGGGTGTAACAATAGGAATTACACCCCAAATGCATACATATAAATATGAAAATGTGAATAGCTCCCTTGTACCTTGGTTTCTTGCAGTCCGTTTTCTCCATTCCCGCTGCATATAGAATCTTGTAGGCCTGCGATCGAATAAAAATTATGTCATTTTATCAGTACATTTCCTAAGTATCACTACTTTCTTCTCCAAGTAGCTCCTTTAAAACCGTTTAGCTTGTCAGGAACTTCCCGATAACACTAGAAGAAGGTTCTGCCGAGAAGCGTCTTATCAGTAAAAAGGCAACACAGTTGGCTTGGGCCCGGATTATTCACACAGTGTTACACAGAATCACGCAATAACTGCTACGTTTTACTCCCGAGCGTTGTACTGGTGTCATTTCGTCCACTGTACCTGGGAACAGCATGTAAAAATACATAAAACTTAACCCTTCGGTGCGGAATCCTTAGGTCGACCTCGAAGTTTGACAGAGTCTGGCGGCTATTCACCGCACGAACATGTGCGATACACAGCCATGTGGCGTCCGGGATGGGCATGTATTCAGTTTGCACGCACACGGAAAAATAGGTTTCATGAAGTGGCGCTCGACTGTAATCTAGCATCCATTCCGGAGAGAACATCTGAGGCTCTGATGATGGGTGTGTGTAAAATAGTCCCTCTCGCATTTAAACTACAGTCTTAGGCATCTTTCTCATTGAGTTTATAAGCGAATCCTGAAGTACTCGTTTTAGAATTATCACTAAAACATCCTGTTTTCGAGTGCTTAGCTTTATTTCTTCCCATTGTCAAGTTATGCCTTTCGGTTTTTCTTCTGTTGCGCCAAAGACAGGTTATTTAACACGTAAGGCTGAACGAATTCGCTAACCAAATATAATATACGTGTGTACTACCGTTTTTAGATAGTACTAGATACCACAGTACACAGAATAACCGGTTCAGAGCAAACGACAGAGATCACGTTAAAATGCGACACAGTTTCGAACGTGCCGCGATGACGGTTCAACTTAACGCAAAAATGGACTTCTAGATTTCATACGAACACCTTAGTTGGGATAAGCACAGATGTTTATTGTCCCTTAGAGCCTTATCAAAAAGACTTCTGGTTTGTTTGATGTGTTTGTAAGGGGATTCACAGCCATTTTTCTTACGCTCAGTCTTGCCATTATTCTCATCCTCAGAATAAATAGGGTGTGGTTACGTGTCACCTCAAGTTGTTTGCTACACTTTGAGACTGTAAGTGGGACAGACTGACTTATGGCATATGTAGCTGCATGATGTATGAACTTCCAGTAATTCTAATATCCGGGTAATCTTCGTTAGTTCCCGAGTCTGTTTGTTTCAAGGCCTTCGCAGGGCTACAACGTCAAGCCATCTGAAGTTCCATAGACAGTGATTTACAGGGTCAGCCAAACCTACTTTTCAAACCTAATGAAACCTGATCACGATATGATTTATCTTGTCTAGTGGTTGCCTCGCATGAATCAGTAGGCTTTAGGAATGCATACGAAGTGAGAAGCCATTTTATTATTTCTCCACAGATCTACTAGACTCACGTTTTTGGTTGGTCTAAGTTCTTCAACTAGTTACAAGAATTTAGCCTCAGTAGGAGGGTAGCCTCCGTTCTGTGTGAGGCTTACGAAATTGACCTCGAAATATGTATGTGATAAAGTCTGGGAGAGCAGCTAAGATGCGACAATTATAACGGCAAACTGCAGTCTACTTCCTATTTATCACCCACACTATGCACCTTCCATTTTCAGATACTCTTAGGGAACACCACACTGATTCCTCTGAGCAGCCAAATTTTTCATCACGGATTCGACCAGCTGCTAGAGAATGGGCGACGTGGAAAGCCACTTCACCACCTTTTTCAGGATTCCTGTCACTTAAAGGCAGGATGATGCTTGGAACAGAAAGTTTATTACCTGGGACCTGGGAAGGGACCATTGTCTCGGTAGTACCAACAAGATGATCGTTACATATGTTGGTTAAGTTTCACAGTCCACCGATCTTATCAAGAAGGCATGGTGTATCAGCGCAAATGCATGAACTTGACACGAATTTTTCAAAGACTTTGATCTTTCCATCAGCCTTCAGTGATATCATAGCAGGAGCGGTCTGATTCTCTGACCCAACCAGTAATAATGTTAATCGAACCAGCTTGTCCAACACGTTCTTAACTCTTTTGCCTAAGCCAATGGGAATCAGCGAATGCTTCAGGGATACGTAATCTCTAACTTTATTTGCAGATTCATTGGTCAAATCCTGTTGCTACGCACAAACTAGGGATAGCGTTAGGTTAGAAGCGCTAACAGAGGCTCGTCAAATGAAGTAATAAAAAGGCTTCCTGACATTTAATAATATGAAAGCCTTCAGGTTTAGCACACATGGACCATGATGACTAGGAATGAGGAGAACTTACTGACGCAAAACTAGTGTGAAGATTCCGGAGACCTGTGAATAAACCCGGAGTTCATTGTTAACGTGCGGAGAGACTTTTGACGTGGGTGCATCGTGTGACTACTCCACTTACTACATTGCATAAATGGTTATTGTTATTTACTTTTTTTTAAGGCACACATGGTGCAGCAAGAAATTCTCCTGATTAAGAATTTTTGGCTCCCATTAAGTTGGTGGCATAGTTCAGTCTGTAAGAATTCCGCAGGCGCGAACAACAGGACGGTTAGGTATAAAGAAATTTTGCAAGGCCAATGTTATCTGCCCTCAGAGGAACGCCAACTACTTTACTTCATTTCTTTTTTCTTCCCATTTCCTCCGCTTTGTTCTTCTCAGTCATCTTTTCATGCTGCTTATCTTCCTTTCGGACAACTAACCAGGGACAGCACTTTTCGAACCCATATGCACAACAGTCCTGAGAAAAGGCACACACCTCTCCACAAACTTAACCAACACCCGCCCCATCACCAGGTTTGGCAAGCCTACAGAAGGAGAGTGAGTAGGCTAACTGTTTCGGTATCTAGGAGCGATCCAGAACTGTCCCACAAGACCTAGAGGCTAAGATAAAGAAATTAACTGGTTTGTACGAGCCTGTAGGGGTGCGTAAAGCTTGACCAACCCTACTGGACTGGATGCGCTCTGGTACCTGCCTGATCAGTACCTAACCTGACATGTCAGTACTGATAGCGAAACACAGATCAAAAGGACAGGTATTCGGAAATACATTCAAAGAAGCAATATATTTAGTCTGAATAAATGTGATAGTAACTACAACGGGAAAAGTTTATCCAACTTATCTGGCTAGCGTGGCTGAACTAGGGACTTTGAGGATGTACTTGTTAATCAGCCAAAAGGGAGCACAAAATGGAGTCGAGGCCTGCTCAGATACATGCTTGTTACAACAGAACTTAAAACACCTTAAGTATCTGGAGGCAAGCTAGAGGTTTATCCAATTAATATTCAGTCAATTTAATTCAGTCTATTTACTCTAGCCGTATTCGCATTCTGGTCCCAAGAAGGTGCGCCACAAGTTCATAAAGCAGATACTGGATGGTTAGTTATCCCTTAACAGAACCAGTGGCGGTTTTGATCTGCACATCACATAGTACTGACGAATCCTTCTCAGATATCATCGGCTCTGCACTTTCAGTGGCAGTACTCACAGTTTTAATCAAATAAGACCGGTCATTTTGAACTATTGAAAGAGACTGATTCCATTTAAGTCGGCACGTTAGACAAAGTACTAGAAGTACCAGTAGCCAGTGTATTTGGACTTTGCACGTAGTGCTTAGGTTTATGGTCTTACCAAGGTTATGAAGCTTGTCATTATGAGGAAGACAACTATTTCCAAGGTGAAACTTTCCGCATGAATAATGTGATTTGAAACACTTTTGCTTAAAGTTGGTTGCCAAAGTTTATTTGCCTTTCCGCGTAATCTATCACACATACATGATTTTCGTGTCTTGTGATTGACAACTGTGGTTTAAACTCTAGAGAGCATCATATCATTCTGTGATAAAGACTGAGTTGGGCAGTCATTACTGATATCTCGGCAGGCGGTATATAAATCCTTAGGGTGTTGAAATGTCCAAGATGGTATTTGAAACAACTCCTCAAACTTCGTACTGTTAATATTGGCTATTACACGGTAGTGCAACCGATTATATAGCTGTTCAACAAAGTTACTCATTGATGCTTTTATTTTGAAGCCGGAGAACAAAACCTGTAATCGGTTGACAATAATTACGAAAATACTCACTAAACTGAGCTTTCCCTTGACTTTCCGGGCAAGTTATGCGAAGATAATCTATGAGAAGGCGTTGATGTTATTCGTGTGATACAGAATTGACTTCTCAGGCAATTCAAGGTTTCTAGGCAAGCTTAATACTTTTCCACCGATTGCAGTCAAAAGGGTCCACTCAACTTGGGGAACATCATCGTCCGGTGTCTCACAGGGAGCAACCCTAAGTTCACTCCTGTTCCTACTATTCGTGAGTGGCTTCCCGCTGCATATCAGCCCCAAGATTCTCCCCTACCTTGACGACGTCAAGTTATGGAGAGTAGTAACTTGCGAAGAAGAATCAAGTGCATTACAGAACAGCTTCAAGACACTAGCGGAATGGACAACAAATAACGAACTGGCATTTAGCCTGGATAAGTATCCTACTCTCTCTATGGTTCAAGTTACTCCCATATCACGACAGAAAAAGAGCTGAGTTTGACGGAGACGCAGAAACTGGACACCAGTTCCAGTTACCCAGGTGGCACCTCAAAAGCTTACGGTGTGCTACAGTTTGTGCACAGACGGCTAGCTGCCCTCACTCCAGGGCTCTTTCTGAAGCTCTACAAGACTTACGTAGACCCCACTTGGAGGTCCATAATATCTTCTCTCCACCACGACTTAGAAAAGGCAACAACCCAATGGAGAACGCTCGGAGACGAGCCACAAAAGAGGTTGTTGAGATGCAACGAAAACCGTATAAGGATAGACTTAAAGACCTAGGCCTATAGTCTCTTAGCTACCGTAGGTTACATGGTAGCTTGATAATGGCTTAAAAAATACTGAACAACCCGAGTTACCCGAACAGGGGATTACTGCCAAGTGGACACTATGGTGATCCTCGTGGAAACCCCGAGAGAATTTCCCACCAAAGGTCAAAAGCTCATCTGAGTTGACATTTTTTCTCCCTCCTAGTCTGCGGGTACTGGAATGCATTACCAGCAGGAGTAGTCTCCGCTCCATGTGTTGAAAGCTTCAAGAAAAGATCAGGCGGTCACTCAGAGACCCATGGTCTACCCGCACGTAGCTGGAATACGAAATACGCAGAAGAAATCCACTACTGTGAAGCCATTCCAGCTACTTTACCTCTACAACCAGTTATCTTCCTACTGCAGCCAATTGAGCCCTTTTCATCGATTCCACCTGGCATGAGTTAGCTTTAACTACCTAAGTTCTTCATATCTTTGCACCCCCTTTCTCCAGACTCGGGTGTAAGTGGGTTACACTTTTGGTCCACTTTTCTTTTCCTTTACTCACGCAAATTTTCCTACCAAGATTTCCTCGCCACTATCCCCAACCCTCTCTAACAACCAGTCCAAACAACCGTCTGTCAACTCGACATCTGAAGAAGCCAACTTTACCACAATCCAAGGCGAGCTAACCAACAATTAACCTCCTGTTCTGTAAATCAGAGCTGTAGCAGACGAGTGTCTGGATCTACTGCATAGGAATCCGTCAAAGACCTGGAACCGTTCCGCAAGACCAAGAAGAAATCAACTGGTTTGCGCAAGCTCGCTTAACAGACATTGGATCCCATCGAAGTCGAAAAAGTCAAAGATTCATGGTCATTAGGATTTCTGGTAGTGTGGTAAATATTATGAACAGAGACTGTCACCAAGTAACAGTTGTATGGTATGGTAATTAGAAGTCATCAACTGCATTAAAGTATATAGGAAACTATTGTGAAAGTATGCTTACTTTTCGGCCACTGGTTCCGTTAAGGGATAACTAACCATCCAGTATCTGCTTTATGAACTTGTGGCGCACCTTCTTGGGACCAGAATGCGAATACGGCTAGAGTAAATAGACTGAATTAAATTGACTGAATATTAATTGGATAAACCTCTAGCTTGCCTCCAGATACTTAAGGTGTTTTAAGTTCTGTTGTAACAAGCATGTATCTGAGCAGGCCTCGACTCCATTTTGTGCTCCCTTTTGGCTGATTAACAAGTACATCCTCAAAGTCCCTAGTTCAGCCACGCTAGCCAGATAAGTTGGATAAACTTTTCCCGTTGTAGTTACTATCACATTTATTCAGACTAAATATATTGCTTCTTTGAATGTATTTCCGAATACCTGTCCTTTTGATCTGTGTTTCGCTATCAGTACTGACATGTCAGGTTAGGTACTGATCAGGCAGGTACCAGAGCGCATCCAGTCCAGTAGGGTTGGTCAAGCTTTACGCACCCCTACAGGCTCGTACAAACCAGTTAATTTCTTTATCTTAGCCTCTAGGTCTTGTGGGACAGTTCTGGATCGCTCCTAGATACCGAAACAGTTAGCCTACTCACTCTCCTTCTGTAGGCTTGCCAAACCTGGTGATGGGGCGGGTGTTGGTTATGTTCGTCGGAGATGTCTGGTGCGAGCCAGGATTCGGTGATGAACATGATGTCGGAGTGCTGATGTGCACACAGCGTCCTCATTTCTGCTACCTTCCCTCTTAGCCCCCTAACGTTGCTGTACATACGTATGAGGGTGTGCCTGATGAGAGGGGAGGTCTGGATGTGTATTCTCGCGGGATGAGCGCTTACGTGGTTGGGTCTAGCCTCGCCAGTCCTCATAGGACTGGCATTGTTCCGCTTTTTGTGTTTTGTTCTTAACTTGGGTGGGGGCTGTGGCAGTGGTGGCTTCTTTACTTGATGTATCTAACTCACTGGTCAGCGCCTGTGTGACGACCACTGACTCCAGAGGTCTTGGTGGTTGCCGTCTCTCCTCTTGCCTTGTGGGTCTAGGCTTACCTTCACATATACGTATTGAGCCACCCATGCGACCTTTCGCATTATACCATGCGTGTAGAACGTCTGTGAGGGAGGCATATGAGTCGAACTGGACGGCGAGTAGTCTGGGATTGGGTATGGTCTTCAGGTGCGCTGGCCTTGGCAGTCTACTGACGCTGTTGGCCGGTATACTGTTGAGACCAACTTTGGTTGAGAGCCATTGCCATTGTTGGACGTCGTGAAAGTACCGATCTTTGACCGAGCGGTCACTTGGCAATTCTGGAATCCCATGTACAACTATAGTGTTGTTTCTGTTGGGATTTCCAACCGCTGACTTTCTCTCCTCCTCTCTTATTGACCATGGCTTGTCAGGCCTGGCCCGAATTTTACAGGCATTAACAACGTCCGGTTGTCGCGAGAGAAGGAGTGTGTCTTCAGCCTCTTTGGCGGTATTTAGGGACACACGTAAAGGGGGTGGCTTATCTCGGGGTGCACGGCTTCCTCGAGAAAGGCGACATAAAGTTGCAGGGAGGGGAGGGAGTCCCAGCATCTGACAGTAGTCGGTCCACATTCGGCTGTCAAACCGTTCCCTCTCGACCAACAATGAGTCTGTCGATACATCGACGTTGAACAAAATGATCGAGTTGGTCCTCCTGTGACCTGGGTTCGTTGTGGGTGGCACGCCCGACTTCCCAATGGGTTTGAGTAATTCCACTGGTTGTTTCTCAGTCACGGTGTGTGGGGTGTTCGGAATGGGTTTCGTAGAGGCTTCAGCGGTCGATGTCTTTGGCCATGCGCTTGACGTCCCCTGGGGCCGGGTAGGAGGTATGGAGACTTGACCTAATATGGTCCCCACGCGAGGTGGCGTGCCCACAGCTGGAGCTCTAGGTCTGTTTCCAGGTCTCTCTGTGTTATCCTTTGGTGTTAACCCTACCTTATTCGAGGATGCTGGTAGCTTTTGCGTGGCGGAGAGCATCTCCTTCAGGCTTTCTGTGCGGAGTGCGGGCATTTTCCTGCACTCTGGACAGATGTACCAGAACCACTTGCATGGTTGTCTCTTCATCAGCTTATAGTATTGTCGGGGGACTTTGGTGTCGCAGTGGCAATGTACCCATCGTTGACATAGGTTGCATGCAAATGCCTCATCGACTACCGAAACAACTTTGGTGCAAACACTGCAGCCATCGGGTGTCGTAATACAGCCTTCCTTCCATGAATAAGGTGCTACGGATTGTGGCGAACTGCTTGTGGCTGCCTTGTTCTGAAGCCTTTTACGTCGTCTTCTATTTCAGGCATGGTATGATCCTTGCTCAAGATAGGACTAGTTTGTGACGGGCTAGTGCTACTCTGTGTCACCTGTCTGATGGCGACTGGAATTCTAGAAACATGGGTTGGCCACTTCTTTAGAAGTTCGGTGTTCTGCCCTACCTCTGTTTGTCTTCTAGTACAGACTAGTGTGTTGTTTCGGGTGTTATTGGCCGTTTTTGCGCACGACCGCGTTATCCGTGTCAAAGCTTCGGACCTAGCGTTTTGGGCAGACATGTCGCTATGATATAAACTTCTTGGGAAAACAAGTAGTTAACAACAATAAGAGGGTTGAAGACTGAATGCAGCAAAAGGACAGAATAGATAAGGGAAGATAATTTATGTTGGCTCACCTTCAGACACTTGTCACTTGATCCTCTGCTCTTGACCAACGAGTTTAACCGTAAGCTCCAGATGCGTATGTATAACCAGGAAAGATATTTCCTGGGGAATGACCTCCGAGGAGAACCGAGAGCTAAGGCAGTTTGGCAGTTGAAACGCCCAAGAACCACTGACAGGAGGTAGACCGGTTGGTTCAAAGGAATAATAATGCCAATTTTCAACTGTTGAGAAGTGAGCTGACGAATACGCAGGGGTGAGGTGCGTGGACGGACAGAAGTGCTGCAAACGTGCTATCTTTTTAGATTGAGTATTGCAAGTGGGAGTTTTTCAATGTGGAAAAATTCAAAAGCTGAGAGACGAGCGAAAACACGTCACTATTCAAGGAGCGCTCCGATATCCAATATTGGATATTGGATACTTCTAGGGTTAGACGTTTGGATTTCACAGATCTTTGGCACACGAAGCAGTCTTTAATGTCTGTTTTGAATTTCTCCTAATCCAGGAACACTTCAGTTGGTTACATTTTGCGTAGTATTCCCTCAAATACTCATGAGGATGCATCTGCATTCTCGGCATGAATCAGTAAGCGGAATGCAAATGAGTTTTGTGAGTGAAAATAGTTCATTTTAAATGCAGTCGGCACATTTGTCATAGAGAAATCCCATATTTTAAACTGAATTAAAGCTGTATGCACATGTCAATCTAATCTTCTCCAAATATCACTCATCAAGAATTTTTAGGATTTGTCCTGGTGCGAACTTGACAGACGCAAAGACCAATCACTAATTATTCGAACTTGTTATATACCCACGAATACGAGACCAAGGTAGAACACGATAGCGTAGTCGGATGGAATAGTATATTTGGATGGTTATGCCAAAATACCGATGCGTTCCAACTAACTGGCTAGAGAGTCGAATACGAGCAATGCAACGTAACACGACAGCGTGCCAAATGGCGAGGATGCTTGACCGGGTGCCTTCAGCTTAGCGAGTCCAGTTAAACTATCAAGGTCAGCATCGATGTCGAAAGTCGTCAAACCCTAGGCTATTGATTTTGGGGAAGTGTATGACGCTACAGATCACTCCCCCCCTAGTGGGTTCGTGAGGACCCTAAGACGATACCAGCCGGAAGTAAAAACCCAGTGGTTTCTCCACTGGTAAAACTCTTCCGATGGGCTGACTGCGTGAGGTGGCCCCTGGTTGTCTGAACCTTATTCTAGGGTGTCGTGGCGATTAAATAAATAAAATACAATAAATGGAATTGTACGTCGGTCGCGGTCATCTGTTCCTTTCGACGTTCCGTCCAGTGCTCGTTGCACCTGGAATATAAATAAAAGTCTTTAATACCACGAAAACGTTGCGTAAAAATGGGAATTATTTATATATCAACATATCGAAAAATAAAAATTTACGCTTATCTTTACCGGTTTTTTAATTTTCATTACATGGTAAATAAAAATTGATATAAAAAGGCAAAGTATACGAGGGTTTGTATTGATGTATCGGGTAGGAGTCCGGAGTTGTTTTGGCGTTGAGCCTTCGGTAATCACCGGTTGGACGCCAGTCGCTGCTATCCTTTTTGGGAACCATGTGCAATGGCGATGCCCAAGGATTGTTCGACGGTCTGATAATGCCCAGGTCGAGCATGTGGTCGAATTCATTTTTCGCCGTTTGAGCTTATCGGGGGCTAGACGGCGCGCTTTGGATGCCACAGGTGGACCTGTGGTTGTGACGTGATGCATAACATTGCTGGTTATGCACGGAAGAGTGTGCTTCGGTTGCTGTAACTCTGGATATTTCTCCAGAACTGCCTGGTAGGACGCGTCGTCTGATTGTTTAGTCCTAACGATGGCTAAACTCGGACCTACATAGGTGGTGCCGCCAATGGATAACTTTGTGCTGTTATCTATCAGTCGTCGACGGCGAGCATCTACGAGTAGATCGTAATGGTTTAGCAAATCTATGCCAATGATGGGCATAGAGACGTCTGCCAGGAGGAAAATCCAGTGGATAGGTTTGCGTAAACCTAAGTTGAGGTAGGCATACCGTCTCCCGAATGTCGCGATTGCCTTGCCGTTGGCTGCTTGAAGATTGAAGGATGGGTCAAGATGACGCTCCTTTGTCGTTGCTGGAAGAACGCTAACTTCTGCGCCGGTGTCGACGAGGTAGCGGACTTTCGTTTTAATATCCGTGACGTAGAGCAAACGGCTTTTTCGCCGGCTACGGTTGCCGTGAGCACGTGCCGGCGTGACCGTTTCCCGAGTTCGGGTCCTTCTTAAAACGGCATGGTTTACGACATTTTCTGGCTTCATCCCCGTAAGTGTTATGAAACCAGCACCATTCAGGGTTTTCCACCCTGTTGGGTTTCGTTTTAGGGCTACCACGCGACTTGCTGCGATGCGCCAAGGTGCGTTTCCGTGAAGTGCTACGTGATCTAGGACTTCGAGATCGTAGCAACCGTCTCACAGAGTTGCACAACTTGGTCACCTCTGAATCCTGGCGCTCTGTTTTGTCGCAGATAGAATATACGTTGGAGACTGGTCTGCTGGATATCTCCAGTATTTTATCTGCTGAGGCTGCCAGGTCGTCGAGTGGGACTGACTGGAGTGTCACCAACACGGTTTGCACCGGTTGTGGTAGTTTCGAGAGAAATAGTTCTCGGAAGAAACCATCGTCAAATGTTCGTGCACCGATTACTTCTCGCATGCGTGCGAGGACTTCAGTAGCTGAGTGGCTGCCTAGCTCGATGTTACGAAACAATTCGTCTAGACGTTGGCGATCTGTGAGATCGCTTTTCTTCAAGAGTGCGGCCTTTAGAAGTGCATAAGGGTCACTTACTTCAGGATTAAACATGTTTGCTGTAACATACCTGTTTAATTCTCGCGGTAGTGACCGGATGACAGCAAGAAATCGAGAATGAGGATCTGAGACACCCTGTCTCGAAAATCTGCCTCGGCATACAGAAACCATGTTTCTGCATTGTCTGGCCAATATGGCACGAGTTGGATCGTGTTCGTAGTCGACTTAATACGAATAAGCTTGGGAGTGTGGTCGGACATGAGAAAGTGTAGTAAATGGATATATAAATGTTATCGAAATGAAAACAATAAACAAATATAAAATGGAACAGGCTCACCAATTCAATACTTGTTATTGGTCGGGATATGTGATCACGTCGGGCTCACCAATTTAGGATTTGTCCTGGTGCGAACTTGACAGACGCAAAGACCAATCACTAATTATTCGAACTTGTTATATACCCACGAATACGAGACCAAGGTAGAACACGATAGCGTAGTCGGATGGAATAGTATATTTGGATGGTTATGCCAAAATACCGATGCGTTCCAACTAACTGGCTAGAGAGTCGAATACGAGCAATGCAACGTAACACGACAGCGTGCCAAATGGCGAGGATGCTTGACCGGGTGCCTTCAGCTTAGCGAGTCCAGTTAAACTATCAAGGTCAGCATCAATGTCGAAGTCGTCAAACCCTAGGCTATTGATTTTGGGGAAGTGTATGACGCTACAAATTCATTTGCTAGTAGACTGCCTTTTAGCATTTTGTGGCCTATAAGTACAGAACAGTCGGCACTGTAGTGGACCCAAGGAAATATCCAGTAAACCAAAATGATGAACTACGCATAATTTGCGAAAAAACAAATTCACTGGTACAGAAATATGAAAAGTTATGCCTTATAACACAAAAAAATAATGCCAGTGTTATGTATAATAACTGGTTACTTGCATGTTATCTCTTCGCTACCGCCCACCACAATTTAGTATAATCCAGAGTTCAGAAGGCGATACTTATTAGCTCTCCAGTCGCAATTAGTTATCTTGATTGTCGTGTTATTTGAAAGTAGGATGAGAGGTCCTGTAAAGTTCTAAGACGATAAATGAGTATTCACGACAGACAATAGTCACGGAGACGGAGGTCAGAATGGATAGGAGCACGCTGTATTTCCACGTTTAACGGCAGAAGCAAAGCTAGTAATCACCGCCACAACCAAAAGTGTGTACAGATAAACAACATTCGGTTTTACGAGTATTAGGAAGAATGTTCAAAACGAGTAAAAAGCGATGAAAGTGAAACATCATTTTTCAATTTAAGTGTTTTGTACACAACTTTATGCAATCTCCACAGAACTCAACGGTGGTCTGAAATCGAATTTAATATTAGTAATGAAGAGGATCTTAAACTGAAATAATGAACAATGCTATTATGTCATTGACTATATGACTGATAGCAATATAACGATATGATACGAAATGTAAGGTGTTTGAGAAGAAAGAGAAGATTTAACAATAAGGAAACATAATGCTTTGTTACCGAAGCAAGCTTTAGGTATTTTTGGGTGATATATAAGATTTAAGTATTCTGTGGATTAATTGTCATAACTGTTATATTCCTATGTGGAACTACAGAAGTGCTGAGTACTTACCTAACAGATAAGAATTATTTGATCTGCAGTCAAAATATGTTGTCATAAACTGTAATAATCTTGACACTGCCTCCTCACCTTTCTTGAAAAGGATATTCAACTAAGAGACCAAACGATTATATAGGGAGATATATTTCATGGAACCTACAATTCAAAATCAGGAGTAAACAAATATATGCTCATTAACAAGACTTGAATTAGAATAAAACAGTACTTTGCAATGAAAACTAGACAAATTATCAAATTAGAACTAGAGGACTAGGCATCAATATGGTCACATAGCAGAGTCGCTAACAAGCGTACCGCTGAATAACCAATAAACCTTTTTGACACACACTAATGTTTACTTTGGAAAGACTGTTAGATTTAAGATGCTAGTTATAAAAGTGTTAGTTCAGTAGTCTCTGACACAGCTTAGAAATGTACTATGTCCTGCTTTTGCATGTTGATTGTTCCGAATAATTCAGACATATATCAAACATAGTACTCCTATGTATTAATTACTAGCACCATTCCCTGAAATATTCTAATCTCCAGATAAGCTGCTTATTCCATGTTACCACAGCTTTCCACAACTATCAACTGATTAGGCTGAAATCTAAGAATCACAGAAAATTTTAATTCCTGCAAACAATTTTCAGAATAAGACAAGGTTTATTCATGACACTTTATAGAAGGTCATAAGTTACCCAAGTTTTCATTGTGTGATGAATCTTTTCTGCTGATTGGTCCATAAAAATTTATGAAGACAAACAGAGAGAGAGAGAGATGGAGTTAAAATCGGTTGGAATATTAAAGTATAGTATTAATTTAGTTCATAAAATGTTTAAGTAAATCCAGCGCTTTATTAACACACCGAAGAATAAATAAAATGAATCCAGTATGGTGCACAACATGATTTTGTCAAGTTGCAGAGTAAGATTTGTCCAAGTAACACATTCGCAACATTAGAACTATCAAACGATTCTATATTCAACTTGGTGGCTAGCAGATGAATCCAGGACGAGCGTTTCGTCCTATTTGGGACTCATCAGCTGAATGTACCTGGACCTCAGTGAGTGATATTGTTCCCAGTGAAGCTCAAACCCAGTACCAAGTATCAAGCGACTATCCTATAGTTAAACATTTCATATCCCAGGGAAGATGTTAAAAATCTGTCAACACGAAGCCCAGTCTACGTGGCGACTGGATTAAGTACACAAAGTAGTCACTAGATTGTAACAGACATGTCAGTTAAGTTAAGGGGCAACAGCAAGCATAATGGCCTGGTTCTAAGGATGCTATGTCAACTTATCTTCTTTTAGGAGTCCCATGAAATTCTTTTAGGCCTGATTTCAAAACGATTTGTTAAATTTGATATTTTGTCTGGTGTAATGGTACAGTCAAGTTTCGTGTTGTCATAGACAGTCAGATATGTCAGATGGTTCCGTGGTTTCAAATGATGAAAGTATCTAAATAAATGAAGAATGATGGCCATAAATATTGTATATTTTAACTCTCTTGTTGATTGTCTTAGTGGCTAATAAATTCATTCAGTCGTGTCATATTCTGTCTTAATTATCAGTCATGGTTAGATGAGACAGATAACCATCTGATGTTACTGAGGATCGCATCACAGTAGCCTAGTCTAAATGCACAACAGCATAAACAAGTTATATACCGTACTTTTTCATGCAAGAACACCAAGTGTCAGATAGTGGAACACTAGAGCACTTTCTATCCAGCTATTCTCAACCAGGGAAAACGTCAGATGAATGGAACAGTTAAATAGCAATCTCAGCAGTTCCAAACAACATTACGGATCTTGTGCTCATGCATATTTTGAATGCCCAGGGAAACGAGAATAATAAGTAACGTACTTAAATAGATATCAACCAGTGAGAGAAAACTAATATGTACGAACAGCAGGAAAGAATCAAAAACCGATAAAAGCCAGTATTATGTATTTTCAGCCCTAAATCACGATTCGGACATTGAGAAAGTAAAGCTATCAACAGAAATAGTTATTTGGGAGGCGAGTTCCTCTCCATTACTGTCTTCCCTTCTTGAAATCACCTGTCTACTCCTTTCTGACCCATCTAAAAGAAGGATGTCATTTGACTACTTCAGTCTGATCATCTTCTTGGAAGTAGGTTTGTTGTGATCCTTGGAAGGGATATTACTTCTGAAGGTTGTTTTCCTACTTGTTCATAGCTGAGTTGTGGGCGGAAAGTATGCAGGAGTAAATGTTGAGAGAGATTAAAAGTCAATATGGTTGCCTTGGTTGGTTATCTCTAAAGCATCTGATTTTCACACGAAGTTCATACATCTGTACTTGTAGTAAGTCGTACACAGCATAAAATCATTCGATATCATTAGATATTTCAATCAAGGCTGAGTATCGTGGTTTTTAATCATCAGCATAGACAGATGCGACAGTTGAAACAGCTAATAAAGCACCTTGATTGTGAACATAGATATATTGTATATATTTTAACTATTATAATATTATTATTAGTATGTCATTTGGGTTCCTAGTGGAACATAGAGATTCAAAGGCACGTCTCCATTTCACTCTGTTCTCTGCAGCCTTCAAAACATGGCTCCACCAATGACCATCACCTTCCGTTTCATCCTCACATGATCTCCTCCATGTCATCCTCCCCTCAGACACCCAACTCGTCAATTCCCCTTTGAATTCCACTCATTAATGAAGAGTTATAACACGTATACCTGTGTTATTCAAGAAAGGTTTCATTGGAGTCAGATAGCAGGATACTTCGAAAAGCACTCAATTAGGGGCACTCAGTAAAAGCGGAAAGATTCAATTTCTGTAATATTTATATACCGGGTATGTAGAGAACTTCTGTCAGAAGAACGAAATGACTGATACCGGGAAGGAAAACCAGGATGAAATTTATTTGTTAGAAATAAAACTTCGAGCAAAAAGACGATGATGAACAATGTAACAAATAATTAAGTTATCTAACAGTAGTTCGAACTTAAGGAAAATAAATCTGTGTTATATCCAGTCTAACCATGATAATTATCCATTCATCTAAAATATTTTGTACTGCTCACAGTTATCATCTGATACTATGAATAGCACTATGCAAAAAGCAGAGTTCTTAATACAATTCATAAGATGAATATTCCTTGAGTTGATGGAACTTATTACTGAGTAACTCGAGTAGTTAGATACCACTCAAGCGGATTTGCAGATTTCACTAGCCAGATAGATCAGAGTGATCTAAGCACTGGATGATCGTTTCGCTCGCTTGGGACCGAGCTCACCAGCGGGGTGCCCGAAAAATTCGGCTCATAGGACCGGACTGGTCACATAACCTGATACTAGCCACCTGACTTGCATGGACCAGTATGCTTGAAAGAGGATGATCAGTCTGTAAATGATTTTCAAACTGCTGATATTTCTCACAGCTGAGTAGTTTGACAACTGCCTGAATATGGCTTCAATAGGTGGTTTTAACAAAAATCTTGTTCATTCTAAAGCTGGTCAATTGTAAAACTACTCTGCTGTAAGAAATATAAGCAGTTTGCAAATTATTTGCAGGTTGATCATCCAACTTTTCTGCGCTGATGATTCAAAAAGCGAAATTATTCGACTTCCAACTACCTTTAAACTTTCCGCAGTTTATACGTGTTTGTATCTGCTAAATCACTTGGAAGGAAAACTATACGTTTCTGATTTTTGAATGCTAAATATCTCGTAAGATATCGTTCTTACTCTGAAGTATTTGCAGCTATCAGCTATACATGGCTGTATTATCCATTTTCTGTAAAAAGAAAGCACTGGGAATAAAAGCTATCACACGCACAAATCAAAGTATATGGTGGATTTTCTGCCATGATTTTGAATGTTTATACCTAACGATATCTAAATGACTAAACAAATACTTTTCATTTCAATTCTCATAAACGTGAAATCACCACTGAAACTGTTTAACTTACTGAGAAATAAAGCTAAAGTACTAACTGTTTGAAAGTAGTAGAAATATCTTAGTCTCAGTTTTGTCTTTAAGTGATAAGTGTTCTTCGATAAAATTAAATGGATTCTATCAAACATAGTTTCTTTTGTTACTTGTCTTATACTTATGTCCACATGTTTAAATTTCTTTCATCAGAGCTTCATTCAAGCTTGGGCTAGTTTTCTACCGGGTATTTATTAATGGGAAATCATTGCCGATTTTATTGGCACTACCCACTGACTGACTACTCTTTATAATTCCGCCAAACATGTTGTCAGTCAAAAATAGGATTAGGCCCCAGTGGGAGCCAGCTAAGACTTCAGAGTGAGCATTTGTTTCCAGATGGCCGCAAATCGGAATTTTCAATGAACGTTAGTCACTATGTATTATTATTATTTCTTTGTCCCGTGAGGTCATAGTGGAACATATGGCTTCAAAAGCACGTCTCCATTTCACTCTGTTCTCTGCAGTCTTCAAAACATGGCTCCACCAATGACCATCACCTTCCATTTCTCCCTCACATGATCTCCTCCATGTCATTCTCCCCTCAGACACCCAACTCGTCAATTCCCCTTTGAATTCCACTCGACGGCCTGTCCTCACCGCACATCAGCCCGCCTCGCCTCGCCTCGCCTGACCTGACCTGACCTGACGCGTGATGTCCACAAATGGTCTTCTCAGTGTACGCCCAATCCAATCCAATCCAATCCATCTACACTCTCTCCTGCATATCTGTTGGTCGATGGGTTCTTGCTCCCTCGGTTTGTTGCCAACCAGAGTGACTTCCTTGTTGCTTATGCTTATTATTCTGTCATCTGATATTCAGTATGGAATGAGTGTGGGCGTAGGCGTAGGTGTATGCGGCAGCTGTTGATGAATGTCAGTAGTTTGTTGGGAATGGTTTTCGTGACTCGCCAATCTTCGCAACCATCACATAGGCTTCTATGCACTGATTGACTTGACTGACTTCGTGTTGACAATCCGTATGTTGTTCATGCTTTATGCTGAGTGTAGTAGATCTCCACACTGAGTTCAGACTAATGAAGTCCTGTCTTGCTGTCTTTCAGAACTTGACTTTGAAGTCTTCATCTGTGACGCTTGTAGTTGAAAGATTGCAGCCCAGGTATGTAGGTGGGCGGTAGGTAGGTAGGTAGGTAGGTGTGTAGCTAGGTTGGCAGGTAGGTAGGTAGGTAGGTGTGTAGGTAGGTAGGTAGGTGGGTAGGTAGGTAGGTAGGAAGGTGTGTATGTAGGTAGATAGGCAGGTAGGTAGGTAGGTAGCCAGGTAGGTAAATATGTAGGTAGGTGGATGAAAGAGAGTATTTCCTTCAGGTTTCTCACATTCATCGTGATTGCTGCTTCTTATTGTCGTCCTTGCTGGTAGTGGTGTTGGTGATGGTGGTAGTGGTACTGGTAGTGGTAGTGGTTGGGTATCTTCACCACCTCCGTCTTCTCCACGTTCACCTGGAGGTTGCGCCGTCATCGCTGCCCTGAATCTTCCACCAACTTGTTGGTTATCGCCTGTACATCTTCGACTTCGTGCGACAAGACACTACACACAAATCATCACTGAAATCCAAATAATATTCATCTGTGCTCCTTTCATCCATCTTCTCAAACAGCATATGCCCATCTTCTCACTCCTCACTCCTCACGATTTACTCCACCATCCAGTTCAGTTCAGTTTAGTTCAGTTCAGTTCAGTCCAGTCCAGTCGACCACAATCAGGAAGATGATCGGTGATAGTAGGTGGCAACCTCGTCTCACTCCTTCCTGTCTTCACTTCGAAGGCGTCACTCAGCTTTCCATTGTGTTGCAAATCACTTGGCATGTCGCATACTCACACAGCTGTAGAATGAGATTGATATTGGTTTGTGACACTAAAACCGTAGTGTTGAAACAAGCAGCTGCCTGACAAATTACTTCTCAGTCGACGCTATCGAAAACCGTTTCGAAATCCACGAAGTTGAGGTAGAGATCCAGTTGACTGCCATTCTATGCTCTGTTCTGTGATCATGCATAGCGTGGTGTTGCGATTTGGTCCGTACATGATTTGAACTTGCTGAAGCCAACCCGTCAGCCTGTTCAGCTGGTAATTTCGAATGCAGTGCATCTCCCAGTCTATCCAGGATGATGTGGCTGAATATTTTGCTTGTGGTGGAGCATGATTCCGTGCCTGTTCTTCTTCTTGTAAAGAAAGAATTAGGTCAGCCACACCCACTTGCGAGTTTGACAAGGTAACCCTACTTCCACTCACCAGATACCTCCCATTTCCCCCTTCTTCGCACACCTTCTGCAATGGTGGTGTGAGCATATCTCTGTGTCCGTATTCAGTGCTTTTGATGGAATTCCATCTGGTCCTGCTGTTTCTTACGAGATTTCAGCAACTCTATGGAATTCACGACTTCATTTCTGACTAGTGTTCACTGATAACTCTGTGGCTGGTCTGCTGGTGGTATTTCTGGACGAGGTGTAGGTGATGGTTGATTCAAGAGTTTTCTGAAGTGGTCAACCCTCTGTTTCCTCTGTTTCTCCTCTTCGCTAACTAGGCTTCCTTCACTATCTCTCACTGGTTTCATCTGTGTTGATCTCTCCCTTCGCAGATGGTGAGTAACCTGGTTATTTGATATGGTGTATTCAGGTCTCTGTCTCTCCTTCCTGCAGCGTGTTCTGCTTCACTCGCCAGTGTGTTGTGGAAGTGTCTTTTGTGTTTGCGAGCACTCTTCTTCACTTCCTTGTCCAGTGTAGTGTTTTATTGGTTGTATTCAGTTCCTCTTTCCATTGTTCAGCCTTGTACCGCACTGCTCTGCACTGCACTGCACTGCACTGCACTGCACTGGTTCATCTTCTCCTTCACCATCTAAATCACCATCACCACCAACATCACCATCACAATCATCATCACATCTTCCTCTCCCTCGTCTATCTGCTTCCATGTGGACATTCGTCGAGATCCACTCCTTGTCTCATCCCGTCTTCTTCCTTCCTAACACGGTTATGCAGGTCGCCTTCCACATAGCCTTCAAAGAGTTCCAGTGTTCTTCCACACAGGTTTCTTCACGGATCTTGCTCAACATCTCCCATCTTGTCCTGATCATTGACTGACGTGAAGATTTCCTCTGCAGTTACATCCTTCAGCTCAGTTTCTGTTCTGGGTATTCAAATTGAACTGTGGCCTAACATCACCAACTTCTGTGAAGGCTTTCAACTTGATTTTGAGGGAGGGAGGGAGGGAGGTGGGTTCCTTGTACTGGATAGTGGTGTGAGTGGTGTGAACCACCTACATCTACTCCCCTTCTTCATCTGATCTTGTCTTCAGTAGGCTGCGTCTCCACCTTTTTCACATTGAGATGAAGTCGATCTGATTCTCGGTGTAGAGTGTCCATCCTGTGAAATCAAATCCATGTTGCTTTGTGAATATCCTTGTGTTTGTACACACTGCTTCCAATCACCAAGTCGTTGATTGCGCAGACGTCTGCAAACAATTCTCTATTCTCATTCCTCATCTCATCGACAGCTTCCGACGCGAGATGAGTTCGCTTCGTGTGTTGTCTGCTCGCAGTTTGTGATTCATGTCAGCCATGAGGATATTGATGTCGCCAACTGGAGTGTGGCGTTGTGGAGTAGTGATTGCAGTAGTCTGTAGAATTCCTCCTTCTCATCTTGTTCTGCATCAAATATGGCATTTTGAATATACTGCAGTCTCCTTCTCGAGTGTGTTCCGATGAATGGTATTTTAATCGATATCACGTCATTTCGACTGGTGCCATATAGGCGTGAAAATTCATTAGTGGTATCTACAGATGTTCCTGCTTATGCGTCGGGTAAAGACCTATTGAAGGTGTCAACGTTTCATTTGTCTATTCTATTAGTAACAATCAGCAGGTCAGTCCATTTAAAGGATTGTGTTACAATTGAGTAAATCGTCCGATAGACGAAATCAATGCAAATGCAAAAAGAAGGAGGTTTTGATCGGAGGTGTGTAGGAGCAAGAACTTTAAGAAGTAATTTCCTTACTTGCTGAAATCAAACACATAGCTCAAAAAAATTTGTAATATACTTATCTACCTTCTGCTTGTATGCAATCTGCGGTTGACTGGATTCGTACGTTGATTACCTGGTTACCCCTAGTAGAAGTGTTAATTGATCTAAGTTAGTGAGATGTGGATACCATGGTGTTTTCAAGAAACGAATAATCTTGTATGATACAAAATAAAATTAATTTGAACAAACAAATAGTGCCAGTCTCCTAACCACATGTTTAACTAGTTAATAGGAACTTAATCAACGGCGAATCATCGAAAAAAATCACATCATTAGGCATCCAAAATGTCAGTAACAATGGTTAGACAGCCTTATTCATTCGGGAAACATAATAGTCTTCGGGGTAACTGCAGCAATGACGATATCTTCACTTTAGATTAGGTATTTTCTGACTTAGTAAGAAAATTCAGGCACTTATCTTAAGTCGCTAATTTGTTTATTTTGGATCTCAAAATCATATTAAAGAAAGATCACTGACCAAAATTGTAGTCGGTTAGCTACATACTTAAAAATCCTCCAGCGCTGGCGAAAATTAAAGCTAACAGTTCCAGGTCTGTAAAGAAAGCGAATTGGTGGTTATAAACCATCTTAAGAAAATGCCGCACTGAGAAAATTAGGTTTAGCTGTCCTTTCTCAATTTTTCCCTATTTTACTTTTCAGCAGTCAGTAATTTTAAGGTGTGTAAGACTACCTTCTAAGTTTCATATGGAAAAAGTAAATTAATCCAACTACCTTGTAAGCCAAAACGTCTGCTACAACTTTAATAAGCAAACTCAGGTTATATTGGGTCTACAGCAGCCTGAACGTAACATTCATTTTAACTGAATGAAGGTTGCATCACATTCCTGAGGTTTCTTCTATAGTGATGATGAGATATCTTGGCGACAGGTTAGAGGTCCTAAAAAGGATCTTAGTGAACAGATTTATTTGGAGGCTGATATCGCTTTCATCGTGTGAATGATGCATGGGTCTGCGTGCAGAATAATAACATCATATTTAGCCATACGGTATTCAACAAACCTTAATAAGAAGGGGCACTTCTCTGTGTGAAATGGAAACCTGTTGTCTCGGACTAGCAGTAAGGCCGTTTCAGTTCTGTTAAGCATTTTCTCTGCAGAACTAGCTACCTTTTAAGCAATTGTTTAGGTAGACGGTTTCCGTGTTATTCTAGATGAAATTGTATCCACTAGCTGTTAAAAGTTGATGAGGGAGACTTAGTGTCAAGTGCAAATCAGCTATGTTGAAATGGTACAAAATGAGGCTCAAGTCCACTACACGAAAAGTGACTCTCGTGCCCCGGTGGTCTGGTGGAGAACGCTTTGACGTCTGAAGTGATGGATACTAGGGTCGAGTCTGGATGGGAACAACACTAATTCAGGTGTAGGTATGTCCAACTGACGAGCTTCGAGTGGGGCGAAACGTGGGTCCTGGATTCCACTGTTAGTTATCAAGATGAACACAACATAATGAATGTATGGCAATATCAAAACATCCACGTAGGAGGCCAACAGACGCCGACCAAATCAACGCTATGTAGCGACGGAAAACTAATAGTAACAAACAACAAGCATTCATTCTGTTCCATCTGAGTCTATTTGGACTTAAATTTTCATTGATTTTCTGGTTATACACCCATGCACTTAATAATATTAAAGCCATCCAATAATTAATAATGATCGTATTTTATTACAAATGTGGCAAGCCTTTTTTCGGCTGTCATGGACACCTGCAGTTATATAACTATGCCAGGTTAAATGACAGATGTGTGTAAACACTCACTATCTAGTGGAATAAAGCATGGTCAATTATTTCACTCAGATTGTCATCAGTTTTCATCATCACCATTATTATCTATATCATCACTATTACAATTATCATTGTGACACACACCATATGGAATATTTCTAAACTAATGACAGCCTGAGGGAGGAAAGATGAAAATCGATAAAAAAAATGTATTAAGAATGAAGATTGTCCTTTTCTTATTTCTAAACAGATACTGTAAGTTCACAACTTATGTTTCATAATAACAGCACGAATGAAGATGACGGAAGAATGATACCATTTACTAACAGTAATAATAACAATATTAACATGGCTAATTAAATACACTAACTTCCTTTAGTCACGCAAAGTAGGACACAGTAAACTGATTTGTGTTTTCTTCTTTATATTTGAAAAATAGAATAGAATGAAGATGTGGTCTTCTTTTAAAAGTTTTGTTGATTGCCTTTCATGCTATGAAATCTTCTCTACAAAATGATTAAATATGCGTGCATGTCATTCGGTAACTTTACAGTTTATGTTAAGTAATTATTTCAATACATATTGTATAGATAGGCAATTAGTATATCATATATACCGAGACTATTAGATGGGAATAAATTTATGAGTGAATGCGCTTTGTAAACAATAGTTACTTTTAATGTTCTTTTACGACTCTTTTATATCAAATTACATAAAAATTAACAATAGAGCAACTAATCTTTCTTAACAAACCGCTAGTGCAACATGCTGATTTGGTGTAAATCTTAATGAAATCTCCGATGTTTCAGGTTGCTCAGTTATTCCGAATTACAGTTTATCATAAAGTTATAACATTTCAAAGTCATTGTCATTTGGAATGAATGATGTTCATAATATCATTTATTGAACCAGATCTTCATTATTTTGAGGGTTTGATTTAGAATAAAGACAAGGTCACTTAATAATTGATAATGGGATATCAAGACCAAATAATCAGTTATTTCTGCATGACATTCATTGGGAGCTTTAGAACATTACTAAGTGTTAGTGGTAAATGTCTTGGTCTGTCGGTTGCTTACAGGGAAGCAACTAATTTCATGCTATCTAGCACTGGATAGTGACTCAATTCTATCAGTCATTTTGAAATGTGACGAAGAGACGGATCATCGCGGTGCACTTTAATGGATGTTAATTAGTTGAAGACAGTCAGCATGATGTTTTACACCTAGGTTTAATTCTTGTGGGCACTTATCAGTAAGGTGTATATGAAACTTAGAACGAACTAGTGTCCGCTCTGAAGTTCGAATCCTTGTCATTCAGTGTTGTAGTCAATGATTCTACACTGAGCTCTTTGAGTCTAAGACTAACTCGCACCCATCGAAGTGCGTTGCTGTTTTCAGCCTTCTAGCCTGGTGGTCACACTGCTAAACGATCAATGGAATTATGTTGGCATTAAGAACTAGACAATATGAAATCGTAGCTCTCCAGTAACTAATCAGTTTATCCAATCCAGTCCTACAAGAGGTAAAATATGGCCCAAATAGCTCAATGGTAACACTGCTGATTGCAACACAGTTATGTGGATTAAAATCTCAGAGGGGATATCGGTTTCCCTTAGATTGGAGATACGCCTTGCTGACGAGTGTCAATGAGAGTGAAAAGTCGGTAGGATAGGACTTCCTACCGATTGCTTCCAACCAACTAGTGCCTAGAACTGTTATGTCGACGTGACAAAAGGTAGTTAATATATCTAGTAAACGTTTCCTCAGAAGCTTTTCACATATGAACATATTTCCGTTCATTTAAACACTAATGTAATAACAAACATAATATGGAATAAAGATTAAAGAACTGAGTGCATTTTTTATCTAGTGGCGTAAGTTTTGTTGGTTAACCTATGAGAATGATAAACAGACAATAGCATTAAAAAAGCTGAACTGTAGGGAAACTGGATAAGGATTCGTTTTAAATAACTTTACAACTAGATTACACTGCACTACACACTTAAGGCACTTCAATTTAATGGTGATGCATTAGAAATATAACACTGACATAATGTTATGAACATAACAGGAAACACCTCTTAGAGGTATAATAACTATTGATAATTTTGTTTATTCACAGAATAACAATGAATATTCCACGGATGTAAGGAAATACTGAAAAACGGAAAAATACAAAAGTTGCGCAAAATACAGAAAACGGTGTTCATGAATCGAGTTAATACAGAATAAGTTAAGTTTAAAGGGTATATGAAAGCTAAGTTCACCTACCATCTCGTTTCTCTAAATAGGCATATAGTTTTGTCATTCTTATGATCATATTTTAGATGACACAAAAATAAACCATAAAAGATGATCTTACAGTTTTGTAAGATGTTTAAAAATTTTTTTAAAAAAACTTGTTTTTTTCTTTTCTTTCCACGTGCGGGATTCGATCTGCACATCTAAATTGACTTAGAGGTGAACTGAAAGGTTAACTACTTCTTAGTGAAAAGTTCATCTTATAGAAAAGGGAGAATTTTATTCTGATAATGTCTACATTTTGAAACTTGCTGATTCCATGATTTCATTGATTTTAAGGCTAATCCATTTTTATTTATATTTTAGTGTTCACCTCAATCTTGATTTGATAAATTTTGTTGACTTAAAATTCATTTCATTTATCAGAAGACAGAAATCATTATTTTTCGAGAATCATAATGTTTTGCTTCAAGTAATTGATTCATATGTTATTGTTATTTGTTTCAAGGTAGCCAAATCTACATAGAAAGGACAGAAATGTAATCAGAAGAAGAAAATTTGTGTGGTTAAAAATGCGGAAATATTAAACTGCATACCTGTGTACTTAGCTTTGATTCAGTTCCTACTAGTTAACATATACTGAACAGAGGCGAAACAAGACATCAGTAACATCACAATTATACCTCAATTGAAACGAAATCTCTTTATGTACAATACTTGCTCCCATTCTATCTGAATAAAAAGTTTCCTGTAGTAAGGCATCAGAAAGAAGTTTTTGTAGTGAATCGTCCCCATCTTGATAAGACATTCAGAGAATCAATTTATCATTATAATATTCTCTGAATTTCTGAAAATATACATCAACGAGAGTTTAATACACTGTTGGTAGTTTGGAGATTGAAACACGCATCGTTGCGAGACTAACTGCGTTCTATCAAAAACAAAATCAATGTCATTTTGGGCGTTTTCAATTCATGTGGATGCATTTTATTGCCTATCACGATAGAAGAATAAAGTGATGTTGACTGGCTCTATCATTCAACTAGAAGACAAAGTTAACTTATGAAAACATAGATGCTTGCAATTAAAATTTCACGGAGTACAAGGAATGAAAATCTATGGAACAGTTGAACATCATTTCGAAAACTCACAAAGCTTTGTATATCATCATTTCAAGCAACTAAATACCAGGATATACATTAGTTACATATTTCTTCTACTCTTCTACAAATTCCCTATGTGATATAAACTTCACGTGACCATGAGTTAAATAATTAACGTTAAAACCTTTATCTTTTTACTGAGATGAAGTGCATGTTTCGAACTTGTATCGTTGCACTAAGACCGAATTCCTCACAGCACTTTGTGAACATCCATTTGCGATGTATGCTCTTTATTTATCATTGTTGTTAAACCAACCCGTTTTCCTAGTTTTTTACTGGCAAGCAATGTCAGCAGTCAAACGACGAAATTTTTCTTTTTGAGTAGTAAATATTAAGGATCAAAATCATGTTTACAACAACAAATGTTCGCTCACATCTTCATTCCAACCATCTTGATACGTAGAGAAATCTGTTTCTTGTCGAAATTTGATGCAATAGCAATGTTAAAAATAAGTTATTGTAATCCCTTTCATTGAGACACAAAAAAGCCAGTTAATGAAGAGTTATAACGCGTATACCTGTGTTATTCAAGAAAGGTTTCATTGGAGTCAGATAGCAGGATACTTCGGAAAGCACTCAATTAGGGGCACTCAGTAAAAGCGGAAAGATTCAATTTCCGTAATATTTATATACCGGGTATGTAGAGAACTTCTGTCAGAAGAACAAGATGACTGATACCGGGAAGGAAAACCAGGATGAAATTTATTTGTTAGAAATAAAACTTCGAGCAAAAAGACGATGATGAACAATGTAACAAATAATTAAGTTATCTAACAGTAGTTCGAACTTAAGGAAAATAAATCTGTGTTATATCCAGTCTAACCATGATAATTATCCATTCATCTAAAATATTTTGTACTGCTCACAGTTATCATCTGATACTATGAATAGAACTATGCAAAAAGCAGAGTTCTTAATACAATTCATAAGATGAATATTCCTTGGGTTGATGGAACTTATTACTGAGTAACTCGAGTAGTTAGATACCACTCAAGCGGATTTGCAGATTTCACTAGCCAGATAGATCAGAGTGATCTAAGCACTGGATGATCGTTTCGCTCGCTTGGGACCGAGCTCACCAGCGGGGTGCCCGAAAAATTCGGCTCATAGGACCGGACTGGTCACATAACCTGATACTAGCCACCTGACTTGCATGGACCAGTATGCTTGAAAGAGGATGATCAGTCTGTAAATGATTTTCAAACTGCTGATATTTCTCACAGCTGAGTAGTTTGACAACTGCCTGAATATGGCTTCAATAGGTGGTTTTAACAAAAATCTTGTTCATTCTAAAGCTGGTCAATTGTAAAACTACTCTGCTGTAAGAAATATAAGCAGTTTGCAAATTATTTGCAGGTTGATCATCCAACTTTTCTGCGCTGATGATTCAAAAAGCGAAATTATTCGACTTCCAACTACCTTTAAACTTTCCGCAGTTTATACGTGTTTGTATCTGCTAAATCACTTGGAAGGAAAACTATACGTTTCTGATTTTTGAATGCTAAATATCTCGTAAGATATCGTTCTTACTCTGAAGTATTTGCAGCTATCAGCTATACATGGCTGTATTATCCATTTTCTGTAAAAAGAAAGCACTGGGAATAAAAGCTATCACACGCACAAATCAAAGTATATGGTGGATTTTCTGCCATGATTTTGAATGTTTATACCTAACGATATCTAAATGACTAAACAAATACTTTTCATTTCAATTCTCATAAACGTGAAATCACCACTGAAACTGTTTAACTTACTGAGAAATAAAGCTAAAGTACTAACTGTTTGAAAGTAGTAGAAATATCTTAGTCTCAGTTTTGTCTTTAAGTGATAAGTGTTCTTCGATAAAATTAAATGGATTCTATCAAACATAGTTTCTTTTGTTACTTGTCTTATACTTATGTCCACATATTTAAATTTCTTTCATCAGAGCTTCATTCAAGCTTGGGCTAGTTTTCTACTGGGTATTTATTAATGGGAAATCATTGCCGATTTTATTGGCACTACCCACTGACTGACTACTCTTTATAATTCCGCCAAACATGTTGTCAGTCAAAAATAGGATTAGGCCCCAGTGGGAGCCAGCTAGGACTTCAGAGTGAGCATTTGTTTCCAGATGGCCGCAAATCGGAATTTTCAATGAACGTTAGTCACTATGTATTATTATTATTTCTTTGTCCCGTGAGGTCATAGTGGAACATATGGCTTCAAAAGCACGTCTCCATTTCACTCTGTTCTCTGCAGTCTTCAAAACATGGCTCCACCAATGACCATCACCTTCCATTTCTTCCTCACATGATCTCCTCCATGTCATCCTCCCCTCAGACACCCAACTCGTCAATTCCCCTTTGAATTCCACTCGACGGCCTGGCCTGGCCTCACCTCACATCACCTCACCTCACCTCACCTCACCTCGCCTGACCTGACCTGACCTGACGCGTGATGTCCACAAATGGTCTCCTCAGTGTACGACAAATCCAATCCAATCCAATCCATCTACACTCTCTCCTGCATATCTGTTGGTCGATGGGTTCCTGCTCCCTTGGTTTGTTGCCAACCAGAGTGACTTCCTTGTTGCTTATGCTTATTATTCTGTCATCTGATATTCAGTATGGAATGAGTGTAGGCGTAGGCGTAGGTGTATGCGGCAGCTGTTGATGAATGTCAGTAGTCTGTTGGGAATGCTGTTCGTGACTCGCCAATTTTCTCAACGATCACATGGAAGCACTGATTGACTTGACTGACTTCGTGTTGACAATCCGTATGTTGTTCACGCTTTATGCTGAGTGTAGTAGATCTCCACACTGGGTTCAGACTAATGAAGTCCTGTCTTTCTGTCTTTCCGAAGTTGACTTTGAAGTCTTCATCTGTGACGCTTGTAGTTGAAAGATTGCAGCCCAGGTATGTAGGTGGGCGGTAGGTAGGTAGGTAGGATGGTGTGGGGTTGTAGGTAGGTGTGTAGGTAGGTAGGTAGGTAGGCAGGCAGGTAGGTAAATATGTAGGTAGGTAGATGAAAGAGAGTATTTCCTTCAGGTTTCTCACATTCATCATGATTGGTGCTTCTTATTGTCGTCCTTGCTGGTAGTGGTGTTGGTGATGGTGGTAGTGGTACTGGTAGTGTTAGTGGTTTTGGTTGGGTATCTTCACCACCTCCGTCTTCTCCACGTTCATCTGGAGGTTGCGCCGTCATCGCTGCCCTGAATCTTCCACCAACTTGTTAGTTATCGTCTGTACATCTTCGACTTCGTGCGACAAGACACTACACACAAATCATCACTGAAATCCAAATAATATTCATCTGTGCTCCTTTCATCCGTCTTCTCAAACAGCATATGCCCATCTTCTCACTCCTCACGATTTACTCCATCATCCAGTTCAGTCCAGTTCAGTTCATTTCAGTTCAGTTCAGTCCAGTCCAGTCGACCACAATCAGGAAGATGATCGATGATAGTAGAGTGAGATTGATATTGGTTTGTGACACTAAAACCGTAGTGTTGAAACAAGCAGCTGCCTGACAAATTACTTCTCAGTCGACGCTATCGAAAACCGTTTCGAAATCCACGAAGTTGAGGTAGAGATCCAGTTGACTGCCATTCTATGCTCTGTTCTGTGATCATGCATAGCGTGGTGTTGCGATTTGGTCCGTACATGATTTGAACTTGCTGAAGCCAACCCGTCAGCCTGTTCAGCTGGTAATTTCGAATGCAGTGCATCTCCCAGTCTATCCAGGATGATGTGGCTGAATATTTTGCTTGTGGTGGAGCATGATTCCGTGCCTGTTCTTCTTCTTGTAAAGAAAGACTTAGGTCAGCCACACCCACTTGCGAGTTTGACAAGGTAACCCCACTTCCACTCACCAGATACCTCCCATTTCCCCCTTCTTTGCACACCTTCTGCAATGGTGGTGTGAGCATATCTCTGTGTCCGTATTCAGTGCTTTTGATGGAATTCCATCTGGTCCTGCTGCTTTTTACGAGATTTCAGCAACTCTATGGAATTCACGACTTCATTTCTGACTAGTGTTCACTGATAACTCTGTGGCTGGTCTGCTGGTGGTATTTCTGGACGAGGTGTAGGTGATGGTTGATTCAAGAGTTTTCTGAAGTGGTCAACCCTCTGTTTCCTCTGTTTCTCCTCTTCGCTATCTAGGCTTCCTTCACTATCTCTCACTGGTTTCATCTGTGTTGATCTCTCCCTTCGCAGATGGTAAGTAACCTGGTTATTTGATATGGTGTATTCAGGTCTCTGTCTCTCCTTCCTGCAGCGTGTTCTGCTTCACTTGCCAGTGTGTTGTGGAAGTGTCTTTTGTGTTTGCGAGCACTCTTCTTCACTTCCTTGTCCAGTGTAGTGTTTTATTGGTTGTATTCAGTTCCTCTTTCCATTGTTCAGCCTTGTACCGCACTGCTCTGCACTGCACTGCACTGCACTGCACTGCACTGGTTCATCTTCTGCTTCACCATCTACATCACCATCACCACCAACATCACCATCACCACCACCATCATCATCACATCTTCCTCTCCCTCGTCTATCTGCTTCCATGTGGACATTCGTCGAGATCCACTCCTTGTCTCATCCCGTCTTCTTCCTTCCTAACACGGTTATGCAGGTCGCCTTCCACATAGCCTTCAAAGAGTTCCAGTGTTCTTCCACACAGGTTTCTTCACGGATCTTGCTCAACATCTCCCATCTTGTCCTGATCATTGACTGACGTGAAGATTTCCTCTGCAGTTACATCCTTCAGCTCAGTTTCTGTTCTGGGTGTTCAAATTGAACTGTGGCCTGACATCACCAACTTCTGTGAAGGCTTTCAACTTGATTTTGAGGGAGGGAGGGAGGGAGGTGGGTTCCTTGTACTGGATAGTGGTGTGAGTGGTGTGAACCACCTACATCTACTCCCCTTCTTCATCTGATCTTGTGTCCAGTAGGCTGCGTCTCCACCTTTTTCACATTGAGATGAAGTCGATCTGATTCTCGGTGTAGAGTGTCCATCCTGTGAAATCAAATCCATGTTGCTTTGTGAATATCCTTGTGTTTGTACACACTGCTTCCAATCACCAAGTCGTTGATTGCGCAGACGTCTGCAAACAATTCTCTATTCTCATTCCTCATCTCATCGACAGCTTCCGACGCGAGATGAGTTCGCTTCGTGTGTTGTCTGCTCGCAGTTTGTGATTCATGTCAGCCATGAGGATATTGATGTCGCCAACTGGAGTGTGGCGTTGTGGAGTAGTGATTGCAGTAGTCTGTAGAATTCCTGCTTCCTCTCTTGATTTGCATTAATTGTAGGATTGTAGGTGCATAGCGTAGCATTGTATGCATTGTATGATTGTGACTTCAATTCTTTTTGAGTTGAATCTTGTTGTGATGATCGTAACCCTGCAGGAGGAGATTGGTTCCCACTGGATGACGGCCTTTGATGCTCTTCGAGGGGACATCATGATAGCCACTCGAAAACTCAGTGTGCTCGTGGTTGTCGTCTGAGTGACAGTATCGGAGTAGATTTTTGACTCTCCAGTTGGTAGTTTGAAGATTCCGCTTGCATTCCATATTCTCTCACAGATTCTCAGCACTTCTCTGCTATACCTTCTCATGTCTTTTGCAATTTGGGCATCCTTGTCAGCCAGGTTCATACATGGTGCGGATATTCCATATCCCTATCCTTACTTTCTTACTCATGTGTAGGCCTGGTGAATCTGCTTTTCCTCGTGTGGCTACACTTGGATCAGTGATGTACGTTGACAAAGTCAACTCAGAGGGTCAAGTCCTCAAGATGAATTGATGAGCTCCCCGCCAAACGAGGGATTCTTCAGTCCGCTATCGAAATCATTGTGATCTGAATTCAGAATTCTATAAATAACCCCAGCTGGGTTCTAACTATTCATATTATCAATTAGAGAATTTCAACAGTTGTAAGCATTTTGATCGGTTATTAAAAGTAGCTTAAGTTTTTATACCTAATTCTAAGTGCTAATCGTATCCCATCCACCAAGTTTGCAATACGGTTACCAGACTGAGACACCAAATCCCTCATTGCACTTGGTTTTCATTTCATATGGTTGAGAAAAAAAACTATATGAGAAGCAACCTACTATAATTTATGAGATACGTGGTTTATATTTCACAGCAGCTCTCATCATGAATCAAAAATAAGCTAGAAGATCATTGAGAACTTGAAACGACTGTTTCATTCTAGTCTATTTCATCTTGGAAATGCGTAACGAAGAACTTTCGAAGGATCGAGATGAACACCATTAGGTCTTGTAGCCAATATTTTTCTATTTAGGCTAAGGAGTGGAATCTAAAAGTACGTTTTCTCCAATTTTTACCAATTATCTATAAAGTGTGATAATCATCCAACATTACCGGTAACCATCCGTTTCTACATCTGACGCCACTGGATCGACAAGTCATGGTTTTTGATTGGAACTTTAGAAAATTGATCTAGAAGTAAGTTACTTATGAGTGCTTTATTTTTATTTGACTCAAAACTAGTAGCTAAGTAGCCTTGAGATACGGTAGCTGGTCTCATTCACATTTAAGGTCATGATACCTAATACTGAGAAGTCTAAAAATAAGAAAAACAGCTGATCGTGCTCTTTGAATACTGACGTTCCTCTAGTTGATGTGGACTGATGATGAAAACTGCTTGAAATCAATCATTTCATTACCTACAATGTAACAGTCATTATTTTAATACTGCTTAGAAAACCATATGTAACGGGGAAGAAATCCATCAAATTTGCTGTTGTTCATGTGCTGAAGTTAACCCTATAGTCAGTTTTTCTGTTTTCAGGTGAAAGTCTGCTGTATTATCAAAATTTTCTTCTCCTCACAGCTCATTTATTCAAACAACTAGCTGCACTTCATTTTGAACAAGATAAGTGCTTCATGCATAAGTGAAATTTGTTTTCATTGCATGACGATCGAATTTTATTGTTGCTCTTTCATACTTTCTAAGCACACTAATCGATACAATGAACTGATGACTGATATAATTAGTCTTCATAGTCTTTTTACACTAAAAGCCTTAGGGGAATTTGATGAAAAACTGTTACCCTTTCTCTCAATACCAGGTGTTATTTGATTTAGATCAATCAACAATATTAAAGAATAGCCTGAGGAAGGTTATGACATTGAATGTGCACGTAAACATGATTATTCACACACGCACATTTCATTTATGCATGGAGCGTAGAAACAAGTGACATAATTATCTGGGAAACTTTTTTTTCATAGTCATCTAGCTATTATCATTTTAAAAGCAAAGGATTCATCATTATCGAAGTTTAACATACACCAAATACAAATGGATGGCAACTTCCAGAAATTTACGTTTGTCGAGTTTATTAAAAAGAAGTGCTTGGTGCTTTTTAGGAGTATTACGTGAGTTTTGAGATGATAGCTTTTGAAACCTACTAAAATCAGCTGTTAGTATATCCAATAAAACTTCATGTAAACTTATCTGGACATAATTATTAATACAGTTATTTATTTCATCTCCCTTGTTCGATTATTAGTCAGATTTTTGCGATATACTGCTAAAATTCTACTTATATAAAGTTGGATTCAGAAGTTGATCGGATTACTTTAGCCTGAATACGAATTTGCTACGCGACTTCGTCAAGTTCATCAGCAGCTACAGCAAACGATTACCATAGTATGGAAAAAGATCACTTGTTACAAATCTTATCGTCAAGATAGAGAACCATTACAAATCAGTTTGGATTGAACAATTGGTTAGATTGCAGAAAGGCATTCGACCTCTAGCTGCTCAATCTTCTTTGCTCTGTGATCAACTAGTCAAAGAAAGAACGAGAAGAATCATATTCAAAAGAATTTACTCGAAGCCTTATTCAGACAGATAGACAAAAGACAGATAAATAAATGTAGAACAGTGTGAAATAATGCATCAACTCAATTTGCTCCACTTCACAATAGCACAGAAAAATAAATGGAACAGAAGTCGAATGATAAACAAATCAACAAAAAGATCTTTGGAAATAAAGAGAGAACAAACAAATGAAGTTCAGTAAAAATGTTCAAGATCTTGAAGACAAAGAACTAATATAACCATGTCACTATGGTTCATTATGAACCATTTTTGTAGGAGTTTCTAAGCATAGATTTCTGACATTTTGTGAAAATACGCTAGATAACCAAAACCTCTATACAGGGCTCAGACAAGCCATCAAAGACTTTATGGATAGATATTGTCTTTATTTTGTCCTCTTTAGCTACATTATGACCTTTTCCTAGTTGAGTTAACATTTTTTGTGATTATGTTCGCAGCTTAATGATCTTAACATATACCCAAGTTAGCCCAGTAGGTAGCTGAGTGACTTGCCCTCCTTACTTAAGACTCTACTTCAATCTTCTACACTGTTCAGTTTGTGATTCCACCACATGCAAAGAATGTTAAATAGGTGCACTGCGCTGGAAACGTGAAAGTTTTTCAAACCTTTGCTGGTCACGCTTAACAGCTAAAAAGTGGGGCATATCTGACTGCTACTCGGCACATTAATCTTCTGATTTGAGGATAGATATTTCTCTGGCGTCAGAAATCGTTTGAATAGCCAATAAATTCCATAATTTCACTTCCCACTATTGAAGTAGTCATCAAAATGGGGTAGTTCAAAAGCATCATTTCACATGTAATGCAAAAGGTATACCACAGTACTCAGATTTGGAAAACCTTCAGTGTTATCTGACCTTTGGTAATGTATATTCCACCTTCATACTTGACGATATCTCAAGCCTTGAATACATTTAAAAGTTTATGAAAACATTCACTTGAAGTACCAAAAATTGTAAAATACAAGATGATCCGTGTCATTAACATAAGCTATAAATCAGTTTTAACACTGGATACTCAAATTTTACTGTGTTCAAAAGACGTCAGATTTTATCAGCGTCTTTGCTAACAATAACATAGTTTCTGCGTACTCTGGGTTAGCCATCTCTCATCCTGGAAGTAATTCAATCCTTGAGAGTTAGCAGGTCTGTGGAAATATGTAAACTAGTACTGCTGTATGTGTAGCGTTAATACCTAAGATAGCAACTATGCACAAACCTAAAAGCAGCTATGTGTGTTCTTGCTGAGAGCTTAAATTAGCATAATATACTTGTAGGGTATTTCCTCCGTATTCAGAGGTTACCATAACACTTGCGCGTAACCAAAATCGTACACCTTCTTTCATTGAAAAAATAGGACGTGTTGGGAGTCGTTACATGTTCTTGTCCTCCAAAATAGTCCGACAAGACAAGAATTCATCTCAGTATCCTCAAGCAACTTTGAAACCTATCTAGTTTTCTCGCGCTTGTTGCTTTTGAGCTTCCATTAAATATGGAATGACTGTGGATCCTGGTGTCTAAGGTATAATGTTATTCAAACTCATTTTCCCGCGATTGTAGCAGAATCAGTTGTCTTCTTTCTTAGAAGCGATGATCAAAAAAAGACCAATTTGAACGAAAAAATTCCGGATTCCTATACAGCGTGGAAATAAAAAAATCGTTCTATAAGCCGAATGCGAAAATAACTTTTCCATTTGTAATTTTTTTAATGCTTTCTTGAATTTCTACAAAAATAAGTTTTATTTCAACGTTTTAACAGACTTCCTATCAGTAAAAGTTTGTGGTCATTTACGTTTAAATGTATCTTGTTTCGCACATCACATGTTCTTCTCCTTTGACTGTTTTAGACAAGTGCTGAATGACTGTTTTGAATACTTTTCGGGAAAATTCACTCCTCATTACAAATAAAGAATAATTTACTGAGTCTCACTGTTTTCTTAACACATGGTTATTATAACAGTATATCCTTTCAAATACATTGTTCAGAAACAAATTTAAAGTTCATCGAACAAAAGCACTAATCGCAAACTGAATCATTGGTTCAGTATTCTAGTCCAATTTCACTGTTGTTAAGTTTAAGTTCCTTTTCCACTTTTTTGAGTTACTTTTCTACATATGGTCGCCAACCTTCAGTTTCACCCTGATTTTATTCATCACAGCACTGGCCAGTTCCACAGTTACTGAACTTAGTCATTTTCCAGAACCATCCATCAAGACTTTTCGTGACAAAAGTTAATTCATGTTACTTCGTATCTCTTCATGTTTGAGAGAGTCATATATATCTCTTGATGACGCTTGGAAGACTGAAATGTATATTGTATTCAGGCTGAATATTTTGCAAACAACGGTGGGATTGATTGCGATCACTGTAGTGAAATTTAAGTAGTGGAAGAAGATTTATAATTAGGGAGGGAAATATTTCTTGATCAAATTTTCCTATTTCATGATATTTTACTTTGAATGCTTGATCATCAAGGTTAGTGTCATCACGGGTTACAAGTGTTTTATTACCTTTCATTTCATTTGCTAAAAAGATAAAGACGACCAGAAGAGTAAATCCTTGTCGAAGAACCATACAAGTGGAGTAGTTGAGTTAACCCAAAAAAAGCAAATAAAACTTTTCAAGCCAGTTGGGACTCTTAGATTATGTCTCCTTACTACCACATAAACGATGGATCTCAATGACTATCAGGTCTTTAGGCTAGCCTGTTACAATCCAGCATGTATCATGCAACCTGCTCAAAACAAAAAGTAAATTACTTTGTGACATAAGTAGTAAGTCTTTAAAAACATTCTAAACTCAATTTTCGAAGAAAAATATGCACTGATTAACGCATATTATAAAGCCTGCTTTTAACTCCTCCTACTTAATTAGTTGTCTGGTTACTAGCCTGTCCTAAACCCGAAAAAAAAGAGAAGCTTGGGTATAGGGTTAGTAACCTTACCCCATAAAACCAATCCAAACGCCAAAGAAACTAAAAAGTACGAAAAAAAATAATACAAAGTCATTCCTCTCTGGAATCGGGAGATGAAATGACGCCGGTTGGAGAAAGCTTTCAGAAAACCAGTTGGCCAATGTGTCTTCCCTCAATCGATGAAAGCGAAAGTAAGGATAGGGATATGGAATATCCGCACCATGTATGAACCTGGCTGACAAGGATGCCCAAATTGCAAAAGACATGAGAAGGTATAGCAGAGAAGTGCTGAGAATCTGTGAGAGAATATGGAATGCAAGCGGAATCTTCAAACTACCAACTGGAGAGTCAAAAATCTACTCCGATACTGTCACTCAGACGACAACCACGAGCACACTGAGTTTTCGAGTGGCTATCATGATGTCCCCTCGAAGAGCATCAAAGGCCGTCATCCAGTGGGAACCAATCTCCTCCTGCAGGGTTACGATCATCACAACAAGATTCAACTCAAAAAGAATTGAAGTCACAATCATACAATGCATACAATGCTACGCTATGCACCTACAATCCTACAATTAATGCAAATCAAGAGAGGAAGCAGGAATTCTACAGACTACTGCAATCACTACTCCACAACGCCACACTCCAGTTGGCGACATCAATATCCTCATGGCTGACATGAATCACAAACTGCGAGCAGACAACACACGAAGCGAACTCATCTCGCGTCGGAAGCTGTCGATGAGATGAGGAATGAGAATAGAGAATTGTTTGCAGACGTCTGCGCAATCAACGACTTGGTGATTGGAAGCAGTGTGTACAAACACAAGGATATTCACAAAGCAACATGGATTTGATTTCACAGGATGGACACTCTACACCGAGAATCAGATCGACTTCATCTCAATGTGAAAAAGGTGGAGACGCAGCCTACTGGACACAAGATCAGATGAAGAAGGGGAGTAGATGTAGGTGGTTCACACCACTCACACCACTATCCAGTACAAGGAACCCACCTCCCTCCCTCCCTCCCTCAAAATCAAGTTGAAAGCCTTCACAGAAGTTGGTGATGTCAGGCCACAGTTCAATTTGAATACCCAGAACAGAAACTGAGCTGAAGGATGTAACTGCAGAGGAAATCTTCACGTCAGTCAATGATCAGGACAAGATGGGAGATGTTGAGCAAGATCCGTGAAGAAACCTGTGTGGAAGAACACTGGAACTCTTTGAAGGCTATGTGGAAGGCGACCTGCATAACCGTGTTAGGAAGGAAGAAGACGGGATGAGACAAGGAGTGGATCTCGACGAATGTCCACATGGAAGCAGATAGACGAGGGAGAGGAAGATGTGATGATGATGGTGGTGGTGATGGTGATGTTGGTGGTGATGGTGATGTAGATGGTGAAGCAGAAGATGAACCAGTGCAGTGCAGTGCAGTGCAGTGCAGTGCAGAGCAGTGCGGTACAAGGCTGAACAATGGAAAGAGGAACTGAATACAACCAATAAAACACTACACTGGACAAGGAAGTGAAGAAGAGTGCTCGCAAACACAAAAGACACTTCCACAACACACTGGCAAGTGAAGCAGAACACGCTGCAGGAAGGAGAGACAGAGACCTGAATACACCATATCAAATAACCAGGTTACTTACCATCTGCGAAGGGAGAGATCAACACAGATGAAACCAGTGAGAGATAGTGAAGGAAGCCTAGATAGCGAAGAGGAGAAACAGAGGAAACAGGAGTTGACCACTTCAGAAAACTCTTGAATCAACCATCACCTACACCTCGTCCAGAAATACCACCAGCAGACCAGTCACAGAGTTATCAGTGAACACTAGTCAGAAATGAAGTCGTGAATTCCATAGAGTTGCTGAAATCTCGTAAAAAGCAGCAGGACCAGATGGAATTCCATCAAAAGCACTGAATACGGACACAGAGATATGCTCACACCACCATTGCAGAAGGTGTGCGAAGAAGGGGGAAATGGGAGGTATCTGGTGAGTGGAAGTAGGGTTACCTTGTCAAACTCGCAAGTGGGTGTGGCTGACCTAATTCTTTCTTTACAAGAAGAAGAACAGGCACGGAATCATGCTCCACCACAAGCAAAATATTCAGCCACATCATCCTGGATAGACTGGGAGATGCACTGCATTCGAAATTACCAGCTGAACAGGCTGACCGGTTGGCTTCAGCAAGTTCAAATCATGTACGGACCAAATCGCAACACCACGCTATGCATGATCACAGAACAGAGCATAGAATGGCAGTCAACTGGATCTCTACCTCAACTTCGTGGATTTCCAAACGGCCTTCGATAGCGTCGACTGAGAAGTAATTTGTCAGGCAGCTGCCTGCTTCAACGCTACGGTTTTAGTGTCACAAACCCTTATCAATCTCATTCTACAGCTGTGTGAGTATGCGACATGCCAAGTGATTTGCAACACAATGGAAAGCTGAGCGACGCCTTCGAAGTGAATACAGGAAGGAGTGAGACAAGGTTGCCGCCTACTATCACCGATCATCTTCCTGATTGTGGTCGACTGGACTGGACTGAACTGAACTGAAATGAACTGAACTGGACTGAACTGGATGATGGAGTAAATCGTGAGGAGTGAGAAGATGGGCATATGCTGTTTGAGAAGACGGATGAAAGGAGCACAGATGAATATTATTTGGATTTCAGTGATGATTTGTGTGTAGTGTCTTGTCGCACGAAGTCGAAGATGTACAGGCGATAACCAACAAGTTGGTGGAAGATTCAGGGCAGCGACGACGGCGCAACCTCCAGGTGAACGTGGAGAAGAGAGGGGTGGTGATGATATCGAACCACTACCACTACCACTACCACCATCAGCACCACCACCATCAGCACCACTACCAGCAAGGACGACAATAAGAAGCACCAATCATGATGAATGTGAGAAACCTGAAGGAACTATTCTCTCTCATCCACCTACCTACCTACCTACCTACACACCTACCTACCTCGGCTGCAATCTTTCATCTACAAGCGTCACAGATGAAGACTTCAAAGTCAAGTTCGGAAAGACAGCAAGACAGGACTTCATTAGTCTGAACCTAGTGTGGAGATCTACTACACTCAGCATAAAGCATGAACAACATACGGATTGTCAACACGAAGTCAGTCAAGTCAATCAGTGCATAGAAGCCTATGTGATGGTTGAGAAGATTGGCGAGTCACGAACAGCATTCCCAACAGACTACTGACATTCATCAACAGCTGCCGCATACATCTTCGCATACGCCTACACTCATTCCATACTGAATATCAGATGACAGAATAATAAGCATAAGCAACAAGGAAGTCACTCTGGTTGGCAACAAACCAACGGAGCAAGAACCCATCGACCAACAGATATGCAGGAGAGAGTGTAGATTGATTGGATTGGATTGGATTGGGCGTACACTGAGGAGACCATTTGTGGACATCACGCGTCAGGTCAGGTCAGGTCAGGCGAGGTGAGGTGAGGTGAGGTGAGGTGATGTGAGGTGAGGCCAGGCCAGGCCGTCGAGTGGAATTCAAAGGGGAATTGACGAGTTGGGTGTCTGAGGGGAGGATGACGTGGAGGAGATCATGTGAGGAAGAAATGGAAGGTGATGGTCATTGGTGGAGCCATGTTTTGAAAGCTGCAGTGAACAGAGTGAAACGGAGACGTGCTTTTGAAGCCCTATGTTTCACTATGATCTCACGGGACAAAGAATTGATAATTATCGTTTTTGAACTTTTTGTTGGCATATGAATGCTGTTTCATAATTAACTGATATCTATGGCAGCATGAAATAAATTTTATTTTTCTTGTTTCTGTTTGTTTTTGGTGTGTTCAGTCGGTTTTACGTTATAAGGAAATAAAAGCGAATTGGTTCTTAAAGATTGTTAATCTTTTTTCATTAGTTTGACTGCATTTTCTCACTCTTTTTGTCTTACTGATGTGTTTTATTCACCTCTAAATATTCACTAATAATGGTGATCAAGTCTTTTATTTACTACTGTGATTGTTATTATTATTACTAATCGATTGTTTGTCACAAACTTTCTGGGGATCTTGTCATTATTATAAAGACCTATAATTTCTGATATAATATAATGTGACTGTTAGCCATTTTAGAAGCTGGAAAGCAAATTGTGTGTATGCATTGCCTGTTAATGGAATTCAAAATGATGAGAGTTGTTTGATACTTGTAATCCATCGTTGCTATTATAGGTAGAAATACTCGACCTTCAATGGCAAACGGGCTCCTATTTAGGGCTTCGATACTTCTCGGTTACTCATTGTATTATATCCTGCTTGGTGACCACCAGTGGAATCCAAGATGAGCTTTTCTTCCTATTCGGGAATCGTCAGCTGGGTATACCTGCACCCCAGTGACCTATTTTGTGCTCACTTGGACTCAAACCCAGTAACCATCACCGGATAAACTACTAGCCACGAAACAGAATACGACACGTCAAGATGAGAGGGTAATATAAATGGTTTTCCTAAGGCAAATTTAGTGGCCGAATAAAAGTCTTGAAAAAACTAGTGTGAATAACAAAAATTCTTTTCTACATATCAGCTAAGTGTCATTTTCTTTTCATTACTCTTACACAAACAAAATTGGAACGATCATAAAATCAGAGTAATTTTTTAGCAACGTAAAACTCATTGTGGTTGATTTTATTAGCCCTTCGCCGACCTAACTGGTCGGTCTCTTTTGGGATATGGGCTCGTTCTCGGATGCCTAGATATTGCTTGTGTTTGAGTTATTCGACAAAGATGGACAGCGTCTAGCAGTGGGATCCAGACCGATCAATTCGGTTGACTCAGCGACGAGACAAGACAAACGGCAACATTAAAACGATGCCTGTCGCACAAGAAGTGGCTATCGTGACTCGGCTGTCTTGTGGAAAACCCTCTGGGGTTCCGACTTCGAGTCCTAGCGGGGACAACATCACTCACTGGGAGGCGGATACATCCTGCTGACGAGTCCGGAATAGGACGAAACGCGCATCCTGGATTCCATTGCTAGCCACTATCCATGATTAAAATGTAGAATTCATTTGGAAATTAGGACGAGTCGAACAATTTTTCTCTTATTTACTCTCACTGATAACTATTCAGTTCAGGTTACTTAACTTACGCGATCAAAAAACAGGTGTTGGTAACCATCGCAACAACTAGATGATTTAACAAGTCAGCAGGCACAGCTAGTTCCTGGCCTACTGAAACTACCTGGGCCAAAGCAACTGAAAATTTTTAGACGGAATACTAATAGGCTTTCAATAAAATACCAAGTTTTGTAACTCATCCAATTTTAACTATTGTTTAGATCGCGGGCAACAATTTTGCACCGAATACTAACACAGCCTAAAAAGGTGATCACTTTGTGAAAATACTCATTTCAAATTAATTTATAATAACTTCATTAGTTCTACAACGCACAATTCATGAATATAATGATTTGAAAAGTTATTCCATCAAAGTTATTTTGAATTTTTATTTGAAATAAACGTTGCACAAAAACAATGAGTGATTAGATTTTATCATTTCTATTTTTTGTAGGGAAAAACCTGATTAAATAAACTTGTCAATAAGTACAACTATATCCACCCGTTCTTATTATTTATTTCTTAGCTGGTTAGGAGAATATGGAATGCTGGAAATTATCTTATGTGTGAAGTGTTACATTCCCTGGTACTGCTTGAAAGTGAGTTCTTAGTGATATTCTAACTATCCTGTTTTGGTTGAAGTGAAAGTTGATAAAGATTAAAGCGTAAATGGGGCTGCACCCAAACTAGTACCATTTTAGGAAGTATTCAAACCTTAAAGTTATATCTTCAACTATTCACATAGTAAATTTGCCTGTAAATTAATTCTATATTGGACAGATTTCTTGTTTGAAGTTCTGTCCTCTACTTTCATTGAAATCTGAACTATAAACCAGAAAGCAACTAAGGGATACAAAACGAAACCTTACTTGATCTTTGGGTTTGTGTATATACCAAGGTTTATGTATATGAACACAGATGACGATAAGTTTGAACATCGGTTTCACGAAGTGGCTTGAGTAAATTATCAGTTAATATAATGAATTGGTGGAGTTCGAAAAAAACACTTAGTGTTCCGAGTTACAGTGCCCCTGTGGATGATCATTGACTACCTCATGATAATTTTGACATTCATTGGGTTACCGTTAAAGGTGAACAGAAATGTATTTCATATCTCCCAGTATAATCTTTAGAATTTACACCTGCGTAGTGAAATATACTGATAATAACTGTTATGAATACAGTAATCATCTATCTCTAAACATATACTAGAAACTAGTCACGGTATAGATATGAAAACATCTTTTAAAGTAGCACATAAAAGTGGTCATGGAAGAGTGATTAAATTTATTAAAGCTCTTACTGTCAAACCTCTTTTATGTATACAAAAATAGTTTGTACTCACGTTGAACCTACCTTGATATTATTGATTTTAATTTTCATACCAAGAGTAACGTGATTAACGTTTTGTCTTTTTCTCTCCCTTCCTAATCCTATGACACTTTTAGTAAATTTTCATATAAATAGTTCGACAAGTTCATGTGTGATCAGATTGTTCGAAGTGTATAGTGCTAATACATCACATGTTTCAGATAATCTTTGTCTTCTCATTACGCTGTTTAAATTTATCAAAGGAATCAATTACTTTAAATCGGAAGATTATTAGAACAGCTTGAATCGGTAATAATAAAGTTACCACATTCATATGGTCTTTACAAATCAAGATGTCAGCCTTTATTTCGCTGACTAAGTTATTAGTTATCACTGGTTGAACAGGTTTTTAGTTCGACAAATATTTCGATTATAGTGAAAAAGAAGAAAATGAGCAATTTTATAGCTATCTAACTACGTATACCAATCAGTAATAGTTCAGATAACTTCATACCTGAGATTAATTATTGCACTTAGTGTCATTCTATCGTATGCCGTATACTAAACTCTTCTTATTATCACGCTGACGTAAATGTTCTAGGCACTAGATCATATTTTAGCACAGTATTACTCTCATTAACATATTTTCACGTACATATGTTTGTGTATGTATTCTATCAAGTGGTATGCTATTTTTAATCGAGTATCCATGACCTCTTCAGACATATATATTTGCCTGGAACAACTGCTCTTTAATCGCTAATCCACATAACATAATCTCTCTGATACTGCATTGCAAATTAATAATAAGACCAGTTATTTATGGGAAATTACCAGTTACATTTACGGGTTATCCAATTTGGTAGATTCATTCATTCAGATGATAAATGAATCTGCTTTCATATATATCTACACTGTTCAGAAATTAATTTTAGGAGAAAAGATCAAAATTAGTTAGCTTAGATAGATTTATAGAATTCTGGACGAGAGTAGGGTAAATGACTATTTCTGATTATTGCGGATACCTTAATTTCTTTAATTTTTGTATTAATTCTAATTCTCCTTTGTGAGATACCGTCTTAACTCTGTTTCATACAAAACTTCAGTTTTACCACCAACTCATTTTTTTAGCTTTTGTTATCAGTTGCCCTAAAGCTGTCAAAATCTAGGGAATACTTTAAAGAATTGTTTACTTTTAGCCTAAAGTAATAATAACAATCACTTTATTCCAAACAACATGTATGAAATTCACAGGATTTCATATTTCAGCAAAATCACTCTTCGCACAATATTTTCGAATCAAATTGTTATTGTGTCATAAAAATGTGGATAGAAACAGTATTAAAGGCAATAATGTTAATCTGTCAGCTGGTGTTAGGTTAGTGTATGTTCTGCAATTGTGAAAGAATAAAAAATCGAGCGTAAATTCAACGGTAGCGGTTAATTGAGCTAGTACAAAAATCTTCAGTTCGATATAGATATCCTAGGAATAGAAATGTGACGTATCTATGTGCATTCAAAAGTTCATTTCCATCCTGCATGACATCGCTATATTGAAAAAAGGCTAGCTTAAAACATTAAATATGCGCAAGAGTACATAAGACTCTTCGAAGACATATTGTAAAGATTAAAATAAATGTAAAGGGAATAGTTTGATGAAGTAAATTCGGTAAATAGTTGTTAGCAGCCCAAGGTTTAAGCAAGCCATCTTATTTGTGAAAAACTTAACAATTTTTTTTAAACTATTCATGAAATCACATTTAGGAAAATGAAGAGTGAATTCACAGAATCTGGTTCGGGTGAATTGTGTGAATCACTCATACTGCGAGGCTGTATACTTGTGATATATACTTCAGTCCATCTTTCCAAGTCGATACCACTTTGTACAGTTATATCAAAGTATAAAACACTACGCAACTGTCTGGTGCTATGCAGTAACTTCTCAGAAACTCTATTTTAGTTTAAAATCAAACCCTCAGATTTGATATATATATATATATATATATATATATATATATATACGTTCTGAACATTCAGAATACTGTAAACACTATCCGTCATAAAGCGTACAGTTAGCCAAACCATCTTTAGCATCGCATGGCAAGTTCACAAGGCTGTCTATCAGTTTACGTATAATTATTTCCTTACAGATGTTTTTGAAATTAAAAAACAGAAAGGTATACATTTACAAAACACGAAACGTTTTACTCCTTATTATACTGTCATGCACTAGGCCATGACTAGCAAATTTTGTGTGGGGGTTAATTATACTTTTCTTGGCTAATACCTTATTTTGTGAAGCATTATCTTAACCTGTAGTTTGGCTAAACACCATAATATTGGAATGGTAACCCGCCATGTATTCATATAATTGAAGAGTTACTCTGTAAAACAGTGTAATTGTCCGGTAATCCATGATATTTTACAGGCGGACACTAATTTTGTGTTCAACCAATTGGACATTGAATACTTAATGTTCATATCACTCGTCATTTGTTAATCACACCATTTTTTTGTGGAGAAGGAAACTAAAAATCTTATAGACCTTTTTGAATGACATAATTTTTTTCTCGCTCAACTTTCATGATTCCCAACGAGATTAGTATTGCGATAATAAAAGAAAGAATTTTTCTGCTCTTTAATTTATTCGCTTAAATGATTTCGGTCTTATGGTAATTGTCTTCCCTCATTGCTGTTAATGGTTATAGGTGTACGTTGAAGAATCACTATGATTATCAAAATGGTGATGACATTTGTGTTTCCTTTCTCATTAAAAACACTATCTTGTATTTTCTAGATGTAAATGAAAATTCAGTCTTATCTTAACTGATTATCAGTATCACTGAAAAATTTACTCAAGCGTATGCCTTTATGTGTCCGTTCACAAATATTAAACAACGAAAAGCAGAAGAGATAGAGGAAGAGACTTGGAGATAAGGGAGAATTCTTAGTTGAGATTATGTGGCTAGACTCATAAAACAGGGGAAATAAGAAAGAGCAAGAAATGATTGGTTATGTACTAATTCATGTCTATATATATGCCGTTTTATGAGCAGTCTGAACAATTTTCAGGTTCAAACCTTATTTTGAGGACGAAATCAGAAAACAGAACAATTTTTAACTAACTTTAAGTCACTAAAGTGTACATATTGTTTTGAACCTGTAATAACAACAAACAAGGAAGAAGAAGACGAAAAGCAAAGTTAAAGTAATTCAGCCGGTTAGAATCTATGGCTAAGTCTTTTTATCCTGAAAGACAAGACAAAACTTATAAATTAAAGGGTAGATGACAACTCAAATGACCACCAATAAAAGCTACTCTAATAAAGAAAGGTGGGAACAAACATCATAGCTCATGTTGATAAAATAAATAGAATCTTCCTTTCTGTTTGTATGAAATATAATCTTGATTATGGTGTAGTATAGACAGCCAAATAGCTTTTTAGATGGATGTATTCAAGATTCATATTTGATAGATTTGTTCGTCTGTGTGCCTATTTATATAGTTGGTTGTTAATCTAAATTAATGTATATGTTTATTATGATCTTTTTGTGGTTAATTAATTAATGCACTCAAAATTAAGAAAGGATCAAATTCTTAAATATATTCTGAAAGATAATTTAAACAAAAGAAAAGGAATCCATTAGAGATAATGATCATGATAATAATGTTAAAGCTTAGTGTATAATAACTTATCAACCTTAGTTGGATCAAAATAAAAATGAGAAATAATCAGATTTATGCAGTTACCTGATGGAGTGAAGTGAGAATCTATAAGTTAAAAACCAACATTTTATAATGATATAAAAATGATTGGAAATCTGAAAACAAAAGTTTGATAATAACAATAATGAAATGCAATATTTATTGTTAATGAATTCAACAGGACAACTAAAGCGCATACAACTTTGAGTTATTTAATTAATTATTATCGGAAGTTATATGATGAAGCAAATTTAACAGATTTTGTAAATTTTTGAGATGATGGAGTATATTTATAGCTCAGGAGAAGGATTTTGAGAATGTTATGTTCTATCAGCTGGATCGTAAAGCTTTCATTGTCATCCTAGACAGCATCATGCAGCTCAAAAAAACACAATACCATCACGATTTCATCAGTCATGCTGACCCTTTTTTGAATAACAGAACGGGGAAAATGGCTTTAGAAGAATAGTGTGGAAACATTTTATTTTGGGTATTTCTGACCGTCTGCATACAACTCATAAGGGTTCTAACATCAAGTTATACAACTTAATAGAAATTGATTGATTTGTAGAAGAAGTAACTTTGATATAACCTAACTGAAGACATGCACATTGAAAAGATAAATAAATATATAAGAACCACAATTAAGTTTAACTGTTCAGCAAATATTCCAGGGCGGAACTTGGTCGGGAGGGGGAAGTCAAAGAAAAATATACGTGAAACTGACCACAGGATTAATGCTAGCTCAGAAAATAAGGTAAACCGAATGAAATAGAAGGAACTGAACGAAAGTTTTGTTAGATTTTCTGATGATAACGCTAAAAGTAACTAGAAATTTTTTAACTGCTACCTATATCCCAAGTTTGTTTGTATATGGTCACTGGAAAAATAATTCAATAACTCATAGTCACTAGGTAGTTTTTTTTATTTTTCCACTGAATAAAACTTTAAGGCTAGACGACCTGTAATACCAATCGCTACGTTCCACTTGAAGCACCGAAAAGTATTTAAGTATCAGATACTTGTGTGACCACGTCAGTGCTACATTCCAGCAGGTCTGAATCATACAGAAGGCTCGGTATTATCATAGAACATGGAAAATGTTGAAAATTTAACAGGTGAAAGCATGTACTACCTGCAAAAATACGTGGCTTTTCATCCAACAACTTCAGGATTAAAGCACTTCCTTCACCGAACCTTTAAAAAGCACAAACTAAGGTTTTTCTTAATGAAGCGTATCCAAACTAGGTTGTTGCATTACATTACCTAAACACATGATTATTGAAGTCCTATCTAAGCTCTTATCACTTGTAGAATGAATATTCTATCAGAATGCTTTCCCAAAATTTTTTTATAGAGGTGTATTTAAATAAGTACATTGAATATTCTGGCTTTCAAAATTCTATCTTTCACCGAATAGCAAGTCAAGTATGAAGCGAACGGGAAGAAAGATTTTGCGCTGAAATCTTGGGATTCAACTCTCAAGATGACTAAGTCAATGAAGAGATGGTATCAATCGCTAAGTAACATATAAACGCTTTGGATAAGTTTTGCAATATATCTATAGTCGATATCTGGAGATTCTAGAATACTGTACGAAACCAAGCCTATGGCTACAGATGCACTGATGAGATATCTTCTTCCAAATCATGCTGCCGCATAATTTATTCATGTATTATAGATTTTTACGACTGCTTAAATTAATTGTAGATTCATCTTTCTGACTGGTAACTTCCATCTGATCATACATTTACTTGATACAAATGGCGTTCCATTCCTTACATTGATAGTTTCTTGATATTTAAAACTGTACGTATGAGCCAAACGCTGAAAGTGGAACACTTAGATTTTGATATCGGTTTATTGGTTTACAAATATAGCTTTGTCAGTTTTATAAACATCCAGACCATAGTTGTTACGAATGTCCTGGGAGAAGTTGAGCGCCGAGTCTAATTGAGTAGTTATAAGAATATATTTTGATATAATCCCAGCAGAATATATTCTGCTAAAGAAGCTCTGGCTTACACAGCGAAACGTTTAGAAATATTTTGTTTTGATCATCTAAGCACCCTGGAATTATATTAAAACGTATTCTTATAATGACTTCACCTTAAAAAGGCTAGCTGTTTGGCTATTCTTGGATAGTTCACTTGGGTTTCTTTTCAAAGAAGCAACATTTTCCTTCCAGGTAGTGTAAATCTTTGTGTTAAATCAATCACATGTAAGACAAACACATTAATTTTATCTTAAAAAACCATAAACGACTATTTTTATACTAAGATCCTTCGTTATTATGCACATTTACTCTAATATTGTTATGTATTATTCAACAAAGTTGAAATCAGCAGTGCGAGACTTCGCATCTCAAATTAATTCCGAGATACATTTCTCACGTAGGTTTAGACAACAACACTGAAGTTTTCTGTAATGCTGCAAACAAATGCAGATTTCCCTGAGAAGGTACCATCAATAACACTTTGCCATGAACAAAGTTTATCCTTGAAATTCTTGTAAACTTTTATTTTTTGAAGATGGTCGAACTTGTTCAACACTACAGAAATTCTGTCATCCAACAGTGTATATAAATTGTTATGGCAAGCACCACATATTAATCACTAGTAAGAATAGTTACAAACCAGTGTGAATAATCAGCGGTGTTCGTTAGTCATATCAAGACAACCTAAACATCTAGTGGCCAATTTACTCGACGTTAACTAATCTTATGTGTCGCCAATAAATAAGACTTATGCACTTTCGCAGCAGATTGTTCATTGTTATTTTCATTTCACTGAACAGCATATACCCAATAATTGTAGGTCTGTACATCTGGTGAACAAACAAAACTGGAATTACCATCTATCCAAGTTCACAAGTTTTATGAATGTGCAATACAGAAGTGTAGCCTTTTTTTCTTTATTCCGTGAAACTTTTCACCAGTAATCATGTTCGACCCTTTAGTAGACTCATCCCACATAACTAAGCCCACTTGAATCTAATTTACTAATAAAAATCAAATGCACGCATCTCTAATGCGGTTAGTTTTAATTTCAGTGCTCATCAAGAGCAAAGATGTGTTCTGATGAGGAATTTTATGGTAAAACATAGTAACCATCTATTACCCTTTAAAGTTTCATATTCATTTTAGTAATACCAACTTCCTTAGTCATTTAACAAAAATTTGGTGTTATCTCATTTAAAAATTATGCTGTCTCTGACAAAAAAATCAGCTAAACAGTTTATTAAAATCTTTTTTGAGACAAAATAGAAGAAATATCGTACGACCACAACTTCTAACTTAAAGAATACGGTCAAGGTGAAGTTGCTAATCGAGTTCACTTATCTATCCAACAGATCCTTGCATGCTTTTAATTATTATATAGTTTTACTGTTAATTACTTAACAAACAGAATGAGTGATTAGATATTTCTTTTTTCTTTTAGATTCAATAGTTTGAACAAAAGAGTGAAAAGCACAATTTGGAAGTCCGGAAATTTGATTGATACATTGGTATGAATACAACTTACTCCTCAGATATTTAAATTACTTTACACAGACAAACAGACAGAACAAGTAAAGTAGAATCCTGTTGTGAAGTTTATCAGTTAAAGGTGCCAAACTTTAAAACAGTATATAAAGAAGTTAAAAGGAATAAAGTGATAAATACAATGTGAATATATCTCTTGTAAAAGCTCATCTTACTAAAAGTAGGTTTATTATTTCACAGACCTGTAGAGAAGAAACCAAATGGTAAAAGACCGGGTGGAGATCTGACTGTGACACTGTCTCTCTGCATGCATACCTCATTTCTGAGAAAGAGATGAACACTCAGTCTGTATGAAGTTTTTCCTTTCTCCAACTGAGCTGTAACTATCCCAATATCTACAATACACGAATCCCTATGACTATATACAAAGTATACTGTTTCATTGACGGGAGAATTATACAAACAGCGAGTATATGTCTTATGAGAACATAATACTATCTCAGCATATGAATTGACAGTGCGACCAACAAATTTAAACGTATCGCACAAAGAATGTTTGCAAACTTGCCTTCTAAGTGGTTCTAGGAAGTCAGCTTTACACTGCGAGGGATGCATTGCATTTAAAACAATCTGAAGTAGAGGTCTGTGAAGTAGGTGAACAATAGATTCAACAAATTTCAATTTTTCATTTTCATTCTGGTTCAAATTATTAAAATTTGTCTTCGTAGTAATAAGTACACAGCAGTTTATCAATATACTGTTATCTATTAATCAAGTACGCAGAAGGTATGCGAGAATAAGTAAATGAATAAAAGAATTAGTGTTTCAACATCAAAGATCCAGGTCACTGCAATAGATTCGGGGTCATATCACCTAGAGTCTCTAATCATGTATTCTTAATATCACCATGAATCTACGCAGGTAGATAATATCTTTTTACCTGACTAGAACTATCAGTTGAAGATTTCATGGGCATGGTGCCATGTCTTGATCCGGATACACTTAGCTTCCTTACAGACTAAACCTCCTTTGACGAATGTATGTAAAAGCAACCATAATAAAATAAAAAGATTCCAACAGTGAAACGGATTCGATTTCAAGTGACAAGTTTATAACGAAACAAAACTCACAAGTAGAATAAATTGATTTTAATTCGGTGATATTCAAATAAACGGTATACCTGTGCAACCAGTGATATTTACTGCTTAATTCGTGATGGTTTAAGTAAGGCTATATGGTGAAGGAAATGAGTGAATACGTCAACCTGAATCAGTTATCCTCTCAGTAAAGTGAATAAGTTTCATCATCCATGTTAACCACTTTCCAATATTCTCTGAAAGTGATTTACTGTAGAGTTCAGGAAAGAAATCAAGCTACGTGCTGAAAAATACCTAAGTACGGGTAAAAACAGTTTATTTCAGACACATTTATCTTCCACAGCTTTAGAATGAGTTAAATATGACAACAGTGAATAGAATGGCATTTTTAAATTGCCAATATTACCATTCAATTTAGAAAGTGAAAATATGCTTTGTTACTGGTTAAGAAGCTTTTTCAATGAGTCATTTCCCAGGATTGTTATGCTTATTAAGCCGAAGAAAAGCAAAGTCTTTTCTAGTGTTTAAGTCTTAATCCTCTGCAGCAGTTGTTAGATTTAGATCAAGTGAAGTCTTAATATGTTTGGAAAACTATTATGACTTACGATTATGCCTGCAATATGAGAGGAAAGTGATATGATTTAGTTTGCCTGTATATTAAAACATAGTTCTTCGAATGATATCACTGTTTATTGTCATAATATTGTACTAGGTGATGATTGAAGGTAAAATGAAAATCTGGACCACGGCCGGATTCAAACCAGCCACCGCCGGGTTTTCGGCCTGATGCTGTACTAATTGAGCTATGAACCCTCACTGCTGACAAGATTTTTATTTCCTTTCTGTCATCAAGGATTTTCCTCGACTACCATGTGGATTTGTGACGCGTTATTACCGGTTGATCGTATTCACACTGGTTGCCTAGTTAGGACTTCTCATTCCAATCCAAAGCTAACTGAATTAGAGACAGGAGAGTATCATATTGGTTGTCATTTTGACTATCTGAGATGGTGGTGGTTTGGCAGACTAATATTGATACTGGGTAATGATTGAAGGTGAAGTGACAAATTGGACCGCGGCTGGATTGAAGTGAAATAAAAATCTGGTCAGCAGTCGGACCTCGTAGCTCAGTTGGTAGAGTATCGGGCTGGGAACCCGGTGGTCGATTATTTGAACCCGGCTGAGGTCCAAATTTTCATTTTACCTTCAATCACCACCCAGTATAAATACTCGTCTGCCAAACTATGGCAGACTAGTATGATGGTCATAATATCGGCTATGATCTGAATAAACGTATCAGTCATTTTGCTATGAATATCGAACTACAATTCATTTCATGACTTGGTCTCTTTACCTCATGTTGTTGAGCGGACTTTTCATAAGAAAAGCTCAGTTTTACTTAAAAAGACCGGCTTTATACTCAATCCACTGTAACGTAGAAGTAAACTATGCGCAACATAAAGCCTTCTATTTCTTTCCTTACTAAGACTAGTTCGTATAAAAATGCGTTATTTATCATTTTTTGTTTAATACTAACATCACCAAGTCTGCTCATGGGCTTAAGTTATTAGCATCAACTATTCTCATATTCACTTCGTAGATTCACACGGATTAATCAATTTGAACGTAGTCTTCACCAAGAACTGAAATCATTTGGAGAACCATTAACAACTGCGGAACGCTAAATAACTGTTTCGTCCGAGTGCAGGACTCTTTAGCAGTGTGCGTCTACGAAATCAGTCAAGGATCATCCGTTGAACCATCCATATTAAATTGTTTCAAGTAATAAACTGTTTATGCTGTGTGATGATTGAAGGTGAAATGAAACTTTTGGGCCACAGCCGGATTCAAACCAGTGACCACCACGTAAATATTATCTGTCTTGAGTAGGTTTTCATCGAATCCTTTGAAATTTCCAAAAAGTAATTTGAACCTTGAATATAAATAAACTATTAAGAATTGCTTCGGTCCCATAATTTCTGTAATGCTGATAATTTTTGATCACAGAGAAAATCAACATATCTGCTAAGTTTCAATTTAGGCTTTTCTATCGATTCCTCGTGATCTTGCTACATTTAGTTTACGCTTAAAATGTAGTCTTTCTTTCACGGTTTAAAAGTATGCTGTACACATTAAACAGAATTCAACCAGGAGCTTTGTAATACATTTTGCTTATTTCTCTATCCATATATTATTGAAGACTCTATAGAGAACGTACAGTATTTCGTCGAATCTTGGAAACTTTCAGCAAAGGTAATTATACAATTTTAGCCTTAGAAACAGAAACACATTTGTAGGCAGGATGAGGAATTTATTTGAGCAGTTGGCTATGCTTACTTCGTTATACAGAAAGAAGTCATTCTATTTAGCCTTCTAGAGATGTATTCTGGAAAAGGATACGACATAACTTCACACTGATTTCTTTTCCTAAAGTTTGGTAGATAATATGAATGATAATACATTTAGCAAATATCTGTAAAAGAAGTTATATGTGGGAACTGGCTTATTATCTTTTTATTAACTATTTAATAGTTACCCAAGCTTTGATAAAATTTCTCCTGACTCCTACTGTTCTAAAAACTCACACATCTTTCTTTTTGAAAGGATAAATTTCTCTGTATTACAGTGTAGAAGTTCTACTCTGTATCGAAATGCATCGTATGGCGTATAGCAACTAATATTACGTAAATCAATGACCCAAAGGTTAAGTAAACAGGCTTAGTTAATTCCCTTTTACTTTTCACACACTACTATTTACTACTACTAACCTCATTTCTACTTGATAAATAATGGGGGGGGGGGTGTATAAGTGTATTTCTTTCATTGAAAAACACAGAAAGAGTAATCCATCTACTTTTCCAGACTTAATTGTATCCCAGTGGTTAAGTTGTTTTCTAAGCTTGAAGTTTCACGGTTAGACCTTTCGATATCAGTCTAGATGTCACCTTCAGTGAAGTTTGGAAAGGAAGGGGTTGAGATTGTCCTAGATGTCCTAAAATATATTGAAAATTCCACTGTGGTGAGAAGTTTTTGAAGTGTTGGACTCATTACTTCCCTCATGACTGGTTAGTCGATGTAAGTCTATTTTGTATGCACTTCGGAGACTGTTTTTATTCAGCCATTTTCCCTAAAATTATTTGGATTTTGCTTCCTCATTCACTGGAAGTGAATTCTTTAAATTGACTTCCCAACTTTCAGTTCAGGTTGTGTCAGCTTTATGCACTCCTTTTATTCGATATATTTAACTGGTTTACCCTTAGAACTTTCTTACTTGAATTGATATGATTTCTTATACTGGGCATTCGTGATGAATCTTCGCTTAATTCACCTAAATATACAATTTTTAATGTAGTAACAATTCCATAGTGAAACTTCTCTCATACTATAGACTACATATTGCTTGAATGGTGATCAGTAGCAACCCCAGTTTTAGTGTAGCTGCACTGAAGGTGACACCTAGAATGACAATGCACGCATATTTGTGAATGTCCCCACTCCAGACGGTACTCACAACCTATTATGAGAATATTTACGACCATATCAATATTCATCATTATAATAAAAACTTCCAAGTGAAAAATGTAGCCAGATGGATTCATAAGGAATCTCAGTTTAGAAACTGGCTGCATTCCTAGTCCAATAAGCTCGTCAGGATTGTAATATTGGTGCGAGTGAAAACTTCAAAGTTCATTTTTCTGTAATGCTAATCGCTTGGAGTTATTTCTTCTACAGCCGCGTTCTTAGATATTCCAGATGCAAGGATACAATGTTACCCTTACTGAAATAAAAATATTTGTCCTACTTCACTATTTATTTCCTGAATTCATATCCCATTTGTAACATTTTCAACATGGAAAAATGAAAGGAGATGAGAGTTTGGTCACCATTAGCGTAATAACAATGACTGCTGAAGGGGTAGGTTACAATAGTGATGAGACAGCGGTCAAAGCATTTTTACCAGCTGCATATATTCAAATAAGCGTCTGATCGACAGTTTGGTCAGGTAACTCTGTTGGTAGAACACCTGGCGAGAATCCCGGTGGTTCAAATCCGGCCACGGCGCAGATGTGCATTCACCATTAATCACTACCCATTATCAAATGAATAAAACTCATCCATATCATTGCATTTATTTAAAATGTCAAGGCTTTTCATTTGTAATTTCAGGTATATAACGGAAGCGCTTCACAACAAGGACTTTCGAAAACCACCACAGAAATATTTCTTTTTTTCATAAAGTGACTTGATTCACTCATCTTCTTAATTCTATCCTGGACTGAAAGTTTCCTAGCCAACAGAAAATTATGTGAATAAAGTTAATACAGTGACGTCTGAAAGTATTCCTATGAACTACTGAGGGTATGACTCGTATGTACTATTATATCAAGACGGAATCATCTATTACTTGTGAAGAACCATAATATACATCCAACCCTTAATAGGCTGATCAGCTCATAACTGATCTACAAGTCACATGGTCTATGCCGACCTTTCTCACATTTGAGTTGTATTCTTAACCGCCCACCTATGGTGCCAACAGGGTTTCCGTTAGGTGATTTCCTACTGGTAGTTGATAATACTATTCACTTGTGAGAAATATCATTATGAACTGTGAAATTTGTAAATTATCTGTAAACTGATCACCTCATTTAAGGTATGCTGGTTCAACTAGATCGGTTAACTAAAATCGCTGGGTGTGAACAATTTGACTGCACCGCTAATGAGCGTGCCCCCAAACGAGCAAAACGACCGTCCAGGGTTTAGATCACTCTGATCTGGCTGGCGAAATCAATAGGTAAGTCTGAGCGGCTTCTAACTACTCAAGTTATTCAGTAGTAGATTTCATTACTTCACACTATTCATGATTTTGTGTTACGGGCATATTTATGGCTCCTTAGACCGCTGTGTCAAGTGATTGTCGTATAAGTTTACGTTATCTGATTTGTACTATTTGGAACAACTTCGAGAAAAACAAATCTAAAATACTTCAAGAGGTTATTTACCCACGCACATGAGTTAAGTAATCACTAAATAAATTCTTCTGACCTCAGCTTGTATCTAATTAACAAAGTATTGCTTCCTCATTAATCGTGAAAAGGCCTTACAAATCTATCACAAGATAAATCTTCATTATGGAGTCATATGATCGAATAAACTAAATATGTGAGTAGGATGAGCTTACTAATCTTAGGCAGTTTAGTTTACTAATTTCACACTAAAACAGAGATTGATAAGGTAAGAAGTTTAACTTCTCGATGGTTTGTTAAAAATAAATGATTCTTTATAGGGAATAAAGTGTTTCAAGGGATTTTATATAGGCAGACCTATCATACATTTATCATCAACACTGAAGCATCAGGATGTTGACAAATGTTTACCTAACAAATTCTTTTTTCATGGTAGTGAAGGTTTAATTTTTTTCTTGGAAGCATTATGAAAGTAATTTGGGGATTTTGTGTAATAAAACGTAAGGTGGTTTCCTACAACAGACCAAAACAATCTAATCTCGATAAGCATGTAAAGAGCTTCATAAAAATGCCAAATTATTGCCATATACATTCTGTTTCCTCCTCATCCTCCTTCTACTATTATTCTAATGAAAAAGCAACCGCTACTACTACTTCTGATACTGTTTATAGTCCCACTAATACTACTAATATTTCTGCTACTATTACTAATACTAACGCTAAGCTTCATTATTACATGGTAGTGTTAAATATGCTACCGAAAACTATGCTGTGACCATCGGTGTTGTTGCCAACACGATAACAACTTGGATTAGAAATATCACCGATATGCATAAAATTCATGTACAAGAGAATATAGCCTCACAATCAGTTGGCAAACTTTTTGTCTAATTTGCAGTAACTACTTCATACATTTCTTATGACCAGTGTGAACTTCATCATTTTTTTCGCTTCGTAGAAATCTTTAAAAAGATAGGATAAGAATCCTCGATGTGTCTACTGATGTCAGATATAATACAATGACTATGTGCTCTCAATATTTATCAGTGATCAAAACAAAGGCAGTTTTTTCCCGTTAAATAACTTATTCGTTTTGTTACCCACCAGTAAATATATTGGTTTCAGACAGGATGTGCAGAAAAGCATAAATTTCAAGTGAAAAAAAGTATTTAAACTGTTACAATAGCTAAGATGGAAATAACTAAACGAATAGAGTAAACTCTCCTGTATGGCAAAATTTAGTTCATAAGAGATATTTCTTTTCAACACTAAATTTGGCAGTCTTTCACCTGAATGGTAACAGGTGTATATTGAGCTACTCAGTCCGATCAAAATGACGACTGCAAAACGTTTTGCCAGGTTATCTTAAGGAACCAGAACTTGTTTACTCTTAGGTTTATAAGGCTTGCTCGAACTTAAAGTGGAATTCATTATGAAATTATATCGGTTGAAAAACTACAGAAAACCTGAGAGCGTAGGATTATAGACTAAATTTTTGTCTAGTGCTCATTTGTGACACGTTTCGAGATAGATTTCCCGAATTTCTAATCAGAAGCCGTGGTTTGTGGGGTCAAAGAAGTTGGAAAATACTCAACGATAGTATTAGGCGACAGTTCCGCTGTATCCCAAAATAACAAGCAAGATAATGTGACTACAATGTGGCTTAGTGATAGCATGCTTACCCTGTAACCTAACGGTCCTGGGTTCGCCCTCTGGTGGCGTCATGGGTGCGCTCTGCTGAGGTCTTCCTCACAACACCGAAACGGCCTCCCATTTCTTTCAGGTTTGCAATTATTCTACAAGTGATACTAGTTTGTGGTGAATGCCATCGTCAAACAAATATATGGTTTTAAATTAGCAACAGTAATGTGCATATTTGTGCACGTAAGAAAAAAGAACCATATAATAACTGTTATCGATTCTCTGAGGTGGATTATATCGTATTTTTGCTAACCATGAATTTCAGGTTTACCACAGTGACTTAATAGTCAACAAAAAGGGTGGATTAAAACCACTTCGTCATAAACGTTACTTTTTACTACTCTACATATTTGTAGGAGGTACCTTCTTTTTAAGGAGTATAATGCTTGGAAGTCAGTTTCGCTACTCTCTGCTGTACCTCACTTCAAGGTTTGTTTCAATCATACAGTTATAGAAAAAGTCAAGTGCAGTGTATTTTTGCACAACAGTTACTTAATATAAATTTTACTATGAATAAAAGTCGGTTACTGTCTAATACACCTTATTTATCAGTAGTTTACACAACCCATCGGTTCATCTCATTAGCAGCAGCCAAAACTGCTTCGATTCATCTTAAAGTTTAATGAGAATCACTAAAATTGATCAAAGTGTGATTGAGATTTTTAAAATTGACATTCGACTTTGCATACGTAAAAATTATAAATCGAGCAGTTATTCCTTGAAAGAAATACAGATAAAGTGTTTTCTGTTGGCTGGATTCCGAAATTTAATAGCAAATTCATTGACACATAGTTTGGTTTCATTCATCTTATTAACCATACTACACCTTAGCTGACTAACTTTCACCGACACTTGGGACTTGATGGGTAGACCACTTATTCATGAGTGGCTGATTCTCTTCCATAAGAAGTAGCTTCAAAACAGGTAACTGAATAAATATTTGACGAATATTTAGAAAAATAGTTAGCTATATCTCCAAGCAGTAGATGTTTTTTCTGTGTCCTGATAAATGCATAGAAACTTTATTATAAATTTGTTTTACAAATTTGTTGAAAACTTAGTGAGAAGTGCTATACCAGATGAAAAACTGAATTCATGCCTATTGATATCATAATGACATTGTAATCAGACAAACTTTTATTTTAAGGCTTTATGTCATGGCTGATTCATTTTGTCTTGTGAGTAGAAACAAATTATAACTGTAGAGGGATTTATTGAATAATGATAGTATTCTGCAGATAACTTTCGTTTGTGTCCGAAACCGACCATACTGTATCAACGATTAAAATTACAGTATTATATTATCATTCTAGAAAACGTGTCTACCATACCATTTCAGTAAGTATGAAACTCGTGAAAAAACGCGACGTTAAACAAAGTTAATTTGTACCTACAAAGTACGAAAATGCTAGACCTATCATAAAAGTATAGCCTGTTTTCTTTGTTCTATATATGATGAAGCAACATATCTCAAATAATCAATTAAAGCAAGAAATATTCTTGGCTAAATGGCTCATAGCAAGTCAGTCATAAGCCAATTTATGTCGCAAGACATGTAATGCGAGACAATAAATTGTGTCCAAACTAGGTAGCCTGTCTATAAAATGCACGTTGTGCGACGGAACTTTGATCCTAAATATTAGGTTCGAATGAAGTAAATTCACAGCTCCCACTAAAACATAAAAAAACGAAAAATTCAGCAAAGAGGACTCTTTCTAACGAACCTATTCCTAAGTTGTACATTAGAATATGTGTGATAATTAAAGACTGCAATCCATGAGAAAATTTCAGTAATGTTGGTAGCTGATGTAGACGGATGAAATGGAAGTTGGATGATAATGAAAAGCCGTTGAGTCAGATTCTTAGATGATTTCTAAAGTTATGTAGCATCAAACACTCATAAGAATAGTCTCCTCAGATCAAGTGGCAGAACATTCACCCATGCCAGAATTAATTTGACGTTTGCCAATAGAAATTTCTTCGGTGTATGTCTAAAAACAATATTCATTGACTGGATACCTATATTTCCATTTATCAGTTCATCTGCTTCTGTGGAGTAAGTTACGGCAGATATAGCCACAGATTGCTGACGACCTATTGAAGTCTGGTTTTATAAAGGTGAAAGCAAATGCATCAGAAGTTCTATCCCTGAACAATGAAGCAATTTCAACCATTTAACCTACCCAAACAATCGTTTTAAGGTTGTTTCATGAATTCGCCTAAACATTTCATATTTCCTCCGTCTTTCACTTCTAAAAACAGTAGAAGCCTTGGCTATTCACAAAATGAAGCCTGACATTGTCATACAAAATAAATGCCAACAGTCTCTACCTTGGTCTTGACTTGGGTTTGTCCTGATTTACTTCGTTCCATTTTCTCACTTTTTCCCTCTGTTGGATTAAACTGTTCACTCTTTTACTATCGTTATCAGTATTATTGTTATTATCACATAATAGCTCCCGGCGTCACTTCATCTGTTCTTTCCGATGATTAAAAGTCTTCAATAAAATACTTTCGTTTTATCTCAGGGAACTTGTCTCGTTCAGATAAACGAGTGTATTTTACTTGTTTACCGACTGTACCACGTTTTCACTCTCTCTGTGTAATCTGTGTGTACCCTATAAACGATATGAAAAGCTTACGTAACCCCTTTTCGTTATCATTCAACCTCCATATCACCCTTCTCCATCAACCAGCAACATCATTATAGTTGTAACCAACATTACTGTTAATTCTATCCCCCGTTATTGAAATTTCCCCACGGATTGCTGTCTGTCTATATATATATATATATATATATATATATATATATATATATATATATGTATATATATATATATATATATGTATATATGTATATATTACATACGCGAGTCTATAGTCCGCTGAAAAGTGACCTCTGGTGAATTTTCTGTATTTGGATGACGCAGTTATAAGTTACTTTTCAGTAGCTGTTTACCTGTCATGCTTAAGTAATCGCATATGCACATGTGATGAGGTGGCTGTTCAATTCATTCGTGACTAACTTCAGATTTTCCGTCCATTAGTCAATCAAGAAAAAACTGTTATGCGAATTAGCTCAATACCTGTTCCCTCATGGCTTTATTCTAAACGGGATAATTAGAAGAAAATGACAGTAGGAAGAATAGCAAAGTGAACAACTATTAAATCCTTATGAAAGAGAGGGTGAATTTGAAAACAACAAAATAGGAGGGTGAACTGATCTTATTCAATTAGATTAGACTGTTTAGATAGTGAACATCTCTAAATTATTTGATCCGATCAATCTTTTTGATCACACTAAAAAAATACATAAAAGAACATTCTTTTACACGAATCACTTAACCTCGCTTGACTAATTGCGTGCAGCAGTAGTTTGGCGTGATGTTGATTTTAATGATAACGGTGATTTGAAGGCTTAATAGCTTCTGTTGGTGATAATGACAGTGATAATGACTGTATCAAGCAGATGAAAGATTATTTCGTCGATGAATCTAAAAAAATACTGTGAAATTTTGTTACACTGCACAGAAATAAATGTCTGATCCTTAACAATAAATTCAGCAAATTATATTATTTCGCTGAAGAATGATTAAATACAATAACATAATCAGATGAACGCTTTTCATCCATTAAATTTGAATAATTTACGAAGACAAAAGCATGATCAAGGTGATCAAAAGAAAGACTGTTCACCATGAATAAAAACTGGCAAGTGATGAGCGTAATCAACGCACATGAATCTCAAAAAAAGATCTTTTACATAAACTTCTGTGAAAAAAAAAATGAAAACAGAACATGAAAATAATATTTCCTCAAGTAAAACTCAGTCCAGGTTTTGAAAACGCTACACTTCAATAATTCAGTGGATTTACTTTTGCTACAGTCAAGGTTTTTCGTGACAGAAGCAGGCATGTTCAAACAGGCTTTTTTAAAATGAGTAAAAGTTAATCTGTTAAGTAGTCTGTAGAATTTGATCAACACTCAGGAATAGACAACATGAACTTGTTTGCTCTTCAGTGACTAATCAGTGTTTCTAATCCTGTCCTTTACCAGGTCTGTTGCAGTTCAAATATACCAGAGGTAATGTCTTTGACTGCAGCAGTGTGTATCGTGAGTTCAAACGCCACCGTAGACACCAATCCCCTGGAGGTTATAAATCACCATTGCTGACGAATGGCAACCAGTAGAAAACTTTGGTGTAGGGCGTCCTAAAGATTGTTTTACTTGGTTGAATCATCCAACCTCTTTTGGTTAATGGGCCCCTATGTGGATGCCTTGATATTGCTTGAATATTTATTATGATGATTTGTTTGGCTGTGGCTAGCAGAGGAATGCAGGATGTGCGTTCCGTTCTGTTAGGGACATCCAGCTGACCAGTCCCAAATAAGACGCAACGCTCGTCCTGGATTGCTCTGCTAGCCACAACCAAGTAAATTCCTACCAGTTGTCTCCAATTAACTAATATCCTACAGTTTATTAAGGAGTCACTATAAGACAAGTGAAAAGGTGAAATCCTTTATGAGCAGTTCCACTGGGTGAAAGGCAACAGAATTCGTATTTATTTTTAAGTAATTCACAAGAGTTGACAAATGGGCATTTTGTTCTACATTCCTAATCAATTTGACTGCGTGTGTTTTTCAGAATTGCATAATGGTTGTCAGTTTACACTTACTGCGTCTATGAGTATCTGCACTGGAGAATGAATCTTAGGAACTGTTATTTAAGTCACAAAAGTCCTGTTAGAAATTACTTTTTAATCACCGAATGTTTTCAGAAACAACCAGAAAGTTGATATGAATAAAACCTCTAACATATTGTCTTAGTTCTGAAAAGTAGACAATATAACATCACCTACTTCTCGATAAATGTACAATACACTAGATCTGGTTTCTTACAGCAAAATTTGCCATCAAAATAGAACTATCACCTATAATGCTGCTGCGATAATGCATGTAACCTCCTTTCTCTGAGGGCTCGTGAATGTCTCTTAAGTTGCTGAAATACTGTGCCGATGAACATTAACAGTCTTCCATCGGAAGCGAACAAGGCACTTACGCAAATCATTGTCTGCTATCGTTTACTCATTTTCCCCATAAATACATATAGGTCCTACAGTATCCAACATTATTTACGGATGGTAAGTTTCAACTTTTAAATATGTTCACCTCATCCTAGTACTAAACTGCCCCTTTCAGAAAGCATCTCAATAATTCTATGTACACAGGTGTCTATGTAGAGAGTGATTTTAGGATTTTTCTAAACTCGACGGTTAGAACACATTTCACTAATCCATATAATTGTCAGCGACTAAAGATATTAATAGGATGATAATGCACATTTTTGTATTCTTCAAGTGACTGGCGAATTCCGTGGCTGAAGTACAAAATAATACCTGTTCCAGTATCAAAGGTTGTGTGTACTTCTTAAATGCTGAGAACTTTATATAGGTTACTACTCGTCTACAAATTTATGTGTTTATAGCAGTTTACTGTCTTTACTCAGTCACTGTGGCTTAAAACTCTTGGCGTGCTGAAAGTCAATGTTGTGAAAATAAAGTTATTGCAATCTATGAACAACTTTAATTCATTTAGCAGGCTTTAACTGCACTTATTTGTTACTTGTTAGCTGTAACTTACTTGATATATAATGAAGCAGATGTTTTAAAAAATTACAGAAGCTAGCTGTTTCAGAATTACTGTACTTATCCTACTAATTAATCCACAGAAACGAAACTAAATGACAAACGGATAATATGCATACCATGATCTGGTATACAGAATTAACTACAGTGTGTTTACTCTTCTTTAATCGATTTTGCTACAATGAGGTATTTAGTCTTGATTTAACAAAACGATAAAACATGTCGCATAAAGTAATCGCCTGCGGATGAGTTAGTTAAGAATTCTTACACTAAAACTCGTATATCGTTGAACTATTGTACACTAGATGAATTCTTTTCATTGATGTAAGTTGTTCAAGAAGTTTTAAGAAAAATTCTTTTGCAAAGCAAGTATGTTCAGAGTAAGTTCACTTAGCAAATTGCCTACCAACTCACCATAAGCTACATTTCATGCTGAAGTTATTTTTTACTTCGTAATATTCCTAAAACATTGGAAAGGTATCTCATCAAGTGGTAAAGAGTATTAAACATCAGGATTAGATGAAGTCAGTTTGGTTGTTTTTCAGTGGTTAATCAGTGTATGTAATCCAGTCCTTAAGGGGGGGGATGTTGCAGCTCAAATAGCTCAGTGGTAACATCACTGACTGCCACACTGGGTGACACGGGTTTTAATCCAAGAGGAGAAATTATCTCCGCCGACGTTGTATATCCGTCTTACTGACGAGTCATAGCAAGCACAAAACATAGTTAGGGTAGGGCTTCCTGCCGATTGCCTTCAACGAACTAACATCCATCGAAGTGCAATGTGATGCCTCTGAGCATAGTATCAACAATACCTTCAGGACTAGACATCAAGAAACTGGTTGCCTTTCAGCGATCAATCAAGTTATTAAACATCCACTGTGTGTACTCATGAGATTTTCCTTGCACAGCTAGGAACCTTCTCAAAGATGTGATGAATTCAGAATAAGCAGCAAAGTATTCCCCTTCAAATCATCTTTAGTGGACAGCCTTAATTAATTAATTACTGTTAATCTTTATGCACTGTCATATAATCACATAACCGATCAAAATTTTGATCTTGATCTCTATCCTATATTAGTTACCTGTCGACTGAGGACCAGAAATAATCCTAAAAACACAAACTATTGAAGAATGTATGGTTTAGTGAAATTAGTGGAATATTATTATTGATTTTATTATTAATATTTTTATCGCCATATAATCTGTGACTGAATGAATTTGACAATGCGTATTAATTGTAAAAACTCAGAATTATTTGGTTTTTGTTGAACAGATAGATAGGATTTATATCAATGATAACAGAGTATATATATATATATATATATATATATATATATATATATATATATATATATATATATATATATATATAAAGAAAAATGAAAATCACAACATGATTGATATTGTTGCAGGTTTTAGTAGTAGAAGTAGTAATAGTAGTAGTGTGAGTAGTAGTAATGAATAGAATACCAAATGTGGACTAGAAGCTAAATACCAATAAACAAACCAAAACTGAATATTGAATGACCGAAATATTATACTAATGTAGATGAATTTAATGATTGTTTACCGCGATGAGACTGTAAATTAAAGTAGTGAAAGAATAGTAAAGAAAGAAAGACGACAATACGAAATAGTGTTTCCTTCAGTTGCATGAAATGAACCAACGAAAAATAATATTCCATATTAGATTTGTTTATTTGATATAAAGCGCACAGTGATACAGTATTATTTACTTGATTACGTTTCGAGCATAAAGTATTGCTCATAATCATATCAATATCCAATCAATATGGCACTGGAAAAAATAAACAATCAATATGGCACTGGAGACAGTCAGAAATCAACTAGATACTGATATGATTATGAGCAATACTTTATGCTCGAAACGTAATCAAGTAAATAATACTGTATCACTGTACGCTTTATATCAAATAAACAAATCTAATATGGAATTACATTCTACCACAGTGCCCAAGTTTTTCACTTATATTAAGAAATAATGTTAATAACTGCTTAGACCATTAATAAAATCAAAGAGATCGTGCTTGGAACTATTCATATTTGTTAAGTAGACAAATGTTGAAGGGACAGTAATTGATTTGATTTTACATTATACGTGTCAACAGATTTGCTGTTACCGCATTTAGAGCTACCATCATTTTACTTGGATCTCTGTCATCCTTTAAAATTCGACGATGCACTTCAAGCAGATCAGAAAAGTCTGGAGGATCACCTTTGCCTAAATTTCTATCCAGATTCGCATTAGAAGTAGCCGGATTAGGGTTAAATAATCTATTGATAAGATTTAAATTTGTCGCAGGTAAATTTGAGTTCATCGGAACTGCTGTCATGAGTAATGTGTCAGAGAGAGAAGTAATGTTGGTAGTCATAGTGGAAGTGGTATTTTGAGACAACTGTGATACCATGATCGGTACAGACAATGACGAAGACGACGTTGAAAGTGATGACTTATGCAAATGACTGGATACATTACCATTCACATTATTGTTTCTGCCGTTGTTGTGACACCACGAAGAAATGCTAAGATCAGTAGGATTTAAAGAATCATTTGAAGTTATTTCCTTAGTATCGACATTATTAGAATAAGGGCCCAGTTTTATGTGACTACTCGAAAGGTTAGTGTTACATGGTGATAATATCAGATTATTGCTTTGAAGATAGGTAGAATTTATAACACCTGGTCGGACGTAATTATCTGTTACCCATGATCCTATTGATGGCGTTGAATTCATCAAATTTTTCAAAGGAAACGTGGACCCAGTACTTCCAATATCATGTACAGATGAGGAGATAGAGTCTCCTAAAGACGTTTGCAATTTTTCTGTTTCTATTGTTTGAGGCAAAACTATCCCACTTGGTCTAGAAGATATAATACCGTCTGAATTCATATTTGTCGGTTTGTAATCAAGTGAAATTTGACGTTTCCATTTGTTACGACGATTTTGGAACCATATTTTTACTTGCGTTTCCGTCAACTGCAGTGTTTTTGCTAATCCAATACGTTCAGAACTGGATAAATAACGTTTCAAGGCAAATGTTGACTCTAACCGGTAAACCTGATTCCTGGAGAATACAGTACGTGTCTTCTTTTTCCTTCGCAATAATTGAATTGACAAGGATTTTGAATTGAAATCTGACTTATAATCCATACCGTCATCTGTCCCAGCATCATTCATATCTGTTGCTGAAATAATAAAGACAGTTGATGTTTATCACAAAACATCAAACTGAAGGTAAAATATAAGATTATGCAACAATGAATATGTTTTATTTGAGTGACTTTAAAGGTCATCCTAGAAACTACTGAAATAATTATTCATATGTAAGAATTTAAGCTGACAGAGTAGCCCTGAACAAGACAAAGGAAAGTAATTGGTTATCTCAGCAGTTGTTAGCGGGACCTTTATGGTCGCTCCTTTTAAATACATGAACAATTAGCTAAGGTTATCGGTAGCCACATGTTCGTAGTGCACAAGATTGTCAACTAATACCTTCTATTCCCGAAGCTATATAATGTCCAAAATCTGAATCTTCTCCTTCCTCAAACAAAATCTGTGTGAGCTGATAAACTAAGTTTAACTACATACACTAAGATAGGTAATTTTTGACTGATTAGTGTACTGTGAAAGTAATATAAGGGATCTCCTTTTACGATAAATGAAACCGTCCTATTTAGAGAAGGATAGCATCAAAGTGTATACTACTAACTTTATACTTAGGACATACTTGTTGTCTACTCGACAATTAGCTATCTTCAGTTGTCTTTTCCATTATCATCATTCGGTTTCATAAACATACGATACTTTCAGTCCTGTCATTAAGTAGCACTTCTAAACATATTGAGAAGTGATATACATATGCTTTTTTGGTGTACAGTCTCATCCTTTTTGATCATGAAAATACCAGAGGCTAATAACTCTTGCTAAACAAGAAGTGTACAGGGACGTACATACACTATTTCAAATCGCTTACCCTGACTATCTGCAGTTGAACCAACTCCATTTGACCAAAAATTCTTTAATCGTGATGTAGGTGAAATAAAATCATTCATTTTTGAAATGCTTTCAGTATCACTCATTTCTTCATTGACATATTCATCGTCATCATCATTATTTTCATTGCTATTGAGACGGTTATTTCTCATCTCCTTACCTATATCGTTCCTTTTATTCTGTTTATATTGGCTCATTTTTATATCATTGTTTATCGATGGAATAAACAAGTGATCTCCTGGAGGAGTAATTGATACTGTTGTAATTCCTTCTAACAGGTTCAACCCGCTTTGATTTGAGTAATTTATACCATACTGTTGCATTTCATTTGACCAACTTGAAATCGGAGTTTCAGTGGAAAGCTGATTGTGACGATTTAATAAATTGACAAAATAAGCTAGCTGATTTTGCTGATTGTTATAAATACTATGATTAGTATTATGATTGTTCGTAGTAGTAGTAGTAGCACAAACGACATTGTTGGCGCTAAAATTGTTGTTGCTTTTATTACTTTGTAGGCGATTTGTGAAGTTTTGTTCTGCATCAGATTCATCCAGTCTTATACCGTCCTTATTGTTGCTGAATAATGCTGAACTAGTATTTGGTGGATTTAGGAGATTATTTGGTGATGTATATACTGGACTAATATTCCTGTCCAATTTTGAGTCAGGGGAAGGAACCGGTGTTTTATTTCCAATATCCGGGATAATGCAGTTCTGTAACCACATCAGTAGATTATTATTATTATTATTATTTTTGTGACTATTATCACTAGCAATGTTCATATCAGCACTACTAATAGCATTGACAATAGTGTTGGCTATGTTAATATATTGATTGCTAATGTTGTTACCACAGGTCATTTGTGTCGCTGTGTTGACTGGATTATTTTCTTGATTTACTATGTTATTCCATAGTATTTCTAATGTTGATTGGGGTGGAGTAAGTGAGTTAGGCTTAAAATTGTTTGATTTACTGGAAAGCAACATCGCAGATAATTCGAGTAAATTATATGGGGTAAAACACTTTTCACTTTTTTCAGAATTGAATAGATAATTTGTTTTCATTAAATCTAAGAGAATATTTGGATTTGTTATTATTCTTTGTATCATATCGATTGTGCTTAAATATGTATCCATACTATTATTATTGGAAGATTGGGTGCTAAGCGTTGAAAGTGTTACTGGATTATCCGTAGTAGTTAACTGGCTTTCTGAATGGCTTATAATAGTCTCTGTGTTACTTTTAGTAGTATTTATACAGCTGACAATAGAAGCCACTTGAGGAATACTATTCACTGAAGTTATTGAATCCTGATCGATACAGGAAGCTATAGATAGGTTTAAATTATCTGTAGTTGAGAAAAAGAAAAAAGAAAATATGAGCAACTCAGATGATAAATGCTATCATCACAACATAGCTCTCACTTTAGTTTGATAACCACATGTATATAATCTGCTAGAACAATATGTTGTTACATGTACTATCCCGTCGTTGATTGGACCTTATTGACCGTTCTCCATTGGCATATGTGCCCCTGCGCGGATGCCTCGATATTACCTATTGTATTAGTTTTTATATCAATGATGGATGGTGGCTAGCAGTGAAATACAGAACGTAAGTTTCGTCTCGTTTGGGACTCGACACCTGGATGTCATAGGGGAACAACATAGCTCGCTGGAAGGCAGATGCATCCGGCTGACGGGCTCCAAATAAGACGAAATGCGGGTCCTAGATTCCACTGATACCCACTGTTCATCACTAATATTAGAACAATAAGTAGACAGAAAACTGATCTTATTCTATGTAGAAATCAAACAATGTAAACAGATAATTCACTGTAGTCCTGTATGAAGAATTTGTCTGAATAAATTTCGCTAGTATAAAGACCGTCAGCCGGTGTAAACAGTTTAAAATCTATTGGAGATACCATCTTGTATTAAATATTTATTGTCGTAAATATTTTGTCAAGCAGAATCAAACCACACCTACAATAACAGAGGTTAGATGTGATTTCATTCATCTCAGTTTCCAGATATATTAATGGATAAATAAAACTTTAATGTGCAGACCAATCGTAGATTTGATTGCTTAGCAATATACAGCACCAATGAATTGAAATGAAAAATAAGCAATCCAAGTTAAACATACCTATAATTACAAGAGATGCGTAAAAAACAGATCTTTCAACAAAGGTAAACATTGCATCAATTGCCAGAATGTACATCATAAAGCATCCATACTTACTGGTGTTCAAGAGGTGACTAAGTTTCGTTTAGATTGAAAGGCTTCATTTACTGGTTCCCTTGTTCCACTAAGCAAGATTTTTTTCATATTTTTAAATACTCATCCACCGATCCGTAGATTACAAGCTAAGTGCGTGTGTTTTCAAAGAACTCTACTGAATGTAATCATGATTAGAAGATAAGACCTAATTTTAAGTCGTCAGAGGATAATAGTGGTCAACTCCACCCTGACGTCATTTTCCTACTTTGGTTTCAGTTATGGTTCATTTTTGGAAAAAGTGACAAAATAAGTTTAAGGAGGAAGAGAATGACTGGAAACGATCTAAACTTTAACACTCTGTATATGCTGAAAAGTGATATTTCCTTGCTCGTTATATAACTAGTAGAATCTTCTGGTGCTTTTAATAAAATTTAATGACCTTCCTTCTGTACTATTTAGAACCCATAAAATCTTGTAGATTTTTCAATATATCAATGTGATGATGCCTGTAAACTGACTTCTCTCGTGTTAAACAACTAATGTGAGAGTAAAATACTTATGATTATTATTTATTATTATAGATTTCATCAATTTTTATTCCACGAAGTAAATTGCTGCTGAAGAGATACAGAATTTACTTTTCAATGGTTCTGCAGCTTATGCCAGTTAGTGATGGAAACTATTTATGTATTAAATACTTATTTAGTCGGTAAATATTTTGCTAAGCTTAGTTAAAACACAACTGAGGACAGTAGTCTAGCAAGAAGGTCAGATCAGTAACCACTATGTCATATGGTGAGTATACAGAACACATTCCTCTTTGGCTTATTTCGCTTCCTTGGTTGTCTCTTGCATAACAGCTAAATATTAGACTGGTATAATTCATAAACATTCCTAGACATATAGGGCAATTCAGTGACTCATGAAGATATCAATGACAAGTTTATTCACGTACTACTACTGAATAATTTGAGCAGTTAGGACCCACTCCAGCTGATCTGCAGATTTCACCAGCCAGCTAGATAAAGGTGATCTAAACACTGGATGATCGTTTTGCTCATCTGGAGCTGAACTCATCAGCAGTGCACCCAGAGAGATCCCACTCATACAGCCGGATTTGTTCAGACTACCTGAATCTGGCTGGCTAATTTGCTTGGTTCGGTAAACCTAAAATAGGGTGATCAATTTGAAAATGATTTACGAATTTCAAGACCAATGTAGACAATTTTCACAGCCGAGTAGTTTTTTTCATTCCCCAACTGTAGTGCCAACGGGCTTTTCATTGAAGACCACCTGTCAGCTAAGAACATAATGTATGGTCTCTGACACAAAAGTGTCATGAACTAGTGAAATAGAAATATATAAGTTTCTGGGTACCTCGTACGGTCGAGTGATAGATAACTTCAGAGTATTACCAATGTTTCTGTTTGAATCCAGTCAAAGACATGTTGATAACTAGTACTGTCACCTAGGGTTTTGTCACAGTATTGGTTTTCCGTCATCCTCAGTAATTATCCTTATTTAATATTATAACGATAAGTTTGTCAACTGCATCTTTTGCAAAGTTTTATAACATTAAAATTAATCTGTTAGCTATTATCACCTTCGTTATGACCCCCACACTTATCATCAAATTCAATACAATTATTAAGTGTTACATTTCTCAACTACTGGTAATTTTCACCTCTTCAAATTCTTCGCTTTACTCATCATCATTTCGTAGATTATTTCACGACTCCTTCGCACTATTTCTTCTATCCTTGAACTAGTTCTAGTGATGCAATCGTGCTTTGAATTAGCCGATGAGCTGCTGTGTGTTTGTGGTATATATATATATATATATATATATATATATATATATATATATATATATATATATATATATATACGATTCTATAGCTTTAGGATATGACACCATCAGAATTCCGTCTCCTGAGAAATAACTTCAAAAAGCTAATCAAGTGACAAGATATCAGAATAAGTGATTTCAAGGAATCAGTCATCAAGTGGTAAGTAGTGTAGCTGTCATTACTGTGATGGTAACAGAAATCTGTTACTATGAAATATGGGACGAATAATTCAGTGTTTAGTTCGTCAACTTCAACGACTAGTAATGTAGGTTTGAATTTCCGAGGAGATACGATTTTTTGAAAATTTCATCATTAAAAATTGTTATATCGTACAAGTTGGTTACAAGCACCAAAACAAATTTAAAATTATGAGGGATTTATTTAGTGTAATATTCATGTGATCTATGATTGTTCTATCCATTTAACTGACATTATACACGATGAAAGTTCCTTGTATATTGTTTTTGTAGTTTTGAAAGAAAAATCCAGATCATTTTGGAGATTAGTAGTTGACCTCTTCGAATGACCCTCATCATTCAATGAAAGTTATTGATGTGTGTGATTTTTTCCCTAGTTTGTTGTTTCAGCACAAAAGCATTAATCCTAGTGACAAGATTTCGATCAATTTTCAGTATAATTGCGTCTTCAATCATGCATTACTTTTCCGTTTTGAAAAAAACATGCTTTTATGCACTTGCCTCTTAATATATAATTACTTGGGACACGAAAGCGTCGGACAGCTGTTTTGTCCTAGTATAGGATTCCTCAACTGTCCAGTGCTTCCAGATTTTCACTGGTTCTCTACATGCTGTCAGTCAGTGGGGAATACTACCTTGAAATAAATAAAATCGACACAAACCTTGAACTTTATAGGAGTTTTAACTATAATTTATAACAATATAGTGGTACTGACTTTTGCAACAGGAATTTGTCAATTCCAGGATATCAGGGAGGGAGAATGAAGACAATCATTTCCACTGAATAAAGATTTAACCTTAAGAAATGTGATGGATAACCATTTCACATACATAACCAACAAAACATACCTTAAAATCTTAGAGATAACAAGTGCATAGTAGTGTAGTGTTTACTGGAGTGAAAATTTGAAAAGGTACAAAAGTCTGATCGAATTCATAGACTGATTGATATTATGAGGATGGAATCGGAATTAGACTAAGAAAGCAATACCACTGATAATATGCATAATAATAAAAATAACAATAATAATAATTTACTCACCTTCCATCCTATCATTTAAACTCATTTGCCTAACATTTATATCGACTCGTGACGTTGTAGTATCATCTTTATTATTTGTATTACTAGAGTTCACTACATATGCCTGTGAGTCCAGTATAGAGGTAATTGAGAAACCTGTTTGTCCACAACCGACACTCGTCGATGAAATATGTTCCATATTATATATGATATTGTAGATAACTGATGCACTCTTATAGATGTAAATATACTTTGATCGTTTGTGGTATTCTTATTACTTGTATGCTGTTGTAGTCAGTGATTATCCTTAACTTTCTAAGTATAGTGAAATTCTGAGCTGAATACAGAACCTCTTTATAAGTTTATGTTAACAAAACTGTGGTCATTAAGTGGTGTTGTACAAAGAATCAAAAAGAAAACTGAAGATATTAATTCGGCACACGAAACTAAGTAAGGATAATTTAGTGACAGAAGATAAAGAAAGGAGAGGTACACATTATTTTTACTCAATACTGTGTCATAAAATAATCACATGAGTCTATTCCCAATTCATCTCAATTAAACAAGTAAAGAAATGGTGTGAGATGGTATATAAAATGAGAATGCTTTTCGAAGAAGAGAAGAAGGAATTATTTTAACTTTTATTCGGAAAGAAAACATTAAACAGAGTTAATGCTTTGTTTCCCTAACCCAGTGTGGGGTTGAAAGAATTTACTCGTTACGGATACAACTAGACATGTACGCATAACATTGGTATAGAGGTAATCCATTTAAACGTGCATACACATACAAACAGGGAAAATTTTCTCATCTACTCTTCACCAGGTAGTCAGTCATGTAGGTGAGACAATTTGTCTCCTATTTAATGGCAGAATACAAACAAAGGATGACACAACTGTCTACAAACAAGATAATTTCAACCATTAAAATGTTAAGAATTATGGTTTCCTTTCTTATATTATTGATCCAATCAAAATAAAATATCTCTCCTTTTTAGTAGACAAATGTATTTATGAGGAACACAAACTCTCTCCTACAAATCGACAAAATCTATATAAGTAATACAAATTTTTAAATGCATATTTTATTCGAACCAATAACAACAAATACAGGCTATTTGTCTAACCAGGTTAGAAAGAAGAAATATAATTTCAGTCAGGCAGATAAACAAATTTCCCTGTAATTGCTAAATATCTGATTTTAAATTCCGAAAAAAAGAGAATGAATGAAATCTGTTCTCAGGAGAGAAATAAGAATGTGATTTCCTAGCTCTGAAATGGATTATTTAGGATAGTCTGTTATTCTACCCTACTTGTCTGTATATGCCTTTGACTCTTTTTTTTCTGTCTAATATACAAATGCTGACTAACCTAAACCAATATCCTACTTTATTTTCTTGTCGTCTTGTTACTCTTCCTTCCTTTCTTTTTCACTTTAATAACTCATTAACATGAACATGTCTTACATATATAGTAAACTTTAATTACAGTTGATTTAATTAAATTTCTTTTGTATTATGAGTATTATTATCGTTCTCATTTGGCTTCATTGCCTGCTTAGTTTTCTTGTGATAAAGAATTTCCGAATGTAAAATTGTGAAGGTATATTTCCCTTTTCTGGTAAATGTAGTTAGGGAATGATTCGAACAATGATTACTGTTGACGATATTGAATCTTCCCATCTGAAAATTGATTGTTCAACCTCGCAATCTGCTTTATATTTTATGTCTATGAAACACGAATTTTTTGTGTGTATTTCCCGCTGCATTGAGGTAAACGTGTTAAACCATTTCTAGAATCATTATTTTCCTGTTTTTCCACCTCACAGATCAGTCATGCAGAACATGATACTTTTTTCAAGAACAGTGTACTATACTTTCATTTTGCCACCTCTTGTTGAAATAAGCAGCTTTTATTTGGTGACTTCACCTATTTTTACTGTGTTAGTTTAGAATTTTCTTCATTGATGACGCTTTTCACCAGAAAACTAAATTTAATTATGCAGGTATTTGACTGAAATTATATATTAATAATGGATAGTGGCTAGCAAAGGAATCCAGGAAACGCGTTTTGTCCTATTACGGACTCAGGTGGATATACCTGCCTTCTAGTGGATGATGTTCCCACTGGTACTCGAACTCGAGGCTGATCGCTTCAAACGCCAGAGGGTCATTCATTAGCCCACGGATCCACGATGATACAAGCGGAAATTCCACATATAGATGTTATGTTACTTAGAACTGGTTAGTAATATGTTTCGGAAAGTCTGAAAAAATATGCAATTTTTGAAACGTCCTCTACTCTAAAATTAAATAAAAACTTTACGTTTATGTACTATAGCCCACAAATGAACCCATCCGAAAATAAATTACATTCGTATTTTTGGATTATGTCATGCGGTTAATGAAACACGGAGAGAATATAGCATCCATTAATAACCTTTGTTTAGGAAACAAAAATGTATTGCCCGATGATTCTTCTGAGTAGTAAGTACTAATTACATATATTAAGACACTGGAAGATACTTATGATTAAAAACGATTGAAATATCACAAAGTATTTTTGTAGTTGAAACAGATAAATATGCGCGTATTGTTTCAAGTTGCTTTCGGTAAACACTAGATTATATCATATTTGCAGATGCCTGTTTTGCTTTATTCATTCTTCATTCTGTTCAGATTTTACCCACGAGTTCTTATACTCACTTGCTAAGTAAGGGCTGATGAAGTCACATAGTCTTATGATAAAGCGTTGAAGAACAAACTTGAAAACTTGGAGAACAGTAAACAGATAGTATTTTTGGCCACTATCCATCATTAATATAGTTGGTATTTTTGTTTGCCAAGACTGGTGCCTAATGATCAGATAAAACAGTTTCATAAATTGATGCTTTTCCTTTAAACTGTGGCTTTTTACCGAACCTTTTATTCTCAGATTTGTCTCCTTTGATGAAGTTAATTTATATGGCTGTACTATTCAGATGATCACTTACTCAATGTTGTCGATTGGTCTTTTCTTATATACTGTTTCAGCGTCTTTTATCTGTCAACTGCTAAGTTTTACGAAAGACTTAAAAATTCCGTAACCTTCTGGTCAGTTCAGGGGTGGTAGTATCGGCCTATGGCTTTTACTTTTGAATGCGTTTGCTAGGGCAACAGAAGGAGAATTATGTAAGTCATGAGTGAAGATGATCATTGTTTCGAAAAAATGAAAATTCAATTTAAAAGAAAGTTGACTGAAAAGTTTCGTCATCCTTTACAAGTCATCATCCATCCAAATCAACGTAGGACCGGGCATTACTGCGTAACGATTTGGGTCGCCACAGCTCATATCAGTATATCAAGTAAAAATGCAGTGAGGTACAATATGAAGATAAGAAAATTCAGTCAAAAGAAATATAAAGTACTGAAAGAGAGAAACCAAGAATGAGAAAATGATGAGATTCGGTATAGTGTTACGATGAGGATAATGTGCGTGTACACACCTGCACCACTGACATCGGTTCTGAGCCATATCACCTGGAGTCAGTCTCCAACCACTGGCTTCTCCTGCGTCGCTCCATATGGCTTAAACCAACAGTCAAAGACTTCATACATTTATACCATATTTTAGTCTGGCCACCTCGGGTCTTTTTCCAGCCTGAACCTACTTCGACCAACATTGTGTGACGAGGCAATAGACGACTGGGGATACTTAACACGTGTCTCAACCATGTCAGTCGATGAAGGTTCACAACCTCGTCAACTGATTTGCCTCTACTCACTAAAACTCTACACCTGAATTCTGCGTTACTCACATACTGACACCGCGGAATATGGTCTATACTACGAAGGTAACGGTGGTCAACCCCCCGAAACCTTCTCATGTCTTCCATCTTCAATGGCCATGTTTCACAGCCATACCGTAGAACAGAGTGGACTGCTGTGTAGGTGAAGTACACGCGGATTCTTAGTAGACAATCGGATATCACGGCGGCGCCATAGGTGGCGTAAGTTGGCGAAAGCCAACAGAGCCTTTTGTATTCGTGCGGAGATTTCATTGGCCAGTGAGCCACCATGGCTGATCCTACGTCCCAGGTAAGTGAAGTGGTCGAAATACTCAACTACTACACTCTCTATTGTTAGCCGAGGTACCGATGAAGACCAATGCTGGAGCAATAATTTGCATTTGGGTGGTGAGAAACGCATCCAAAACATTCTCAAATTGACACTCAAAGTGTTCAGAAGACTCTGCATCTTGTCATCGTCTTCATCTAACAGGACAATGTCATTTGCATATTCTAATTCTAACGGAAATTCTCCACCAATTACGTCGACGTCTATATAGTCAGCTAACAAGAGGGGGACTTCCATGAGAATATCTATGATAAAACTGAATAAGAATGGAAATAGTAGGCAGCCTTGACGGACACCACTTGATGAGTATAGCTCCCTGGACATCTCACCATAGGCTGTAACACGCCCACAAGCGTTCGAGTAGACAGCCTTCAATATGGTGGTGTACTTACTCGGCATGCTTTTCGGTGAGAGACATTGCCATAAGAATTCTCGACCGACGGAGTCGAATGCCCTCCTCAGGTTGAGAAATACAGCCAGTGTCGGGCTCCGGTAAGCGTACCTGTGTTCCAAAACCTGGAGCAGTGTGACATTTGGTCGATACACCTGCAGCCGGGTCTGAAGCCTGCCTGGCTTTCTCGGGCTTGCTGTTCTCTAGTTCCACTCAGGCATCGAAGAATTATAGAACCTAGAATCTTAGACACTATGTTCGTCAGGCTGACTCCTCTGTGGTTATCACAAGAGGACTTCTCACCTTTTTTGAAGACTGGGATAATCAATGATTTAGACCAGTCGGAGGAGATCGTATTTGATATCCATATACTAGTTAATACTTCCGTTAACTTGACTAAGAGCACTCTACCACCATCCTTGTATATGTCAGCTGTTAGTTCACAAGTAGGGATCTAGTGAACATCTTGATTATGCTAAATTCATTCAACCAAGATGTACATAGAGTTTCAACTTCGAAAAGCGTCTTTATTTGTCAGTCGATATATTTGTTTCATTTTTCCTAGCACTTAATGCGGTGACGTTTTTGGCTTATGCTGGTAAATTCAAACATGAATTTGAACATTTACCTGCAGGTTTTGTTAGTGATTTGAAGCTCCTTGGAGGTGCAGCAAACTAAACACAAACTTAGTCTGATACTGACTAAAATTCGTCAATACAGCTTCAGAAAGTGGCATTTAAGTGTGAAAGACTTATAAGCTAAAAGTGTAAGTCAAAAATGACTGAAAATAAGGAACTACCAGGTTCAGTATAGTATCTGCTGTCAAATATACTTGTAGTGAACTAGTCTTCATAATTCCTGAAGTGAAAAGGACCTATAACTAACTTTTGATGCTGCAAGGTATACGATTATCGCCTGGCCTATTCACGATACATGTGTTCTAAATTAGGATTTCGCAAACGTAACCTAAATTGAACATTTCATTGTCAGTCACTGCACAAATATAAACATTGGAAGAGATTTGTAGCTCATCATGAGGATGACAGTGGTTTGGTGATCTCTGAGCTTTGATATTTTGTCTTGAATATGGATCTGACACTTTGAGGTAATATGTTTCCCCGTAAACAACAAAATATCAAGGTGCAGAGAACACTAAACAACCATTAAATCTAAACGTATTCTCAGAAAACAAAATAAGGTATTGTCTACTGTTCTAATATTTCATATCAATACCAAGAGATAATTTGTCAGTAATAATTTAAATGATCGCCCAGTTTGCTTTAAGTTTGACGCGACCACGCATATTACTTTGATATCTTTGAAGGTGTGGTAAGTAATCGGCTTTGTGCTAGTCCCTCATACCTGTTCTGTACTATATACATGTAACAAGATATAATAAAACCTGTCGATGCAATTATTAAACCTATGAATCATCATGATTCTAGGCATCTGAGAGTCAGCTGGATAGATAAGCTATCTCTATGGAGTGTCTCTTCAAGTTCAGTCTTGTTTATTGCCGCTGCTGCCGGCAGTATCAACAAACATCAATAAGTCGAACACAAGTTAGTGTCTACTGAAACCATAAGGTGCTGCTTATTCCAAATGCATGTGCTGTACAGTGGGCCTCATAAATTGTATCCCAGCCGATTATACTACCTAACCCACTAGTTGAACTTCTCACTTCTTCGCATTAGTTAAAATAATCAAGAAACCAATGTTCACCTAAGGGAATTAATACGATTACAATTCACAAGGGAAATGAATAAACAAGCTCACAGACACTTTTTAAAAGCATCTTGGGTTTTTACTGCTGTTTACTAACACAAATAAAACATGTTTTTTCATTTACATCCACATGATTGCATAAAGGGCATCACGACAGACAATCTTTGAGCTGAACAATAATCAGTGCAACTAATATGACTTAAAAAAGATAATCAATCGTATAGAGATAGTAACACATGAATGTGCACGCGAACACACACACCTACATACATGTCAGTGTATACAAAAGACAATGCACTGTATTCTATTTCCAATCATATTCCTGTTTATTTTCTACAAGAGTCAACATAGTACAACCGTCATTATCATGAGTTATTACAATACAGTTAGCACTAACAAAATAACAGAACAGAATTCAATATATGCATAAGAAAAAACACTGTAGTAATAAGACGGATGCTAACAGGTGTATTTAAGACAATGTTGACGATAATAGTCACTATGACAAAGTCATTTTGGCATGTATAAACAAAAAGTCAAACAGTTTATGTTCAATATATATTACTGTTTCCTTTTTAAAGTTAACTACCTAGATGTCACTTTGACTATAATCATCCATTGATAAAAAAGTTAATAATTGAGAAGAGAAGTCAACTGCTTTAGTTTAAGGTTTAATGAGCATAATTAAGTCAGAAATTAGCTATTCAATACTCAGTGTGTACAATATTAACTTTGATTTGTGATAACCGCTTAATATAAAAATCAGTCATTTCTGTCTATGCAAGTGATTGGAAAAACACTGCATTTAAAGGTTTGTTTAGCGCGTTAAGTGGAAATAATAAAGTTGGATACATGCCAGTAATCAGCATATCACATAGTGAAACACTAGCGAAAAGGCTTATGACTTCTGCATGCAGTTAGCTAAACGTAATGATGTTCATATTACTAAACTAAGTCATTGCTAATAAACTGGTAGACATAAAAACTACGGGTAATAAAATACTGGCCTCATATATATATATATATATATATATATATATATATATATATATATATATATATATATATATATGAATCAGGTGATTTTTCAGTAATTAAGGTTAAAATATATACCTTTCTGTTTGTCAATCTATATTTCTGTAAATACGTAAAAACCTGTTTCCAGTTAGCACTACGTACCATGCCAAAAAGGTTAGTGGTTTGATGTCCATGAGAGTGAATGAAGGACTACTCATAAATGTGTTGACGGATCTCAAAGTGTCTACCATTTGATGAGGTGTTCTTAAGTCATAATTCATTACTCTTTTTAGTGTTGGGGTCACAATAAACACCATTACGTTTCCATGTGGACATGATCTTGCCGGAAGCACTACGATCAGTTACACCAGAGATATGCAGATTGCTGTAACATATATTAGCGAATAGTCAGTGATATTCCTTCCTTCCAAATTTCAACCCTCGTGTATGTTTATGTTTTATACCTGAGGGGTTTGAATTTTATGTAACAAACCATACTTGATCTCAGCTGGTAAGCTAATACAACAGAAAAAGAAATGTGTTTACATTAGTCTGTGTTGTTTTTGTGAGTTGTTTTTAACTCATAAGCATGCACTGCAAATCAACGAATGAACCAGGCATAATCCAAGGAACAAAGACAAGAAGATATATAAGAAAAACGGAGATAGATGATGGGAAACATAATGCATAAAAGCAAACCAAAACAAACGGACAACTATTAAACAACGTGTTGAGGCGTGAAGTTTTACTTCCTCGCTTCTTATTTAATAAACCCTACTGTACTGCTGTGACTAAATGACTGACTGACCTGATCAATTACATAATCTACCAATTAATTAATGAGTCTCAATATTAGGAAATAAACAGAAATACGTTAAAATTAGGATGAAAAATGAAGAATACTTCATACGGTCAAATAACTGCCTATTCACTTTTTTCCCATTTCTTTCCTGTGTGCTTAACACAACTTGACTACAATTATGATTGTGATTATTATCAGACCATAATTATAAGGTTTTTGTTTGATGCACACCTCTCGTTGAATTATCAATCATGTATGAATCCAGTTCTGAATGACTTCCTGTCAAATATATACACATCTGTATATTCAAGAAATTATTTGACCATTAAAATATTGTCTACTCTTTAATCCTTCCTTTTTTTGCTTTTTCCCACTGTCCTCTTACTAACACTGACACAGATGTAATTAGAAAATGTTGAAAATTGAAAAGGAAACAGTAAGCAAAAATAAGTTATTTCTGAGTTGAAAAATAAAGAAAAATCCGCTTAAGAAAATAGGTATTTATGAACAAGATTTCTGTTAAAATGTTTGAATATTCCCATTTGGAAATACTGAAATAACAAAATACGCAGGATGTTTATTGTATATGTTTTTAAAATCCGCAGAAAAAAATTTCTTTGTATTTATCTATGACTAGTCTTACATTCTAGCTGTTCACTTATCTTCAAAATCACGAATTTTGTAAAACGTAATGGTAACCTACTTGAAGAAGGAGAAATCGTATTCCTCATCGATTTGTCATAACTTTTAGGGAAAATTGACTGCCCAACGGTAATACAGACGTACATATTATAGGGTGAAGAGTCCTATTGTTAAATGGGCCTGAATAAATTTAAAATACTAAATGCTGTTAGTCAGAATAGTGTTCCACTAATGTCGGTTATAAACGTTTTTTTTCGCCCTTAAGAAAACCAATTCATGTTCTCTGCTGAAAATTCTGAGCGAGAAAGAAAATGAGCATCCATTTTTTTCGAAGTCCAAGGAACTCGAATCTTACACTAACATTTAAGGACATCCCTTTAGATATGAAAAATTACTATGACTTATTATTTCCCTTTATTGGTCCATCGGTCACTACCAATAAGTGGGATCCTGCACGGATGCTTGAACATAGTATTGTTTTAACTGTTGCGACAGGTAGTGATTATAAAAGGAGTCTAAGACGAGCCTGTCTTTCTATTTCAGGTCCAACTACTTCCGAGCGGATATTTCTACTTCTGGAACACTGGCGTTCACCTGTTCGGCTAAGATTTAACGGTTTGCAGTTTTCAACTTCAATCGGTTTGCAATTAAATTTTATACTGTTCACTGTTATTCGTGGAATTCCGTTAACATTTTCAGATTGTTTGATTCCGTGCACAGTTTCCTTTGGGACTTATTTTGCTCATAAAAGAGATTGTTAGAAGCTTTAGAGCGCTAAACTTTTCGTTTTTTTATAGACATTCCACCATTCTTTTTTAGATCATCTGTTTACACCTCCTTGAAACATACTCGTCTTTGGATTGCATATCTGAAATTCTATTTTTCTGCATAAATTATTTTCTTGATGCGGTTCACAACAGCCTTCTGTGTGAAACTATGACACTTGCACCTGAAAGGTATCTTACTGCAGTCTCAAGCAGTAGGTGACGGTTTCAAACTATGTTCTCCTAACCTCATCGTGAATCTTAATTGGGAATTATCAGTCTTCACAAAATAAGACTAAGATATCATCTAGCACATGTGCTTGAATTTGCTTTTTTCATTTCTGCTGCTGTGGAGCACAAATAAGGATGACCAAGTTTTTGCGAAAGCAGAGAAGTAACTCAGTGATCTGGATAGTTCACTCGTAATAGGAGAATCCATGAATTTGTCGCAATAAAGTATTTTATTTTACTGGTGGAAGTAAATAGACGGTCTGTCAAACCAATTTAATTACTATTTACTGAGTGCTTTTTTATTTTCATTCAGTTTCCAAAATCAATAGTGGTTATTTCAAATAACTGCTTGGATACTGACTATTTTAAAAAGTTTCATTCATTCAGCTTATGTAAACTATTGGTTTGAATGAAAACGCTACAGCTTTTATGGTGGCAGGGATGAAATCTGCTGATATCATCATATGATCACTTAAATGAGTTGGCTATACACTTCTTCAACTAAAGTCTTGACTATTCTTCTACTTACGATGTAGCCAAATGGTTAATTAACTAACATTAGTCTAACGAAAGTCGTTAGTACCGTATTAATGTCAAGAGTACCCTAAGGAAGTTACAGATTTATAAATTAATAGGTGTTTACTCGAGTGAGTGAACTCTTTAATTCTGTGGCCAGATTTCTGATTGGATGTTGTTCTATATCTAACAGGCAGAATTACCGAAAACGAATCAGTTAGAGTGCGTTATTTCTGATTTGTACGATCTTCTGAGTTACTGTCTACTGGGCTAAATTAACAAGACTTCATTGGTATACTGGATATTTTTATGAATGTGTTTAAATCGCTCATGACCGTCTGCTGACATCCAAGGGAGAACCTTTCTAATCATTGAAGCAGTAAGGTTTAGGTCCCATTGTAGTCTTTGAACTCAACTACTAACCACTATCGTATACAAATAGAGTCGATTTTGCTAGAAATATATTGATTATGAATCAATGGGTTAAGCGATCTCTTTCAAAATGACAGATTTTATTTAAGCACAATAAATTTATTCACTTAAGTATCATTTAAGAAAAAAAGTGATATACAAAGTGGTAGATAGGTTTATTTGAGCAGAATGCATCATGTAGAAGTGTTTTATGAATAGAAAACACGTTTTTGATCTTTAATAAATATAACCCAGTGTTAAAATTTCTTTATTTTCTTTTTTTTTTCCAGGAAAAAGCAAAAACAATGACAGTTATAATCTTCACTCTTCTTCTCTGAACTATCTGTTCACCGATCCAGAATGATCATCTCAAATTGGTGTCAAGACGATAACTGATGAATAAATGAAACTAGGGGCATGTTACACACAGATGTAAAGATGAATATATATTGAATAAAATTGCATTCTTAATTTGGATGATAGGTGCAGTTCAGCAAATATCTAAGTCTAGATAAAAACCTAAATATTGTACAGTGAATATGAGTGTATATGACCTTCACAAAAATACATAACACTGATTAGGTCCTGTGTCTCTTTTATTCACCATTTTTTAAAGTATTCAAATGTAGCTATGCTTCTTTCAAATGTTGAAGATATATATAGTTTTTACAGTGAAAGAATTAACTCATGAATTTATGAACCGGAGGGTATACACAATGTAAAATTACTTCGGGTACTGTTTATAACTCAGCATTTTTTGCGTTGAAAAGATATAGTTAGCTTATATATTTTTATGTAGATATGCAGTAGTAACATCTCGATTTTACTGTTAGGAGAACACCTGACTCTCCCCGGGGATAGAAAGCAGTAACTAACTTTGAAGGTTGACATCACCAGTGATCGTTCTATTTAGGCTATGATATCTCAGTATCCCGTGTAACAATGACTGAAACTATCCAGACATAGAAAGCTGAACATTTCAACATCTACAAATTTGTTACTGACCTTTATTAACTATTCAGCACTACAGTTTAAGCCTGTGGGAAACTTTATTTTTGTATAAATAAGTTCATTTCTTACATGTGCAGTGATGAACGTTACGGAAAACATTTTTTATGATCACCATGATATAAGAAGTATTAACTTTTTCTCATACATGATAAGTGTAATGCTGTGCAACCAAAGAACTGCTGACTCATCGTGTTTTACACAATTATAAATGACTTTTCTGTTCATCCATGCCAATTATCCCTGTCATCAGTGCTGGTCATTTAAGGAAGCATAGTCAGAAATGGTAAACATCGGTATAGATTCACACTTATCTAGGACCAAGTTTCTTGTAACGAACTGCGACCCAATGAACATCGATACAGGAGAATACAGTAACTACACGGTTTGCTGATACTTCTAAAACTGGACAGAAACTACTGAAATCAATTCTGAATACAGACCAACCGAAAAGAATTTCTTAATCCTGTAGACCTACCTGAACAGGATGATAAATTTCAAACCAGAAGGTTACTTTGAGTTTCAGAATTAATCATCTTTATCCTAAGCACAACACTTGAAGCGGCACATTATTATTTATGGCTACAACCATTACTAGTTTAGGAGTTAGATGTTCGATTGTTGCATGTATGCTGAGGTGGATTTTCCGAAGAAAAAGCTGAGACAGCTATGTAGTAGGCTCGGATGTTAAAGGAGGGGAAACTTATGTAACTCTGTAATCGAAACTAGTCTGTAGTATTAAAAAGGAATCAAAATTAGTACGACTACTTATAAGTCCTACATCCTAGCTGCTTATTACCGTAAGTTGTATTTTTCTGAAGTTTAGCTTTACGAGTTTACGAAATTGGTGTAACTTATGTGTTGTACAGTATGTTGATATTGTAAATCACGAAAAAGTCGGGACCAATGCAATTTATAGACAACAATAATGTTGAAAAACATTTGCAGCTAGTTTGATAGAATTAAACTAGGAGAATTAATAATGACTTTTTAATCTTATGTTATACTTTCAAGTGGAAAAGCTTAGGTATGAAAACAATCGTTTATTACTTATAAAAAACACTGTTATGTATGTAAAAATGAAGCTTTTCTTAAAACGAAATGAGACAGTCAAAATTATAAATATTTGATGTTAAGTATTCCTGAAATCAGTTGAGACAAAGTTAAATAAACATTTAAACTATAGTGATTGATACTATTGACCACTCAACTACCAGATCCACAAAGTGAATGTTCACTATGCAACTGTACAGGGAATAACACCAAGAGGCAATTTCGCTCCATCCTATTAGAACTCTATAACTTTCATACATTAGATATTTAGAAGTAGTATTCATCATGGACTGACATCAGTTGGGGAACCATTGGAAATATGGGAGCACTGGACAGCTGTTTCGTCCTAGTATGATGTCAGTCCATGATGAATACTACTTCTAAATTAAGAAAATCCCCATTCATCTAAAAAATACATTAGATATTGACAAGACTTCACATTCAAAAGCACAAAGGTATATGAATCTGACTATGAGTTGCTTTACAGTTAATCTAATATATAACATTAAATTGCTTTCTCAGGATCGCTAAAATATGCTTTACTTTTTTGTACTAAACCTTGTGGATACGTAGGCATACCATATCAAATTAATTTCTCATAGTAGTCAGATAAATCTGGCTACTGAATTACATAAAAGTGGGAATACCACCGTGGCACATTATATATATATATATATATATATATATATATATATATATATATATAAAGTTTTTCGGTGTTATAGTAAGTTATCCAAGGCCACTTTCAAAAGACAAAAAATGAATGCTACTGAATCCTGTCAAAACGCTATGATTACTCAGTTGAATACACGCCACAATAGAAGATCTCATCTCCTTATTCATGATTAAATTGAAAGTTGAATAATTATGTTAATCAGATAATGACAAAGCTTCAGTTAAAATATGAAGCTATCAACTGTTTATCAGCTCTTGATAAAGGTATCTTCTGTTTCTAAACAACATACTCTAAAAGTGTTTACGTATTTATAACTTTCTTCATGTATATCTTGATAATGACGCATGTAACTATACTTAATACTACTAGTAGTTATACAATTCAGACAAATCACTTAGATAATTGTTATTACATATAAAACTTCATCTTTTTATTTGACATTTGTAATTTTTATTGTATAAACAAAGTTAGTGTAATAAATAAATCAATAAATAGCAGGCAAAGAAAATTGTATTTTTTATCATTTTTTAACTCACATTATCCTAATGAAGTAGAAAGAAAGATAGTTTTAACGAAAGGTAAAATTAGAAAAGTGTTCTACCACTCCTTATATAGACTTTGTCTGTGTGACTGTTAACACAAAGTCATTATCAAAAAGATACAAGTTTTGACAGATTTTAGGTCAACGAGATCAGGTACACTCTAACCACTTACTTCTGGGGTAGCAGTAATTAGTGTATATATTTCTATATGCATATTTATGCATATCTGTACTCATGTCGGGATCCCCCCCTCCCTACTTAATTCTTTATTCATTATTTTAATTATTAGCAGTACTAGTTTTTAACATTCAGTGCTAATTATTCCTAAATATTCATCTACAATTTTTAATTTGTAACTAGGTATAAGCCCAATTAGTAGAGTGTAGTTATGCGCATGGTGAATACAATCTTAATTTCAACTTAATCATTGAATAGAAAAGAAAATGGCATGTGACATAGTTGAATCAGACAACTAGTATCGCTTGCTCTCTTAAACTCTCTTTCTATCTGTGTCTCTCTCTATTACACACTCACACACACTCAATATACTTAAGATCAAGAATTCACTACCATTTATCTATGTGTTCTAAACACATACAAGTATAGATGCATATCCAATTGCATTAATCATAAAGTTAACACCGACAGTAACTAACATTGACCAACAAATATGAAAAATTGTTTCGCTTAACTTTCTTTCAATAGGCAGCTATATCTGTTAACACCATCATTATAATATGTACATATGTAACTTTTAAGACAAGGAATCAAATGGACCATTAAACCAGAAAGTTATACAATAATTAGTGCAATGATAAAATGTAATGTAGTGATTACGGCAATGAAACAGTAAGACAACAGATATGAATATAAAATAGCCTGTTCTCTTTCTCCATCTCTGTTTCAAATAAAATAGCTTTAGTTAACTCAAAATTTCATTTACTATACAGTATGTTTACCCCAAGATTCTGTGTATGCGTCTGCGCTTCTATTTGTGTATGTGCGTGTGTATGTTTGTAACTGTTTAAGGTACCAAAATCACCAATTAATTAAAACTAAATAAGCTTTTATCATTTTTATCAAGTTTTATACATTTAATTGATTTATGCTATTATTTACTGCTAAAAAGCAAAATCAAGTTTACACATGAATGAAAAAGTACTTTACGGTAAAATTAACCACAGCATTTTAATTCGGGTCAACTTTATACTGCTCACATGCGTATAAGTCACACATGTCTTCGCCTTTTACCCTTTCTAAATTATGACCTAAAATATAATTGACAATAAACAGGCAATTACTAAGTGCAAACAATTACTCCACTTTATTTTAAAAACCTTTTTCATATATGGTAGTTATTTTGCATAGATAGATCATTTGTAAATTATATTCACCATTAAGCAGGTAAACAAGAGTAGAGTTCAGTGGAATCCAAGACACGCTTTTCGTCTTATTTTGGATTCGTCAGCTGGATGTGCGATACTGTTCTCACCAGGACTCGAACCAGTACCCATCGCTTTCAGCGCTACAGCCTTATTCAGTAGGTCACTGACTCACAACAGTATAGTATAATCACCTATTGTACCATGGTTATCAGTTGTCTTTTATTGGTAGCTTCACTTTCCTGTCGCTATACTCAATCGAAATGTTCGACTTCTGTTAGCAGATTGGCTCCTATGTTGATTAGTCGATACTCCCTGAATATTCATCATGTTGTAGGAACTTTATTTTGTCAACTTTAGGGAACTGATGCTAATGCGGATGAGAAAACCACATATGTCTATCTACTTCCAATAATGTATGATTATTTTTTGTCATCGTACTTAAGAACATAGTACTTAGATAGATAGATCATGAAAGCGCCAACCCTATACCACTGAATACGATGAGTAGCTGCAATGCAAACAGCCCGACTAATAGAAGTCGTCAGCCAGGCCAAGTTGATCAAATCTCGAGACGACCATTTTGCTTGCAGTTCATTCAAATGACTCAAATCAAAGATGAGCATTACATGTGTTCAATTTGAACCCATCTGCCGAAATTCGGTCGAAAAATGAGGTTAATTACTTGTATTTTGCAATAGCCAACTGTAAAAAGCAAGCGTTTTTAACTGCTGTGTGGTGATAACATTACATTCAGGGATCGATATGGAAATAATCAATGAAAAACCTCATAAAGTGATACATGCATACTTGTATCTATCAAACAAGTGAAAACTGATAGAAATGTCTGTGGCGCAGAGATTCTCGGAGTCAACTTCTCAAACGTGATATTGCTGAGCTGGAGATAAACAGAAAGTAACTTTCAACACACAGGTTCTTCCCCTTCGACAGCGACATCTGACAGCAGAGAAGAGCGAAACAGACCTCTGCGAATTATACATGCGTCCTGTGAAAAATATTTTTTAAAAACGAAGCCTATTTAAACACAAAAGCAAACAAAAAGAAATTCGTCGAAGAAAATTTCCTTCTCCATGAATCAAAGTAAACGTCTGTACAGTCACACATTTAGATGAAACAAACAAGTAGGGCTTTTGTTAGCTGATAAGTAAACATTAAGTCGTCACGAGCAATGTTCTAGGAGAAAGAGATTGTGCAATAATGGAAGGTATAGAAAGAAATATGTACTCAATCACAGGAAGACATTCAAGAGGTTTAAAAGTTAAAAAACGAGAATAGCAAAGCGAAATACTTGATGCAAGAATATATGAAGTGAATGATGATGAATTGATTTGACCTGGTGGAGAAAGGTTCGGGAACAAATTTCAAGGCCTAGAGAACAACAAACTTCCGTTATCCTCATCCTGAGCTACATGTCTTCTCTCTGTGTGTCTCTTAGACAACACGTATAAACTGTGGGAAGTAAATAACAGAGTCAAAACAATGATCAATTAGTAAAAATCAGAAAAATACGGAAACAAATATTTCAGGGAATAAAATTTCCAAAAGGTGTACGATCATATTTTTACATAAAATGAGGTAGACAATAACAATACAGTGAGTGGAATCATGAGGTGCATTACTATGAATGCGAATAATATTTCATGTATTATGAGTACATTTTTTAATGACAAGCTTACACGCAGTGATAAGTTTTTTTTATTTTGCTAATATTTAGAATAAAATTCATCATCTACCTCAACTTATATATCAGTAAGATTGTACAGCTTTTGAAAATGAAATCGTCTCTATCCTACATTTTCCTTGCTAAAATCTTTGTTTTATCTCTGAATGAAGATTTTCATTTTAATCAAAAAAGCAACGACCCATTGACGTTTAAAGAACTCGATGAGTTTCTACATTACTCTATCGTACTTGGATTAGCAAGAAATGAGATTCCTTTCCGGAAAAATGTATCACTTAGCAATGTTTATGCAAACTTTAATACTTTAAAGAGTTATACGCTCAATCAAATTAATATTATGCACTCTCACATTACCGGGTTACAAAGAAATATTGCACAGAGTTAACATGCCCTATTATATTAATAACTTTATTAGAGGTAGGTCAAATACTACTACTCTTCAGTTAGTGAAGCTCTTTAAACCAGTGAATCTCAAGGGAAAGCCCTAGAGCACTCAAAGATACACGTATTCAATTGCTCTTCGAAGAGCTTCTCTACTGTTCAACTTGAGATTCTCTCTTTTGGTTGGAGATTCTGTATTTCTCAAACAAATTCCAATATGCTTCATAATCAAATTCAGTTTGAAAATTTAATCAACAAGATAAACGATCTTACGTCAATGACATTAGATGATTTCAATCATTTCAAATCAGTCTGGCCTAATTTGCACACCAGTTTATAAAATCAAAGCCGAAACAATTCCACCACCTAAGAAAAGAACACTTCGGTCAATGGAAAGAACTTCAAAAGTACAAGGATATATCTTCAACTGCAACTGATAAGGGAACTGATATCGTATTATTAACCAGAAGAGATTAGATCAACAAAACATTAGATATTCTCTTGGATGAAAAAAGGTTCAGTAACTTGAAAGTGAGAAGAACAAAATGGAACTTATTGAATAACTAATCACACAGGTTTTGAAAAGAATGAAAGTTAACTCACTGGTCACACAAAAGTGAGACAGATTGGATCCACAATTCCCAAACCCAAAATTCTTAAACCTAGATTACTACATCAGCTTATTTTAGATGTGTCTAGTTCTCTTCATCACTCTATTGTCAAGTGGTTAGCTGAACTTCTAGAACCTTTAAGAGGGAAAGTCTGCAAATATTCACATCATGGTGCATTTGCGTTTATTGATTGCACTAATAGTTTAAATGTTACTGGTAAAATCATTTCTTTCTTAGATATTTGCTCGCTATTTTCAATTATCTCACCTAATGAAACAATATGCTACGTATGCAACTACGTAGGGACACCCACATCTCACTTCAAGAAACTTATGCTTAGATGCACACCAAATACTCTGCACCGCAGAACCCTTGGTGATACATAATTCTAAACTAGAACTATGTGCACAGAAACAGTTTTTTACGATCCATTTCACTACCCTGGAATTAACTTTCCATTTTCCATGTTTCATACAACTAGATCTCCCTAATTTTTAAATTCTTTTTCAATCTTTCAATGTTGATCCCTATCATATCACATTCTGTCTGATTGATATTCACATAATTATTAAAAATAAAAATACAGACAGTATTAAGGCCTCATCACAGGAGCCTATGTATCAATAATGGTCGATATATTCGGTCCAATCAAAGACGAAACTTCACAAGCTCTACCTCAGCTCATATATGAATACGATTTTATATCTTTTGAAAACGATGTTGTCTCAAGGATAAATTTTCTTTACTTAATTCCGTTTTCGTTTTAATGAGGCTTATAAATTTCATTGTTGAAGAAATGAACTCAGGCAAAGATAATAACCATGGGAAAACGAGAGGTTGGATGCAAATATATTCTAAGCTTAACTTGTTATTGTAAATGACAAATCTGTACCTCTTTTCAGCTGTTAGGTAGTGCTTTTTACCGAACTTGGTTTTACTGCATAGCAAATTGATTTGACCAAATGTTCACGTATGAAGTTTTTGCGTAAGCTGCATTTTTCTCTCATAATCTGTGGAAAATACTGCCCGCAGATATGCTTCTAATGGTAATGGTCCACATTACCTGTTTCGTAGGAGCAAGTTTGAGGGTGGACACTTTAAAATTCGGTAACATAGAGTATTCTCGTGACTGATTTGAGTAATCCATTCTTCAACTAACCTGTGATATTATTTGTTTTCATTTTAATATTCATGAACAGTTAGAACTTATTTTGGCTGCTATTTAAGCCTATGTTTTATTTCTGTAAATACAAGTGGGTAGACATCCTGAAGGAAGAATTTTCAAAAAGGCGATTTACCTTCCACCCATGCGTTATCCCTACACAGTCATTTAGTTCTCTCGTAACTTGAATAAGATGAGTTCTTTTACAGACAAATAGTATCCAACTTTCGAAGTTAATAGGCTGTACATTCCAAGCTGATTTCTTGCAGATTGACCCACAATTTCTTTCTTATGAAAAAGTACTAATTTATCCTAGTTATAAATTTTTCCGACGCTTAGGGCTAGTCACGGAGACTGACTGTATGCTTTTTCTGATATCTTTTATTGTTATACAGTCCCTAGATGGTTTTAGGAGCAATTTACTAGCTTTTCCCAGAACATTCGTTTTCGATTGCTTAGTGTTAGTTGACCTATTAGCCAATAAAATGCTTAACTGTTTATTTTAAAGAAAAGTACAAGCGTACAGAAGTTGAAAATAGTTTCAAAAAAAAGAAAATTATGTCAACTGAATTACTTTTTATACCGCTATTTTTATATTTTATACATTTTCTGAATGCAGTGTTTGTACAGGTAACGAACAAACCATTTGCGTTTTTATTGAGATTTGGTTTATAACCATTCGAATGTGACTGTCTCAGTATTCAGCACAAGTAAAGAAGTCAATACACTTTGAAATTTATTCTTTGTCCTATATCCACTGATGAGTGGTAGTCTTATGCTGAGAATTCTTGGACTTTTCTAAAGGCAGCCAATAAACTCTCCAACTTGTTAGTGTCTTCTAGTATGGTTATACTGTTTGCTCATACCAATTGGATGACATCATTTTTGATTAAGTGATCGATCTCAGCAAAACCACGCAAAAACACTTGCATGACTTATGGGAAAACTGACGGTGGAAATCGTAATCGTTTCACTGAGAATAAAGTGGTAATCTGAGAGTTTTTCATCCTTAATGTTAAACTTTTAGGGGGCGGGGGGGGGGGGTTATAACTAAATACACATGATAAAATTTCCTTACCATTTCTAATTGTTTCAGTGACAAAACCAACTGTCTGATGTTAATTGTTTTCAGAATAATCTAAACATGGAAAAAAAGAAACAGCACTCATTAGTGACATGTACCACTGTATATTTCCTGAAGTTATTATGCGAAGTCATACTCTGTGGGTTTGGCGGAAAAATACTCACCAGTGGCATTGAATGATGGTCGCGCTATATCGCGAATCCATGGGAACAGGAAAATGCATAAAATTGCATACCAACGAAGTCGTTTGTTGATAACGCGTTGGTCAGGAGACTAGATGATCTTGAGCTTAATTCTTCATCTATTTCGAGTGCGTACAGCTAAAGATTCTCATACTAGGCAAAAAAACCTGTCAATCGACCCTAGAACTGTAGTACTTCTCCAGCTAATGTCAGAACATGTTGAGTACAACATCGAAACCAATCAATCCCCATACATCAAAAAATGAGACGGAAATGTATACAAAAGTATCCATAGACCGGAGATGTACCCACTACCTTGCCATGTGCAGATCCTCACCAGGAGAGGTAGGAATACACACGAAGAAATTAGTGATTGCCCTTCAATAAATTTCAAGATTTGCTGATTTTTTTGGTCTAAGTTAATTCCTTCTTAGTGTCATGAACCATTTCATATTCATTGCAATAAATGATATGGCAACTATACGTAGCTCATGGTCTCAAGGTTGAAATTTGACCAGCTAATGAGACTAAAGAAGGTAAACATTTGGATGTCCCAGACATCTACAAAGATACAGCCTAACAAGACAGTAAAAAAGTATTAAGGCTAAATAATAAGATAATAATAACTGATAAATCAAATATTTTTTGTTAGCGAAAAATTGTCACTACACATGAACAGTCCTTTCAATCAAGTAATCTGCAACAATGAAATCTGTCAACTTTATTCAGTTTTGAAGGCTTCATTAACACCTCCTTCTGTGTCATCCAAAAGTAAGGTGTTAAGGATTTCATACATTTGGTTCTCTTCAAAAAGTTTAGCAAAGCTAGAAGAACAAATTTTGCAGAATACGATGGATTTTTTGCATTTTTTTTCGCCTTCTTTTAACTGCGTACAAGCTATAAAATCATAGGATTCATGCAGAAAGAAACACAGTCCAGTTGATTCACTTATCAAGAAGATGATAGTCCATTGATGTGATAGTGAAAGAATTGATACGGATCAAGGAAGTCTAAGCGAAGTAACTTCTGATTACTAAAATTGAAATTATCTTATGTTTATATTGATTATAATTTGACTATCTAAGATAGCCGCAGTTTGTTAGACTAGTATTTGTACTGGGTGATGACTGAAGGTGAGATGAAAATCTGGACCACGGCCGGATTCGAACCAGCGACTGCCTTCCTACTAAATGCGACCAATCAAAAAATGGAATAGAAAGGATTACATAAGTGTATGCAATAAGTTAGTTATGTAAATACAGGGCGTTGAGACTTCGATGAAGAGATTGGTCTACAGAGGAAACATGGAATGGACAGTATGGCCATTTTAACAGTTTCTGTCCTATGAGTCATAAGCAAGGACTAGTTAAAACATTAAGAAACTTTGTTCATCAGACAAAATGACTGAAGAAATTCAGTTCATTGAGGGATGTCTCAGCTAAAATGGTTATCCTAAGAGATTTATGGATAAATTCAAGCCGCGTTCGGACCAGAACAACTGTATCCTGGTCGCTACAGTACTCAACACCCGAAGATCGATTGGATAATGTCTGCCACTCAGAACAAGAGGTCTATCACGGATTCAATATCGAATGAGGAAAATGTAGAAGAAGCGGATGTTCCTACATTAAACTGACAAGTTCCTATTGATGTGTTTTCATGTCATGGCTGTAACAGTAGACAACCTTTTCAGCATATTATTACCAAATCCAGAGTTCCAATGACTGAATCGCAAGAAAAAAGAGTTATAATTCCATCAGTTACAGGATGGAAGAAAGAACCAAATGCTGTAGCTTCAACGAGAGTTAGGGTTGTCAGAAGCAAAAGAGAACCCCATGGATAAAGCATAATTTATATTACATGTGAACGAAAACCGATTGGATCTGTCCTGTAGATCCGTTTATTTTTCTGAACCAAAAAGTGTCAGAGAGTATTGAGACCCTGTAAATGTCAAATATCCTCGTAAAGTGGTTAGTTATAAGATAAGAAAAACAGATGCAACGTTGTCCCCCTTTAGAGTAAGCCTTGAGTTCGACAATGCAGAGCTCTCCAGTTCCAGCGGACAGCTAGTCACGTACCGGAGGTTTATTAGACAGTTCGATCTGCACGTTGCATCAAATATGGAAGATGATGGCCATTATCTACTGTATATTGTTACAGTACTGTAAAGGGGAGTAACAGAAGGCTACAGAAGAGTGGTATTATTTTGTTACCATCATTGGGCTACCAGGGGCGTTATGAGATATCGAGACGCTTATGTGGTGGACCTCATGAAGCGATATGTGTTTTACTGAAAGATTTGATTGAGTCTTAGGATAAAATATAACGATTCCAAAGTGTTATCGCGATTGGATATAAAGATGGAGAACTGTGCTACACCACAGACGGATTATTCAGCTGACCGCAATTTCTTTAGAACATTAGAGTATGTAGTGAACAGATTGCCTGCAAGTTCACCGATGAAGTGGGCTGAAACTGTGGTAAGGTTAATAGATACTGTTCGTGAACTGACGTTCACAGAGTTAACCAAATTTGTATCATCTGAAGCAAGAATACTGTTGAATAGATTTGGTCCGTTAGCCGCCAGTAACAAGCGAAAGCTTAACAGGGTAACATTCACAACTCCGCAGTGAGAATTTGCAGAATTTTAAACGAAATCGTCAAGTATACAATATGAGGCAACCTAAATGGTGACTCACTGTTCATTAGTGAACGGAAGGAAGGTCACTGTAGATATACGGAGTCATCGAAAGACGTTTCTCAGATTGATATCAGTGCGCCTAAAGGTTGAAGGTAAGGGGCTACTTCTCTATACTGACTTAGATAAAGGTCCTGATACCACCTTAATAAAACTTGATACCTTACGAATTTAAGATATGCCATCAGAAGGTGCAACACTAACCATCAAAACGGTGGGTAACCTCAACCAGTAGGTCATTTGAAGTTTACTCGTTAAACGGAAGTGAACATTTCTGCATTGAGCAAGCTACTGTTGCACAGAACCTCTTTATTTACAGACAAAAAATCATGAAAGGAAGCGTCAAAGGATGATCCATTCTTTCAAATCTGCCTTGGAAAAGGCTCAGTAACGGCGAAGTTACAGTACTCACTGGTTTTGATGTACCTGATGCTCACTGGATCCTGGAACGAAGGTTTCGAGGCAGGAAAAACACATGCTGTGAAGAAACTGATAGGTTGGGTTGTGTTTAAACCAGCGAGTGTTTGTGAGCATAATGAGAGGTTTGTAAATACTACATCTCTGCTGGATTCACTAAGAGATCACCTAAAGAGAATTTAGGATCACAAGTTTAGGAATTTACGCTCTAGAGAAAACTAGTTGTTCTTCGATGGATTGACCACAGCAGATACAGTATAAAAAGGTAATCATTCCAAAGACGGACACTTTTTTTCCTTTACCTTAAATAAAAGAAACTAAGGCTACAGATGACAGCTCTGAAGTAGCCAGTGGACGGTTGGAGAGTTTGGAAGGTCAATTAGTATCCTGTGAAAGTTTGCGAGGAAGTTACAATGATGTCATGTAGGGGACTATCAGAAGGGGATATGTAACTGTATTTCCTGAGTAACAGCTTAACCCTCACTACCGCCCATGACGGCACTTGCCATATTGTGCTGGGTTTCATCCTAACCCTAAACCGGAGAGAGTACAGGTGTTATTGAACTGTGCTACCAAATTTTCTGGATATTCTTGGAATGACAGTGGTCTTGGTTGGGATAACATTGCATTTGTGCAAAGAAGCTATTGTCTTGACAGTAGATTTAGAAGTTTCAATACATATGAACGTCCCTGAGTTTAACCAGGGGGCACTACCTGTTCTGTGGCGGCCACAGGGTTATTTCTCGAAGCAGCTTATATAGTGTCAGATGACATAGCATCTTGCCGTGCTTGTCATGGTTCTCTTGTGCATACTTTGCGGTGATGAGGACTGCTCGGATGTTTGTTAACGATCGTAACAGAGATATGCTAACAGTGAAGCATGATTTATGTTGATAGCTCTCTGGTGTTTTTTCGAGTCATAAAAATACGAAAAAATTTTAAATTCCATTTTGATCCCACTGAAATGCCTTTAATCGGGAGAGAAATGTTATACATTATCTTGGCTCTGTTTGGCTCCTTGGATTTGGTTACCCCAGGTTCCCTTTCTGCTAAACAACTCTTGCAGTTTTTGCGATACCCCTACTTGTTAAGATCAACCTCTGAATTCTAGTGACATACCAATGTGGGTAGGTTGGAGGTCTGTGTGGAATCTCGGACTAGTTTCTCGACCAAGAAGTATTAAAAATGGGGATGATGTTTAAAAGACTGAATTACATTTGTTCCGCATGACCTCCGAATCCTGTTATGGAGCGGTTGCACACTCTTGGAACATTCCTAGGTAAAAACTACCGCAGACCATACTGCCTTATTACAAATTTCGGGTTTCTTCTCTACAATTAGTGATAGTACCGAGGTTAGAGTTAGCCATCGCAGTCATGAGTACACGAATGAGTAGAGTGAGAACGATTCTTCTAAATGTTTTTGATAGGATCTATTTTTGAACGGGAACGATTTTAAAGGCCATCCCAGTCACTACTAAGAGAACTAATTAGGCTTCTATATTTTATGAGACACTACCTTTTTAGCCGGAATAGTGAAACCTGATTGGTTTTTACAGCACCTGCCAGAGTAGCCTTTAAAGTAGCTCTCTGGAGGAATTCTATAGTTGTTCTATATTACACAGGAAACAGAAAAAAGATAGTTTATTGAGAACTGTGACTATGCGCATAAAAGAAGTAAAAAGATAGTGATAAAATGAGTCCATAGGTTTTGTCTAGGTATTGACTACAACTAAATTTCACAGCAAGTAGGCAAGTGTAGCTATAGATGAAACCATTAAACCCAGGGGCTGCAAGGAATTGAGAGGATTCTAATAGTCTGTATATTGGAATGCATTAAGAAAATCACACCTATATGACTTTTGCAGCGTTATTCCCACTTACTGCTGCTGTCTTTTCTGTTTCTGTATTTGAGCACGTTCTCATTGTTTTGTTTTCCTACTCAAAGTCATAAGAGTAGTAATGTCAGTTCCCCCAATGTTTGGTAAAACTATGTTTTTATTCATCTTTTGTAATGCAGCTTGTTAAACTATAATCTTCCATATGCTTGAAACATTGTTTTTCTTTGATCAAGGTTGTCTAGGAAGCCACCGTTGTGGTTTTGAAATGGCTAATCGTAACAATGATACTAATAGTAATGATAGCTTTATTCCAAACAAGACTTGTGGTACAATATGCAGTTCTCAGCAAGTAAGAGTTCAAAAAATTCATTCCCTTTAAAATACCTTCAAGTGCAATAATCATTGCATTTGTATAATGTTAATAAGAACAATAATTTAAGCTTCAATGTTAAACAGGCACCCGGTATTACATTAGCGTCCAGTTTGGACTGGTGAATGAATAGAAATTCAAGTGTAATTTTGCTGGTGGTGGTTTAATCAGCTAGAATCAAAATTTGTAATTCGACATAATTATCCAAGGAATAGTACTATATTGTATTTCTGGGCATTTGAAAGCCCATTTCTTACCTACATTACGTTTTTTCTTTGTTCTGTTGTTAACTTGAAAAATGGCAGTTTAGAATCATTTTAAAAGTGTGCAAGAGTATATGATGCGTTTAAAAGACACACAAAAGATTTAAAAAAATTTAAAAGGAATCTACCTGAGGCATTCCCGTTGTTTGGTCTTACTTTTGCAGACAGATATTTGGATCCATTTTGCTGGGAACACTTTCAGTTTGTTTCAGCATGTAGTCTTCATCTCTAACTGGTCTCTTTCACCATATGGGTTAATATTTTTGTATCGGAGATTACTGATGACTATATAGTGCAAAGTTAAGATTGTTGAGGTAACTTTCTGCAATAGATTATATAATGAATAAATATTAATGCAGATATAATATCATCAGTATTGCTGTGTTTGTTATCTTTAGGATGTATTTGAGCTACGCGTAAGTCAAGGAAGCTAATCACACTATGTACAGAAAAATCGCAATAGTATCTTTGGTCGGAGCAGAACCTATTTTGGACTACAAGCTGTTCTCTGACCAGAATGGCTGCATTTTAGTTGTTACACTGACTTCAGCGAAAATTCAGAACTTGGTGGTGACTGCCCACACTTTAATACGCTGATCTTGTTAAAGATATACGATGAAACACTCGTATCCCTTAGCCATTCTGGGTTATTTGTAACACACTCACATTTCATACTTGCCTTATTTAGTGTTTTGATTGCATCTAGAATGACTTAGAGATTTTGCAGTAAGTGCTTTCATCTAAACAACTAACTTGTTGTTTTATTTACTATCATTTAGTCGAGTATACCATTCCTTGGGAAAATAATGTAGAAATCTCTCACTTTTACATTCATATAATGCATTTAGTTCTTGAATAAGCCAAGGAGACAACCACCTCTAGTTAAAATGGAAGGCTGAGATTTCAGGCGTCAAACAATAATTTTTAAGAACAGGAAAAGAGATATTTCAGCAATTCCTCCCAGATACTACAACAAATATAATCAATAAAACAACTGAGGATAAGTGATCATAATCAAAAACGTGTAGTAAGAGATATTAAGACATCCATGACTCATTTTCGCATCCTTTTTAACTTCGCGGCATTTGTTCAGTCTATTTAAACAATTAAAAAATCAATATTACAGCATATACAGTTCCAAACAGCTAATCATCATTAAAAGCATTACTTGCCAGGAAAAACTTTCTCACTAAAAGCATGTAGTGAAAAGACAGTACCATTCATACTCATTCATAGGTATATTGATGACTTCCAGAGAAATACCTTAAAGAAATATAAATGAGCTTAGTTGTAAGGTAAAATACATAATATGAACATATCCTAGGAATGAATGTCACTCACCGATGAACACTGATATATCGTTAACACAACTACACTGGATAGTGCTTCTATTCAACCTTTAAATTCTCATTCAAACTGTTTGGTAAAAAAGTTGCTGACAATTGGTGAATATTTGTCTACTTTTGGCACGTATACATAGTTAGCGGTTGAACTGGTTAGAATAGTTTAATTACAACTACATTTTTGTGTTTATAAGACACCTAACACACAGCAAAGTAAATATTTCCGTTTACTTAGAGGTCTTTGGCATTTGCACACGCATACACACACACATACGTATATAGACTCGCTATAAGGTTCGAGTGATGAAATAGATTTAATTCCTTCTTTATTTGAATTTATTTATCCTTATATCCCGTCAATAAAGTGGAAAATATTGAATGTGACAGGTTTCTCCATTATTTTCTTGTCCATTTTATAAATATATCGAAACATTTTCATCTTTAGACATTAATTCTATCTATTCATAACAAAATCTCTTGTTTCTTCTTTTTAAGTTAATCTCACTTTTACTTTTACTTCACTTGTTTTTCCCAACTTCATATTCTTCTTTCTTTTTTAATCTTCCTCTTACAATAACATACTCTTCGAATTTCACTATGACCTCATTTCTTTGTTTTCCTATTTTCAAAAAACATAACCTAATTACAAAAAAATTATTGTGATTTTAATGAACTATTATAATAATCTTAATGTTTAATCAACTTTTTATTCATAGTACTTATTGCTGAAATAATTAAAAATTGACAAGTTATAATGGTGACAGTAATCATACTAATGACCATAAGAAGTGGAAAATAATTGACCGTGTTAGCTGTAAATTGAAACTATATAATGGATGTTTGTCATTAGACAAGTAGATTTGAATGCATGCAGATATGCATTTACCCATTTGCCTATTTCGATCAGCAAAAAAAAAGCGTAAATATTAGTTGATATTCAAGCATTCTGTAGCCATTAAATCGACACAAAAGAGACAAAGAAAGTAAGAGAAATAAGTGTAAACAAAATGTACACATACACACAGTAGTATGAACGCAGAATAAATATACGTCACCTCCGTCACCACAGTCCACATTATTATGATCATTTTTGTTAGAGCTATAATCATTACCGTCATCACAAATACTAATGATAATTTTGTTGAAATTTAATTATTATCGACCCAAAAATTTTTATTGCTTTTTTTAACAAAAAAGAGGTAAGAGTAAGCAAATCTCCGACAAAAGTTTACTCTTATGATTTATACTACTTAAGTTACTTGCTAGTAATAATAATGATAATAGTTGTAGCCGTAAGTGAAGTATTCTCAGTATTCCCGAGTTTTCTGGGAGTTTGTGGGGACTGATTGATTTCAGAATACTATTCACCAAGGGCTGACATGAGCTGGAGAACTACTGAGGGATTGAGAGCACTGAAAAGTTGTTTCTGCCTATTATGGGACTCCTCAGCAATGCACACCATAGACCCTGCTAGGTATTGAAACCAGGACCATCAGAAAAGATTTTTTTCACTAAACATATGAAGACTATAAGTCTGTAAGATTTATGGTGCAGCCTATACTTGGTGAAAGGTTGTACACAGCCTCAGACATTGTGAAAAATCTTTTGCCTTTCTTTAAAGATAATCATACCGAAAATGTAGATGAAGTGAATTGTGTAAGATGGCTTCAGGAAATCAGTTGAAGATTTCACGTGAAGCCTTCACATTTATCCTCATTTTTCACCCGGACATGTCTTCACATCCTCAGAAATCCATATTTTTTAAAAACTGTTTGAATTCTTGATTATCAGTTTTATACTAAGAGACGTTGCACTTCTCTAACTCAAGCAGTCAGTGATTCGTTTTCAAAGTCATTGGTTTATTCACTAAGAGTTCTTTATCTTCACTATCCATCCAACAATCACACTGAAACAAACTTCCATCGTCCTGAGGCAAACGTTAAGATACTGCTTTCAAATGACTTATATTTTATGTGCCACCTTATTTTCAAGAATGTTTAAAAAATAGTTTACCGACAAAGAACAAGGAGTGAAATTGACTAATAAATAAAAGAACTATAACAAAATTTAAAGGTACCGCCTGTAATTTCTCAGCCGAATCTGAGATAAAATGTAGTGTATTAGACAGGTGTTAATGGAAATTAAAACCTACGTTACTGAGATTTCAAAACAGTCTTCAATATAATCTCACATTACTTGAAGAACTACTAGATAGAAATAAACAGTTGAATGGTTGTTTTAGTTTTAATTAGAAAAATATACGTCAATAAGAAGGATTTTTTTTGATGACCTTTTGCCACTGTAGTTTAGAGATATCATGAAAAGTGTCAACAAAGAGCAAATATTGATATCAGTTAGTAACGAAAAGTATTGAACTATGAATTGGAGGAAAACATGGTATGCTGTAGGAGATAGCAAGTTAGTCATACACAGCAAAATGTATGCAAACAAAGAATAATAAAGTGAATTCAGAATTGTTCATCTTTACAGAGATGAGATCGGCGAACAGAAATACTACACACACACACACACACACACACACACACACACACACACACACACACACACACACACACACACACACACACACACAAGAATGAGAATAAACTCATGTGATAACAAAAGGAATGAAAGTAGATTAGAGGAAAACTTACTAGGCGAAAGTCAAGGATTTGTGAAACTAAAACCATAATAGAAAGAGGCAATAAACAAAACTTTATTTACAGAACTCAGGATTCTTTATATAAATAACCCCAGCTTAACTGTAAAAAGAACATACAGTCAAAATTCATTCGAAGGGATTGATCTCAATTTATATAGATCACATGGGATAATTTGCGTACCGATGCTGCATGATCTGACAGAACCATATATTCTAGAAGGGAACTGCTTACTAATCTGAATTCTATTTTCGATGCCCATAATGGTAAATTTTTTCGAGAACTTCTTAACAGCATCCTATTGCTACAGTTTATGTACTAAGCTCCACACGAGCAAGTAAATTTATACACACAAATGGATTTTGCCAATAATTAAACCTTACCTTTGGCCTTCTAGTTTTTTACTCAGGCTGTCGCAAAATCAGACAAAATATCAGTTGTAATACTGGATAGTGGTCAGCAGTTAAATCCAGGATATGCATTTCGTTCTGTTTGGAACTCGTCAGCTGGAGGTACCCGCCTCCAAGTGAATGATGTTATTCCCACCGTGTTTCGAATTCGGAACCGATCGCTTCAAACGCCATACTAATGCCAAAATATCAGTTGATTCACAAAAGAGTGACTTAAAAATAAGACTGATTAATCTGAAGAAACACAACCCAAATGCCTTTACAGTCACTGTTCTACTATTCACTTTTTGAATTTGAGGGTTTGTGGGGATTTAGAGATTTTTCAAGTTGGTATTTATCATGAACTGACATCAGTTGGAGGAACATTGAAAACCTGGGAGCACTGGACAGTTGTTTCTTTCCATTATGGGATTCCTTAACAGTGCGCACCCACGACCCTTCTAGAAGTCGAACTCACGACCTTCAGCCTCCGTCGTTAGCACGTTTGATAAGTACACTGACGCTGTAACTTCGAAATTACAAAAATTCTAGGCGGGAGCTAATTTAATGTTTAAACGTAAAAAACAAAAGATAGATACAACTCAAAGTATTAGGCTTGTTTTTTTCTACTTTTGAATGAATACACTTTTTTGTAACATACTGAAGTCACTGTTCTCACAAATAGCTAATGTATAAACTCATTTATTTGTGTGCTGTTTGAGTAACTGTCATCAACCCATAGAGTGGCTTATTAACTATAAAAATGTCTATATATATATATAATTCTGAACCACTGATACTGTATGAGTCACTGGAGCGAAGCCAACATTTCAACCAAAGTTTTTATTTTGAAATCCCTTGGTTACACTTCACAGATAAATTTAACTTGTTATTCACTCCAATGATAAATATTTTTTGTATTTTAAAAAGTGTCTTTTCTTAGTTACTTTTCGATTCGTGGTTAACTTGAATAAATTTCTCTCAAAAAATAATTGATGAAAGAGGTATGTGAGTAGTACAGATACACGATTAGTGCAGCAAAACTCAAAACGTTTTTAGAATACACCACGTGAAAACACGAAATTATTTACTACGTGCTGTTGGTCATTTCTTGAGCTCCTACGATGCCACAAATATCTACTCAATAGCAGTTAAACCAAAGGCGGCTACCGCCATAGTGTAAATGAATTACGTTGTAGTGGTTGTTCAAGCATGAAATTGCATTGTTAGTTAGACACAGTTTGATAGCATTGAGGTGTTTCTTGAGGATAACCAGAATCCCAAAATGATACAGCTTTTTTTTAATCAAAAAAAGTTGTAAGAAAAGATTATTCGCGAAACAGTACACTCATGTTATGCTGTGAAGACTTGTGGGACCGGTAGTGAGCTTTTGATTCCAATACAAATGTAACATAATTAAATCCGAAGTTAAAGCTCACAGAAAGTAGGATATAATTCAGCCTCAAACAGACATCTCAGGGGATCTACAGTCACTCAGTCAAGTTGGCGTTGTCAAAAGTAAGAAATAATTTTTCGAATTTTAGGCAGCAGAAAATCCCCAACTACCTTCATAACCCTATTAACTTGCTAATCTTTCCTAGACACCACGAACCATACAAATTAACATTTTATAAAATTTCTTTAAACATCTCCGTTGTCTGTCCTACATCATCGTTGATTTCTTTCAACTCTGTATCCCATAATGGTATATTCACTCTCTCTAAACTGAGCTCAGAACTGCATTTCAAAGCTTCCATTTTCATAGAATACACTTTAGTTTCGGAACACATGCTTGTAATGTCAATGGAACATTGCAAAATACAGAATAGAGACCATTATGAGCTGAGCTTATAGAGGAGGGTACCGAGAATACCTGGCTTAATGTCTATCGGGACATGACAGTCTTCTTTATGCCAAAAAATCATGATAAGATGTTATGTCTACTGCAGAAGCAGAGGCAAATACTACAATTCACTACCTGAAAAAGGTAGAAAGATCACATTGCAACTCAACAGACTAATGAGAATTTATGGGTGGACTTCAATCCGTTTCTACTGGACTCAGAGGTGACTTAAATGTAGGCTGACAAGGAGTTTACGAAATGAATATGCAAGGTAGCAGGTAGCAAAGGATAAAAAAATGAAAGAGACAGAAGTCATGGGAAATAGAATATAGTTAACTAGGCTTATAAATGAACCTAAAGTGAAAAAAATCAACGATTAATGTGACTGTGGCAGATCAAGATGAATATGTGATTTACCAGCGGAGGAAATGACTGGAATGATGGACCTAGTAATTCGAGGAACAATCCAAGCAGCCCCCAGCTACACCTGGGTCGTCCAATATACTGTCACAAACTGATACAGAATCTCTTACTCTTTCAGAAGTTGAGGAGGCTGTAAGTAACCTAAAAAGGGGAGGGTGGTAGGTTCTGATGAGCTGCCAACAGAGGCATTCATACATTATGACCCATGAATACTGATTAATCAGACTGAAATATTACCTGACGCACTTGGATTTGACACAGTTTTTGACTACTTTTGATCTCTCACTTTCCTAATCTTCAGGAAAGGAAAGAGACCCTCATATGTAATCCGTGTTAGAAACAGCTTGACTACATTATTGTCTTAAATCCAACATTATGTCGTCGTTTGATACCTCACTGGAGTTCGAGAACAGAGAACCTGACAAAACCAAACAGGTTTAAAAGGCAGTCTTAGGTGCAATGACCAGAATTTGATAAAGTCACATTAGTTGGCATCCAACACCAGTTGTATTTCTTGGTCTGAAGGTGGCAATCAGCCAAATTAATGAAGAAGTCTATAACACTGTTTTTTGCTGAAGTGTGCACAGGAAAAATCGTCCTTCTAGAAGTTTTATACATGGACCGCCATAGTTATGTAACAGCTTACAATGAAGGATGACGTGAGTGATATATGTCTAAATATGTTTCTCAAGAATGTTGATGCCTTACATTCTTATTGAACTTAGTAAAAAACATGATCATAGAGATCTTTTCTAACTCTACTTGGGTCGACTTTAACAAAGGAGAAAATTTTGTCCACTCATATCACTAATTTGGTCATGTTAGCTGAAAATGCTGATGAAATGAGACTCCTACAAATACACCGAGCGGTAACCTGACAGCATTTCAGATACTTTACTCATCTTTCAAACGTAAATTATCGACTTAAGACAGGATTGGCTTGTCCTCGCTTGACAATAGAAAGTGAAATGACTGTACACAATGGCTAATCCACCTACTCAAGAAGTCCCATTGATGGTGAATACTTCTTGTGTCAGACTTTCAGATTCCAAAGTTCAAACATCAAACTTTTCAGTTATGCGTTAAGCATGGTTTATCTCATTGAATAGGTTGCCCCAGAGGAGCTAAACTACTCAATAGGCTGGCCCACTTTGAATGCGACGCTGTTAACTAATTTCTCTATCTAATTAACTTTTAAGAAAAGCCGTTGAATGGTATCAGAAAAGACAAATGTGTACTTCCGAAACATACTGTTTGGGACTGATTTCTGCAAAAAGAATCAAAGTATCAAAGATTTCTGATGAAATTTGCTTGGTGGCGACCAGCAGTGGAATCCAGAACGTGACTTACATTCTTTTTAAGAGTCTTCAGCTGGATTTACCAGTGTCTCAGTGAGTGATAGTGTCTCCCTTGAGACTTGGGCCAGTACATCAGATGCCAAAATGCTATCCACCAAACTGCTGCGTCGTGAAAGCTACCACCTGTAAAATGGTTATCAGTTGTTATTTATTGAAATTTATAATTTTACGTCGATTATTATACTGGAAGGATATGATTGGTCCATGGTGACGTATGAGATCCTTTGCATATGCCCCAATATTGCCTAAAGATCTGTTTTTCGGTAGTTACTCCAGTCAAAAATCGACTCACTTTATGTTATACTGAAGCAAATATTATATACTATTTCGACATGAATAAAAACGATCTTGGAATAACAGCAAACTCCACTTCAACACTACAAAGAAGACCAGCTTCTGGATTGCGAAAGTTCACTTTAACGGTAAAAGAGAAACTATGGATATAAGACAACAGTTTATCCCCATCTACAGTGCCTTTGTGGCTAATAAAATAAGTGGTATACCTGAAGCACATATAAAGGTGATACGAAAACCGTGAGACAACTGATTAGAGAAAAGATGAAGATTTCAGTTTTACGCTGTAGTTTACCAAATATGTTAGAAATCACAATTATTTCTGATAATTAAGCAACACCAACAGGTCCACTGATATAGGCCATCGGGTTACGACTCAGAGGCTGAATGAAAGGATATAAAGTGTTTAAGATAGAACTTGTATGGAATCAGTGCGTATTGTCCAGAAGTAGTTACTTGCTGCTTCTTTTGTTAAGAACTATTCATCAACAAAAATATGATATTCAGCAAAAAGGACTCTTCAATGAAATGATTCTTAAGCTAATATATATATATCCACAATGAAAGTTGAATTTCAGTAACAGGCTACTGAAATAACAGAACGGATGGTTATAGATAAAATAATGTTCCTAGTTGATGACGCGATGATTAAATAATGACAAAAAGGGGGTTGAGATTTTAAATTGCCCATAGGATGCACACAGATTACAAGGTGGAAACATGGTATAGCTAATAAGCAAACAGAGGATTATTGCTGGTTGATAATTGAAGGTGAACTAAGAATCTGGGCCAAGGCAGGGTTTGAATCACTAACCACAGAACTTTCGGCCCAGTACTCTATCAAATGAGCCATGAGATGCGGCTGCTGACCAGATTTTTGTTTCACTTCAACCACCAAGTCTGCTAAGCCACAGCTACCCCAGATATTCTAACTGACAAAAAAGGATTGGCTAATTTATCTAGTTGTGGCTTGAAGAGGAATCCAAGACGTGTATTTCGTTCTGCCTTGGACTTGTCATTTGGATGTATCTACACCTCACTGGGGTTAGCTAATACGAACGAAACAAGTTCACTGAGATTAAACGAAGGTGTTAGAGTTAAAACTTGCGATTATTGGAAAAAAAATGAAGTAACATCCGAGACTATTAAATGTAATGATAAAAAAGATAATAGAGTGCACAGACTAAGATAACAAATGGAGAAAGTAAAAAAGTGAGAAAAAAACAAACCGAGACAAAATCAATTCAAGGTCACGGTAGAAACTCTGGGCACTGCTTTTTCATACAAGCATCAGACTTCAGTTCATGGATAGCCTAGGCCTCTGCTGATTTTCGACGTTCAAAATGAAGAAAATATGAAATATTTGTGCAAATTCGATAAGCAATTTTAAGATAATTGCTTAGGTTGGTTGGAATCATTTGAATTTTCAAGGATAAAACTTCGAACGCATTTCATTTGGCCTTTATAAAACCACGTTGCAATATCTTCTTGTATACGTGTTGAAATAAATCTCTGACTACGGCTGAATTACCTAACTCTATGGGGGCAAAGGGACTATAACCGTCATTATTGCTGTTTAAATCTTCCGTTCTTTGAATTTCAATTTCCCGCATAAATAAAAGCCTTTAAATATCACATTTATGAAAATAAATTCATTGAAAAGAGTCCTCTTCACTGAATATCTTATTTTCAGATGTGAAAATGGGAATTATCAATTCTACAAAAAAATTTTCATTTATGGTGAAAAATTTCTTTGTATCTCTGAACAACAATTGAGTCTGAAGCTATTGAGTGTTCATAAAACAGAATACAAATTGTGGTGTCAGTTTTTTGATAAATGTGCAGCCCATAGGGCGTTCCAGTGAGACTATACTTTTCAAGATCTCGATAATTGGATAAACTTCTAACGGAAATATTCATGCATTAAAATAATATTCACTCTTACATGCATTTCCATCATGAATTGGGATCAGCTACACAATTAAGAAAAACCAGGGAAGTATAGACAACTATTTCGTCCTACTTTGAGACTTCTAATCTGTTCATGCCGGTGACTTCATATAAGATCAAGCTGATGACTGTCAGGCATCACGACAAGCAAATGACCGTGTAACAAATGACTGAGAACTTAGACGTTCACATATTTCAACTTCTGTCGGGTTTTTAATCATTTTTTGATCTATTGACATTGTATTCAAAAAATGAAGTTTGTTTTACTCCATGCTGTGACGATAATTGTTCCTAGTGATTTTAAAAGTATCCCATTGTAAAGTTTGAATAAACTGTTGTCATTTGATGACTTGGTTCAAATTTCAAAACTCCTCAAAGTATGATTGTTCCTTCCTTGTTGATGCTGATAGCTGTAGTTCACAATCTTGTAACATTTGATTACATAGTCTACCTTAACTTTCTACACTTTTATGGAAAGTCGACATTTTTTGTGAGCAGTTTGGTTCCCACGTTAATTCCGTGTGCCTTCATACTGGTAAAAAGAGGTTAAAGGGGGCGGGGCATAAGAAGATGATAGGAAAACGGACAAGGTCATAGTAAATTATACAGCAGAGTTCAATCCTGAACAGTAAATGAAAAAGAAACGATTCTCTGAAAAAAATATTACTTTATGTCATAATCTTGCTGAGGAATAGGTAAAAGATGAGTACAATAGGTTAGAATAAATGTTCACAACTCTTCCTTGTTTAATAATGTATATATGGAAATGTGAACTTGTCAGCCGTCGATGCAAGTGACAACAATATTCATAACCCTGCTTGTTGACTAAAACCGGCTGTTGCGCAGTAACTATCATTTTTTATTTAGGTTTTATATTTTCCTCCTTTTCACTTCCTTAGGTCGAGGTGATAGACGTTTGTTATGCCTTCTATTAAGGATTTTATTGAACCAACCAAATAGTTTCCCATACTTTCATTGGTATACCACGGAGAATCGTTAGACCAGGACCCATTTATTCACTTTTATGAAATGTGAGTCAAAGATTCCTGTAGTCAGTTCCATCAATAATATTTATGCGATCAATACAAACTATTTCAGTCACATTCTGAAAAGTGAAGAAATTCCACACTAAAAAATGTTAAACCATTCTGGGAGATGCTGTTAAACAAGTTGATACATGCAAGCTCATAGATGGGTGACCTGCACAATTGTCTTTATAAAAGGTGACCTGATAAATAAGTACGCAGGTGTTTTAAAATGAAATGTACTCTTCACATGGAGTTATCATAATAATCCATTTGAACGAACTCAGTGAACATCCTTTAAAAGAAGCTGGGAATTTCCTTATTCAGAATTTCTTTCTTTGCAACGAAACTTACCACTTGTGGTGTCTTGGTTACTCTGTGCGTCAAAGCTAAAAACTATACCTGTCGTACAAGAAGTGGCTATCGTGCCTCGGTGGTGTAATGGATAACGCCCTGGTGTTTGAAGTGGTCACTCTCGAGTCCGAATCCCGATGGGAACAACACCACTCACCGGGAAGCAGGTACATCAAGCTGACGAGTCCCAAGTAGGACGAAATGCTCATCCTGTATTCCACTGCTAGCCACTGTCCATCATTATAACTTACAACAGACATTAGATTACAAAGAAAAACAATCTCACGTCCATAAATAATCACTTGAATAAATTTTAAGTTAATTTTGAAACAAAGAATGTATAGGACTTTGGTTACAGCTTACATAACTTACAAAAGTAATTGGCACCCTCTCAGTTTCAATACCTAATATACTTATTTTTTCATAAATTGCCACAAACTAAGGGATATTGTACAATGGTCTGTGTTAGTATTGGGATATTCTTAGATAACCTGAAATTATTTCTAATGTTTTATACTAGGAAAAACAATGAAAAGAGTTCTGAATGCTGTACTGATCATAAAATCAGCACAACGCATTATGGGTGACTGACTGATAAAATCAATGTAGAACATCGCACACACGTGCACCGGCTCAGGTTGCCACACTTCATAGTGATATCAAAGAAGACAAAGTTGTGTAAAAATAAAAAATCTGAAGATAACGGTTGATGCAAACACTCAAGCTTTAGACGACTTCAAGGAGTTAATACACCTGCACCATAGTGACTGATTTTCAACCATGTTACCAAGGATCCTCAATCACTGATTCCTTTCTTCTTAAGGACCGCAGCAATGCAGTCAACATCTCTCCATACGACTCAGACCAACAGTAAGAGAATTCATCGACTGGATTTATTTCTTTATTTGGCTACCTTGAACCCACTTCCAATCCAGTCAAACCTCTCCTAGCATGGTAAGTCAAGGTAGGTGGTGGATCGGCACATGTAGTACATGTCCAAGTCATCTCAGCCGGTGAAGGTTAACAACCTCACCAACTGACTTGCCTGTTTTGCCTAGTAACCTCCACCTGAATTTAACATTGTTCACACGGTGATCCCACCAAACACGAGTGATGCTACGAAGATGCCTGTGATCAAAACCCTGTAATCGCATAATATCTTCTACTATTAACGGCAGGCAGTCGGAAATTTTGCCAGTCGGTGACACAGATGATGGAAGTTGTCAAATGCCAAACGGGACTTCTCATTCGGAGCTGAGATTTCGTTAGCAACCAGGCCGTCCCAGCTGATGCAACTTCCCAACTAGGTTAAGTGGTCGATACATCCCACCACTTCACTCTTTATCATTAAACTGGGATTATTTTCAGCAGACCAATCACACAGCATCAACTTACTTTGAAAAGTGCCAGCAAAATGCACGCCAAACATACCCGGATATCTGTTCAACGCGTTCAGAAGACCTTACATTTTGTCAGTCTTCACCTAGCAGGACAGTATCGTCTGTATACTCAAAGTTAACCAAATGGCATCCAGGGACTAGGTCAGAAGTACTTAAGGTTATACCCGTTAGGAAGTCTATGATGAAGTTAAATAGGAATGGTTACAGTAGAAATTCCCGGCGGGCACTACTAGTTGTCTTGAATGTACATGACAACTTTCCATTGACCTTTACATGGCTACGTGAGTTTGACTAGAGAGCTTTGATTAGCGTTATTTACTGAGTAGGTACTTCCTTCACAGTCCGACACTATACCGTATATAAAGAAATATGTGCAGAATATAATACAGTAAAGTCATGCCAAAAAATTGGAGGTTTACATGGTTTATTTGAAACCAGTGAGCTTCCCTCCACTATTTCACAACAGTGTCATACACTACGACTGCTTCTAATACTACCCCATCTATGTTTTACATGTTACATGTTTTCAGTTTGTTATTCTTTCGCCTAATTTTATCAAAATAGTAATTCTGTGTGTGAATTGCCGGTTTTCAACTCGATGTTTAAACTTCTCCGTATATCATCCAAAGTTGTATTGGCAGCAAGTGAAATTCGTCAGTCCTCAGTAGCCTTTTACCTAAGGTAAATGAAAATCCACTTAAACCGCGCCAAAACATACAATCACTTTTAAACGACAACTGATTTAAAATAATGTTTAACAACCTCTCCATTTTTAACTGTGCACATTACAATATTTTAATTAAAAATGGTAATGAACATTTTTAGATCTCAAGTTAAACATTCCAACATTACATTACTACTTTTATCTGCGGAACATTCTTAGCTTCATCTAACATAGTTGATATAAATAACAATTCATTTTCATTCAGTTGGATCAATCTACATATAAGATCAGTACTTAAAGTATTTTTTCACAACTGGGTGACGATTGGAGACGAAATGCAAACCTGGTTCGAAGTACCGTTCAAACTAGCAGCGTCCGGCTTGCTGGCCAGATGCACTACCAGCTGAGCTTCGAGACCTATGTGCTGATCAGCTATTAGATTCACTTTAGCTGCCGATAATTTCACCCAGGTGTATGTGAATCAGTGGTGCGTAACTGTTCATTCAATGTTACCACAATGGCACCACAAGCAAGTCTTTTGGTCCCAATCGAATCTGGTTGGATTACACAGGAGGATCATTGTATTGATAGCCATGGTTTGGTTGTCTTAGACAGTCTAATTTATATTTCTTTTCGATTACACTTAAGTATTGACCAAAAGTAACCTCTAGTGAAACCAAACTTTTCCACATTACTAAATATTGATATTTGAATTGAGAGTAAAGACAGAAACAAGACAAAATATCTTGAATTATAAACAATGGTGCATTCTGGTAATCTACAAGTATTTCCAGACCTCGCTTCATTGTATAGTTTTTTGGATAATAATAGTAATAATAATACTTTCATCTGTATGTATCTAAAGTACTTTTTCTGGAGGCAGTTAAAAGTATCAGAGACGTTCCTAATATATCACGTTTCTTTAACGGTAATTTAGGGAACACTAGTGGCTGAATCAGAACACTGGTGCAATTAAACAAGAGATAAATGGTGGTATCCAACATTTTTTAAATTTTTGTGTGCTTTCCTGAGCATGAATGTAGAATGATTTCAGAATCTGGAAGAACCCGTTTTTCAATGAATAAAGAAGGTTAACTCTTTACCCTTTTTCCTCCATTCAAAAAAATAGTTTCCCAGGTGGCTTTACTTATATTGTTGGTATCGTCACACAAAGACAGATGCAGATGTATCTATCCAATAGCGTTTAACTAACGATTGTGGATATTTGTGTGTTACTCCACCAAATACTTTTGTTTGAATAAGATAAGGACGAACAAGTTCAAAGAATGCAATGAATTCAAGAGGATTCTCATTAAACTTAGGAGTTTCCTACTTCCTGATAAAGTGGAATTTTCAAGTCAATTAATATTACCCCACTTGGAAGTTGTGTAGTTGGTTAATGGTAAAGGAATCGTTAAGTTGTTTAAAGTTAGCCATAGAACTGAGTTTTAAAACCACCACAGAAAAGCGAAACAGTATAACCGATCTCTACCTGTATATTGTGAATGTACTTTTCCTGTAACATATAATCTCTTGAATTCCTGTGTTTGTACAGTACATATTTGAGGTTCACAACAAATTTAATGACGTTATTTTCCACTCTCTAATCGAGATTTTAAGATTCAAGAAATTAATTGGAATACGTTTCATACTGTTTCGTAAACGCATAAGTCAATCTCATTATGTGCTGGTGGACGAGAACCAGCATAGATAATACTGAGGACTGATTTGCAGATATGTCATTACTTAACATTTAAAACTTATTTAAGTCAAAACATTTATCGCGGATCCAATGTTGGTGAGTACCTGCTAAATGCTTCTTCTAGATTTGACGACTATGAAAACCGACAGTGTTCAATTTCATATCAACATTTGACCTAAATATTTTCATGAGTTGTCCCTAGGATGGTAATCTTTATAGTGCACAAGGTAGCTGAAACTAAAGTGTAACCAATATTGCACAAAGATGATGAACGGCAACACTGAAATGTGAATCATAAAATCTGTCATAAAACCATATTTCATGACATTAGAGATGTAGCAAGCTGGTGTACAATATCGTAAGTATTGCAACAACTAATGCGTCAATCACTTTCTTATTTAAACTAACAGTTTACAAAGATCCTGGTATTCAAACAAGCTATAGTGCAAACGAGCAAACAGTCCACTATACACCTGTTCCACAGTATCCTTAAAGAGAAGTTCTGAAGACTGGAAACCACAATAAATGCTGAAAGCAGTTGGTTAGTATGTTTTAAGACTTGAGTCAGGGAACCATGTTAGGGTTCGCAAGTGTATTATATTGATTAACAAACAGCGTAAATGGCTGACTTTGTCTGAAGTATATTCTTAGAGACGATAAAACTGGGAAATTACATATACTGATATTATTGGTAGATAGAGGCTAGGAGTGGAATCCAGGATGCACGTTTCATCCTACTTGGAACTCGCCAGCTGGATATACCTGCCTTTCAGTGAGTGATGTTGTCCCCACGAAGGCTCGGCCTGGAGACCGATCGCTACGAAGGCCAGAGCGTGATAATACAATCAATATCATGTATTACATATACCGACAGAAATTTATTGACTGACTGCTATTTTTCATATCACCTTTAACTGAATCTCTATGGTTTGAAAGTTAGATTATGATTATTTTATCATGGTCACAGTTTTGCATATGATTAACTCTTTTGTATCATTGATGCTTCAATTCTTGAACCAGTACATCATCGGATAATATATACACAGACGACGGACCAGCATTTTGATCTTTTGGTTTCAATCAACAGAATAGTCACCTACCTATTCATAATGAGTTTTCAGTATCTAAACTGTAAGTTAAGTATCGATTCAGTCACTTAGTCTAATGTTCAGTCAACTTAGACGTAATGTACGCCCACTCAACTTTAATATACAGCACACACAACTGAGTTGTATGATGGACATTCATTTTAACAACTTTATTACTTTTAGAATGCTGTTTTAAAAAGTATAGAGAACGAAAAAAAGTTGAAAGTATGCAAAAAAGCCTAGAGAAAGAACAGATTACGCTGCTAGACACAAGTTTACAAGAGTCTAAATATTTGGCTAGTTTGCTCATATCTAATTAACTCTTTTTATCTGCAAACAATAAATGTCGGAAATGGTCAACTAAATAAAAAATAATCATAGGAATTGATAAGTTGTAGTATTTTAAATATTGCATAACTGTACTACCGACTAAAATTATAACATCAGATGAACTGAAAAGAATTACTTTGATATTCAGTAATGTTAAAATATGCTTAGGTGGTCTTATAAAAAAAAAGTGAACTTTTTGTTTAAAAGCAAAAAGTAGACCGTATATTATGGACTGGTAACGTTTAGCTTTTAGACTAGCAATATTCAATAAACAAGTGACTTGGATAAATAAAGCTACAAATGAAATAATAACAAGATTAATCTAGCTAGTCACTACCGAATACTGACTTATTTCAAAGCTGTTTTCACCAAGAATTTACATAACCAGGGAAAACAAAGTAATAGGCGATTAGGTTAGCGAACAATCATCATTACTGTATATTTTGACCTGGTTTTACCATTATCCTCGACAGTAGTCATTTGTGCAGCCTGATTTTGGATAAAGTCTAGCCATAGTATAGGTGTTTTTTCCTGTTAACATTGCGTATAGAAGGCTTAGTTTACGAGGAGTGAATCATCACTGGAACTCTAAAAGACCCGATCAGCTCCCAATTAGCTATCTCCTTATATACTATTATTCATACAAAAAAGTGGTCATCGAAATCTTGCTGGGTCGTTGTGTAAGATGTTATGGAATCGTATAAACTTTCAACATCAAAGTATTTGTTTAAGTCATCATCTAAAACGGTATTCGTACGACGTAGTAAAATTGTGAAATAGAGGCTAGGATAGTTTAAAAAAATAAAAAATCATGTTTACCTTTTTATTATGACTAAACTGGACAACTACAGATAGCATCTAGCTAGGTTAGAAACCAATAATAATAATTGTTATTTTCCAACCAATCAATTTTGTTACGTTTTACTGGAATTTCATAAAGTTTTGTGAAAAACAAAATTTGGTGAGTAGAAATAATGTACGTTTCATTTCAAGATGGATTCTGAATAACAAGAATAACTTTAAAACCTAGTGACTTAGACTAGTACACTACTAGAGATCACCAAGTTATTGAAAATAACTGATACGGTTCCACTTTGCTACTGAACAAACAACTTTCATTCAATAATTTAGTGGGCTAATAAGTGTTTCAGCCTTCGTGAAATTGAATGCATAGCTTAAATTGTTATACCAACTTTCTGCTTTACTGCATTACACCTTCAATACAGTGTAACCTTTCAAACTTATCACACTACAGTTCACCTTGTTCTGTCATATTCCTGTGAAATATAGCCAGTGTAAGGGGAGGATATGTAGGAACTTCAGGTGATCGACCACCACTGCCTTCATAGCATAGGCTGTGTGGTGGAACCACGCATAAGTGTTGCAGAGGTTAGGTGTAGGTCTCCAGTTTTCTAACTAGAAGATGAACACCAATTGATGAACTTAGAAACCTCAGAAACATGTTACGTATACCTAGTCACCATCTACTTCATCGCACAATGTTAAATGGAATAGGTTTAGACTTCCAAAAGGTTTCAGGTGACCAAAGTAAAACGCAGCATCAGTTTATGAAGTCACTAACTGCTGGTTTGAGCTGTGTAAGGAAATGTAAACTTCATGACAAAGAAAATCAGTGGTTTCAGACTTAAAATGATATGACTGTGCATCATTTTCGATGGAACAGATGAATTCACACATTATCTTCATCTCAGTCGTCATACCATCATTCGTTAGCTTCTATTTCCTTTTTGTTCTGTTTTCAAGATTTTGACTACTGTCCTCCTTATTTCCCTATCTTTCTCTTTGACACATCTACCTTGATGTGCTGATATGAATCGCGGAAAAACATGAAATTTTGCTCAGTAGTGAGACGTTTCACGTTTATCTTGAATGACTCACTAAATATCCACATGGATAAAATAACATATCACCTTTCGATTCGGACTTCTTAATTACTTTTTTCCCCTTGAAATATCTCACACTAATCTGATATAAGCTGAGTTTCAATAGAATTTACTTAAAATAAGCAGTATTTTTAGTAATTGTAATTTCTTGTTACCTATCAACAAAAGAATACACATAATGAAAAGACAGGAGATTGATTTACTCAGAATTTAGTCACTGACAGCAGATTAAAGAAGCATTTAGTTAGTGAATACTAGCATGAATAAAATAATTCAACTTGGTGGTAAAAAAAGCTGTTGAAGTTCAATGGTTAATAAATCCATCAAACAGATTTTTTTCAGTACTTGATCCTGACTAATGTTATATATAGTTACTGTTGAAAATCATTACTGACTAGTGTACACGTTGAATATCTTTAACTGTTCAAATGTTGACAAATATCCAATTCGAATGATAAGCATCCTTGAATTCATAGTAAATTTCCAATCATTTAATAACTTAATAACAAACACATTCAATAATCTTAGATAAGAAATAAACTGTTGGAAGACAAGACAAGTAATTTGAACAAATACTGTGCAGACTGCTATTGAAAGTTATCACAAACAAATATTTATGGAATCAATCAATCAATATTATCTTTTAAAACACTTAAACTGAGCTAATTAACAACATTCCTGTCCAGTTGCCAGATAAAAGGATATTCATCTAATACAATACTGTAAATGTTCAATCCAACATGATGAACTGGTATTTTTATTCTTTTGTAAAACATCCCATCAAAATAAAAACTGATGGAAAATTAACACCAATCCCTTAGTAAATTTTGTTAAAGAAGATGGTAAACTAACTCAATAAGTGTTGAGCTGTTGTAGTTCATTGGTTCAATGATGTGATTTTCAACTAGTGGGTTACGAGTTCGAACCCCACCCCATCTATTGGAATTTAGGTAGCCAATTATTATAATTGGCCTTCCTCACACAATGGGTGTAGTTCTTTGCCTACGGTATAGTTGTGCACAAGTTTGGTGAGTGCATTTCGATTCGAATTTGACAAACTGGTATTTATTTTCAGCTAGATGTAATATGATTTTAATTCACTAACATATATGGAAAAGAAAGGAAAAATACTCTTATGTTTCCTGTTGTAAGTCAAGCATCTAAAATTAAGATGAACAAAGTAAGAAGAATAATTTTAGCAGAAGTTATATTCAGTTGTTTTACAATCTTTAAGAATACAGTTTTTCTGATAAAAAACAAATAAAATATACAATATACTTCTCTAAAGTTAGCAAAAAATATTTTGTTTTTGGGCTATTCAAATAGTTCATACTAAACTAATGCTATTACTACCTACGTTTATTGTCTGTCCTCTTTTGCAACGTCAGTGTAAAGTTTAGAAAATGCTTTTTAAGACTAATAGAAAGAAAACATGAATTTCATGATAGTTATACAACTAGAAGAGACATTTGATAGTGATGATGGTAGCGGCTAGCAGTGGAATCCAGGACAAATGTTACGTCCAATTTCAGACTCGTCAGATGGATGTTCCTGCCTCCCACTGAGATTCAAACCCCGGAATCCATTGCTTCCAAACTCCAGAGTATTATTTACTAGGTTATTGAGTGGTGACAACCAACTATTTTGCAACGTGTTTGGTTTTGATTTCATAACTGAAGAGTCCTAAATAAGATGAAACGCGCATCTTGGACTCCACTGCTACTATGAGATTGATATTATCGGCAATGTTCAGGCATCTGCCCAGCAGCTCATATGATAATAGCGGCTGATTGATTTCATCCAGTTAACAACAGGGAATTACAAGTTATAACAACGAAGTGGAATCCATGTTTTATATAATTTAATAACTTAGTATTCAAAATTCATCATAAATACATACAAGAATAGCCTGCTAAATTCATATGGATGGACAAACTTTCCCTCATGAAAATAACCGTACTCAACACAAAAATAAGAGAATACTTCGACTACTCACCCTTCTTGTGTGAATAACCTTAGCTAGGAGCATGTAGTATGTCTCTTGAGTTAAACTTGAATGCAGCCAGCTAAATATACTCAAACTTCTAAGCCTTATCAATTCCTTAATTGGTCCTTAGTTTCTCCAGTAATCACGGAAGCACATTCTTTTTGAGGAATAATCTGTTATGGACAGCAATAATACAAATGTTCTCAAAAGAGAATGTACTCATACAATGGTCGGATAACAAATCCCTTCCTAACTCGAAGGTAACATCAAAAAAGCAGCACATAAGCTTAAGAAACCTGAATTATTTGTACACTCTGGTCGCTGTGTGTACTTATAATAACTTTAAAGGAGATGAAAATAAATCTTAAGATCTTTTGTGAAACCTCCAACCATCTAACAACAGTAAACTGGTCACTGTGAAGTGACTAATCATTGTATTTAATCCAGCCCTACAGGAGATCACTCGGGACCTCAGTATCTTAGTGGTAACGTTTCTGACTACAGTACCGAGTAGAAAGGCTTCTAGTCTCTGAAACGACGTCATTTATTCTGACGTCGCAGATACACTTAACTCATCACTACCGAATTGCACGAAAGCCAGGTGCAATGTTTCCTGCCGACTGTCTCCAAGGATAAAAAATTAAAATAACGAAACGACTGTGCTTAGTGTTTACCAGTGATGTCACAGAGGAGGAGTAGATGCATTTAGTTTACTGGTTTAGTTTTAACCAAAATGGTATCCTAAATTTAAATGTAGATGACTACTGAAGAAATTGCTTTGTAACAGTAGTCCATGTCCAGTCACCCATAAAAGTCTCATGTTTATTAATACAGGTCGACAGATTCATGTGTGTAAAGTCGAAAAGCAAAAATAAAGCTTGGAAAAGAAAACGTGATTAACTGTTCAACCTACAGTGATTAATGGTCCGAAGGATTAGTTTATCTCTGGAAAATACAGATTTCCCATTTACGTCGACAGGGATTCTTTTATTAATAAACTTACCAACGGCTGACAAAAAAATCAATACCACTGAAGTTGAATGACATAAGAGTGTGCAGAAAAATCGGCCAGTTTACAAATTCCATATAATATTTTGCTTTCGTTTAATAGATTCTTTTTATACACTAATATTCTAGTCAGTGAAAAGACTGAAATCTTTTGACAGCTATGATGACATATACTGACTGACTATTACAACGGCCATGGAAATTTAACTCGAACCTGTTTTCAGCAGTTATGCAAGGGTCGTGTGGAAAAATAAGTGATGAAGCTGGAACCTGGTGCACCCTTTATTACCTAACATGTATACTAAACGCTTCCGATCTGGGAATACATGAAGAAAACTTGCACTTAGATAGGCTATGGTGTCCACTATAATTGTTGGGATATATCAGAGGAACTCAAGATCCCTAAAATTCTTCAGTCAGTCCAGAAACTCCGAAACTTCGACAAAAGAGGCAAGTGATGGCACGTTTTAGACTGGCTGAACAGTCAAATTCATTTGGACATGCCCTTCTAGAAGGTCCTGAAGATAACCAAGGCCAATATAAAAATAGATAAGCCGGCTGTATTTTGTACAAAATTTCCAATACATTCGATGCTCTTCCACCACCGTTTATATTTCTTGAAAAAGTGAGCGACCATCAAGGGTGGATGGAATCTGAAGGTTATTGCTAGATTGTTCATGCGTACGCAGTCAGTTTATATCAAACTATTATAGAAATGATTAAAAAAAATGATTACAGAAAAGAAGAAATTTTCTTCCCGACGAAATCATTTACTAAGTCATACATTCGTGAATACATATTGCAAAGGGTAGAACATCCAATAATTATTTCCAGTCGGTGGCAAAATATATTGAATAGTGAAAAGAGGTTGTACATTACAAATGAAGATTTAGAGTAGGAAAACAAACAAAGAATTAAGAAATTCAATGAATGTAATTACATAATAATACTGGATTTATCAAGGGTTTATGATGAGCATGACAAAGACAAAGATTGAATATAATTTCTTTGGATACAGTACTGGTTTGAACTCGAGTAATGCAAGTGCTTCAGTTATACTCGAATGTCTTGATCTCCCTCTATTTGAGTGACTCGATCGAATCCTGTATCACTAACCTTAGTTCAAATTCAAATCTTATCACTTAGACTTAAATTCTTTTATGTGACTTCAAAAGTCAATGAACTTAATAGAAAAATCAATTTCTAAAAACCAATTCATCGGACAAAAGATCAAATCGGTGGTTTTGAATTGCTGTCTTTAATATATGAATACGGAATCCAGATGTCTACACTGTTTATCAAAAGAAAGCCTAAATCAATTGAGTGAACCGGAGAAAACAAAAATTTGATCATGAATTGCTCGGAAAAAGGCTCTGGAATGGTATTACTAAAATTAGACTATCTGTAAAATATTTCACTCATTCTATCCGATGAAAATATAAGCTCCGCAACACATTTGATTGTTGATTTAATTAAGCATGTCAGTTTGACAGGTAAAGTGTGATTCTGTTGCATATTGTCCCTCTTCATAAATGTCCAACTGACAGAAACCATTTGTTTCGTATGCAACTTCATTGAATCCCATAACATAGATGCTCGTATTCCAAATCACTATTAAAAAGAGCTTCTTCTTCGATATACCTTCAACGTGTATCATAGATTCAATAGTGAAATCTTCTGGGAGATAGACGGCAAAGCAGTGGGTTCCCCACAGAGACCCCTCTTAACTGACTGCTTGTGGCAAGCCCAGGAAACACTAACTTATCAGCAGCAGTCAGTCAGCTTCATATCTACAAAAACCACATAGATGACGACGCATTTAAAGAAAGCCTACATGGAACGGACACTTTTATTAATTTTCAAAGTTCCTCGAGGGTCATGAGGATATGTAAAAAGGGCACTGTTGACGGAGAAATGCAGTCTTTAAAGAACTCTTATGGAAGGTGATTTTCTGCCTAGATTCACGGATAAAACTTAAAGCCAAAGAACACAACTAAACAAACATATTTAGTGTCTAATCTAGTATTCGAAAATGATATCCCTCCAGACGTCCCCAAAACACGACTATCAAGTAGAATACAACATACTTCGCCGTCAACCATCGAATCATTTTCTTCTGAAAGAAACGTATTGGTCAATGCGTAAAAGACAACCTGACTTGTTGGGCCACAACAGTGTGTGTATACCAGTTTACTTGTTTCTGTGAAGCTGAGTATATCAGCCACACCATGCGCCCGCTAGTAAAAGCAGTACGGAAATGCATCCTCAGTTAGATACCGGAACACCTTATGAATTCAGGTCACTCAACTTCTTATATAAGGTTCGATCAAGTCACTCAAATAGAGGGAGATCAAGACATTCGAGTATAACTGAAGCACTTGCATTACTCGAGTTCAAACCAGTACTGTATCCAAAGAAATTATATTCAATCTTTGTCTTTGTCATGCTCATCATAAACCCTTGATAAATCCAGTATTATTATGTAATTACATTCATTGAATTTCTTAATTCTTTGTTTGTTTTCCTACTCTAAATCTTCATTTGTAATGTACAACCTCTTTTCACTATTCAATATATTTTGCCACCGACTGGAAATAATTATTGGATGTTCTACCCTTTGCAATATGTATTCACGAATGTATGACTTAGTAAATGATTTCGTCGGGAGGAAAATTTCCTCTTTTCTGTAATCATTCTTTTCCTATGATCAAAATAATATGCTTGCACTATGAAATGGATGTGATAAGAATTTCAATTAATTTGACTCACTCTTTGATCGTAAAGATAGCATCATTATTCAAGGGAGTACGCATCGTAATGATATATGAACGAAACAGTTTTTAAACTGAAACGAGTTTCATCTAATTAGTTAAAGTAAAAGTCAGTTAGGTCAAGGTTTCATAAAGAGAAAAAAAGCAGATGATATGACACTCCCTGAAGAATAACTTTGAATAAATATCTAAATACGAATACCAAAGCACATGCGTATAAGCTTTTTAATAGTCGAAAGTCAGTTTTTATTCCGTTGGCTTTGAAGGTGCACAAACAACAGATTTAATATACACAGGCTGTTAAAGTTCCTGAGTGGAATTTCCAACTACTCATAAGTAGAAGAATATTTTTGCTATCAGTTGGAGTGTTGAAAGTTTTTTGGCTTTTCTTTTCATCCCACTAAACCAATTTTCAAGTTGATCTTGTTATATAAGAAATTTACACTCAAATACAAAGATCTGGTTGCTTATGACTTGCAAAAGTGAATAATTTCCCACCTGTTTTTAAGACAAAAATCAAAAGAACATGTGTCTGCTTCATTATCCTGAAACTGCGTTTTTCAACGCTTATATATATATATATATATATATATATATATATATATATATATATATATATATATATATAAATTTGAAAAGTTAATGGTGTACATAGAGTAGTGTAAATGAAGATGTCATAGGAAGACCTAGATTCTCTTCACTCAGTACTAAGGACACAATCTGATTGTTAGTTACGTTTACTGCAGAGATACTTATAACGGCCCCATGTATCATTATTCTCTTGACCTCACCTAGCCGTTGTTGTGGATTTGAAAAATTCACTTTATGAGTGTCTAGGGATTCAGTGATTAGTTGCTGTACACTCAGTGGTGTAGGTACAGCACCAAGTTCCCGAGCAATAGCCATCTGTGAGCTGTTTGACGGAAGGATCTCTGGGCACCTAAAAAGTCCATGACACTCATTGATCCCTATTCTTATTCTCTAACTGACGGTAAGTAATTCAGATGATACAAAGAATGAAGTGTAACAAAGGCAGTCAATTCCGATAAATAAGGAGAAATGTTCAGATGGAGTAATACTAGCAGGAAGCTCAAACAACCACAGTGGCATACTAGAGGTATCTGCAGTATCCACTGCTGATAAACTGACAGTTGCGATCGTCTCTTACAACCCTGTCCTTACTCACCCGTTTTGGTATAGTTCAAAAATGAGAACAGATATCATTTCAGTCAGTGTCTGCCAACATCAAGCCAACGGTAAACATAGATATATCACACCGTCATACTTCATCGCTGAGGAGGATCAGTGGAGGACTGTCTCCCTTTCTGGAGTACCTACTTGGACTTCGACTTTACCTTAGTAGGACAGTGTACGTTTGAGGCTTGATGGGCTAAGGAAACAGATAGCAGTGAAGCCACTGTACACTCAGCTGGAAGATGAGAAAGTCAAGTGTGTATTCAGAATGGAGACAGCTATGCATTTGTCTGAACCTATCAACAATCCTGACCAGAATGAAGCATGGAGATATAGTAGTTCTGCTATAAGAACAGAAATAACTTTTACCCAAAGACAGTGGATTTCCACAACCTCATCCAAACTGACTGGCACGAGAAAACTTATTCTAGATGGTGCTCACCACAATAATGAGTGAAAGCACCTTAAACATAGACTGACTATCAGACTCCATAGCGTCCACCAGCAGTGGTGGGTGGCTAAAGCAAAACTAACAGAGAATGTTTCAATATTAGTTAATCGTTTGCAATGACCTCAGTTTATTAAGGATGCTGGCACAAAGGAAAAGACAGTGAGTGAGACCATCACTTAAAGATGGGTATTTTGTAAACTGTCAAGGCAGGCGGTTAGAACATTTGGTGTAACACTTTGGCCCACAGAAACGCTCCAGTTACCCAATATTCCGCCCCAAACTGAATGGCATATAGGAGTCAGTCCTTTAGTTCTCCTGAAAGTTGAGGCCATTTGAAACTAGAAACGAGGTAAAGCAGCAGGACCGGATTATTTTACGTCACGCCTTTCCAAGGATGGAAGTAGAAAATTACTGAGTAGAGAAACAGAAATACTAGGTAGCGTATTGGTATTTCTATCAAACTGGTCTACATCACTATTCATTCCAGTTTACAGAAGAGGAGAAAAGTTTTCTTGTGGGAACCATAGGCGGATGTTTGATTAATACAGCATCTTAGGTTCTGTCGTTCACAATTATCTGACATATACCTAGAGCTCAAGAGCAACAAACTTCATGGGGTCAGGCAGATTCCAGACATGGACAAAGGCGCACCGACCAAATATTCCTCCTTTTATAAGTCCGTAACAGTGCCCAACACACGATCTGAAGGCTTCACACCTCTCTGTTAACCAAGAGATATTTTGGCAGCATCGGATTGCCAAGGGAGTGCCGAGCAAATATATTGTGCTAACCAAAGTTCTCTACTCGAACCAAAGCAGCTGTTTCATTGAGTTATCGTGTGAACTGACAACAATTAGTAGTGTCCGTGAGGGACATCTGCCGTCACTGACGCGCTAATGGACATAACCCTAGGTAAAAGGATTGATACGCCCCCTGGAGGGCACCCAGTCCGTTTAGATTAAACGGATGGCAGCCGTCTTAGGGTAACAAGCTGACAAAAAGCAAGATTTTCTGAATGCCTTTAGTATAAATCTGAGTATGATTAGCATGAGTTCCGCATGTCAAATGTAAGATGATTCTTCTGGGCTGGTGTGCAACTACTCTGTCTGAGGACAAAGAGTGAAGTGGCAGAATGCATTAATCGCTTTACTTACTTGGGGAGTCATATTAGGGTGAGTGGTTCAATTGCCGACGAAATCGTAGCTCGAATACAAAAGGCCTGTACAGCACTTATCAACTTACTTTCTTTTTGGTTTCAGTGCAATATCCAGCTAACCATTGAAGGGAGAGTATACTACGCTGCAGTCCATTCTCTCTAGTCACATGGGTGAGACGTGTTCGATGTCTTCGCAGCATTGCTTATATGTGGCTGAATCACAGAGTGAGAAATGTTGAGGATAGGCACAGAGTACTAGGTAAGTTAGCCGTGAACGTTCGTCGAATGAGGTGACTTGAATGTGTGCTCTGTATTTCAGGTCACCTCCTTACTTGAGTGTTATGTCAGTCAGTGTAGGATTAAGGCCAAGGATAGTCATATCAAGATGCTGCATCAGTCCCTAAAGTCTTTAACTGTTTGTCTGACACCTATATGCTGCACTGATGGGTTACTAAATAAAATATAAATCAACAGTATGAAACTGCTTGTGGTATCGCTAAACATATGTTACAAAAAATACTTTGAGAAACCTGGTACAGTAGGGAAATCTAGTCTGAAAACCACTACGGTACAGTGACAAGTACAACACTTCAAGCCCCTGCAAAAGGATAATTCTAGGATCCTTGATAAAAGCACATACGTGGTTATTTGATAAGCGTTATTTGTAGCATTGACGTAACTATTATTCGATTATTCACTGGACACTTATCACACGATGGAAGCCCAATGTAATTCTTTACAACTATTCATACACGTGTTCAACTAAAATCTTATTTTGAGTTGCATTATTGATGAATAGTGGCTAGCAGTGGAGTCCAGGACAAAGGGTCTCGTCTTATTTGGGGCTCGTCAGCTGGACGTGCCTGTCTCTCAGTGAGTAATTTTGTCTCCACCGGGATTCGGACTGGGGGGCTATCGCTCCAAACGCAAGAGCGTTATCTACTACACCACCGAGGCACGTTGGTCACTTCTTGTACGACGGGTATAGTTTTAGTATAATACGAATCCGAATCCCAGCGATAACAAAATTACTCACTGGGAGACAGGTACGTCCAGCTGACGAGTCCCAAATAGGACGAAATGTGTGTCCTGGACTCCACTGCTAGCCACTGTCCATCATTGCTACAACTAGAAAAAAACACAGTTAATGTTGAGGTGTAGCCGAATACGAGCCCATATACCAATAGAGACCGATCAATTCGGTCCATCAACGACAGTATAATACAAGCAATTACACTACATTCTTTTTGTTTATTTTTGTACCTACATCACTTACTGAAATTTCTGCTCACAAACCTACAGGTTTATGTATTAGTAAAATATTTGAGAATTTGATTCATTTGTTTGCCTGAATTTAAGAATGACTTGCGAATATGTAATTACAATTCTGGATCTTGCTGCATAGACTTGAGTTTGAATTATTATTATTATTACTTATTGTCAGCTCAGTGTGGAAATAAAGCAACATCACTAAGACGGAAATGATGAATCTCGAATCGCTTGAATCCAATGACAACTAATACTAGTGGGAAATTAATACAAATGGAGATATAAAAATCTAATTAATATCCAACCATTATTTGTAGGTTAATTGCCATTTGTTCTTTGTAATGTAAAGTAGAGTCAAGTATTAATAAGAGAGTGCGCTCGTCTGTTATTAAACGTAACATAGAGTGTCGTACAATGACTGGTGATTGGACAACGTCCTAGACAAGAGTTTCTTTTATATAAACTTACTGTAATAGTTTACAACTTTGATTTGCTCTTATTGACCTCATCGAAGTTCTTGCCACATCAGCTGCTGAGATATCTGAAACAATGCTAAATTACTTTACTGTTTCTGTTAACTACAATATATCCCCCTTACTGAACGTCAGCAGTGAATACAGTTTCTTTCGGATCCATTCTTCCTTGATGTCCATTAAATACAAAAAGCATGTGAAAGTAATTACTGCTTTTAATACACAACAATTTATTCATTTATTCAATCATTTTATCGATTCTAATGTTGCTCGGTCCCGGTTTCGAGTATTAGCGAGAAAAACATAACTTACTGGGATGGAGGTACTTCCATCTGACCAGTCCCACACAGGACGAAAGGAGTATCCTAAAATCCACTGATAGCCACTATTAATCATTACTATGACATTTTATCAAATCCTTGAAAATTCCCATTATAAGTGAAAAGACATTCTGATCAATATAGAACATTCTTTTTAAAAAACTCTTACTCAGACCGTACATTTACATTTCCATATTGTTTCATCAAAGAATAAATGTGTGTTAACAACAGTGAGACTTTATCTGAGTCAGTTGTTAATACTACATTATAAATAAAATTTTAGTGCAAAGCTTACACACAATGATAAGTTTTTATTTTGGTAATATTTCGAGCAAAATTACTCCTCGTGACCACACCAACAGTAGGAATATTTTACAAACATTTATTCCATAGGTAAATTTACCGAATAAACAAATAAAAACATTCAATCCAACATCGATAGGTCAATGCATGCACTTCCTCAGTGCCATATCTCTTCAACAGAAGCGGAACGTGTTGAAACGCCTAGTATATAGTGCCACATCTATTCGTTCTGACGATGCTATCGAGGAAGAGTTAACATATCATTCGTAAGCTGTTTAGTAGGAATGGCTATCTAGTAAAGTTTGTAGCAAAGAATATTAATATTGCGAAGATTGAGTCAAGAATGCTAACAATTCCTAAGAAACTCCTCTCAAAACTATAACTCAAGGGTAATGTTGTTAGTATAAAAACATCCCTACAAACAGCATTTCCACACGATAAATTATTTACCATTTTCTACAGCTGCTCGATTCGAAGTACAAAAAATAAAGAAAAACTGCCTGATCTTGCCACTTCCGTGTGCAGTTAACAGTTCAACCATTCCTATGGACCCAGTTACACAGGGCATACAATGAGGTAGGTCCATTGTCGTATTCATGAGCACCACCTATCAAAGAACAATAAGGGATCGATTAAAATATTAACGAGCTCCATCTTGCACACTTAGCTGATATTAGATACCAAGTGGATGCTAACAAAGCATTTAAAACTATTTATCGTACACCAATTAATTTACCACACAGACTGTGTATTCATTTACTTCACACAGTAGAGGCGATTGCAATCTACCTTTGCAAACCTGACCTTAGTATTCCAAAGAAATGTGTTAAATCACCTTCATCACAGCGTCCATCAATAAGATGTAACTTTGAGTACTGATCTGCAACCCACTACCCTTCTTGTTTTATCAATATTCAATTGTTCCTTTATTCTTACGTAATTATTTATTGTTTATGACTGACCACTCGATAAAAAGATACTATTTACTTTACCAGTTATTTTGACTGAATTGTAAACTTGTATATTAGTGCAGAGCCGAAGACTTAAATATACTGTTTCGCTCAATCAATACGAAAAAATAAAACAGAATTCACTGATTCCAAAGCTGGTGCAAGAAGACTAGTTTTTTACTACATCTTTTATTTCAAAGAATTGATAGTAATGAGATTTTAGGAGAATAACTAAAATCTCTCAAAAAACCATGACATTGATGGTAATTCACAAAAATGAAGTAAGAAAAACATATCATAGAAAAAATCATTTTACATCACGCTGGCACAGTATTTTACACACAACACGTCAGAGTATTTAAAGTAAAATTCACTAGAAGTCGTCTAGTAATACCTTTCATACAAGATTCACATCAATACAGAATATTAACTCGATAAAATTCAATTATCTAGCAACATAGTTGTGCAAATATGTAGTTTTTGCTAAATTCTCATCAAACCCAGACCCCTGAATATAAAGATTCCTGCACGATATAGCATACAAATAAGATGACTTTACATCTAGTCATTGAGAGGAATGAATGGTATTATTCAATGGACCGACTGTTGATGGTGACCGGAAGTATAGTACTAATCACTAACTCTGCTTGCATACTTCATAATTTAACTTCTACTCACTTTAAGTGTAATTTCAAACTGATTCCGTATGTTTTCTTATCTATCTAACGCTGTTTCGATTAATCACTGGCAACCATTTGATTGTGTAACATCACCGCCCTACCACAATGAATGGTTTCCACTTCGTACATGTGCATATTGTATCATACAAAACCCTTATTTTGGAAACTTCGGCCTGATGCATTTTGGACAAAAATACACATTCGTTTACTTTGACTGTCTTCTGAATGTTTTTATGGGACCTGTATGAGAGCACAAATATGTCTATCAAAGTGAATATGAAGATATTGTTAAAGAAAAGCGTAGATTTGAATTCTGTAACTTGAAGGATCTCCAAGCCAACCATACCAATAAGTAACCAGAGTCAGACACATAATCATTGTAGAACATCGCACACGGGTGCATTAGTTGAAGTTGTCACACTTCACAGTAACATGTGAAGTACGAGTGGATAGAAGAAACTGATATCAAAGTGGACAAATGTGTGTGCGAGGAATTTAAAAATGGTTTTTGAAAATATTCAACCTCTAGAAGACATCAAATAGCAAGTACATCTGCGCCATTGTGATCGATTTTCAACCATATCAATAACGTTCTCCAACTATCTATGCCTACTATATCAAGGACCAGAAAGTGTATACGGCTCAGGACAACACTCAGGGACTTCTTTCACTGGTGCCCCATCTTGGTCTTATCATTCAGAGCCCTCTTGCAGTCTAACCCACCTTGTTAGCAGTGCATATCCAGATATGCGGCGGCTCAGCATGCGTATTACATGTCCAAACCACCTCAGTCACTCAAAATTCCCAGACCTTCGATTCACTGTCCAATATCCTTCGCTCAGTCTTGATATTATTTATGCAGTGATTGCCACTATGTGTGAGAAATGGTAAGAAAACACCTGCAGTCTCTCCATACGTTCAATGGCTGTCTTATAGCCGTACAACAGTACAGAACGGACTGCAGCACAGTATACTCATCCTTTGATAGGTAGTCCGATATCTCACCAGTTGGCAAATGTTAAACGGGTCTTCTGCTTCCGAGCCGAGATTTCGTCAGCAACCAGCCCATTCGGGATGATGTAACTCCTCAAGTAAGTGAAGCGACCAACGCATTCGACCACTTCACTCCCTATCCTCAAGCTGAAAATAGTTGCAGACTATTCGTAAAGCGTCATCTCATTTAACGGGCAAGAAACGTGTATAAAATATACTCACATTTCTGCTCAAGGCATTGAGAAGACTCTGCACTTCGTCAGCGTCTTCATTAGTAGGGTAATACCGTCTGTGTACTCCAAGTCAAACACATGCCTTTCACGGATTACATCAATCTCTGTGAAGTTAGAAGTACTTAAACCTATACCCATTAGTAAATCTATAACGAAGGTGAACAGCAACGGTAACAGTGGGCATCAGTGGCGGATACCACTATTTGTTGTCAATTCAGATAAAAAATCTCCATGAATTCGGGTAGGGAGCTTAAATCAGCGTTACATATTTCTTCGGTCCTCGATTCACAGTCAGGCACTGGCACAACACCTTTCGGTTGATAGAGTAGAGTGTCACCTCAGGCCAAGAAATATAACAAGTGTCGGCTGCCCGTAAGTTATAACAAGAGTAACTAAGTCGACAAAACACATCCCCGGACAATATGAGCAATTAACTACGGATCACGACACGTGGACTTCTGCAACTAGGTTAGAATAATCCAAACACTAAACGATTTCTTAAGACCAGGCCCATCAGTAGTAGTTCGACAAATTCAGCTCAAATAAACTGATTTATTCAGATTGAAAGAAATTGGATATCTGACTTGGATACACCACTATGTTATAAAATGAATAATCAGTTCAAAATTGCAGTCTACATCGACATTTATTACATATAGCTTGTAAATCAGAAAGAATAGTTACAAAATAGTCATATTGTTTAGCATTATATTTTGTTAACTTATGACACGTTTGTTAGATATCGAACTCAGTAGTTTCTGACAGAAACCCTCTCGAGAATACAATTGGAATACTACTTTGATGTGAAAAATGTCCACGTGGACAGCGTAATTTATAAACAATTTGTCAATTTACATGTACAGAAATGAATGTCTTCACTATATGTTTGGTTCTCTTTATTATAATCCTTTTGTTTAACTTAAAATATGAACCGTAAATTTGAGTAGAATGAATTTAACTGGTACCAAAAGATACAAACCTCTACAAACATGGAACGGAATGAAAGATAAGACAATAATAGGTTTACCATATTCAAATCTTGATATTTTAGGTGTTCTATCTGAATTACTTATAAGTAAACCAGTTTCGTCAAGAAATTTTCATAGGGCAGGAAATCTGACAAATCGGTGTGATGTGGATTGAAGTATAAAACAACATATAGTCACTTATTTTAAGAACAGCACATACCGCTAACAGACTACGTATTACTATAAATAGTATTCAACTCTTTTTTACTTAACGTAGAGACTACAAAACTCAAGTAGTACAGAAATAAAATTCGCAATTCAACATTTGAAATTCTAGTAGTGCACTGCTTTATCTGGAAGCCGAATCCAGAACACCTGCTTCCTACAATATATATTACTTAATAATGAGCAAAGGGGAAAGTATGGCATAACGCTGGATTGTAAGAACTTTATTCACTAGCGAATAAGTGTACTAGGTTTAGTCGATTCTCCAACATTGATTTCTTGTACAAAACTACTCTGTACAATTCAGCATTTACGCAACTATTTCCAACTTCCGTGCATTCCTCTTCGTCAGATTATTTTCTGACCAACTTCTCTGCAGTTTTAAACAAGTTATTTATTTGATCTGACACAACGGAATTACGACAGTACACAAAACGACTCTGCAATACGGATAACTCTACGAAGAAAGTCAATTTGTGCGATCGAAATAACGTATCAACTGGTAAGTGCTGAGGAGAAAATTAGTACTAACTAAATTGTACAACTATATTTCATACTTTAAGCATCTGTGTTAATTCAAGACAAAATAGAGTCCGTCAAAAAGTACTCAGATAATTTTGAAGTGTGGGTAATTCATTGTATTTCATAATAATGACCTAATAAAGAACAATCACATAATGTAGTGATTGTACACAACGCCAAATAGTAGAACTCTAGGACTGTTATACGGAATTTACATTTCATTTTCATTCACTGTCAATATATCATTGAACATGGTTCAAAATTATAAAAGACATAGAAGAGATGACCTGTAAAATGATGCCTAGGAACTCAATTTTATCTATTTTGTCTATTAGGAAAAAAAAAGGAGAATTTGAAAATTGCAAACAATGGGGAAAGAACTGTCATACATCAATTTCCTGTCAAAGGTATGTTCTAACAAACATAGGATATTGTAAACAGTACTAGTCAGATAACACTCCGAAAAGCATAGAAGCAGTTCAGCAATAAAAAGCTAACATGTGTTCACCGAGAAAAATGTAACATAGCAGAAATACTATTTGTCTGCAAAAATAGGTGAAATGGAGAAAATGTTAGAACTAAATGCGAGAAAGTCAACCGTTTGAAAAATGTATTACTGGATGAGATCAACTTTACGATGGAAAATTTCCGTATCTATGATCAGTTTTGTCTACTGAAACCTACAGAATCAAAAAAAGTAAGAAAGTAGAGGGGAATGTATTGTTTAAAGCTAATAATACTGTTATAAAAATATGACTACGATAATATCAAGTTTAGTGAACAGAATAGAGTGGGATGTAAAGGCAAGTTTATATCATATATCAACGTGTGGATACTGTAAATCGTAATCAGAGGGCAAAAAATCTTACAATAATCAGGTATATAACATGTTCATCTAATATTATTTGCTATAAATGGCTTGGTGATGGCTAGCAATAGAATCCAGGAAATTACAAGTTAATAAGGCCTAGTTATCTCCGCTCAGTGAGGCATCACAAATAGTAATTATAACTTTTGTGGAAGAAATACTACTTTATATTGACATTTATAATTGTGATTGGCCTTTTCCACAAAAATATTGCAGTTTTCTCTACCTGCTACGAGATGAGATCATGTCTCTCGAGAGAAAACAGAACTTTGTAAATCCAACCTATTGTCGATGCTAATTTACAATTCATCACAATAATAAGTCCCATCCAGTGCTATATATATATATATATATATATATATATATATATATATATATATATATATATATATATATATATATATATATATACTCAGTGATGATTGAAGGTGAATCGGCCGTCACCGGGTTTCCGGCCTCATGCCATAACACTAGGGAGAGTGAGCAAACTAATTATAGTAATGGTGGACAGTGGCCAGCAGTGGAATTCAGGAAACGGATTTGGTCTTATTTGGGACTCGTCAGCTGGATATACCTGTCTCCCGGTGTGATTTTGTTTTTACCGGCATTCGGACTGGGGAGCGATCGCTTCGAACGCCAGAACGTTATACACTACAAAACCGAGGCACGATAGCTTCTTCTTGTATGACGGGTATAGTTTTAGTATAACTGCTTGTAGTATACCGTCGTGGATTCCACTGCTAGCCACTATCCATCATTACTATAATTAGAACAAAGCTAATATCGAGGCATCCACACAGAAGCCCATATGCCAATAGAGACCGACCAATTCGGTCCAGTCAACGACAGCATACTACAAGCAATTATAATAAGAATGAGTAAACATTTGTCGATGTAATCCAGCATGTTAGCTCAAATACGTCGTGACTAATTTTTTATTTTTCCGCAGATTTCCTAACCACTTCCTCAATTTCTTCGGGAGAAGATATCAGGAATTGGATTTTTGAAGACACTGCTTGGTTTTCTTTATAAAAGTTCATTCTCCCCAAAGTTGTGTTTTAAAATATTTTTGCTAGGTCACAACTTAACTAACTACATCCCTTAGCGCGTATCAAAGTGTATAAAGATTGGGAAACAAGTTTTCGCCGAAGTGTTTAAACTGATCAGATATGAAATACATTACAGTCGTCACGAAAGATTCCAAGTAAAATAGCCATACACAGCTGTTTGAATATCTACGAACCTCTCACACGACCATAAAATAGAGTACTATGCCATCCATCGCCTTTATGGACCCAGAAACATAGAGTCACAAGAACATCATCAGAGCATCTGATGGATTAGACTAGGCATATATATATATATATATATATATATATATATATATATATATATACAAAGATGTTTAACAAACTAATACGTGACAGTACTACTAGTGCTACTTATGATTATTTTTCCACAACATAAATGCATGCACTATACGGAGGATAACTACAGTCAAACGATCAACAAATACTTAGCGACATTTTCAGTTTACAAAAGGTAATAACTACTATTCAGTGCATTCGAACATAACAGTATGACATTAACTTTTATCTAAAACTGATAACCGTAGGGTGTTTCTGCCAATTTCACCATGAGTTATAGTTACATGCAATACTTAAATTGTGCATGATCTGCTGGAACCAAAGATTTCAGTTAAAAAGTTATTCCTGACTGAAGAGCACCAATAACCACGAAACTTAGGTTCACGGATTTCTGCAGACTGCCTGCAACCTATTAAAATCCACCAAAGTGCACCGCAATAGTGAGCCCGTTAGCTTGACAATCGTACTGCAAAATGAAATTGGTTACTCCCCAATGACTATATAAATGTATCTAATCCAATTCAACAGAAAGTCAGCAGTACGCACCTATGACCCCGCCAGGGACCGGACCCAGGACTTTCAGGTTCCATGGCCAGCATGTTACCACTGAGCCACTGGGTCGGAATCCAACGCTGAGGAGTCTAATACTAGGACGAAACAGCTGTCCAGTGCTCCCAGGTTTCCATTGTTCCTTTAACTGATGTCAGTCCATGATGAATACCAAGTTGAAAAATTCTTATTTCATGTCTAACATTTAAAAAACTTACCGAGGTTATTTTGACTAACTGAAGAACCATGAGGTGAAGTAGAATTAACACTGGGATCGACCGGTAAAAGATTCCCTGGCATGGATGAGCTTGTTTGTACAGTCACTTTCTGACCTGAATTTAAAATTCAATTAATCACGGTAATAAGTTACACTGCCGGAAAACCTAAATTCAATGTTAGCATCACGATAATATTACCTGTTAACTTTTAAACACTGAGATTAATCAGTTACAGCCAACGAGTTTCATCTTCAATAAGAATTAGTAGAGGAAATAATAAACAGAAAATGCATAAAACCATCGCCAGGACCTGTTACGTACTGAACAACAGCTTCATCCTACTTTATTAATGTGCTACTTTCATCAGGGTCTCGGACAACGTATATACGCTTCATCAGGGGTGGTATGTTGTTACACAAACACGGCCAATGAAACTATATGAAATTATACACCATAGGTTTGGCAATGCTTTGAGAAGTCTTACGGCATTATGTTTGCATGATATGTAGTACTACTGTCCAGATATACAACAATAAACCCGAAATCCTTAAAATATATATATATATATATATATATATAAAATGAAAATCCGCCTTTTTAAACGAAATAAGGAGATCTAAGTGGCTATTTCAGTCGTTATCCAAAAGAGAGAAATATATATCAACAGTTCTATTCATGAACACCTTGTCATCATCGAACATCCGACCGTTCCCAGTAGCTCCTTCAAAGTAATTTACACAGTAACTCCCTACAATTCCAAAGGACTTCCACTGGGTCATGCATACATGGCTAAATAATCGACAATTCACAACCTGAACTGTGCGTTCAAAAGTAGTACGTATCTTATCATGGTTAGAGTAGTCGTTTCTCTACTGATTAAAAGGAGGCTTTTGTTTGTTTTCAATGATTTTAAATACGATTATACAACTTTAGCGAGTGAAATCGTCCAAAAGAAAATTTTCTTGGCTGCTACGTCCTTTTTTGGGAGTTAATGTAGGAATTTCCCGTTCGTTAAATAATACAATCCTACAACTGACTGGAACCCAGCCATTATAAAAAAGTAAAAGTACTTCATATTACCCATGTTTGAAGATGTTGATTCTTTTGAATACTGGTAGACATTAGGGTCAGGAACGAATGACCAATTATTCACTGGTATATTTCGAGGCAACATGAAAGAATTTCCAAGCATTTGAGGAGAATTAGTAGCTTTCAAGACAGTATTCTGATGACCAGTGGATCCGTTGGCAGTAGACGACAGAAATCCTCCATTAACAGGCAGCAAATGTGCGAAAACATTTGGATTTTCTAGATAAGATAGATGAGGGTTATTTAACTGTACATCATTAGAAAGAAGTGATTGCTTTATTTCCGTTTGCAATCGTGTTAGGCGATGAAGTTCCGATTGTAACTGTGAAAGGTTAGTCTGCTGTTGCATAATTTGATTGATAAGCAGCTGAAAAAAAGAAAAAACACTATGATTAATGAATTAATCTAAGCATCTGAAACGTTTGAAATCTACACTTCCTGGATCTGAAGACTAGCTGATTTAAAAACGTCAGATAAATCCACTAGTAAGTGTTGATAGGTTGACTCTAATCACTTTTCCCGTGAGGATTAAATTATTTAACTATCCAGGTAGGAGAGAGAGAAGTGAGGTAAAATAAAAAAACAGACTGCTAATTACAAGTATTAAGTTTCCAACCAATACATACATCAATCAAACAATTATATTGAAGTCATCGCATACATAAAAAAAAGGGAAGATTAGAGGAAATCAAATGGTGGTTAGAAAAAAATGACAGATTATAAAGTGTGACCGTTAATGAAGACGGAGTGTAGATTACAGAAATGGGCCCCACAATAATGTGTTCACAAACAGTTATAAAGTACGTTACATAAGTAAATTTTAATATAATCTCAACATATTTAAAAAATCGAAAATAAAATTTTTCTGAACTTTTCGCTGTCTATGCCATAACTTCTTCAAAACATTCGTAACAACTATGGTTTGGATATTTATCAGTAATAAAGTACATTGTCTAAAATCTTTTGCAGTAATTTATTCCGTTGTGCAGCTTTACAAAAAGCACAACAACTCCAAATATTAGATGTGTTGTAGGTTTTTACGTTGATTATGCTGGGTTTTTGGTGAAAACTTACAGTTCTGAATTTTTCAACTTTATATAAAAGAAAAATGAATTCTATAGAAGCTAGTGAAGTGATGTCTGAAGGTCATGCAGATGTTCAGTAGTCTTTTTATCCTTAGTTGAAATTGAAATGGATACCAGTAAACTTAAGCTGTCTGTATTGGCTTGAGTAATACACGATCAATATCATTAAGTCATACTAACTTAAAATATTATTGTCCCTTGGGTTCCTAGTGGAACCTGGGGCTTCAGTAGTGCGTTTCCAGTGCACTTTGTTCGCTACCGTCTTTTGAACCCGGCTCCACAACTGCCCACAAGCTCTCATTCCTACTTCATACGACCTCCTCCATGTCAGCCTCGCTCAGACGCCCAACTCTCCGTTTCCCATCTGGGTTCCACTCGAGTGCCTGACGCGTGATGTCCCCGAATAGTCTTCTCAGTGCATGCTCAATCCATCTCCACTTCTTTCTGCATATTTGTTGAGCGATAGGTTCTTGGTTTGTTGTCAGCAAGAGTTCCTCCTTGCTAATTCTTATTATTCCGGCCATCTGATCTTCAGTAACGAGCTGATGAATATCTGTAATTTGTTGGAAATGATTTTCGTGACACACCAAGTCTCTCAACCATCACATAGAAGCACTGACTTGATATTAGTGTTGAAAATCTGGATGTTGTTCCACATGCTGAGTGCGGAAGATCTCCATACTGGCTTCAGGCTTATGAACGCCTGTCTTGCTTTTCCGATCCTGGCTTTGACTTCCTTATCTGTGCCGCCACCGCCACGTGTAGTTGAAACAGTGCTGCCTAGATAGGTGAAAAAGGGTACTTCCTTTAAGTTTCTCCCGTTGATGGTGATTGCAACTTGTTGGTGGTGGTGGCATCGGTTAAGTATCATCACCACCTCTGTTTTCTCTACGTTTACTTGCTATCCCGTCTTAACTGCCTCGCCTCTTCTGTCAACTTGTCAGTTTTACCTGTAGATCTTCGAGTTTGTTCGACGCTACACACAAGTCGTCGGCGAAATCCAAATCTTCTAGGGTCTTTTTATCCATCCAGCCAGCACATGCCCATCTTCTCTCTCCTCACAATTGTCTGTCGCATGATCCGGTTGACCACAATCAGGAATATCATCGGTGATAGAAGACAGCCTTGACTTACTCCTTCCTGTCTTCACTTCAAAGATATCATCACTGAGCTTCTCACTGTGGATCACTTGGCATGTGGTGTCTTCATATAGTTGTCGAATGAGGCTGATAAAGGCTTGTGGTATTCCATACTGTTGAAGCAGTTGCCGAATTACTTCTCGATCGACGCTGTCTAAGGCCGGTCTTTTCGAAGTCGATGAAGTTGAGGTAGAGAGTTGACTACTATTCTATACTTTGTCCTATGATGATGCGCAGCGTAGCATTGCAATTTGATCTGCACATGATTTGTACTCCCTGAAGCCAGCCAGCCTGTTTTAGTCGTAGTTTTCAATCTAGCTCATCCTTTAGTCTCTCCAGGATGATGCGGCTTAATATTTTGCCTGCTCTGGGTGGACAGGAGTGGAGCATGATTCCTCGCCAGTTCTTGCAAACACTTAGTTCTCCTTTCTTCGGCAGTTTCACAAGGTAACCCATCTTCCAATCAATAGGCAGGTACCTTCCCTTCCTTCCACACCTTCTGCAATAGTGGTGTGAGCAGGTACACCATTGTCCCTGCATCTGTTCTCAGTGCTTCTGGGAGAATTCCGTCTGGTCCTGCTGCTTTCCCGCATTTCAGTAGCCCTATGTCGTTCAGTACTTCAACTTTTGTCGAAGGGCTTGTGTTTACTTGTAGTTCTATGGCTGCAGGTGGTGGTAGATTCAAGAGCTTTTTAAAGTGGTCAGCCCATCGTTCCCTTTGTTTCTCCTCTTTGGTAACTAGATTCCCTTCACTATCTCCCATTGATTTCGTCTACATTGTTCTCGTCCCGAATACTAACCTGGTCATGTGATATAATGTTGTCAGGTCTCTCCTACCTGCAGCCTGTTCTGCTTCGCTTGTCAATGTGTCGTAGAAGTGTGTTTTGTCTTTGCGTGCACTCTTCTCCACTTCTTTGTCTAGTGTAGTGTTTGCTACGTTGTACTCAGTTCCTCTTCTTGTTGTGCATCCTTGCACTGGTTTACCTTCTGCTTCACCATCTTCCTCTCCTCTATCAGCTTCCATGTGTCCATCGAGATCCATTCCTGATCTTGTTTCCTCTTCCTTCCTAATATGGTAATGTTGAATTAAGCTAACTGTATTATTCGAAATTCAAACGTGTTCAATGTCCAGTGAAGCCAAGAAATTTTTGGACAGGTTATGAAGAAAGTCATGCAAAATATTTAATTTACTTAGAATCGAAAATAAAAAAATCATAACCTAATGACTAATTTACAACCTGACACCAATGATAGCTGCTAATTATAACTAAACCTCGTACAAGTTTATCTGCAAAACATATTGTGTTAAAGTTTGTGATAACACTTGGTAGCCTAGGATGAAGAAGGTGAGAATAATATTCAACATGTGACTAACTGTTTAAAAATCTTGGCTCTCAGCCAATAAACTACATCTCTACTGGTAGCTGCTGTCTTCCAAACTAAGCACATCAACCTAAAGTATATTTCTTACACTAGTGAATATGTACTTTAGAAGTTTAATAAAATTGAATCCTTTTTGGATAAATAGAAATAAAAATATAGTAAGAAGTGAACATTAATGCTGCTTCTGCACTTTTCTTTGTTTATCTTTAAAAATAAACAATTTTTTAAAAAACTTTCATAGTTTCATTTCCATTTCTTTTAGTGTGCTAGACATGTTTCCTGCCATCGGAAGCCCATAGGCAATTGATACATCACAGCTATTCAAACCACACCGTAGAAGTTGATGTCATTTTGAGGTACCTAAAAGTGAAAATGGATTAATTTTGCACGAAAACAGAGTACAAAGGGAGTTTGCTTGAAGCCGGTCAAAGTCTTTCTAAAGTTGTCTTCATCTTTAGAAAGCACAACAGCTGAAAACGCAAAACTGCAAAATATGACAGAGCGTACAGTTTTTATGAGTGACAATTTCTATACCCTACTCTTCAGATTAAAAAGACAACGCAAGTGGTTACATACAACAGAAACACCTTACTGCCATAATACTTTCGTCTGAAAGGCAGTACTGATTTGCTCTTAAACCTCCACAACAGAATAAGCTAGTTAGTTTGCCACTATCTAACACCTTATTGGTGTAGCAAGATATCAAGGAACAAATATTTCAGCCAGCCAGGATAGTTCGTTGGGTCATTATAACATGCAAGTCCGGTCACCAAATCAAAGTAGGAGCTGTCAGTTAGGAAGTAGCTGCTTTTTAAATTTTGCTTTTTTGTAACCACGTTACTTGAACTGATGCAGTTTTGTGTAATGTTATGTGTTGGTTGGTTGGTTTACGGGTATGATAAAAACAAAGATTCCACGCCACTTCATATCCAAGCTTTCTCGCTTCCTTTTTAATTGTAATAATAACTTGTATAGGAACAAATCAATCAGTAAACTCCCTTACGATCGTTAGGTAATGTTTACCACACTGATAGGGAGTGTAATACGAATCCATGATTATAGTAATAATAGATCGCACAAAAAAATTAAAGCTAAATAGAACTTTAACAAGCCAATTATGAGGGGACTCAAGACTAATCCTACCTGAATTTGAGAAATACCATGAAATCCACTTTGTGAAAGCACCTGATCAGTATCCTTTAAATTTGTCGGGACGTAAACACCTGAACTTCGTGAACACGTACCCAATGTACAGGGCATGTTTCTAGAGGGATGTTCCTGTTTATAAAGCATTGCTTGGTAGGATGCCCCAGAATCTGTTAGCAACAGTTGGTTATAACTTGGTGTTGATAAATTACACTGACAGTGATGAAAACCAGCCAATCCAACAGATGAAGTCGATGGATCACAAGTTCTAAGTGCTGGTAAAGCTTGCTGAGATGAATTGTGCAACATTAACTGAGTGATTGCAGCATTCAACTGAGAGTTTTCAAGCATTAAACACCGACAAACTTGGTAAAGCTGGGCGACATTAGATTCCAAACGCTGAATACCTATATAGAGATGAGGAAAGCATACTTTTGGCATTTTAATAGTTTTTTGAACCTTTAATGGTGCGAATCACATCATCATCAAGATCAACATAGGACCAAGCATTAATGTGTAACGGTCCAAGTTGCTACATCTCACATTAGCATATCAAGTAACAAGGCAACAAAATGGAAGATGAAGGAAGGAAAAAATCGGTCAAAAGTAGTAAAAGAGAGAAAGGAAGAATGAGAATATGATGAGATTAAGTATATCGGTTAAGGTGAGGATAATGTGTATATACATCTGCGCCACATCACCCAGAGTCTTCTACCACTGGTTTGTCTTGCCCCATGAACCCCAACCGACTGGTCTGCATTGTTCTTCTACATGGCTCAAACCACCAGTCAAGGACTTCATGCATTGATGTCATGTTTTAGTCTGGCTGCACGTAATCCAGGCTGAAGATAAGTGGACCACTGACAGTGTAACAGCCACCAGTCGAATAAACACTTAGATCTCGAAAAGAGATAAAAAGATCCAGAAAGTTTGTACAAAAACATATTGTAAGGTAGACACTGATTGCTTTATAGTGTTAAAAAAGAAGCTTAGCCTAAATTTACTATCTTTTTTTAAGATGCGTATAAAAATTCTCTCGACTTACTAACAACACAAATTGATGAAGTACCAAAGCAGTCACAGCATAATGAGCAAAGTGTTTATATTCTGTGATTTTAACGAAATTCATTTAGATACTGTAGATTATAGCATTGTGAGACACAGAAACATATATTCACAAACAGTAGATCTTAATTAATGAATAGTTGATTTCATACCACTTTAGTTCTTCAAATATCTTCAAGATAAACTGCACTTTGAACAAGTTCCACGGATAACACAATTCATTAGACTTATCGGTCTGCTGAAATTCTAATTCCCTTCGAGATAGGGAATGTTGGATTAATGATGATGACATTTAATAATATTTCAGAATAAATCACCTTTATATCAGTTCGTAAGCAACAAAATTTGATGTGAGTGAAGAACTGGAAATATTGCATTCATTTTACACATTTATTACTTTTTATGAAACTGAAGAATACAATGAGAATACTATTCACAGAATAAGATGACTTTATTCATTTCATAGGATTTTACTCATTTATGCCTAAAACTTGAATAACTAAGTAAATAATTGCCATAACAAATATTAACATATCTTATATGGAGTGTTTTAAGATACCAACCAAAGATCAGGACAAGAAAGAAGAACCTCAAATTATAAATTCAGTCAAATCACATAGGTAAGTCACAGAGTGTTTGAAATGAAATAATCCCAAATGTTGCAACTATTTTTCATTTCAAACACACTGTGACTTACACAAATACAAATCATATCTAGTGTCAACCTTTTACTCAACGACCAATATTCACGATAATATTCGGTCAAATATTGATCACAGATCATAAGAACTACATAAAAGTTATAATATAAGGCAAGGTGAGGAATGCTCACGGATGAGTGAGATAAAATTCGAAGTAAGCAGAAGGAGTTGCTGTCACTATCCAACGAGTTCAACCTGATCTATGTGATCAAAAGAAGAGAGTTACCAATTTATTATCATCCTGGTAATCAACGACTTTTCACTCTCTCTTCCAATACATTTATTTTGTGCTTATTCATCTCCATGTTCATATTGATTATCGTCTCATTACTACCATACTTTTTATGATTAAGATCATTTTGTCTCACCCATTTACCATTCTGTTCACATAATACATTCACATGATTACGCAACTCCTTCTGCTTACTTCGAATTTTATCTCACTCATCCGTGAGCATTCCTCACCTTGCCTTATATTATAACCTTTATGTAGTTCTTATGATCTGTGATCAATATTTGACCGAATATTATCGTGAATATTGGTCGTTGAGTAAAAGGTTGACACTAGATATGATTTGTATTTGTGTAAGTCACAGTGTGTTTGAAACACGCTGTGACTTACCTATGTGATTTGACTGAATTTATAATTTGAGGTTCTTCTTTCTTGTCCTGATCTTTGGTCGGTATCTTAAAACACTCCATATAAGATGTGTTAATATTTGTTATGGCAATTATTTACTTAGTTATTCAAGTTTTAGGCATAAATGAGTAAAATCCTATGAAATGAATAAAGTCATCTTATTCTGTGAATAGTGTTCTCATTACATTCATTGTTTTGCACTCAAAAGCCGGAATGTAAAACATGTACTACACATATTATTAAATTTTTCTTCACCTTTGAGTTCATCACACTAAAAGGTAACGAAAAGGTTATACTACAAGTAACAAATTTTAAGTGAAGTAGTGTACTTGAACTCTACTCATAAAGAGAAGATATATGACAATAAGACTCTATTTGCATCTCGAGACAGCTAACCACGAATCGATTCACTTTCAGAACTACTTATAAGTATGTCTGGTACGAAGATACTGATTCGGGTAGAACACTACAGAAACAGCCGATCGGTAATACCGAAGTAATGTTTTTTAAAATAGTAAAATACAATGGTACAAATAAGTAGGTGAACCAAATCCAAACTGTTCTGTAGTAGTACTGAGCATGAAAAATATGGAAACGTCAGTATAGTATTTGCACAGTTAACTTTTCAAAAAGAAAGAAAAATCCCTGATTAAATCAAATGACTAATGTAGCCGCCAGTACGAAATGGAGACCAAATACTGACACTGTTCATAGCTTATAACAGCCTAAACTATTCAAATCACTTACGGTCATTGGCTATGGCACATGATAGGTCTGACATTCGACCGTCATCAAAATCACCGCAAGTGGGTGCAACAACCATGTGACCTTGAATTCCAGCGGTTTGACTGGCAGAAGTATTTATGGATTCACTTAACAGGTTTTGTTTTGGATTTGGCCGATGATCCACAAAGTTGTTTGGATTGGATTGAGTTTGGATATCACCTGAATTATTTTTATCACGGGCTGGAGGTGATGGACTTCTTCCAACCTGAGGAAGAGATAGTTTATAGGGATCATCACTAGTAGATGTAGCAAAAACATTGTTGTTTGAACCTTCTATGGGAATATTTCCATGTTTTCCAGAGGATCGTTTGACAATTGCCTCCGGTTTTCGATCGATATCAGATGTATTGACAGCAATAGTGCTGATCTCACTTTCAGAATGTCTATTGGGAGCAGACTGGATAATATCGGAGGGATTTCTTCCGAGTACTGAAAGACAAGGGTTTGTTTAAATTAGAAAGATTTAGTCAAGCTTCATAAAATCACTGCTACGAAAAATCTCATCACAGTGATCAGATAAAAAGAAAAATCTAATAATTGTCTGCTGTTAACTAGAAACATCAGTCGGGTTACATAATCTTACAGCAAAAAAGCTAATTCACTTTTCCTACATGTATTGAACGCCAAAAGTAACCAAACTAGCACATCACCTTCAGTAGAAGTATACATGCCAGTGAACCCAATTGCTTGCTGCTCCTGATATTCTGACAAGTGAACCATATTCAACAGTATCAGAAAATCTGTTGGGTGCTGTGACTAAGTGCATAATGCATGTTTACTTTATGTGTAACACGAAACAACATAAACACCTAAGCTTCATTCATAAATTGAAATGGTTGCCACATGTTCATACATTCCCAATGACTCTGTGCCTGAAGACACAATAATAATAGGAGAAAACACAGAAACTTCAAGGTGGCAAGATTAATGCATAATATACATTATTGGTGTAGCACAATTTCGATAAGAAAGCGTAGACTCTATGACTACAGTTAGCACGACAACTGAAATCAGTGGTTCGATAATTTAGGCCTGAAATCGGTTGAGGTAGCACAAATATATAAAAATTCTCGAAACGTTACTATTATTATTATTATTATTGAACTACAGTGATTTTATCTCTTTCTCATTCCTTTCCTGACTGAGCTTATGTGGAAAATATGGTGATCGGGGTCGAAATGCAAATATATCACATCCGACATTCTCGATTTATTTTCTCCAAATCATCTGATAATAGCGTCGAAATGCTACTCTCATTTTTAAACTTAGCACATTTTTATCCAAACTAATACTAAGAAAATGAAATCATTCTGCACTCCGCTATTTCTGGCTCTAAGACTCTGTTTAAGGTAGCATTTACTGTTGAGAAGGGTACGTGTTCTGTGCTTACAAAAGTATCTCTCGGAAAAAAAAATCTTCCGAAATGTAATGATTACAGTGATTTACGTACCTTAGGTAGCATTACATTCACTTCAAAAAAAACCAACGTAATTGCCAGCGTGAATATTCATTTAAGGAGTTTAGTGGCAAGAAGCATAAGTGATAAACGTAACCCATCATACAGATGGAAAATATTTAGAGAAACAGAAACTTACTCAAGGGTAAGGAATCAGCAACGCTAACTCCATCCCCATTGTCACTAGCCTCTGAAGAACATGAAGGAACTGGTGAAGAACCACCCCAGGTTGCCAAGGTTGTTCGGTCTTGACTAGTTGCAACAGAAGCACCGCTACAATTAACGTGCTGTGATGATTTCTGCGTCCCAGAGTTCACATGATTTAAAATAGCTGAAGTACCCCGATCATGCAGATCCCGTTGTTCTTCTATTTGTATTCGTGCTTCCCGCATATTAACATACAAACGCTCTGTATTATCACTACAGATCACTTCTGGTTGCTGTAGGAGTAAATAAAAAGACAATGATACACAAATCAAAACATTTATGTTACGTAGTATAAAAATCAGAACAAAATTTCGCTTTCATTCAAAGTTAAGAATAAGAGGCAAAGAACACTAGCAGCAAACCGGTTGGCAAAACAGCGTATTGATTCACGTAATCACACCTTCAAATAGTAGGGAAGAAAAAGTCATTCACATTTGACAATTAAATCTTAATCGTAAAAGTGGTTTGATGCAACTAACTAATTAGATGACTCTCATATAAATCAATTAACAGAATTTCCTACATTTACAAACGAGGTGTGGATGCAAAAGAGTTTTAAAAATAAGTTTGTATCTGGTAGTTTTGAAGTACATCGAAACATTCACATTTAAACAGCTTTGTAGGGATAAATTAAGTTGATCACTGGTTAGAAAATCAGTCAGTGAAAATATAGAAAACTCGATTTTCCCATCAAAATGTCTTCGATGAAATAATGACGAAAAAACAATGAGCAAAAGTTGTTATGATCAACATCATTAATGAATATTGTTGATTGAAAGCTCATCTAATAATTGTTTATAAGGTGTTTCCTGTAAGTTAAAGGTAATTAATCAGTGTGACATATCTTCATTAACACATTCAGAATTTCTTCACAACCTTAACAGCATATAGTGTAGTTGTCATTCTGTTTAACGGTAAAACATGAGAAACTATAAAGTACAAATTATCTGAAGTATGAGTTTTTCGCTCAGATTATGGTGAATAATAACTACAAACGTCTAGTGAAGTTATTCGCATTGGATTTTGATATTTTGTATACGTTGAATGTCATACACGAATCTCACCTTAAAATAAAACAGAAGTAATAAGTATACCTTCAGTTACTAACATATCGACCCGACAAAATTTGATATATGTAGAGAATAGGAAATTTTCTGGGATAAGTAAAGATATGAATGCATACGAGTACGAAATTCAGTTTTTCAAATGAAAAGAAGCTTTCCTCTTAAATACATCAGGATATAATCATCCTTAATTAGGCGTACAACATCAAACACCAGTACATTCCAGTGCATACTCTAGTCAGCAACACTCACACGGTTTAAAATAATACCTCTCGTAAAAATATTTGAAGACTGTATCAGAACTGTGGTCTTTATCAAAATCCTTCAGTTTTTTCAGTCCTCTTTGTCAGGCATTTACAACCGAATGCTTAATGATATCCATATGACTAACTGAATAGCATCAATTTATACCATTACAGATTTCACCGTAATCAATTTAAAAATCGAAACACCAGATATCAACCTAACTCAAACAATAACAGGAGATACAAAGTCGGATTAGGAAAATATTCAAGAATTAAACAAGTACCTGAAAATTTATAGAGTCAGTTTTGCTTGGTAAAGCGGAAGACACGGATACATTCTTTGAAGGTTCAGTAAATTGTGTAACATTTGTTGGTCTGCTGATGTCATCTTCATTATTTTCAAATCTTGCTCTAGGTGGACAAATTTTTGGCAAAACTGACTGTGGAGTAGAACAGGTTTGTTTATTATCTAGGCTACCTTCAGACACAGTATCAACTTTTGATTCAGAATGTTGAAGAATTGGTGCAAATGCAGTAACTTTTGCTTCAGCTTTTCGAAGGAGTTGAAGTTGAGCCTTTAACTCCTGTAATTCTCGCTTCTTATATTCCAAACTAGAAAATAAGTCAGGTGAGATTTCGGTCACTGAGTTATCACTAAAAACAAAAAGTCAACAATAACATATCAAACTTCTATGAAATTACTTCCGTTCAACAAATTACAAAACATAAATCATATAATAACCCAATCCAAATAACGAAATGGTAACAGTACAAATAGAAAATTGATAGGAATGGTACCATAAAATTAAAACACCAAGTATACAAGCACAGTTTGGTTACCGTTTATTTTCTTCCGGAGCCGCAGTCATAGGAGTTGATTCAACCATATGACCAGAGGTAAGAGAAATGTCAAGAGATGCTCTACTAGCAGCTAGACGAACAGAACAAATAAAAAAGATATTACGGTCTCAGGCAACAAAAACAAGAAAGACAAAGACACACACACATACACATAAACACGGCTTTTATTAGAAGCAGCCAGTTAACTGTAATTATATATGGCCAATCAAAGAATTACCTGCTTTAAGGGACGCTAAGCGTCCAGCTAATTCATCGCGCTGTTGTAGCAGTCTAGCGACTTCCTCTCTTTCTTGTGCAGTGCGCTGTTGCAGTGCTGTCAGGTAAGCTTTCTGAGTAACAAATTCAACATCCACATCTTCAGAGGGTTCATTATTTTGTATACTTGTGCCTGTTGAGAAATATAAAAGTTTTGAATGGATACACTAGATATCGACTAAAATGGTTGAAAAATGTATCAGAAAATTTTCATGACATTCGAACCCTGGTATCTCACATAATTTAAAGGCCTTAAGATGTTTAACTTAAACAAAGACAGACGCTTACTTAATTCTGTACTGACATCTTTCGTCGTATCAGATTTTAACTGACTAACGGGCACAACTGAGCTATTCTCCTCATCACTATTGTCCATATCTTGTAGCGTTCCATTTGACTAAAAAGAAATCAAAGGTAGGGACTTAATTTCAGAAACCACATATATTATTATCTTATTATTACTATTATTATATATTATTATTATATTATCTTATCGCTTGAAATCTTGAAGTACGATGGACTAATATTATACGAGAAAAGTGCACTGCACTTTTATCAAACACCTGATGAAATACTCTATATTGAAAGGCTGAAATATAATAAAACTCTAGGCTGGACATAGTTATTTACTAGTTTCCATACGGCGATAAAAACGCACAAATGAAATCAATAAGTCCAAATCAATTTGGTCTATGATTGTGTACTAAGCCACACATTTTATGTGTGAAATTATGACACTGCTCGGTTGCTTAAACCAAGGTAGATGGGATGGGGTTTGAATCTACAACTAGGCGAGTACTCTCACCAATAAGCCACATCATCAAATATATATGTATACTTCCAGCTTTATTCACATCTATAAGGCATTATAGTAGCTAACTACTCAATTACCAGTTGAAAACCTAATCTATTACAGCTTTACAAATGAGAAACACAAAGAATGTTAAAGACTTTACCAGTTGCTGTTCGATGGTAGCTTTGACAAGATGATGAATTGTGTAAAAACATTCTTTGGTTGAATCGAAATTTCTACTTAGACTGTTGAGAAATTCATGAAAGCTTGAAAGCTGAAGGAAAAGAAAATACAGTCACAGTAATTTGTAAAATATCGATCCACATTTTTAATCTTTTAAGGAGATACTATACTACTTTCAGAAAGGCGAATAGAGTAGCTACAACGCTACATAGCAATGAATCAGTTCAAATTGTCACACTTCGCAACAGCATAAAAAAATTTCAAGAAACTTAGAATATGGGGGTAAAGGGATGGGAATTAAGAAATGGAAGACTAATTAAATGGTCAGTAATAATAAGGATAAAGAGTGAATACATTTCATTCATCTTGAAGACGTTTAGCTATAGCTTTCTAACACGTGCATAACCGCAGTCACGCAACTTACACTTCCAAACCAAACACAGACTGTGGATTGATGATATATCTTTGTCCAACAAACAGACAGATAGATAAAGTCAGCATGGAACACGGCACAGGAGTGCATCCATTCAAGTTGCCATACTTCACAACAGAATGCAAGGAAAAATAAAATGGTGAAACAGTCGTATTAAGGTAGACAAAAGTTTATGTCAAGAGAAAGCACTCAAAAAGTTAAAGGTCAGTAAAAGTGTTCAAGCTTTAGAAGACATCGAATAGTAAATACATCTGCGCCACTGTTACCGATTTGCAGGCATGCTACCAAGGATCTTCAACCATTCATTCCTATAATCTCGACGACCCCACCCCAGTCGGGTAGTCTACACTTCTCTACACGACTCATAACAAATCAGAGACTTCAAGGACTGATGCCATGTCCTGGTCTAGCCACCTTTAGCCTTCTCCCAACCCAACTCTACTTCCGTTAACACTGCATGTCGACGGAGGTGGTTGTTCGAAAGCTGCAGAATGTTCCCATCACCTTAATCGATAAAGGTTCACGAACTCACTGCGTGATTTAATTTTTTTGTTTAGTACCATAAGCCTAACCTAAACATCTATCAATCTGTGACTGCGCCAAAAATTAACAACACTTCGAAGGCAGCTGTGACCAAGATCTTGTAACGCTCTGCATTTTCACCTTCGGTAGCTACCTCACAATCGCAGAGTAGAAAGAAGCGAAATACTGTGCAATAACCTTAGTAGCAACACATATGGGTGTAGGTTAGCGAATTCCAAAACGAGTCCTTCATATCCATACACAGATCTTATGAGAGACAAGTGTGTTGACGCCGACACAAATTCCCAAGTGAGGTGGTACATTTAAACACCTAACCTATATGTCAGTGCAGGTAGACTTTAAAACATCATCTTATATATGAAAGCTCCGGAAAGTATGCTAAATATATACAGATTTTTACCTCAACGTGTCAGCTGCTGATTGTAATACTTGTGATTAAAACGAAGACTACCTAGAAGTAAAGATTTCATACGTCTTCTACATGATACTAGATTCAGCGATAAGTAAAACATTTATAAAAAAAACTGTTACTTAAACCAACAGAAGTGATGACAAATCCCACCACATATACTTAGACAGTAAATACTTACTTGAACTTTGAGTAATTCAGAAGAGAGTTGAGGTTCGCTTTGGATAGACTGAAAAATGGATCAAATGTTTATATACTGTTTCTGTGGAAATAATTTATGACAGAAAAGAAATATATTAAAATAAAGTGTCACCATTAACAGAAATTCAAGATAATAACGACAAGCTTGAGCTCTGTCTACAGTTTAGCCAACTGCATTTTTGATATCTTACTTCATATTGTGATTGCGCCTACATCTAAGACACAAACGTTTATTCTTAGCAAACGTTTACTTTGCAATAAAGAAAAAAAAGAAGATTATGTGTGCCTGATATCAACACTAGAGCACAAAAGGAACATTTAAAAAGGGAAGATTAATTTGTTGAAGAATAGCAGAAAATTAATAGGGATTTCTAATTTAGAGGTAGTATTCATCATGGACTGACATCAGTTGGGGAACCATTGAAAATCTGGGAGCACTGGACAGCTGTTTCGTCCTAGTATAGGTCGTGGGTGTGTACTGATGAGGAATCCCATACTAGGACGAAACAGCTGTCCAGTGCTCGCAGATTTTCAGTGGTTCCCCAACTGATGTCAGTCCATGATGAATACCACTTCTAAATTAGAAATCCCTATTAATTTTCTGCTATTCTTCAACAAATTAATCTTCCCTTTTTAAATGTTCCTTTTGTGCTCTAGTGTTGATATCAGGCACACATAATCTTCTTTTTTTTCTTTATTGCAAAGTAAACGTTTGCTAAGAATAAACGTTTGTGTCTTAGATGTAGGCGCAATCACAATATGAAGTAAGATATCAAAAATGCAGTTGGCTAAACTGTAGACAGAGCTCAAGCTTGTCGTTATTATCTTGAATTTCTGTTAATGGTGACACTTTATTTTAATATATTTCTTTTCTGTCATAAATTATTTCCACAGAAACAGTATATAAACATTTGATCCATTTTTCAGTCTATCCAAAGCGAACCTCAACTCTCTTCTGAATTACTCAAAGTTCAAGTAAGTATTTACTGTCTAAGTATATGTGGTGGGATTTGTCATCACTTCTGTTGGTTTAAGTAACAGTTTTTTTTATAAATGTTTTACTTATCGCTGAATCTAGTATCATGTAGAAGACGTATGAAATCTTTACTTCTAGGTAGTCTTCGTTTTAATCACAAGTATTACAATCAGCAGCTGACACGTTGAGGTAAAAATCTGTATATATTTAGCATACTTTCCGGAGCTTTCATATATAAGATGATGTTTTAAAGTCTACCTGCACTGACATATAGGTTAGGTGTTTAAATGTACCACCTCACTTGGGAATTTGTGTCGGCGTCAACACACTTGTCTCTCATAAGATCTGTGTATGGATATGAAGGACTCGTTTTGGAATTCGCTAACCTACACCCATATGTGTTGCTACTAAGGTTATTGCACAGTATTTCGCTTCTTTCTACTCTGCGATTGTGAGGTAGCTACCGAAGGTGAAAATGCAGAGCGTTACAAGATCTTGGTCACAGCTGCCTTCGAAGTGTTGTTAATTTTTGGCGCAGTCACAGATTGATAGATGTTTAGGTTAGGCTTATGGTACTAAACAAAAAAATTAAATCACGCAGTGAGTTCGTGAACCTTTATCGATTAAGGTGATGGGAACATTCTGCAGCTTTCGAACAACCACCTCCGTCGACATGCAGTGTTAACGGAAGTAGAGTTGGGTTGGGAGAAGGCTAAAGGTGGCTAGACCAGGACATGGCATCAGTCCTTGAAGTCTCTGATTTGTTATGAGTCGTGTAGAGAAGTGTAGACTACCCGACTGGGGTGGGGTCGTCGAGATTATAGGAATGAATGGTTGAAGATCCTTGGTAGCATGCCTGCAAATCGGTAACAGTGGCGCAGATGTATTTACTATTCGATGTCTTCTAAAGCTTGAACACTTTTACTGACCTTTAACTTTTTGAGTGCTTTCTCTTGACATAAACTTTTGTCTACCTTAATACGACTGTTTCACCATTTTATTTTTCCTTGCATTCTGTTGTGAAGTATGGCAACTTGAATGGATGCACTCCTGTGCCGTGTTCCATGCTGACTTTATCTATCTGTCTGTTTGTTGGACAAAGATATATCATCAATCCACAGTCTGTGTTTGGTTTGGAAGTGTAAGTTGCGTGACTGCGGTTATGCACGTGTTAGAAAGCTATAGCTAAACGTCTTCAAGATGAATGAAATGTATTCACTCTTTATCCTTATTATTACTGACCATTTAATTAGTCTTCCATTTCTTAATTCCCATCCCTTTACCCCCATATTCTAAGTTTCTTGAAATTTTTTTATGCTGTTGCGAAGTGTGACAATTTGAACTGATTCATTGCTATGTAGCGTTGTAGCTACTCTATTCGCCTTTCTGAAAGTAGTATAGTATCTCCTTAAAAGATTAAAAATGTGGATCGATATTTTACAAATTACTGTGACTGTATTTTCTTTTCCTTCAGCTTTCAAGCTTTCATGAATTTCTCAACAGTCTAAGTAGAAATTTCGATTCAACCAAAGAATGTTTTTACACAATTCATCATCTTGTCAAAGCTACCATCGAACAGCAACTGGTAAAGTCTTTAACATTCTTTGTGTTTCTCATTTGTAAAGCTGTAATAGATTAGGTTTTCAACTGGTAATTGAGTAGTTAGCTACTATAATGCCTTATAGATGTGAATAAAGCTGGAAGTATACATATATATTTGATGATGTGGCTTATTGGTGAGAGTACTCGCCTAGTTGTAGATTCAAACCCCATCCCATCTACCTTGGTTTAAGCAACCGAGCAGTGTCATAATTTCACACATAAAATGTGTGGCTTAGTACACAATCATAGACCAAATTGATTTGGACTTATTGATTTCATTTGTGCGTTTTTATCGCCGTATGGAAACTAGTAAATAACTATGTCCAGCCTAGAGTTTTATTATATTTCAGCCTTTCAATATAGAGTATTTCATCAGGTGTTTGATAAAAGTGCAGTGCACTTTTCTCGTATAATATTAGTCCATCGTACTTCAAGATTTCAAGCGATAAGATAATATAATAATAATATATAATAATAGTAATAATAAGATAATAATATATGTGGTTTCTGAAATTAAGTCCCTACCTTTGATTTCTTTTTAGTCAAATGGAACGCTACAAGATATGGACAATAGTGATGAGGAGAATAGCTCAGTTGTGCCCGTTAGTCAGTTAAAATCTGATACGACGAAAGATGTCAGTACAGAATTAAGTAAGCGTCTGTCTTTGTTTAAGTTAAACATCTTAAGGCCTTTAAATTATGTGAGATACCAGGGTTCGAATGTCATGAAAATTTTCTGATACATTTTTCAACCATTTTAGTCGATATCTAGTGTATCCATTCAAAACTTTTATATTTCTCAACAGGCACAAGTATACAAAATAATGAACCCTCTGAAGATGTGGATGTTGAATTTGTTACTCAGAAAGCTTACCTGACAGCACTGCAACAGCGCACTGCACAAGAAAGAGAGGAAGTCGCTAGACTGCTACAACAGCGCGATGAATTAGCTGGACGCTTAGCGTCCCTTAAAGCAGGTAATTCTTTGATTGGCCATATATAATTACAGTTAACTGGCTGCTTCTAATAAAAGCCGTGTTTATGTGTATGTGTGTGTGTCTTTGTCTTTCTTGTTTTTGTTGCCTGAGACCGTAATATCTTTTTTATTTGTTCTGTTCGTCTAGCTGCTAGTAGAGCATCTCTTGACATTTCTCTTACCTCTGGTCATATGGTTGAATCAACTCCTATGACTGCGGCTCCGGAAGAAAATAAACGGTAACCAAACTGTGCTTGTATACTTGGTGTTTTAATTTTATGGTACCATTCCTATCAATTTTCTATTTGTACTGTTACCATTTCGTTATTTGGATTGGGTTATTATATGATTTATGTTTTGTAATTTGTTGAACGGAAGTAATTTCATAGAAGTTTGATATGTTATTGTTGACTTTTTGTTTTTAGTGATAACTCAGTGACCGAAATCTCACCTGACTTATTTTCTAGTTTGGAATATAAGAAGCGCGAATTACAGGAGTTAAAGGCTCAACTTCAACTCCTTCGAAAAGCTGAAGCAAAAGTTACTGCATTTGCACCAATTCTTCAACATTCTGAATCAAAAGTTGATACTGTGTCTGAAGGTAGCCTAGATAATAAACAAACCTGTTCTACTCCACAGTCAGTTTTGCCAAAAATTTGTCCACCTAGAGCAAGATTTGAAAATAATGAAGATGACATCAGCAGACCAACAAATGTTACACAATTTACTGAACCTTCAAAGAATGTATCCGTGTCTTCCGCTTTACCAAGCAAAACTGACTCTATAAATTTTCAGGTACTTGTTTAATTCTTGAATATTTTCCTAATCCGACTTTGTATCTCCTGTTATTGTTTGAGTTAGGTTGATATCTGGTGTTTCGATTTTTAAATTGATTACGGTGAAATCTGTAATGGTATAAATTGATGCTATTCAGTTAGTCATATGGATATCATTAAGCATTCGGTTGTAAATGCCTGACAAAGAGGACTGGAAAAACTGAAGGATTTTGATAAAGACCACAGTTCTGATACAGTCTTCAAATATTTTTACGAGAGGTATTATTTTAAACCGTGTGAGTGTTGCTGACTAGAGTATGCACTGGAATGTACTGGTGTTTGATGTTGTACGCCTAATTAAGGATGATTATATCCTGATGTATTTAAGAGGAAAGCTTCTTTTCATTTGAAAAACTGAATTTCGTACTCGTATGCATTCATATCTTTACTTATCCCAGAAAATTTCCTATTCTCTACATATATCAAATTTTGTCGGGTCGATATGTTAGTAACTGAAGGTATACTTATTACTTCTGTTTTATTTTAAGGTGAGATTCGTGTATGACATTCAACGTATACAAAATATCAAAATCCAATGCGAATAACTTCACTAGACGTTTGTAGTTATTATTCACCATAATCTGAGCGAAAAACTCATACTTCAGATAATTTGTACTTTATAGTTTCTCATGTTTTACCGTTAAACAGAATGACAACTACACTATATGCTGTTAAGGTTGTGAAGAAATTCTGAATGTGTTAATGAAGATATGTCACACTGATTAATTACCTTTAACTTACAGGAAACACCTTATAAACAATTATTAGATGAGCTTTCAATCAACAATATTCATTAATGATGTTGATCATAACAACTTTTGCTCATTGTTTTTTCGTCATTATTTCATCGAAGACATTTTGATGGGAAAATCGAGTTTTCTATATTTTCACTGACTGATTTTCTAACCAGTGATCAACTTAATTTATCCCTACAAAGCTGTTTAAATGTGAATGTTTCGATGTACTTCAAAACTACCAGATACAAACTTATTTTTAAAACTCTTTTGCATCCACACCTCGTTTGTAAATGTAGGAAATTCTGTTAATTGATTTATATGAGAGTCATCTAATTAGTTAGTTGCATCAAACCACTTTTACGATTAAGATTTAATTGTCAAATGTGAATGACTTTTTCTTCCCTACTATTTGAAGGTGTGATTACGTGAATCAATACGCTGTTTTGCCAACCGGTTTGCTGCTAGTGTTCTTTGCCTCTTATTCTTAACTTTGAATGAAAGCGAAATTTTGTTCTGATTTTTATACTACGTAACATAAATGTTTTGATTTGTGTATCATTGTCTTTTTATTTACTCCTACAGCAACCAGAAGTGATCTGTAGTGATAATACAGAGCGTTTGTATGTTAATATGCGGGAAGCACGAATACAAATAGAAGAACAACGGGATCTGCATGATCGGGGTACTTCAGCTATTTTAAATCATGTGAACTCTGGGACGCAGAAATCATCACAGCACGTTAATTGTAGCGGTGCTTCTGTTGCAACTAGTCAAGACCGAACAACCTTGGCAACCTGGGGTGGTTCTTCACCAGTTCCTTCATGTTCTTCAGAGGCTAGTGACAATGGGGATGGAGTTAGCGTTGCTGATTCCTTACCCTTGAGTAAGTTTCTGTTTCTCTAAATATTTTCCATCTGTATGATGGGTTACGTTTATCACTTATGCTTCTTGCCACTAAACTCCTTAAATGAATATTCACGCTGGCAATTACGTTGGTTTTTTTTGAAGTGAATGTAATGCTACCTAAGGTACGTAAATCACTGTAATCATTACATTTCGGAAGATTTTTTTTTCCGAGAGATACTTTTGTAAGCACAGAACACGTACCCTTCTCAACAGTAAATGCTACCTTAAACAGAGTCTTAGAGCCAGAAATAGCGGAGTGCAGAATGATTTCATTTTCTTAGTATTAGTTTGGATAAAAATGTGCTAAGTTTAAAAATGAGAGTAGCATTTCGACGCTATTATCAGATGATTTGGAGAAAATAAATCGAGAATGTCGGATGTGATATATTTGCATTTCGACCCCGATCACCATATTTTCCACATAAGCTCAGTCAGGAAAGGAATGAGAAAGAGATAAAATCACTGTAGTTCAATAATAATAATAATAATAGTAACGTTTCGAGAATTTTTATATATTTGTGCTACCTCAACCGATTTCAGGCCTAAATTATCGAACCACTGATTTCAGTTGTCGTGCTAACTGTAGTCATAGAGTCTACGCTTTCTTATCGAAATTGTGCTACACCAATAATGTATATTATGCATTAATCTTGCCACCTTGAAGTTTCTGTGTTTTCTCCTATTATTATTGTGTCTTCAGGCACAGAGTCATTGGGAATGTATGAACATGTGGCAACCATTTCAATTTATGAATGAAGCTTAGGTGTTTATGTTGTTTCGTGTTACACATAAAGTAAACATGCATTATGCACTTAGTCACAGCACCCAACAGATTTTCTGATACTGTTGAATATGGTTCACTTGTCAGAATATCAGGAGCAGCAAGCAATTGGGTTCACTGGCATGTATACTTCTACTGAAGGTGATGTGCTAGTTTGGTTACTTTTGGCGTTCAATACATGTAGGAAAAGTGAATTAGCTTTTTTGCTGTAAGATTATGTAACCCGACTGATGTTTCTAGTTAACAGCAGACAATTATTAGATTTTTCTTTTTATCTGATCACTGTGATGAGATTTTTCGTAGCAGTGATTTTATGAAGCTTGACTAAATCTTTCTAATTTAAACAAACCCTTGTCTTTCAGTACTCGGAAGAAATCCCTCCGATATTATCCAGTCTGCTCCCAATAGACATTCTGAAAGTGAGATCAGCACTATTGCTGTCAATACATCTGATATCGATCGAAAACCGGAGGCAATTGTCAAACGATCCTCTGGAAAACATGGAAATATTCCCATAGAAGGTTCAAACAACAATGTTTTTGCTACATCTACTAGTGATGATCCCTATAAACTATCTCTTCCTCAGGTTGGAAGAAGTCCATCACCTCCAGCCCGTGATAAAAATAATTCAGGTGATATCCAAACTCAATCCAATCCAAACAACTTTGTGGATCATCGGCCAAATCCAAAACAAAACCTGTTAAGTGAATCCATAAATACTTCTGCCAGTCAAACCGCTGGAATTCAAGGTCACATGGTTGTTGCACCCACTTGCGGTGATTTTGATGACGGTCGAATGTCAGACCTATCATGTGCCATAGCCAATGACCGTAAGTGATTTGAATAGTTTAGGCTGTTATAAGCTATGAACAGTGTCAGTATTTGGTCTCCATTTCGTACTGGCGGCTACATTAGTCATTTGATTTAATCAGGGATTTTTCTTTCTTTTTGAAAAGTTAACTGTGCAAATACTATACTGACGTTTCCATATTTTTCATGCTCAGTACTACTACAGAACAGTTTGGATTTGGTTCACCTACTTATTTGTACCATTGTATTTTACTATTTTAAAAAACATTACTTCGGTATTACCGATCGGCTGTTTCTGTAGTGTTCTACCCGAATCAGTATCTTCGTACCAGACATACTTATAAGTAGTTCTGAAAGTGAATCGATTCGTGGTTAGCTGTCTCGAGATGCAAATAGAGTCTTATTGTCATATATCTTCTCTTTATGAGTAGAGTTCAAGTACACTACTTCACTTAAAATTTGTTACTTGTAGTATAACCTTTTCGTTACCTTTTAGTGTGATGAACTCAAAGGTGAAGAAAAATTTAATAATATGTGTAGTACATGTTTTACATTCCGGCTTTTGAGTGCAAAACAATGAATGTAATGAGAACACTATTCACAGAATAAGATGACTTTATTCATTTCATAGGATTTTACTCATTTATGCCTAAAACTTGAATAACTAAGTAAATAATTGCCATAACAAATATTAACACATCTTATATGGAGTGTTTTAAGATACCGACCAAAGATCAGGACAAGAAAGAAGAACCTCAAATTATAAATTCAGTCAAATCACATAGGTAAGTCACAGCGTGTTTCAAACACACTGTGACTTACACAAATACAAATCATATCTAGTGTCAACCTTTTACTCAACGACCAATATTCACGATAATATTCGGTCAAATATTGATCACAGATCATAAGAACTACATAAAGGTTATAATATAAGGCAAGGTGAGGAATGCTCACGGATGAGTGAGATAAAATTCGAAGTAAGCAGAAGGAGTTGCGTAATCATGTGAATGTATTATGTGAACAGAATGGTAAATGGGTGAGACAAAATGATCTTAATCATAAAAAGTATGGTAGTAATGAGACGATAATCAATATGAACATGGAGATGAATAAGCACAAAATAAATGTATTGGAAGAGAGAGTGAAAAGTCGTTGATTACCAGGATGATAATAAATTGGTAACTCTCTTCTTTGATCACATAGATCAGGTTGAACTCGTTGGATAGTGACAGCAACTCCTTCTGCTTACTTCGAATTTTATCTCACTCATCCGTGAGCATTCCTCACCTTGCCTTATATTATAACTTTTATGTAGTTCTTATGATCTGTGATCAATATTTGACCGAATATTATCGTGAATATTGGTCGTTGAGTAAAAGGTTGACACTAGATATGATTTGTATTTGTGTAAGTCACAGTGTGTTTGAAATGAAAAATAGTTGCAACATTTGGGATTATTTCATTTCAAACACTCTGTGACTTACCTATGTGATTTGACTGAATTTATAATTTGAGGTTCTTCTTTCTTGTCCTGATCTTTGGTTGGTATCTTAAAACACTCCATATAAGATATGTTAATATTTGTTATGGCAATTATTTACTTAGTTATTCAAGTTTTAGGCATAAATGAGTAAAATCCTATGAAATGAATAAAGTCATCTTATTCTGTGAATAGTATTCTCATTGTATTCTTCAGTTTCATAAAAAGTAATAAATGTGTAAAATGAATGCAATATTTCCAGTTCTTCACTCACATCAAATTTTGTTGCTTACGAACTGATATAAAGGTGATTTATTCTGAAATATTATTAAATGTCATCATCATTAATCCAACATTCCCTATCTCGAAGGGAATTAGAATTTCAGCAGACCGATAAGTCTAATGAATTGTGTTATCCGTGGAACTTGTTCAAAGTGCAGTTTATCTTGAAGATATTGGAAGAACTAAAGTGGTATGAAATCAACTATTCATTAATTAAGATCTACTGTTTGTGAATATATGTTTCTGTGTCTCACAATGCTATAATCTACAGTATCTAAATGAATTTCGTTAAAATCACAGAATATAAACACTTTGCTCATTATGCTGTGACTGCTTTGGTACTTCATCAATTTGTGTTGTTAGTAAGTCGAGAGAATTTTTATACGCATCTTAAAAAAAGATAGTAAATTTAGGCTAAGCTTCTTTTTTAACACTATAAAGCAATCAGTGTCTACCTTACAATATGTTTTTGTACAAACTTTCTGGATCTTTTTATCTCTTTTCGAGATCTAAGTGTTTATTCGACTGGTGGCTGTTACACTGTCAGTGGTCCACTTATCTTCAGCCTGGATTACGTGCAGCCAGACTAAAACATGACATCAATGCATGAAGTCCTTGACTGGTGGTTTGAGCCATGTAGAAGAACAATGCAGACCAGTCGGTTGGGGTTCATGGGGCAAGACAAACCAGTGGTAGAAGACTCTTGTTGATGTGGCGCAGATGTATATACACATTATCCTCACCTTAACCGATATACTTAATCTCATCATATTCTCATTCTTCCTTTCTCTCTTTTACTACTTTTGACCGATTTTTTCCTTCCTTCATCTTCCATTTTGTTGCCTTGTTACTTGATATGCTAATGTGAGATGTAGCAACTTGGACCGTTACACATTAATGCTTGGTCCTATGTTGATCTTGATGATGATGTGATTCGCACCATTAAAGGTTCAAAAAACTATTAAAATGCCAAAAGTATGCTTTCCTCATCTCTATATAGGTATTCAGCGTTTGGAATCTAATGTCGCCCAGCTTTACCAAGTTTGTCGGTGTTTAATGCTTGAAAACTCTCAGTTGAATGCTGCAATCACTCAGTTAATGTTGCACAATTCATCTCAGCAAGCTTTACCAGCACTTAGAACTTGTGATCCATCGACTTCATCTGTTGGATTGGCTGGTTTTCATCACTGTCAGTGTAATTTATCAACACCAAGTTATAACCAACTGTTGCTAACAGATTTCTGGGCATCCTACCAAGCAATGCTTTATAAACAGGAACATCCCTCTAGAAACATGCCCTGTACATTGGGTACGTGTTCACGAAGTTCAGGTGTTTACGTCCCGACAAATTTAAAGGATACTGATCAGGTGCTTTCACAAAGTGGATTTCATGGTATTTCTCAAATTCAGGTAGGATTAGTCTTGAGTCCCCTCATAATTGGCTTGTTAAAGTTCTATTTAGCTTTAATTTTTTTGTGCGATCTATTATTACTATAATCATGGATTCGTATTACACTCCCTATCAGTGTGGTAAACATTACCTAACGATCGTAAGGGAGTTTACTGATTGATTTGTTCCTATACAAGTTATTATTACAATTAAAAAGGAAGCGAGAAAGCTTGGATATGAAGTGGCGTGGAATCTTTGTTTTTATCATACCCGTAAACCACCCAACCAACACATAACATTACACAAAACTGCAGCAGTTCAAGTAACGTGGTTACAAAAAAGCCAAATTTAAAAAGCAGCTACTTCCTAACTGACAGCTCCTACTTTGATTTGGTGACCGGACTTGCATGTTATAATGACCCAACGAACTATCCTGGCTGGCTGAAATATTTGTTCCTTGATATCTTGCTACACCAATAAGGTGTTAGATAGTGGCAAACTAACTAGCTTATTCTGTTGTGGAGGTTTAAGAGCAAATCAGTACTGCCTTTCAGACGAAAGTATTATGGCAGTAAGGTGTTTCTGTTGTATGTAACCACTTGCGTTGTCTTTTTAATCTGAAGAGTAGGGTATAGAAATTGTCACTCATAAAAACTGTACGCTCTGTCATATTTTGCAGTTTTGCGTTTTCAGCTGTTGTGCTTTCTAAAGATGAAGACAACTTTAGAAAGACTTTGACCGGCTTCAAGCAAACTCCCTTTGTACTCTGTTTTCGTGCAAAATTAATCCATTTTCACTTTTAGGTACCTCAAAATGACATCAACTTCTACGGTGTGGTTTGAATAGCTGTGATGTATCAATTGCCTATGGGCTTCCGATGGCAGGAAACATGTCTAGCACACTAAAAGAAATGGAAATGAAACTATGAAAGTTTTTTAAAAAATTGTTTATTTTTAAAGATAAACAAAGAAAAGTGCAGAAGCAGCATTAATGTTCACTTCTTACTATATTTTTATTTCTATTTATCCAAAAAGGATTCAATTTTATTAAACTTCTAAAGTACATATTCACTAGTGTAAGAAATATACTTTAGGTTGATGTGCTTAGTTTGGAAGACAGCAGCTACCAGTAGAGATGTAGTTTATTGGCTGAGAGCCAAGATTTTTAAACAGTTAGTCACATGTTGAATATTATTCTCACCTTCTTCATCCTAGGCTACCAAGTGTTATCACAAACTTTAACACAATATGTTTTGCAGATAAACTTGTACGAGGTTTAGTTATAATTAGCAGCTATCATTGGTGTCAGGTTGTAAATTAGTCATTAGGTTATGAT